>CAJVRI010001520.1:5814000-7222500 GCA_911649635.1 Poeciliopsis gracilis
ATGGCATGGACTTTAAATTTAACCCTGTAACTGTCACAAGGACACTTTTTTTCTTGTCCGAAGGGTGAAGGGCGGTGAGCTATCTGCAACTACACATTTATCTTCTCATAATCTAAGTTTTTATGTTTATTATTGTATGCTTGAGCCATTCAGCTTTTCATTTGAGAATTGTTGCACAAGAGCTGAATGAATGGACCCATTACATCCAGCTTGCCTTCAAATTTTCCTGTCTCTCTCCTTTTCTGTGTCCTTTTTAAAAAAAAAAAAATATTTTTCACATTTTCTCCATCCATCTGTTTGACAGACCAGATATAGATGTTTGCTGTCACAGTGCAGATGCAGCACTGAGTCACAGTAATCGCTTTACTGAAGCTTTCACCTGAGCTCTGCATGCCCTCGTGTTTGCCAGCAGTGTCACTCACTAATCTTTGTAATTTCTTTGAAAGATGTGTCCGGGGCCTCAGCTGTTTCCTCTTTATTTTTATTGCTGTCACACCTGGTGCTGTGGAGGCTGGAAAAGAACAGATGACAGCAAATCTCTGACAGATAGAGAATTCAACAGAAGCTGGTGTTGCTTCATTTGCACCGCAGTCATTGTAAACTCTTATAAAATTTTTAAAGTCAGGCTTTTTTGGCATCTCAGTGTGACATGAGATAAGGAATGGTCTGGCTGAAGGTTTAAAGTCAATATGTGGCTGTCACACCTATGAGGCTTCAATAGAGGATCCAAACTGGTGAGGAGGTGTGACGATTCCATGATACTGCCCTCATATATCTACGTACACATCACCATGGGACATGGCCAGCTAATGGGATTAAATTAACTCAGGACTCAGCCTTTTGTGCCGTCTGCTGGACTTTGAAGTCTATATGATGTTTAATCATTACATAGCCAACCAGGACACCCTCCGTACTGTTCCTACCTGTGCAGCTTACAATGTGATTGCGGAGAAAGATGAAATAAACCGAAGTAAAATCCCACTGAAAGCCTAAATTCATCTCAGAACCTGTGAAACAAAATCTCAAAGTCAGCAGTGCTGAAAATAGATGAGAAATCTCATAAGAGCACCTCTGTAAATTTTCCACAATCACTAGCCATTGAATATATTTGGGTATTTTTTTATTATTATTATTGCTTCATTACTAATACAGTAACATCAATCACTACAACAGTACGTCTGTAAGTAGAAGTATTTAGTACTCTGGTACTTCCTCTGTAACCAGCAAACAATGCAGCAGATAATAAAAACATTTAAAGTAACAAGATATTGTAAAACCTTTTATAACTGGTGACATGATGCAAACAACTACAACCTAACATGGTATAGAGGCCATAGAGCCATTTTTACTTTTGTTCAGACTGTCTATTATGTGTCTACATATTTAAAACTAAATCCATAAGTTATTTCTGTGTAACAGTTTTTTCAAAGTACAATCAGTGTTTCATAGTTGTTGGATCGTAACCACAGAGTGAACGCTTTTATATCTCCCTTTGTTTCACCAACTTATTTAGCTGTTTGTTCAGTTATCATCTATGCACATGGAAAAGCTCACTAAGTGATTGATATCAGCACATTGCATAAAGATGGCTGAAAGAAGCTGGCATATCATGGAGGCATTTAAAGATGTCATTCCAAAGATAATATATTGACTCAATGAAAAGAATACAAAACTCAAAGAAATATATATAAGATATTTTTTTATCTGCTCTTCGTGTCTTTTATAGTCTCCACACTTATTTTCTGCACTGACTGCGTTGTAGTCCCTCTCCTTCTCTTAGATGTGTTTTTGTTAGTACCCCAAGCCACTTAACTCCCATTCCTGTTCCATTTGAGTCCTTATATTCCCCTCATCTTTCTTGCTGTCCTTGTTACGTTCAGCTATATAATTTTGTGAGTCCTCCATCACATCTGGGGCTCTTTCTACCATGCTGAGTAGAAAGTCTTCAGTTTGGTTTTTTTCAATATATATTTTTTCCCTTCCCAACCAATTTCTCAGTCTACTTTCCTGAGCTATTTTCTTTCTTCTTAAAAACATTCTGAAAAAAAAAACAAACAAACATCATGTGCTCTGAAAAATTGGAAAATCACAGTTATTTTGTACCATTGCTATAATTACCATAAACAAACAGGACCATTACAGAGAAATTTGCATTCCCAAACGGCCTCCACAAAGCTTTTTGTGCCACGTGTTTTCAGCTAAAATGTGCAGGACAGTGTGACTGTCAGAGAACCATTTTCTTTTATCCTCTATTGAGGAAAATCTTTGGGTGCCTGATAATGAATGCTGGTAAGAAAAATTACATCAAATTACCTTAAGCCTGTTTATTCCAAGAACCAAATTGTTGAGACGAGGGGAAAAATGTAAACATGACTGACTGACTCTCTGACAGTCGTTAATCTGATTGAGATTTCATTATGGCATCCACTTAAATTGCACAAAATAGACGAAAGAGTAGATATGTGGCTGAATTTGCAATTTACTTTTGATCTGCTGATGTGTACTGGACAAAATGCGATGCAAAACAAGTGACTTGAGCTTCTATTCTATTATTTTGATTCAATTATCTTTGTGCAATACACCAGACTAGGTGGCAGCACAGTGTCATCACAATGGAGATGCACAATAAAATATGTTTTGCTAAAAACAACTTCATGGGACTTTTTATTTGTCTTCGCTTTGTTTGACACAATAAATATCACAAAGTGTTTTGAAAAACATTTAAATCCATACTTCCCATCCATAACTGACAGCTATACAGTGTTCTTAGGTCTGAAAGCCTCATCTTAAAGTCTTTCACACATTATTTTTATCACTGTGGCCAAATGGCTCATTGTTTCTTTCACACCTTAAAACACGTCTCTGGAAAAAATTTGAAATGTTTGGATGTCACCAATGTTTTTCATCAATACTTTATTCATCTCAGTTCAGAATTATACACCTGTAGCAACTTTATTGCTGTTACACCTATATAAATTGCATAAGTCAAAACAAGTACCTTTATTTTTGCTCGTTATATTGAATGCAATCATGATGTTCTCATGCAAAGACCTGTTGTGTTTGAAAATAGGCCAAATCCAGAAAAGTTGAATAAATAGTTTTTCTCCTCACAAAAAGGTTTTGCTGCAGAAGGAAATGTATTATTAGGATCTCTGTTATTGCTTTGCCTGAAACCACTCCTGTCTGGATTTCTGTCCACTGCACATTGATTAATGCATTTATGACTCTGTTCCTCTTGACTTCTTGTCACTTTGTTGGAACTGTTTTTTGATTCTTGCCCTCTGAAGAGCAGTGTTTTTGTATTTGTCTCCGTATCTGTCTCTCTGTGTGTGTCTTTCTGCCTGAATGTGACTATTTGTTGCTTGTGTGTGTGCGTGTGTGTGGAAGAGTGGGGTGAAGTCTGAAGCCACTGAAGCCTCAAAGCCCCAGGATGCTCGAAAGAGAAAATGAACACTCACTTGTTAAAATTGTTTTTAACCACACAAACTCAAACAGAGGACAGAACACACACATCCATGCTCCAGCCTGAACTTGTTTTTCTTTACTCAGCTTCAAAGAGAAGATTGTAACCTTCAGTCAACCAGATAAAAAGTTTTTCTTTCTGCATGTTTGAAAAAGTGTAAAAGATGGACAAATAGAGATTGCATTAAAGATATTTATTGAACTGTACAGGTGTGTTTAAAACTTTAAATTCTCTTCCTCTATGATTAACTTCTTCAAGATTAGGCAAAATCTATCACTTTTTTCCTCTGGTTTTTGCTGGATAATTTGTTGGGATTCGTAGTAATGGAAAGAGCCTGCTGCAGTATATAAAGTGGCTGTAATGCTGCAAAGAGAACAACCAGACTGGTGGGGGCACAGTGACGTCACCATGTAGAATCAAAGACATCTAAAGTAAAACACCTGAGGACCATTTTTGTCATGATGACACCCACTTTACCCACGCTCTTAAGCCTAAGAAAATTGGGATATACTATGCTATCCTTGAATGAGATTTCTCCCCACCAGTCATGTCAATTTTCATCTTTTCCCTGTGAATGTTTCATTTCTCTCCCTTTGCGATTGTACATTTAGAAGCACATTACACTGCGTAACACCCACTCTTCACTCCATCTGTCTCTTTGCAGGGTGATGAAGTGCTGACCGTCATTAAAACCAAAGCTCAGTGGCCAGCATGGCAGCCACTTAACCTGTAAGTATCACACAATTTTCAAAACAGAGGGTGCTTCTGTACTTCTGCGATGAGATTAAACGGAAATATAAGTGACACGTGTGTGAAATAGGAGTATTTATTTCTTGTTTTGCTGACTGAGAGTAACTTCTCCAACTCCAATATGCAGTGAAGGAAATAGGATCATGATATACATAGAGAGCTACTGGATAATTCAGATTTCTGCTTTTGAATTTACTGCAGTGTTAAGCAATGTGGGTATTTAAATTTCTTCTGGTCTTGCCCAAACAAGACTTTGACATTAAATGATAAAATTAAGATATATTTTGACCTCTACAATATGCTTAAAGCTATGACAACAGTAAGTCAACATCTACTGACAACAGCGCCACAGTTTTTCTTATGAGGGCATTTTGCAGACAGTTTTGGATTCAGTAATTGATGGTTAGCCGTTTCTCTTCCGATTTAATGAGTGCAGATCATTTCTTGATTATTTGTGGCCAAATGCCACAACAAAAGTAAATTTGTCCTTCGGTAACAGTGTGTCTGCTCATGTTGTTTGTCTGTAGTGTCTCTCGGTGGTGGACTGGTGACGTGTCCAAGGTGTACTCTATCAGTAACAGCTGGAGATTTTAGATCCACTCCTGTATTCCATCTATCAATAAACTGTCTTTGTGAATCATCAAATGAACCCTAATATATGATTAGTTAACCTGCACAGCAGTTAGAAATCTATCACATTTTCTGATAGTATTAGTCCTACCTGAATTTGAATTGTATGGCTTATGAAATAAATAAATCTATTGACAATGTGCGAAAACACAGGAATGTGAATTTAAATATTAATCCTAAATATTTACTGGAATGCTTTCAGATCCTAGAATTAAAATTAACTGATGTTTTAATTAATTATTTGTAAACTTGCTAAGTTATGTGTATTCTTTATAAATTATTACAATATTAAAATATTTGTTGATATTATTATATCAAAAGCTTCATTAGTGGCTTTTTAATTAATTAAATTGTAACACTTTCAGTCCTTGGTATTATTAATTGATATGAGCATCACGTTAGTGTCACCTTGGTGTTACCCTTATTCCTGCAGATTTGTCAGGAAGCTGTTTTTTAATGTAACTAATTGTCTCAGGACAATTCTCTTAATTGTGTGTGAGCACAGCAATAACAAGTTGTCACTTTGTGTTTCTGCCAAAACTAAGAACTTATTAGCATTCAGACTGAAATGATCTACAAGAGGCTGTAGCAGACCTCCTCAGTTGTTGGCACAAGGTTCTGCATCTATGGATTGAAACAAAAATTGAGCAATAAATAAGGCTTTCCCCAGCAAAGGTTTGGGATCAACAAAAAATACATAGGTGTACATGTTTTTAATTATTTTGTCCAAGTAATAGTTTAACTTTTCTCTATACCTAGGAAATTCCTGGTGTTGAGTGGTATCCTTCGACTTCATAATAAAGATTAGTTTAATCCACAGAAGCTAAACAATTATTTGCTAGTCTTTGTTGGACTGCTTAGAATGTGTTAGTGATTGAAAAACAAATACTAGTGGAAAGATGGGACTTGTGCTGCAGCAATTGTGCATGTATTTGTGTCTGTATATGTGTGGTATTTGGTAGGTAGGTGTGAGCAAACATGTTTTCATCTTGTTTAGCACGACAGGAGGTTGCGTCTTGAAGAAATGTGTTAATGTCATTTTTTTGTAATTTTTGCTGAAAAAAATAGTTGTTCACTGAACATTCAGAAGTCTGGACAACCTTGACTTTACTTTTGAGACAAACAAAGAAACAAATTATATTTTGATAAATTACCTGGACACGACTACAAAATTATTCAAAGCATATTCCAAGAAATAACAAGCACACAAACATGACTAAAAATAACAAAGAAAGTTCATTATCTGTAACAGATGATCAAAAGAAAAGTATGAGACACTTTATTTCTTTTGTCATGTATAAACCAGATAATGTGGTTTATACATGAATGACAGAATTAATCTGCATCATAAGTAGCAATTAGCACAATTAATAAGCAGAACATAGAAGTTGTTTGAATAAAGTTTCAGCTCAAGCACAATCAGCGAGCTATTGTTGTGCATGAATATTAATAAGCCTTATTGTTTTCTGACGCCATCGTTTATATGCTTGGTAAGTGGCATGCTGAATTGTTTGAATATTAACACACTGGCATCCTCTAGAATTAGTTCAAGAGCAATTAGGATCTTATCACGACTGCAACCCTGGAGGCTTTATGTGCACACTCACTTACACGCTGACACTTGTGTATCTTTCACTAAACATCTGTTTAATTGCCCTTCCTCGAATTGTCAGCAATTTGCGATAGCTTGTGCAACTCTTATTTTTATGAGTGCCAGCAGTCACATATTTGTATGCACCTGCAGAGTCACACTCTCAAGTGAATCTGAAACATTGTTTCTATTCTGCAACTGTGTTTGCTGAGATGTAATGTTTTGGGTTAGAATGAAAAGTTTAAGTCACTGACAAAAACTCTTGCAACCTAATTCCTGCCCGGATGTCTCAATGCAGTCTTGACTTTATGGCTACGCAAGATGATTGCAGCATAATCAGACATTTTCAGCTTTCGGTCAGCTATTTTTGTGGATGCAATTATCAAGCAATTAGCGGTCTAACTGGGGTCAGAGGTCAAAACATGCAAACTGTCAAATTTGCATGTAATTAATTGAGATTCCAAAGATTTCATGAACTTGCAAATGCTTATGTATATGAATAAATTACAGACCTGGACAAAGGTTTTGAGACTAATAGAAATGTAATTTTTTATTAACTATTCTGTTTTAGGTGTGTTGTTTTGATCTTTGAGACACTTTATGCTGAAAAAAAAATTAATTTCAAAATCGTTCCTTATTTTTGTGCAAAGATTGCAGACAATATTAGGATCCCTTATTTTGTTCATGAAAGTGTTTTTTGGCAAAATCTAAGTTGTAAGTACTTTCACTAGTAAGTGAACCCACCACGTTTGATGAGAGACAAACCCTGACATGAATGGCTTTCTTACTGTCAGCATGATTCAGGACTTATGGTAATATTAACCTTTTTTATTCACATTTTCTTCTCCTAAGAGCCTGAAGGGGCCATCACCAGAAAAAGAACTTTTTCCCAGTTCCTTGCTGACATTTCCTGGACCTTCTTGCAAAGTGTCAGCCTGGCCTTGACGATTTTCTTGAAGAGAAGTGGATTCTTTGCTGTTCCTTTTGGCAAAAGGCCAGAATCCGAAACTCTCAGTGGTACAAGTGCGATTCCTGAGCAGTCTCTGCACTCACAGCAATTCGTTCCTTCAGTTGAGTCATCTTTAGAATATTGTACTTAGTGTCATTCCTTGGGTGGCTCGACGTTTCTTTCACTGCAGCAGAAGCTTCCTTGTTGGAGTTGTTGATGATTCTAGCAAAAGATTAATTTATGCTAAGTTTCACAGGAGGCAGTATTATTGCCTGTGAAAATCTTTTGCTGTGAACTGACGATGATAGCGCGTTCCCTCTCAGGTTGTCAAATCAGAAATCAGAAGAAGACTGATTTCAAGCCACAAAAATCAAAAGTCATTTATTTCAAAAAACAGATTTTTAACAAGATGTGGAAATGGTTTCAACGCCAGCAAATTCCAGTAAATTTCAATTTTCTCTTTACAGAAAAAGAAAACATGCAGAAGAACATTGGTAAATGTTCAAGTCTGACAAGTATAAATCAATTAACAACTCATTCAAGACGTGTAAATGATATAAAACGCCTGACAGTTCGCCTCTAAACAGCTCCAAAAAATTGAAGGTTTTGAATTGGCCAACTCAAAGTCTGGATTTGAATCTGATCACTGTGGTTTGACCATAAGCAGACATTTGTGTTTGATCATCCCCGAATGTGGTGAAAAAAATGATTGCCAGTCATGAGAAAAGCTAGATGGTACTTGCTGCCGCCAAGGCTGACAAAACCAGTTAATAGATTTAGAAGGCAATTATTTTTGACACAGAGCGTTAATGATTTGGATAACTTTTATTCCTTAATAAATAAAATCATCATTTCAAAACTGCATTGTGTTTTTACTTCAGTGATTTGTGTGTGATGTTAAAATGTCTTTGATGATGTGAAACATTGACGCGTTTTATTTTCTCATCAACTAAATCAGGCGAGCTGCTCCCTCGGCAGAGTTTTCTGTGGATCAGACCCGGCACCTTATGTCCTTCCTGACTATGCTCGGGCCCAGCCCAGACTGGAACGTGGGGCTTTCCGGAGAGGACCTTTGTACCAAGGACTGTGGCTGGGTCCAGAGACTTGTCGCGGACCTCATACCGTGGGATGCAGGCACAGACAGCGGTGTCACATATGAGGTACCGTTTTGTGTATTATTACATCTTTTTAAAACTGAGAACTACCACATTAAGAAACCTGCAGTTGCCACAAAGAAGCATCTTGTTGACAATGTTGGCAATTTATAAAATCTGTCATTATGACGGTCAATAAGGAATCACAACATCAGTGAGGAAAAAGGGACAAAAAATGAAACGTGGTCACATTAGAGACACATTACTGAAGTCTTTGCTGTTCAGCATTGCCATCACAGTGAAACATGAGGTAATAGACAAATGCTGTCACACAATTAGGATTTATCTTGTTAATGGTGTCTCAAAATGCAGCCTTAGCATTTCAGTCCGGTTAAGGGGAACATTGCTAGACTTTAAGTCCTTTCCATTTCATTTATCCTGTTGTTCATTTGCTGTTGTGCTTGGGATTATTGTCCTGTTTATAACCCAGTTTGGGGCAATTATCAGCTGTCAGACAGTTGAAAATGTTGGCTTACAGATGAATTCATAGCAAACTTAAGGAATGCAGAGTGGAAAAGTCATGACAAGCCCATATCATAACCACTGCATCTGCATCACCATGTTTGAAAATGACTAAAACCTGCCTATGCAGATATGTTGAGATTATATTTGAATGTGATGCTGTAAGTTTTAGTCAGGAATCCCAACTTTGGTGTTATCTGTTCAGATTTCATTGTTCTGGAAGTGTTTTGGTTCATTCAAACCACATTCTTCTTGAAAAGAAGTCTTCTTCACACAAGAAAATTAAAACAATTTACTGACTTCAATCTCTAACTGAGGCTTTTGGAGTGTCTGAGATAAAGTTACTGTATTTTTTAGTTATTTCTCGGAACATAGGGATACATTTTCTCTGATCCCTTTTCCTGGGAATAGCAACTGTTCTAAATGTTTTCCACTTGTGAATAACTTTTCTTACTTTATGTGCTACAACAGTCCCTCCTCCACATTCATTGCAGTTGTCTGTTTGGCCTGATGTGATGCTACCAGACATAACATTTTATATTTACTTAACTTATTCGTATGTGATATTAAATGGAAGTTTACAACTTCCATAAGACGCAGCAAGGTTGGGATGTGTGTGCTTTATTTTCCCATGATTCTATTTTAGCTTATACTGAAGATCTTTTTAAGGGCAGTCTATCAAACTTAAAGACTTTCTACACTTTACTCTGTACAACGATGGAAGGACCACAGGCAGTATGTCTAAATCAGTCTGTTTATAAAACACAGCATCCGAGTGCTTTTCACTTTTGCTTTCTGGTTCTGTGAAAAGCATCTTTAGATTCTACAGTCATGGAATAAAAGAGCCTTATCCATATTCACCAAGTGTTTTGAGACTAGAGCAATTTATTTATAGCTTGTGTTCTCATGAATACACATGGATCTCATCCCGCAGAGGAGAGATGGTAAATACTTTCCAGAAATCTCACTCACATGAAGCCAGGTGTGTTACTTTTGAAAGGCAAAGTGTTTCTTGTGAGCTTTTTGATAGAGTCACATCTGCAAACATTAGCACTCAAAGCAGGGGAAAGTTATTCTTTACGAAATTCAGTTTAATAGTAGAACAAAGACAAAACCATGGGATTTTATTTTCATTCTTCCTTAAGATTAATGTGAGTTTGAAGAATTTTTCGGAAAACACTTGTCTGTTAAATTATGTTTTCTCTTTTTGTGTGTGTGTGTTTTTCTAAAACCACCAAGTTACTCCTAGGCCTAACTAGTCTAGGTACTTTTTAGACAGAGTGAGACTAATACGCATGAGTCGCAAATTTGTAGACTTATTACTATATATTGGACTTTAGATTATATTAGGCCCTTCTTCTTTGACAAAAACCTTTTAAAAATGATCTAGGCTCAAATTGATTGTAATAACCTCTACCAGAATTTATGTTTTAATTCATTTTGGTTCCTCTGTTGAACATTGTATGCTTACAACTAATCTTCCTATAAAAATAACTGAAGATATTGTTCATATTACTAAACAAAAATGAAGTGGGAGTCTCAATGCAAATCTATGGCAATATAAATTAATAACCCAAGTACCTGCTGATATTCCAGACACATTCTTGTTTGATTTTGACAGTGCATGAATTAATGTCATGCACTGTTCATCAACCTTATAGGAATATTGTTATGGTTTAAAAAAACTTTCAATTTATGAAAAATATAACGTTGCTAAAGTGTTTATTCATCCATAGTTTTGGTTAAAATGATGAAACATACCCAGTGATGCTGTATGTTGACTTTAATACACCATGCAGTTTGCTGTCATTGATATTTGTCGCATTTTTGTCTTTACATTTTCTTATTGTTTTAAACAATGTGCCTGAAAACACGTTTTGATGCACCCGAAAAGAAAGCTGGGTCTCTCTTATTAAAGCAGAGTAGGATGGGAATCACTGATGCATGCAGAGATCAAATAATAAAACCCCTGCCATCCTGGCTGGTAATAAAATCTATGGGTTATTGTTGCATTACAACTTTTTTTATTGACTCTGAAGAATCGTGACTAAGTTGTTCTCATCATCTAGAGAAACAATGTCATTGTCCTTTTTTGAAAAGCTTGTTTTACAGTCATTCATTCCTTTTATGCTGCAATTGGAGTAGTGTTCTTGTTCCATGAATAATTTCTTAGTTCTAAATTTCAGCTTCTTCTTTTTAATTACTAACCATTCTTTGTTTCAAATCTATACTCTCCTCTCTTGGGCATATCTCTTGAATATGAAATCTTATTTTGTATGCAGTTACTGATCTTTGCTTCTTGATTTACTATTACTTCACAGCATTTTACAGATCACTGACACTTTTTCCTTTTGGTTTTTTAGTCACCAAACAAGCCCACTGTTCCTCAGGAGAAAATCCGACCTCTGACCAGTCTGGATCACCCTCAAAGCCCCTTCTATGACCCAGAAGGGGGCGCAATTACTCCGGTGGCTCGGGTAATGGTGGAACGTATTGCAAGAAAGGTAAATATTCACCATATATGTATATTATGCTACTGTGTCGATGACATAGAAACTCAGCATCCCCAAATAACAATAAATGGTTAAAGGTGCACAAATATAGATATTCTTTTGTTGGCATAGATCTGGTCCAACTTTGAAGGAGACATAGATTAGACAGTGGGAATAACTTGATTTAAAAGTGTCATATAGGAGCTACATTTCCTGTGATCCTAATTGAATCTTTCCTCCTGTTTACAGGGAGAACAGTGTAATGTGGTGCCAGACACCATCGATGACATAGTAGCCGATATTGGACAGGAGGAGAAGGAGGAAGGTAAAGTAAATTGGAGAAGCAGACACTGACCAGAAAGTGAACCATAACACAACACAGTAACTTTTATGTTTATGACGTGTTTCTTAAAAAATTCAAGCCTTGTTATTATGTGATTTTATATTTCCTTCATCTTCCTGGAAAATGCTTCTCTTCAAATGTTTGCATTTATATATCCTTGTAAATGTAACATTTGAACCTCTTTAGTTGAACCCTGGAGGCTGTGTTGAAACTGAGTGTTTTTAAGCTTGAGAAAGCAAACCATGCTTGTTGTAGACACAGCTGGTTTCAGATGAAGCTAAGATTAGAGGTCAAATAGTAACTTTATAGATCTACCTGGCCTTTGGCTTCAACCTGCTGGGTGAAGCAGAGTTTGTGTTGTTGCAGAGCAACCATCCCTGGTGCAAGATCCTGTCCTTTTCAAATACACCTAATAATGTCTTTTGATTTGTATATTGATATCCTAGTAGCACTGCATAGCTGGCCTTTGGAAAGTCATACCACTTTAAATGTTTCTACGTTTTTGTGTTTGTTTTTCTTTTACAATAAAGCAACAACAAAAAACTTGTATTTTACTGTAAATACAAGGAAACAAAGTAGTGCATTTTTATGAAACAGAAAGAAAAGGATACAGCAATTTGACAAGCAAGTAACTGGCTTCAGAAGTCTCCTAATTTACCCATCTGTTTTTTTCATTTATTCTCGGCATAAATACACCTGTTCTTGAAAAAGTCTAAGAAACTTAGCTTTCTTAAACAACATAAATTGATGAGAAAAAAAATCAATATTACGTAACAAAAGAGATGGATAATAAAACAAGATCCCAAGGCATCTCACTCAGCATTGTTCAGTCCATCATCTAAACTTGAAACCTTAATTGACAGAGTGGGCAAGAAAGTATTGATCATTAAAGCAGCTGATGGACCCATTGTAATTCTGTACTCATTATAAGTACTGTATTACATAAAACATTTATTCAGCTGCGGACATGGGGAAAAAATGTTATTAGATAAGATTGAATTTGGACTTGGGATCTGGACTGTGGTCAGCCATTTGGACTCTTCTGCCCCAGTCCTTGCAGAGATGAGATTCTACATGAAACTGATCAATTCTAGTTATTGAGCAATATTTTACAGGCACAATGCATCTGTCATTAAGACCTGTTTGAATGTTTTTACAAGAGTCTTTGATGTTTATGGTCAAAGCACCCGGTCCAAACAACTCCCATTGTATTCTATTCTAATCATACATATATATATATATATATATATATATATATATATATATATATATATATATATATATATATATATATATATATATATATATATATATATATATATATGAATCTGTATGAAGAGAGTGTGTGAAACTGGTGCAGAATTACTGTCTTTGTGTGAACAAACTAGCTCATTAGAGCTGATTAGATTCCATTTTCTATTTATTTTTAGTCAAAGTATTAATATTTTTTGCAACCCACTGAACATCTCGTTATTAAGAAAGTGATGTGTAATATCATCTCGGGCCTAATACCTGTTTTTACATGAAACGATTTTTGGTTGAGTGCAAGATTTTGCTCACAGGGCAAAAATCTTAGCGAGCATCTCCAGCTGTCTAATAAATTTCTTCCCCTTTGAGCCATGACCCATTTCCCTTTTTCATGACTTTCTCTGTCCCTCTACATGTCCAGGATTTCTTTCTTGCTTCTGTGTGGGATGACTCTAAAGAGGAGAGGTTTCATTCAGGCTGCTCCCTCTGGTCAGCCCAGACCTTTAACGCTTTCCCTCACAGAGCCACCCATCTCTCTTTTTAGCTTCTCAGCTCTTTTCTTCCCTCATTTCCCTTTGTCATTATGTGTTATCCCAGGGAACGGGGTCGTCCCTCCAGTCCTAAAGTATATTCACTCTCACCTCCTCTTCTCATTTTCCCTCCGTTTCCAAAGTCCCAGGAGAGAAATTTTAATTGAAGCTCATAGCCCTGCTGCTTCTCATACCTCTGCTTGAGCTGATAATTGGATGAGACATTCACAAATCACATTCGTCTTGTGCTTAGCCTGAATCCCTTGCTGCTTCCATTCTTGCCAGGATATGATTTGAGGGACTCTGGTGGTCTGCTATGCGCTGTACTCACATTTACACTCAGTGTTAAGTAATTTTCTTCATTCTCACGGCACCTGAAAGAGAAATCTGGCTCATTCACAGTGAGATAGATTATTAATCTGTTGAGATGCAAATTAAACTTCCCACATCGACCGTTTCACCCGAGGCTTTCCTCGAATAATAGGAACTAAATGAACTTAGTCCTTAGCCTTTCATGATCTGTCCATCTTCCTCTATTAGATGACACACCGGAGACGTGTATCTATTCTGCCTGGTCCCCCTGGTCAGCCTGTAGCAGCGCCACCTGTGACAAAGGTCGCCGAATGAGGCAAAGGATGCTAAAGGCTCAGCTGGATCTCAGCGTACCTTGCCCTCACACCCAGGACTTCCAGCCCTGCATGGCGCCGGGATGCAGTATGGAGGGTAAGAAGGCACACACAAGAAATGCATATAAAGATTTTAAAAGAATTACCATTCTGAGGCAGCTTGCTGTCCATAAGTAAAATGTATTTGCATATGGAACAGCCTGGGCTTACACTGCTGAAATACAGATCAGGATATTTCTTTATTTTCTCTCATTAAACTGAAGGAAAGCATTTTTTAATTCTCTTTTAATGGGGTCAGCTTTATCTTACTGAGCCACTTGGAAATTTATGAGTCAGGCCCTGCTTACACTTGGCAATAACAAATACTAGCTTTAGCTGAGGAGTATTTAGATATTGAAGTAAGCTTATATTTATTTAGAATGTATCCAGTGTTAAAGTTATTTTTTTGTTTCCTATGTTTGTAATTAAACAAACATGTCTATTGGACACACAGTTTTCATTGTTATTTCACCTTTGTTTTGAGTTTAGCTTGATTTGAAGTTTCCTCACCATGCCTAGTTACTTGTAAGCCAATAGTTGCATAATAGGTCTATATTTTGACGCAGATTTCCCCATTTGTGACACAACCTGAGCTTCATAATCTGTTGTACGAGGTTCAAAATTATTTATTTATTTAAAGCCCACATTTTTTTTTATTTCCTGTTGTTATATTTATCTGAAATAAAATTTTACATTTAAATTTGACAAAAAAAGCATAGACTAAAGAAAATAAATATGTAAGTTTAAAAAGACTTTGTTCCTTGTCCTGTAAATTCATATAGAACACATTTCGATATTCTGTCCTGGTTTAAATTACAGCATAAAATACTTCTGTCTTTGGTTAAAAAACGAGCGTTTTGTAATCCAAAAATATCTAGCTAAAAATATTATTTTTACAATTTATCTCATTTGGTTTTAGCAGAAGACCAACTATATTTTTTAAAGCACTTGAATACCTACCAATGACAGTGTTGTTTCCACAAATCATCAAAAGAGGATTAGATTTACATTTTGCGTAAGCAGCTTACAGCAGCACTTTCTTGTGTTGTAATTATCTCAGGGTTTGGGATGCTCATTCAGATTAATGTTTAAACTATTTTAATGTCAGGCCTTTTTGAAGATGTCTTCAAAAAAATGATTTCTTTCAGTACTTTAAATCCATTCGACGAATTGGCTGTTGAAGGTACAGAGTCAATGCAGCTTTGTCTTTTTGATGCAGAGGAGCAAATACTCTACTGAGAGCTCCTCTGCCTCCCATCCCAATCTCTGAAAGCCAACCTCAACCACCCTTCGATGTCAGCAAAGTGTTTCAGCCACTTGAATCTGGGATCTCATTCTTTCACTCATAGTGGCTTTTGGTCATAGATGAACTGGTAAATTGAGAACTTTGCTTTTTGCAGTAGCTGTTTCTTTACCACAACAGACGGGATCAACACCTGCATTACAATGGAGTCATGAGTCTCCAATTTGGGCATCCGTCTCCTGCTCAGTCTCACCATCTTTTGTGAACAAGACACCATAATACTTGAAGTCCTTCTAACCCTTCTCCATATCCTCTAAACAAGTGGGAAATCAAACCAAATTCTCAGTACGCTAAAAGCAGCTTTTCAAGGATAAAAAGCTGATCTGCTGTCCCATGCCTCGGATGACATCAACAATCTTCCTTGTGAATCTGAATCTTCTTTCCAATTACCTAGATTAAAGTTATTTAGAGAAGAATAAAAACTTGATCCTGAGTTGTGGTTGTCAAACAAATGTGATTCTCGAGCGCAAATTGTCTGAACTTGCATAAAGCCTTTTATCCATCCTGATGACTCAAAATGCTTTTTTTTTATCAGATCAGTTTCCATGTTTTCTCACTAAGACATGGAAACGAGAATCAGCAGCAATTTGACAAAAAAAAAATGTCCACAGTCCACAGATCTTTGAGGTGGATAGGCAAATAAGGAATGTACACATAATGATGCATGAAGACTAATAATCATATGGTAAAATTGTGTGGATTAGCCATTAAATCTCAGCAGTGCTTCCAGGATCTTTAAACAGGGATTTGATTGTTTTCTGAGGATCAAAGAAATCAACACTCCATGTGTTTATTGTTACGTAACCAGAGCAAAAAAATAATAATTAGGACTATACACAGCAGGGATGTTAAAAACACATATTAAATTACTCAGATTTCTGTTAAATTTCAAGATATTCACAAATTAACATCAGCCTTTTATTGCGTTTCTCTTCTGTTCTGGCAAATTTCAACAGTTAATCCCCAATTTGTCAAGTTGGTTCTCTTATCCTGCAAGGTAGAGATGATGACGCTGAAGAAGCGTACACATTATCACAAAATGCCTGAAGTTTGCCTTTGTCCAATTTTTATTGAAAGCATCTGGAACAAGTGCTGAAAGGCAGTGCCTGTCTTTGCTGTTTCCTCAAGTCCTCAGTTTTCACTCCCAGGAAGTCTTTTAGTGATCAGACAAGTGAAACAGTTCAAGGCTAAAGGAGCTTCTCACAAACACCCACACTTCTATCCTCCACTACACCCTTTATCGATGATTAGACCGCAACACAGATAGCTTTTTATTCCCAAGCACCTCTCCTTTGTTTTCATTTAGTGCTCCATTAGTGTGTGGTGGGAGATTGATAATTGTGGGGTCCATGCTGGGGCAGGATGGGAAACAACACTCAGGATGATTAATATTCCAGGGAAACGCTCCGAGTCTCTGGAGGCCCTACTGAGCTTGAGATACCTGTATCTTTTATTAATGATTCACTTAGTTCTGCTTTATTAGGCTGCAGCTGGTAAGCAACATCAGTTTGTTGGAAGTATACGACAGTCAAGTGTTGTTAGTCAAAGAAAGGCTCATTTAGGTTTGTCAGAGTTCATTGATCATTCCCGAAGAAAATCTCCAATTTACAAGGTCTATTCCCACATAATCACCTGCTTTTGACAGCCTCCCTCTTTACACTTGTGATATGTTATCTATTCCTATCTCAGAGGGGTTGTTTTAGTCGAAAGCAGTTAGGGTTGTACAGTGTCTTTCCACAAGCAAATAAAAGTGGGGTCGACGACTAGTGATGAAAAAATGGCAGAGCTGAGCCTCATTAAGCTTCGGAGGCTGCAGTTCACTCTTCACCTGATCCAAGCTGAGGTCATACATATTGACTCAGGCTCCCTCACACCCTTGCTGTGAATAGGACAGTCCCTAAGGAAAAACGGGGTAGAAGTCATTTGTGAAAAGAGAGCTCTTTGAAAACGCTTCTTTAAACTTTGAGCTTAGTGAAGAGGCTGCTATCCAAGCAACTGTGTGGAATATTCAATGTGTGGGGACAGGTGTCCTGCGACCAGGGGATGGGGCACACTCATTTCTGCCATGCAGCCTTTGAAATTGTTCAGTTCGGAGAGCGATTGACTGAAAATCTAAAGGTCCCTGGTGTGATCCTGGATTCCAGCAGCATGATGTTTGTGCTTTTGAACCTGCACTGAAAGCATGGGATATGTTAGCAATTGATGATGACAAATGGGTTTGATGGAATAGCAAAGGCAAATAATGAACCAAAAACATTACAACTGCATTTCACATGATGATCAGAATGGAGATGTCAGATTCAGAGCTTTGAGCTTCGGGGTGCAATAACCATTTATCTCATTTGGGATAAATGTGAGGCATTTAGCACAGTCCCCATTCAAAGCCAAAATACCTTCAACTATTTTTCAAACCTTTCTTTTAACCTCAGAGAGAAAAAAAATTATTTATTTCATCGAGGGATGAAAAGACTGATATCTGTTTAAAGTTCTAAACGATCACGAATCATGCTTTGAAAGGCCAAAGTTCACTTACGTCGGGTGCCGCGTGGTTCATTGCTGCAGCAGACACGTATATATAGCGGCTACAATCCTCCACAGAACTGTTGTGGTTTTCATTCCCGACATTGGGTCATTTACTTCATGTTTCCCTTTCACTCCCTGACCTTCTCCCTGTGAAGCTGTTAATCAATAAAGGCCATAAGTGACACAAACTTGTTAAGTCTGTAGTGCAAGTACACATTCATAGATATAAGAAGCATTTCACATGTATTCAGTAATTTAAACTGTTTGGTGATAACATTGCCTGGTTCTAAATTTTCCATAATTTTAAGATCTTAGGAACATTATCTGTGAGATAAAATATTATTTTATCCTACTCTTAAATCATGGTGGAGGCTTTTTCAGAAGCCTTGTCATAGTGAAAATGGCAGATTTCTGGTCCCTATAATTCTTTATATTTTTCTTCCAACCAGCCAGACCTTGCTCAATTTTAAAGGTGCTCCTCATCAATAGGTCTACAGCCCTTCTGAATGTATTTCAAACTTTTTCTTTAAAGATTGGCTGCCTTTTTATCGAGTAGCGATGGCTTAGAGAAAGTTGTTTCTTATTTCACTTAATGTTTTGCTTGACATTTAGGGGAAATGTCAAACCAACCTTCCACACCTGTAATATAAATCCATACCAGAAACATCTATTAAGAAACATTGAACTTCTATATATCAAATTGATTATGTTGTAGTAAATATTGTTGATCCATGACAGTAAAGGCTTAAGTAAATCCCAGCTAAACAAGCAGAAAAAAGCCAGTGTTGTTTATTAAATAAAGTTTGCATTAGGTCAAACATACAAACCCAACATACCCGCAGCTAACTAGATTTTCACATCCATTCAATATGAGAACTCAAAACAGCTTCTCTGATTCAAAAGTGCTCTATTTAATCTGTATTAACGTAAGATGGCACTCATCTATAGTGCTAGTTGAGGAGAAAATCTTTTTGGCTGAGGGTGTGGCAATTAATTTAAAGAAATATATTATACAGTATATATATATAACCATTTCTGACTTTTTGTTTAAATCCGTTTTTCTTAATTGGGCGTTTTTGTACAAAATACTTCACATTTGTTCTTTAATTCAGCTTCCATTTGCAAATTTTGTCCAATAAATTTAAAAGTTGTTTTGTGGATGTTAAAAATTGATATCCATAATAAAATTAACTTACTTTGAACTAAAAAGAACGCTTAGCAAATGTAATTTCTTTGGAGAACCACATTTTTATGACACCAAGGAAAGCCATTCATTAGTTTCATACTGTTGGCATCAATAATCAGTACATTTTAATCTCAAGTTGTAGAACCAGAAAAAAAAAAAAAAAAAAAAACTTGTCAAGAAGATGTTTTTTCATGACTTGTCTGCTTTTGATGTAAGAATATTGAGAAATATAAATTTGCGTTTGTAACACATTTCTGTTCAGATTTGTTGGAGTCTCTGAGCTCAGAACACGCACATTTCTCTTTGTCAAATGCAAAGAGAAAAAAATATTATGCACTTCAAAAAGTATCTGTTTCTTATCCTGGTGGACAGAGCCTTCAACATGCATGATGTCGGAGTGGATCAGCTGGTCTGCTTGCAGTGTTTCCTGTGGGATGGGGATGAGGTCCAGAGAGCGATACGTCAAACAGTATCCTGAGGACGGTTCGCTCTGTCAGCTTCAAACCGAGGAGACTGAGAAATGTGTTGTCAACGACGAATGCTGTGAGTCTGCCTTGAGTGATGCAGTGCTTGTGTTCAAAAATGTATATAAAGCAAATTAGATTAAAATAAGTAAAAAATGGATCAAAGGTTACATTAATGTGACAGTGATGTACTGCTGAACAGCTCCTCTCTGTTTCCTGATAGCTCACAGTCCATTTAGAATATATGTAAGCTAAAACTTTTAAAAGTAAACTAAAAGAGTAAGCATTTCATTATTTTAACATTAAGAAAAAGTGCTCAATTTAAAAGTTCTAGTTTAGCTTTTTTTTTTTTTTTTTTTTTTTCTTTTTGCTCCCCACAGCTCCCAGCAGCTGTGTGGTGACAGAGTGGGGAGAGTGGGACCCCTGCAGCATCACCTGCGGAGTTGGCATGAGAAGACGTGAGCGCATGGTGAAGATGCCTCCTATAGATGGATCCATGTGTAAAACCGAGGTGGCCGAAGTGGAGAAGTGCATGATGCCAGAATGCCGTGAGCTTACAGTTATTCTTACTTTTATTAGTTTTAGCCAAAGACTGTTAATAGTTCCTTAAGCAAAACTTCAGACCAGAGGGCATAAATGCTTTTGTCTGGTCACCTTCAGATTGTACAATGCTACATCTTTGTGCTGTTTTGGTTCTGTTTATTTTTGTGGAAAAAAAACAAACAAACAACAAAAACACACATTTCAGATTGTAACTGTGTGTACAGACACTATCCCCTGCATGCTGTCACCCTGGTCGGATTGGAGTGAGTGCAGTGTGACGTGCGGCCGGGGAGTTCGAAACCGTCAGAGGATGCTGAAGTCGGATCCTGCTGAGTGCACCGAGGAGCTGGAGCAAACCGAGAAATGCATGTTGCCTGAATGCCGTGAGTTCTTGAATTTTAAACTCTTCCCTTCAGTTCAGGACAGTGACGTGCAGTGAGCAGAGGCATGTGAGGCGGCCTCACTTGTCATCATGACAAGTAAATTAACAGTGATAAGAGAAAATCAATTTCTCCGGATGACTGGTCTATAAATTTGCTTTCTCTACAATTTCAGCATTTCATGATCAGAATTGCTGAATTTATGTATTGCCTTTCAAGTATATGAGAGAAAGGCAAGGGGAAGCAATGAGAAACTGTGCCTCCTCTCTGCAGACATTGAATGATCCTGCCATTTCTGTCGCTCTTTATATTGCCAATGTACATGTTTGTTTACACATGTGCGACACATAAACTTTCACAGTATATCTCACATTTAATGAAAGTGTGTCGGATATTTAGTCTTTCTGATTGGTCATAAATGCACAGTGAAGATGCATAAATTGAGGCAAAAAGTACTCTGCGTTACTGATAGAGGGCGATGTCGAGTCCCAGAGACGCAGAGGGTGCCGATGGGTCCCTGCATGTTTCTCTCTTGATGATTGAAAAGACCAAAAATATAGTCAAAATAGGACCAACTCTCTTCTGTGGTGATCATCTCCATTAAGACAGACATATATTTATATGTTTGGAGTTCATTAAAATATAATGAAATCAACTAAATGTTTAGATTAAGGTCAAAGGTGAACAATAAGCTTCTGTTTGGGATTTATATATGCGACTCCAGATGAGTTGGTGCCTCATCAGTCATGAACCTCACTGGTGAAGGATATATGTACTTCTTCTTTATCATGTGCAGTTTTGTCATTTGTCACTGTGGTTTTATATATAGTCAGGTAAAATGCTTAGTTTTGGATAAGGAGCTCATGGATCTATCTGAACGTTGTCCTTATTGTAAAGATTATTGTAAAGATAAAGAAAAATGGGACAAATTTAACTTTTTTTCCCCTCTAATTTCTTGCTTAACAAAATGAGTCACATTTTCAGAACACTCAACATTTTTTTTATGTGTGAGTTTCTGAGAATTAGTCACATTTATAATATTATCATTAGTCCACATTTATAATATTATCATTAATTGACTGCATCATTATACAGTCAATTAATATTCTTAATTGACTGCATATGGTTACATCTCATTGGTTCTCTTCATAGATTTTCTGCCCAAATACTGGCAGCATCATCTAATGTGACATTGTGGTGGTGAGCCCATGTGAGACCACTGCAGAGAAAATACTGTTGTCATATAAAGACAATAAGAGCAATCTTGATTAGATTTAGTTTTTATAAGAATTTTGGATGCATCTGTTTTAAAAAGTTTATGTTGGTAAAATCGAATCTGTTCAGATTATAGTTTAGTAAATGCGGCTCCTGTTCTGGCTCATCAACTTGTGACCATTCTGCTGCAGACTGATCTTATTTGATCAAAAGTGACTCTTGTCAAGAAGAGAACTGCAGCAAGTGGTAATAGTAATAATAATAAATAATAATAACTCTGATTATTTTTGATGTTACTGCAAAGATGCAACAAATACCTTCTTTATTCACTTTTGTTGCTAAAAAGCTTTGTGTCAATTTAACACAGTCTCAGCCTTTTGAGCATATTAAAAGATTTGTTGCCTTGAGTTCTGGGATGTACAGTAGCAATATAAACTTATTTTCATGATCTGCGATTCAGACACTCTTGCTGCAGCAATGGCAATCTTGATTCCTAAACAAGAATCATATCTGCAGTCGGGAATCCCTGCTGGGTCAAATGTCTGCCTACAAGCATTCATACTTTGTGTAGGCAAAAACAAAACACTGAAAAACATCATTCGTAAGCATATTTGGATGCAACACAAAAGCATTTGGGTCCATTTTCCTGTTAGAAATAAATGGCTTTAAAACTAAATAAGTATTTCAGTTTTTCTTCTTGATAGAAAGATAACAACGCTGCCACAACATATGTGCTCCTGAGAAAATCAGTCTTTTTTGGATGGACTGGAGGGTTACAATCAATGGAGGGGCTATCGCGTCCCTTCATGAAGCTTCTTTGCAGCTTAGTTTATGCCGGTCATCATTTTCTAACTGCACACAACCATTCTCAGACTACATACTCTACCTCTGCAACATGCACTTCCATAAAGATATGTTTTTGCTGTTTCACAAAGATTACTCCATGTTTGATTTTAGTTTGTGACCTTTTATTTCCTTAAGTTAAAACAAAACAAACCAGTGGAAAAATGTTGCCCACCTTTGATCTCAAAGGACAAATGAGTTGACATAAATAGGAGTTTGAAGGTTAAAACAGCAACATATGCAAATCATGTGTTATTGCACATTATTTTTTGGTAATATTGGTATGCGTTTTGTAACTGGGACTCATTTGCACATTGCAACAGAACAAAAGCCATCTGTCATAAGCGTCTCCTGGTCATCTCTCTTGTCTTAAAAATGGACAGTGAAGCATGAAATACTTGTTTTCATGTTCTGTTGTTTCTGGACAGGAAGGTGCAGCGTCAGTGGGAGCAGTTATTCTGCTGTGTGCTGATCTGTCCAATGTGATGATAAATCTTCACAAGCCCTGGCTTTGCAGAAAGGCTGTTTGAAAAGTTAGCTGTGAATGTGCAAGTTTCATAAAGCAAAATTATCTCTTGGGTTTGTGGTATCAAACTCAGTCTCATAAATGGTAGGAAGCATTCTGCTTAAGATCCTCCTAAATATTCATCCCTGTTTAAGGAGTCAGTCTCCCAGGAGCTCTGCACAGTTTGTGCCCAAGCAAAATGTGTCACATGCTCAGTGCCTTGATAAAGTTATCATAAGCTTGAACTTGTTCTCATTTTGGAACATGACACACACAGACTTCAGTCGTTTTTGATTAGGATTTTGTGTGACAGACCAACAAAAATCTATGGTTTGCTCATGGTTTACTCTTACAAAGTAAGTAAGAGTAGATTACTTGTATTATTGATCCGGGTGGTTAGGAGGTTTGAAGAAGCTTAGTAGAGAGACCATTGTGCATTGTGAAAACCAAGGAGGATAAAAGATGTGTATAAGATGATGAGTAAAAGTTTAAATCAGAATTGGGTTATAAAACACTATATCTCTGCATGTCTCTGGAAGAACTGCTCAATTTATTATCTGAAAGTGGAAAAGAGTATAGCACAACTACAAACTTAATAAGACACGGTTGCCCATCTAAACTGACAGGTTGGACCAGGACAGGATTATCAGAGAAGATCCAAAGAAGCTCATGGTACCTCTGAAGGAGTTTCAGAGATCCACAGCTCAGTTGGGAGAATATCCCAACAAGATAAACCTAGTAGTTGTACTCTCTGTATTTTATTTTATTTTTTTCCTTTAGGGAGGCGTTGCAAGAAGAAAGGCATAGAAATTCTGTTTGCTGCACAAGCCATGTGGCTGACGCAGCAAACATGTGGAGGAAAGTTCTCTGGTCAGACAAGACCAAAATTGGACATATTCAATATTTGCGCTGTACGTGATCAAATACTATCACAGAAGATTACCCGTAACATATCGTCCCCACTGTGAAAATTGGTGATGCTGTGAGGATGTTTTTCTTTAGCACTGGCTGGAAAGCTGATTTGAATTGATGGGAAAATGGATCCGGCTAACTGCCGCAATCTTGGAGATAGACTGCTAGTTGTTATAAAAGACTAAAGATTGGGGTCGAGGTTAATCTTTTACGAAAGACAACGACCTTGTAAAAGTTAAGGTTTACAGACCCTCTGTCTAGGTTTGCTTAAACTAGAATTTTAGTTTGTAAATGTACAAAGGTGGTTGCAGGTCTGCAGGTCTTCCCCAGAAGACCTGCAGCTGTGTTTGCAATGCACAGTGGTTCTGCAAAACATGGTGCATGTTTTGCAGAATTAAGCACTGCTTTCTGCTGGTCTACCACATGAAATCCCAAAAAATAATATAAATTGTTTGGGTTGTAACATATTAAAAAGCTTATTTATTCATTTTCTTTTGATTTTTCTTTCTCTTTATGTCTTTACCTTCTATTGTTCCTGTCATCCTATCGTCCAGCGGTGGACTGCATGGTGTCAGAGTGGTCGGAGTGGTCGGAGTGCAACAAGTCCTGCGGTAAAGGACACACAATTCGCACTCGAATGATCAAACTGGAGCCGCAGTTTGGGGGCAGCTCTTGTCCTGAGACCATCCAGCGGAAGAAATGCAAGATCAGGAAGTGCCGCACAAAAGGGGGAGGTGGAAGTAAGGCCAAGGGATCGGGTAAGTAGATGTACCATGAAGGAAACTGGATGTAAGCTTATATACAGTGTTTATACAACACATTAACTAAAAAAGCTATTTTCCATACACTCGAACAAAACAATTGACAGGATGTAATTAACAAACCTCATGTTTGAACAAAGCTGCAAATATTCAAAAATGTGAAGTGTTAAATTGAACAAGGAGCTCCGTTTTATGCTGTTTTTGCCCTGTTAAAATGTCAACACTGAGCCAAGACACCCGATTAGATATACTTCAGTTGTTGAAGTCAACACTTTAAAACAACTGACTAAGAGAAACAAAAGTATTTGGATAGTTTAATTGCATCTCATCTATTTAAAATCACATTGATTCACGTCTATGTAGACATAAGGGTCTTTTTTTTTTGCGACATGAATGCACTGTGTTGTACAACAGAGTCCCCCATGCGTTTTGCTGATTACTTCTGAATGACGGTTTCTTACTTTGTTTCTGCCTCCCCTGCTGCTTCTCATTTGTTCAGGTGCAGCGGGTTGCCGTATGCAGCCATGGACCAGCTGGACTGAGTGCACTAAACCCTGTGGAGGAGGCTTGCAGGAGCGCTTCAGGACGGCAAAGAGAAGGGGAAAGGGCAATTGCAAGGACCGGAGGGAGATCCGTGCCTGTAACAATAATTCCTGCTACTACTGAGCAGGGAGGAAAGGAGTGTTGCAAACATCAGAAATGTCAAAATTTAATAAGAAACTTGTTCTGTGTTGGCAGAAGGGAAGAGAGGGCGATGATAATGGATTAGTTTCAAACTTCAAAAAAAGAGAAACGGGCGAAAGAGGAAGCAAGTGATAAACTCAGAAGATGGAAAACGGAGTACAGAAAGAGAAGGTTTGATGTTTAGTGAAGCTGTAGAAATTAGTAAACAGGAAGGGTTTTGATTTTAGAACACAAAGAAAGTATTAGACACTAACATCTGTGTCCTGCAAAAATGCTTTCAGAGAACTAACAGCTTTGTTAACCTCAGCTTTACCAACTCACGCAACCCTCCCACCATCTGCAGTATTGGTTTTAAATTACGCAATCATGGTTAAAAAAAAAAAAGAAAAAGAAAGGACATCCTTTTTCAATGTGTTTAGCAAAATATAACATACATGATTTGGTCATTACAGGACTCGGAAGCTTTTGAAGTCTAACTTTGAGTGTAAAAACACAATGTTGGTCTGTGCGTTCAACAAAGATGAAGTCAAACTGAAGAAGCTTCATTTGAAAAACTAAGCACTCACATAATTCAATAGGTTGTAGAAGCATGTTTATCTGCCGTGACTCTCAATAGTCATTTGTCTGACTTTATCACTTCATTGTGAAGGATTTTTGTGCGTCTTGTCTTTCAGCATTGTATCAAACTTGAAGTTTGTAGGCATTTTGTTCTGAAACATCTTTTTTTAAGGTCCAATCAAAGCATCTGAACCATGTTAATGTCTAGACTTGGACTAGGCCATTCAGACAAATCAATTTGTTCCTTTTAAAGCCATAATGTTGCAGATTTGCTGCTGTGTTTGGTATCTCTCTTCTGTTGATGACCAAACGACATTATTCTACAAGTTCTGCGGTTCATTCAGAGTCAAGTTCACAAACCTGTAGCATGCTGCCATTTTATTTTTAGGTAAAGGAGGATTTGCTCAGTAATTCTTTCCAAAATATCTTGTTGAGAATTTTTCTAATCATTCTTTAACTAAATTTAACTTGTAACTGAGACGATCTTCAAGTTTCTGTCACTTCTCAAAGCACTGCACAGTGTTTATTATCTCTCTTAAATGTTTTCCAACTGTAAATAGTTGTTCCAAATACTAGAATGATGGACTCAATTAATTTAAAATGGTATTTTAACCTTCTATCTTGGCAGGCATCAACAATTGCTTCTCATAAAATGTATGTTGTTATACCACAGAGGAGCAAGCTGCCAAAACTCCTGAATTTATAGTAAGTGATCACACTGATGATTCATTTATCAAGTAAATTTGATGTTTATTTTATCACACATTTTCTTTTTGGCTTCACATTTGTGCAGTAATTGATAGTCTAGAATGAATTGGGTGTTTGTACACTTTAAGTTATATTTGCATAATTGTAGAAGCTGTTAAAGGCCAGATCAGTTCTGTTATGTTTTGTCCTAGAACTGAAAGACGGAAATACTTTTGTTTTCACCATGCTTGTAAAGTTCAAGTTTAAAATGTAACTCCAGAAATTTGACATTTAGATGAATGATTTCCACCTGTTTCCTTGTCCAAAATACTAACAGGCTGCCACAGTTTATCACATATTAAACAAAGACAGCACTTATAAATCTCAGTAATACCAACATGCAAACATTTAAATTCGAATTATGCAAAAAATATTTCAGAGCTTTTCTTTTGAGATTTAAACAAAAACATGGATTTGTATTTTAAATCAATGAAAGATAAATTAATGGCCAACAAAAATCCTTTTTAGAATTTTGTAGTCGTGATTTAATACTAATTAATACACAGCATATGTAACACTATTTCAGTGATTTTATGTGTGAAATGTGCAGCATCAACTTGGTCGGCCTTTTTTCTTTCCCTTCACATAAACTAAACATCTGAAAGCAGCCATTCTGCTTAGTTGCAACGGAAAAACAAAATAGCTGCGTTACTCTAAAACTATGAGTGTGATCCAAACTTTTTCATCTAATTTACAATGGAGAAGATAGACGGAGATAAAACTGATTCCCAATCTATCAAACATTTCATTTCAAATGTTGCAGTGGAAAACCAGGGATTTCAGTGGTTTCAATTATCTATAAATTACTTTTATGCTTTAAAGTATAAAAGTAATTTAGTTGTGAAAGAAGGATTGTTACTCTTCCTTACAATCATGTATTTTTATAATTTATTATCAACAACTTTTACTTTTCATCTCCAAAAGTTTTAGGCTGTGATGATTTTTTTTTTTTACAAAAATATTCGGAGCTTCTTGCAGGACACAGATGTTTAAACAGGAAATCTTTTAGGGCTTCAAAATGTACTGTAAATCTATCTAACCACACTTATAAAAGGCACTGCTAGGTAATTACTAAACCGCTTTCTCTAATAAACAAATACTTTATGTGGAAATGTTTTATACTGTTCAGATTAGTCCTTTATATACTGTACTGCTGTTTATCTGTTGTTTCAGCTCATGTAGCATTAAAAGCTGCGCTAACATCACAGAACTTTGATTTAGCATGTGCAATTTTTTTGTTTTCGGTAGTATGCTTCTCCAGGTGTACTTATTGCCACAGAACAGATCATTTAAAGGCTGCATCTGCTTTAGTTAGTTCTGAACAGAAGAATTAGATGGGATCCCAGGAGAGTCGCACTGAGCTGATCTGCTGCTTTGATCTGGAAGTTGTTCCACTTTTCAAACATATGGGGCAGCTTACCATGCAGCCAGTCATTATCTGAGTTTCTGCTAGAAGATTTTGTCGCATATAGTTTTTATTTTGCTTACTTTCTTTTTTGTTTTTGTACCTTTTTTTGTATTCATCAGCAGGTTAGTTTTCATCACAAAAGTTAGATTTCTGTAGCTACTTTCTTTAAATTCTGATTATTTTGTTGCTTTTGCTCTTTTTTTTTCTTTTTTGGTTCATTTATGTGTCACATGAGTGTTTTGTAAGAAACCGCCTTTACAATAAAAGTGTAAATGTGAAGATTTTTCCAATTATTGAATTTCTTTTTTTATCTAAGATTACTTTCCGCATTAACTTAGTTCAATAAGGTGTATTATCAAAATTAGAAAAAAACAAACAAAAAAGAACGAGCGAAATATCATCCTATTCATGAATACAAATATAGAATTGTATTCAAAAAAAGGGGCTTTTGTTTTATTTCTAAAATCAGTGATTCACTTTAGTTCCCAAAATGATAATTGGTCTTTCATCTCATTTGAGTTTAGTGATCATGAAAACTAGATTTTATTCATATATTTAAACAAGAATTATTTCTGCTGGTAAAACCAAATTTAAATGAAAGTTTGCTTTGTAATCCGTTTGAAACCAGGTATTTTGCACCCACTGTTTGAAATGACACATAACCTATTTTTCCCCCCCATTTCCGTTTTACATCAAACCAGAATAAACTTTTCCTGTTTTAGGTTAGTTTGGATTTTTGAAATTATTTCTGTTTGTTCATCTTTTTAAACAAACCAGCAAAATGTTGCAGAGCCAGGATGTCTTTTAGGTGGTCTTGAAAAAAATCCTCTGGACTTTTTTCTGAAGTTTGTGTTATTCTGATATTTCTCACTCACCTTATGTGAAATACACAAGCAGGACAGAATATTGTGCAGCAAATGTTTTTTTTAATAAATGTAAATTTGATTAAAAGAGGAACAATAAGCTGATTTTTTTCCCCCTGATCTTTGGAGAAGAGATGTAACTACAGATTGTGTTGTAATGTGTCACAGCAGTACTACATTAAACTGTGCATAAAGGTGGATGTTACTGAAATATTTCTTATTATACTGAAATTAATATGGGCATAACTTTGCCTTGCAACACAAGAAATGCGTGTAGAGGGCATTTCAGTTTTAAACACAGTTTTCTACTTTTTATTTATCAAATGTAACAACATAACTGTACAAAACAAATAGGCAACATATATCTGATGGCGAGAATACTCTATTTTATTTTTTATGATACAGAAAGCACATAAATCCTCTTTCATGTGTCTAATTCATGATTAGAGGATTAGACTTGAGCACCTGTACTGGTTCTAAGTTTAAAAAAAAAAAGAAGAGAGAAATTTCAGCTTTTGTCCACTAGATGGAGACACAAGAACGTAGATTCCCACAAGTTTCGTAATGGAATCAAAATTTGTAAGAAAAAAAAAAAAAAAGAAAATGATTTTGGTCTATTATTATTTATTTATTATTAGTATTATTACTATTATTATTATTATACAAATTCTGACATGAAGAGTAGTAAAATATCCAGCCAGACCTGTAACAGAACCTTATTGACACCAGAAAAACAAAAAAACACAAATCTCATACACAAAACATATAATTGGTTTGCACCCTACTATTTAACAACACATTAGTGAGGATGGTGTATTCATGAGACTACTGTAAATGTATCATTTAAACTAACAACTTCTCATGTGAACAGCCAATTCTTGTTATTGACATTCTCCAAGCTGCATGTTTGTTCTGTACAGAGAAAGAACAGTTCCAATTTTTAAACCCAGAAGTTTAAATCTTCTGGGTTAAGAGGATTTCAGCTTCTGACAGACTTCCTTGTTCCCTACTCTAAATGGTGACAGTTCAGTTTGCAGCAACGTGAGCATCTACTCAGTAAGAAGCAGGTGGTCATATTGTTTTGACAGATTAATGTGTTTTGATAAAATCTCTCCTGACTTGCAAACCCAATAAACCTTTAAAAGTCTTAGATGTAGCGACTCTTTACTTAAACTGCCAAATGAACTCAACTGTTCAACACAGAGACATTAAGATACATGAATAATGAAAACTGAGCAAAGTATGACAGCATTTTATGCAGCAATGATCAATAGTGAATGATGTTGTGCTTCAGTTTGTGTTGTGGGGACGTTATTTCAGCTCAAACAATGAGGGAAACCATTAGACATGCTTTCATGTTAAAAGAGAACAGAGGCACTTTGTTGCAGCTCCCTAGCAGGCAAGTCAGGCCTCATGGAAATGTTCATCTGTGGATGTTGTGAATTCATGGAAGACTTCCTGACAACATTGCCAACAACATTGTCAACATATTCAATATTTAAACCCTTCAGCCTCCCGAACGCACATGTTACAGGAATCTTTTGAAATCTGAAAACCATACAGTACCTACAAAAAGTACTGAGTATTGTGGATTTGCACAGGCCTTTTCAAGTCCTGCCACCGATTCTCTGTGAGATTGAGGTCTGGCCTTTGACTGGAGCACACCAGCATGATGCTACCACCTCAATGCTACTACCACTGTGATTCACAGTGGGGATTTCTGCTTGTGCAATGTGTTGTATGTTTCTTACAGCTTGGCTGCTGAAGCCTGTAACTCTTAGTGTGGTCAGGTGTCGTGGAGGCCTCGTTCACTGAACTCCTTCTTTCACTCAACTCCTTTCACAATAGTCACTCAATTTGTAAGGACTGTTTGATCCAGGCAAATTTACACGTGTCATATTTTTCAATTTCTCAGTGATGGATTTAACTGAATGTCAAGGGATGCTTAGTGTCGAAGATATTTTTTGCTTTCATCCTCTGACTTTTCAAAAACAATTTCTCTGAATTTCTGTGAGCGTTATTTTGTCTTAATGCTTTAATGGCAGCCAGACATACTTAGCTGGTCTCCAGTCCACTCATTGTTGAACTACTAGCTCATCTGTTGTGTACAGCTTTACATCTGTTGAATTAGCTCATTTACCTCAATGAATTGTGCAATCACTATTTTGTATTCCATATTTTTATTTACCGTCACTATTTTCTGTAAATCAGTTTTCACTTTGACATTAAAGGTTTTGGGGTGTTTTTGTCCATGAATTGTAAAAGCAATAAAACGGGTGAGACAGACAAGAGGGTGAATACTTCTTAAAGGCAATGTACTAGATAAAAATACTGCGCCATCACGTAATGCTTTTTGGAAAGTTACTACACAAATATTTCCACATGTTATAGCATGTTCTTCCCACATGGTGGCAGTCCTGAACAGCCCTGTACATCCTTAGCTGGATGTTTGGCCCTGTTGGACAAAACCTGAAAGAATGTAGGTTTTGTATAAATACTCTTCCTATAACAGACAAATAAATCCTCCGAAGCCTTTTGAAGGTTTACTTCTTTTTATTATCTACTCTGCATACTGACGTACCCCACCAGGGACCAGGGCTTTTGTCTGGGGTACGAAGGGCAAAGAAAAAACCATATGACCCCTGGGATCAGCAGTTCTTCAGAGAGCTAAGTATTGATCTGTACATAGGAAGGTATTAAAAGAAAACTGTAAGAATAATGAGTTTATGTTAAAACATTTGGTTCTTTATGCCATTTTTAAAGGAGATTCATAAAGTCTGGACTTCATGCCCAGACAGGGACATGATGTTTTAGATGAGCAAAATCAACTCATGACATGCTAAAGTCATGAGTTGACTTTAGCAAAATCAAATCAATCATGAGTTGATTTTGCTTCAGTGCGAGGTCACGCCTCTAGTTACTTAACAGACGTACATGAACTCACTTTGTCTTGGGCTCTCCACCACAACCACTTTTTTGTCACTTGTTTATTAGAATGCAGGGTCCTCACACATCGACTGTCCTTTTGAGAGAGGCTTTAGATGATAAGATAATAAGCTGAATCTGAATCCCTGTCAGCAGCAAGAACACAAAGAGTAGACCAGAAAAAGCTTAGATGGAAGCATAAGGGTTATTTCTTACCTTGACTCTTTTTTAAATACAGCATTCTCAGAATGAAAGCAGATTTCTTTCTACATTTTTTTTTCTAAAATGTATCTGCAAAGAATTCTTGCTGAGTCTGTAGACACATAGAATAATATAATCATAATCAAGTCTTGTTTCATTTGTTTAGCTGATGATTTTTTGCATGTTTTCATTTGAAGCATAAAAAACACAGTTTTGACTTATCGTAACAGTTATTCTACACATTAATTCCTCTAGCTGAAGCGCAATTGTGTTTTAATGTTTGTCCTGACCTTTAGCTTCAACCAAACTTTTATTTACTCCTTGAAAGGAATATTTTATAGGCTTTGTAAATTGTCAGTGCAGTTCTGACTCTTCTAAATAAATACATTTTCAAGTATGCACAGAAATATCATTAGTTGAGAAAAAATAAACTGACGCAGTTATAGTCTGTCTGCTTCTTCTGAAGCATGTACACAGGTTGTGTTGGTTCTAGAGCTTAGAGTTTCCCTTGACCTATTCAAAGTAATAAGTAATAGCATAAGTTGTTTTCTTTCTTTTCATTATCAGCATGAACCTTCCAATACTCATATTCTAAGATTCTCTCCAGTTCATCTGTCTGTGGTTCTTACTCTTCCCTTTTATTAACCTGATGCTGGTGCAGCTGTAGAGATTCATGAAAAGATGTTCAGTAATGCAGCTTTTGGTTTTGAACGGCACAGCTGCATTTTTAACGTGTTAACATTTCTTAGCTTTTGAAGCTTAAAAAAAAATGTCTTGCAATTTCCATGATGCATTTATATGTTAAATGGTCTGTAGTCCTGTTTGCAGATTCCATTTGCAAAAGCATAAACTACCAACTCAACATCATAATGCAAAGAAGATTGATCCAGCCTGAAAAGGCCTGCAAAGTTAAAGACAGCTGAGGTATTTAAAGCTGAAGGTGGCTGCAGATGTTTCACAGCTAAGTTGAAACACTTTTTTTTTTCCAGTTTATCCCACCAAGCATCAGCGTGGGGAGCATACTTGTTCACAGATTTGTAAGTATGGATCTAACCAAAACGTTTACTCATTTAAGAGTAGGTGTCTGAATAAAAATCCACATTTCAGTGGAACAGAAATTAAGGTTAATGAAGCCATAAGCTGTGGTGCTCCAGGGCAGACATCAAGGCTCACTCAGTGAAAGTGGAAAGCTTTCCCACCTTCTTGGGTAAACAAGAAGAAAAAGGTTGTCCATATTTTATGACATTTTATGGTGGACCCCCTTCAAGTTAAGTCCAAAATAACTTGAATGTGGGTACATTATGTGGTACATTATGCTAATGCTTGGACATAACACTTGAACATTTTCAACACTTGAATCTGTAATCCAAATTGAACCTGTTTGAGAGCATGACTGCAAGTCCACAAATTAAAAAAAGAAATGTCTTCGATTTATATTGGTAATTTGTTGGATTTTTAGGTTTGTCAAAACCACTTATCATCTTGCTTTTATGTTTAACTTACATGCACCGGAAAAATTCAGAAGAATATTAGTTTGCTATGAACATTTTGTTGTCCAATAAACTATTAAGAATTACTTAATCTGGATGGATTTGATGTAATTCGTCATGTTGGTGTCAATTGGAGAACCTAAAAGCAGAAGGATAGAGACAAATGTGCAACAATGAAGAGCTTTATAGAGAACTGAAAATATTTACAAAGACCAGAAGAAGCCATATAGGAACCAAAATAAAAGGAGCAGAATAACAGAAGATCCAATGAAGAACAATAAAACTGGTGAGTTATGAATACACAGAGGAAGAATGGAGACTGGCAGTGGTTGCAGGTCATGACAATCAGATAATAGGCACCAGTTGTGAATCGAAGCAGATTGACAGGCTGTCACAACAGAGAAAGATAAGGCAGGCATGTTATGGGTGAAAGGAAAAAAAATCTAAAACTCACAATAAAACAGTAATTTGAAGAGAGAGAAGTTCAAACTCACAGATAAAAATGAAAGCAAGAAACTACCAAATACCTATGAGTTCCTACTTTTGGTAATAATCTTATAATGAAATGCCAGGCTTTTCAGAAATCACAATAGTGTGTTATTTATTTTGTCCAACTATCAAAGCAATGCATGGCATTTTTTAACAATAAGTAACATTAACATCCGTTAGGGAATAAGAATGAGCCTCCAGTCTTTCCTCACTGTCTCGGCTTCCTGCTCCTGTTTATATGTTTCCTCTTTTCATCCTCTAAGCATCCATCACAATTACATCCAAAAGCCCATCTTTACACATTTTGGTGAAGGCTACCGTAAAGAGTGAAAATAAGAAAGAAACACTTAGATTGTTTGGAAAAAGTTCAGATTTATTAAATCTGCCCAAACATGAGCTGTGGTAGAGTTTTTCAAATAGTGAGCAAGAAATGATGCTATAATTAAAAAAAAATTGGCTGTGCAAGGCAGTTTAAGCATAAGATACAGCTGACATAACATCACACAACCAAACAGGTAAAATAGATTTTTATTTTATATTAACATAATGATGAAAGTTGAAAACCAAATATAATAAAATAATGTAAAAACACCAAAACATTCATTTAAAAATAATATTTTTATTTTCTGCAAAATAACGAAGGATGGATAACGTCCATTATCTCTTTTCAAGTTTCAATGTTTGTTTAGTCGCACAGCATTTTGAACATGGCACAGTACTTGGCATTTTTTGTCCCACAAAGATCACAAACAAGTCAGTAACTCACTGCTCACTGACAGGAAGAAGAAAATAGATCTCGATAGTGGTACCATTAGCATGCCTGAGCAATTACAGTATGTGAATCAATGTGCGCATACACATGTTTGTGTGCATCGCAGCTGATGCTCAGAGTCCCGCTGGGAGATGAAGTATTTGCTCACTAAGTGACCTCGTTTGCAGCTCTTTCAACTTGCTCTTACTTTGCTTCTACTTACTGGTGGGATGATCCCAGTACCACCTCCAAGCCCCTTTTATGCTGTTTTTTTTTAGAGATCAAAAACACACAATTCTGCGCGTTGACAGTTTCCATGTTGATGAGAATGTTAAAATGGGGCATCATTTACCCAACTTTCTATAATTAGCTTCCCTTTGGAGCAGGCTATTTTTCATTCATAACTAGTGGCTTGTACTCTATTTTTAAATGGATATTTCAGCTTATTTTTAAAGTATAAATGAATATCTTACCCATACTGCATAGCAGACATATAAATTTGGGAAACAGGAAGAAAATTTCATACAGGAGTCAAAATAACTTCTGCTCATAACTTCTGACCAATAAAATCTCTCAAAAACTAAGGAGCAACCTGAAGTAGCGTGGACGGTGCGTTTTTAATGTAATCTCATCCGAAACACTGTTTTACACAGGAGCCCTAAAAAAGTTGTGAACACTTTATAAAAGAGAGAACACTTTGTACTGACAAGATATAATAAAACTAGACTAACTTTAAATAACTAGACGCAAGAAACAAACATTGTAAATTAGAATCACTAAGAAAGGACTAAACTAGAGACAACAGCAACAAAGCTAATCTAATCGAAGAAGGAGACGGAGGAATACAGAATTATGATGAGACTAGAATCAATACATGAAATCCCAAAACAGCTTTTAACAACCCAAGATAAAAAAAAATAAAAATACATTACTTGTAATGAGCTGGATGGAGTGCCGTTGATGTTACTTTTTTTTTTAATCAAAAACAGAAGAAGCAAAAATTAAGAAAGTGTTTTGTCAAAATAGCTTGCCTCAGTTTTGTTTGCCATTTAATACTGTATAAAAAGGCTGAATGAAAAACCAGGCCAGACTAGAGCACTCACTATGATTGGCTGAATATGTTGCCTTGACAACGCTCCCACACTCTCTCCCCTCCCGCTAACAGCTGGGTTGTTATACAAACAACTTGGAAAAAGTGGATCTGAAGTCACACATATTGAGCAACAGATTTGTGAAGCTGCGCTCACTGACTTGTACTTGTGGCAAAATTGGCACATGTTTAACAAAAATTTAAATAAATTAATTATTTGTGCACAGATAGCAACACAGAGACACACGCACAGATCTAAGGACTGTTTAGAGACTGTTTATTTACCTAACAATTGTATTTTTGGACTGTGGAAGGAAGCTGGGGAGCCCAGAGAGAATGCACACAGGACAGTTTTAATTTGTATCCACAATGCAAATTAACACTTGGTTTTGATTGATATTTTTGATCAGTGAAAGGTCTTAAACCAAACTGATCATGTGATTAGTAGGTATAGTATATCCATGGACAAACAAACAGGCCTTTGTCTCAAAAAGGTCTCTTGAAATCCCGTATTTTATGTAAACCCAAAAGTTCGAATGCAAGGGTCTTCACAGCTGAGTGTAGAATCTCCTGTCTGGTCGCGTAGAGCTAAATAAACAGGTCTCTAAGGAAATGAAAATATTATATGTCAAAATGGGAACAGGGAGATAAACAGCTCAAAGCATCCGTGTGTGGGAGAAAAATCAAATTGGGCCCTAGTGGAACACCTACATGTCTGCATAAGCAGAATGAACATCAAACCAAACCACAACTGGAACATTTAATGATGAGTGTCTCAAATTTCCTACAGGCAGCCCCTTGTCTTATACAGCATGATACTGTATTAAAATGTGGTCTGTCTTAAACAAACGTGGAGGGACGAGTTTATGGGAAAACATGTTTTAAGAAATTGCAACATTTTTCTACTATAGAGTTTGACTTGTTCATGGGAGGTGTTTGGTTTTTGAGATCAGTATTGACCTTTAAATCACAGAAATATGCGATATGAGAACATGACGCACAACCCTGAAAGTCCACACGAGAAAACAGAGATAAAATACTCAGAGTCTGATTTGTGGGATATCAAAAAATGGGAGGTCATACATTGAGATGGAGTGCATAAATACCATTGGCATTCTGTGATGGAATTACAATCGCTTTGCTGCTTTGAAGCTGAAAAGCAATGAACAACTGAAGACTTAATTAAGATTCTGTCATGCTTTTGGAAATCTGTTTAACCCACATGCAGAAACATCATCTGGAGATCAGAACAGTACTTTCGCTTTGTTTACAATCAGTTTCAACAGTATGTCAATGCAGGTGCCCAGGACTGAAACAAAACCCACACCGGGAGGCTGGCACGCAGCTTAGTGCTGGGGAGGGGCGACATGGGAGTAAGAGGAAGAACGGTGGAGCTGGGACCAGCCCCAGGGGCGGGACCGCTGCAGGGGATCCCTCCGAACCAGAGGAAGAGATCCACACTCTGGATGGAATCCTGAGTAGCAGCGTACCGAAAGCATCCGACTTCAGACAAGGACCTGAGGCTCTGAGGGGCTGGGGTTACCACTTAGGTAAACACTCTGGCGTTGGAGGATCGGCCACCGGCTCTTCTTGTGCGCCACCTAATGAAAGAAGATGACTTGCAGGTGTGTGGGAGAAATTCAGGGAGGTTCTACTCCCATCCTGCTCCCTGAGGACATCTAGTGAAGGAAGGAAGGGATCTATTGGATTCCACATGGTTGTTTCTTTATAATGTGAATTCTCCTGTTCTGCGTTATCTAAAAGTTTTATTCCTGAAAATAAAAAAAATAAAAAAAACACGGGAAAGTTTCTCAAAGGACTGCAATTTCCTCTTGCTGTAGTTTTTGTTAGTTTGTTTTTTGTCAAGGGCATTCAAAAGCACCGCATAACGGACAATAAAAGTTATTACAGGTCAAATTGAAGAGTGTCACCTCAGCACATCTTTTACTAACTGAAGAGAAAACCCATACCTGGCACAAATCATTCTGTGGACGGAAAAGAGGATCCACATGAATAAAAATCAGACAAGAAATGCTTGTCTGATGGTTTTTGTACTAAATCTTCCTACTCTGCGTTGTCCTGTCAAGGTTTTTTATGAGTTCCAATTGTCACAGGTGGCCTCTCATTTTAAAGTCAGTGGAGTGCTCTCATCTTTCTATAACCTGTAAGCATACCTTTTATTTTCAACAAGTTTGCTGACCCAGGCTGTTAAATGCTGTGTTCACTCTCTTTTGTAATTTGCAGATGTTACAAATATATATTTGTCTCTGTAAATGACTGACTGGGTCAGCAAACTTGTTGAAAATAGAAGGTCTTTTTATACCTTTTATGGCATAATGGCATAAAAGTCTGCATGGCTCAGGATAAATCTAACATAAAAATCAATTGAGTTTTATTGATTTAACAAGTTGTGTGTTCACTTTATGACGTGTTTGTGCTTTCACTGAGAGATCTCTACTGCCTGCCTCGGGCCTTTGCTGATTAGTGATTTATTGAGGTCAGTTGGGATTTTCAGCGTCACAAAGCTGGTTCGCTTCTTACCTGGGTCTTTCACCGTGGCAACATGCGATGGAAGCCCAACCTGATTAAAATTCAGGTTCCAGTTTATAGATCAAGTCTAAGGAAGCATAACCTCTCATCCAATCAATGCACACAGGCCTCCCTTTTTCTCCCTTTCCTCAAGTAACAGCTCCATGTCTTATTTTTAGTAGAAACTGTGAGATATTTCAGAACAGTCTACAGGACATGTTTTAAGTTATGGTTCAAAAGACTGGCATCAAGTCATATACCTTATGCTAACATTTGTCATTTTGCACAATTGCATAGGTTTTACCAAACTAAACAAATCAGTTTCTCTTCATAGCTTGTGCGTGTGACATTTACTTCTTCAGGTGCAGAATACAAAATTGTGCAAAAATAAACAGCAACAACAACAAACACAAAGACAGCCAGGTATTTGTTGAAGAAATCTGTTATTTTTTTGAGCAATCTTCACAATGGTTCCTTTTTGGGAACTACAGTAGCCGCAGGTCAAGCTCTGATGTGGGATTCACAATCTGGAGCTTCTTTTTTTCTGCACAGACCAAAGGTAGTGGTAGATTAAAAAAAATAAATAAATAAAAAAATCTGTATGCATTACTCTGAAAGGCATATGCTGACCAATATTAGTGGAGCTTTGAGGAAAATATGACGTAATATTAATGAGGCATCAGCAAAGTCCCATGAACCCAGTAAAGGAAGCAGCATAAAAAGACTTTTCCCCTTTCATGTGTTGTATTCATTAGAAAGCTTAAGAGATATTTTGCTACTACTTTCTAAATGAAAACTGGATATAATGACTGAGTGCAATCTGAGAGGGGTCTATTAAAGCGTCAAATTCAGAGATAATTTTCATTCTGCTCTGCTGTTCACCTCAACTCTGTGGACTGCCTTAAAACAAATTTTAGGATTTTCACAATCCACAACTTCACTGCTTCTGTCAGCATCGGTGGATGGATATTCAAGGTGAAAATTCTTTGATAAAGCAAGAGACAATAACCAAAAAGTTGAATGCTTACCTAACACTACACCCAGCGAGCTTGTGTTCACATTTCTGTATGTGAAATTAACCTTTAGACAATATTGCTACCCTTGAACCGAGATTTTCCAAATTTGCAAAAAATTTAGAATCATCAGTCCTGGAGACTGTGTGGTGATCTTCATCCAGTGTTAGGGGAGACTTGTTTATGACACACACAGACAAAAAAAAAAAAATCAAAGAGAACATTTGTTTGCCTAAGATAATGTGCGGCATTTGCTCCACAGGAACAACTGAGGACAACTCTCCAAATTTTCTTTGCTTTATTTTGACAACATCCTGTTAACAAATAATGACAATTTAACATGCACAAAAACAAAAACAATATTTTTCTCTGCCATTTACAGTCTTTTTGCAAAACATCATAACAAGAATTGCTCTGCAGGAAGGTCTTCCACTGGGGTGCAACCAAAGCTTGCAGTACAACCCCCTTTGTTCATTTCCGCCAGTACTGACAACATACAGTGCATGTTAAACTTTGACAACTCCTCACAACAGATAAAGAAATATAAAAGTTCAGTTATCTAAACAAGAAATTTCTTATTAAATTCTAACTTATCTTTTGTCATAAAGCAAACACTTTGTCTATAACAGGCCACTCACACAAATCAACAGTTTAAGCCGAAACACATTTGCCTAAAAGTAAATCATTTTAGTCCACAAACATCGACAAGCTTAGGAAAAAGCAAGAAAAACAAAACACTGGAATAATTAAATAATTTCATCTTGTTAGTACTATCAGTAACAGATTGGTATGACAAATAAGAGCATTCTGGTGGTTCAGTTGGAATGTTAAGTGTTTTTTTTTTTTTTTTTAAGTTTGTGGGACACAAAAGGATGTAGACAAGTGGAATAAGCCTTTTCTGTGGTCTCTGCACATTGAAACTTACTTCAATCTATTGACAAATCAGCTTTGGTACTGGCCTACAGCTGATGATGCTACTATTAGTCAACACCTTATATGTCCTAACTTCCAAACAGGATTATCAGTTGATAAGTCTTGCATCTCTTCCCATCCTGAGACATTGGATCTTTTTGTACTGGTGCATGTGATCACGGTGACGGTGGTGGTGGCGTCTTCAGAGAGTTGGTAGATCCTCCTTGGCTTCCACTCACTGTCGCTCCCTGTCCGACCCACTGGAGCGCAAGAAAGAAAAACACTTTTTTGTGAAACAGAAACATCAGAAAGTTTTGAAGAGACAGGACTAATAAACAGTCACACCACTTGCTTGTGTATAAAAAAACTAAATGAAAAGAAGATCTCTTATTCATTTAATTTAATAAATGACGATAAATTACACATTTGCATAAATGAAGGGTTGGCCCATCATATTAGCAAATTAAATGTCTGTTTGGTACGGAACAGACCAGCAGGGGGCCCCAAAGAGAGCTTGACTTCTAGGGTAACTCTCAATTAAATAAATAAAAAATAATAATTCAACAGGTGCTTCATTTAGGTAGTTTTCTGATTTTTCTATGTTTTTTGCTGGCATTTTGATCATTTATCTTTGGAGGTCCACTCCATATCTTTAGGGGTGGAAGATCTTTTTCGCATTATTCTAATCTTTAGCTCCTTTCCCAGATTCTCTATCTAGTTCAGCTGGACTCTGTCTGGGCCTACTGCTAAACAAAAATATCGCTTGCAGTCAAAATATAAAGCCGGTAAAATCCAAGGAGTTTACCTGCTTGAAACACTGTCATATAAGTTTGTAATGTGAGAAATTGTAAAATGGTTCAAAGGGTGAAAATATGTTTTAAGGTTTGGTTGTTTCCCAGCGGCTCTTATAAATGGGATTCTCCTTTGTCTGTTGTTGAGAATCCAAGACTTGATATAGGATTTCATATCCATCTATTGACCATAACCACTTATCCTTCCATCACAGGGCAGCACAGAGGCACAAAAGACAAACAATGATGCACAAACACACTCACTCCAAAGGACAATTTAGAGAAAACGATTAACCTAACAGTTACACTTTTGGATGGTGGGAGGAAGGCAGCGTATGCAGAGAACACACACATGCACAGGGAGAACATACAAAATCCATGAAGAAAGATCAGGAACTCAACATTTTCTTGCTGCACGGCAACAATGCTACCAACTGTGCCACAATGCAGCCAAGAAACAGATGTACAATCACATTTTATTTTGTTCTGGTTGTCTAGTTCCAACTTTGGATTGTGAACAGTTGTGGCATGTACAGCTGACTGAACGAGGTACTAATTGGGGGCGCTTCAGAGTTTTGCACCACTGAGAGTTTTGACTCTCAGTGGTGCTCCTAAACACTACAATATATTTTTGGCACTACAGATATGCACATGTGGCAATAAAATATTCCCATACTCGTGTACAAAGGGGACACAGAGAGAAGAAGTCCCATTTCCAAGAAAAGCAATGCCTAATGAAGCCTGCACATCACCATTATTTTAATGATTTGTGCAACTATCTGAATGATTACTACAATTTACATATTAAATAAATTGTTTTTTCCCTTATAAATGCTAATAGAATTATTTTATTCATGTAAAGGGAATTATCATCCAACTCTGAAACTCTTTTAACTCATTTAAATTAATCTTCTGGTTTCTGTCTCTGGTTTCATGAAACTCATTTCCAGCCACAAACAGTTTCTCAGAAACTAAACCCAAGTATTTTATTCCTGTTCTCATTATCAACTGGCAGAGACTGCAAACAAGTAGCATTCAGAGATTCTTTCACTTCAAACAGGTAATATAAAGGTTTGTTCTGGTTTTATTTTAGTGTCTTAAATTGATGGTTTATCGTTAGAAGAAGAAGAAGAGTTTCTTCAGCATTACTTGACTACTTTAACATCATTGTCTATTGACCCTAAAACTTTTCACAAAAAAATGTGGGGGTTGATCTGGTCACATTTTATTGTAATTTAACCTGCCCAAGAAAAGGCAGAAAGCCCCAGTGATGGATTCCAACCTGAGCCAGTCCTGAGACCAAAAGGAAGAGATTGAAGTTCAAAGTTGTTTTGTGAACACACCCATCTGTCTTTGAGCAGGCACTCTCTGCAGTAAATCTCTTTTGAAATTCAGTCACTCATTCATGTGACAAAGAGAAGGAAACAGCTTCTCAGCTTCCCATATAGTCTTTACTTTTCACCCAGTGGCATCAGAACTGGTTGGAATTACTCAGGGGAACGCTGCTGTTTCTTGGTGGATGAGTGCATGTGTTTACAGCGGTGGCTGAAAAGATCAAGCTGATGAATTATTAATGCCCCCAGTGAGAAGTTCAAAGTTTCTGTTAATGTCTAACATCGGTGTATGCGAGTGTGACTTTGTAGGTGTGTGTGATTTTATGTGTGTGTGTGTATATATATCACCCTGAACACACCATCCCCACCTTTGGAAGGGGCCATTTTCAACAGGAACAGGGAAAGTTGTCAAAGGTGACTCAGAGGTTGACACAGGTTGACAATCTTAAAAGAGAACCATCTCAGAACCTTCAGTGACTTAAACATGGGGAAGAGATTCACCTCCATACAACTGAGAATTTTGATAACTGATGTTCATTAAGACTCACTCAGATCAGATAATTTAGCATAAAAGGTTGAGAAAAAAGTTCATTGTCTAATTGTACAAAGCTGGTAAAGGTACTGGTGCTGTAAGTAGAGTGAAATGCAGTAGTAAGTAGAGTGAAATGCAGTCCAAATGTTAAAATATTTGGAGAACTGATTTCAGTTGTTTGCTACATTTTTCATACTGTTTTAATAAAAAAAAAAACTATTAAACCCTCTCACCTCCTGTTTTCTCACACCATTATGCACTAAAATGCATTGAAGCTTATGGCAGTAATGTGACAAAATTTGAACATGTTTATAATGTGAATACTTTTGTGAGTAGTTATATCTATGTGTCAGAGAGAAAGGGCTTTTCTGCACTCAAGGCTTGTGAAAATATTAGGGTCACTATCCCTTCACTACCATTGAAAATCTGTGGGAATCTGAGTGAAGGCTAAAGCCTCATCTTGCATGATGATGCAACTCTCAAAAAACACTGATGTGTTAATTAGGGAAAGTGGGTGGAAATTTGGTGGAAGAAGAATTACAATAATGTTGTTTGACAGTGGGGCGTAAAAAGCAATTGCACAGCCTACCTGATGTTATGCAAAGCAGACAAATCAACTCTTTTTGTAAAAACATTTAACCCGAGGCGGATTGAGCCGAATTGTGACAATCACAGATTGTATATAAAAGTTGATCTCATCACTTTCTGCTATGCAAGGCCCTTAATACAAAGGTGTCCAAGTGCAGCCGAGGCACTGCTTTCCCAAGACTGTCAAAATTCAACAGTGAAGTTACAAAATTATCAAGAAAAAATGTGACTGTTGGTCTTTGGTGCAACAGCATGACATATTTTGTCTAATAGATCAAAACGTTATGTAACTTTCAACTTTTGTTCTTGCACAAATAGGATTTAAAATAGTAATGTTAAAACGATTCTTAAGTAAATATTTCAAATATTGTAAGTGTACACAGTAATTATGAATGCTCCAACTGGATGAAGCTGCTTTTTTTTCTAAGGCACAATCGAGGCTTAGCATCATTTTGCAGCAGATCATTTTGCATGTAGATGGTGGAATGATGGAAACAGATTATGTTCATTACATTTGGTCTAGTTTCAGAGGGAAATGCTGTGATTTTTGCAAATAAAATCTGAATGTTCGTTAGGGGCAGAATAACATTCCAGGAGTCCCTCACCTTTCTCATAATGAGCATTACCAGACCTGCTGTGGATGAATAAAAAACTAATGATGTCTGGAGAGGGTTTGTATCAACAGACTTTGTGAAGACGAGACCAAATAGCCCATACGTTGACGAAATAACAAAGCACTTTGCATTACAGCAAGCACAGTAAGTGGAACATAACGGGGAAGCTTGAATCAATATGAGCTTCTCACTAATTTCTTTAGTGAGAAGAAATAAAAAAATAAAATGCTGGTTGATAGAGATGATCTCATTCACTGGGACAGATATACATTTTGGGAGGTTCTGACGGAATACCAACATATCAAGCTTTGACAACTCAACATGAATTTACATGAATCAGTGCAGGATCTGTTTTAGCATGGCCTGTTTTTTTAATGAGTGTGGGCTGGGAAGTCAGGAATAGAAACAGCTCTGTGAATGCAGCCACCTCTCTCCCACTGTCTCTGAAAACAGAGCATCAGTTGTGGAAATCACAGCAAAAAAAAGCCAAGTATACGTGAGGGTTATGCAGTGTTCCTGTTACATAATTGTTTTTGTTCTGTCGGAAAACACATGCAGTAAACATGGGATTATAGACGCATTAGTTTGGAAGTTACCCATCAAAGTAACTTCTGTCGTGAACTGCATCTGTTATTTAGTCTATAGGCTCTATGTTAATGAATAGCCTATGTTAATGTAGCTAATTTAAATAATAATATGTCTTGGTTTCATAACATTTGAGTGCTAATTCAGAATTATCACTCAGCAGAGACAGCATTTTACAATTTATACTTCTATCGGTAAATTGGTCACTCATGGAAATGTAATTGTCACTTGCAATGACTTCCTGTTGTATTGATCTGTGATAAAAATGATTTTTATTAAGAGACTGAATTAATCAAGAAAAAGTCCTCTTTAGCATAACATTTTAACTGCTAACACTTATAAAGTAAGTCTGGCAGGGCCTGGATTAAACATGTTGATTATGATTAATAAATTGCATAGATTTTAACACGATAAACATTTCAGTGCAATTAATTGTATGTATACAAAGGTTCCAGTCAGAGGTTGTGGGATACCTATATATCTGACACAAGCGAAATTTGCTCACAAAAGCATTGGATGAAAAAGCTGCTTCTCTTGGTTCATTTGTGCATTAAAAAAACAACAATCTGATAGAGGTCTGAAAAGTGCTTTTGAATTAAGTTGCTGTTTACCTTGACTATATATAGTTTTCTACTAAAATGTGAATGATTGTGATTAATTAATTACAGACACTGCAATTGCCTCAATTAAAAATTTTAATTGAAATGCTCCACTAACGTTCTTTGATTAAAAGCCTAAAATTAGTGTTCTTTACTAAACTAACGATGAGTTTAATAATTAAACTAAATGTCCTTTTACATGATTGCCAAAGAAACACCAGTGAGATTTGATGCCCACTGGCTCTGCGAACAACAGTGAGGTTATAAAATGTATTCTCACAAGCTAAAGTCATGACTAAAACAAAATAATGAAAAAAAAAAAGTGTTCAGAATAAGTATGGAGTGTTATAAGTATTCCATAGTGGGAATATATGAGGGAGAATATCTACCTTGTGCACAGCTAGATCTGACATCTGACACCGTAAAGTTTTAATTACTCACTGAGGACTTTGTGACGTCAAGCAACATGTAGTGGATAAGAAAATGTCTTGAAAAGCAAGAGGCAGATGACAGGGAACAAGAGCAAAATGTTGTTCTCTGCATGACGTTCCAGATGACACGACCAATTCAGCATTATTTTTTTTTCTGAGAAAGAGAAAGCAGCTGAAAAATACTGAAAATGTAGACAATTAACACTACTCAGACAAAAGCAATTCAAAACTTTACTTGTAAAGCTTGTTTGGAATTTTAAAACCCCTCCAAGTTTACAAAATTTTGTATGTCTAAATGTGCAGCTACTGTATTATCCAGTTGTGTTACTAGCATAACAGCATTAAGCAAGCGATTGAGCATGTATTTCATGTGTCAGGGGGCTTTGATAACATTGTACAGAGAGGGAAAAGGTCGCTCTATATAGGCGTTTGTAGAAGAAAAAAAAAATTTTAAGCGTTTTTTTAACGTTCTTTTTACAGTATAAACATAATCTCTTACTTTTATAATGAGAAAATTACAACTACCAATATCCTTGTGTTTGCTACTGATTAGCATGATATTGCAAAACATTCAAGTTCTTTTTTATAAAAAAAAATCCTGCCATTTTATTATTCCCTTCGAAGCGCAATAAAGTAGGAGTCTTCAGTTAATTTAATTAATTTTGTCACATTAACATCAAAGAAATGCTTGGCTACAAGGTCTCAGAAGGCCCTACCTCAATGAGAGGGTGCCAGTGTGCGATGGGTTTTCTGGGGTACGTTAGCATCTCATTCCAGTGGTCTCGACCCAAGCTTTCCGCTTCGCTACCAACCCTGCATACTCCAATTACTTCATTGTGTCCAACCCTGTGGGATAGTATTAAAAAAGAAAGAAAAAAAAAACACACACACACACACAGAGACAATGAGCTTCTCTGGGGTTTTTCTTTTTAGTGAATGCGCCTGAAAGGGACCTCTAAATGTACAGACCTATCATAATCCATGACTGCAATGAGCAGGCTGATTTGGTCGATATTTTCTGGAGGAACATCAAACACAATGGCTTCATTGTACACTGGGTTCAGTGTGTTGCGCTTGGTTGAAGTCTTTCTTTTCTTTAGCCTCCTTCCCTCACACATCAAGGACACTTTCACATATGGGTCTAGAAAGACATAAATACAGGGCAAGAATTGACATCTTTTATATTAAAAAGCATGCTGACAATTGGGGTACTGCTGATATAGACCCCTGGTATTCGCCCACAAAAGAGCATATATGCATTTATATACATAGTGGAAACTGTCTTGGCAAAACTGCAGAACGTAACATTCAATGTCTTCCTTATCTCGGCTCATGAGGGTACAGCCATTCAGAGCCAAAGGAAATGAGAGAATTAGTTTTACTCTTTGTTTCTTTATTATATATTTTTAAATACTTTAAATCATCTCTCAAAGGAAACACTGCACTGTTGATCAGCTCTCACCTGAGGCTCCAGTGATGTCCATGGCTTTTAGATTTCTGGCTTTGATTATGGTGATGGTAAGTCTGCCAGCCGTGGGGAGATAGCACAGCGAGAACATCAGCTCTCCAAGGTCCACATTATCCTACAACGAAACATATGAGAATCTTTTACTAGCGTGTGCCTCCTCTCTTACAGAAACCACATTCCTATATAAACAGTGACATCACTTTAGAAAGTTACTGCAGACACATATACTTGAAACCTTGATGCTATCATGTACAAACTCTGACAATAAGGTGCATAGAATATGTACCATGAAAAATTGTCCAGACATATATCTTATGATAGATGGATAGATTGGGGTGGGAGTGTGCGAATGAATGTTTGGTGATTAAATTAATTTGACGTTCAGATGAATTCAAAGTACATCAAATTCCAAACATGATGAAGTGATGACACGTGTCTTCACCTCAGGCATGGATCACACCTAACACACCTCAAACTGAAAATATTGGAGACCTTTCATAATGACATCTGCCTTATGTCACATGTCTCCTCTTATTTTTCTAAAGTTAAATCATCCTTTCATCATTTTAGACCCCACTGTGGCTGTTGTAACTCTAATTGAGCCTCTGCTCAAACTTGTTGACTCCTATTTCACATTTTACCTTCTCCTGTTTTCATACATTCACAACGAATTTACATTCGCACACATGCCAGGCTCCCTTTTCCCAATTAGCACTTCTGAAAATAACGTGTGATGGTGTGAAGGTGAGCTGTGCATTCATGAGGCACAAGTACTGACAAGCTCTAGTTTTACACTTTCATAGATATATTGGGCTCCACAAGAGCTGCTCAAGAAGACATTTTCTGAAAGAAAAAAAACAAGGTTTTGTTACTACCTTAATATTTACATTGAAGAAATGCTTTCATCATATTTATGCAATGCCATACAAGTCCCAGCTGAATAAATCTATTAATAGTAAGAATATTAGCACAGACAACGTCTGAATAACATATTGTAACATGAACTATCTTTCTCACAGTGACAATTGTCATTCAGCTTGACAGGTTAAAACATGATGAAATGTATTTTTCAGTGTGCAGTAAATATAGCACAGTGGTTGAGATTAATTTTGGTGGTTGTATTTATGTTACCTTGAAACCTCCTACACATTGAAATAAGGTGTTGAAAGTCAGCCAGGATTATCTTTGTTGGATCTTTGAAGGTTCCCTGAATGGACTGAGATCAGTCTATTCTGTGTGATGGAAATTGTTCTGCACCTGTTTTGTCATGCCCAACATTTCTGAAATGAAATTGCTGTGTTCATTGTTGATCCTCATTATTGTGATCAGAGTTGGTGTCATAGTAAGACTGCACATGCTCATAACAATGCAGTTCATAATAATATTAAAATAGTCACAATAGACTTGTGTGAAAATGGAATATTGTTACATATTTTAAAACAAAATCATTGATCTAGAAGCCCATCCTGCATTCACACCTTCTATGCTACATAGCCGCTACACGTGTCCTTCCAGTATCATCCCGCCTTTTTTAAAATTTCAAAGATAAGCTGAAGACGTTCACTGAAAATAAATAGAAATAATATTGCTTAACATGTAAGCTACAACTGCTTCAAGAAAAGCTCTAGCTCAGCTCTGCTTTATTCATGCCTTCTATCTATTGAATTTTACTTTAGGTCACATTAACATTGTTTCCCCATGATGGGGCAGTATGAGTCTCACTGCACGTTTCATTGGAAACCCATAGACTGGAGATTTTTTTTCAACAGAGAAAAAAAAATCATTTATAAAATCATTAGGAGCAATTTTTTGCCTGAGCCTTAAACCGGTTTGAAGTGGATTGACACTTGTAGTGAATAAGTGTAGAAATATGGTTCTCCTTCGTATGCTTATTAAGATAAATTGGCCTTATTTAAGAGACACAAACACTTTCATACATTCACATTAGCAACCTGCTGCTCTGGGCCTTCTTCTCAATACTCTTGAAAATCAAATTGATAAAAATGAGTTAATTCTTCATGGTTGACAGCATCTGCCCGCCTGGGAACACATAGAATATGTTCACACTTCCTTGTGTTCACACAAACAATCATCAGCCGGGATCTCTGACACTGACTGATGAGTCAATTCATTACAAGTGTTGCTGAGGAAGAATCTACATCTGACACCTTGTCATCGCTGTTGCTTTGAGCATTGGCTGGTAATCAAGTATGGCTGGCTTATGTTGTCTCAGAGGTATACACTGTAACAAATGGCTAAAAACTGCAGCATGAAAATAGAGTAAGGGGGCTGTGTTTTGAAAATACAGCTATTTACTGTGATCTGAAATGCGTATGGAAAGTATATGGGATGTGATTGGACCGCTGGATCCCGTCCGGATTCCGTGGAGGCCTATCTAGTTCGCAACAGCACAACATACACGGGGAGCTACGAACAGCGAAATACTTTTTACGCGACAGCAACAAGAGTTGAACAGCTTCAACTGTCTTGAGTTGGGCAGTTTCATGAACTACTGCAAAATGACAACTTTTTGTAATTGTACTACAGGACTACTGTAATTTTATTAAGATAAAAATGTGATGAAGTAACAGTAACCATGTTATACAATTACTGTGCTTTTTTTTTTAAAAGAAATTACAATAACACGAATCAAATTACATTAAGATAGTAATAAAAATGACAGTAAACCTGCAACAAAATCACAGTAATACTGTAATAGAATTATAATAAGTCTTATTTAATTAATATTAAATAAGTAATTGTAATATAATACAGTAATATAATACAGTAATATATAATAATATAGTATATAATATAATGTATATATATAATATATACAGTAATATAATACAGTAATTGTACAACATGGTTACTGTTACTTCGTCACATTTTTATCTTAATAAAAAAAAAAAATAAAAAACAGTAAGGTTACTGTAAAGCTACTGTAATTTCTTTACTGTAAAAATTACAGCAACTGGCTGGCAACCCTGCTACCAGTACTGTAAATTGTACAGTGACTTTTTTTTTACACTGTAGCACACATAAATCCTGGCAGAGGCACAAGAATCTGCAACCTGATACATGCAGGCAAGGAAAGAGATGCAGGATAAATAAGCCCTTAAGCTCTCCAGTGATAATGTGATCTCCTTCTTCCATCATTCTCTTACACACAGAGACTATAGAGTTAGGCTTACAGGATATAGAGTGTCGGTCACTACTATTATGAGCACTCAAATCAAGCCTGCGGTTAGGATTATGGTCACTTGCGCTCTTGCAATGAAATTAGCCTGTATCTCTAAAGCACCCCAATAAAGAAGCAAGAGTGTGAGCAGTCCATCTTCTCCAATATAAGACAAACACCTCACTTCCCTCAGGAGCTGCCAGGTTTTATATACAAGCATCTTGCAGACTTACACCAACTCCACTTTTGGTCTGCGTGTGGTCTCATTAATACCATACAATCATTATTCCCAAAGTATCTGTATGTTTAACCAGGTCCGATTAAAATCCTCATGTTTTTCAAGGTATCTTATAATATTTCTTTCTTTCTTCAGCACCTGAGTTTGATTTCAATTTTGCCGTCCAATCCCTGTGTTAGAAAGGTTCAGACAGGATTCTTATTTTTGCCAGTCGTGTAGCGCGGAACAATTTCCGCTCTTGTTGTACAGAGCTAGATGCCTGGAGAGAAAAGGGGCAAAATAAACCTGCTGCTGCACAACAAGGGAATTGCTTGTTTACTGGAACAACCAGCAAAATGTTGTCAAAAATGTTCCAAGGCAACTTAATGGAAGAGAAGGGAGGAGACCGCAGAAAGTTAAAGATGCAGAAGCCACGCTATTTCCTGTTTCTTAGTTGGGTCAACCAAAGAAAGACAATCCGACGTGTTTTGGAAACGGAGTGAAATCCTTTAATCTGCAATCTTTTGTTTTCCCTAATATTAACTTAGATAATTTGCCTATTTATTTTGTACAAATGCAAAGGCATACGCTGCAATAATAAGTCATTTATGTATTTAGACACATAAATGAGTCATTAGAGACCTGGGGTCTCAAGTATCCCTGGTCTTGAGACCAGGCCTTTAGTAGATTTTCAACTGAAACATGCTGTACAATTAAAAACAGAAAATAGTCTATGCTCAAACAAACAGAGCTGTTTAAAAAGTGTGTGCATGCATGGTTCCAACAATATTTGGAATATTTGATTTATACATCCCAATCAGCGTTTAATAGGAACCACAAGAGAACCTGTACATGTTCAGGAGGATTTTAAGCCATGGTGTAAGATTTTACTCATGGTATACTTTGAGACTCTGGTCCCTGCTCTCCTCAGGTCATTGACCAGGTTCTAGCGTGTAACGTCGGTTCCTCTCATGATCTCATGATCACTGAAACTCAACAAGACGAGATCTTTTTTGATGCCCCACTTTGAGGGAGATTGACAGTCATCTTTAGTTTCTTCCATTGTCTAATTGCGCCAACAGTTGTTGCTTTCCCACTAAATGGCCTTTACCTGCATTGATCAGGTCCAGAGGACCCCAAAGCACTTCACACTACATTAATTCACCTATTCATTCACTCATTCACACACCGTAGCCTATTTTTGGTTATGAATTACACATATATTTGTCCAGTTGAACTTCTTTCCTCCCGAACATGATGCAGCCAGAGATTATCAATAATGTTTAAGTATTCTGAAAGCATACTCTGTTTGTGTCATTTGTTCAGCACGGTACAGCTAAAATCAAAGGTAAATGGTAAAAGATGTTGAGTACAGCAGTGACTAAAGTCAGTTGTTAAATGGGTTTAAACTAAAGGTCCTCTGTGCTTGTCAACAGTACAGTAGCTCTATCTGCCTGAGTGAGCACACTGGAAGTAAATAAATCACTGCCTTGACTGCACTTTAGCAGTAATAAATACACCATGGCAGAATCAGGTTAAGTGAAAAGATCCTTCATAACTGCCTGTGAAGAATAGTGAGATTGTCATTTTGTCCAAACTGTCAGTTTTTTTGCAGTTTAAAAACACTGAATAGTTATTTTTTTCTTAAAATGTTTACTGGCCACAGCTCAATGTATTATGTAGAAAGCTTCTCTTTCATGCAAACTTCTAAATTATTTAGAAGCGTACACAAGCTTCAAAGTAGGTAATAGTAAGGTTATCTTCAAAGGGTTACAATGTGAAACTTTTTTTTCTTTTTTTGGCTTTTGTAGTTCAGTTTGCATATATGCTTTAATTCTGTGTATGAATAAAATACTTTTAAAAAAATCATAGTAGCCACATAATAGAGCTAAGGTTATTATCAAAAACACTTAGCATTCTGGGCAAAGCATAGCTGATTTATTTGTAATTAAACAGTTAATCATTGTCATTTCACTGCCTGACAGTGAGGAGAAAGAAGAACTTCAAGCTTTGGCTAAATGTGGGTGTATAAATGATGCATCTTAAAAAGGCTGAGGTATGTGAATGAAATGAACAGCTGTCATGAGACGTAAAATCTGATGTCATATTTTTTCAGTAAGACATTAGGTTAAGTCAAAGGCTGAATATTATTTCCTAGTCTCACTACACCATAACAATGCTTCCCAACAGGGTGTCAAGCGCCTCGTTCAAGTAGGGGTTAAAACATCTCACAGTAAAGTGGAATACTCCTTTAAAGAGCAAAAGAGGCACAGAATTTACTAACCCTATTATCAAAACGCAAACGCCATCAAAAACCACAAATACTCATGGATTATTTTAAGGCATGTTAGTTAGAACTACCAGAATGATTTATTTGCCAAATTCTAGAATAGTGAGGGGGAATTTTAAAAATAAAAAAAGGGAAAAGGGAATAAGATTCTTTTCTTGACATGTTCCTGAAGAGGATTTAATTAATGATTCACTAATTAACAGCATGTGGATCAAAAGTGAGGTGCTACATCCTTAACATGAATCCACAACGACTTGCTATTATTACAAGCTTGAGGTTGCAGTTTATTAAAACTGACGCATGATGCTCACCAATTTTCACCCACAACACAAATCAGCAGGTTCAGGCGCAACGGGGCATGTTGCACTGAGCGTGCTCTGTGACAGAACCCTTAAAAGCACCGTCTACTTCTTAAAGATAATGCCTGTCATTTCCCTACATGCTTCTAATCTCAAATCTGTCCACACAAAATGATCCTGAATGGTTAGAAGTTGTTTCTGTCAGGAGTCACAAATTAACATGCATGTATGCACACATATCGAAGAGTGGACTAACCAGGGACCAAGCCGATATCCCAAGGGACGTAACCTAATTCTGCTTGGGGACTGGGAGAGAGTGGCAAAAGAAACTTAATATTTATCATATCTTCAGATCTTTCTTCCAGATGAAAAACTGTTGAAACTTTAGGTCACATTTCCACCTCTGCGTCAAAAACAGCAACAGTAGTAAGAAGCAACCCTCAGGATAAATTTCTAAATTTTGTTAAGCCCAGTGAGGCTGTTGAGGCAAATATTTGAAGTCGGCTATCGATGAATGATAAGTTAAAGCAATATTTTACCCTTGTTTATACAAATCAATAATGATATCTGGCTTTTTAAAATACATTTTTAAATAAAAATCATTGTTAAAGTCAAACTGAAAACTGGTTTCTATAAAATAATTAAATAAAAACACTACTAAGCAAAGAGGTCAGAAGTCAGAAAGTGTTTCAAACTGGTATCGACAACAGAAACCGTGTTGGCTTTGCAGATATTTAAGTATGTGCCTATGAATGCATATAAGTATATAAAATATACATGTAAAGTATATTGCATGGCAACAGTATATTCTTTGCTGGAGCACTATGAGTAGAGAATACAATATTTTATAAGAATATTGATATGATCATTTGATAAACTTCCACATTTCAAAACAGCTTAATAAAAAAAAGAAGAGATAACAATTTAAATGAAACAGAAATACAGAAATATTACCTTGTGATCTTAAATAATCTGAATAATTATAATAGTAGTTATTTGCAGAAAGAAGAAAAAATGTCTTTCACATCTGACTGATATCGAAATATGTGATGGATGCATGCATGATTAATAGGAGATTATATTTAGGAGCTCTGAAGCCTCTGACTTTGACACAGGAGACAGGAACTGCCACATTTCACATGTTAGATGCCTCAAAAGAGGACCTAACCCAATTTATACTGACCTCATTTAGCGAGGGATGCTGTTTGAGTCTGGAGGGGAAGAAAACAAAATTTGCGAACAAACAAGATGCGTCTGCATGCTCCGAGGTGGGAGTGTTTTCCCCGGGTCCTTGCATTAGTTACCAGGCTACAAACAGGTTGGAGCTCATTTTGTGCTGGCCTGGCTAATGATCATTGTGTTGCTTTGAACTTAATTAGTTGATGAAGAAGCAGCTGTCTTTAGAAATCCTCATCAACAAAATTCTGGGTAACAAGTGGCCTCGAGAAAAAGGGGTGACATGCATTTTTAGATTCTCGCAGAAAATATGTATCTGTAAGGGTTAATTTTGTTCAATTTGTAAAGGAGCACATATTTGTGGTAAATCCATGAAAAATATCAGTTGTGGAAAAGGAAACACCAGCAAATAAAAGATGTAGTTTTATTTAACAAGAACGCAACATATTAACATAAGAGGAGAAAATTAAACGTTTTGTTGGATAGTGTCAGTTCTGCCATCACAAAGAGAACAAATGAAAACCTCAACAATCAAGCCAGAATAATGGCAATTTGCTGAGTGCTTGTTACTCCCACTCACTGTAATGATAGTTCATTTGTGTCCCAGTTTTTATGGGCTAATCAGTTTTCCCTGCATCCATAATTATTAGGGATTCAATGTAACACACATCAAGCAAGTCGAGTGACACAAATCAAGAACACCCACACACTATATGTACTGTTTCTGCTTAATGTAATAAAGTGCTGAAAGGGAGAATTTTCATAAACTTTTAATTTACGAAAAAGTTTCCATAATAATTTTCATCTGTTTTTGACCATGTGCAGATCCAAAGCACTGAACTCAGACTGCATTCCTCAATAGCAAGAGTCCTGCAACTTTCAGATGTGTCCCTTGTACACAGTTGATTTAAATGGTGAAAGAGTCTCACTAGAACCCGGTCAAACTCTAAAGAGCTTTGCTAATGAGCTCATATTGGAGTCAGGTGTGCTGAAGTACAGAACTGGAGGATTGGAGTTTCAGTCCACTGATCTGAAGGCAGATTATGAGACACAAGGCTCTGCTAAAGTCTGACGAGCCCCTAAAGTTACACTGTAGTGCTCTTTAAACTTTCCCTGAAGCTACTTTAATGCTGTTTTCATCTTGTGGAAAATTCGGGAAAAAAAAAAAAAAAAAAGAATCAAATTAGTGTGAACAAATGTGAAAAACAATTATTTGAAACAAGACCTGAAAACAAGAGTTACTAAAAGTGAATGACAAACAGTGTCCATCTACAGGGAAAATGAACCCACCTATTATAATATATAAAGCTGGAATATGAATAGGTTAGCTGAAGATGTATTTGACTCCGCTTTTTTAAATTATGGCCTCTACAAGGAGCCTGAACTGAATATCACTTATCAGCTACTGTTTCTGATCATGCTTCTGCTAAAGAGAAAAAAAAAATGTTTAGAGAAAAGGAGAACAAGCTCTAATGTATGAAGTGACGCTGGCTTGCAGTGGCTAAAAGATGAAGAAAAAAAGCAGTTACAAAAGATCCTCTCACAATGAGAATAATCAAATGGTAGTAATCAGAGTAGTCATAAAATATGTAGATAAAGAAACTAGAAATGCTTCTAACTGCACTGTATATGAATGGTGCGATATGAATATTCTTCCTTTTCCCATAGCAACTTAACTGAAAAGCAGCTTCTGGTCACAAGCAACTGGTCTAAGGCTTGAATATTTACAAACACACAAAAATCTTAACCCTCTTTGTAAGATTTTTCATGTTCTGTATGCTCAGTTATAAAAAGTATTTGTCTTTATATGTTCAGTGCACATTAAATTAGAGTGCTGATGGAAAACATGAGTGCCGGATGTTGTTGCGGACCAAAGACATCCTTTCATGTCGACCAGGTGCAGTTTGATTTGTGAACTCTCGCCACTGGTAATTCACGCCTTAACATTTGGAAAGTATGTTTGTCTGTTAAATGCCCACCTTTGGAAAGCAGCGGCTCTTTGCAGTTACTGTTTCCTAGCAACATAGTTTTTGTGCATTACGTGCAGTGCAAACTGTGGCCTGCGTTGAATTGAATTTTGCCTGAAAATTTGGCAAAGTTTGATCAAAAATGACATGGTATTTAATTTGGAGATCAATGATGCTGATTATACCGATAACCATCTGTTCTTATTTGGATCTCTTTCTATACAACAATAAATTAGATTGCTGAATTTTTAAACGTATAATTTGATGATTACAACAGCTCTATCTGAATCACTGATATGAAGTGTTGAACATATTGAATATGTGAAAATATACATTACTACACTGCATTTTCATTTTGCTTAGATTTAGTTTTTTTAGTTCTTCTCTCCTCTTTTTCACCTATGTGTTGTGAGTGGTGCAAACAAAAGTGAAAATAATAAAACCGGAAATTTTAGCTGGTATTTGAGGGGCACGCTCTGAATATTCTCTTTCTTTTTTATTACTTTTTTCAGTTTCCCTCTAATTTTTTTTTTTATTCCACTTCTAATATTCCTCTGCCTCTTCTCTTTGGCCTCTGAACATCCTCCTCTGGTTGTGTGCAAGCAAGTGCCTGCCAGTTTATCCTGCGGCCCATCTTTTTTATTTTTTTATTTATTTAAAACTGGATGGAAATAAAGAACAATCACATATTTTCCCTGTTTGAACATTCAGATAGGGAAACTTCTGACCTGATTTTTTTTTTCCTCGTGGTTGTAGTACAACTATATAAAAACAAAGCACTAGTTTTGTGCCTCCTGACAAATCTTTTAAACTCTGAGGTTTGATGAATTATCATGAGGTAGATTTCTGGTTTCTGCGACAGACTGGCGACCTGTCCAGGGTGTACCCCGCCTCTCGCCCGGAACGCAGCTGGAGATAGGCACCGGCAACTCCCGACCCCGTTAGGGAGAAGGGTGACGGAAAATGGATGGATGGATGGATAGATTTCTGGTTTCTCTCCATGTGCTACAATACAAGGGGTTTAAGTACAATAGGATTTCCTTTTATCGTATATATAAAATTATGTCTGAGCAAAAACTCAGAGTTGTAACAGAAGTGGTAAGGACTGCGCAACCATATGGGTAGAACAGCAGATTTTTAAGATGGAGACTAACTCAGCAATGTTGCTGGCAAAGGACTGATTTCCTTGGTAAGTGGAAGTGCACCTGTTTTTTTTTTCTTTGTCTCTAATGCCACCAAGTTACATAAAATAGCCCTAAAACCATCCCAAAATGCTGTAGCAACACCTAAGCTAAATGTGGGTATAGGCTAAAGAATTGAAAACATCACTACTGTATTTCTGATTGACTGACCGCAGTGAACCCCTGACACTCATAAACAAATTAATATGGTTAATTTTACTGTTTTGTATAAAAATAGAGATGGTTTTAACAGCAAAACATTGGACTCTTTGTCTTATTCTGTAAATTATTGATCACCAATGTGAATAATTAAGAATCAACTCTCCACAAGGTTATTCATCTATAATTCAGTCAAAATAAAGATATCTTACTTGAAATAATGTCTTGTTTTTGGAAATACATACCGAGGTTGTCAATTTGTCCAAACCAATTCTTATTGCAGCTAATTGACCTCAAAAGCAAAACAATTATTATCTGATGCATTATTGTATTATATGTTTTGATGCAATTTTCCAAAAACAAAACTTGTCTGACTTATCTGAATATCAAATAGTGTATGCTGTAATATCAGATGAGCAGAAATGAATATCATTCTATCATGCTTCTGCTAAAGACAAAAAGAAATGTTTTAAAAAAAAAAAAGAGAACAACCTCTTATGTTCTCAACATTTACTTAAGGGTGTGTGTCTTCATAGACACGCAAGACTAAAACACAGCAGTGTGTGATGGGGATGTAGGAATTAATGCATAAAAAAGACTCATGCAAAGCCTGCAGACTGTGATTGGATAATAACGTCAACAGAACAGAAGGTCAAATGGATCAAGCTCTGCTGTCTATTGTTCTACAGGATTTCTGTGAGGCATTAGAGTTGTAGAAAGCACCAATCAAAGAACTGTGAATATCATTCTCAAAAGCACTGGGTCACAACCAAAATAGAGACTGACAGTAAAAACATAAAGTTTGGAATTGTACTCATATCAGCAAAGAGATCAGTATTGATCATTGTCCACAAACAGCAAAAACCGAGTAACATTTAACAGTGTAAATCGCTGGCTTCCAGTCTTTTCTTATATTGCTTACAAACACAAAATCTCTGTTACAACTGGATCCTCTGCCTTTGTTTTGGTGTATAGTATATAATCATCTGTCTTCTAAATTACCCATAATGCTTCTAAATTATTTTGTGTGAAGCTAGGTAAATATGCAGAAGAATTTGCCTTAATTTTTTCCAAAAATTCCTATAAATTTATGTTGGGTGAAATATTCACAGTTATCTGGTCAGAAACTGCTAAGAAAGAATGAAATGATCCCAAACTGATTCATGCTAGACTGGAGATTTTCTAAATGCGGAAGCTAAACCGTGAGAGACTTCCTGGCAGGAGAATCTGATTTTCACTCCTATAGATTTATCTAAGTGAATAATGTAATATAGACGGTGTTGCTGTATCTCTGTCAAGCCAACCCCGGTCTTATGTCAGCAAAGATCTGGGTCACTACCCCCAAGTGTTTCCCACTGCTTTCATTAAACATTAACTATGTCTAAGTATATTTCTATGTCCTCGCCTCTGACAACCCAGATGAGCTCCACTTGGAGAGAAAATACGATGCAAGGCAGCTGATATATTTCTCCATTTGCTCCAATGAGAGGAATGTATGGAAGTTTTTGCTCTTTTTTTATTGTTTGAGCAGCTTTTTCCCATCTGAAAATGAACTGAGATGGAGTTTGTTTTTTTGTTTTTTTACAGTAATTTAATCTCATTAGATATTTAAAATCTAATAAACTGAACTGTGTTTGTATGAGACTATCAAGATGGCTACTTTTTCAATGGAAGACAAAAACTGTGACGACAACAGAATTTAGAGAAAAAGATGGCGTTCTCACCGAGGTCACGTATTGTATATCCCGGCATAGTTTTGTTTCCCGGGGAAAGTCGGCCAATTCCAGGAAGTTGTCCACCACCACTTGGCCAATCAAATCGTGTCGTGAGAACCTGTCAAAGTCATAGACGCTGAAGTGCAGCTTGCGGCTTGACAGCTCGGCATACGCCACAGGAAACAGAAACACCTCGTCAAACACTGGGTTGAGAGTCTTGCGGTGCACCTTGGTTTGGTGCTTGGTTTTGCGGTCAGGCAGAAGGTAAATCTTAACATAAGGGTCTGAGGTCCCTGAGAAGTCCTTGGCAGGCAAGTCCTGGGCCTTGTGAATCTTCACAATAAGTTGCTCCAGGTCAAAGTCAAACTTTAGGATGAAGTGAAGACGACCGCAGCTGTCAGTCCGACGACCGTCTTCAGCATCTACAGATCGCTGCTTGTAGAGCTCTGGTTTGATCCGGCCCAAACCGGACAGGGAGTCCTGGCGTTGAAACTGAGCTGGGTTGAAGTCAGGATTAGACAGATTCATCTGACGACGAATGGAGTTATGCCTGTGAAAATGTATGTTAGTCAGAGGACCTGTCAGGTCTGACACATTTAATATTATGGAATCTCAAAGCAACTGGTGCTTATAAAACTTAATATATCCTTCTTAAAATGCCAGGTGTCTGTGACATACAAAACAAAACAATGTGAAATGATTTTAGAGCCCTTTCTCCCATTTATGTGGCAACTTATCTGTACAATGTAATGTGAGTATATGTCAAAGACAAATACCACACGACTGCCCCAATTACAAATTTCCACCGGGATGTTCAGAATTCATCTGCAAGCACACAATTCAGAGCGCTGTGCACTTTTCATTATTTCAAGGCAACTTAAACAAAACACTTTTCTACTAGCCATTGAGTTTTGGGAAACTCAATGTGTTTTGTTGGAGTCAATCTCTCATCAGCATTGAATTGAATTGAACACCAAATACTGAAACAAAACCTTCAGGGACTAATTTCTACTAACCGTACAGATGAGGTAGGCTCAGTAATTTGCCTCTGAACTCTGTCTCTGGCCAGAGTGTGAACCTGGTTCTTCTCCACTTTAGTCTGGGTCTCTAGCGGGATGTCAGGCGATGTGTGGCTTATCTTCAGGGCTGACTCAGGCACAGTCACAGCCGAAGGGGGGCCCGATGGTTCCTTCACACAACCGTCCTCGCTGTACTCCCTTTCTTCTCCATCCACCTAGACAACATCCAGCAAAATTTATGTTACTACAAACAGGTTGGCAGAAATATCCATCCATCCATTTATCCATTTTCTAACTCCCTTGTCCCTAGTGGGGTCGGGAGGTGCTGGTGCCTATCTCCAGCTAACGTTTCGGGCGAGAGGCCATGCGACCAGTCTGTCGCATGGCAGAAATATTACCTATGAATATAACTGTCGAATAAGAAACATGTTGCATAGTTTTTCTTATCTTCATCACAATGGCATTTGAAAAAAAATGTAATTGTTGCTGATTGATTCATAATTGGCTACTGTAATATGTGTTTATCATGTAAATCACTTGATAATCATGTACTTCACAAATAAACTTGATTTGATCTTGTTACAAGGACAGATCTAGAGAGCATACACCTAATAAACATACATCCTAACTCACACAAACATCTAACCAGAATCATCATGTACGCCTGACTCAAAATTATGTCTAAATTTGTGCTAGAATAAAGTATTTGTATTCAATAACACACAAGTGAGCTGTTTACTATAGGTTATTGGTCGATTTTGAGTCTATATCCATTATGAGTCGCATTACTAAAATGAAATATCATCTCATGAAACACCTTCTTTACCTCTGTGAGGACAGGTTGTTGATCTCCTCCCAGGAAGTGTGCCCCCTTGAGGACATCTGGGAGGAAACGGCCACTTAGTGGCACCCAGCACAGTTTCCATGAGACAAAGAGAGAGACGCTAAAGAGCGCCAGACCACAGGTGGTCACCAGTAGGGACAGCAGACTCACCGATACATCTGCAGAGAAAGAGCAGGTGTTCAGTGAACAGGCAGCAACAGCTCTGGCAGAGAGAAACGCTGGCACAGACAAACCTACAGCAGAGTTCCAGAGATGGCAAGCTGCATTTATTCAGATTGCTAAATGAGAACATAATGTGACTTTTTTTTTTTTTGTAATGCAATTATTACATAAGATGATGCAGTCATGCAAGAACAGACCCTAGACACTTTAAATTTGTGGTGTACCTTATTGATATTTTGATCCAACTAGATTATTATCGGGTTAAAATACCGATAATAAAATACTGATCCTAACCAGGCAAAAACCTTATCAGATTTTGATCCAATAAGGTTACTAATGGATAAAAATACAGTTGATAACCTTTTTCACTAAAGTATTAAGTGTATAAATGTTGGCATAGTCAATCTGGGACATCAGAGCTTGTGACTGTTCTCCATGTCTGCAAAGCTTTTTTTTTCTTTCCCTGTGGTTTGTCTTAAAATTCCACCATCGCTCAAGACTTGTTAAAGATGTTTTACCCTCAAGATAAACTTAGTCTTCCATTTACAAAGTTTGAACATGAAGAGGATCTTCGTGAATCATTTCTGAGCTCATTTGGTTATATGTTTGGATCATGATTCTGATGTACCATAACAATCCATTTTCAGTGTTAGGTTCTCAAGCCTTTTGGAAGAAGAAAAGATCTACAGCATCACAGATGCTCCACTATACTTTACAACTCACATAAGATGCTTTTCTATTAAAACTGACTTTTATACAAGACCTACCTGGAGTATTTTTTGAAAAGCTGAATTTTAGTCTCAATTCACATTGTCACGGCTAACGACCCAGCAGGGTTTTAAAAACGTCACTCGTCTGCGATTACAGGACAAAAAAACCCTTCTTATCCAACAGGTTGCTATGTACATGATGTTGGTCTAATGTCCCATTTCCACTGAGTCTCGTGGCTCAGAATGGCTTTACTCAGTTTGACCTCACTATATTCCACACAGAACCTGTTGTGGTTTCATTGTGAAGTGGATGGCTCAAGTTCTGGCTTGAACCCCCACATCCATCCACCAGAGTCTTCCTCTATTAACTGTAACTCTGCACATGAGCCATTTTGTAGTGGCCCATGCACACCATAAAATGTATGTATATCAGTTATTCGGTTGCATGTTCATCTGAACATGATTTCTTGACGATAGTGTGAGTTGACGTCGTAAAATTATGCTTTAGTTTTATGCACACTCCTACGGTTGTGATTCTCTTTACTGACGCAATTGATTTTTTTTCACTTTTCTACGCACATCTCATTAAAAACCTTTTCCATTCTCCTTCCTCCGTAGTCAATCAGTAAACAGCAGTGAACGCACTGCTGTGAAATGAGGAGGGCAGGCGCTAGACTGGAAATACATTGAAACACATGCAAAGGAGGTTGAGTAGAGTTAACTCTTTGTATGGTGGCATGGAGACAGAAAATACTTGGTGCCTGTCCAACTTTGTTTGTAAAATGTTTAGTTGTTTCAAACAGAAACAACTAATTAAAACAATCAATCTAAACCAGTAAATACTAACCCACTAAAATGCTTTGCTTATGTGTATTTTGGGATAGTAAGAGAGATTGGGATAGTAAGTTTAACCTTTCATCTAAGTACAAAGGTAATTTCTTAATTGTAGAGGAAATGCTTTTTAGCCTGCATACGCACTCACAGCTGTAAGCTTACACATACATACACACACCTAAGTGCTGAACATCACAGAGACCTAACGTTTTGGAGTAATACCCCCTAGAAGGGGTGCAGCATAGAGCATAAGAACTGCAGTTTGGTTCCTGGTTTGTGCCTTCTCTTTACTCACAAGTGGACTAAGCTGAAGTTCCACCGCAGGGACAGATTCTCTGCATCATGACAAGTGACATTTTGCTTTGTAACTGATTAAGAATTGCTTACATTAACTCTTTGAACTTGCCCTGAAATTTCCTTAATTGTTTTCTCCAGTCCTTGTCCACCTAAAGAACTCGGTGTTTCACTGACAGGCACAAGGGTGCAGCACTGAGGCACATTTATTTTAAAGCCAAAAATTATAGAGACTTATCTTGTTCTAGGATGTAAGAATTTCACATCATTCATGGTGTTTCCTTTTAATAAATCTTAAACAGATTAGTTTACTTATTCATATTATGTATCTAATGCTGTTTGAGGAGTAAAAATATATCCAGATCTATGACAGCTAACAGACAAGATCTAAGATTCTCTCTGCACTGGTCAATCAAGTTTAATCAAATTAGATTCAAATTAACTCCTTGGGGGAAAAAAATCTGATTTAAAGTGAAACCATTCAGTTTTATATTTACGCTTCTGCACAGATTAGTGTTTTTTCCATAAGCCGTACTTCATTTAGACAATAAACCTTGATTGCACTTATCAATTAAGTGCAATCGCGTGTATTAAGAAGTCCCTTCTATTAGTGAAACTTCCACCATGTCATTCACGCTGGAGCTTATTAGTATAAACCTTGTTTTATCTGAAAGTCGACTGGAGATAAAGTCAAAAGAGACAGAAGCATTCAGAACCTGAGTAGAAAACTGGATGAATGTGAATCCACTTAGGTTTGTATTTGAAAGAAAAAATACTCTGGCATGACAAGATAAAAAGAAAAAAAAAAGAAAAAAACAAAACAACAACAAAAAAAAAGAATTTAGCTTTACTGCACATCTTTTTTTGCAAAGGGGGGTTTACAACACATTCAGAAGTGGATGCATAATGATTGATGGATATTTGAGCTCATCAAACATGAGTTATGTTATCCATTAGCAGACAAGAAGTTTTTTCTCTATCAGCTGGCTAACAGTGTAGAATCAGACACATGATGCTCCCCAGTACATCTTTCTTGGGAAGCAGGCTTTCAGTGAGTCATTTAAAAACCATGGTCGAGGCGGTCTGCTGAGGTCAGATGCTTTTCAGGGGAAGGGTTTCAGAGCTGAGAACATCCCCCTGTAAATGTCTCGCTGGATGGTTTTCTTTGCTGGCAGTCATTCCAAATTAGATTCAACAAACTGAAGGAACATCTGAACTGTTGAGCAGCACCAAAATTTGTGATCCATTGAGCACCCACAATGTTTCAAGGAGGATAATTTCCCATGTGCATCAAAAATTCTGGAAAAAAAAAGGTTTGAGTTTCTAGAAATTGTGCATTCTTCCAAGACATCAAATGCAAAATAAATAAAGGTTATTTATACTGATGTGTGTTTACATCCATTCATCCCTCTATCCATCCACAATTACAGAATTTATTAGAACATCAAGCCAACGATAGTTTTTTTTGTTTTGGTCACTTCTATCTTTCTAGGATTGAGAAATTAAAATACTTTACCAGATCTCTATAAAGTGTTTAGCAATTTGAAACTCCAATGGACATAACTTTAAATCAATTAGTTGTGTGCAAAATGCCAGACTGTCTAACACTATGACATTCTCAGAGTTCATTACTTGAATTTTGGAATGATTTTCTTGTCCATGATAATGCCTCTAAATTCAAACTATGTTATTAAAATGCAAAGATGTAGAAATTAGGATAGTCAAATGGTTTCCATAGCAACTACCACTGGCTTTGTCAGCAAAGCAGGTGGCTGTGAACGTGGAACCGGTATGCCAGGAACAGTCTTATGCTCATTTAATTCATATTTTTGTCAGTATAGTACGCTGAGAGTTGTGAACAAAAATATGTTCTTGGTATGAGTTTCATAAACCTAAAAGAGGCAGCTGAACTAAAAAAACAACTCAGCATCTCAGCAGCTAAAGAATTTATGATTGATCAAAATATGGAGCAGACTTTTAAACTAGACCTGATTTACCAACTATCTGATTTACCAACGAAGCACATAGACAGCAAGTTACTCCAGCAGCGAAGAGTCGGAGAATCGCCCTCTTTAATAAACTGGTTTAGCCAAGGATCAGAAACAGCCACTGAGAAGAGACCCAAATTAGACTGCCAGAAAGTCACATAAATAGATGCTGTTTGCATCTTTTCAAAATGTGTAATATGTATATTATATGTTGTAACATATAGTTTATGCGTTAGATGTAACTTTTGACAAGTATTTGAGAAGTAGTGATGGATATTTGAGCTTGGTGTTGTTTGTGTTTACGCATCAAAGTAACATGAAATGTTGATGTGCATGTGGTCAGGAAGGCTTTCCATAACTTTGTGCACCTGTGGCCACAGAATAGATTGGAACGCAGGTGACTCTTGTATTAAATTTTGCTCTTATTGCTACAGAGACAATAAAAAATGACTACCTTCTTTTATTTTCAGCAGACATGTTTTGGTTTCACAATCCTACCTACATCGCAGTAAACAGCCCTACTGCTGCCTAGTTGATATTTTTGTCCACTATTTTGGGTAAAAACCCCACACAAAATCCATTAGTCTGAGCCAATGAACTTTTTAAATCCTTTTTGAAACCTGTTGGGTGTCTCTTGCTTTGAAGTCCTTTTGCAGGGTGCAATCAAGACAATCAGGTCTCCTCTCTATTGAGTTAATTGGATTCTGTTAATCAGTAAGCTCATTCGTCACTGAAGGAAGTCAACAATTATAACTACAAAAGGGTCAGAGGTTTTCCAAGTGACTGCAGTGGGGCTGCTTCTTTTTATGTCACAATAAATATGAAAATAATGGTATTTCAGAATCAAGGTTTCTGAGAACCAATAATAATTAAAGATGATCAATATAAACAGCGCAATCTATAATGGAAAATTTCAATTACTTGCTTGGTTGTCATTTAAAGACTGCCGAAGAGCATCTTTTTACTTTTGGCTAGCCCAGTAAAATTGTGATGCATTAGGGTGAAACAGAATTTCACAAAAGAAGACCAGCTGTAGTGTTTTACTCTACATTGTGTCAAGTGGATTGCTGCACTAAAGGTGCTTTCCTGCCCCTGAAGCTCATAAAACTTTAGAACCTCAAAGTGAATTGACACAGCAACGGCTGCTTTTATTGATTTCAACAAATCTCCCTTTGATGAGGCACTGTGCACACAAACAGCAGGCTTTAGTGTGGATGATGATTGTCTAAGGGTTATTTGAACTCAGAATTGTGATGCACAGCCAAAAAACAGAAAGTACAAAAAAAAATCCCACCCCCACTAGCTTTGGGGGTTCAATATGCTCCCAGCTGCACATGTTTAACTCTTAAAATAAAAGCACAAACACAGCTACCACTTTACAATGTTAAGCAAGATTTGCTTCTTCTGTTTTTTTCATAAATAATCAATTGGTTGCTAATCTCCAAGTACTTCAGCTGGAGATTAGGTAAAATAAAATTGTATTCAGCTCACAGCCATGTCCCATAATTACTCAATCTGCCTTTTTTGTGTAAGACAAAAAAAGTTAGGCTTAGAGTTTTCCGAAATTCTTCCGAAATTCAGACAAAATAAGTCATATTTTTACAATTTAGTTTCTTATATCTATTTCTTATTCCATACAAAAAGCCATAGCCAATATCTTTACATTTAGGCAAGACCATTATTTAAGAGATTTTAAATTGATCTGTACAGGACTCCAAGACAAAACTCCATCCTCTTTATTAGCTTATCTACTGTGTGTGGTTTTCTGTTATGTATAGTTTTTTACATGAGTGTTTAACCCCTAGCAAAACTTTACTTCTCTTCCATAAAGTCAAATTATTCCCTAAACTGCTGCCTAACAGAATTTGCTTACATTTTTGATTGTCAACACTACACCTTATTGTAATATAAACGGTTGATAAACAATATATCATCTAAAACATATTGTGTATGACAATATATTTGGTGTTGGATTAGTTGTTTTTCCTTAATCTTTGTAGAGGATTTTTTTTTCCCATTTTTGTCTCTGTGGTACACACATAACACATCCTGACTGAATACCATCCCTCTGCTTCTCAGTGAGATTCATTATCCATCCATTACATTGACTTCCAATGAGTTCCGATCATTTATTATCCAATAGATTGCACAGCCACCTTTAGCAGGAATAACAAGATTTGCTGCATTGTTTGAGGCAATGACTCAGTTTGAGAAAAGCTTCAGCTGCGATAAAGGTTGCATCACAGTTGCCTGTAGAATACTTTGAAATGCAGATGAGTATGGCATGTTGGTAGAAACTAAGCAAGATGTTCAGGTTCTATGTCCTGGTTTTATGGTAGGAAACCAATCCCAAATTATCAGCTCTCCATCTGTTTTCTCTACAGTTGGTATAAAGTACTTCTGCATTAGCAATGTGTTTAGTTTTCCAAAAACACACTGTACTGTGGGAAAAATCTTAATCTGTAACTGTATTACCTGTATAACCACTGGACCTTCTTTCTTTAAGGCAACAATACTGACAACTACTCTGGAATGCATTCCATAAACTTTCTAATATCAATAAATGACTTAACCTTTTGGTGATACTGTTATTCCAAGCAGATAAGACAAAGAAAGTCAATGATTATGAAAGAATTGTTGTTTTCTGCAAGGTCTAGCATCATGTACAGACCCAGGTCAAGTTGCAGCCTGTGGCTATCTCATTAAACGCTTCTATGTCCAATTGGAACAATCTTCTATGCTCAAAACATGTTTCAGTTCAAGAAATAGTTACAGCCCAGTCAGTTGTGGGTCAATAACAGGCACACAGAGACTTAGGGAAAAGGATACAGCGATGTAAGGGTCTTTGATGGGCAGTCATGTTTTAGAAGTACATTTACAAACAGCTGAACGATAAGAGCTGTACATACGTTCATAGACATTTTTAAGAGCGGAGAGGAGAGAAGAGAGGAGTCATTAACTTTATTGGGTTCACTCAAGAACATCACCAGAGGCTTGAAGATTTCTAAACCAAATATCCAATAATGTCACGTTGCCGAGCAACGATACCTCCAAAATGCAATCAAGGGTGTAATGAAACCAAACCTGTTTCTCTCGGCATTTAATCAATCTCCCAACTCGGAGACCAAGAAATGAACGTAATTTTGCCTTTCAACATTTAAGTTTCAACATTGCTCTCAAGTGTGTGATTCGGTTCAATCTGTTCTGCTTGATGGAATATGAAACAAACTTGTTTAACACTTAAAATCATCATGCTGTATAGTTAGAGATACAGCAAGCTACAAGTTTGAGCTCACAAGTATTTATGTTATTTCAACTTTTTACACAGGGTAAAAGGAAATATGGTACTGTTGGCAGTAAAAATACTGCCGACAGTTTTAATATGGACTGTTTTACATAATAAAACTGCAACACATACAGTTTTAATCTAGTCACATTAGCTAATTCCCCAGCAACAACCTTCCCCATGTCAAAGTTTGATATTTTTTGGTCTCAGTTTGCTGCTCAAAGCCTTATTTATTTATTTTTATAACTAGTTTTTGTCTGAAACTGTGGTAGCTTTGGCTTTTCTTGTAACGTGATAAGTTACAATATCAAATACATATACTGGTGATGGTGGAGCACTTTTAAAGTCATGTGATGTTATGGGGATTTCAGCAGATGGGCCAAATTAACAAGTACTTTGACATGCCACTAGTGTAACTGTATCAATCATTGAGTCTAGGACAAGCTTTGATATAATCAATTATTGAGGACATATGCAATTCTGGCAGATGGCTCTGAGTAGCATAGTGATCTAGCATTGCACATAGTGTCCAGACACCGTCTTAGTCGGTATACTTTTCTGTACGCTGCCATCAAAGTAACACCGACCTACTTAGCTGTTTGAAAAGGTTCCAATCAAGTGAAAAAAGAACAAGCCAAGACTTTGAAAACGATGCTGATTGGACTCAGCAAATTGTGTGTTTTGTGAGGTGATTGTAGCTTAAATCGTACCTCAAACTTTGTAACTGCAGAATAGTTTTATGTTCAAAAAGCCATTGAACAAATCAACTTCAGCAGAACAAGTTTGGATCATAAAAATAGTTCTTATAATGCCTTATCTCCTCTCCAAACAGAGAAACTGAGCAAATGTTTGTGAAAAGCATCATGGCATTTGCTTTGCACATTATCCTCCTGAAAGAAGCTGCACCAGAAGTCAGAAATAATCAGACACATTTTAGGGAAAAGAGACTTATCCACTGAGTTTAATCATTTTTGCAGCCACTGTCCATACATGTATTTACATGTATGGACAGAACATATGTAAATATGTAAGAACTATAAATATGTAAGAACATATTTATAGAGTACAGTAAACAAATCATTTATTTTAACCTGGAAATAATACAAAAGTTTCCTAGAGGCTTACTAAAAATGTGCAGGAATTGTGAAACTATAAAATATGGGCAAGAAAGCAGACTTTGTGATTGTGCCACTAATCATAGCACCCACAGCAGGCGGCATTGTGAAGTTACATCAAGTAGCAAGCCCCACATAAAAATAGTGGCACAGTAGTAATACGGTTTTACAAATTTCACAGCAGCAAAGGCACATTTACTTTTCGCAGTACACAGGACAACTGATTACAATTGACCACAAATTTTAAATGTTTAATAAATGGAGTTGGGCTGCACACAACCGTTCTGCAATTTTCACCCCACGCTAGGTGGAGCTGTTAGAATGTATTGAACAGATTCTATGAACAGGTTTGGTTTGTATTAAAGATTGATGTTTATGATTTGTGTCATAAGATGACTAGTTGCATTTGTGAAAGGCAACAACATGCAGTGACAAACCAGTTGATGTGTACTAGTCAAAGCATGGGTCACGTCTTTAAGGTCAAGATTTAAAAGAGTATTGAACAGTTAAACAAATTTGAATCAAATGCTATCCCAAATTTTTTCAATGTATGAGTCCATGCATTAACCAGCTCATCCATGTTGTGTCTCAAAGAAGAACATTTAGACATGCTGTTGGGCCAGGGACAGGAAGCTGCATCATACTCTTGCACTATTGGCAGTAGTTTGGGAGTCATGGCACCTTTCGCAAGGAGAATAAACCACAGAAGGTCATTGCTGAAGAAACTGGAATAAGGTCTCCTGCTAGGCTTCATTGACCCAGTAAGTCTTAAGTTAAACTAAGAGAAACTGAGTGAAAACAAAAAAGCTGTTTTCAAATGATTACATTCCTTATGAGGGATTTAAAGCCATCCAAACCAACCTGGGCCTGAGCTATAAAAAGTGATTGACCGCTATGTCTAATAATCTCCTCAGGAGCTTGCAGTTCAGAAATGTAAACGTAAGAAGTTATTACTGGTAATAAGTTCAAAGAAGTAGAAAGAGGTAAGGTCAATCTTACAATTGTTAAATTTGAATTAAATACCCAGATTGACATAAAGCTAATCAAACATAAACTGTTTTAATTCCCTCATCAACTTTTTTTGGGGATTCACTGATTATAAGTCAGGCTCATTTTCAATCAATTGTATTTTCCTAATATTTATAAAACATCAGTTTAATTGAACTGTTCAATGATTGTATTCTATAGTATACACCCCAAGACACAAGCAGAAAATCTATCCTTTGTTGTGACTATTTTTTTCTGTGAGCCACTTATTTGGGCCTCAGCTGCACAAGGTCCACATTGAGAGTCTTACAGCTGCCAAAATGAGAAAAAAAAAACAGAAATATTGAGTATTACTGCTAATCTCTAGCCTCTCCCACAATGATCAGAGGGAAAATTGGTTGTTGGGAATCAAACCGTGTATGTGCGTACATTAATCGTAGTCTACAAGAGGAAGTGGGTCATACTGTCTCTGGGGAAGCAATCTGTTAGCTTGAACCTTCTCCCCAACAAACACGTTTAATAATGGATTGTAAAAATTTTAAAGGGTGTGCTTGTTACAATTTAATAAGGGGGAAATAGTAAAATGAACAAAACGTGTGGACATGCACTGCATATTGTCTTTCGAGTCCATCAGTACAAGTATCTCCATTCATTTTTAATAGATTAATTTAAATATATTTCATGGTGGTTTTAGCTGCAGAATATTTTTGCAATTAGCTTAAATTTTGTGAAGACCTTTTGCTAAATAATGACAGAGAGGATATGTCGGGATTTATAAAAGGGTGGATAATCTGAACTGCTGCTAAGGCACATAAACACAAACAGAATTTAATGCAGAAATGTTGGTTTAATGAAAGGTTTTCCAGACACATAATGCCACTTTATACTACAATCAAGTAACTTTTGACTTCAGTTCTTATGAAAAATACCATCCATCAAATATGACTCACAAGAAATTTTAATTGGGTGTCTGTCTCTTTAAAAATTCCCACTTATTCTGAAACTCTGCCTTCAGACAGTCATCGCAACATCGCTCCTCTGTTCACCCATTAAAATGGTTTTTGCTAGCTTTGCAAAAACGTAGCTCATTTAATGAGATGTTTGCTAATTGCTGCTGGATAGTCTGAAGGAGCTGAGCAGGGGAGCTGTGGGGGAGGGGAGCTCTGTCATGTGGAAGTTCAGTATCTTGCAAACTGCAGCCCTGAAGATGAGCTGTGACTCAAAGCCAGTGTTCAGTCCATCCAGTTGTTTTGCACAGCTTAATGGTTGCCAAAGGAGACTAAACACTTTATCAAACCTGCATGAAACTCCAGATAATCTTTTGACAAGAAAATAACATTATATGTAGATGTAAAGCTCGACATAATACTCCCTCTTTAAAAGAAAAACTAGGATTTTATTTATATTGAGAGCCCCATTATGGTTTTATGTCAAGCAGCAGCATTGGTTTGTACAATAGATTTAAACTGAAGAGGTTCACATCGCTGATCTTAGTGCTGGGAGTTGTGATTGACAATGGGTGGGGCTGCTTCTCTCGCTTTCTCCCTTTTCCAGTCTGGTTGAGTGAACAGCAAATAAAACCAGCAGTTCTGTCCAGGTGATGTAAAGCAAAGGGTTGATCGCACACTCAGACCTAAAGAGTTTTTAATCCAGTGGATCTAAAGGATCCAAGCAACAAGTTTACAGCTTAAACTTCTGAATTGCTAGTGAATTTGGAACATGCAAAAACTGTTATTTATTTATTTATTTATTTATTTACATCAGAAAATCAGGGGTCGTCCTCCTTCCTTAAACTGACCATCAATTAAAAAAAAGGAAGAAATTCAATTAAGGTGTCATTCTGCGATTCAATTTAAAATGTTTTTAAATGTAATTAATTGTTTTTTTGTTTTGTTTTGTTTTATTTTTTAAAAAGCTTCACTCTTGTTAAAGCATCTTCTCAAATAGCTCCACAAACTCACTATTTAATGACATCATGCAGCCTTGATTCTGACCAAACAGTAACTACAGTGAAAGGCTTTGCACCACAGAGCCTGACCTGAGTCCGTGTAGCGCGGTCTGGCTAGGTCCCTGAAGTAGTAGATGAAATCCAGACAGTTGTCGTCCTGCACCTCTCCCTTTGAACACAGGTCGGAGAGCAGTTCCAGCGCCTTTCGACAAATCTCATCCTCTCTTTCTGCAGGCATTGCCTTCCAGCATCCTTCTGACTGCTCCGGCTGATCCTCTTTACCCCCAACCCCCCGCACACGACACACGCGCCCGCTCGGCCAAGCGCTCGCCCCGTCTCACGCAAGCAGCCACCGGCGTAAATACGCACGACAGAAAAAGAGAAAGATCACCAAATAGTTCCTGCGCGCTCGGCGCATCCGCGAAATCTGCTTGGAAGTCGATCTATCCGAAGTTGAAGTGAGTTTGAAGGGAGGGGAGACGCGCAAGGTTTAGGGTGAGATTTTTTAGAAGTTTTAATCTATTAAAAATCCTGGTTTGTTATATTCACTAGGTATTGCTGTTATGCACCTTCGTTTTCCTGTGATTGCTTTTTTGTGCTCGTCGCTCGGCGATGCTTCTGAATCACTCCTTCTCCAGGCTTTGGCTGCACCAGTCAAGGTCCCTCCTGAATGAATGCGCTCCTTTCACCACCGCGCTCACTTATTTCTCAATGCACTAACACAAAAAGACAGACAGACAGACAGGAAGTTCAGCCTCCATCAACACTCCCTCCCCCTTCTTCACCACCATCACAAAGCCACCCTGAAAACCAGCGTTAAAAACCCCAGTCCTTCCTCTTTCAAAGGTGAATCATTATATCTTAGGTTAATTATTTTCACTAATTAAATTCAAAAAGTTGGAAAAAAAAAAAAAAAAAAAAACTTGATAATATTTATTCAGTCAGATTATTTCTGTTGATCAAGGTCTGCAGCTTTTACGTGCCAAGAAACAAAAATATTGTATGAAACCTGCAGTCATTTGTTGAACCACTATTTTTTGTTACTATTTGTAGTTTTAAAAATATAACATAGTTTTTAACCTAATACCAACATAGAGCTAAAAGAATATTACAAGTACTTTATGTTGCTCAAATTGATAAAACCTATATTAGCAATTTATATTAACAAATTTTATTTTATATTGTAAGATACAGGATTTACAGGTATTCTAAAATATAATTTTAAACCAAGGCTATTAGTCGTCATTAGGACCTTGTTATAGGGGAATCTGCTGATAACAAAAGCCCAAAATTGGTTTCTCTGAAAACATAATGATAAATATTAGTTAATAATGATGATATTTTTTTTATATAGTGTCCAGCAGACAGTCATACTCCCTCCACAAGATGGATCATCTAAAGTTCTAGGCTGAAGATGGTGGAGTTCACAAAGTGGTCCTGCATTCAAGTTGAGCAGAATGATAAAGTACACCGACAATTGGAGAAACTGGAACCTTCAGGAGAAACCAAAGCGAAGCCTATTCAAGAGATTGAGATTTGCAATGCATTTAGTGCAGTTAGATTCAGTGCTTCAAGAGCGCTACACCACTCCGATGAATCCAGGACATTGTGTAAAACTGTCACATTTCATGCATCAAGCCAGTCCAGAACCAGAGACAAAACTCTTAACAACAGGGCTAAGTAAAAAAAAAAAAAAAAAGGTCTGGACTGTTGCTCGGTAATGCTGAGCAAGTTTTGTGTTTCATCTGCAAGCCAAGGTCGCAGAGTCGAGAGGAAGAGCAGAGAGTCATGGGAATCCAAGCACCTGTTTTAAGTCCAAAATCTCTAGTCAGCATGTAAATACGAGGTAATGAAGTTATTTCGGTATGCACTCCTGGGAAGCACATGTTAAAATGTAGTAGGGGGCCTAAACACCTGAGAAGGGCCGCATGCATGAGTCTGACCTTTACTGAGCCAAGTAATGAAGGGCAAGAACGACAGATAAATGTCACATTAAAGCCGCAGTAAAGGAAGCTAAGAAAGGTCTCCCACCTCCATCTTTTCTTCTTGCTGTGCTTTTTTGGCTCTCATTAGATTAATAGACGATCTTTAACCAACAAAATTGACAAATAACCACAATGAGTTGTTACTGTGGTGTAAATCTGTGTCTTGCATTAGTTTCCATACTGTTTGAACTTTTTCACATTTAGCAAATTTACATATTAGAAAAGAAAGTGAGCATTTGCTTCATTGTGTCAGATGAGAAAAAGGCAACAGGTTTGCAGCTGGCATTACATTGTGAATTAGATTTCAGAACTTCTTCTAAAAGCTTCATAAACAAACTCCCCAAATACCTCTTTACTTTAGAAGGATTTTTGTGATAGACCTTCACAAATAATCATAAAATGACACAGAAATGCTACATAATTTCCACTGTTTTGTGTAAAGCCCCGTTCCTCTGATGCAGCTAAATAAATTTCGGTGCAGCCAATTAAGCTAAGATGCCTGATAAGTGGACAGGGAGTAAAAATAAATGTAAGTTTGTTTGTATCATGATAAACAGCTCATGGATACTTTTACAGTCATGTTCATTAGGTTGAAGTTGGAGCAGGTAGATCTACTCTTAACCCTTTAACCCTCACCCCCGGAAAATACAATGGAAAAACAGAACGCAGGCGTTCCACTGCATGATGAGGGGTTTTAAATTAGCTCTTTATCTCTTAAGTGATGACAGATGATTGCAAAAATGATTTGAACTCGTACCAAACACCTCATATTGTGGGATAAAGTCAAATAAATTCCTGACAATTCCTTCTGGCGGAAACTCAGAGTTATTGTATTTCAGATATTTTAACCTGTACAGCATTAAGGTCTTTGGTTCAGATCTGAGTGGAGGCCATTCTCCATTTGCTTCAGTGTTTTTTTCCTAATGAAGTCCTGTTTCCCCTGTCAGTTCAAATGCATGCAGGCAAATAGTAATTGAATAGTGTTTTTTTTGTGTGTGTATCCACACAAACAGATTCACCTGTCTCATGTCATGCAATGAAATACATCAGATAGATAAACGTTCATTATGATTTCCTCTTTTGGGTTTTGTAATGTTAGATTTGCGTTTTGTAAATTTAAGGCCAGATTTAAATTATTTTCTAAAGACAAAATTATTCATATCTTGAAGCTCTAGAGTTGAAGGTGTGTGTGCTTTTTTTTTTTCTTTCTGCACTATGCATTGAAAAGCCCTGCTTTTAAAAATAAATGTACCTTCTACTGAAGTGAGAAAAATGACAGCTTGGATTTGCATAATTGACATTTCAAATAATATGAAGTCACTTTAAAAATATCTTGAAAAAGATAGCATAAAAAGACAACAAGATTTTAAAAATGCTGTTCCAGCTTTTAGGAAAAAAATTATATATTTTTTTGTTGGTGTTGGTAAATCTAAAAAGGACTCTCTTTAATACATAAAGCATGGGAAAACAATTAGGCCACTTTAACTCATGTAGTGTTTGTTGTCTGCAATTAGAAAAAAAATTGAGTGACAGAGAGTGATAAAGTGAAAATGCACAACACAAGTTTTTCTAATTCCGTATTGGACCAAACGACATTTCCGCTGCATTTAAACTAATTAATTTCCCACATAGAATTAAATGAAAGACTCCGAAATTAGAGGCTTCAGGGAAAATCCTTTAGTGGCATCATGTGGCTTTTCCTGTACAACTCAGCTGCAAAAATAAGCAGATAAAAAAAAGAATAAAAACACAGAGTAGAGTGTGTGCATTAGTCTAAACTTAATATTTGTCCACCATCTTGCAAAAGGTCTCCAAATCTCCTTGATTGTAAGGATATTTTTCATTGACTTTTCCCAATGATCCCATATATTTTCTTGCAGATTTAGTTCCAGACTCTGGCAAAGTCATTCAAAAAACAAACAAACAAATAAAAAAAACATTTTCCTCTCATGCTTATGGAGTCATTCATTTGTCCAACTACTCTTGTAAGTCCAACAGTAGTTGGACTTACTGTGTTGCTGAGGGTTTGGAGTCAAAACTTGTTTTAAGAAATGTTCATATATTTTCAAAAACTGCTTTGATTTGATGGATAAAATAACATCTAGGCGCATAGCTCTTTAATTAAAGACTGCAAACTGATGTTTTGTACATTCAAATCATTTCATACTGATGCAATCAAACCATTCAGTGTCAGCTTAGTGTCTTTATAGTTTATCATTGTCAAGAATTATTGAGATAGTTATCAAAACACTACACTCTCAAGAGTAGCTTAAGTGCATAAAACTTTGTGTTTCAAACTTTCCTATTTCTTTTGGTTTAGACGTACATTGAGATTTAAGAAATCTAGTGTATTATGACCCCTCCTGCTGTTAGATATTATTTACTTGAATCATAAAATCATATTCCCTTGTTGTAAATGTGTGAGCATAATGTTGAGAAATTACTTTAAATTGACGGTGGCCAAAGCGAGTGCAATATGTTCCCAACAGTGTTTGAATTATCCGGTACATCTCACAGCAGACAGCAGGTATGAAACTATCAAAGCTACAAAGGCGTAAAGCTGATGAATTAGTAGCACTACTTTTCAAACAGTGACCGGAAATAATTATTTTTCAAGCTCCATTGATGGACTCCATGTTGCGTGCAAGGATAAGTTATTTTTTAATTTTTAAATGATAATCCCACAATTAACACTGGACTTTAAAAGGTTCCTTTAAAAGGATGCAAGTCCACACTGAAGTATTTTATTTTATTCTTTTTTACAATTCATTTTTGTGCGCCATTGCTGCATGTACCCCCACCTACCGATGCAACTAATGGGCTTTGAGAAGCTTTATGGTGGTGTTTAACTGACCATACTATGACAAATAATTTAACCACAACATGTTTAAAAAGTTGAGCCTTCTGACGCTGTGTTCAAACCTATTCAGCAGTTTAGATTGTGTGGGAGTGTGTGTGGGTGCCTCTCGGACTCTGTTTGAATCTCGGTGCACATTTAAGTGTTCATTTCCAAAACTCTTCCTGATTGTGTTTTCTCACAGCATGCAGATGTACAAATCAGTGCACCTGCATGGACCGGTTCTCTCCAGCTGTGTGAGTGTGTGTGCTTCCTGTGAATATGTTTGACTTAGCTTCATTTGGGAGGATACTGCCAGGACTCATAGCCAGCAGCCCAGCTGGCCCAGGGGAACTGAAGGCTTCTGTTCAGCCTCCACACCAGTCGCTCTGTTCTTCAACGCTCTTCACAGAGCAGAAGCTGCACATCAACTTCTAGCTGAGGTTAAAGTGGGTTTAGATATCCCCGAGCTCAAACTTGTTCTCGCTAAACATACAAAGATAGACAACTGTGTTGGTACCGTTCAATAAACAAAGCACAACTTTCCCTGAAAAGAACCTGAAACTGAAACAGTTTAACCTGAATTTATGCAATTTAACTAAAGAAACGAAAATGGCACTGACATAAAAGATGGTACTCTTCTGGAGGTTTTGTAGCTATTGTACAGCAATTTCTGTCAACAAGTGATCTCTGCACTTCACAGTGGGTAGAGATGTGCATTTTCCAGCACATAATTTTGACCCTCACTTCCTCAGCAAATTTCTCAAGCTGCCTTGGGATTGAGGTGTCTCTTCTCCTCGCTGCAGTTTCCTAGTTTTTCCTTTGCAACTTAATCGGATTAAGACTTGGTCCCATGGAAGGATATGAATAAATCAGAGTGTATATACATTTTTAAATCAGTACATATACATTTTTACATTTTACCATTCTTGAGTGTTTTTAGTTAGCTGAGGAGAATCTGCTTTTGTCACAAATATACTATTTTTCTTTCCCCATTCTTTATTATTATTGGTTATTTTATAGTGCTTGTCTGGGTGTTTTAATTTGCGTGTCCCTTTGCTGCTGACACAAGGAAATTTTCACAGTGGGGAACAAACAAAACACGCTGTTGAACTATGATGCAGTGATTTTTTATATCGGGTGGAATGCTTCACTCCGAGATGCTTTGGTCTTCACTGAATGCTCCACAGATTCAATGTCTCCCTGCTGTTCCTTCAAAACAAAACTGAGCAGCCTTCATGTTTGACATTAGCAATGGGGCTCTTCTCTTTGAACGATTTGTCCATAAGCATAAAACTGCTGTGAAACTATTGGGTTGTCAATATGCATTTTGTCTTGTTCTCATGGGTTTTCTGTGAGCAGCGAACCCCTCTGGAGTCGTCAGTAATGATTGAGCTCATTACTGTTCAAAATGTGATGAATGTTGCAGTCAGAAAGGGAGGTTGTGGTTCTGATTTAATGGTTTTGGATGGTATCCTTAACTTGATTTTCTATCTGTTTGTCTTTTTTGATATCATTGTGTTGCACACTCGAACAAATGTGACTTCGAGACATGCAGTGGTGATAAATTTCCTTTACTTTCCTTTTTTTCTGAAAATGCAAACATTCATATTTGTCACAGTATGCGTCACACTTTGGCTGCTATGTTCTACTGAGCTTACGTTCTTCAACACAGAAATTTAGGACCCAAGGCTGACCTAAGCGCCTGTTCAAAACTGATTCCTTTCTAAACTTATTTCACTCCCAGCCAGAATAGTCACCAACATATATATGAATGTTCAACATAACATAGACAATGAAACACAGTGCTTTTTAATAACAAAACTAAACAAAATATTCATAGGAAAGAGAATAGATTCATATTTTAATGGTGGGGGAGGTTTTCCTTGATCTAAAGTTCCCAGCAACTGGTCCGCCATCGTCTTTAGAATGTTGATGTTTTATTTGGAGGAACAAAACAACGACATCTTGGACTTTTAGAAAAAAACAATGATGGGGAACCAGTTGCAGGGTTTTCTCCAGTATATTATAGGCCAGGCGGCACGTCATGCTTTACGAGCCCACTGCCAGGCCTATTATATATATATATATATATATATATAAATATATATATATATATATATATATATATTGGATTGCAAGCGTCTCCGTTGCTCTAAGTGTTTCTATTTTCACCTGTGATGAAGGAATGTTTGGAAACAAACCTGTTTTGCTTTTGGTTTGCTTTTGTCATACTGTAACTTCTTTTAGTGTAGCGTTATAATATAATATCAATAATCATAATAATTGTTATGATGACTGTTTATGATATTTACATTAATAATAAATGCTAAGCTATGTGAAGCTTCCTGCCCAACTGTACTCAGTTTGGTAAGTCAGTAGCAGGACTATGCAGAACAGAAAGAACACAAAGAGCCCACAGGACCTCAGTCTGAGGTTGTTTTTCTCTGTCCATAACCTGTTGACGTTGGATGCAGTTCCATGAAGCTTATTCTTTGATAATAATGACAGCTTTGGTCAAAGGAGCCCGATGCTGCATGGAGACGGTCTTTTCATCTTTAGCTATGACATGGATAGTCTTTCTGATCTTCTCAATCATTCCTCCTTTTTCCTTCCTCTCATTTTGTGTGTACCAGAATAGCCAGTAACATGCTTGCACGGATTAGCTAACAAATAATGGATTAATCAACAGTCTGAGTGACAGATGAAGAACTTAAAGACATCACTTTGTCTAATTTGGCCAAACACCTATGATCAAATGATTGATAGTCTCAAAACTGGCAACACCAATTCTGTCCACTGGTAAAAAAAAAAAAAATCACTTTCCAGCTGCTTTAGTTTCATGTGCTCTGTGCATCTTAGTAAATATATCATAGTGTTGCAGAGCAAAAATTAACTTGTATGTTTGGAAGTCGAGATGCAAATGTAGGAAGGAAAAAACAAAAACAAGTTGCACCACAGAGGATGGAAGCAAATGCAAGTGTGTTGCAAACAAGAATGGATCAGGCAATAAACAGTGAGAACAGACTCACTCCGAAAAAAGACAAAAACTTGGGACTGTATATACAACCAGAGGCTGACAAGACAAGCCAGAATGAAAGTAGATGGTAAAGTGAGCAAAGACACACAAGCGGAAGAAACTGAAATTCAAACAGGTCTTATAAACAAAACTGTAAAATAGCACATTTTTTATTGAACTAACATCAAGGACAAAATGAAAAATTAATTTAATCAAAGCGTTGAAATATTCACAGAAGAGCTGTTTAAAATATTGGAAAGGTAAGAATTTACAACATGTTTCCCCTGTGCTTTGATTTTGTCTGTCTTGTTTTGATGAAACTGGGCTACACAGTGAGGAGGTTGTTAGCAGAGTTGCCTGGAGGCAGGCCTGGGTTTGGCACCTACATTACTGACATTGCAATTACATACAAGGGCAATGTAGAGTAATTAGTTACCAAACAGTCCTGGACTGAGGTTGGAGGCCAGCTTACTCGGAGAGAAGGAGAAAGGAGAAAATGCAAACTCCATGTAGGGAAGATGAGTAGAATTAGCATCCCGGGGCAACAGACTGCAAGACAACAATGCTAACTATGCTATCATACAACCCTCTTCCACAGAGCCATCACAAAATGACTTTATAGTAATTTTCACCAACCCAATTACGTTTTACAGCCATAGATGTCTGAACTTCTGAGGATACAATTAGCAACTATAAATAACTATAAGTGGGGGAGAGCGTAGCATCTTAAACTCCATGTAGGGCAGCTGATGAAATACATTTTTCACATATGTTTGCCATTTTAACTAAGACTTTTATTACATTCTGGATGTTAGCTTCTGTAGTAGCACTAAGACATTTTCCACTATGCGTATTAAAGTATGTTTGGTGTTAGAACGATTAAAATAGGCAGTTGTATGCATATTTAGAGGAGTCTGAAAGATTTGCAAATTTCAGCTATTCAGCTGTTAACCACATGTAGAGTTGTGGATATGTTTTGCCAAAACAGACATTTCAGTTTTGAACATGGTTATTTTCTAAAACTTTGGATATGAAAGGTTACCCAAACAAATCTTCCCAGAAGAAATCACGCAGTTTCAGAAGCCATTTTAATCACAAACACGTGAGAAATCAACATTGTGTCCGCTTCACGTACAATAACGGCCTCATTTTGACAGTTGAGAGGATTTCCTGCCGATGATAAAAAAGCAGATTGATCCTTCAGCTCTTCCTCGTTGCGGCTGCCAAACACACTTCCCAGATCAGAAATCATTAGGAACATGATCCCTCGTGGAGAAACACTATCAGAGCACTGACTGTGTGGTGCATACTCACTGCTGTTATGTGCCATCTTCCCCCTTCAGTTCTTCAGCGTGTAATAGAGTAGAGTGCTGTGTACCACATTAATGCTGTTGGTCTGCCATGCAGCATTAAATTATTGATGAGTAAAACAACACAAAATAAAAACAAGCAAAGACTGTTGAACTCAGTAAAGATCTTCAAATCATGTTGCAACATGTACCCATTAGGACATGTTGCCTGGTAGAGATGAGAATGATTGTGTGTGGTCTGAGTCAGCAGTGAAATGTACAAAAGCTAGAGTTTGAATTGAATTATGAAACTTAGGATTATTTTTGTTTCAGTTTGTCGCATCATGTAAAAATAATCTAATCTGGACAATACTGAAAAATGCAGAAACTGTAAGTATATAATGAAAACTATAAAACAAACTTTTAAGTGTATTAAAAATACATTTTTGGACGGATATCCCCCACATTTATTCTAATTTATGTGATGAAATTACAAATAATTTAATCACATCAGGTGCACTTCATTGGAGTTCAACATTTTGAAGTAGGTTTTCCCACATTGCCAGAACACAAATTCAATGGTTTTGTTTCTATTCCCATTTTGTCATCAGCTGAACTCATCCAAAAGGAATAGAGAATTATAAATATCAAATATATTTCACAAATCTGTCTAAATCTCTGTTAGAGAGCACTTCTACTTTGCTGCGATAAAGCAACCCATCTCTTAGGTGTGTCATATCAAATGCTGTCTAACAACACCCCTTCTGATTCCACTAGGGACAAGAGTGTACAGAAGATGGATGGATGGATGGATGGATGGATGGATGGATGGATGGATGGATGGATGGATGGATGGATGGATGGATGGATGGATGGATGGATGGATGGATGGATGGATGGATGGATGGATGGATGGATGGATGGATGGATGGATGGATGGATGGATGGATGGATGGATGGATGGATGGATGGATGTTATTCTCTGATGTTTCCAATAAGACGATAAAACTTGCGTTTAATTGTGTGTCCTTGAACACTTGTGTGTTATAAAAAATACAAAAAACAGCTTCCGAAATTCCCGGAAAAGCTCGAGCCCGTCTGGACATTTTCTCCAGTGTCTGGCACACACTGAGAATTGAAAGGTTCTTTTTTATGCCTGAGAGAAATTTTCTAATGTAATCCAGACAGGAATTGAATTAGATTTTCCTATTAGCCATTCCCTGACTCGATCAAGACATCTGCTTTGAATCGCCCTTAATACAATAAAATTATCTCTGAATCTTTTCAGTCGGTTGTCTTCCTTTTCCATATCCCTTTTAGTGCGGCTCTCCTTTGGGATTATCTTTTTCTCCTGGATGTATTTCTCAATTTCAGGTCTTAGTTCTTCACTGTGTTGATATTAGGCACAAGTTTTAATATATTACTGAGGACAATATTTATTGTACGTTTTTTCTAGTTATTGATCACAAATCGAGCACCTCTCTCTTCCTAAAGAGCAAAGAATTTTCTTTTGTGTCATATAAAATATGATTCTCTGCCTGTCTGCTAATAATTTAAAGAAATAGTATTAATAGTCCTCTGAGGCCTCTTTATCTACAAATTATCATAATGAAGAGAGAACAAATTATCCTCATCTGCTTTCCAGATGAGGAAACAAAATGCTTCCTCATCTGGAAAGCACATTCTGAATGTTAACTGAATTTCAACTGTGTGTTGTGAATAGATTTCTTTCATTTTTCCCAAAATGTTGCTGCCAGACCGAGCTAGCTTCTACAACCACACTCTACTAAATTGGATGTTTTGCACAGACCGCTTCTGCACAAACCAGTGTAGCAGGCTGTTCCAGCATTAACATCATGAATTTGCAAACACACCTGTAAGCTGGGGGTTTTGAGAAGATGTTAACGATGCCTTTCCTTCAAAACACAAACACTACATTTCCTTGTCTGCACTGCTGAAACTAATTGTTTAAAGAGAAGTTTCAGAATGTTTTACCAATTAAACTGAAGTAGGAAAAGGGAAGTCGCAGTACACCAGATTGAAGGAAGCACAAAGGCTGCAGAGTCAGATTAAATAAAGATGAAAAAGGTTTGCAGTCAGAGGAAATGGGCTCTGTTTTAATCACAGTTGAACCCTATTTTACCCGACTGAGAAGACAGTGACTCAAATTTGAGACTCTGATTCAAGTTCCAAAAATAAAAGATATCTGATTTGACAAAAGTGGCAACCTATTTGATTTTAACTTTTGATATCAAACGTGGGTCTCGTTAACAGTTCTGATCTCATAATGAAGAGAGAATAGAGGCCAGTGTTTGAACTACCACTTGCAGTTTCTGTGCATGTTTTACTTTGAAAGGATGTCCTTTCACGCTGCTAATTTTGAACATTTTTACCATCTATAATTAAGGATAAAAGTTTTATTTGGAAAATAGTTGCAGAAGATAATTGTTTATAAATGTCAAAAATGAAAAAATAATTATTAAATGCTCATAATTTAGGCTTGATGAATGACTCAAGCCTAAATAGTTAAAGTTTGGGGATCTTTAACTATTGATTAATTGATGCATAGTTAAAAGTGCTATAGATAGAAAAAAAAATATTTTACTCAGCAGAGAATTTATTTGAGCTTACCCCTTCAAAGATTTGAGACTTGGACACAGCATATTTACTTAAGTTGCATTGCCTGCTGTCTGTGTTCACTTCATGCTTGAAGGAATTGGAGCATTTGCTCGTTTCCAGGGTGTGGTTTCCTGTATACCCACAGCGGAATGAACTTGTACTTGCTGTTCATCACTGAGAGCGCTATGATGACCAAGATACAGTATCATCATATGACTTGTGTGCTTCTCTTTGTGTCGTAAGCTTCTGTTTGCTTTCTTTTGCTATTTATACATCCATCTGATGATGAACATAAATCAACAGATAAGCATCCTTACAACAAAGGACTGAACATTACATACCACTAAAAGATGTTACATGATTTGATTACCTTTTTATGAATGTAATGTTCTTGTCTGAATCAAGATGAAGTGACTGTTTCAGAGTGCGCTGCATGTCTCTGAAAGTATAAAATACAGTAAGGGGAACAGAGACGTAAAGAAAAAAAAATAAGCATGTCTTCAACTTTAAACACACCTCCTGCATTTGTTAATGAGATAAATTTCAGTGTGAGTTTTCTGGCAAAATAAGGTGCAAATAAAAGTTAGGCAATGACACTATATACACCAAACAATATGTATCAACATCTAAATTGCCCTCTGTAAGTTCAGCTTTAAAATCCAATAGACATACATGGTTAATATTTGACAATATTTGACAACTACTGTAGATCCACAGGACAAACAACCATGCATTTACACATTTACACCTGAGGTTAGAGAGACCAGTGAACAGTCATATTTCTGGATGTGGGAAACATGACTGTTTCGTGTACCCAGAGAAAACCCATGCGTACACGGGGAGAACATGAAAACTCTATCCAGACCGAGCTAGCTGCAAGGCAACAGTGCTACCAATGACACCACTGTGAAGTCCATATATTTCCCATCAGACTAAAGTGTAAGATGTATGTTTACCTTGCATAGTAGCATGAAAAAGACACGGTTCCACTTCCCACTTTAATTCGACTGGGAAAATAAACTTTTTGTGATAGAAAGCAATCCATTGTTCACACTGTGATTTGCAACTCAGCAAAAAGCTAGAAAGGTCACGCAATAAAGCTCATGGTTCCATGTTGATGTTCATATGGTACATGAGGCTCTTCTGCATTTTTAAAGTTGAGCTGTGACCTTCCCATTCCTACCTTACTGCAGGTATATGGTGTTACATCTCTTTCACAGTCTCTATGGAAACCTGCAAGATTCTACTGGGTGATGAGATACATCCTGTTTTTTTTTTTTAAACCTTTCATTCAAATGCCACTCATTTTGCAAAACATTGCACCGTTGTGCATTGTTGCTATCGTATTCTCCATATTTATCATCTGAATAGAATCACGGTGTTTCACTTTCTAAAGAGGCTTCCCCTTTGCTTGACAATAGGAAAGTATCCAGCTTTAACAGCTGCATGACACAATCCTTTTACTTCACACACATCTGCAATATCTGTGCTTTCATCACCTCTGCTGCAGAGATGTGATTACTGAAGGTGTTGTTCCCAACATTCTCACATTTTAAGAAATGTGAGGTAAAGAAAATCTTGGAAGGTACATTAGAACTTAGAGTGAATAAAGAATAAAATAGGTGGGACAATAACAGACAGGAATAAACCCGTTTGGTTGCTTACTTCAAATTCTTAATATTTCTGAAGACAGATGTCTCAGTTATTATTCTTTAGAATGAAGATATTCAAAGATGTTGTGAGCACTTCTACCAGGTGCTCCGTTAATAATGTCAGAAAATTATCTGCACATTTTAGCCCCACAGTGTCACAAATTTATGAGAATGATGCAGTGAACAGAACACGCTCCCAGACAATGTTCAGTTTTTAGCATTGTCAACAAGGTAGAAAATGCTAAAGTTCATGTTGCGCAGGATATATGTTACGCAAATAACAGCTTAGGGCAATAGTGATATGATGAATGACTTTTTAATGTTCGGTATAGGTCATTTTCTCTGAACACTGACTCAGAGAATGACAGGGTTATGAAAGAGGATTTTTCTTTTCTGTGACTACTACAGTCTGATAATGATACTCTCTCAGAACATTTTTTCATGAGTATTATTAAAGAACATATTTAATCACAGTCCCACAAAACTTACAATACACATACACAATGTTATACATAAGTAATTGACATTTGTCCTTCTGATCATTTTAGAAAGCAGACTGGCAAGTTTGCTCTATTCTGACACAATAAGAGTTTGTGTCAAAGGAAAGTGCCACTGCCATACAGCTGGCAGTTACAAAAGACAATTTTTTTCTCTGCTTTTACAAAAGGTGTTGTGAGAAATATGCTTAACAGATATCTAACTGTGATGGCAACAAAAATTATCACTCTCATCGAATGTTAATCCAGTCTGTTTCCCCACAGTTACTAGTATCTGTGGTAACTCAGCTTCAGTCTGTGACCCAAATGAAGGAGAGAACATTTCACTACAACTGCTACCTGACTGTATATGAGGACATTAGCTTCTTCCTAATCCATCCAGGATTAGCACAAGAAGGCATTTTAGACCCAAACTAACATCCATCTCTCCGGCCATCCTTCCAAACAGCATTTGTGAGGAAACTGTCAACTGGCGCAAGGAGTTTTAATACCATAACCATGGTGTTTCTCACCCATCTAACATAGGTACCAGCCCCTCACAACCTTGAATGGATAAGTCAGTATATAAAACAAAGGCATGGACAAGTTAACAGGATGCCTGTCTGTTAGGTCTCCCAGCATTTGTTCTAAAACATGTTATGACTCCTGTCATAAGTGCTGTGTTTTTGTTTTTCTATGTAAAATTGAGTGGAGATGAGTATAAGAAGACAGTTGCAGATTTATCCTGACTAGCCACACCTCAGTTTATGCAATAACTCTGTAAATACGTGTAAGAGTCATAATAAATTGAGGAACGCATTGAGGAACTGATAACATACAGCATTTCTTAAAAACCTCTCTTCCCACTGCTGGACCTCCTGTATATGAATCCACATTCTACCTGGGGACTTTTTAGTCTCTACATTTGGTCTTAGTCCACATGCTCAGCCTTGTGCTTGCTTTCTGTCTACATGAGATCTTTTCAAAATCACTTTAGTGTCTTCTTTTAGACATGCACCAAATGAATCATGTTAAATTTTCTCCCAAAGACAGTTCTTTAGTCTCATATTTAGTCAATTTCTTCAATGCCTTTGGTACCAATTATCAGCATAAGGCTTCTATGACTTACTTTATTGTGAGCGTCTTCTTTGAGCATGCACTAATTGACTTTATTGACCACTTTCAGACATTGCAACATTACAGAGGACCCTGTATATTTGAAAGGATATGCAGCAAACATTCACTAATTAGCACATTCATTAGACACAAGGTAACTGACGATTCATCTTTCAACCCAGTGAAATTAAGTCAGAATTATATACTGCTTTTGCACCTTTGCATTTACCAGTTGCTAACCTTGGTTGCCATGTGGCGCTGAGCAACTGGTGTACAGATAATTTATAAGGTTTGTATTATTGAAAACAGCTGCATCTTGCAGACAAATATAAATACATATAAATGTTCATTGGTTATTTAGGCATGAGGCCTAGGGATAAAGATAAAAGACAGGCTGGTGATCTTTGTGATATTGATCAGAAGGAAAGATGTGCAGTGGATGATCACATTTGGAGGTAAGTAAACCTGGAAGATGTTATTTGGGCCTGATGTAGTTTCTAAAGAACCTTCAGGTAGGATCCATGTAATATTTTAAATACATAGAGATACGTGGAAAACAATGAGAAAGCACTGAGAGCAGAGACAGTGACCTTAATTACCACTACACAGCTGACAATCAGGCACCAAGTGGCCATCCCTCAGATCCTTTAAAGCTGAGAGCTTGATTAGATGATTGGCCTTTAGGTGCGGAGGAAGCACAGGGCAGCAGCACTCAGCAAGAATCAACAGTCAAAAGGTGGATGGGGAGAACTATAAGGAAGTAAACAAAGAAGAAAGACAACCATGCCAGGATTATGACAGGGCATGACATGGCAAAATAAGCAGCTTTGTCCTTTCAGTGCTTCATCAGTTCTGGCTGATCCTTCGTGTATTGAGTTTCATACCTCTGAGTAAAAGACCTACAAACTAGATAAAGATATTTGAAAATCTGTGAAGTCACTTGTCCAGCAAAAGATATCTTAAAGCCAGATGACTACCTTGAACTTCAATAGTTGATCATATAATTGATCGGATAATTGCACAAATTAAAATTACAAAAATAAATGTGTTTAATGGGAAGATGACAAGAAGTGGCACGGTATAATTTTGAATGACTTACTGTGTGAAAAAATTCATTTATATTTGACTTTAATTGCTTAATGGAAACACTGCAATTGCAAAATTATGTTTTTTGGATTTTAGTGGAATATAAACAAATTTTTGTCCACTGTTTACTTTTATCCTTGCTGTTTAGTGCAAATCCTGCAAAATGTGATACAAGTGACCCAGGTGTATTCTGAATGTGAAAAAATGTTAATGCGTATGGATGGATCCTAAGAAAAGGATCCATGGATGGCTCCTTTCTAAGAAAAGGAGCCATCCATGGATTTAACTTTTTTCACAGTGAAATTTTGCTCTGAAGTTGTAGAAAAAAATGCAGCTCTACCCATCACATTGAGAGTAAAAGCTTTTTTAAAGTTTAAGAATGAGGAATAAACTGCAGGTTAAATGACTTGCTTGTTAAACACAATGTGGTAAAATCACTAGTTTCTTAGCATGAAGACATCTTTTTGAAGATGTAGCTCTGTTGTGTCTTTATATGTTTGGTCTAATTACATCCTTTCAAGGTTTTTCTTTTTCATGCCTTCCATTCATCTTAGCACTCAGATCTGGAGTAAATGCTGCGTTTAGTAGTTGAATTATCAGGATTGGAAGAGTGAGACTTGTGCTTATGACAATGGAAATACTGCTGGGAACGAACAATGGCTTGCACTTGTGTTAAACCCTAATTAATTTAAATACCTGGGGTTGGCATGGCATTCATCATGGCCTGTTGCACCAGGGAGCATCCTGCTAATGAAATTTTTAAGAGTGGAGCCACAGGAAGCCTGGCAACCCACTGAGTCTGAGAGAAACAGACTAAGTGACAAAGTGAAGGAGAACAGAAAGGAAAGGTCAAGTAGTAATTGTGAAATATTGTTCAAAACTAAAGAAGCTTTGGTGGGTGGAAGATGTTTCTGTATGTAATAGGAACTGTGAGGTGGTAAACAGAGAATGTAACAGTTTTGCAGTAGATTCACAGGTTGTGATCAAGACTAAATTACAATCTAACAATACAAGTGTTTTCAGTTCTAAGCAGATGAATCACTCAAAAAGACACAACTATAGTAAAAATAAAAAAACAGAAAACAATCATCTTCTAATAAAAAATAATTTAGAAAAGGTGCAGTAAATATTTAATTCACCAGAAAAACAATCCACAACAAGTTATATGGCAAGTCAATCAATGACTTGCCTTCAAATACAATTCAGCTTGATGCAAATCTCACTTCAGCTCTCCAACTGGGCTTTCTCCCATTTAGTTGGATTCCTCCAATAGAAAATCTATCAGACCAATCAGCGAACAGAAGTTCAGAACAATGATTGTGGTTTTCTGCAGTGTTTTATAATTGTAGTCTGCATGTAGTTTTAGTAACGACAGTGGAGGAAGTGAAAGAAGCAGTTCAGTTCATGTTGTATGCAGTTAACACTAACAGCCTCCTCATTCATCCCCTCAAGACATCTTCATGTACTTACTTTGCTATCATCTGGAGATTTGTGATGAACAGTAGGGAAAGAACCTGTTTTTAGTCAAAGTATTTTGGCAAACCCTTTCATGTACTGTTGGTAGCTTTCAAAGGACTCCTTCCTAAACTGATTTGTGCAAACTGATTTGGCAATATTGCAGGGACAATGCAAGCAAAAAGAAAATGAGGCCTTACTGCTTTGTTCTCTGTGACTGGGAGAAAATTCCCAGACTTATTTGGTAAAAATGCCTCAAAATACCTCATAAGTATAAAGCACTGAGTTGTTGTGGATCTCAGATGTAATACTCATCATTTAGTGAGGATACTGCCCTTTAAAAAATAGCTTTCTTCATTGTGTCTCTGCATTTTACCCATATTACTGCTATTCTCTCATGGAAAAAAGAAAATATTTACTTTGATTTGATCTTAAAAAGTTGCTTTCTTTCCCATGTTTGATGTCCGCGCTCTCCAGACTCAGTCGTATTGACATAGTGGCTGTTTGCTAGGGCTGGCATTAAAAACTCATCATCTGCCAAACACAAAGACTGGTGCAAAAGGTCAAGAGACAGAGGGTGGTGGAAGGCTGGCATCTCTCACTCAATCACCAAGACACAGTGATTCAAGCACACATGCTTTTACACATACTTTATAGGAAACTTGCACATAATTATTTACATTCTTCTGGCATGGATGCATGCATTAGAAATGACAGATGTTTGGTTTTTATTTTTTCCTGTAAAGAAATTGATATTCATCATTGTCAGCAGGTTTGGGCTGCATATACATATAAATATACACTAACAATAAACACTGACATTTAGGGGGGCTGAATTTTCTGCTATAACCTTGTTTGCCATCTTAACTCTGTCATAGCTTTGCCCATGTACATTTTTTCTCCTAAGTGGTCCCAGCAGTTTACTGGCTGTTGTCACTATAGCAGAAGAACTACTGTTCCCCTAATGCTTTGTGGCACAAAATGTACAACAAAAACTTCTTAAAGGGGCAGTAATATGTGCTCTCCAGCCACATAATGTGATTTTATTGCACATTAAACATATGGAATGAAAATGTTGTAAATATCAATTATGACTTAAAAGAAATTTGACTTTGGAATTTAATGCTGTGAAATTGGGCCTCAGTCTGGTTAAGAAACTCCACCTACAGAAAGTCAATCACAACATTGCTCCTATATTAACCCTTACCATGAGACAGTCTCAGTCTGCACTCCATCTGTGAAGGTTAGCATATCAAAAAGTTACATGGAGAAATAAAATATACAAAATCCCACAGATTGTTGCACATATGCATAATAAAGAAAACACAAAAATGTATTATGCTTTTAAAAAATTCAACAATGTGTATCAAACATACTGTCATTTATGCAATCCATGCACATTTGCTGCTCATGGGATTCCTGCTGTCATTTACAGATGTGAGCTCAGTTACATCTCCTGCTGTGACTCCATGGATATTTTATGGCACTCCTCTGTGAACCATCTTGAATATTTCACGAGGTTACATCTCATTCTGTGTTTATGTATGTAGGGTCTTTTCTTCATACATGTAAATGTATCAATGAGAGTAATCTGATCACCTAAAAAAGTGAATAAAAACTTTAGCTTTGATATTTAAACAGATGTGAAGAAAACAGATTGGATTTATTTTCAGTAATTCTAAATGAGATTATCGCAAGACAAGTACTCACCTTAGATTTATTAGCTTTTCGTAGATTTTATTTTTTTACGTCCTCCCTGCCGATATGAAGCAACACATGTTTAAATCAGGAAAAATGTTCAGCATCTCTATTCATTCTCATTTAGTGTTGAGAGTTAGCTGTAGAAACATCTGAAGATCTGACACCCAGACATGTAAATATTTAGACCAGCTCTCCAAAATTGAAGTTTGTATTGAACTTTCTTGACTGTTTCCAATCATCTCAATACATTTAGAAAAGCCTGAAGGCATTGAACCTCTAGGTTTTCATTTGAAGATGCACTCTGTACTTTTCATTGGGCCCTGGTGTTTGTATTTGTCAGTTGTTTATTACGCCAGACCACAGGTAAAAAGCTGGGCAAGAAGGTGGTTGTTATGGCTTTTGTGGGGGGAAGCAGCTACTCTGTCAGGCTGGTTCTGTTAGCCGTTCCAGGACAAACTAGGATGTAGCTCCACCTTGTGGTTGCACAATGAAGATGAAAAAAGGAAAATATATTCTAGTTTGTGAATTTACTGGGATTTCTTCTGTTCTTTCATGCATTTACTCTAATCTGAGTGCCCTGTTTCATATTGTACACCCTACTATGTATCAGAGAAGGCATCCAGATGTTGCCTGCCGTCAAGACAAAGTAGGAAATCATCTCAGCCCACTCTGAAACTCTCCAGATGGAGATAAAAGGTTTTCTTTCTTTTTTTTTTTTCTTTTAAAGCAGCAGCAAGATAATGATTATCTACAAAGGCAGTGACAACTTTTGGATCTAATTCAGAGAGAATATCGTCAGGATCAGAAGCAGCAACTATAAGGCTGAAACCAACCCTGCCAACAGTGTCCACTCCTTTAAATGTTCACAATCTGATTTCGATTTTAAGAATCAGTTCACACTCTTTCAAAGTTTTGGAACAACAACTATTCTTTTATAATTGTTCTTGTCATATGTGCAGAAAAATAGATGGGACTTGAAATTCATGTTAGCATGTTTTAACACCAGTAGGAGAAAAAAAAGTCTACATATTTTGGCACATGTTTTAAATTTAATGAAAGTCTATTTGTTATTATTTGTAAATGCAAACATAATTTGCTGCCCAGCTGATATATTTTGTATTTCCACATCTGAGTGGAAATGAGGATGTGTCCATAAACCAACCGGGGAGTATTTCAGCTCCAAAAAGCTCTAAATGGATCAGAAAGTTTTGTTTATTTCTAGCTCACTCTCTGGCTTTTCCCCCTCCTCTACTGGCATCCTCTTTCATACCACAAATGTACAAAATCCAGAGAGGAGGAGAATGAAAGAGGGGCCTGCAGAAAGACTGGGAGAGTGGGAGATTGGGAGGGACTGTGGGCAGCAACTGAACACAGGCAGAAAGTTCATGAAAGTCTGGCAGCAGCAAATAGAAAGGAAAATTTGTTTAGCAAGGAGTCAAGAACTGCTCTTAATGCAGGAGGAATGTTATAAAGTGAGTCTGCAGCTGCCTTTCTTTTAGGATTTCAGCAGCTCATTCTTGTTGAGCTTGTTGTTGGAGCCTGATAGGGAGGATTTTATTGTAATTACAGCTCATTTCAGGGCAAAAGCTCTGAAGACGTCACAGCCGTTTCAGGGTTTTTCGGGAACGTTTTGGGAATCAAGACACGGAGAAAAAGCATCAACGAGGATGGTTCTGCTGTTGTTTTTATCTCTGTGCCTGACTTTGGGATCAGTCCAGAGCCAGGGTTCCTCCCAAGATGCCTTCATAATCCAGTATCTAGAGAGAAGGCTTGTTCAAATGGAGGTGAGTTCATTTCTGCAGTACTTTTCCTCAAAAGCCTGCCACCTTTAATACTTATTCCACACTGGACATTTTTCTTCTTTATCACCTTGTTTTCAAAGAAATCGTGTTGTCTTTGGATTTTGCCACTGTCAGATCATCTGGCTGCAATATTTTGGCACCCTTTCAGCTATCTAGCTGCTTTTTATTAGGACCTCCTGTTATAGGAATCTGAGTCAACACAGATTATCTGCCTGTTTTTATGCATGGAAAAACCCATTATACCCTATTAGATGTGCTAAAATACAGGCTCAGTCCTCTTGCTTCTTAAATGACATTTTGTTTTGTTTTTGAGAGAATGGACTAAAAGTGGAGTTTCTCTAATACTAAACACACCAGAGAGGTCACAATATGACGCCATACAAGCATCCAAAGTTTAGCTATGGATACTTATTAAAATATGAGCGGTATTTTTAAATCCAGGTGGAGTACCAAAATAATGAATGTTAATCTTCTTCATATAATACAGAATAAAATAAGGTGAGAATAAAATAAAGCTAAGAAATTATTCTAAAACTATGTTCAGTTTTTTTCCAAGTTGTTTGGATCAGCTACTGGTTAAGCAAGGTTAAATAATTAAATGACTTAAGTATTTTTTGGTGGTTAAAATGTGTTCTCTCTTCTGACAAAAAAGACAGTATTTCATGCAATTATCTCTGATATTCATTTAAAATGTTGCTATGTACATATAATAACTTCATTTGTATTCATTCTATTCCTTCCCACTATGAATAAAATCAGGAGCGTCTCAGTCTGTGTGAGCAAAACACAGTGAGCGCCACCCAGAAAACCTATGACCTCTCCTCTGAAGTCAGAGGCTATCTGTCCACTCTGAGCAGTTTGAGGTAGGCCTACCCGAATTATCTGAGAACAAGACATGATTCAAATGACAAAATTGGTTCTGCTGACTCATAAATACTTTTTATTTTCCTTCTTAGATCAGAAGTAAAGAGCCAGGTGGACGGTGTCTCTGTGCGTGTTGACCGGGTGGAGAGGGAACTGGAATATTTGGAGAACAAAATTCCCACTCAGTCTAACATTGAGATGGAGGAAGCGCTGCTGGAGCAGCAGATAAAAGCCGTAGAACTGGAGCAGCTGAAAAAGAAGGCCAAGATAAATGTGGAGAATGGTAGGTAGCGTTTGCATAGAGGAACGCTGGAAAATAATCCAAGAGTAACAGAGATTAATAAAAATAAATAAAAAAAATTCTATGGTTTTGTTTTGTAAGACTATTTTTTTTTCTTGGTTTGATGCAATATATCTAGATTGCAGCACAGCACTGAGTCAAGTCAAGTCTCTTAAGATTGTGAAGAAATCTGGAGATCCAAATGGATGCTGGTTCAAAGACCCCTCTGAAGGTTCAAATAAGGTATATAATATCTGAAACATATAATATCTGAAGGATATCTGACTGTCCTTCTAACTTAAGCTTACTATGAGACTATGCATTTGAGTTTTCTTAATGAGTTTTCCTATTCAGTTACAATCAAAATATGCTGGTAAATGTGTAGTAATCCTGCTAATCTGTATTTTTTAAATGTGCTCTATATATTCTGTGTGTATGTTAAAAGTTAGCCTTATCAGATTATCTGTTTATGGCTCACATTAAGGACCTGGTGGGGAATCTTTGGGGATGTGGTTCCCTGAAAGTCAAATTTAGCCTATCTAAAAATATCCCCAACTAATTAGGTATGAAGTAGTATTGTCTTAGGCAGATTGGGTTTCGCATCAATGAAAAAAATGTTTCCGTATCCTTGCATGTTCTTTTGTTGCCTTTTCTCTTCCAGGTGTACCTTTTCAGTGGATTTCGTAACAACACCATTCTGGAGTACAAATCTCTGAAGAGCTTCACAAAGACTTCCACACCTCCAGCAAAGGAGGTGCAGCTGCCTTTTTACTGGCAGGGCACGGGTCACGTGATCTACAATGGATTCCTGTATTGCCACAAGGCAGATACACCCAATGAAATACTGAAGGTTTGTCACTGAAAGTTTTTGTTAAAGTGCAACCTAACAGTTCATTCATGCATTTCTCTATTGAGCTGCGTCAAGCAAAGAAAGCAAAAAAAACAGCATAGAGAGGAACTGCAAGTTCATGTTCTGTTGTTGGTATTATGAAGAACAGTCTCTGACTGCATAGTTTATCACCATGAACATGATTTCACATTGTTAATTTGTTGAACACATAGCCTTAAGTCTGGTCATTTCAAGGAATCGTCAACATCAGGAACAGAGTTCTGTGCTCTTTCCTTTGTCCCACTGTGTTAGCTGAGGTCACATCGAACACGGTGCCAAAAGAAACAACTTTGTTCCAACGATGCTAATTTTTCCAGGAAACTCTGAGTGCTTATGAGGAAATTGCATTAGTACAACCAGTTCACACCAAAAATGCATAAACCCCATTTTTTTCAGATTTGAGGTTCAATTGTCTTTGTTTCTTGCTCTAAATTGAGGTTATAGTGCATGAAACATGCAATGGGTAGATTGATTGAGCCCTTCTCTGTATTAATGCAAGGACTGTTTGATAATAAAGAAAACAGGTAAACTTAAAAAAACAGCTTCCAACTTGTATTTCCCATTTACATTTCACTTCTCATCTGGAATCCAGGAATCTGCATTACGACTGAGAATCACATTCCAGAGAGGAACAGCTAAAAGATTTTCCTTTAATTAAGCTGAATTTTGATTGACTCCATTTTGAGGTTTTCATTGCATGTTCCACGAGGACGAGGGCAAAAGGTACCTTGTTAACTATGCATTCCTTTTGGCTTGGGAACACCAAAACATCCTTAAGAACATATTGAAAAGCATGACAGGAACGTTTGGATTCTGCTTTCGGACCCATTACCTCTGTGACCTTGCATAAGATAGTGAATGGATAGATTAATTGTTGAAAAACTCAGGCTCCATTTTATTTGTTGATGACCACATGAGAAATAATTCTTTAAATTATTTCTCATCACTTTTAAAGGTGGATCTGCTGAATGGCACCGTGGTGGATAGCACCCTTCTTCCCGGAGCCGGCCGTCTTCCTGTCTACAGCCTCAATCCCAACACTTATCTGGACATGGCTGTAGACGAGCTTGGCCTCTGGGTTATTCATGCGGATCTTGAGTATGGAGGAAACCTGGTCATCACCAAGCTAGACAAAGGTGTGACGACCTTCAGCTGTGGATATTTTTTTTTTTTTTACTTAATTAATTAATGATAGGGTTGTGTTACACAGAACTGCTAAAAGCGAAATTAAACCTTTTATCAACACAGTTCAAAAAATTTATTAATATTCAGTTTATTACATTTCAAAAAATATAACTTATTTTTCAGTTGTAACCTGAACAAGTTTATTATTGCTTTATATATGTACTTTCTGCTAACAAAAATAGGAAGGGTAGCTTGCATGCTTTGTGCAGGATCACCCTATAATCTATCCCAACCATTTAACAATTGTAATTGTTCGGGGGTGGGAAAAGCATGGGTTTGTCCAGGTTGATATTCAGGCAAGAACTGCCCATAACACTTCAACAAATGTTGTTTTCACCAGTAAGTTTAGCAGTGGAGTACACTTGGGACACACAGTGCAGAAGCAATGACGCTGAGGGGGCTTTCCTGATATGTGGGACGCTTTATGTGGTCTACAACACACGCTATGGAGGTCGCTCCACCATCCAGTGTCTGTACGACATCCATGACACCATTCACAGGTTAGTGTACAACGCAGTCTGAGTGTGCAGTCATAAATGTCAACAATGCATACTTAAATAATAAACTGCAGTTTGACACATTTTAAATGGATCTGGCTAAATGATTTATGTTTTCTATGTTGTGCCCATGCAGCAATGAGAGTCCAGTGATGTTCTTCCCAAAGCGCTACTCCAGCCACAGCAGCATCCACTATCACCCAGGGGATAAACAGCTGTATGCCTGGGATGATGGCTACCAGACAATATACAAAGTGGAAACGCGCAGCAATGCCCAAGTTACATCCGAGTGAAACATGTTTTCTTTTCACCCTTTACTCAGCATCAAAACCTGCATTAACACATCTAACATGACCTTCCTCCTCTGAAAAAAAAAAATTACAATAAAAGCATCAAGGAATTTGATGGATCTCATGAAATGTTACTTCATTCATCCTTTGCTGGCAATGGATGTGTTCTTTCGTGGTCATGTTTATCATCGGCTGTGCAAACAAGCTTCGTACAAAGCTTAGTGTTTGTGTCAGAGCAATAAAGGCAACATAAGTTGTGTGCATTTTGATCAAACTTCGTGTCTTGGCAGGGTGAACATAATTTTAGATGACTTTGGAATGATAATGTTTAATTCGTGTTAGATAGGATGGTATCTATCTATCTATCTATCTATCTATCTATCTATCTATCTATCTATCTATCTATCTATCTATCTATCTATCTATCTATCTATCTATCTATCTATCTATCTATCTATCAAAGTTTGCTCTACATTTATTAAAAATGAATGTGAGCTTCCATCTTCTAAAGAAGGGGGGTGGGTAGGTAGGGAGTCAGACCAGGTGAATGTGTTCTGCTTTGGTTTGTGATATCTATATATAAAAGTATCTTTCTGAAAAATTAATACTATTTCATTCATTCGCATTTCCAGATATCGACGTAAATAAATATTAAAGCACACAGTGGCTTTTTTCCCCCACTTTTAATTCAAATGTTCGACTTTTAAAACCTCTTTCATTTAGCTTTCCTCCACCTCATCAAGAATAAACAACAATACTGCATAAGTAATTTGTCATAAAGTTCGCCAATGACCTTTTTAGTATCTTGTGACTTGGTCCGGGTTCGCATCATTTTTCAGCCGGCTTGGCGGGCGGCGGAGAAAGGGACTTGCATCACGGTCTGCTGTGCTCGCACAGCGCGTTTTATGAAGCCATACAACAGTGTTTGAGTGTGTTTTTATGCGCTCAAGATAACGACTCTTCCCTTGTCATCTCGTCACTTTCAGCCCGGTAATTTCACAGACTGAACGGCGGGTAAAGAGTTAAACAAGTAGCAGAACGAAAGTCTTTATCCCGGGTATTTTCACTTTACAAAGAACCAGATTTGTTAAAACATTTTAAATGGTTCTAAACTATATTTACTATTTAATATAAATTATAATCCACAATCAGAATTATGGTATAAGAAAATAGTCCAGTGACGCTCCATGACGTAGAATTAGGGGCGTGGTCAAATTTGAATTTCGTTGAGCTTGACAGTAGTTGAACAAAGCTGGTCGTTTAGAAATTAGTGGATAGAAAAAGGAAAGTAGCATGAGAAGAAGAAGCAGCAGCAGCGCCAGCCGGAGAAGCTCGACAGATAAAAGGCGCAGTGAGATTGCGCGTTTTGATGAGTTCGGCTTTGCTTGCACCAACAGAAGGGAGCAAAAACTTCACCACAGATGTCACGATTACAGGTGCGACGCATGTTTGGCCTAATTAATGCTCGTTCAGTTCCGTGAAATTAATATTATTTAAGCTTGTCGTGACCTTATAAGGCTAAAGATGTGTTTTATTTTCATCTTGTGATGTAAAACGTCGCTTCAGTCTGAATTAAATAACCAACCCACCCGGTCCCTGATGGGACAGAGCTCAGAGGCCATTGAAGGTCAGGCTAAACTCTTCAGGGTCCTCGTTGCTTATGCAAAATACAATCCACAAGTTGGCTACAGGCAAGATGGCAAACAATACTATTGTTCTGCTGTATTATAATACTAACACAAAAATGCAAAACATTCAGCATTCAGTTATTGCCCCAGCTGCCAGAACTAACCACTAAAACTCACCACTAAAAGTCAACTGACTATATAAAGTAGTCAGTAGAGCTCAGACCTGAACCTGTTGAAAAGCCTTATGAATGAGCTGCAGTTTCCCTTCCGGGAGCAAAGACCTAATTTCCAATAACAGGAGAACAGTGAAAACATGACTGGCTATATTGCTATGGGTGAACGACATTGAAGGTTATTCCACAAATGTTTTCTGTCAGCTACCCCCAGCTGAGCTTGGTGAAGGTGAAGGAGCTGTGTGAACTGCTCAGCTACTGGAATGGAGCCAGCTTCATCTGCAAGAGTCAGGTTAGACTCATGGAAGAAACAAAGAGTGAAAACATGTTCCTTGCTGTCGAAGCTTGTTTGTTCTTCGACTTATTGTTTTCAGATCGAACGCTTCATCCGGATGGGCATTCCTCCAAGTTTGCGAGGGAGAGTGTGGAAGTGCCTTCTGAACGTTGACGGTGTAAGAGAATGTAGTGACTTCAACTATCAGGTAAATTAAAGATTCTTTATTTTTCCTTGATATTTATGTTTACTGTGTGTTTTGTCCCTTTTTTACAGTTTGCCTATACAACACATCATTAACTTATTAATCTCAAAACAGTTATTTTATTCTTCAATAGATGAAACATTATACATTTTCTTATAAGAAAAGTTTATACTTTTTTTCCCTTTTCCTCTAAACAGACATGTTTGTCAGAAGTGCGAGGGCCCCTGGTGGATTTGGGCGTCAGTGAATATGGCATTTTGTCTGCGATCGCCACCCTGAGCGACACTCAGAATGATCTGGGTTTGAACCAGCGACAGCTCTCGGGCTCAAATGAGAATTGCTATTCTATCGATGAAATAACTCTGTTCAGACAGATCGCCCTTGACCTACGTGAGTTCATACGGAAAAACACATTTAAAGCCTCACTCCATTCCTGATGCTGCAGTGCTGTGAAAAGCATTTAACCCCTTAGGGACCTCTTCTATTTTTGTTAGATAAATTAGTTTTATATGATTAAACAAACTTCAACATGAGACAAAGATGGCCTGAATAAATAAATAAAAAAAATTAAAAAAAAGAAGCAGATTTTGTTTTGGTGTAGAAAGTCGACCAAACCAAGTTTTCTCAAAGAGAAAATGGATATGCCACATAAGCAGGTTTCTGTGCTCCACTTTCCAGTAACAGCTGTTCATCAGGTGCTTGTGATAACAGAGTCTCGATCCATGTGGAGGCATTGTGTGTGGTCCACTCTTCTTTTCCGAGTTGTTAAGCCAGACATATTTGAGCGTTTTCAAGCATGAGTAGTTTGTTTAAGGTCATGCCACCCAATCCCAGTAGGATTTCTAATGGATAATGGGTAGCTTTGATATCTTTTGGCCTTTTGAATTTTATGATTCTACATAAAAGTCTGGGTGTCTGGGTGTGGGTTGTGAAAGTGAACACACATGTCCAATTTTGTTTTTCTCTTTTTCAGTTAATTTCTGGTTAAAAACATTGACTTTTAAACATTTTACATAGTGATTGGCTGTTTCAGACATCTTTTATATTTACTCAAACTATCTTTGATATTGAATTGTGTCTCATTCAAAGATGACAAAAAAAGTGCAACAACAGATATCGCTAAGGCTGCAAAAATTTCATCACAGTTTTGCAGCCTGGTAAAATGGATTTTATTTTTCCATTTTACCAGTTTTTATCAAGATTATATGTGAAGGGGTAAAACATTTAAGCAAACTTTGCCTTTAGGTTCATATACTTCCAGTCATATAATTTTAATCCAGAATTTTGCTATCATTGATGCCACGCTACTTCTCTGTAATTGCATATGTATCATCTGTTTTATATGAATTAATACAAAGTGTTAAGGTAAGACATTACCTATTATAATGATTTAGGCTGTTTAGAAGAAATTGATGTTTTTTATTATGTGTGATCTCATCTGACCACAGAGCGATCCTTTCCAACCCACCGGTCCCTGATGGGTCAGAGCTCAGAGGCCATTGAGGGTCAGGCTAAACTCTTCAGGGTTCTCGTTGCTTATGCAAAATACAATCCACAAGTTGGTTACAGCCAAGGTAACATTTTCTCATAACCGCACACCCCAGCCTTTCTCTCTGTTCCTGACTTGTCCTCTCAGCTCAAAAACCTTACTATGCAAACTTTGTCACTATACAAAGTCATTGTCTGCAGCTGCACAACACTGACTTTAAAGGAGAGTTCATATATTTACAAGTATCTTGTTATATATGTTTACATATTTATTTGTATTTTCCTAAGGTCTCACAGCTGTGTCTATATTTTTCTTTCTTTTACGTCTTATAAACAATGACAATGTACTGCGATGCATTTGAATTAAAGCAAGTCTGTTATTTATGTTATGACTTACACTTGTATTTTATCACTGACAGAAACATTCAAAACCCAAGTTTAAACCATCAAAAAAATCCCACTTTTTCCAACAATGTTTACAAATCTCAGGAGTTTTCAGAAGAGGTGACTGTAATACACATTATGACCAGAAGATGGTAGTAGAGGACAATAATTACATAGTTAAATTTTTTATGTTTTTTCCCCATCCTGAAGGAGTTCCAATAAATGTACAGGAAAATGTATTAAATATGTTTTACATTAGAAAAAAGATGATACAGCTTAAAATTAGTGAATAAGATTCTATTCTGACATTTCTGCTCTAGTTTAATTTAAATAGTAAAAATTCTTATAATTTTGGTCATTATAAACAATAAGAAATAAAATTTTTTTTTTTTTTTTGAAGAATTTGCATTTCATTATATACAAATTTAAACCAAAAAAGTAAAAACAAGTTAAATAAATGTAAAAGTCTTGCTAAACCTTGTCTGTTGATGCCCATCATTGTGTTGTGTAAAACCTTGGTGATTCAAATTCCAGGTGATATTTCATTAAAACTGTTATGTGAAAAATAATTTGACCCAGTAAGTGGACGAGATGAGAAAAGGAAAAATGTTTTTGCTGTCTCTGCAGGATCAGAAAAGAAATCATTTATTTATTGTAGTTTCTCTCTTAGAAACAAACACTATAAAAGCATTTCAAGCTCTATACAGCCTATTATGTGTATCTTCCAATGTTTAAAATATTTACGTTAAATCTAATTTGTACTTTGTTGTCCAGAAAAAAAGCAAACATGCATGTTCTTGTTTGTTTCACAGGGATGTCTTACATAGCTGCTGTGCTGCTGATGCATTTGGAAGAGGAGGAGGCTTTCTGGGCTCTGACAGCCTTGTTGGATAAATCCAAATATCTGGCTGAACTGTTTGACCTCAGTCTCACAAAGTAAGAACTGAGTTTGAAGGTGCACAACATGTCTTTAGAAAAATTATATTATATGGAAAAGTATTTACTCTTCTGAATCCAGTCAGTATTAAGAGCTCTTTCAACCTTTGCTCTAAATGAGTTTAAGAATGTTGATATTATCCACAACTTTTTGGTTCTGAATCTGTTTATTTCATTGTGAAATAAACTTTAGGTTTATGTACAAGAGACAGCTGATGACAGCATTTCATTTCTGCATTCTCAGTGTATTTTAAATTTGTCTCCTGAAACTGCGTTCAAAATCCTTTTTTGTTGTATCGGCCTCTGATTCTCTCTATTCTGCTGCAATAAAACTAAACCGACATTTATCTTCTTCTTCTAATCAGAGTCCAACATCAGGTGAAGGTCTTTGATCAGTTCCTCAAACACCGGAAGGCTCGGCTCTCCAAGCACTTGGTGAGAAACAAAGGGCCTTTGGCTTTACTTGCCAGCAACACAGTGTTTATAGGCTTAAATGTTTTCTCCATGCTTAAGAAAATCCTTAAGCATGGAGGATCTAGATAGCAGGGATTAAAAAACTTTACCGCACTTATCTCATTCTCGCAAACTTCTTACTTTTTATAAAGTCAAAGAAATTTCTCTATCATGTGTTTGATTTATTTCGCCACTCTTGTACTTTCATCCAGCTCATTGTAAACGTGCCAGTGCTGTTAATAAAAAAAAAAAATGAACAGATGATTACTTGAGCGATCATTCAGAAGTTTTAAGATTCATCATCTCAATATTGCTTTACAATTGTAATGGATGACGTAGTGCAATAAAAATACTGTCAGTTAAAATGGCATGTATTCTGTAATCAGAGCACTGAGTAAAAATAGTTTTAAACAATCCACTAAAATTACAAAGATTAAGCCAGCATGCTTGTCCACAGGCTTGCCACTGGAACAAACGGCACATTTAACTAAGAAACCTTGGCTTATTAGCTCCTACTTTAGTGATTTGGATTTTACTATACTCTAACAGAAATCTACGTCTCAAAATACCAATAAATAAATATTCCATTATAATTTGTATTATTTTCTGTGAAACAGTATGAGTGTTTGCTTTTCAGTTTAAAAAATATAATTTTTTTTGCTTAAAGTATATGTGCAAGTATTGCAAGACCATGATATTTGTGCAGAAACTATCAAACCATGAGAATCTTGTCCGGCCACATGCACGGCCACTCTTTTGGGGAAAGCAAATAAATGGGAGTAAACTCAGGTTCTTCTGTTTACTGTGGACTTCAGAGGCTCTTAAAAGAGAGAAATATTCAGCACACAGTTGAGTGCATGTCATAGCCAAGTAAGAAGTAAATCCTTTGTGTAATGAATCCATCACCAGTTGGGCCTCTTCTGTCATCCACTACTGGCTTTCGGCTTGTCATTGTTGTTGATGCAGTTCTACATTGAGTATATTCCTGGGATGTCACTTTCCTGACGTACAAAACGTGATTGAACCATTCATTTGGTGCGTTTAATCTTCTGGTTTCATGCAGGTGCGTAAATATTTTTCCACATTGATTTGAAATTGATTTGATGCAACTTTTACAACTCAGTTAAAGGGTAAAATGAGTTACTTTCTAGTAATTTGAAGTAGAAGGATGCAAAAACAAAAACTGTTTTGCAGCAGCCCTGTAAAAACAAACTTTAAAATCTGTGTAAAAACAAATTTATTTAGTTTTTTGGGGGTGTGGGAAGCTTATTTAGTGGCTATTTGTTCACCAGTTTCACCATATCGGCTCACATGAGATGAAGCAATCCCACTTGATCCCACTGGTGTACATTTCTCAGTCGTGGCCATCACATTATCCTCTTTGAGTCTTCTTTCTTCTTATTCATGGAGCGTCATTTAAAGCATGTGCAAGCAGGAATAGAATTGCATGTTGTGGCTTGTCTAAATACAGTTTTTTTTTCTGTACTGTTATCAGTTAAAATTTGTTTTTCACTGCTTTATAAATTAGATGTGTGGGAAGGTGGTGTTGGCTGAAGCCATCTCATCCAGACTTGTCATAAAATGACAGCTTTTAGCCCATGTTTTATTTGAAGGAAGCACAGGTGAAAACTTTCTCCTGCACTGACTCTTTAGTCTTTGTTATGGAGTTTTTTTTTTTATGTACAATAAAAATAGAAATTATACAAAGGTAATAGATTCAATCAATCTATTATTTTTGATATTTTTCACAGATCAAATGACAGAAAATGTTTGGGCAAACATACCTCCAAGAAAAGTTAGTCATCTAGAATTTTTACAATACACAAGTGGTTTTGGATGCTTGACTTGCGATTAATGAACGGATTTGTCATCCATGTGTCTGTAAAACGCATCTCGAATATATTGTTGGTTATGCCAAATCAAGCTTTCCTGTTGTGTCATCCTTCCTGCAGGACTCGGCGGGAGTCTTGTTAGTCCATTTTGTGATGCCATGGTTTCTCACCCTCTTCACTTCCCTGCCCTGCTGGGACTCTGTTCTCGCTGTCTGGGACCTCATCATTTTACAAGGCAGGCGCACACACAAACTAATGTAAAAAAAATCTTTAAAAATTCTTCATTAATACAGCTATGCTGGTGAGTATTTATATGTGTTTAACTGATATTATTCTGTGACTTTACAAGCTAGAGATTATTTTCAAAAAGGGTTTTCTCTGGACAGGCCTGCAAGCTGTTTTCCGAACTGCTCTGACCATCATCGAACTTCTGGAGCCTCGATTGATGGAGCTGAATGATGAAGGAACAATGTTACCCCTGCTATTAAGAGTACCAGTGGAAATGTAAGTGACATTTATTATTTTGTAGCATAAATAATCTAGGCACAAATCGTTTCTTTACAGATTTGTGTTTATTTGTGTTTCTTTACAGAAACACAAATATGGGGATGTAATTTGAATTTTGCTTTCTGAAATATGTTGCCTGAGAAACCCATTCAGAAATGTTGCCTCATGAATTATCTAAAAGAATGTGTCGCCTTTAGAAATGCGCAGCCTTTAGGCTCAACTCCAAATAGATCTATTCATGAATCTCAATCAGGGTGTCAGAACTGGAGATGTTTAGATGCTGAGTGTTTTGGAAAAACAAGATGGTCCATGGGAAGTGTCTTTTTTTTTTTTTTTTTTTTAAACTTGGATGACATCCTTTTTACTGAATTTGTTCCTTCAATGGCAGTCAGAGCAGCTTTCTGTCTCAGTCTGCTATCTCTTGTGATCTTGAATGCAAGTGTCACATGGCGACTGACATGTTTGCTGACATGGAGCTGTAGTTATGGCAACTTGGTAGGGCCACTGATCCTGATTTATGAAGCATGTGTCAATGGAAGAACTGATGCAAGTTAATAATTAAGATCTAGTTAATCATCTTTGCATAAATATATGCTCCCTTTAGATGCTGCAGGGTATCCGATGTGAGGTATTCATAATTCTAGCATTTTGGATCATGTTCAGTCTAAAGCCTCTGGTTTAGTAAGTGCTGGTAACTTGGAGGAGTGTAACTAAGGACATTTATTTTGGAAAATATCTTTACAGCTCCTCATCCTAAAATGCTCTTCATGTTTTACCACCTTATATAGCCGAATTATGCAGATATTTACTTTATCACATTTTGATCCATGTGTGAACCTCTTTTGCAGTTTGTTCATGCATAAATTAAGGCAACCATTCACAAACCGGTTTTGTTCTTGCTCTGGTTTTCAGTGGGCAGACTGCCACCACATCACATTGAGAAGTCATTGTTGCCGTCTTGGCATTGTTGCGAAAGGTTGGTCAGAAGTCAACACTAAGTGGTATGACTGGCTCTCTGGACGGGGATCTCCTTACACTGGGAAGATCCTGGGAATAGTACAAAATGATGAGGGGGGAAAAAAAGGTTAAGTGCTGTCGGGTCAAAAAGCAGCACGGAGATAAGAAATTGGGAGGGAGGCTATCGTCAGTCTCGGCTTTATATTTTTTCCCCATCTCAGGCTGTGGCTTGTGTTCTTGCAGGATTAGGATATCCCTTTGTGTGGTGCCTGCTTTTACAAACATATGTTTAACAATTTCATTAATGTATTGAGAAACGATACCAATAAAGGTTGGACTTTAAACTTTAATAAGTCAGACATGTGGCCTGAAAGGCACTATGTAGGATCAGCAGATTATAAGCATTTGCACAAGATGAAGGAAGGTCAACAAACATTAGTGTGAACTTGACACTCTGTTCTTATCAGCTTATTTGTTTTTTCTATTCTAAACTTTTTTTCTTTATAATTCCCATAACCTTCTTGTGCCGTCCGTCCTCCCACAGTCTCTTTTTTTTTTCTGTTCCCCATGTCTTCCTCTGTGCCTCTTCTCATTCATTCAATTGTCCGTTTTGTTGTTCTGACGCCTTCATTCAGTTAAAGGATTTGACACATCATTTGTTTACTTCTCACTGGGAAAGCTGGCTTCATTGAAAGCTCAGATTTTTGCCACTTATTTAAATCTTTATACTATGCATACTGTAGTTTGTCGGTGTGATGTGCATGTTTTATAAGCAAATTAAAAATCGTCCCTTCTTTTTCACATTGAAAGAAAAAACTTGAGAAAAAACTTTTCGTAAATGGGATCCATATCTTCATTAACACCTGATAACAGTAAACTACAAATTGGGGCTTTAACAGATCCATTTGTGAAGAAAACAGTCCTAGGATGTTTAAAGATTAATCTATATACAGGTATGGAACAAAATAACTTAAACATTGCTACAGTTCTATTGAAACAGAATGGAAAAGGATTCAAAGCCATGCACATTGTCAGGAAAACGGATACATCCTTAGTCATTATTTAATAAAGGTGTTTTCTGAAACGGCAATTTTCTGCTCCATTTGCAATCCACCAAATGGATTAAAAGATGGTTTTACTCATCTCCAGGTTAACAAAAGTAATAATATAGAAGCTCACTTTGCACGTACCTAATGATGATTTTTGTAATTCAAACCACAACAGTGAAGCTAGTTTGCGATTATTTTTTTATTATTATTTTCTACATCTGTCTGCTATGGTCATGATTCTTCTTACATTAAACTTAAAATATAACAAGAAAAGTCAAGATACAGAAACGCGCTAGAAAAAGCAATTTATGCCAAATGAATCAATATCATGTTGGGATTACCGGTGGCTACAAAAACTTAGAATAAAGTTATTTTCCAGAAAATCCAGAAATAGGTGAATCTAACATTTTGTATATGTGGCTCTGCATTCCTACTCTATCTGTTTCCCCTACTTGTTTTAGACTTGTCTTGTGAGCTCAATTAAACCCATCCAGTAACAAAACACCAGTATAAATCTGTGGTATTTTAACTTAATTTTCTTAAATGCATGCAAACGCTTATTAGCAATTTCCAGTCATATTTCTTAACCCCTATTTCTTGTTCTTCCAAACACATTTCCTTCTGCAGGGCCCAGTATACTGTACTGGCTTCTGCACTGTGGAAAACTGAGGTCCAGGACTGGGAGCTTAAATGCATGAATAGCCTGGTGCTGGATGAGAGCCACCATGAACCCAAAACAGGTAAAGTGGGGGAAAAAAAAAAAAAAAAAGACATGCTGACACTGCATGTTTGTTCCCAGAACAAAAAGGACCATTTGAACCCTGTGCTGTTTATCAAACGCTGGTATCTTATAGAGGATAACTCACTTTAGCTTTGTTGTTTCACTGCCATTTTTCTCACTTTGTAAGTGGTTGAATAATGGTTCTGCATATTCCTGAGAACGCTGCCTTAATAATTCACCTTTTTTCTTATCAAAAACATGTTAAAGTTGATTCAAAACTCCTTCCAGCTTTAAAATATCAATTACTTGTTCTCAGAGTAATATTTCCAACAACTTAATTGATAAATATGAAATGACTAGCAAGCACATAAACGTGAGTGATGCTCTAGAAAAAAACTTTTCTGGTTTTGATTATATAATAAAAAATTTAAAAAAAAAAAGCCACTCAAGGAAGCAGACTTTTTGTAAAAGTGAATTTTTCAGAAAACCAGACAAAAATAATAAAAATTAATGTGCACATGCATTTGTACAAGAGAATCTGAGAGTGTAACTGGAAAGATCAAAGGCGCTGATGTCTTTTGAAGCTTGTTCAGATATCACCCACACACAATCTGGAAACCCCTCACCACCGGAGTCTGATCCTCTCTAAAGACACGTTGGAATGCAAGTGTCTTATGAACGTGCGTGTGAGAGCACGCTGTGCACAGATGCTTCTGTGTGTGTGTTGGTGAATCCTGACAGGCTGAGAAAAGGCTAATAGATGAGTCACATGTTGGTGACTGCAGGGTATTAGTCTTGCTTGTGTGTTGTTTTCTTTTATTTGCTGAGCCTTAAAACTGAGACCCCACAAACGGTTTAGTGTCTCGCTTCTCTTTAGGAATACCAGACTCAAAAATGCTGAAATCTACTTATTTTAATACATTTTAATGGCTCAAAACCATTTTTTATGCTCTTGGATTGTAAACTCAATTCAATAAAACTTTATTCGTCCCAACGAGGCAATGAAAAAGATGCTAAGAGCAACAGCAGCACATTCAAAAACAGAAATGGCCAAATAAAAGCATCATGCAAAAAAAAACAAAAAACAAAGCATTTAAATTGCTGCACATTTAAGTGATGAAGATTAGCATGAGGATATATGGGTTTGCATGTTTGAGACAAAACTGTGAGTGCGAAAGTGATCGTTATACTGGAGATAATCCATCACCTATATATATATATATATATATATATATGCACTCACTCACGCACACGCATGTGTGTGTTTCAGTGAATCGAGATGAGTCATCCTTATTTTCTGGCCTGTCAGACGGTCTAGCCCTCAAGACAGTAGGGAAAATTGAGCTGATTCATTTGGTGCCTGCTGATGCTGTTTTACTGCTTTCTCTCTCTCTGAGATTTTCACTCACTCCCTCCATATTTTGTCATTTCAAAATAGTTCTATCTATGAGTGCTTTTTACTGTCTCTCATCAGTTCAGCTTATTAGCTCTTGATGTTCCTTTTTCTTTAATCTCCACATTGGAGCATTGTTAATGAGATTGCACAGAAATTTTGAAACTTTCCTCAGGGAAATGTCTGAAATGCAGAGAAGCAAACACTACCTCTGTTCTAAATCCTGTTTTCAGCATCAAAAAGTAACATTGTCCATAATGAGAGATGAGTGTGAAGATTTTATAGAGCTTTTTTTTTTAACACTACTGTAAGGTTGCTGAAATGATCTGAGAGAGAGAGAAAAAGTCTTCTGTCAGGACCTGTATGTGAGGTCCTCTCATTACGTCACATTGTTTAATCTTGTCATGCTACGCTGGGTCTGAAACGGCATCAAATGGTGGGAAAGAATTTCCTCTCCTTGCTTTTGAACATGAGTAGCTTGTGCTGAACCTTTTGATCATTTTTGATGTTTCTCATAACTATAAGGCTGCTGAATCATCAAATAAAAACACAGTCACAATGATTTGACAGAGTTTTTGATTTTTTCTTTTATTGCACTTAACATGGACAGTCTTTTTGCTAAAATATTTTGTTTTTCTGAATAACATGTTTTGTAGTGTAGGTAATTATTCTCTTCCTGAAAAGAAGAAATAGACAATATTAGCTTCTTCCATAAATTTAACACTTTTTTCCCTCATCAAACAGACAAGACACTGCAGCATCCAAAATAATCTGTTTGTCCAAAGGCTTTTATTATTTGTGTTTCGATCAACATTTTTCATGGGTACTTAGAAGTATGGAATTACAAAAGGTTGACTGAAACGGTAAAATTTGAATAACTATAAATTTCAAAAAAGGTTCCTATGTTTGCTTGAGGTGGTTTTTGGCTTTTCTGAAGAATAATTGATGCTTAATGCTCTGAAGGGGAGATAGAAACATATTTAAAATGAGTCTTGATGTAGCAAACATTTTATTGTTTTCTGATTAAAAATTAGTTTCGCAAGCCTGATTGATTTTTGATCCCAACCAGCATGTTTTTTGCAACATTTTAAAAGTCCATTTGAAATTTGCATGTCAATGAGATTGAAATGTAGCTAGTTTGAATTCAGTTAAAAATTTTAAACAAACGTTGCTTTTTAGCTCTATGGTAATTATTCAGGCTATATTTAGACGTGAAAAATATTTCTTTTACGTCATTACTAAGTTTTTGATTGAAGGAGAAACTTTATCCTAAATGGGTGGGATTATTTTTCTGTTGCATACTTCCATTTTTATATCACCGTCATTTAATTGTTACCTTCATTTGTTATGCACCTTCAGTACGTCATCACAAAATGACGTGATGGAATGCAAGTGTCTTGTGATCGTGCGTAATGAAAATGCCTTTCCATTATGCCATTTACAACCGTTCTCAGTAGCAATGGACTGAAAAGTTCTTCCAGTTATCATTGCAGCAGACTCGCTGGTCTGGACCCGATTAGGGAAAGTGCAACATCCTTCTTTATTGAATTACCACAGCCACACATCAGTCCTCTATCTCTACCAAGAAAAGTAAATCTTTGGATTTTGTACTAAATTGGATTGTCTAACAACATTCAATAGTTTACATGTTTCCTAGTTGTTAAAAAATTTGCTAGCCAGACATATTGTTGACTTATATGGCAAATTAGCTTATGAGGCAAATTGATGCAACCATTAAAAGACTGAATTAGTCCTTTAAGTTGGCCCGCTTTAAATACACTCTGCAGGGTACTAGTGAAATGTAAGGCAGCTGACTAATCAACTGTTTAAAATCAGTTTATTTACTTCTTAGTTTTATTGCATGAAGAGCAGACTTGCAAAAAAATTAGATGTTACTGGGGCCAATATGAAAGTTCACTTGAAAATGATCAAATTACTGTTAAGTGTGAGTTTAGCAGGTATTTAATTCAAATTTAAAAAATGTGTCATAGATGACTGTCACTTCTGAAACACAGATGAAAAGACAAAAAAATCTTTAAATCTACCAACTTACTGTCGTTGCTCTTGTCGTGAACTAGAAAACAAAACATTCATAAAGGTGAAACCAGCCTGGCCTGCCCGGGCATTTAGCGTTGTCCGAGTGAGAGCAGGCATTTGTTGCCTGTCCATAACAGAAGGCTGAGTCAGCATTTAAAGAAAGTTGATGTGATTTTAAAATTGTGCTTACTCAGGCTAAGAGGGGCTGAGAACACAAAGGCTTGTTCCTCTGTCCTCTGGAGGCTGCAATTTAGTCTCCATTCTTTCTCCTCCTGTTTTAATATGCACCTCCTTATCTTTCCACTTCATGACCTTTGCCATCTTTCTCCATCATTTTAATTTTTCTGAAAATTTCTTTTCTCTTTATTTTGACTGCATCTTTTCTATTCCCCCATTTCTACCCCAGAGCTTTTCTACCTCTTTGTTATATTTCTCTCCCTGTACTGTAGCAGATGCCAGGGACCCGTTCTCCTCAGCGGGCTCCCAGGACGCCTGCTCCGTTGTCTTCCTGTCTGCCTTCTGCTTTGGCCTCAGTGCAGTGACTCAGCTTTATTTTCAACCAGTAACTCAAAACAACCTTCCGCAGCCACTGCTGCATGAGTAAGATGCATTTTACCATTAGCAGACCGCCCAATATTTATATGCTTCTATTATGCATCTAGAGTGTGATTGATGGGTTAATCATAGCGACTTGATGACCAGACCAGGTACCCAAACCATTGCTAAAATGTAAGTGAATCATCACTCACAAAGGAGCCTTCTAGTCTTGACGAGAAAGGAAAGTATGTTTCTTTGTTAGCATAATTAGACTTTCTTTCACTCGTCACACTCTTCTGCAAGGCTGGCACTCATTAATGCTCAGGTTGCTGTGGGGCAAGGACATCTGTTTTGAAATTAATTATCAAGTCATTAAACCAAAAATCTGTTTGGTGCTTGATTTTCAGCATTTGCATGAAGTTACCTAACATTTTGAATAGTTACATCACCAACCCAAAACCCTAAAGAAACGGCACATAGTAGATAAGAAAACTTAATTTTGATATTAAATAAGCACTTCTTCTGTTTATAAAATGTTAAGGAATGAAATGCCTAATCCATGAAAAGGTAGCTGGCATCATTGTGTATCAAATTTCATTTATTTTTTTATGCTGTTGAGGAACATTATTGAACATTTTGAATGGCACATATGTAAAAGCACCCAATCAAAAGATGTTGATTCTCATCATCTTTTTAATATCAATACATTGTTCTTATATTGACATTTTAAGATCAAGATGATCAAATTAAACTTAAGACAAGTGAATCTGATTAAATTAGAATATTTGTTTTAGTAAATCAATTCTAAAACTGAAGCTTTTCATATATAAATACATTGCAGACAGAATTATGTGTTTCAATGTTTTGTTTTTTTTTCTTCTTGGTGTTCATAACCAGTAGCCAATTAAGCCTCAAAACTTAGTTACTAGGGAAATTAGAGAAGATGCTTTGGTTTCAAGGCCGATGATGTCAGACAAACCAATCCAAGAAGTTATAGGTGCTCACAACAAAATCTAAAATTATGATGGAGTTTATTTCCCCATATAGAGTAAAGTAACTTAGTGGTTTTAAAGGAAATTGGTTAAGCCCTCATGCTCATGGAGTTGGAATACTTTTATTCAAATTGTTCTATTTTAGAAATAAAAGCATTTGCATGTTTTGAAAGCCGACTGCTTTGGAAGTGTTTCAAGAATTTGCAAATGGAAAATAGCAGCAGGACAGAAGTATTCTACGATGGTTAGGTTTAATAATGTCACACACACACAAAGCATTTTCTGGTCCTCTAAGTCTGTCTGCTTTAGTCATCTAACCCTTTATTATTGAAAAGGGTAAAGATTATTTTTGTTCACTCATTTTATGTTTTTTGTTGACGTTTTATTTTTCATGCCTAAACTATACTAGAGATTAAATTATAAATAAGTATGTTTTGTATATAAACGTCTGATTTGAAAAGTAAAGTAAAGTTTTCAGTTCTCTCTTTTTCATCCCTCTCCATTTCATTCCATCTCACTGATTACGGTACTTTGACCTCTGCCCATCTTACTCCCTCAGACACATGCACTGCTTTATGTATATTAAAATGCTTGTGCATAGTTTTGTGTGTGTGTTATAGTCCAGGGACCTACAAGCACAGTCTGTATCAGAATCCATCTGGAATGACTTAACGAGCAGCTTTTATTGTCACTTTCCTCTCTGGTACCATGATAAATGATTCATGCTCAGAGTAATAACTTTACTGCACTGTTTTTGTTTTTATACATGGGAATAGTTTTCAGGAGTAAACAAACATGGTACATGGTTATCGGTGCGATCTAGACAATTTTTTGGTAATATACCATTGTTGAAACTGAATTGTATCTATTGGTCCTGCAGGAATGTGACCTATTTAACCTCTAAGGGTGTTTAGCCCACTTATGCCCCTCAGACTAGCCTTGCTTTCTAGTAAGCCTGCAATAATCCTCTTCCTTTACAAAGTGTTTGTTTCTGCTAGTTAAGGTGGAATGCCTCCTGCTCAATCAGCCTCTGGGGCTGATCCAGCCCTATTATTAGGGAAAATCTTGTGAGCAGGACCTTTGCCATTTAATTTCATAAATTTTGACAGGCATATAGTGGCTTCCATTTAGCTTATCTAGCTTTTGTCAATTATAACACACACTTTTTCTTTTTTCTTACTTTGTAGAAAATAAAGGACTTAATTCTAAAACTTTCTCAAAATTCCAATCAGATATTTATTTATATCCTATTAATGAGTTCGACTTTGATATCATCTGTGAGTAGCAATTAAGAGTTTTTATTTGTGGAAGCTCACCAATTGTATCAAAAAGCTGAATTGTGGTGACCCTTTCAACTTTTTAGTCTTTCTCTGCTCACCTGAATTTAGCCAGTTTTTGTTAATCTGTTGTCAGTTTGAATTAGATGTGTTGAACCAGGATGACATTCAGGTTACACACTCAATATGGAGATCATGATTTTAGAGATGACTCACTCAGCTTTTGAGATTCAAGCTCCAGTAGGTGTTTTTCTTTTATCAGGTTTTATTCTAAAAGGTGAGTGGATGACATATGGATGTGAAAGTCGATACCTTTTTCCAAACACTTAGTGATGATTTTTTTGATGAAAGGAAGCTTGTACACCGTTTCTTTCTCCCTTTATTTAGTCAGCAGTTTAAGAGTTGGGTTAGTTCTTCTTTTTGAGGATATGTGTCTGTTAATGGGATTAGAAGCCATTAATCTCTGTTAATGGTATTAGAAATACAAGAGAGGGAAAAAAGAAAGAAAACAGGAAAAATATGTTGGTCTTGGCTCATATCTTCTTGGGTTAAATCCCAAAAGTTTCCCTTCCAGTCTGTCATTTTTGAATGAATACTCACATTGCCAGCTCTCGTGTGCAACAATACATTTCTTTTTGCCATTTTCCCTCTTCTGCCGTTGCACCCTGTGGCTGTCTTGGAATTTTGCCAGAAAACTGAAGCAACTAAAGCCTGCGCGTGCATTGGGAGTGGATGAAATTTCACAAAGGGAAAGACTCGTGAATTAAAAAGGGGGATGTGCTTTGTTATAGATTACTGGATTATCTTAATTGTGTCAACTTTTACTAAAATGTAGGACGTGATATTTCAAAAAGGCTTTGATGATTTGCATGCATGCAAATCGTCAATGTGGGTCATGTCTTACTTGCCACATAATGTAAGAAGACTCTGCTCTTGCATACAAAATATGTGCAGATATTAAAACTGACCTCTGGCAGGGAAATTTATTTATATGGAAGAATATAACGAGTAGATGGGCAAAGTTTGAGAGTGGAATGTTACCCATAAACTGATTGTTTGAGGAAACCTTTCTGGAGCTCTTTTGATATTCCCCAAACCTCTTTGTTTCCAATTACGCTAAGTTTACATTACCAATATGTTGCTCTAAACCAGCACTGTATCATGCTGTTGAATCACACCATCTTGGATAAATCTTTCATGCTGTTTCTAATATCTGATATATTTTATTCTGATAATATTATGCTTGCTTAAGCTCACTTTGCCTGAATGAATGCAAGTGTCTGTTTTCTGGGTCAGCCACATTCATCACAAGTTTTTTTTTTTTTTGTTGCCATTATGCTCCTCAACAAGTGGCTATATTTTGTCTTGGCATTTCGTTTGCGTATTATCTGGCCACGGTCTAACAGTTCGTCTTATCATGCACTACCAAAGGTCAGAGTGTTGGGTTTTAATTAGGGAAGCTTTTATATTTTAGCCAACATTCTGAACATTGCTGCAGTTGTATGTATTTTCCACTCCTCCTTGTTTTGTTCTGGTGGTTGTCTAAACCCACCCATATGAAATAATTACAGGATCAAGATCTGATGTATTTTCATTCCATTCCTTCCATTTTTAATTGAGCTTTTGGCACTCTGTTGACTGAATCTTTGCAGGCAATGGTTTTTTTGTTGTGCGTTTTTTTTTCCCCCCCCTTCTTCTTCTGCACCTTCTAAATACTTAGTATTCCCAAGCATCATTTAATACCACACTCCTCAGGGAGCTTTACCTGTCTGTCATTTTCACGCAAGTGGGAAGCACTGAAATGATTTGGCTGCTTTCTGATTAATGAGAACTTACGGTTTGTGAGATGAGATGTTGATCCCTTTGAGAACTGAAGTATTATAACAAACTGTTGTGACAAGTGAGTGTGGGTGGAAGTATTTGTCTGTAATCCTTATGTGTTTGCTCAGGAAAAAAAAGGAACATGTCAATGAAAACTTTTCAAACAAAGTGGTCTTAAATAAAGCATTTTTACATAGTTTGATTATGAAAAAGCGAGATTAAATAATATTACAGTCCTTTGATATCATTTTACAGGAAACTTACTTATAAAGGAAGTCACGCAAGGGGATTTTGTAAATGTTCTTGGCAAGTTTAAGATTTCGTATGTTTTTATTTTATCAATTAGAGCTCTAAAAAAAAAAGAAATATGACTTAAAAAATCTCTAATCTGTGTAAAATGTTCCAGTTCATTTTACACTAATGTATATATATTTTAGATTTTAAGTCAGTCTAATTCTAAGTTAATCCTAGTGTCAAAGAAGAACTAATGCTCTCTGTTTATATCTTCAGAAATAGAGTAAAGGTTTTAGGAATCATTGTGTAGGTCAATGCCGGTTTGAACAGTCTGTCCGATAATTTAAACTTGCAATAATCTATGCAGTCCAGAAGCCTTAAACAACCTTTTAGCATTGGTGTGAACTTTACCTGGTTTCCTTTAGCAGTTGATGGATGGTTGCATGAATTCTTACAATGTTGAAAAATAAAGATGGACCAATCAGGCTTTTATGTGCAACCTGATTCCAATTTCTCTTTGAAGACGAAACTATTACAAAATCTAAAATTTGCATTCAAAATGTTTTATGGAATTCCTCATATCAGCAGGAATTATTTTTATTAGATGTACAACCTTAACGCGGATGTGTAAGGGTCTTTCTAACTTAAAACACGATAAAATAATTAGTTTAAATTTCAACAACTTTAATTTGCCTCCTTCAATCCTTTTATATAGCATTGATTCACAAAATATATTGGGCACTTTACAAAAAACTTTCCAATTTATATACAGAGCTACACAGGCAGTTCAATCCACTGACAGAGATGGATTCTGTCAACTACTTACTTAACTTGAGATTACTTGTGAAACCATGTAATCAAGCTCAGTTGATCATTCAGATTGATGACATGTTTTCTATACATTCATACCCATCACACTTCATTGTTTTATTTAGCACCTCTTATTACTAATAACTTCCAATAACTTCTACTCAAAAGCATAAAGCAAAGCAAACTCGGTTTACCTCACTCAGCTGTCTTGTTTACTTCTGAGAATTTTGCTCTTTCTTGCAACTTGGAGAAAAGGTATTGATATTTCACTATGTTTTAGATAAGTTGTCGATTTAAAAAGTTTCTTACATTTCTGTGTACCCTTAAATTTAATTTAAAAATTTTCACTAATACTTCCAAAGGAACATGATCCATTATTCACTCAGTAATGACGTCCATTTCTTTGATTGTTGTTGTTGCCTTTATATGGATCAAAATAGGGTCATATTTTTACATTTTCAACAGAATGGTCATCATTTACAGTCTAATTTTATTGATTGCCTAATTTTGTTCATTAGATTTGGGTATTTCTACCATTTCTTGAAATGGTTTGTAGGTTATCTGTTTTTTATCAGTCATCTCTATCACTAAACAACCACTCAAGATGTGCTCTTTGAAAATAAGAACCTCAGTACGTAAAGGGTGTCAAGTTTAAAACATTGATTCTTGAATCTGAGGCGTGCTATAATAGCTTATACTGACCTTCCCAGGCAAGGCCATAAGCCGGCAGAGCAGTATAGTACACAAAGAAACTTGACATTGACAGGAAATATTATGGTGCTTTAATATAACAAGATCTTATCCTGGCATCTTATTACATGTTCATTTTATTTTGAAGAGGAATCATACAGGTGGAGCATTAGATATTTAACAGTATTTAAAATAGCTTTGTCCTGCATCCCATCTAAGCAGAAAGTGATTGATTTGGTAGTCACTATTGTGGAAAGCATTCGTTGATATAAACATAGGCTTTAAAATCTAATTTCTAAAAATGCTTTATTTTTATTAGGTGGCTGTAAATTGTGTAACTATTTAATAAATTGCTAAGGAGATCCATTTTTGTAGCTTATTGTGTTAGCTTCCGTAGTGCTTCTATGTTTATCTTACATACAGCCATCTTGGCCCCATCCCTCAGCATTGTACTTGCTGAATGCTTTATTTCCTTAACCTCCTTATCTTTTTTCCTCCATCCACTGGTCCTTTGACTTTCATAAGCTGAAGAACTGTTACTCTTTGTACACATACTTATCATGAAACAGACATTAAAGAGCAGTGAAAATAAAATAATAATTAAGACCTTTAACACATTGTGATGCATATTTCATTCCACAGTATTTTGGAATAATATTTAGAATTTATCTGGATACTTTGTTTATATAGTTGGCTAATCACAGTTGTTATGACATTATTCTGGAGGCCAGAAAATTTAGAAAATATATATAGATATCAAGTTTGTTAGTTTTTCCAGCCTTATCCTCCATCTTGCTCTTTCTAAACCATTTCTGTTTTGTCTCTGGAAGTCCCCATTCTTTCATTTATAATCTATGACTGCATTTTCCCCTGAGTTCACACATCTTTGTGCTTTCTGCTGTTTGCTTATTTTTATTTTTTTTTATTTTTTTCTGTTTTCCATAATCACAGGATAATCAGGTTGTCTTTTAGCAGGTAGAATGAAAAAAGCATCAAATCTTATTGTTTTTATTATTTAACCTGTGTAATCTTAGGGAGATTTAAAGAGACCTGATTAGGCCCAGAATCTTTAACTAACTTTGATGTTCATGATGAGCCAGAAGGATAAAATGACCAAATGCGTTTTTTTGTTGTTTTTTTAAGAAAAGACTAAGATAGACTAGCTAACAAATAACTGCCCTTGTTCTGTAATCCAATGTACAGTTATACTTTAGGTTTTTGACACATGTACATTCAGGTTTTTTTTGTCAGTCATGTTGAATGGCAAGAAGTCCTAATATAAGGTGTAAAGTGTCCTTATGATAATTTAACTCGTCTAACTCAAGGATCAGCAGCTTTTTCAACCCAAATATAATGTTTTGCCATCGCTTTTACAAAATAAAACTTGTCCAGGGCTATGAAACCTCCCTTATGGGGAAAAAAGAGATACAATTTTATATGTACTGTATGAAATGTTTTCTTGTAAACAAGGCAGAAATGCTTCATTTCTTTGTTTTGGAGGGAGATTTCTGTATGTTTAATTTAGAAAGTAGGCTACATCAGCATAATCTCTGCAAACGCATCTGAGTATCCTGCTTTGTTTTTCTAACATCTTGTTTGTTTTCTTTTGGGACTTTTTCCCTTCTTTGTGCATCTCATCACTTTCTCTAGCCTTTCAGGTCTCTGTCTTCTTTTTCTTTCTCATTGTAAAAGATTTAACAGATTGTATTTTCTCTTTGAACAATCTGCTGAGGCAGGGATGTGATGACTGCAAGCTGAGTCATGTCCATGAGTCTAAAACATGAACATCTTTTAACCTCGTGGACATCAGGGAAAAACTCACCTTGTCTTATTTTTGTTTTGTTCATAAAACGTTAGCAAATGACTTGTCCTTAGTCATTGTGCTATGTCAGATATTTCTCATGTTTTAATTTGTTTTTACCATTGTTCTATAATTTTGGTTAAAAATGTTTGAATAAAATTGGGTTTATGCTTCAGACTTGCTAGACAAAAATACTTTTGTCAAGATATATTGATATGTTGAGATCTTGACTTTTCAACCCTGTTGTGTCACAAATGAAAACAAATATTTCTACTCAGTAGAAAGTGATCTTCTGCATTCTTAGAAAATTTGAATCAGGTTTTTTGCTTTCCATACAAAGAGCAAATATTTTCTCATTGAACATCTCCCAGAAGAAGCTAAACTTGTGGAGGTGGTATAGGCATGCACTGTACCATTATGTCCTGCAAGGACGTTTTTGCAGACTGTTTTTAGCCTCTTGTGGAGAACATTAAGGGTCAGACCTGGTCATGCTGGCAGTTGTTTGAATGTCTTCCACTTGTGTAACATTTTCCTGTACTTTCAGTCCCATACAAATGGCTCCATGGATTCTCAAACATAAATAATTCGAGAGAAGTCAGAATTTGACCCCACTTAAACCTGAAATTTGCCTTCAAGATGTTTGTTGAGGTAAAATCTCATTCTTGCTTTCTTCTGTGTTGCATCTATTCTAAGATAATTGATTGTCCTTCTGTTGGTGTGATTATGAGGAGAGTTTTCTCCTTGAGTAGGAGAAACTGTCTTGATGTTTTCTCTTATTCCTTGGGGAAATTTCCCGTCTTCATTACTTTCTCTTTCTCTCTCTAAATGATCAGCACCTCAAAACTGCCATTGAGCAGTGTCGGTGAATTCCCAGGCTACAGGATCTGCTGATCCCAGGCCTTGCATCAGAGCTTTTCAATCCAAGCCACAGGTGTTCTGTCCCAGAGGACGTCAGAGCTTCAAACGCACTAAAACACAACCTTCAAACGGCTTCGTGTCATCAGCATTAATGGCTGGACATTGAAGAATCAGCAGAGTACTGTTATCTGAAACTGACTTTCAGAGAGGAAGAGTGTGGGCAGTAAAACACCCGTTGTCATTCATACCTTCTCATTAAATCCCTGAGTCATAGAGGAAGCTCCAGACTGAGCTCACTGACTCTGGCATTTACAACCCTGCGTCATTCAGGATTTTATCATATGTTTTTATTTGTTAGTTTTAAGTCGCCTTAAGTGGTTTGTGTGACAAGTCGTAGATACAGTGCAGCTTTTTCAGTGATTATAGGTTAAGTTGACTGATAGAAACTGATAGAAACTGAGGACTCTGGTCCTCATAAAAGTAAATGTGCTCACAGTATGACAGCCTGTCTCAGCTGCCATACTGACATCTGCGGAAATGCAGCTTAAATATAAATATATTTATTTAATACATGATAGCAATGAAAAATGCATTACAATTCCACAACACTAATGCATATTTGATGCCTTTTTTTTAAGACCAGCTTTTAATTTGAAGGTGACTAAAGTTCTTTTTGGTTACAAAGTGAGGCCCCATATGTGTCCTTGTTTCAACTCATTTTAAAAAGCCATCCTCCTACTGTAACAGTAGGAGGATGGCTCATATTTAGTAAGCTCATACTAAATATGAGCTTATTTAGTAGCTCATAAATAGCTTATTTAGTAGCTATTTATGAGCTACTAAATAAGCTGGACAAAATGTCTTCATTGCATCATTAGATGTCCATCCTGCTGGACAGACGATCACTGAAGCACAGATGGTGATGTATAAGATGCTAAAGATTATCACAGATTATCCATCTCATGCCCTACTGTCACCGCATAGTGACAGTTTCAACAAATGTATAACATCTAATATTTATGTTTTTATTCAGTTCATTCATGTTCAGTTACATACTGTAGCTTTAATGGCACAAAACCAGTGCTGCCCAGTCTCTGTTGCATCAATGTTTTGATTTAATGAAACTGAAGAACCTGTGCAACAAGACTGCGTTGTGTTTGGAAACACCTATCATATTCCAAACTGGCTGAGTTATACCGACTGAGCAGGATCCAAGATTAAATCATCTGAATGGTTTCCTTTCATCCTTAGCCAATACCCAATGAATTATGGTTTTTAAATAATGTGTGGAGATAATGCAGAGGCCTTTGTCGCACCCAGAAACTGTAGAATAACAATGCAATAATCTTCTACTGTGAAAAGAAAAGACGGGAAGAAAGGAACAGCTTGCAATAAGTTATGTTGTCAACTTTGTTTTCTTATATGACATGATTAGGTCTCTTAAAAGTGTTTGAAGTAATAGGACAAAAATCTTGTGTCAAAAATGGTATACAGTTGTCATAAAGTACTTGTGGGGAATTTTATCCTATGCCAAAATGACAACAAATGTTCAATACGTTGTTTTTCCTCTGTTTGGTGCTTTAACTGTTTGTGTCTTATATGCAGGTAAAATGGGCTATGAGGTTCTCAAAGTATGATAATCAAGATTTGTTATTGTGGTCTCACAGAAATTAGAAATAAAATGATTGTTCCACAATCTAATCTCCGCAATTAGATTGTGGAACAATCTAATTGTTTCTAATTTTCATTTTTCCTTCTGCGGTTTGTGGATTGTTGTAAAAACAACTTCACCTTAAAATTGATGAGTGGCATAATTTTAGTCCCCACTTCATGAACGTGTTGTTCTTAACTGGAATTATATTTGAACAACCAGTAAATTAATATGTCTGTAGCAACCTTCCATTATCCTTCTGAACACCACTGAAGTTCTGACCAAAACCTTTGATTTCATGTTTCCATAGTATTTTATTTAGTGTGACTAACTACATGGCAGGACCAGGCATGTTGTAAATTTGACCTGGTATTCCTCTGATATTAAAATAGACCTTGTCAAGACTCAACTCATTGTGCTATGCTTAGTTTCATGAACCTGGGATCTTTTTAACAGTAAGCAAATACAGTCCATGGACCAGAAGTAGTGTTGCATTTTATTTTGTGACATTTTATGATATGCTGAGTGCAGCTTGTTTTGTGTAATGAAACAAAGTTCTTTTAAGTTTTACTTTAATTAAAGTTGTTTGAGTAGGACTGAGTGTCTGGCTGCTGGGTGGCAAGTCTAGTGAGGGCAGAAGGCTTAGCTTCAACAATAAATCACTCCTATATAGTCACACGTTCATTCATCCCTACTCATTACCCACTTGAGTCATACAGAAACTGCTCAGGTGAGCTCACCCGTGTTAATACTTCCACTGTCTGGATTTACGTCTTCAACAAAAACAGGCATTACACATACAGATTTGTTTGTTGTTTGTTTGTGACAGTTCTCCTGACACCAAAGTTCAGAAGAGGCAACTGCATGCTTCCTCTGAACTTCCAAATAAACCCAGTTACTCCCTTGTAACTGATTTTACTGTAAATTGCGTGCTGTGAAAGCACTTTGTCAACTGCAAGGACTTTTCATAAAGGGAGGCTGCAGTCATAGCCTTACAGTTTCAAATTATTTTCCAGGTTAATTCAGACCATGGATATGCTTAAGCTTTGTTTTTTTTTTCTTGGTTGGTTTTTGGGTGGTTGACTGGAGACGTGCTATGACACGTCAGTGTTTTGATTTGTGCTGTGGAAGGGAACCCCTCCTTAACTGATGTCTGACGGTGATTGAGATGGATCGCAAGGAGGGAAGGAAGGAGACAGAGACATGAGGCAGAGGGTGAGAGCCATGGGCTATAGGAAAGGGGAGGGTGTGTCTGGGAAACTGAGTTGCTTTAACATCAAAGATGACCCTAGTCAAAATTCTGCAAAGACTGCGCATTAGGTCTGCACTTTATCATCGTCTCTTCCTGTTTGGCAAAGGCCTTATCCTTAAAACCCTTGTTCAGGCATATGAAAATTAGAGGAGTACGTCATCCCTTAAGCTTGTGAATGTGTACATGACTGAAGTGCTTTGGAGTCCTCTGGACTTGATAAAGCGCTATACAAGTACAGACCATTTACCAGTCTTTTTGCTGTGATGCACACCTACAACGAGACATGCGTCCCAACTCCAAGTTATGACTGCCAGCTTCACTTTGAGAAATTCAATCTTCAGATTTTTGACAGAAAATCAAATTCACTTTAAGTCAAGTTTTTTTTTTTTTTTTTTTGCACATTTTCAGCAGTAAGACAATTCAGAGTGCTTTACATCTTTAAAACATCATACAGTTACAAATTTATGAAATGCTAATTGGTTTGTTTAACCTGTTGCTAGAGATCTCCTAATCTGATACAATGTGACTAATACATTTAATGACATGTGCAGGTAATTCAGTAAATTACATATAATCAAAAGGTTTATTTATGTCAAGGATTCATTTTAAAAAGTAAAACTTCCTCATTCTTCACACTGTTAAGTGTTTATCTGTTAATTTTACAATTTTAGCTTAGCGCTAATGTGAATCCCAAGATGTTCTCTGAAAATTAAAATAAAGATTGAAGGCCTGATCAATAGTATGTCCATGTATTTCAAGAGCCTCTGTGTTTTGTTTTTTGTTTTTTTTGTGTGTTTTTTTTTTTTTTTTTTTAATAAATCAATCACAGTGATATTATATTGATTTTACCAGTCTGTCACTGGTATGTGGCAACTTCACATTGGATCTCAGGCAACATTGATTATAATCGACTCTTCTTCCTCCACATTATGGTATAATGTGGAGGACTTTTATATTACAAATGATTATCCTTGACAAAAATGACAATTAGCCCTAAAACGCATTGATTCTAATTCAGGCCGATTTTGACCCACTTATACAAAAGTGCAGGATCTTGTCACCCATCCGTCTAAGGATGAATGCCATCTAGTCAACACAGAGATACTTTTCAAAGCATTTTTTTTTCTCATTGTAGTTATTGCATAGCTAAAATCCAACAGCAATAATGAAAAATGTTCACAAACATTAAAAACTGTTCTGTTCTGTTTAGTGCAAAGTTCTCAACTATATAAACTTTACTCCTGAACAAGTTCATGTGAATGCATTTTTGCAAAATACTGCTTCGACCCAAGACATCTGGTTTTATTTCTTGCAGAAAAGTTGGAAAACCCTCAGAACATGTCCAACGAAGTCAGAACAGGAAACAAGACACAACATATTTCAAAATCTGGAGGCAAGAAGACTTCTGAAAAAGGTGAGCAAATGTCTATATATATAGATATTTATACATCAGTTACATCTGTAGAGCCTGTTCATGCAGTACTCTATACTTCAGCTACCCAATTAAATAAATGTTTTCTGGAAAGATGAGAGGATTTTAGTGGCACAAAGTCATTTGAGCTTGTCAGCAAATGAAGTTTTATTTTTAAGTTAACAAGTACAAGCTTGCCCCCCAGTGCTTTTCAGTCAGACCTCTTCTACCACACAGTTCTTTGTAATGTTTTATCCAAAGTCTTTGTCACCATATTATAGATAGAATAAAGACGGAGGCAGCTGGTAAACATTGGTTTTAGAGGCTACAGGCACTCACAGGTTTCATCAGGTCCCTTTCAGTGAGAAGGTTATTCATACCCTCTTGAACTCTTACTGTATCTGCTTGTGTAGGTGTTAAAAAGGGGCTTGGTTTTAAGAAAAGAACATCACTCACCTCCTAAGAGATCATCTCCTAAGGAGGTTGTATTATAAGGCATCAGTGGAAGCAAGTGTCGGTGTGTGCAGTGTAAATATCAGAACTGAAAACTCAACATTTTCAGTCTGTAGCCACATATGAATGATCACTGATGTGTTTTCTTTGGAGTTTAATAATCTAATAAAAGCTTAGGACTCTGGCTTTCATATTTTTTTATTTGATACAAAATTACTAATAAAGCATATTTTGTGAATTTATAGTTAGAAACACTTTTGGATTTATTTCATGCTTTCTATATCCAATACAAACATAAAGCTACTATTATACGCTCTTGAACTTGAATATGACAGGGATTGCAGTGCAGTAGGATGCAATCTCAAGAAAGATGTTCCTTAAAGAAAACAAAATAAATCACAATCCAGTCTCAGTACCAGTTTGCTGTTATCAGTTAAGATGGGGGGGGGAGCACCAGATCTTAGCTTCCTTACTAAAAGTATCCCTCAGCATAAACAGAAGATATAAGCAGTAGAGTCCATGACTGTGACTGAGAGCATGAGGGACAGGACAAGTGAGTCTTTGTGTTCACAGCTTGCCTAAGCAGACAGATTCTTCCCCCCTGAGTAAATATGGTGAGGAACTGATAACATTCATTTGTGTACAACAAGGACATATTCACACACCAAACTACGTCTACTGTACACTCACCGAGCGGGTCAGTGGGGGTTATTCTGTGGTGGAATGATAACTCATTTTGTGAAACTAACTTTGCATTGGACTGTTGCTGTTGTTCACTGTAGCTAATAGGTGCTCAAAAATAAATGTTTGGGAAATGAAACAAATATTATTCCTCAGTTAGATTTCCTACAGTTTAGATCTCTGCAATTAAAAAGTTTTTAATGGTGAAGAAGCTAAATAAACTGAACGCATTTTGATAACAATCTATGGTGTTTCCACTTACAGACACTGTTCCACAGGGTGTGAGCTTACTAACCCGCGTGATGCGCATGGCGCACCGGTACCTTCTCAGCCCTTTGGGTCGACATGGAGTTGAGGAGAAATGTTCACAAACACTGGCTGTGCCGAGACACCAGAGTCCTGGGCGCGTATTCCGGAGTCGAGCCTCAGCTTCATTTACACAAGCTCAGGTAAATTTATTATCCATGCATCTCACTGTTTAGTTTTTATCTGCTTGGTCAGTACAACAGTGCAGCAAGCAAACAATTTGCTTAACTCTGCATAAAAACGAGAACTAGACTGTTTGCCTCATTTGTCATCACAAAAAGTAACAATTAAAGCACAAAACTTTTCAACTGGATATTGCTTTTGATATTTTTTATTTTGCTTTTCCTTACATTAATAGGAATATCAGAGGTTTTTGTACACTGCAAGTAACACCATTACTAGTGTTTGGGCCAAACCAGTTTGCTGTACCCTCTTGGCTTCTTTTTTATTTTCAATTAATCAAAAGCTTATGTAACAAAGCTGATATAACTGTGTTTAGGACTACCTTAGCTGAATGGATTGCTGCTATTACTTTTCTCTTCAATATTTTGAATATTTCCATTAAAAACCGAGTCTCATAAGGCCAGACAATTTTTTTTTTCCAAAACCAATTCAGGTGATTTTGTGTGATTTGTAGCTTCAGTTTCCCAATCCTGGCTGAATGGAGAGGTACCCATTGTGCTCCTCAGCACCACTGGCAATCTGCGTTATGTTGGGAAATTGGTTTCAACAACTGGTTATATTATTTACTGTTGTCTTTCTATCATCTCAAACCAGTCTGCCTTATCTCCACTGACATCAACAAGGCGTTTTCATCCACATTTGATATATTCCTTTTCTTTTTGTAAACCTGAGAGATGGTTTACTGGCACTTCGTTGTTTGAAAGTGCCAGTAAATCAGTGGCTTCTGAAACACCCAGACCGTCCTGCCTGGCGTCAATAGCCATGTGAAGTTTATACCAACTTTAAATCTTCTTTCTTCCTCACTCTGGAGTTCTGTTTGAACTTCAGCAAGTTGTCGACACGGAGTCTTGATGCCTGTGCATTGCCTGCTGCCACAATCAGTTGTTTGTGGTAAGCTGTTGAACAGCTGTACCTAATAAACTGGCCTGCAAGTGTGTACGTTAACAATGTTGTTCTTCAACATCTGTTTTATAGGGTGTGGCTTTTGGTCTAGTTTCCCAGGAAGGATGTTTCCTTCTCCTCTGGCCTTTCGAGACTTTATTATTAAAATCTCTTTCTTTAGCGGTAAAGATTATTTTTAGCTCTTGAATTGATTCTGATCCTCAGAGGAGTTTAAATGCCTCCAACAAAGCTCAAACAATCAGCCAAATTATTATTTTTTTTTAAGACTTTGCTCAATTTAGGGTCTAATGCCTTGAGCTTAAGCCAAAACAAGCTTAAGTGAGAAAATCGCACAGTTAGCATGTGACTTGAAACATTTTGACACAACGTGGCTTATCCTAATATTGAGCTGATCTTTCCTAATATTTGACAACAAGGGACTTATGATTATAAAACTAGATGTGTTGAGAATACTTGCTCCTGAAAAACAAGTAATTTAACATTTTGATTGTGATTTGCTAAAGCTAGTTGCTATGGGTCTAAAATAATTTTTTTAAAGCTATCCCTGAATTCATTGTAGTTTAATGGCATCAGAGTAATACATTTTTTTTCCTCAGCCATTCAGATCAGGCCAGGGCCAAACATACTGCATGTGCAGCAATATTATGAAATGCCACCTATTACCACATAAATTGGTTTGCTCTACAAGGTCTTTCTCAGTTTAGCCCTGAGAAACTTTAATACTTCAGCTTGCTACTCATAGGATTATCGGTGTATGGGACCAAGGTTTTATATAATTATTTAGTTACAAACTGTGGCTGTGATTGCCCTTTAGAATCACATGGTGGTCTACAAGTTGATCATAGATTTCTTCCTTTGTTGGAGGATTTAGATTTAGTTTGCATGGTCTGGAATTGGAAAAACAAAAGTCAGAACAAGAGACTAATTTGTGTTGGCTGCCAGTGAAACTGCATAAGTTGTTAAAATAATCAATGACATTTATACGGTTTTAGTACACTATTCAAATATAACTGTTTCTAATGGATTTGTGCTTCAGTATTTAGAGCTACACAAACCATTCAAAGAGACTGTTAACCTCTGAGTTATAGGCTTAAAACAACAATAAACACAACAAGGAGGAAATTAATACATTTCATTTTTGCCAGAATTAATGAATATTGAATATTTTTGTCTTTAACAATATGGGATTTAATCTGTTTTCTGGGGGGAGTTTGTCTCTCTCTTTTTATATATTCCTTTTTTCTTTTTTTTTAGGTGAGATTGAAAAGGCAGAGCAAGCAGAAAAGTAGTATCCACCAGCCTGAAGGACAAGGGAGTGGTGGAGAAGTGGCTGTAGCCCCTGTTACTGGGAATAAACTTGCTGGCTGTGGGAAAAGTGAAAGGTTAGAACATTCAATTTTTTTCAAGCTTGAAACAACAAATTTGCTGCTACTTATTTTCAATATACTTATGAAAGCATTATTCTTATTTGACTTTTGGTTTAGAAGTTACATAGTATTCTTAAATATTGAGACTGTTTCAGCAGTACTCTGCTGTTTTCTACATATGTGGATGTTGCATATGAAAAAATATGGACTAGACAAGAATCATCGCACACATGAAACCTATAGTGAAGCTTTCTGAAGTTTATGCTCATTTAATGTTTATGATGCCATAAATTGTTTTCTCAACATTTTATGATCCTTTTTATTGCCCAAGCTGTAATTTATATGACTGTCTCACTTTTCATCGTCAACGGTTTTTATTTCTCACTGAAGTAGCTCAATCTTGATTCCCACAATATCTGTTTTTTCCCTTTAGCTATAAGGGCTGTAAATTACCTTTTCTCTGTGATGTAGCCTAAAATTAAATCTGAGTTAAGAGTTCATCTTTTCCAGGTTTTGTTGGTCAGCTGGCCTCTAATCAGAGCACATAACAAGAAAGGCCTATATAAACCAAGTTCTATACATTCACTTTGAATTATTCAATAAACATTTTTGTGTTTTCTAATATTTTGTCAAATTATTTGGAAAATGGTAGCAGAGACACACATTTGCTCATAAAACCATGCAAATGATTTGTTGGTTTCCGGTTAATTTATTTTCATTTAATGTTCCTTGATTCTCTCACACACACGATACACACTTTGCAGATGTTTGCTTGCAAATCAGGCTCACTACATATGGAAATGCACGCTTATTGAAGGGCTCATTTATATGATCTTCTTGGGGCATGGAACCAATTTCAGTAATGCTAAAAATTTGTGCTATTCCACAAAGTCTTCCTGCTTTTGTTTCTTCGTGATAAAGCAGGTCAGTTCCCAGCCACATTCAAAATTTCTCAATAGTCCTCTAATCTTCTCATTGTAATGCTGCTCCTTTTGTCCTGTCCAGTGCAGGACAGACAGCAGAAACATTCGGTACCTTTTTGGTGGTTTGTGTGTTTGTATTTATCGGTGCATCCTCCCGTATATGCATGTATCCACATATTTGCACCCATGTTTCAAGAATGCTTGTAATTCCTCGCAGTTTTGCTCCTTGTGTCGAGTGGATCAGGTTATTTGAAGCATGCGCTGGGTCATCAGGGGTCACGAAAGGGATTATTGTTATTGGGTGGCAAATTAGTTGTAAACAAGAGGCGGCAATGGGACAATCTTCAACTCGCTTCAACTTTTAAAAGAATTTCATGAACTTAAAAACACCAGAAAATATAAATGTTTGACTGCTCTGCATTGTAAAGAAGTGCACTGATGAGTGTAGTAAAACTGCATTTAATTAATTTGTCCACCACCATTTTGCCATAGCTTCCTTTGTGTGAGGTAGTGTAATATTTTAACTTGACTGATAGTTTTTTCCAGTACATAAAAATAACTCAAGTTGAGAAATTATTTAGAAAATAAAAGTAATCTACAGTATGCTTACATTTAATTCAAGCAAACCACAAAAAAGTAATTTTAACAGTTAATTGACAGCAGCTCCGACAGTCTCAATAATTAAAAGAAAAGGCCCAACAGTATTGGGACACTTTACCTGCCAGGTTCATCTCAATACAACACCCAAAACTTAAGACAATAGCTTTTTCCAAAAGTTATCAAAGCCAAAAATCTTTGAATTTCAGGATCTGTGCATTCATGTCCTGCATTCCAATGATCTATATGGTTTGTTAGGCTTTCTGCTGCTTTTCTGCCCATAGCTGGCACACATGATTGAGTCCAAAACGTTAAAACTCACCAGGCTTGACTTCAACATTTCAGTGACACAAAGGAAAGTCTGACAATTTTACGTGTTTCTGTCGTCATGGAGTTGAAGAATATGCCATCCATTTTTTTTTCCTCCGTTGTGTCTTGCAGTGAGCTTAAAATTTGTCATTCTTAGAGAAATCTTTTCTTTTTTTTTCCCTGGGGAATTTTAAAGCAAAAATTATTATTGTTTGTATTAATCTAAATTTCAGTTGGTGAGCAAACATTTGGGAGCTCATGTAAATCTACTCTTTGTGCTTCTGTTTAAAGATGTCAGCAAACCTTTAAGAGATCTGGTACAGGGCCTGATGGCAAAGTGGCTCATCGTCGTAGCAACCACAGCATCCGTAATCATGCCAGAGCAAAACCTCGTCATCTTCCTCAAAATGAGAAGAGCTCAGTGGACCAGAATCCTAACTCCAGTGCGATTCTCTCCTCCACCCTGCCTCCGTCTTCCTCCCTCTCTCCCTCAATTCCCCAGTCCACCAGTGCAGAACCCCATGAAACATTCAATGATGCCCTCATCAGGTAAGATTAACAAGTTACTTTTGCTTGTCAAGTAGCTTCAAATATTGAAAGCTGTTCTACACTCATGGAAATTAAAGGAGGCGTGATGCCTTTCTGCTACAGGATTTCTAAATTCGTTCTATTTTATTTCAAGTATAAAAACAAGCCAAAGAGTTTAAAGAAAAGTTTAAGCCACTTGTGTTGCAAATTACCAACAACAAACAAAATAAATCTGCTTAACCCTAAACGTAGCTCTGCATTTTCTTCTATTCCATACAATGAACATGAAGAACGCCAAGAAAGTTTTTCTCTGCTGGACATGACCCTGAAGTCAATTCTTATTCCTTTGGGGAGTAAGTTGTTTATCCAGTGAAGACATTTATTGAATGCACAGTATACTACAACATGCTGACTTGACTTTAACAAAGATTTATATGAAACCATAAACCACAGTCTGCAGCCTGACCTCAATACTTTGATGTTAGGAAGAAGGTTTAAGAATGAGTATGGAAACTCGCTTTTACCCTCATCAACAATTTCTTTAGAAAGACATGTATACCAAAACAGCAACGTTTTAGGCCATGTTAAAAATGCCAGTACTGCTTAGATTAATTCTAATAGTCCTAATTTTCCAAACCAACCCTGCTTATAAGAGGCTGGGAAGACCCAAATGGCAATTAAAGAGCTCAAACTTGCAGAGTAAAACTTTTTATGTTATTAAGAGATGACGAACGTAATAGAAAGCTGTGGTCAGAGTAAAAGTCTGTATGGTAAGCAGACGCAGCCACATCAGAGTTTATCAGGTTTCACACAATCAAATGAGTAGCTTGTAATCCTCAGTCAGTCCTGTTTGAGGCTTTGGTTATAGGAAGTGGGCTTGTTTTTCTGACTGTAATCCCCCACATCAAAAATTTGTTTTCCTCCTCTAAACATCCTTTAAAACTGTTAAGACTCCAGGGGAGGTAATTAGAGGGCTGTCACTAATATAAACTTGTTGTAAACTAGGTAAACTAGGTTAAGGGTTATGCGTGTCACATATTTTGTTACTTTTACCCTTTTTTTCAAAATTCAGCAGCCTAAGGGGGTTCCTCTTTTGTTGTATTTCATAAATATGTCTGAAGTTTAATAATGTATGGGGGAAAAAAGCTTTTATACATTAAGTCGGCTGATGTGAAAAAACCTGTCAAAATATATTGACATGCTCATTTTTTACATTTTTTTATTTAGCGTATTTTAACAAAAAAGCCATCCGTCTCTTGATACAAGAGAAAACTCAGATTTTTAGGAAAATGGCCACAAATCAATTAATTGTTGGTCAATCGATCAGATCAATTATCTCTAGATTAAGTCATCAATTGAGAACAACAAAAAGGTAAGAGCACAACTTGAGTTTTTTCTAATTAAAGCTATTTAAAAATAAGATTAGTTCTGAATTTGCGTGTTGTAGTAAAATCTTATTTTGTTTTGTCTAAAAAAGGTGTCAGAGCTTCTTTTTAAATAACTCTCCAGAAAGCATATCAAAAATGTTAATTTACTGAATAAGACCATAAATAAATGGTGCAAATATATTAGTAACTCTGGTTTTCTTATGATATGTGCTGCCACAGCTGGAAGCAAATTGTTGCGTTTCTAGTTTTCAGATATGAAATTAATTTGTGTGACTGGCAGACTCTCAAATTATGGAACGTGAAACACCTCCTGTTGAGTTTTCCACCTAAGCAGGGCGGGAACACTGCAGCACAAAAATAAACTTGTAATTTCCTGTTTGGTGAGCTACACACCTTCTGAACATAATGTCCTGTTCAAGAATTTTCCAGGAAGTCGATGCACAGGATTAACAATTTAAAATCTACTTACTGCTTTAAATGCATTGTGGTGCCACCATTTCAATTAATAGCCATTATGTTGACTGACCATCCATAACGATACTAAGCTGAGAAACATGCAGCAATGGTCCGTGATAACAGATGATTTCAGTTGTGCTTTAGAACATAACAGCAGTAAATAATTTCAAACATCTCTTAAAGCTCTTAAAACACTACATTAGCAGTAGAATTGACAGCTTGTCTCTGTAGACAAGCTGGAAGTTGTAAAAGCTGTTAAAGTGGACATAAGTTTTCTGAAAAGTAATGTTGAGAAATTTCCACCCATCCCAGGTTCTAGGTTCTTTTTCCAGAGGTCTTCCCTGAAGGCTCAGGTATAACACTACCGCTCCCATCACCGTTTTCTGGCATACTTTTCTATCCAAATAATCTGATTGTATCCTGTTGGAATACAGTGAAAATGGATTGGGATAAGTGCCTAAACTTGCACGACGATGACTAGTTTTATTGTTCGTGTTTCGCTGTCAGTTTTGACAACGTTAAATGCTCATCCATCTGTCCTCTTTCAGGAAAGTATTTAGTAGAACAGCAAGCAGGATAGCATGTTTTCATCGTAAGCAACTCGTAAATTAATGAAACTGACAAAGGTGCCAGGTGACTAGCTCAACCAGTTATTTGGCAGTCATATTTGAACAGGCTGTTCCATGTTTAAACACATTTTCCCATTGCATCAGGTTAGTTTTATGTTGGATACATAATGCCCATGTTTTCTGTGTTGTTGTTTGTCAGAATGAATTTGAAATATTCTTTTAAATGTTTTTCTTGTATTGTTTTATGGAAGCTGCATGTGTGTATATAAATTAAAATTAAGACACACCTCAGATGACATTGCTAAACATGTTGGATTTTTTTCATTCTTTCATTTTACAAACACAATACAAAACATTTAGAATGTAGTAATTACGCAGGTGTTTTATTAATACCAACAAAGATTAAATATTGGGATGAAAAGCTGCAACTAAAGCTGTATCCAGCGAGGGGTTTAGAGTTAGAACTGCTGTTTATGAGGACAGCAATTAAAATGCAGAAGCTTAACCTAATTAGGCAGAATGTTCCCCACAAAATAGCGGCAGTGCACACGTGACTCTGCTCTCTGCCAGAAGGGGACTAGCTGGGGAAAAAAAAGTGCATCAAGCTCGGCGTGCGTTTGTCGGCTGAGGCTTGTCATCTGATCCTTCTGTGTTGTGGGTCGTATGCTGAGCAGTGTGGGAGCCACTGTCTTATTCACTTCTCCTCCCACCTGGGGAATCTGGTTGCGTCCACATGTTTTAATTTGCTGTTGTGTTGTTTGTCCTTCGAGCAGTGGAGAGCGGCGTCAAAAAACACACAATTTCTTTCTACTGCTAACTATGTTGTTCTTGAGAAACGTGTACTCACCACACTCATGTCCTTGTTTGTGTGTTGTGGTGTTATGTAACAGTGTTGAGAGGTTATAGGATGGATGAGTGATCAAACACAGACAGAACAAATTATATGCAAAAAGCAAAGTAGCAGTAAAAATAGTGGAAGGTTTGGTGCCAAGACAAACTTTAATCATTGTGTCCTGTTATTTTAGGTAGAGTCAGAATGAATCACACAACGTTTTAGTTAATTTTACAGATTAAGAGTCACAGCTGAAGTTTGGTAGTTGTGAGGGTTTCTAATACGAGTGATATTAGTATCCCTGTCCAGGGATGTTCCGCAAGAAATTAAAAATTGCCAAATTTCTGTTGCCTCAAACATGAGTGTCACTGTGCCTCCCTTAAAAAGCTATTTGTTTCTTTTGCCACTGTGGTCTTGAGAAAAAAAATCCATCCACATGAGAGTATTCTCGTTTGAAGAGCAGTAAAAAGAGTGGAGTAAAAAAACTGCTGTCAGTTCTGCTTTTTCTTTTTTAAATATGCTCAAAATTATTGCCCTTTTTTTCTTTTCTAGGGCAGATTTAATGTATTTAATGTCAGTCTCCCATTATTGCTTCTAAAAGCTTGAGGTATCAATCTTAGTTTTTGTGGTTGGTCCTTTGACAAACACAATTAAACTCCATGATGGCACACTAAGCTGCTTTGAAATATGATCACTTTAATTGCTAATATTGTTATGATGTCATAATGGATCCACTTTTTGCTGATTTAACCTTTTAGCAAAATGCCCCGGCACCCTCTGCACTGTCTGCAGATTACTATTCCCTTGAAACCCCACACCATTCTAGTCTTTTATTTATGACATCATTCCAGATTCCCAGCAATCCCCGGCTGTTTGGTGTGCGTTTCAGCTGGCTTCAGCAGTACTAACTTTTAACAATGTGAATACCAAGACTCTGCAGGTCACACTTGAGTGAAAAGGGGAGAAAGAAAGAGTCCCACTGATATCCCACACCTCGGTGTTTGTTTGATCAAAGACTCTGCCTCTAGCATTTCAGGCACACAAACAGTCAGAGCCTGGCAGAACCCACAGAGCGAGCTATGTGAAGAAGAAATACACAACTTGTTTACTAAATTTCCTTAAGATTCTGTTTAGCTAGAAGGTTTTTCTCAAATTAAATGTTATTCAAAATAAGAAAATCTGAAATAATTTCCACTTTTTGGCACGCATTCGCAACCAACCGTATTCCATCAATACTAATGTATTGAACTTATGTTGCTTTTACATTAAGTATCAAGTATCACCTTGCATCTCATAACTAACATCTAGCATGTTTTCGGTCACCAATTGCAATGGCAAACACATATCAGAATGCTAATATAACTTATAAGTGCATGACAAGTCTCCTTCAAATATTCCAAATAATTTACCACACTAAATTAGACTTCTATATTATGATGTTTATATTTACTTATCTTCTATGCTAACCTACAAATTTTCTTGCCTTGATAGCTGAGTATCAAGGTTAAGAAAGACCTTCATACCCATGAATTTACGTCCTTTCTCAAGTTTATTGGTTTGCAAATTCACCACAGCGATTGCCTGCACATCGTCAAATGAAAAGGATGGCAAATGAAGCAAAGATTTTGAAAAACTGAGACATTTTTCCTCAGTGTACTTGCATAGATTGGCAAAAACAGGAAGTGCCCCAACATCAAGAGACGTTACTTCCAGTTTTGAAAAAGGCCTATTAAAGTTAGTTTAAACTATTGCAGTACATTACTTTATATCTACACCTTTGTGTCCATCTTGAAAGTAGTGAACACAAAGGTATTCACTACTTTAAATCCCTGAATGAAGCACGGAAAAGATGTCTTGTGGAAGCTAAATACAAAAGGGTCCCCCCTCGTGCTTGCTGTACACAGAAGGTAGATTGGATTTGTTGGCCATAAATTACTTTGAGTAACAGTTATCATTTTTTCTCCCAAGGTGACAAGATATGTGTCATTCTTTATTGGAAAATAGAAAAAGTATTGCTTGTGAGATGTTGCCTAGAAACGTGTCATAAGACATTGCCCATCTTCAATCATCCTGAAAAGGTTTTGTTTGAATGAAACTCTGTGCAGTGAATGGAAAAGGTCACAGTTAATGACTCTAATGCTAACACCTTGGAGGTTAGAAATATAAAAGGAAATGGAGCCTGGCAAAAAAAGGACAATAGACACTGTAAGTCCTCTGGTGCCCAGGGAGTGTAGCGGTATTTATTTTTACATGGTCATATTTCTTGTCATCTTTTTTTCTTCTCTTTTCTCAACATGTTTGACCTTTTTTAAACTGTTTTCTACACCAACATGGATTTTTTGCTGGCTGAGGCCTGGCTCAGTTTTAAATATGATTTAGCTTAGACAGCAAATTTTAATTTGCGTTTATTTAGTCTTTTCTCTAGAATGTATGTTTCTAGCAACAATTGTATTAATCTGTTGTCTTTTAGAGTTTGTGTTGCGACATATGATGCTTATAAATGTACATTAATTCAATTTACGAAAATATAAACTCATTCTAGAATGTTTCATTGTGACCATTTTTCATCTTAAGGTATAAAAATATATAAAACATTGCTGCAAAATTTTGTTATTTTTATGGATGAAATGGAAATAATTACATTCACAGTTCACAGAAACAAATATTAACTTTTATTTGAAATTGCAAAACCCAATAATCTTAAAAGAAAGGTTGTCTTTTGTATATGACAAATAACAAATGCATTATTTGTTATGATGGTCCAAAATAACCATCATAAAATGTAAATTAATTTTCTCAAGTGAGAGTTTATTGAATGTTGAAAACTGAACAAGTCTGAAACTCCTGGGATGTATGTGACCTTCCAGCAGAAATTTGCAGTCATGTTTGTGGACTGAAAGCGGTTTCTTGCATCTGGTTAGTACTATTTTCACATACTTTGATCAGTGAGGAAGGAAAACGTTGTGTTTGAGAAGCCCTGAATGCTTACCCTGATCTTACGCTCCTTGTGTTTTAAATGAACAGTCATGCTAGAGTTCTTTAGCAACTTCCCACTACTTCCTCTGCCCATATGTTAGATTGTATCTGATATTGTTCTGCGAACACCTGCTGAGGACAGGATGGGGGAGATGGAGCTGTAAAGGTTGGCGATGTATGACGAAGTCTATTGTCCCTGTTTTGGAAAGATGGAGCCCGTCACCAAGTTGTCAAAAAGTCATTTGTTGGTAAAAATAATTAGCCATACAAAGAAAGGCAGCACTGACCAGACATCAAAAGATACAACAGTAAGCTATTGGCTGGTCTTATCACCAAACAGCAGTTTTAAGTCAAACCATTGCTGAAGGTGGGTGTTCTTCTTTATCTCACTTTTCCTTCCTCCCGCCACACTTGTTTGAGCTTCACCCCTACCTTAAGTTATTGTCTTCAAACCTCTACAGAATGGTCTGTTTGTTGGAACTCATTACACTTTTAACTTGAGTGCAGAGGATGTGTTGTCTAAAACGGATGACTGAAGTTGGTCACTTGAAGAAGTCACAGACATCTTAACAGACTAAAGCATGAAGTTCGCATGTTCTCCCTGTGCATGCATGGGTTCTCTCTGGGTACTCCAGCTTCCTCCCACAGTCCAATGACTGCTTAATTGGTTTCTCTTAAATCTCCCTAGATGTGAGTGTGTGTATGGTTGTTTGTCCTGTCTCTGTGTTGCCCTGCGGTAGACCGGCGACCGCCTCCCGACCCACATAGGGTCAAAGGAGTTAGAAAATGGATGGATGGAGTCTTGAAAAGCATGGAGCTGTGAGACTGCCACGTTCTATGGTGCTGTTGTATTTGTATGCACTGACAGTACTCTCTTTTCTTTCTTTCATTTTGTACTCCTGTCAGGTAAAATGAATAAGCCCAGTTCATTGGTGCTTAGAAGGGGCATTTAAGTCTGCAAAGACTTGCTTATATGAGTTATAATGCGGCGCCAGTGTCAGGGACCCCTTTACACTGATGCTGTGTTTGACTGAATGAATCTATAGAGTTGCTCTTTAGTAAAACCACACTGCTGGTCATACTAAATGGCTGTTTTGTGTCAGATTTGTTCTGCCTGTTACCACATGTAGACTAAAGCCACCATGGCTAACCTGCTCATACTAATTACTCTTTATGCTCTGTGACAAATGAGCCTGAAAGAACTGGCTCAAAGATGCAGGCTAAAAAACATTTCCCACATTTAAACAATAAATGCTTTCGCCACAACTTTATTCTCAAACACACTGATGTTTTAATCCGAGTTTTTCTGAGCTCATAGTGTGTATGGCACAGAAGCCCCCGTTCGACTTCTTCTGATTTTATGTCAAATCAAACATCAAGGTGTATATAAAAACAAATAGAGCTTCCTGTACAGAAAACTGCAAAACTCCTAAGTCATCATATTACTCTGTGTGTGGAAGGTTACATACAAGAATATAGTAATTTGAATTTTAAAAAATGACTGAGCTACTGAAATAACTTTTTAATGATATTCAAATCTGGATTATGTCTGCTGTGGGGTAAACATTAATCTTTGTGGTTTGTTTGGACCATAGGCTGAGTGAGATTATGGGTCTTGGTGCAATTTCATTAACATAGTGCTTCAGTAAGTATTTTTCCTGTGGTAGTTTACTGTAATAATTCTGTAAGGAATCCATAAAGAAACCTGGTGTTCCTTAGAAAGAAATTTAGCTCTATGTCAAATAAAAAGTGTTGAGCATCAAGAGGTTGATTCCCTAAAGTAACTCTTTCTCACCATTGGTCCAGAGAAGGTAGCAGTGGGCCTTTATGTTGTGAATACAATTTTTGCACGACATTTCTCAAAGTGCAAACACCATTTTTCTTAACATACCAATCAGTGTGGGAAATGTGCTAAAATGATTCTCTGTTCTGATTCTTTTTCCAGAGAATTGTCATCCAGACATCAGACCGGTTTGCCCTTCCTGAATGCCAGAGAATCAAAGCTGATTTAAAAACTAAGGACAGCAGAACATGAAAGTACTAACCAGCATTTATAGAACTGTTGAGCTGTAAATCTGCTGATTGTTTAAAACTGTCTTCTCCAGGAATTTGTCACTTTCATAACCATTTATTGTTTCATGTTTGTCTTTTCTGATACTTCACACACTTTCTAATTAAATGTTTTTAATTGTGTCAAAAAGGGTTAATAAAATGCATATTTTTAATGGTCTGAATGGTCCTTTCTTTCATAGGTTGGTCTTAAGTGAGCTTGTGATGGTGCTGCTTTTCTGCACAGTGCAATTATCTTCACTCACGATAGAAATTAAATTTAATCCACCGCTGCTATGGTATGTTGACAGATGTCACAGTCTGTCATGCATGCTTTGATTTTTAAAATGCTAGTAAAATCATATCTGGGAGCTATGATGTCTTCAAATGCTTTTCTTGTCTTGGAGCGTCTTGGACGTCTAACAGACTCTCCTGTCCCAAACAAAGCTCAAAAGTAATAAAATAGTGAAGCAATCAATCGTTCTCCAATTGAGCTGAAATCCAAGGTTTGAAGTTTTAGCCTAAACAAGAATAATGGAGACTTTATAAAGACAAATTTGTGCCTTTTTAAATCAAGTCAATCAACAGAATTTGCTACAACTTAAGCTGGACTTAGAGTAGTAGAAACGCCTCTATTTTTAATTTCATGGCAAAAGCTTGTGAATACTTATGCAAATGTGATTTCTTGGTTTTGTTTCTGATAAATTTGAAAAAACATGCCACAACTTTCCATTCAGTGTCACCATGTGGTATTTGTGTGTGGAATTTTGAAGAAAGAAAAATTTATGTGACATAACAAAAAGTGGAAAAACTGAACCGCTGTAAATACTTTCTAGATATGTTAGTGTTGAGTTGTATGGGGGAAAATAATCTGTCCTCCCTGTTTGTGCGGATGGTTTTACAACAGAGGGTTTCCTCTGTATTTGACATAGGCTTCAGTTATCTGAAAAATCTCCAATTAATAATAATGTTGCTTGTTTTTTCTGCGAAATGGTTATACTATTCTGGATTTTGCCATGTAAAACATCTCAGCAGTGACCTATTAAAAGCTGTGGAATGTTCTCTGACCCGGTAATGGCTTGACCCTGTAGTTCAGGATCATAGGCGATCTGCAGAAAGGCGGGGGACGACGGAGAGGCTGCATACCTGCACTCACCTTGGCTGCAAAGTTTCAGTGCGCCATTGTGTAATCAGTGTTCAGTCTGGGAGAAACGTTAAACTTCTACTCAGACATGCAAATTCACGAGTGGGGATTTTGTACCTGAGTTTCCGGGAAAGAGAATCTATTTTTAATGTCAACTTTCACACATAGCAAAGCAGTTAAGACTTCAGGCGAACATTAATGCTTGGCTTTGCTCGCATCTTCCGGTAGTCCTCTAAAATGCCAAAATCAAAACAAACACATCCAGCACACTCGCTTATTTAAAAACATGGCATAATTACTATGGCCACATTCCTACTGTTTTACATTGTTTTATAGGGGGCTTTGTTGTCGGGAGAAATGTCAGACCTCTGTGAAGTTTCACATGAAGAACTGCCTGAAAATTGCTGTTTGGGATGAGCAGAGAGATGAAGGATTTAGGGCTCGTAACGTGTTATTACTGCATCCACAAGGGAGGAAAAGCTGTTGGATTTGTTTTGCTTGTGGTTTCAATAACTCAGAAAATGTTTTCAGAAATGAAGCAAACACTTTCGACAGGAAGTCTTTTTTTTTTTTACCTCCACTTTGAACTCTGATTAATCAATTTATTAAGACAATAAATTTAAACCCAAAGGATGACCCAGGAAACTGCAGTATTTCAGAAACTACAGGAATTGCAAATAAAAGTATAGTTAGACACACATTAAGACAACTTTGACAGCTGAATGGGCTGCTCCAGTTGACACCTTTTGAATTTCCCATGGACAACTACAATAGTTTAGTAAGTTTAATTTTTGTATTTAACTCACTGAAATGCCCCTGAGCTGTTTCCTAATTGCTAAACATTACAGAATTTAAATATTACAGAAGTTTATGTATGTCTTGTCAAGATATGCAATTGTTCGAACCTCAATAGACATGAAAAAGAAACTCAGTGAAAATTTAAGATCAACAGTCGGACAGAAACTGCAGGTTAATGATTTCCACCTGTTCCCATCATCTGCCTTGTGGAGCTGATTTAGTCACATTCTTTCGTTCTAGATAGAAGCAGATAAACTATGAAAGGAAAGACATTTTAGTTCATGTTTAACAGACAGCAAAAGCACCACTTTCGGCTGCGATAGTGAAAGCAAGAAGAGAACGCCTATCTTTTCGCATATGCACACACTGTAGGTGTATTGTAGTAGGAAGTGGCAGACAGGATGGAGGAAAGTCTACATCTGTTTCCCTCTATTCATCTGTTGGCTAGGATAACGATAAGGTTTGGATATCCTGCCATGTGCGGTGACTCTTTCTCATACACTCAGCGTTTCTGGCCAGATGTGCTGCCCTTCTGTTGCTCTAATTGGCATCACCCATACAGTTACTAAAGCTGCTCAATCAGCCTAAATACCTCCTCTTTTTCATGATTATTAATGTATTATAAGTTTACTGGCATATTCTAAAAACTCACCTTGGGTTTAGGACAAAATAAAATCACATAAGCTGTAGTAATACCTTTATGGTGCTGTGTGTTAGTGTACTTCATTTCAAGGTTTTTCTTTTGCACGTCTTCCTATGAGCGGATAGACTTGAGTGAGCTAATATCAAGTCAATTGTTTAAAGCGAGTCTTACTTTTAGATGACAAAGTAAAACTATAGTAACTGCAGAGAAACAATGAAATAACCATCCAATCCAACAGAAAGAATGATCGAATGCTGCACCGTGTGAGAAAATGTTAGAGTATTGTTACCCATCTCAAATCCTTGTAGAGAATGATTGATAACTTGTCTACACGTACGTACCAATAGCACCCACCTCTGGGAATACATTTGAGAGTTCACACACATTTGCACAATGCTGCAGCCTGTCAACTCTTCCGTTTTCTTCCTTCCTTCTAGGAACATTAAATGTTCCGGTGAGAAATATTCAGTGGAATGTTCCCAGAAAGTGTTCCAATCATTCTCACACTGACAAAGACATTCATGCAAAGAAACAAAGATTGATCCAACAATCTAATCTGGTACCACTCCAGAAAACGCAGGTTTGTTTGCCTTTGACAGGAATGAGGAATGTGAGGTCAAGGTAGTACTGGGTAGTGTGTGTGTATTTGTGTACCAACTCCTGGTTGCTGTTTAACTCAGAGTTTACATGTTGTCTCGGGTGGAGCGCAGTCGGTCCAGATTCTCTTGACTCGATCAACCTTGGACAATCTTTAAAAGTCAAAAATAATATAAGTGTTAACATTAACACTGTGGATCTCACAAGTGTTGTAACCCTTGTTAAAATCTTTCAATCCTGTACAATTCAACAGAAACACAAATCTGTGAAAGATTTAAAACATACATTTAAAAAGCTGTTGTGGCTTTTTAAATAAATCTACTTAAAATTAATCTAATTCATGATTTTTTTTGACATTTTTACTCTGCTTTCTTTAGTTAAAACCTTCGTCTGCAGAGACTTTGAAGCAGGAAAATGTTAAGCTATGTCATGAGAAGCTGCCACAAACTGTACAGCACTGAAACGGTGAAGATGGTCAGTAGAAAATATGGGACAAATTTTTACAAAAAATTGACCAAAAAAAAAACCCCAACAAAATCTGCAAGGATTTCTATATGTGATAAGTGGTGTGAGAGAAAATCCGTTTCTTTTTGTCTTTTTTTGCTTTGATGAAACCAAACTTGATGTTTTCATGGCCACAATTGTGAAAGATATGTTTACTACAGAAACATGGTGGTTGCATCTTCAGGATCTGGGATTACTCAAAGGGAACTCGACTGTTCAAGGTAGACGAAATCATCAACTCTTATGGGATCGATACACCTGATGGTTTGATCCCAACACATCAGTTTTGTTTATTAAGATCCCCAGTAGCTGTTGTTGTGACAGCGACGACCCTACCTGAGGTCCAAGTGTCTGTTTGAATATGAAGGAAAAAAAAAAAGCTCCAATTTAACAAAGTAATTATAACTGAAAACTAAATTGCAATAGTCCAGAAATAAATCAAAGAAAATTTGTGGGTTCACTTGAAGAAGGCTGTGGACAGAAGAACTTGCAATGGAGAGGGTCAAATATGTGGGATTCTAGTTACTCATACTAAAAAGTTTTAATAATGAAATTGAATTTTGAATTAATTTGGTATGCATGCAGGAACAGTATTAAATTTTCAAGGAGGTAGTTTATTGGGATCAGGCACCTGAAGGTGTAAGCGATGGCTTCATAAGTGGAGCAATATTATCAGAAAATGACTGCAGTTTTCAACTGTCATGAAGATGGATGAACATGAGGAAACATAAAGGATGCATTAGGATTGTGTTGTTTTTTTTGTTGTAGATTTGCATGAAGAAAATTACTTGCAATACGTTACGACACAGACATTTGCCACGTTAACGCTCGTATTACTAAACATAGTTATACAATAACTAATACTGATTCTGGAAAAAATATAGAGGTATACACAGTGTTTTTAATTTTATTTTTTACCAGCTTGAAAGTGATGCATTTTGTTCCACTCTGCTTGAGCTGCCCAGCCCAACTGGAAAACTAATTACTAAAATAGATAGGCGGATGTCCTTCCTGTGCTCCTAGAATGATGTGAGGACAAAACCAGTTGATGCCAGTTTTCCAAAGTACTTTTATCTTTTGTTTTTCCAGCAGATGATGCACTGAGGCTGCATTGGCCTGTTCTTGCTACCTGACCCGCACCAAAGACCGCGCCGTTTAGAAACATCGAGTCCTCACCTCACATTCACACCTGATGCACAAGCAACCGTGTGTCATACAGTTTGTGATGTGCTGATCTCTCACTAGATTGTTCATGGTTCTAATGGTCACTTGCAAAGGTAAATGTTAATTTAGATAATAATTAGAGTCAAGTTCAGTCTTTAGGTGCTGTACAATAACAGCAGTTAGCTCATAACTAAGTTGGCAGCTTGCAAAATAAAACCCCAGATAATGTGAAACAAGTAATAAATGTCATCTAATCCAGTTACAACTATTCCGCTCACAGCTTCTTGTTTTCATTGGAACAGATCAAAAGAAATCCTGTTTGTAACAAGCGTTGTGAGTTGAATTTCGGTGTTTTTCTGACATCACCAGCTGCAGACTGTCTGTCTGTGTGTCTGTGTGACGAAGCCGCCACCTTCATAAAATATTGATCATCTTCCTCCCTCCCTGCTGGCGTTTACCTTAATTGACAGGCAGGCGAGTGCAGAGGCCCCGACACCGAGATGATTGAGGTCACAGAATAAAACGAAAAAGAACAGAACCGGCTTGTCAGGTTCATAAAAGTCAGGGCCTGGCTCCCTCCCCCATTCCTGTATCAATCACGGTGTGTTTGTCAGATGTGTTTGTCATCTGCTCTCACGCTAGTCTCTGTGCTTCTACCTTTCCCTCTGTTGTTTTTAAACTTTCTCTACTTTGTAAGTAATGAGACATTTTTGTGACTAAGAACACTTTTTAGGTCAATGTATTACACTTCAGAACTGGGTTACAAATGCAGCATTGCTGTTGCTGCAAAATGTGCTTTAAAAAATTTAGATTTGCTTGAATTTCAAAAATAAGTTAGACTTGAAAATGCACATTTTGTCTTGTATGTTAAGAGCCAGAGGACGAGATGACGTTACTGTTGCACTGAACCTCCATGTCTGCAGTCCTGGCAGGCACACGGCATCCTGAAAGCCACAAAAAATAAAAAATAAAAAATGTTTTCCAAAGTAAACATAAATTTGACATCGGTTCCTTGAGGTTGGAGAGCATTAAATGGATGGTTTACATTTTCTGAAGTGTTTTTGTTGGTGGTTTTCTCAGCTAACGGCATGTCACAGCAGAGTAGGTTTTCATCATCAAAAATTTTAATTCTCCCTTTTAAGTTGAGCGACAGCTGGTCATTATAACGCATCAAAAAAGATTAACAAGGGAAGGATAAATCAATAAGTGTACTTTCCATCATCATCGTTTCAGCATCTCCTGAATGTGCAGGACAATAAATATTGCTTCTATTATATTCTACCTTCAATGGGCACAAAAAACCACAACTGCACCTTATTAATTACAGATTCCTTTGACATGCCTCACAGGATTATTAGTGCTGGGTGCTTATTACACAGAATGTGTGCCGTAATTTTTTGTCCCATTACTCGTACATGCTTCTTTATCCTGATAATTGGGATTTTCTTGTCATTATTGACATATTTTTGTGAAACAAGGGATCCTGTGAGGATCAACAACAACTAACTTTCCTTTTATTTTGGTTTCACTGCTTTGTACGTCAAATGCTATGTACATTTGCCCCCTCACATTTCTTCCATGTTTTTATTTTTTATTTTTGTTATCTTTGAACATTTCAGATATGACTCATTATACTGTCAAATGTATTATACAACATACAAATTATCATTCTATTAAGGGAGAAGAAGCCATACAAACCAACCCGTGTCTGTTTTAAATTGCTGTATCAATTATTGTCAGATGATGTTTTAGCTCCAACTACAGAATTTTATGCAATTTCACTAGCCAAACTTTGGCCTGATCTTACAGCATATAGAAGACTAAAATATATCAAAAAGCAACATTTCTGTTTAGATTGAATGTCAATCAAAAGACATTCAAAAGCTGGTGAGAAACCAAGTCATTGACGTCAATCAGTCTGGAGAGGGTTCTGTAACCCAGAGTCCCCAAGGCTTAGAGATTCTAGCCAACGTTCGTGAGAGCATTTATGTACAAATGGATAAAACATGAAACAGTTGTGGAGTGGCACACGGAGTGGCAGTCCTACCAAAATTACTCAGAGGGCATCAACCACACATCCAACGTTTGCTGTAGTCAGAGTTACTAGGTCAAGCATTGGAAAGACAATCATGGGAATTCATAAATTCTGCTCTAAACCAAAAATTTAGAAGGAGAAATTTTGATCATTAGTTTTTGACCTTGCTAATGTAGTAGGGTAGCATTCTTTAAAGTAAACCAGACTAGAATTTAGCCACAGAGACAGAAAAATCTCACTGCCTATCATCGACTTGATGATGGTAGTTGTTGCACTCAAGGGTTTTGGGGCCTCTTCTTCATTTCTCTTTAAAATGCTTCAGAAATAGAATACCTGACAAAGGATATTTATTTTTAGATGGCTGCAAAATACCTAATAGAAAAACAAAAACTATTTTGTGCATTGGTAAACAACATACAGTATACTGATGAGTTATGAAATGTTCCTTTCTCACACACAAAGGAAGATTTTGCGTGAGCCAGCCCACTTTTTATGACCCAAAGAGCCGGTTCCTAATTGAGGTGTTTCTCTTTTTACAAGTGCTGTGATGACAAATGAAGCTAAAAATGCAAATTGTGCAAGAATGCTCTAAATGTACCTTTCCTATCATAAGACAAATCAAACAAGTTGGCAGCATGGATTGAATTTAACAAGTCTGCACCAGTTTTGTTTTTTTTAAACAAGATAAGAACTAAAATCCAAATAAAGCTGATCTGAGTTTTTATCATCTTTGGGCCACCAGTTAATTTCTTTGAAATTAAATGACTTATCTGGGTTTGCTTGAATCAATCAGAACCACAACCTCCAAGTTCTGAATTGCTAAGTGCCACTGCAAACAAGCTGAGCGTTGACCTCAGCTGCTGCACACAGCAGTGAGGAACAAACTGTAATGGAGACGCTCACCACCAGGGTAGAAGCAAACATTACGTTGCAAGTGGAAAGGTGCCTAAAGTAAACACAACGCTTTTACAAGACAGGACGGAGCATCCATCATCTGCAATAACACCCACTGCACCATGGAAACTTTTAGAAAAATTAAATCATCCAAATCTTGTTGCACTTATCCCTGTAGAAAAGGTTAAACAGGTTTCTGAGCAATAATGCTTAATATCTTATAATTGACAAAGAGAAGTTGTTGAAAACAACAGGAAGCAAACGCACAAGTAGCTTAAGCTACATTAATACATTTTTTTTTTTTTTGTTCAAAAAACAAAAGGTATCCGGACTCATAATTGTAAAACCTGCCAGTTCCACTAATACAAGTTGACTTGCTCAACATTTCCAGTGCATATTGCTCTTCAAAACAAATTAATGTTTGCCTCATCAGTTTGTGAGTTAATGCAGTCTGACATCAGCTGAACCGCCCGGCATCTACAAGCTGTTGCTCTCTCATTATTTATGATCATAGTCACACACTCGCTTGTGAGAGGTTGACTTTATTGTAGATGTAGATTTAGATGCATTGAGTTTTGGTGTTAGAACCTGTCTAAATAAATAATATTGCTGACAAGTACAATAAATCACGAGCTCAGTGGTTTGTTACTCAGGGGTCAAAGCTCTGCGTAAGCGTCAAGGAAAGGTTAATGAGGGAGGAGGGACGGGGGAGAGTCGCTGCTCTGTTCTCGTCCATGAAACACCATGAAAGACCATGAAAGCTCAATTTTGTTGTTTTTTTTTGCTGTTTTTCACAAAAATATTTTGATGTTTCTAAAATGATTTGTTTCCTATTAATGATTCAAATGAAATGTTTAGTTTAAATCTACATGATTGGTATGTCAGAATGGGGGGGGAAAAAACACATTTCACTAAATTACTTTTTGGTATATTTATTGTAGAATAAGTAAGATGAAAGGTTTTAAGCAAGTCATGCAGTTTTATCTTTCTCCCAGATGTCTACAACTTGCAGATCTTCAGGGAGAGAGAATCAGCTTTTATCAGTGGTTTCACAGCTTCTCATGCACACACTGCAGTAATGTGTTTTTTCCTGAACTCTTTAAGTTGTTTCATTTGGCAAAAAAGCACTTTCTCAGGACTCTATTCCCAGGCCATTTTTAATCGATATCTACGTTAGGTCAGAATTAAATTTATGTTACCGTACAAGTTGAACTTCCTTGTTCAACTTGTACAAGGAAGTTGAACAAGTTGAACAAGGAACTAATGTTTTGATATCTTTCTTGGTTGTATATTTTTATACAACCAAGAAGTTTATTTCTGATTGGATTTGAGATTTCTCAAAAGAAAATGTAGTAAAACTACATAAAATCAGTATCCATTTAAAATGATTTATTATGAATTGATTTAATTAAAAAATAGTGTATCAAATGATTTATACCCTTATTAAATTATTTTAAAAAGCCGATAAACTTGACAGTCATGTGTTTGAAGCTGAGAGAGGACCTGTTTTTGCTTGGAGAACATGCAAACTTCACGCAGAAAAAGATGCTGGGAGGTGTCTTTTTCTTTTTTCCACATTGCTTTGTAGGTTTATTTGTGCAAAACAACAAAAAATTGAGGAACAATGGATTCAGTATGATTTGGAATAATTCTGTAATATAATCAAATGTGGAAAAAGTGAAGCACTGTGAAATCTTTCTGGATCCGCAGCAGCTTTTCCTCACTGAACATTTTGAAGTGTGCTCAATGCCAGAACAGGGGAGTGAATAGTGGACATATCACTCATCGTGGAAACTGACTCATACTAGCATAACAGTACAGCATCACAAAATATTGGTAAGGTCAAACACATAATATCAGACTATCAGAGTTTCCCATCTGCCTGATACTGCCAAAATAATTCTGTTAGAGATTTATTCAGGATTTAATTTGAACAGGGATAAGCTGCTGACAAGGTGTTTTAAATAACCAGCAACAAAAATTAAGCTGCATCTGTCAGCAGCTGCGTGACCGATGGTGTCCCCGACACGCACACACGCAGGGGGTCAATAAATGCTGATTGGTTGCGAAATTCCCCAATTTTCTTTTTCTACATTTATGCTCTTGAATCTAAATTGCAGGCTGAAAGTTCAGTCAGCATTTAGATTATGTTTCCTTCTTTCTCAAAACTCCCATTGGATCAGTTTTAATATGACTTGACTTTGATTTAGAAGGCAGACAAAGCTCGGTGTGGCCCTATGCTAGATCACATACACAAAACACACACACACACATACGCAGTCCTGTCTGCAAGCTGTCATTGGGGATTAACTAAATCTCACGTGCACACACACACACACACACACACACACACACACACACACACACACACACACGCACACACACACGCTTCAGAACGCTATCCTCTTTTGTCCAGTCTGGACAGCTGTTTGTGTATTCATGTCATCAGCCCAGGGGAAACTCATTTATTTAGTTTTCTGTGTAGTTGAAAGCCTTTGTTTGTTGTGTCGTGTTTTTTTGTGTTGCAGTTTTTTTTTTCTGACGAGATTTTCAGTTCACTCCACATAACAATGTTGCATCACAGCTCTGCTCTCTTGCTTTCATAAGCATTCCTGCATATTATAATAAGAAAAAAAAAAAAAAAAGGACAAGCCTGACGACAAATACGTGATTAAAATATGCATGAAGTAGTATTCTGGTAAATTTAGCTTTAATAGCATAAAGCTACACCATTTTTAAGGTTTAATCAGTAATACTTTTATAACAAATTGATGTCAGAGAATGATTTCATGGTTAATGACAAGTTGTCATAACAAAGACATTTTGAATAATGTCAACTTTGTATTAAAAGTGTCATGATTTACCGAATGACACTAAATATTCATGAAGACTTACTCACGCTCATGATAGGTGTTATATCATGTTTATGATGATGTCATGTCAGTCTTATTCACAACCCGTCAAATAAAGTGTTGCCAAGAAATCTGACTCACAACGCACCTCCAAACGCCACATGCTTCAACAAAACAAGTCACCAAGGAATAACGCCTGGCAGGTGCGTCCTACACCCAGGTGAGATTAAAAAAAAATCTCTCTGAATTAAACAGATATGGGGCAATGATGACCAAGCAGTCTTAACTTGATTTCACTGAAACAATGCAGTGAATAAATAAATGTACCGTCTGTTTAGTGCACATTTATTTATTCATATATTCAGCTTTATGGTAAACATTTGAATATATTTTCAGTTCCAGTTTCTTTCACCGCCACTCGGAGCCTGTGCCCCTCTCATGATAAACTCTGCTACACTAAAAGCATTCATCACCTTTCGCAGTTGACACAGTGCAATATGGCAAGCACTGTTTTCCTATAAACCTTCAAAACCCAGACTTGTCCAACAGATTGCCAGACAGAGAGGAAGGTGAGATTTGTCACTCCAGAGGAAACGTCTCCACTCCTCTAGAGTCCAATGGCACTCAGCATTTGACGCTTTGCACTGCGCTGGATGTAGAGTCATAGCTGCTCAATCATGAAAACCCTTTTATGAACCAGTTCTGAAGATCATATGAAGTTTGTAAATCTGTAACATTTGACTCAGCAGAAAGTTCATGACCTGTACATGCACTCTGGGCTTTCTCTGTGAGTTTACATGGCCTACAACTTTGTGGCTGAGTTGCTGTCATTTCCAACAGCGTCTTTTGTGGTTCTAGCAGTTCTGAGTGCTGATTTGGGAATAACCAGTGAGAGAATTTTTTTTGACTGGACTTACTGCTATGATGGCACCACACTGGAATTCACTGAGCTCCTGAGGGCGACCCATAGCTTCAAAAATGTTTGTAGAAGCAGTCTGCATGTCAAGCTGCCCTGTGGCATTGGAAGTAATTAGGACACCTGGATCCAATGATTTGGATCCAGGCTTAGGGAATCCTTTTGGCCATACAGTTCATGTATACGGTCCATGTGATCATAAGCGGTTGGCTGAGACTGAACCAAGATACACACAATGATCCTAACTTCCCAGCAGCTTGTGTTTACGAGTCCGATTATATAAACCGTGGTGTTATTTGGTATGAGCAGCTGCTGCTAACTGGCCTCACACCACCCATCACTGTTTCTGCCAAACAAAACACCAGGGGGTCTGACACTCTCTCACACACACATAAAATCATCAAACAAGGTTGCGTAATCTATCTGTATCGCTTATTCTTTATCTTTGCTCCTTTTAATTTTGCCCACACATGCATAGAAAGGATTTCTTCCAGTCTAAATGTTAACTTACATCATTTCCAGTGTTTTGACTGAAATGAATGGTCTCGCAGTGTGTGTGTGCCAAGCGTGGCACCAAAGAGGTTAGAAACACAATGGCTTGTTTAGAGAATGGGTTGGAAAGAGTCGCTGCAGATAGAGACACTATTTGTGTTTTAGCCACGGTGTAAAATAACATTGAACTCTTTCGGGGGTGGGTGACTTATTCTGTGGTAGAGCAGAAACAAAGTTCCTCTCACAGTTGATTCATGAACGATGGGCATAACCAACACAAGGTACAGAACAGTTTAAAACCACAACTTACACGTAAAAATCTGAGAACTGTTGAGTAAATTTGGACTTGGTTTCTTTACTCTTATGCTCTTAAATAAAATCTAGATCAACCATTTGCTCTTAAAGAGAACTTAGCCAATTGCTCCTCTGTGTACTTCAATCTCAGTAGATGTTCTGTGAATTCATTGGAGTTTTGGCAGAAGAAGAACACAAAGTGAAAAACTTAGCAAGACCTGTCCACCGAAACTGAGAAACTATTCAAAGAAAAGTTTTGATCAGAAAAGCAGGCAAGAGGTCTCTGTCCACAGAGCGTCTGAGTTGTGCATTCCCTTTGTCTAGCCTCTCTTAAAGATCGGCAGGATGAAAGCTGCCAATCTGAAAGTTGAAAAGATCATCATCTAACAAAATCCTATTTGCAGTTTGCCTCTAGTTGCACAACTCATGCAGTTGAGACAGCGAATCTGTAAAAGAATGTGCTCTGGTCAGATGGTACTGAGCATTTTGGCTTGTATGCAAAATGTCACTGTAAGTGAAGAGGAGTTCTGTCGTGAGATCAGGAAGTGAAGACGAATGACCTCATATTAAATAAACCTGTCTGTGTAACTGAACCAGGATCTGTCACTGATGTCGAAGGAGAAAGTAGCTATCAGTTCCCTGCTTGGATCGCACTGAATGCTTTTCAGTCAGAAACAGGTACACTAACATATCAATAGAACTGATTGATACCAGAGTGAGAACCTGGAAGGGTTTAATAATGGAGTTATAATAAGTATTGGACAGCCGCAAGTGTACCGGGTTGACATTTTTTAGACAAGAGCGATCAGTGGGATGTCAGTAGACTGAACTCTGAGATGTTGTCCCTTTGGGGGACAAAGGTGAGTTTTATTTTGACATCTTCATCACAAGAGTCAAACTCCGTTTCAGCGGGTTTATGAAGGTCTTTGTTTTTGGATTTAGGAGATCTGAAATGTTCAGTTTGTGCATTTTTGTGAGATGTTGAACTGTTGAACTGAAACCACACAGTTTCAGAAATATCTCTACTAATCGAGGTAATTCCCAGCTTCTACTAGATAAACAAATGTACCTGCTTTCGTCTTTTAGTTGACAATTGACGTTTGACCTTCTTCCATCATTCATTTGTTCGGGTTTCCTTTCATCAAAAGTTGATGCTTAAGTAGCACTCTTTCTGAATGACACTTCAGCCCCTTTCAAGATTCTTACAGTATTTGCAGCTCATCCACTTTAAATACTTCAAAAATCCGAACTCCTTTCAGTCATGATGGTGGAACTAAACATCTGGTTTCGCTGACTCTAACATAGCTCAGAGTTTATGCTGGAATCCAAATCCTCCTGCAAAGCTTTTAATTTAGTTGTCATTTTAACATCTTTGAGCTTCCTGATAGCACTAAAAGGGATATTTTAGGGTTTTTAATATGAGCCTCTGGTTAATTGCCAACAAAACCTGGCCACCCAGTAACAGCTAGTCAAACAGGGGCCAACGCCAAAGTAGGTTTTAGCCACCTAAAACAACTCCAGTCTCAAATTAAAGCTGTGAAGTCTACACAGGGTTTTATTCAGTCAAGAATTTCTGGAATTTCATTTGTTTTCCAGGACTCGACCAGATAGGAGTTTTAAATGAATATATTGTGGCTTAACATTGTCGAGAAGACAAAAATTCAACCTCTCTGGACACTAACCACTGAAACTTGGACCAGATGGACATGAGCAGAAAAACACAGAGCAAAGAAAACTGAGGTATAAGTTTACACTGAATCACCAAGACTGAACATTGAGCTATTAAAAAAGAAACTTTAAGTCTCGGCTTCAACTGTGACATTTAGATGGTGGAATCAGAGTTTGGATTAAACAGCATGACATGAATATATCTTGCCATTTGTTAAAAGTTAAGGCTGCTGGTGGACTTAAAAATGTGGCTAATGAATATGCATTTCTTAAAGTTGGAGAAGAATGGAAATGTGTGCCTTTTTTAAGACTAGATACAGAGGAACAACACACAAAAGAGTGGCTAATATAAGGACAATTTCCTGTTATTTTTGCGTAAAATCTATCCTAGGAAGTGGGTGAAAGTGAAGAAGTAAATGGTCACATTTTAAGATTAACCAAAACAACCATTTGAAAGGATTTATTGACAAACTGCCAAAGCATCTCTGAAACGCAGATGAGAATATGAATGATCTATAGTCACTGTGAATCATCTCGTGAACATTTAAGGAAATTAAATAATTTATTTGATTCATTTTGGAGCGACTGCACAAATATGAAGTAGGGAATGACTAAAATGACTAGCATCTATTGTGCAGCAATTAGCAAAAATGTGCTCAGTTCAACTCTATTGATCCAGTGCATGTATGAAGAAAACCTGACACCATAGCAGCAAATTGGACAACTGGAGAGCATACCCCTAAAGTGGAACCACTGACCCCTGAGGAACAGATGAAGGGGATGTGTTACTAAGTTGTAACACGAGCCGTACGGCTCAGCTCTTTAAATTTACATCTCTGTTTCAGCCTCTCATAATTAATGCAAGATCACCAAGCAGCGATTCAACACAAGAAGTCGTGACGAGTAAGACGACATGGCGGGAAAGGAATGGCCCAATATGTCACATAAACAAGCCAGAGACACACACCTTTTAAACGCCGGCCCCTGCAGCCATGAGGTATGCAAATCATTTTTCCATTTAAAAACACACACAAGCAAACCATTCAAAATAATCAAGGGACCGTCTGTGACGCGCTAAGTCACAGAGATCCGATGCAGTCTGGAAGAGGATGGAGTATGAGTTTTTCAGCTCTGGAAATGTTTAGAGAAAGCTAAATAATAAGAGGGTGGAAAAATGTTTTCATTATCAGAATTTGTCTAAAGACTATACCCTTCCTTCTTTGTGTCATTGCTGATTTTCTTGTGTTCTTCCTTCCCTTCTTGATATAATTTTCTAACCTTATGCTTCATTTCCTTCTTTCATTCCTTATGCCCTTGGTTGCTTGCTTTCTCATAACCTTCCTTCATTGTATCTTCACCCCTTACTTTGTTGAGTCTGTCCTTCTTCACTTACCTTTGTTCCTTCCTCCTCTTTTTTTGGTTCTTCCGTGGTGCCCTTCGTTGATTTATTCTCATGCCCTTCCTTCCTCCTTCCTTTCTCGCCTCCTTTCAGCTTTCCCTCCTTTTCACTTTTTTGTTCTCTTGCAGATTACATATGGAAACCCTGCATGCCGAATAAATATTTGCCATAAACTTACAGTGAGCTGAAGCATTTAACATTTTAAGGTGAACGCAAAAACCTGGGAATTCCAGAGAGTTGGTTCTTGCGAAGGGGAGTGTTAACATGAACGCGTCGGATCCTTGAGGTCATAATGAATAAAACGAGACACAAATTCAGACGTTGCCGTTTATTTCAACTCTTATCAGCTGAGTGGTGATATCTTTCCTCCACAGTGAATTTGTTTGTTTGTTTTTTTTAGTCCAGAGTTACTAAACTAGGTGCCAAATATATAGAAAAAGAAGTCTGAATGTCAGTGAGAGGCCTACAGAGTCCCTGCTCAAGAGACATAAATTAGCTCATTTTTGGTAACTCCACAGGAACAGTATCATCTTTTTTTTTTTAAATCTAAGTGTGACAAAGATTATATTGCTCACATTTACACTTGGACAGAGTCAGACATGTAAGCTTGACAACACAACATCCTGACGACAAACAAAGTAAATTATGTATTTTTTATTTTATTTTTTACTGAAGGAAGACCTTAAAGTGATGAATCACTTCTGCTGCGATGCTTGCTGTCTGTGCAGGTCTCAGAGGAGCCAGCTCGGCTGGAAAGCACAGCGAACACTTCTCTGCTGCAACTATTTTCAGGGTAAAAAGGAAGAAAAAGAAAAAAGTGAACCATGGCTGGAAATAGTTCTCCTTAATGTCATAGCGTTCAGACATGCAGCGACTGCAGGATTACTAAATGGGTCTGTTCCAAAAAGCATCTCAAAGTCCAATTCTGTTACAGGTGTTTGTACCCGCTGAAGGTCTTGCACGTGCAGCGGTGCAAAGATTCAGATACAGCGTTGCTCCTGTAAGTCAGTTTGCTCTAAATGAATGCAAGATTTCCCAAAATGTTCACATGGATCTGTTTACGACACACTAGATAACGAGCGTGGAGACATACTGTCTCACTATGCATTGCACTTTTCTATGACAAAGGAGCAACAATTCTTTGACCTGAACCTTGATATAAAAACAAGCTTTTCCTCCTTGGCCCACATTGATTATAGATGAGTAAGAAGCTTTACATGGAAACAAAGCCCTTCAGAGCAACCAAACTGATGTTACAGCAATAATCCAAACAGAGATTTAAAGGAGCACTGCGCCAGATTCAACGTCGGAGAGCTAATACCAGTCAGGAACAAAAACTAGGTGTAGGATGTTTCCTGACTCCATTAGACCGGCCTGATGACGTCATCGGAGGGACCTAAAGTCGATCCGACAAACTGTGGCATGTGGGATTTAAGAGGTTAAGCAGAGGAGCTTCTGATCGAAGGTCTTATCTAATAGAAGAGTGAAATGTAGGATCCACAGATTGTGGATCTTAATGGGGGCTAGATGTGAGATCTCTGCTTCAATCACACGCAGTCTGTTTCATTTTAAACCTTTTCTTTTGCTATTCATGAATGGTTAGAGGCAATTTACAATGGAGCTGGACTGAACAAGTAAATAAGGTTGAATATGTTAACTTTTTACAATTAATATAAAAATGACCAGATCAACTCTTAACCACGGTGAACCAATTTATGAGATCATTATCATACTGTAGTGATGGGAGAAATGTGGGGAAAACAAGTTAAGAATTACAAAAATATTCATTCCGTGATGGAAACAATAAACTAATGAAAGCAATTGTTACGATTGTTGCATGCTTTTGCTGTTTTGTCTGTTTTTTTACTTTTATCTCTGTTGGTCACTGATAAAACCTTCAGTTATGCTTCAGAATATAATCAAACCCACTTTTTGTACTGCTTACCTGTCTAGTTTCATCTCTCTTAATCTAATAAGTGTTTAGCTTTTATTGGCCAAATAGTTTTGGATGCATTTAATGACCAGTCACTGATCAGAGCTGAAAATGTCCCAAATAAAGAAAAATGTCCCAATTCCGAACTCTAATTGAACTTGAATTTTTTTAAAACACTTTTGTATAACATCATTAAAGTATTGGTTCAAAATATCAATCATCACTAGTTTCCTTTTACCTTTTGATGAAATTCTGTTCCTTTTGTTTCCTGTATAACTTTAATGGTGAAAATAAAAGCAAGGAGACGCCTTCTTTGTTTTTAGATTAAGATGATTTAAGACACAGACATTTAGCTATAAAATATGCTGGATTCAATTCTCGCTTTTCTTTTTTTTAAGAGTGAAAGGTTCTTTGGCTATACTGTGTCAAAAAATAAATGTTTAATTTTTAGACAGTGGACCAGTAAAAGAGGCATATTAATAAATAAATAAATTCTCGCTTGACATTGTCAAGGTTGTGAAAAGTTGTTTCAAACCCTCTAAAACTGATTCAAAGTCTTTTTATTGAGAGACCAGAGAAAGTGCCAGAACCACTGCAGTTTTCTCTGGCTGTATGGAGCACGGAGTGCTATCAAAACCCCAACACCTGTTACTGCCTGAAACCAGTGAGCTGGCTAAAAGAAAGGCTCTCAGCTTTCTCAATGCCAATAAGAATGTAAACTTTGGTAGTTTGGTAGGATTTCTGCTCGCAAAAACTACCTTCAAGTCCAACAGGTGGTTATTAGGTTGTTTTATTTATTTGTTTTCACTGAATCTATGCTTTGGAGGAAAAATGTGTAGCACTAAGGTACTTAAATGCCTTGTTTGAACAGCAAACTTTCTGCTTTAAGTAAAATAATTGAAGTCAGGTGAGCATTCTGAGAGAATCCCATATCTATCCCATCATAATCTTTAACCGAGAGAGAAATAGACAAAAAACAAACTTTACGTAAACCTTCAGTTTTGCGTAGCAGCATATGTAAACATTGATGTTTTTATTCAAATTATGAAACTTACAAGTTTGTTTTTCCAAAGGTTTGACTATTCAGAATATGAAACAGCAAGTGGTAATATTTTTTTACTTTTATTTTGAAATGACTGCTCTCTCTGTTTTCATCACCTTTGCAGCTGACTTGCCAATATATCTTGAAATAAACATCACAGCCTACTTTGACTCATACATTGAAGCTGTTGTTTATCGCCGTTGCAGATGCACTTAGTACACTGTGTACTGTGATCACGTTTATCTCAGCACTTGTTACAGGACAATGGATCATAAGTTAATAGTTATAACACTCCTCCAGGCTACTTCTTCTAATAAATTATGCCGTTTTGACCAATGATGGAGGTCAGAGATCAGTTTATGGAGCCGCACATCTTACCAAGCCTCTACTACACATGCTTTCCTGTCTAAGCTTATTGTGCCGTGACTATACAGAGATTATTGCTGTGGAGTTGCAGTGTCACACAGAGATGTGGTGTTTATATTTCGAGAAGCCAAGACTGATTTCTCTCGATGCCACCGAGTTTGTCTCATTGAACTGCATAAAAGCCTAAGATGCCGCGACGCAAAGGTGCATTACACCAGTAAAGGTGCATTACACCAGTGATTCACACACGGGAGGGTTGTCAGAGTCCTGGCTGTGCATCGAGCTCAGGCCCGTGTCGGAATCCTCGTCATTGATGCTGCTGGCTTTTGACAGACCCCTAGCCTGCTCCACCCAACCCGTGCTCTGTTCCACTGACCCCGGGTCAGCCTCTGCACTGCTCACAGGCAGTCCTTCCTTTTCATCATCAGTCAGTTGTTTGTTCGCCTGCTCCAGCTCCATGGTCTCAACTTTGGCAAGCAGGTCCAACAGTTCACTCTCTTTGGTTTCCCAGAGTGCCAGACTCAGGTCCAAGTCCCCTCTGATGGCGTCCAGGTCCGTCTTGAGTCTCAGGCCGATGTACAGACTCGTGTCCAGTTGGGTTTTTATCCTCTCCTCCTCCAGCAGGAGCTCGTTTTCTGACAGGCTCTCCACATCTGGCTCCACAGCTGGATCCGCGGGCTCGCAGAGGCTCATCTCCTCCGCGGCGCTGTCGGTGTCCTGCGCGTCTTCCGATGCTCCCTCGTCCCGCCGCCGCCTCATCCAGCGCCGGTTCAGCTCCTCCTGGATCTCCCCGGTGATGCTCTCCACCAGCGCCTCCCGCTCCGTCACCTCCTCCTGCAGCCGCACCACCTCCTCGCAGCGGCGCGCGTACTCCTCGAACTGCGCCAGCGCCTCCGCCGTGCAGCGCACGTCCTGGTGCTCCGCTTTGCTTCCCGTCCGCAGATGGAGCCGGGCCCTCCGCGGAGGACTCCACCATGTACGTGTCCTGCACGTAGTTCACCCCGTGTCTCTTGATGCGATCGAAGTGCACTTTGGCCTCGTACCGCTCGATCTCCCGGTCCAGCTCCTTGATTCTCTGGATCTGCTGCCGGATAGTGTGGTCCTGCGAGATCACCAGGTGGACCAGCGTCTCCATCTTCTCCACTGAGCTTTTATCCTTAGGCACTGTCTGCTCCTTCTTTCTGTTCATTTTATCCAACTTCCTGAAGGCCTTCCGGACGATGCGCCTCTGCTTCTCTTGGGACATGTTGGCGGCAGCCGCCGCGGCGACCCAGCAGCTCTTCGCGGTGCCCTTGAGCAGCCCGCCCGGGCCGCCGCTCTCCCGGCTCGGGACGACCCGCGCCTCGGCACTGCGGGGCCCGTTGTTGGGCAGCGAAGCCTCGCTCTTCACAAGGACGAACCGGACGTTCTCCTGCTCGTCCCCCCAGGCGCTCCACAGCCGCAGGATCTTGGTCTTGTTGGGCAAAATCCTCTCGAAGCCTCTCCACTTCTCCACCACGCAGTAGGACTGCGGAGAGCCGGACAGCATCGCGGCTGCGGCGCCCTGCTGCAGGTTCTGGTCCTCCAGCAGAACCCTCACAACGTCGGCACAGGTGGTTCGTTTAGTCAGTCCGGAGACCAGCTTCTCCTCTCGGCAGACCCACACCGACACTTTCCCCTCCTCGGGCTCCATCTCCAAAAAGGAAGAAAGAAAAAGTTTCCCAGTGAATCTCTGCTACAGAAGTTTCTGTGTTTATATTCCTGGTTCCAATCGACGTGCTGCTGACGCGCTTCCTCTGCTGACTTTAACTGATCACGCAGGGAAAAACCCGCATCTTCTTAAAGAAATCATTAAAAGTTCTCAGCAAAAAAAAGTTCACATCCCGTCCCGGTGTGTCTGCAGGCTGCATGCCGGGTCCTCGATCCTCTTCCCCGGGGCAGGTTGCTGTTGCTCCGGAGAGGACAGGAGAGAAGAGGAGAGGAGACAAGAGGAGAGGAGAGGAGGAGAACAGCGTCCTTGCGTCGGGACAGGCGGCTCTGATGTGTGGGGCAGAAGCAGGAGGCTGCGGGAGCTGCCGGGACACGCCCCCCCTCCCCCGCACTTCCACCCCCTTCTCTCTCTCTGCCCACTGATCGTCATTCAGAAACCTGCACTCTGATGATCAGAGGTGCCTTTTGCTTCAGTTTGTTTAAATTCGGTAAATAAATATGGAAGCCCGTCTCACTGATAAAAAAAAAAAAAAAACTGTGACAACTGTCAAAGTTAAGTAAATTAATTGTACCTTGACAGAAAAATATTTACTTCCTTGAAGCAAATGAAATGTTAATCTCATACAGGTTTATTATTATTATTATTTATCTGTTTTCTGGTATTTCTTTTTCACAGATGATTATTTCTCACAACTAATAAAAACCGAAAACAAATTTGAATATCCAAGAAGATTGATAAAAAAATATATATTTTCACAGAGATTTGTGTTTTAGCTTGATTATTAAGCTGCTAACCAGTCAGTGGAAAGTTTAGTGGAAAGAAAAACTTGTTTGGAAAAGAAAGGGCGTGCAACCAATGTTGAGAGCCACAGTCTTGAAGGAACTGTGGGTCGACTGAAGAATTTGGTGGGATTCTCAAACCTCAAGATTCAGCACATAGATGTATCCAGAGCACGGGCTGTGATTGTCACATTCCTTGTGTTCATTCATTCATGAACACAAAGCAATGCCAGAGAGATGTCATTTGGCATAAGGGCTTCTGGCCTGCTCTTCACTGCTCCAAGGTCCTTATTTTCAGCTTAAAGTAAATGTTGCATTTTATTTGGAAATGAAGATCCCAGAGTCTGACGGAAGAGAGCAGCGATGCAGAAATCAAGACGCAAAGTGTCCAGTGTAAAGTTGTCACAGTCAGTGATGATTTGTGGAGCCATATCTCCTTTTTTTTTTTTTTTTTTTTTTTTTTGCACAGTTCGGAGGTTGTTTAATCTTTTCTGGACAAATTTACAGTTATGCTTTCAAAACTATTTTCTCAAGTAATGTCTTCATGTTCTCACTGGTATATTTATTGAAACTAGTTCCTAATTTAGTCAGTAATGCAAGATTTGGAGTGGCTTTTTAATATATACATATATATTTTATTATTTTTTAAGACTTTTAGCAGTATCCTAAATGACTAACCTGATGAATCTGGGTTAGAAGCAAAAAATAAAAAAGTAACATTGGATTGATGATAAAACCTTAATTCTGCAGCCTGCATTGTTACGCAGCTTCGTCTTTATAATCTTATCTCTGAATGTTTATCAGCTCAACTGAACCGACTGAGAAGCCAAAGGAAATCCATCTTTTACTCCCTGCAGAGTTCTCGCATAATATCTGAAGCAGTAATCCCCTGTTTAAGAGCAGAATATGTTCTGCGTTAAGTGGTCCGACTCTGGTGTGTGTGTGTGCATCTATCCCCGACACGCAGCATTAATGTTTGCGTTCTGCAGCCTCCACTCAGGCTGGGTTTGTTGGTAAATAAAGTGCTTTAGAAAACCACCTGGGAATGTGAACACACACATGCAGAGACGGGAGGAGGCGTTCACGTATCAGACACGGGCAGACAGTATTACCCAGAGCAGCAGTGTGTGTAGCAGGCGTGCATTACAAACAGTAGATTTGGATTAAGAGGATTGTTGTTCCTGCGTCTGGGATGTGAGAGAGAGAGAGTGAGTGAGAGCAGAACGTTTTTCCTGTGTTTGATCTCATTTCCTGTGAGGTCACACCGTGTATGACCTGTGCATCTATTATTAGCTGTCAGGTTTGGATCCTGAAATGTCAACAGAATTAACAAAACCAAGGAAACAGGCTTCATGAAGAGTATGCTACTATCAGGCTGTTGAAGCTGAGTTGGTTGAAGATGTTCTAAAGTTATTTGTTGTTTTGTCAGAAATGCTTAATTAAAAAAGTTCTAATTTAAAAAAATAATAACAATAATCAATCAAAGCTAACAGTTGGGTAACATCTTTGTCAGATATTTTCTTGGACTTGTTACAGTGAAAGTCTGAAAGAAGCTGGTGTTTTGATTCTCATGTCATGAAAAAAACGGAGTTATAATTCTTGAACTGTAGCGCACTCTGCTGTCAAAACAAGGCATTGCATGTCAGAAAAGTGACTTTGCACGCGGCTGTTTCCTTCCACTCTTGATATTAGTTTGCAGAGCTAACAGGTGAGAATTGGACACCAAAACCCAAATCCAAATCAGAGTTTGCAGCAAATGTCTGTTAACAAATGTTCTCTATCCCATCTGAACTATTCATCAACCAACATTTCACTTTTATTTCATATGCAATATGTCTTCCACCTGGCTCAAACTCCAATGTTTGTTTATTTATTCTCTAACTCAGGCTGGTTTCTGCAGGATTGTCAGATTTAAGGCTGCATGGCTCCAGATGTTGGAGACTCTTTTGGTCACTATGGTTTGGACAAGCAAATTTAAAGCTTTTGAGAACTATTGAAATGTTTTGTTTGTTGTTGTTGTTTTCCTAAATAATGAACATGTGCTAGTTTTGGCCCCAATTTCCAATTGAATTGAATGAGAAGGTGGGTTGAAACTTTTCACTGGTTCCGTGTATAAACTTTGCATATTGACTGCTTTTCTCTCTTTTTTCAACATTAAATCTCAGTTTTTAATTGTATCACAAAATGTTTGTTGCTCTTAATGGAACCCCACAAAATCCAGGGTTTTTGAACACACCCTGAAGCACGTTAGTTTAGTGCAGACAATGCCTGTTTAATTTTTCCTGATGATTATACTTTTATTAGCCGTTTGGTTAAAGCTCAGTACTGTTCAATTAGAGATGCAGAGTATCTCGAAAGAAACATTGTGAATAAATAAACGGGTGTGAATAAATGTGGTGAAGTAAAATATTGACCTCCATAATCCCCTCCAAATCTAAACCTAAAACACAATTCTGTAAATATGCAGTCCTTCCACAAAGAAAGCACATAAAAATACATCACCTCCAAATTAATAAATAAAGTTTAAAAATAGTATCTAGTCCTTACCAGGTTTTTAAATTGTGTATAACTGACTTTAAAGTATACAAAAAAAATGAATAAATAAAAAAATCACACTGGATTAGGTCTGATTATCCTCATTAATCTGGGAAGAGTTATAAGGTCATGGCTATTTCAAGCTGTTTCAGGTCCACCATTCTGCATGGAATGGTGGACCACATTATCTCACAAGTGTGGATAATCACTTGTGAGATTATCTACAAGTGGAAAACATTTATGACAGCTGCCAGTCCTCCCAGGAGTGGATGTCTCCTCAGATTCATCCTCAGTGTCAGACCGTGCAACGCATCCAAGACTCTGCAGCCATCAGTTAGCAGGATAAGCATCTAAATTCATTCGAGTCGAACACAACGTCATCAGTGTAGCTGATGACCAGGGCCTGTTGATAGCCTCAGGACCTGGGCACCTTGCAGTCATTAAGTCCACTGTTAACTCCTCTGTAAATGAAAGAGGAGCCGGAGCCCGGTCCAACTGGTTAACAGAACAGCAATGTCAAGCACAGCAGCCTCAGTCAAAGTCTCTGTTGTCGATGGAGTGAAGAAACATAGAAAGGTCAGTTGAATTAACACTTGTTTCTTATTCTATGAAATCTATGTGGACTTCAACTTAAAGAAATGTTCTGAATCAGATTTAAATCTTTTCACCTTAGAATCCAGTAAGACACCAGTGTTTGACATATAATGTAGAAACCCAAGAGTTGAACGATAGTGTTTCCCTTCTAGATATCAATGTCGCTTATTGTCCCTGCAGTAGTTCAGTTTGAAGAACACTTCATTTTAGAAAGTATTGAAGTGAAGAAGCGATAAATAAATAAAGCAAAGTCACAGTTTAGAACTGACAATTTATTTAAACTGAATAGCATATGCGTACAAAGTCTCTACAAAGCTAGAAAATATCTAACATACTTTTAGCCATATGAAGGGGATAAAAGTTACAAAGCAAAGATCAGACCCTGTGCAATACCAATACATACACACATATAACTAGTTTCTGGATTTTTTTTTTCTAAATGTTCTCTCTTCTTCACAAAATAGGATAAACATCGGAATATCAAAGATATACACAACATCTGTAATAAAGGTTATTGTCACTTTCATACAAAGCACCTTCTGGAAACCCTCGGTGAACGGACAGCTGCGCTGCACGGCCACCAGAGAGAAAAGTTTCAAGGCCATTTTGGAGCTGATTTACAGACAGGGATTTCTGTGCCACACGTGGTTCAGGATAGGAGATAAATGCCCCACTTACACACACACACACGAGACGACATTAAGCACACGGACAACAATGACTGAGAAACTCCACTGAAACCTTCTGGCATGGAGTATACACACTGAGTCAGCCTCTGGTGCCGTTATGATTGGTAGGTAATCGACAGTGAACAGCTGAGTGACTGCTAACAGGCCTCTTTTAAGAAGTCACCGTTTAGAGAGGCCTGTTTCCTGCACATCCTCCGTAACTGAGATGTTAGGATGAGTCCAGGTTCATTTCTTTTGAGATAAGCAGCTTCTAGCCTCATGCGGCTCCCGCGACATCACTAGTCTGCTGTGTTTTGTCCCACATCACGACCGTCTTTGGTAAGCAGGTGGTAGACTATGTCCAAACAGCATCAGCGGCTTCGAGGCCGCCTGCAAGGTTAACACTCACGTGTTGCATGTTGATTCCGGAATAGAAAGACTCTTTTAGCCTGTCTGCAAACAAATCACTGCAGCATGGGACAAAACTCAGTGAGGGTCGAAACCACAGAGGTCTTAGGGTTAACAGAGACAAATTTAAAAACAATAAAGAAAGAACGGTCAGACTGGCTGTCTTTCAGATGTCATTGCAAAGAATTATTTCAGCTTTGAGGTCTGTGCTGCATAGCATTGCATCTCCTGGACACTTCTGACCATCGCAGCTGGAAACAACCACATAACTCCTGTAAGGTTTTCTTTTTTTCAAAACATTTACACTCTTCTGGTCCCCATTTTTACATTGCATCTATTGTCATCTTCAAATTTTGGTAGTTCAGCATTTGCTTGGTGGAAATGTTTTCAAATTGGTAAAAAAAAAAAAATTTAAAAATACATTTGCTAAGTTTGTGAGGAATTTTAATTCTTGTGAGTGACTGACGCAGCTTCCACTGAAACTATTCAGATACTTCAGGAAAATGTTACGGCTTGCATGACGTGAGAAAACTCATGGTATCAGATGAATGTCTCTTAGCTCATATGATGGGAGTTGGTTCCTATAAAATAAGCAAATAATTTATTAAATGTATAGAATTATTTCCTTGCAGGATGTTAGTGAATACAAATTTAGCTAAATTATAATGAAGCCTAGGCGTAAATTCAATCTGGAAGACTCGTTAACCACACCCACAGCTCAATCAGCACACATCATGCAGCACCTGTGACCAATCAACGCAGTCCAAGCCGCGTCTCATCTGGTCATCTCGCACCCAGCTGAAAAGGATCTCCTGCCTAGGATTCCTCCGTTTGTCAGCCGAGCTCATCCGTTCATCTCGCACGCCCCAGCTCCTCAGCCAGCGTATCCCGGATCTTTGTCTTCGTGATTCCTCGTCCTTACTTCTATAACTTTCGTTGTGTAGCCGCGTCCTCGGCCCTTCCTTCCTCCATCAGACGCTCCCGAGTTGCTGAGGATTTCGCCTAGCCTCGATCATTCCAAGCAGCCGCCCTGCCGCTCTCGGCCTGACGGGGATCCTCCGCCTCCCACTCCACGTCTATCTCTGGCAAGCGAACATAATCCCACCGTCTGATTCCTGGACTGTCTTTCTTCACCTCAGGCCCTGGCGGGGCCCGCAAAAGATTCTGCCGCACCGATCCACGTTGCCGTTCCCTCCCGGCCCATCGTTCATCATCGCTCCATTTCACCACCGCTGTTCATCGCATCGCCATTCCACCGGTTCCCCGCTCTGGTTCAGCCTCGTCAGCGCTTCTCCCACCGCCTGTGGCCGCCGTCAGCCGCTCAGCCCCTATCCTCGGATTCCTCACGCGCGCCCGTCGGGGCTCCCGGAAAGTAAGACGTATCTTCACATGACTCATGTTTCGCACGTCGGGAAACGCAGAGTCGTTCCTTTAGTCCATCCCTTCCCAAACTAGCGGGTTTATTCCCTGCACCCCAGGCTACGTTTCGATGCTTCAGAGCTTTTGCCGCTCGAACGCTTAAATATCGTAATAATAGTAGCATCCCTCCTTGCATGAGCTAGGTGGATCATCTATTCATTTTTCACAGCGTACACGCTCAGTAGTAGCCTTCATCCCCTTCCGCTGTCAAACCTCATATGTTACCTTGAACCTTATTCCGCCCCACATCGGATCTCCTGCTCCTTTTTCTCTGTCAAGCGGCCACGTCGATTCAGGCTTATCCGCTCATTGGGATTACTCAAAAAGGCTGGCTTTCATCTACCAGCATCCCTCACCCTGCCATGTCCCCGGCTGGCCATCATCTACCAGCGTTTTGAAGAAAGGCAAACCGTGAAGCTAATAATTCCTTCCTGGCTCATGGGTGCTTTCATCAATCGTTCAAGCCACAATTGTCGCTCGTCAGGGCCATTATTCACATGTCATTCCTCAAATTGTGTTTCAGTCCTATTTGCCACTTATCATGGCATCTTTAACGAAGGTGCCTTAGCCCCAATATAAAAAAAAAAAAAAAAAGTTTCTATTTGGCTAATAGAATGTTCCCAGATTCTAATGCATCTGGGAACATGCATTCCCAGATGCATGTTCCCAGTGGCCGATCGCTGCTTTTTCATGCTTCTTCCCTGTGTGCAGTACTGAGCAAACTGAAGTCCTGATCGTTCTGGCTTTGCTAATTTACCCGGTATTCATGAAACATCTCCTCTTCTTTGCCTACACACTGTCAACACCCCGTTCGTCCGACATTCATTTGACGCTATATGGGCTCCCGCTCTTCACATATTCGTGTCCTTCGTCACTTGTGGCAGGTAATCTCTTCATCGTTGTTGGGTAATTGCAGCCGTTCTTTTCCAAGCTGCCTTTAGCATCATGAACACCGCAACGCTTGCTTTATGTCCACCGTGCGGCAGCGATGGAGATACGCTGCCGACGTGCGAGCTGTGCAGCCGGGCGCTAGAATTATAGCATCACGGCAAGCTATGAACTTCGCGCAGTCATTTCCTCGTCCTCCCCTCCCAACCCTCCGACTGAGTCGAGTAGGTCGGATACAGGCAACGTTAGCTGATTGTGTCTGGGTCTGCACGTTAATCTCATACCGAGTTTCATGTTGGCTACCGATGTTTCATGTCCAGCTACGTAGATTCATTGTCCCCGTTGTCTGTCCGGAGACAGGTCCATTCTCTGCCGGCAAACATCGTCTCGTATTCTGATATTTCAAGCCCACATCCCACCTGGTGCTCTTAAGTCCGATCTCTCATCCAAGATAGTCCAAATCAGCATGAAAGCACTCCAGTCCATCACCTCTTTTCCTGCCATAGTTTAGTCCACATGTTTCGCTTTGTATTGATATTTCATCGCCGCAACTCTTAGTCTGGGAAGATTAAGAAAGGAAGTGGAATCCAGTAGGTCGCTAAGTAACCAGAAACGCTCGTGATATGACAGCATCGCTCGGCAAGTAAATGTAGGAAGATGATTTAAGTTTTTTATTTAATGACCTCATTTTACTTCTAGGGAAGAGTCGGCCAGTGAGGTACGTTTGTCTTATGTCATTTTCATGTCTATTGTATTCTTGACATCATCTCTCTGGAGTTTACGCTCGCTTTTGTAGTTCGACGATGGTGTCGGTGTCAGGGAAACTGAAGCTACAACAAAGAACACTTTAAAGAGTTTCTATAAAGCCGACTGCACACCGCAGTGGAACAAACTCTTAATCGCCATTAAGAGAAGAGGTGGAAGTGATATCGTCATTTCCAGGTCTACGCAGCTTATTCCGTAGCTCGCTCGTGTTTTACAAATCTGTTCCCTGCTGTTTCTCCTGAGGGACAACTTTCGGCAAGCATCCCTCATAGTCGCTCTTCACAATAGCTGTATGCCTGAACCATCTCGCCGAATCTCTTCATCCACCCCATGTCACGAATTGGCATTCATCATTCCATCATCTTTACCCGCTCTGGCCCCAGTTGTTATATGTTCTGCTGATAAGATTTCTCTTCGTTCAGTCCATTCCAACTATTGGTCTACACCTTCTTCATCCCTTGTCATGCATTGTAATTGTATTCCCTATTTCTTAGTTTCTTATTCATTTTTTGCCTTTATTTCTTCTGATCTGTATCGTTCTGATCAGTAACTTCATTCCAGCTACCTGAAGTTAGAATTTATCTGTCGTCTCTCAACCTTTAGATCATGTTCACCCAGTCGTCGCTTCCCTCAGTGCCTGATAGGCACTGCGCATTTCCTGGTGGTGGTTGGTCAACCTCATGCAAATGCATGCACTCTTCTGCCTATGTTATACATGTGTATATATTCTTCCCCCTTCGTGTCCTTCATACCCCTTTTTTGTCGAGCTCCATTCCAGAATGGTCCCATCTCTCACCCACTTACTCCATCATCACCCCGTGAGTCTAACCCCAGCGCTAATACCTCATCTCCAGTAGCAGGCAACCCTCTTTTTAGGCCGTTGCCTCTGGTATCCTTTTTGCTTTCTTAGAATCGCTCACCTGGCGTCTTTCCTCCAGCTAAAACGTCTTTTAGCCTTTACACTCCTCAGTTAGCCTTTCCCTTACCCAGTCCTGGCCCATATCCCCCGAGTTAGTCAGCTGCCATCTTTTCTCACTTTCTCTGTTTCTAATTCCCAGCTTCGGCCCCGACTTCAGCTGTCACTTTTGGGGGGAGACATTCCCTATTACCGATACTATTTCATACCGTCACCACATCCCCAGCCGGGCTTCTTCTACCAGCATTCTATCATCCCTCGCTCCGCTGCGTTCTTGGCTGGCCTTCACCTACCAGCAATCTTTGCCTGCCTTGTTCCTAGCTATCCTTTATCCAGCAGCAACCTTTGCCTGCCTCGTTCCTAGCTTTCCTTCGTCTAGCTGCAACCTGTGCCGGCCTTGTTCCTGATTATCCTTCGTCTAGCAGCAACCTGCGCCTGCTTTGTTCCTAGCTATCCTTCATGCAGCAGCATTTTATCATACCTCGCCTGTCATGTCCACAGCTGGCCTTCTTGTACCAGCAACCTTCGCCTACCTTTTTCCTAGCTATCCTGCGTAGCGCAAACTTCGCCTGCCTTGTTCCTAGCTATCCTTCGTCTGGCAGCAACCCGTGCCTGCCATGTTCCTAGCTGGCTTTCATCCACCGGCATCCTGTCATCCCTCACCCCGCAGTGTTCTCGGCTGGCCTTCTCTCCAAAGCCTGCCTTGTTCCTAGCTATCCTTTATCTAGCAGCAACCTTTGCCTGCCTCGTTCCTAGCTTTCCTTCGTCTAGCAGCAACCTGTGCCTGCTTTCCTAGCTTTCTTCCAGCAGCAAACTTCGCCTGCCTTGTTCCTAGCTATCCTTCGTCTAGCAGCAACCCGTGCCTGCTTTTTTCCTAGCTATTCTTCATGCAGCAGCAAACTTCACCTGCCTTGCTCCTAGCTATCCTTCAACGAATTGCTATTTTATCATCCCTCGCGCTGCCATGTCCCCAGCTGGCCTTCTCGTACCAGCAACCTTCGCCTACCTTTTCCTAGCTATCCTGCATAGCGCAAACTTCGCCTGCTTTGTTCCTAGCTATCCTTCATCTACCAGCAACCCTCGCCTGCCTTGTTCCTAGCTGGCTTTCATCCACCGGCATCCTGTCATCCCTCACTCCGCGTGTTCCCGGCCGGCCTTCATCTACCAGCATCCTATCGTCCCTCGCTCCGCTGTGTTCTCAGTTGGCCTTCATCTACCAGCATCCTGTCTTCCTTCGCACGTAATGTCGCCAGCTGGCTTTCATCTACCAGCCATGTCATCCCTCGCCATGCCACGCCCCTACTCGCATTCGCTACCAGCATTCATCATCTCACTACACAACATCCCCAGCTGGCCTTCATCTTCCAGCATTCTATCATCCCTTGCACGCTACGTCCCTGTCTGGCCTCATCATCAGCTTTTTATCATCTCTCGCTACGCATCTTCCCTAGCAGGCCTTCATCTACCAGCATTTCACCATCGCTTGCACATAACATCCCTAGCCGGCCTTCGTCTCTTGTCATCTCTCTCACAAACATCTCTAGCTAGCCCTCATTCACCAGTATCTCTTTTCATCCCTCACTTCTAACGTACAGCTGGCTGTCCGTTGCCAGCCTCACTCATCATCAATCGTACGCACCACGAGTCAATCCCAGGCCTCAGCCCCGGCTTCAGCCTTCCTTTTGGGGGGATGACGTTCCTATCAGCGGCAGGAACGCTAATCCGAGCATATCGCAATCGCAGCCCGATTTCCTCAACCGGGGCCCGAGCGCCAAAGACTCCAATTCATACATGATAAGTAGACCCTCTAATCGCTTCTCCTCTTCATTGAGTCTCTCCAGATTGAAATGAAGCCTAGGCGTAAATTCAATCTGGAAGACTCGTTAACCACACCCACAGCTCAATCAGCACACATCATGCAGCACCTGTGACCAATCAACGCAGTCCAAGCCGCGTCTCATCTGGTCATCATTCAAGCCCCAGCTGAAAAGGATCTCCTGCCTAGGATTCCTCCGTTTGTCAGCCGAGCTCATCCCACCTCCACCCCATCTCCACCTCCACTTTGCTAGCTCTTCTAAGATGCATCCTTCATCGACCTCCACCACCAGTGTCGGGTCCCGGGGGGATGACGTTCCTATCAGCGGCAGGAACGCTAATCCGAGCATATCGCAATCGCAGCCCGATTTCCTCAACCGGGGCCCGAGCGCCAAAGACTCCAATTCATACATGATAAGTAGACCCTCTAATCGCTTCTCCTCTTCATTGAGTCTCTCCAGATTGAAGTTAAAGTGTGTTATAAGTGCACAGTGGAGATTAAAGCCTACGTTTCCTGCGCTTCTGAACATACTTTCTTTTATCCAAAGCAGCATGAATAGAGAAACTCCATCTTATATTGCTATGGACAAATTTGGCAATGATTCATCAAGGGATTGGGCTCAAAGTTTCTGCCTGATGCCCTTTTTTTATTTTTATAAAATTTTTATTAATTAAATAATTTTTTTTACCATAGCCTATAGAATAATTTGGTTTATCAAATCTTTATTTTATATTTTGCATTTTTTAAAATGTTTTCTTTTTTGCTGTGTAAAAAGGTTTTGGTTCTCTGAGCAGTTGTTCCTTTTAGTGGGACATAATTTACTCTGTTTACTCTGGATGTTTTATTTATTTCATCATCTTTTTAGCTTTAGTTTTGAGATCCTCGTGTTTTAATTTGAACTACATTTTTTTGCACATTTTAAAGAATCTGGCCATAATCTGGCATTTTTATGATGCACAGAATGGCTGTAGTTTAGTGTTGGTGCCCAACTATCATGTCTTAAACCTTCGAAAGTGCCCTGAACTGAGCAGGTATGGGCTGTTTTTCTGTGTAAAAATATACAAGTATTTTAAATTGTTCGTTTAAAACAAAACGCAAAAAATGTTCTGTCATACAGTTTTTAGATTTTAAATCTTTAATGAGATGCCAGAAAGAGAGCGAAGGTGATCCGATGCCGAGTGAAGCATATCGGTGAGTATTAACTTCTCCTCTCCCACTTGTTGCTGCACAACAAAAGGGTTTTCAAAAATGCAACTAAATGCGTTTTGAGATGTTAGAGGAATTGATAAATCCTTTCAAAACCTTTTCCTGATCTAATCTGACATTTATTTTGTACGGATAAAATTAAAAACAGAGCTCGCCGAAAAGATGTGAGAAAAACGCAAAAACCAATGGTTATAAAATTATGCTCTGCAGACTTGGGTGACCTTTTTGGTTCAGTTCCAGCATTCAGTCTGTTTAACTTCACGCCTCCCTTCACTTTGGGATTTTCTGGCATCTCTATTCTTTAGCTAAAGCCATAGTTTGTGGAGAGGCTACAATTGATCACAATTATGTCATTGGATGAAGGTATGACTCATACCTTCAATAAAATTCAATAACAACATGGGAAAACAGAACCATTACAAGACATAAATAATCATCTGCATTGGGCGTTAGGTTTGTACTTCAAAGCAGGATGCTGGACAGAAGATCTGTAGTCCAAAGTAGTCCAAGTTCAGTTAAACGGAGAATGATCAAACAAATATAAGCATCACAGAAATAACAATTACCAAATCACACATTAATTATAATGAAACATAATATTGGCCATAAAATGTTAAGGGATTGGTTGTCTTCAGATTGGACTTGGATTTTTGCAAACCCATCAGTTTATGCTCAACATTCACTATATGAAAATGACTGTCAAGATAAATCAGTCTCATGCACAGAGGAGTGGGCAGATATTCTGAAGTCATTATGTGGATCTCAAAGAAAACCAAATGCTGAAGTTTATTTCACCCTAACAATGTTAGAGTTTAGGGTGTGCAAACGTATGCATCAAGGTTAATGCATTTTTATATTTTGTCTAACAGATCAGTTATATTTTCAGTTGAATTGTCAAATTATCTCAAGAAATTGCTATAAAAATATGTCATTTTTTTAAATAGGGATGTGTACACATTTGAGATCCACTGCATATTACTGTATTCCAGCTGCTGAGGGAATAATTGTTGCTCTTTAGTTTTGAATAATAGTTTTAAATTTAATATAGTGAAACTGGTATTTTTCCTAGAGGTTATGACATCAGCCCAGTGCCTGAATAGACCACTGTAGAAAACTGAACAAACAATCCGACAGTAAAGATTCATGTTCGAATGTTTAACTATTTTTCTCCTAAAAAGAAATTTCATTCGAATGAGGCACCAGACTACAGTGAGTGTGCAAGCTCTTCTCACATGAAGCAGTCACATGTGAAGCACAAAAACAAATACGAGCAAACACTGCCATCAAATACCAAAAGAATAAGAACATATTCCACTGGTATTGTTGTAAAATTACACTGATCATCCAGGAGGATCCAGTGCTGACTGCCATTAAAAAAAATAAAAAAATAAAAAAGAAATACATTAAATATTGGACTTCGGATATTCGTTTTTCTGGTGGCTGTGTGGCCGCCAGAAAAACGAAGGTCCAAACTTACAGTTAATTTACTGCACTGTCTACAGAGCTTCCTCTAAAACATGGAACCATCAGTGAGTCAGAACAGAAAAGTTTACTGCCGTCTCCAGCCAAAGGCACTTCACGCTGCTGAGCATGACGCAGTCGGACCACACCTGCTACAGTATGCTCCATCATCATCATCATCATCATCATCATCATCATCATCATCATCATCATCATCATCATCATCATCATCATCAACATCACCATCATCAGCGTTTTTGGTTTCGGATTCATAAAAGAGGGAAAGGGTGTGATCTATAATCCTGATGTTGGAGGTTCTAAGGCTTCGAGTCAGGGCGGTCAGTTCAGTGGTGATGTGGGTGGAGAAGTATCTCAGGTTTTGGCGGTATGGACATTAAGGCTCCACTTTGCTGGTACAAATACGAAAATAAGGAGCATACGTTAAAATGATGAGAGTTAAACTAAAGCCTATCTAACAGCTGGACAAAGTATATAGTAAAAAGACCAAAAAAAAAAAAAAAAAAGAAAAAAAAATCACAGTGATTTTCCAAGAAATCTGAACAATATGTTTAAAACTATGATCATGGTGAGTTGGATCACGTTTATAATCCTTTGTCTGGGTCTTTCTGTGCTGGATTCAGTCAGACCTGGACTAAAATCTAAAGGGCTTGATGAAGAAAGAGTCACCTGCTGCACAAAAAGGTACCTGAATTTCTTCTTGTTTTCTCCCCCGTTATGCTTTTATAAATTTTAGATAACAAGCAGGGAATTGAAATATAATCTATATGCTACAATCAATAAACAAGATCCCAAAGTTGAAAATGTTTTTGTGTGTGAGTGTGTGTGTGTGTGTTTTTAAGGAAAACATACAAAAAGGTAAAAACTTCATTCTTTTTCTTTGGGACAAACCTCTTCATTTGTGCAAGAGCTCCACTGGAACAACCCACAGAGTCTATCTGTACACATCCAGATCTCTAGTCTACTATACCATAATGCAGATATGTCCTTTTCTCCAACAGGTTATTGATGATACACAGGGTCTGACCTTCGGTACGTCTTGGCTGAGGAGGGATTTTTCTCCACCAGGGGGCGAAAATCTTTTTCTTTTTTTTTTGTTTTTTTCTTTCTCTAGCTTTTCCCGAAGGCTCTTAACACAAATCCCACTTATATTCCCATGTTCACAGCTGTAAAGTTCTGATGCACTCAGAAAACTTAATTAGTGGGAGAGATGACGGCTGCTCCTCATCCCAGGGAGTTCTTGGGAAAAACCAACCGTGTTGATTCTCACAGGGTGTTATGGCTACACTGTCACTGCCTTCGTTGGTGGTTTATAAAGTGGCAGTGAAAATGTAGCCATTTTTATCCTTGACTGATTACTTTTGTTTTTTTTCTTTTTTTGGTGAACTGAAATTTTGGTAGTTTTTTTTTTTTAGGGATCTATATTTCTCCCTTCAGTGTCACCATGAATAATCACCAAGCAAAGGCCATAGATGTGCATGTGTTAACGAGGTGGAGTGTGTTATTCCTTGACTAGTCGATAGATGTGGTGCTGCGCTCCGTGGTCGTTGTTCGACACCTCAAACACGCACGCCATGCACAGCAAGGTCTCCCGGGTTTCTCTGTTGCTCACCACCTGGACGTCAAAACAGATTAAAAATGCCTTAAAATACATTTTCCTCCAAATACTTTAAATTTCATTTAGCCGTGTGAGAGCAGGGTTAGGCTACCATCGAAAAGTTGAGAAGTAGTAACTCTGGAGGACTGAGACGGGTCACACAGAAAACTACTTTGATGTTTCCATTGTTGCTCTCACCAGCAGAATTGTGAAGTTCTCCAGCACGCTGTTCATCATGTATTTCTCTGGCAGGTGTTTCAGCTTGTGGATGAAGTTGATCATGTATTCACACATGGGAGAGCGACTGATTCTGTAGACGAACCGTCCATTTTCAAACGTGGCATACTCCGTCTGTTAGGGAGCGGGGAGGGGAACCGGGTTAGGGTGATTTCTCTTTGTCAATTCCACCTGTCACTTTCATCTCTGCTCTTCTGAATGGTGCACATCAATCCCAAATCATTTGAGGAAAATCATCTCAACGGCTGCATTTCTAAAGTTCCAATTGTGAACGACAGAGTTTGGCTAATTAAAGAAAACATTTTCATCGAAGGTGCTAGGCTGTGTTTAGATACTTTTAACATTAAAAACTGGATGAAAACACAGGTGATGGTATGCATGACTGAGTGCGTATTACAGGAAAAACCTTACATCAGCAAATATAGGAAATGTTTCTTGGTTTATCTGAAAACGAAATCACCTGGATGAATAATATGTTATTGTTTTCCATTCTACAACAGCTCATCACTCTGCCAAAATGAAAAAAATAGTATAAATCCCAAAATGCTTTGACCTTACTTATCAATAAAAATAGAAAAATATGCTTTCAACAAGGCATTTTAATCAAGTTTGATTAAAAAACATGAACAGCATGTAAAGAAAAGTTGCAGTCCTACTCACCTCCACTTTCTCCACCACCTGCTTGCCGAAGGAGCAGACCTTTGTGGAGCAGCTGATGGATATGCTCTCTGAACTCTCGTACTGGCTGGTCACACCATAGAAAGCCACAGAGTCTTCCGGAACGCTGTAATTGAGATCCGCCTGAAGACAACACCCCCCAAAAATAGGTGAAACATTAGGATGTTGCAGGAACTCATCTAAAAGCTCCTAGAAGATGATAAAATGCAACATCAGCACTGTTGCATTTCTAGGAGTAAGAAAACAGTGCCCCCTGGTGGTAAAATGTCCCTGCATTTTCTTGGAATTGAACTACCTGGTAGTACTGTAATTCAGTGATGTTTCCTGCCATTCATGTAACTAATAAAATTTGACAGAAATTACACTTGGATGAATTGATACAGCCATTTTTTATGTCATGGAAATTAGGAGAAAATTTAAATTTTATAGCTCAGGTTTCAAGAGTTAATTTATTATCATTATTATCATTATTATTATTATTATTATTATTATTATTATTTACAGGTTTTGAGAAATGGTGAAATGTTTAGCAGCACCTTCCAAGAGGGAAAACAAAAGGTTCCTTGCAGAAACTAAAGCACTATAACTTCAAGAGGAAACAAAAAAAATATTTCAACTGAGACGACGAAGTTCAACACTTTTTAAAACCCTGCGAAAACGTAGTTAATTTGTTTGTTCTGTCGTGTAAGTGCTGGTGTGGTTGCTGGCATTAACACAATATCTGTATTCATAGTTCTGTTACTAAAGAAGAAAAATGTTTAATCAGAGCAGCGAGAACACGCTGTACCTGGATTACAGGTCGGGAGACGTGGGAAGGGTTTCTCCCTTTTTGTAATGAGTTCTCTAAGGAGCACTGAGTGTCTCCGAGCTGTGAGCAAACACACACAAATGCACAAACACCATATGCTGCACCACCAACATGTACAGCAGTCATCCACGCTCACACACACACACACACACACACACACACACACACCAAGATCAAACTGAGCTCTGTTAAAGCAGCAGATTATCAGAAACATGTTCCATTGTGGTAGATCTGAGAGCTTTTTAATTAAATTCAGAGAGGAGGCTCTCGACATAATGCACAAACTCGCTCTTTGTTTGAGTATATCTCATCAGTTCTGCTCTTATTGTGCTCCGAGCCCACTTCACTACTCTGCAGGTTTCTGCCCTTCTGTCTATGAATTCTGCTGACCAACAGCTTTGTCATCCGTGCACAGCGGGGATTCTCCTGTCAAAGTTTTCGAGCATCGGCGAGGAAGATGGAGGCTGTTTGCTTTGAATTTGTCTCTGATAAGTGAAGTGGTAATCGGTTTTTGTGCCTGTTGCTGAGTTTTTGCCAAAAAACTAAGCAATAAAACTGAGAATATTGAAATAAATTGACTAAAAGGTATTTATTGCCTCTGTAAGTTAAAGCAAGGTGACATTTTCCGAAAGCAAACAGGGCTGTCATCATTTCTAAATATTGTCCTCCCGGTTGATAAGTCCATTTTCTAAATGTTTTGCTTTCCATGCAACTCAGATGTCTGCTGAGGTTTGAACTGATGATGTTGCTGCGGTTATTTCATTGGCGTGTGGAAATTGTTTAACATTGAGAGCAAGTGATATAGATTACCATAGCAACAGGTTGATGTTTTCTTTATATCTACAGCACTGCCACAAACTGAGTAGTTTTAGACTTTTTCTGATTTCTCTTTAAGATTTTGATTATTATTTCTTTAAATAATATTTTGGAAAATTATTTAATTTAGGCCAACATAGGGATTTTTAGCAGGCTAATTTAAACATTCAGAATGGTGATGGTTTTCAGTTTTCTTGTACGTCTAAACAGCCATATTGTGATCCTTTTATCATAATTTCAATGTTCCAGAGTTGGATAATTTTTTTGTAATGAGAAAACAAAACACAGTGCATAATGTCAAAGAACTAATCTGGTTGGACAGCTGTGGCTACAATGTAGCTCACCACCGTCAGAGTGAACGTGTGAATGGGAAAAGTTAAAGGCAAGTTTCTGTTAGGAAACGTTTTAAACGGTTCGGTTTAAGAGTTGTCTGTGTGGCCATTATTATGAAGCCAAAATAATTGTTGTTTTTTTTTCCTTTTTTTTAACAAACCATTAAAAAAATTCTATGGTTTTATTTAATGTAAAAAATGAAATGTGTTTCAACAGGTGGAGCTAATTTCTGCCATAGCTGGAGACTGTGGCTCAGACTCTCTGCTATTCAGTTGTACACACAACAATAAACACACCTGAATCAGATGAATGGCTCATTACCAGGCCTCTAGAGCTGAATGATGTGCTGATGAAGACATTCAGGCTTTTGACTCAGGTGTGTTGGGGAAGGGACGCATGTAAAAGTTGCCGGATGGAAACTCTGGAGAACTGGACTTAGGCACCTCCGTGGTAACGCAAAAAAGACAAAAACTAATGACTCGTTCAAATGACCTACACTCACCAGCTCACCCCTGATTACATGACATAAACATCGTTCGTGAGACTTCAGTCTCAGACATTGTGTTGGAGTTGAATTGAGACTTTGAAGCACGAGCCAATATAAAGTCTAAAGTTTGTTTTTGTGAATTAAGAGTAATACAGTAAATCCATCCTAATGTATGTGAAAGATTTATGTTGTCACCTAGTGACTTAAAGTGCAATACCTCTGATGGTCCCTAGGGGCTAGCTGCAATGGACTCCCATTCTCTTTCATGAAATGCTGAATCAATAGATGTTTCCCATGAGCTAGCCTGGCTTCATTAGCTGAACTTCTTATAGTTGGTGTTCTGGTGGCAAGCAGCGTTAAACTAGGGGACGACCTCATGGTGGCTGCTTAGTCTTTCTGACACCTTAATCTGTTTACTGCACTCATTGGATACTACAATGCCATTAATGAGCTCGACAATCATTTGCTTCCATGTCAACTAATCATCAGATGCTGACTCTACATTAGATTTTGTTTTAAAGTCTGAGCTGGGAGTGATGTCACTTCTAATTTCAGAGGATTCTAGTTGCAAGAACTATTATCAACGCAAGCCTATAAAATATTACCCAGTCTTATGAGTTTTGACGTCACCCACAGCACACACAGTCTGTGATCACAATGGGGTGTAAGCAAGATGAAAGCATTGATCCATCTACCTTTTATTAATGATTCAGGCTGGAGATAGAGATGAGGATATTTTCTTTGCACACTTTGTGCTCCTTTATGTAGGTTCAGAATAGTTTAATATAACTATAACCATAGCCTTCCTCAGTTTTGTGGCTGCACTTGTCCATAAAATTGCACATATTCACATCCATTTTACCCAGCTTGGAACCCAGGAATGATAACTTGTGAGTATGAAGCCACTGACCCTGGTCCTCAATGTTCACTGTCCTGCATGTTCCAATATATCATGTCAATAGAGATAAATGACCTCATTTGCTTATCAAGTTCTGAAGGCGCAAGTTAATATTCCATCAAATTACAGCAGTTTTGCTGAGATACAGGAAGACTGATTGCTCAGTCAACAACTTAATGCAGCCACCTGTCCACTGTCGCCAGGTACTTGCTCAGGAGCAGAAAGTGCAGCAAAGTCAATGACTTGGCAATGCACTGGATCTTCTTAGATACATTTTTGTTCATAGGAAAAATAGGCTGAATGTATTGTTACTGTGCTGCTATCATTATCTAACTGGAATCTAGCTGAATTTCACTATCTAAATGTTCAGATGTTGTTGGGTTGATTGGTTACATGTTTCTTTATGATTGGAGATTAACTTTCATGAAGTGCCTTTGGATGACATTTGTTGTAAACTGGCACTAAATACATAAACTGAAATAAACATAGCTAGAGTTCATCTCAGTCTTTCTTAGATCTGATTGAGAAAGCTGAGGGTTCTGTGTGCTTCCATGGAGTTTTGCAGCTGTTACAGAATTTAAGACTTTATTTCCGGCAGCAGACAAAGGTACCTGGAGTTAAAAAAAACTTGACCTTTTCTTATCTAGGCATAACTTTTTATGCATCAAACTCAATGACATTATCTTGTCTAAAAGGTTCTGGGTCTTCATTTGTTTCACTAATATATTCTGTACAGTAAGAGCGATAATATATTCAACCCAACCTTGAGCGTCTACCTGTTCTCCCCATCACTATTACAAAGTTAAGAAATGTTATGTATACGCTAATATGGGGCTATATGTTTTCTGGTGGCGTATATGAAATATAAAGCCTGTCAGTTCTTTCACTTGTTAAACCTGGTTTGCAGAAGGCAACCCGCCGTCTCACAGCTGTTGTAGACGAGTTATTTTGAGGACAAAATTCTTGAAAGTTTTATAAATTGGCCTGAAGCGTTTGGAGAAAGAACAGCGAAGTGAGAAACATACTTTAAACACACACACACAGTGGGGTAGAGGCAGAGCAACCTCTGAGTCAGGAGGTGAGCAGGTGTTCAAACAAAGCGACTGAGCTTTCATCAACCCACCACCTCTGTATCCCAGGTGGAAAGACACAGCACACACAAGTACATACACACACACACACGCACACCTGGAAGTGCAGACAAAGACAAACATGCATGGAAAAGTACGGAGCACTCACAAAGGTAATTTGCATTTGGGCAATTTTTTAAAAATACTCTTAGTACATAAATATTTTATTTTGGAAAAATCGGATCATAAAACACAATTAGCGAATTTCTTTACCCAGAACTTGATCAGGTAGAATGCGTTCTGTGGGCCCTTGCTGAAAAGCTCCTTAAGACCTCCCTTCTTCTCGGGGAACTTGTCGTAGATTTGCCTGATGTCCACACACTCCAGCAGCGGGTCGCTGTAGCTCGGGTTGCTCTGGCTGATGTGCACAAACAGGTGCTTGTTGTACTGCAAAAAGGATATAGATAAATCAAGAGTTGGAAAAGTACATTTAACATCCTCACATCCATTGTTTCTCTAAACTTTCTCTGTAACATCGGTGTGAGTCGAAACAGTATGAATGTCAAGATTTTAGCAATGAATATGTTTCAAGGTCGGGAATTTTACACATATGGACAATGATAAAGATTAAAAAGTCTGGTGATGGTGATCTGTTAGAAAAAAACTTGTGATATAATTGATCCAACCTTTTTTTTTTTTTTTGCCACATCAACATAGAAGTTGCTCAAACCAAATTTAAAGCTTCAAATCCAAGCCTTTTTCCAAATGTTTCCCGACTAATCAGATGTTAGCAAAATCTCACTATTCTCTCTTTTATTTGTTTCCCGTGAAATTTCAGAGAAAAAAAATTAGACCAATAAGAGTTCCTTGGATTATAAATTGCCCCTCCCCTGCACGTTGCTGCACACTGTCAGTCAGCTGACTGAGAAGAAGACTAAACTACATTTCCCTCTATTTTAAGAAAGAGAGGAAAATTTGGTTTGGAAATATTTTCAGTGGCAAAAAATACCAACAGCCATGATGTGCAAAATAAAAGGAAAGCCACCGATCATTCTTATGAAAGGCACACTGTTAAAAAAAAAACTGTATTCTGATGACTGTACTCTGCTGTGTTTTTGTGTTAGAATGATCATTCTGACCAAGAATGATGTGTTTTGTAAAATTCGAAGACATGACAAGCGCATTTGAGTTTAAAAATCTCCGTTTTTAACTATGAATAAAAATCCGAGATGTTTGCCAAACTAATAGAGGTTAGTCATGGATTTTAGTTGCGTTATGACGTGGTCTGCATTTAAGGATGCTTCTCGCTCCATCTATTTACAGTAGGATAAATCATGCAGGGAAGGTGACGCCGCTGCACAATAGAATCCATTTCAAAGCCATTGTAGAACATTTTTATGTACTGTCCAAACAGAAAGCAACAAGATGAATGCCAGCTGTCCGTGAGTCCAAGGTAGAAAAATGACAATGAGTCCCCGATGTGGCAAGATGACAGATAGGCTGAGCAGACGGAGAGATAGAGCTTTACAAAGGTTATTCATACAAGGAGACACACAAAGGGCTTTAATGCTGTTCTCTGCTGTAGGGTTATCTGTCATCTCTGTTTATAGGACAATAGGGAGTGCTTATTGTAGACTGCTGTCTCTGTCTGTGTGTGTGCGTGCATGGGTGTGTGCGCTTGTGTGTGTGTGTGTAGGTGTGTGTGTGTGTGTGTGTGTGTGTGTGTGTGTGTGTGTGTGTGTGTGTGTGTGTGTGTGTACTCACGGCTTCCTGATCCCTCTGCGTCTCTAAGAAAGATGAAAACTCCAACAGTCGTAGTTTGGTGGTGCCGATGGATCGCCCCTGCCATGCTGGCTCTCTGTGTGTTTGGGCTGCTGCAGCAGGCTCGTAGGCTGACCAAAACACACCGAAAAACACAGTTACAAACCCAAATCAACACCATCATGGCACACCGTCACATAATATTTCTGAAAGTAATTTTTTGTTTTTTCCGCTGCTGTGTTCAGCTACTGTTTTTTTATACTGGATGGAGTCATTTAACGAGAAACGCACTATTGAATTTATGTACTTTTTGTTTTCCACACCAGATAGAAACTGAAGCTCACGATGATTGACTTGTATTTAAGATAGAAACTTTGAAAGCTGCTTCTCTTAAAATATGTCCTCATTTACATGAGTTGTTGATGAGATTTTTTTAATGTTATTAATCTGGAGATCTTAACTACAAAAAAAGAAAAAAGACAGTCAAAATGTTTGTGGTGGCTGAACTGCCGAAGTTGTCAAATCACACTTAAACATTTAATGTCATGAAAACATTTGGGTTTATGTATAATGGTGGTTAAAATCTTTCTATTATAAGTTTTAAACATCAGTTGGGAGTCAAAAACAGTACTTAATTATTCATGTGAGTGTTTTCTTGTCAACAGTTCACAAAAACAAACGAGAAATTAATTCAAAAATGCCGGCATGTTGGGACTTATAAAACTGTGTAATAGTCCAAATAAATGTTTGAATCTGGAAATTCTGGTTTAGGTGGCAATATTATGTTTAAATACATTTAAAACAAATGTATTGCTTTGAAATACATTTTCTAAGAGCGAGCGTAGAGCTCATAAATTATGAGAAAAGTCAGTTTGACACCGTTTTCCCTCTTTTCGACCTCCTTTGCGAGACAAAGACAGTAGTTCAAGGAACCCGTGTGCCTTGGCAGTCAAAGACCACCCTGTGGTGAGGAAACATCATAAAAGGCAGGAGAGAGAGCTGACGGTCTGCTTTACAGAAAGAAGATAATTGTCCCATGGTCCCTCTCACCTGCGATTGTGGTGGTCCCTGCTGTCTGCACAGGGTAGGCCTGCTGGGAGAACGGCTTGATGCTGAGAGATTCAGAGAAACACACGAGAACACATTACACACACGCACACACACACAAAAAGACTGGAAGAAAAAGAGACACAGTGGGACCAGCCTTTTTGTACTTGCATTATACAAAAAAGTTTTCTGTTCTCTGTCTTGTATGAACCAAAGCAGGAGTGAAGAGGTCAAGAGCAGCTCCGTGTTCAATGAAAGCTGCACAGCCCCAATTGCTGCCATTATCATCAGATCCAATAGTACAACAAGCAGGGAAATACTATGAGTTATATTAACAGACATTAAAGCAAGAGAAGGAAACAGCAGGAGGCAGGGTTTAAAATTTGCACCTAATTTTAAACTCAACAGGTGGTCTTCAAGTTGGCATTGACTGGGTAATCAGTGTTTGCCAATATGATGGCAGACAGATTCGACGCATCAGTCGTGTGAATTAATCAAGTTAATTGTTTCTGAACATAAGCTGCGACAATCATGCAGATACAGTCTGATTATGGATTCAGATGCATAATAAATGATATTGAAGTCTTTGATGTTTTTCATCTCCAGACAAAAAAGGCACTCTTCTCCATGTCTTCATAGAGCAAAATCACATTTGTGCCTTCAGAGAATTCACAGCGCTATTTTGTATGGATGAAAAAGAAAAAGCAAACTAGAGAAAGAAGCTGAAATATGTTGTCAGTGATGAGGAGCGAAGGCCAAATAATTTCTACCTCTGGTTAATTTTATATTTAAAGTAACGTTTTAAATTCTACCACCAGTTTTTTTTTTTTTTTTTGTCTGAAAATGCTATTAATATTTCAGAGTCCAGCCAGGCAGACGTGGAGCTCATCACCAAAGATGAATCCTTACAGTATGAAATGATAACATTGGCCAGCAATTAAAACTAGGCTCTAATAATAAAACGCTGTTTATGAGAAAAAATCTAAATTATCTCTCGTTTTGCCTGTCAGACGTCCAATCAGAAAAGAAAAACCCAAAAAACAAAACATCTTCATTGAATGAAAATGTTTAAATCTAAATCTTCCACACATATGAAGCTTGAAGGGAGAACATATAGTCTGCTGACATTTTGGGTGTTTAGATTTTGAAAAAGTGACATCACCAAACAGTAATAAAAAAGGTTAAGCACACTGAGTATGATGACACAACTCAATGCAACAATGGAAAATTACCTACAAACCTGAAGTACAGTTAACCTTGAAATGCATAAAGGTCACAGTAAACCTCTTGTTTATTTTGTTTGTTTGATTATTTCTTGTCTATGGGGAATTCTGTCAACATGCAGTGTATAAACCTGTTGCATTCACTGACACTTTTTTTTCTGTCTTACAAAATGAAGGCAAACAGTTCTTGTTTAGATTTTAGTCTCTTCCGCTTAACTAAAACATTCGGGAACGTGCCTCGTTTCTATTTACCTTTGTCACATTCTGCCAAGCTGATTTTGTAGAAAAAAATAAATAAATAAATAAAACTACATGATGGAATAAAATAGGTATACAACTTGATAACAAAATGTTCATTTTATTTATTTTTTTTTTTTTTCTTCAATTAATTTGCAACAACATGAGGCTTTACTGGAAGGACCAATGAGCAGCTGAATTTACAGCAACGAGTCAGATAAGAAGGCATTAGAAATGTGACTCACTCTTCTGTGGTGGAGCTGGACTGCCCTCCTGGAATCATCCCCTGCCACAGCTGAAAATAAATTCACGTATTAATACACCACACGGTGAATGCAAACTACAAATGCAAAGCAATGTGCTTGTTCCTCTGTGTACCAGCACCTGTATCTACGCATGTGTGGCTAATAGATTATTCAGATAAACTGCTCCATTGTTGTCCCCGTATTTATTTGTTGAGGACAAATGCAAGCGTGTCCCTGTGCGAGCGTGTGCGTGTTGCACCTGAGCGTTGCCGGGGAAGCTGGCTCGCACTATTCCAGGCAGCAGCTTGCTGTGTATGGCGGTGGCTGAGACGATCTGAGCCGAGGACATGGACGAGATGCTTTGCAGAGCTTTCTCCTTGGCATTCTGGTCCTGCACGCGAACGCAGACATCAACACAAACATTATTGCGGGCGTGCATCGCACTCTGGACTGAATACGAAGTCATAAGAAGACGACGGGTGGGGAGGGAAACAAATATTCAGCAAAAATTTAAATTCCACAAAAAGAACAAAAGTTGTGCAGTGACGCTTAATGCAACACAGTAGCTGTTGGAGCAAACAGTAACAAAAAGGATTCTGGATATTTAACCTTCGCGTAAAAGCAGCATGGAACACAAAACAGCTGAATGAAACAGAATTAGAGGCACTGTGATAGCTGGAGAATCACTAATTGGCAGCTTCACTCAAGTTAATTGGCACAGAGAGAAATCTCCCCTCCTGGGAGAGATAATAATATTACAGAAGGTACTGAGATTGGAATCATGTTGGATTTTCATGTTAAATACCAAGATCCAGATGCTGATTTTTTTTATTATTATTTTTGTTCCAAATAGTACAAAAAAACCCATTTAATATTAAAGTTTAAAGAACTTATAGTTAAGTGGTAAGGACTGAGTTTTCTAATCATCACTCATTTGATGATAAAAGCAGGTTATTTTAAGGAAATAAAACAGTAATTTGACAAACACAACGGCTACGTTTCCTTAGCTGAAAAAAATGAATTGCTTTATTTTATCTATTTATTTATTTAATCTCCATTAATTCTTTTATGAATGGAATATGAATTGAATTTAAGTTGGGCTTGTTTTTACCTGTTTTGTTTGAGACAAGGAAGCTCAATAATGAACAATTTTACATGGGTTTTCTATAACTTTACAATTGTGAATATTGCAAACATCCCTCAAATAATTCGTCACAGTGAAGATGATCAAATTTACATAAAAGTGTAAATAAATACATAATTTTTTTTATTTTAAGTTTGAGTGTACAAAGACTGATTCCACTATGGATATGATAATCTGTTTTTGCAAAAGGAATAAGGTAAACAAATCAGCTTTTAAATTGGCATGTGTGTTTTTTTTCTTTTTTTTTACAGTTCTGAGTCATAACTTCAAAATCATTAAAGATTTCAGTCTGGCCTGCATGTTTGTTTGTTTTTTTTGTTATTGTTTTGTTTTGTTTAAAAAAAAAAAAGCTTCTACCTCACAAGCCAATTTTCTGTACAGAGAACATAATAGATTGTTGTAGGTCACATAAAGCAATTACCACAAATCCCTACAGCTACTGGCTGCCTCCACGATCCACTTTATGTTTTCTCTTTTCACGAATGTTGCATAATTCTCCCTTTCTGTAACATCAACAACGTTTCATATTTTCTGAGCTTATTGATGGTGGTCTTTGCTGTACTGCAGAACGTATATAATGCTTTAGAGCGTCGAGTGAGTGTGTAGATGTCAAGTCAAGAAACATTTACTCCTGCTTTTAATAAGCCTACCATCATTCATTTTATGACAGCAAACATCGGCTCAGAATTTCCGGCCAGACTTCTCGGAAAACAAGCTCTCCTTTGTTGCTTTAAATAAAGTTAATTACAGTCAATGACAAGAAGGAAAGACGGACAAGACAAGCAGGGTAAGAGATTAATAGACTGAGAGGTGGAGATGGTAAGAAGAGGGGAGGAGAGAGAATAGGAATAACTGAATGAATGTGAGGAAAGAGAAGAATGGCAGGAAGAGGAGGAGGAGAAAACCCAAACAGGGGGTAATTAGACACCTAGGATACTGGAGTCACTGTGACAGGCATCCTTCCAGTCACAGTAAGGGACAAACACTGAATTTAGATTGTTCTTGCTTATTAAGGGAAAAGAAAGCTATGTGGGTTTGGTGGCTTTCCATCCTGTTCTTCCAATGCAGCCATCAGGACTGATCTTTACATATCAGCTGTTTTTCTTCCAAACAAGCGGGACTTGTAAAACAACACTCACCGTGTAATAAATTATCAAACAACAAAGTCAATGGTTCAGATTTCCATCAGCCCTCCTCATACCTTTAGTTTGGACTGAAATTCCCTGGATTTTCTTCTGGCCAAGACCTGGATGTGACTGGATACCTGGCAAGGAGAGAAGGAGAGGAGAGAAGAGGAGGAAGGGAGGGCAGAGGGTGGAAAAGAGGAGTAAAGACCAAACAGAGAGTTGCCATGGTTATGAAAGGACTGTTGCTATACTAGAAGTATACACACAGACACACACTTCACACAATGCACTCCCCTGAGAAGAGTGAATAGACCCATCTATGCACATCTTTTGAGAGGACAGAAAGACACCTGAGAACAGGGGCCAAGATCTCGACTGTACTGCCATGTTAGGTCCTGCCCAAAAATCTGCCAACAAACTGGGCTGTGCGTGAAAAGCAGTGGCACCGATGTATAGGAATAACTAACAAAACATATGTTTTTTTTTGTTTCTTCAGTAGCACAAAACCTGTGAACTTCACTTATCTGTAGAGCACGAACAAACAAACTAGGATCTACATTAAAAAAAAAAATATGCTGCTGAGGTTTTACATGATGACATTCTAATAGGAGGAATCTGGGGTTAAAACAATAACAACCAGGTTTGTATTTCTTCCAACAACAACGTTCACAGTGAAAGTGAAACAGAGGAAACATGCTAACTTTAGCCAAGCAGTTAAGCAAAATGTGTCTAAGCAAAGGCCACAGGAAGACACGAGTTAATTGATAACTTGTGTTGAGTCGGGCACATTTTTAGAAACAAAGAGGCTCTGGAGCAGAGACTCTTCTTATAGAGGCTGTGCTGAACAGTGTTGGTGAGTAGATTGAACGATTGCACAATTCCTCATTTGTCCTTATTTATAAGCCTACATGAAATCAAACCCAACTTAACGTTTACCTCTGGCAGATTTAGGTGTAAAGTAATCTTTCAATCTTAGCAACATGTTTATTCTGTCTTGAAGGCAGATGGCTCAGGCTAATATGACATATCATTTTTAATGAAAAGTCATTTGAGATGTGATTTTTTTTTTCATTGAACACAAACCATTTTATTGTTTTATTTTGTTATAACATGCAAAACAAATCATATGGCTGAAAACATTTATTTTAAATCTAAGCATACAAAGTAAGAATTGTTTTTAGCCCTGATTTGATGTGAAATCCTGTCCTCATCAACATGTTGCTTCTTCTAAAATTGTTTACAGAACTCTGGTGGATTTAATCAACTATCACTGACCAGATTCAACCTTGTGATCTACATGGAACTAATACTTTGGTAAAAAAAAAAAAAAAAAGAAAAATTATAAGACAGCCAATGCCAAATTCTGAAATTATGGGTTCTCAGAATATTAATTTCATGAATTAAACCAACAACTAAGTTCACAAGAGGTCACAATAAAGTATTGATTAAAGTTATTTATCTAAGAAGTGTTTTCATATATTTTCTACATTCTGACATGCCATGGCTGTAAACTGCAGAAATATAAAGTGATGCTTTAAATTTTCTGCAATTTTTCCTCTTTCCTGGACCATTCTGCTTTTTATGCCCTTGTCTCAATTGGATTGCATCATTATCACATGGTGGACTTATATCCGTATATCCTGTCACACTCTCTGCAGACAGAATGATCTGACTGGACCCACACTCCCACAGTTACCTGTTTCCTTGTCCGCGTCTTGCCTGTTCGGAGTTTGATGTATCTGGCTATCAGCTCGTTTCGCCCTGGAGGAGGAAGGAGACAGAAAACACACGACTAAAACACTTCTTTTCTTCTTTTTTTTTTACCTTCACATACACACATTTGATCCGTTGCTTATTCTCAAAAACAACCAGCAGAAATCATATGACCCTGAAAAACAACTTAGTGGCTGATTAAGAGCTGTTGACCCACTGATCCTGTGACGTGCACTTTCACATGGAAAAGCTGTAATCACCGATACCCCTGTTGAGCTCTCCACACACTCACCAAACACACACACACACACGCACGCACACAAATCACACACGCAATGGCCCTGAATACACATGACCCAACAATGCAGGCATTCATGCGGACCGGCCGTCCCCTGATTAAAGGAACCAGCAGGCCAGCTGTACTTGTGCTTACGTGTGCGCACATATGTGCACGCACAGATGCAGATACACACATACTTACAATACTGAATAATTCAGCCCATTCACAAGGGAGCACAGCAAACTCAGCATGACCTGGCTAGTATAGATTAGTGAGGAAAAAGGGGGCACAGAAAGGAAAAAAAAAAGTGCTTCAAATCCAGAAGAAACCAGAGACAGAGGCGTGTTTGTGCACTGAAACATGGTAGAAAATTTCACCGGGGCCTCCGCAGTCAGACCCACAACAACTTCAGAGTGATTAAAAAGTGAAGTCGCAGTTTATTTATGAAATGAGATAGATTTGCAGATGCTGCGAGTGCTAACGAGCTGATTTGGAGCCGTTTGGTTTGATTTTGGGTCCTCTCTTGGCCTATTTTCTGTTGCAACCGAGTGGAAAAGCAAAGTCAGGCCAGCTGGCCAACTGATGGTCAAGATCTGCACAAAGCCAAACCTCTACACACTACCCAAATGGCTCACAACAATAGCCCTAACTAGCAAGCAGATGGTGTTTGTGCATTTGCATGCATGCGTGTCTGCGTGTGTGTGTGTGTGTTTTCTGACCAGTTCTACTGTCACTGAGATAGGGAGCTTAGACTGATAAAATCTACAGCTCCCCATGCAGGTGTTTTCCTTCTAGCAGTCGAAAGCTGTGAGTGACGACAGCATGCACGCAAACATCAATGTATATACATTCATGAGTGCTAGCGCACACACACACACACGCACCCACACAGAGCCCTGGCTGTGGAGGCTGACATCTGACTCCAGAGGGGCCAGCTGGTCTTTCTAGGAGGCTTAACGGTGAATTATCATCCTTCACTAACCCTGCGGCACACATCCCTCACTCTTGCCCTCCCTCTTTCTCGAAAAACTCTCCAGCTCACAAGCACACACATGCACAAACTTCCCTCCCTCCTTCCCTCCCTTCCTCCCTCGCTCTTTTCTTCCATCCATCCGTCCGTTCTCTCTTGTGGCTGTTCCCTTTCCCCCCTACTTCTCTGCTCCCCCTTGTAGTGAATGGGCTTCCCTTCTGCTGCCTCTCGCTTCCTCCCTCTCTACAGTGAAAGACTTCAAGGCCAAAGTCAGATGGTCATTAACCGTGACGAACAGAAGCAACCTCCTGCTCTCCCTCCCCTCTGCCTCTGGGCCGAGGCCACTCGGCGTGAAAGCTGACATTCATGCAGGCCGCGCACTCAAAAAGTAGGGGGGAAGCAGTTGTAGTAATGTTTTCATGCGATTGTGACTCATTTTGTTTGAGATGTTGGAACCTGAGCTTGAAACAAAAGGATGAAACTCCACAATCTTCATCCCCTTTTTTAACGTGAACTCAAAACCTTTGCAGCGGCTCTGCAGCCAAAGTTCTGCACGAGAGTCTCTAAAACAGCAGAAACTTTGGAAAAAGTTCAGCTAATTTGCATTCAGAACAAGCAGAAATCTGAGAGAAAGGGTAATTAATTCAGGAAAATCCCCGGCTTCCTGTGTTTCATGTAGTTAGAAATGGATCTTCCCTCTTCCCGTCTTCAGAGCAAAGCCGCAGTAGTGTACTGTTGATCTCCTCGCTCAGTTTGCAGAGTGATTAAGAGCTTCGGCTGCTTTATGGAATAGCTTGAAAACCCCTTTCAGAATAAGGTCAATTCCTGGCTCAGTATACTTGCCAACAAGGCTGCAGTTGAGTGTACCGAGTACCCTGAGGTGACCCTGAGGGCCACAGGGCCCAGACTTTGGCTTACAGCCTGAATATACCACCGAGTTGCACCGAGCTGGAGCCTGTTGCAACATCAGCAGGAACATTTAAAGTGTTGAAGGTACTAAGAGTTTTGATCTCACCTCATTTGTTTGAGCCTCTTTCTTTTTTTTCATACGCGTTTGCAAAAATCATAACAGCTGTGGTTAGAAGTTAATCTTTGATTTATTACCAACAATCTGACAGTTCCTGCAAAGACTCACAAATCCCTGTGAGTGATTTGTTGCCAGGTAATGTAACCGGCACGGTGTAACAGGTGGCGAAGTGACATCAGCAGTGTTTACTGTGGCTTTTCTGAAGACGTTGACGTTTTAAAATGCAAAACTTGGCATTTAAAAACAAATAAAAACAAGGCAGCGAAGTAGCAGTGGCCCATTCTACATTAAGATTTCATTTTAAACAATATTTGAAAAAAATGTTATATTTTTTGCTCCGTCTTTTGCAAGAATATAATCAAGATATTTTTTTTATTTCAGTTGTTATTATTATTTATTTCGTTTTGGTCATCTAAAGTTTATTTGGAAATAGTTTGAAAACATTTTAATATTCATATTCTCCACAGTTTAACAAGAGCTGGTGGCCATTTTTACTGAACAGTTTGAAGGCAGCCATACAGACTTCTGGTTTTTAGAGTTGGTAATTATTTCTACAACTTCAAGCAAATACTCTGTCACTCAGGCAGTGCCAATGGAGTGTTTTGTTTTTTTTCCCTTTTCCTTTTTGTTAAATGTCATATTTTCTGACATACAACGACATTTTGAAGGTAATGCTGCTTTGAAACCACCGTAGGCAAGTCACAAGAAGCCTGATTTGTTAAACATCAGACTGCAGGCAACCTGCCAGAGAAGACAGTCTAACTAAACATCTAAGATAAACTTTTGTTTTAACCAAAAAATACAAGCTTCTTTAAAAAAAAAAAAAAAAAAATGCTTGCAGTTTTTTTTTGCCATCTGTCATTGTAAAAGACCAAAGCAAAGTAAGAAAGACGAGAATTCACTCAGAACTGAACCTGAGTGATTAAAGCCCCATCGCTCTCAAATACTTCACAATCCTTTTTACCTGTATGCTTTTTCCTGGCCTGCCTCAAAAAAATGCAGTCTGACTTGATTAGTTCACCTGGCTAAGACGTGTCAACAACCTGGACACAGAGTCAACAAGGTAAACAAACAGGGTTGAACATGCCACCTAGGCAGGAAACAGAGACGGACTGATTGATCCATGCCTGATCAATAACACGAAGGGGCTGGAGAAGGAGTTCCAGTATCAGTGGGACCTGAGCAGGTCAGCCATGATGAATCCTGACAGTGTTATATTTCAGTGTCTGTGACGAGCTGAGCAGGGTCTGTTGCTGCCTGCACTGCTAAAAGAAATGAAAGGTACGCTACGCTGTTTTTGTCCACACATGAAACAACCATAAAGCACCATGATGCTGAATTAACTTCTGTTTTTGGAAATTGCTGGGATGCAGTTGCATGAAACCAAGTGTGTTTACATAATACAAATGATGCTTGAGGATTATTTTCTTGTTCACTGAGTGGCTTCCAAATATAATCACATATAATCCAAACTTCTTCACATTTTGTCAAATAACAGCTGAAAACTCCATCGTATTTCATTGGGATTTTATGTCATAAATAAACACAAAATAGCGCACATTGTTAACGTAAAAAATATATATATGTTTTTTATTTTTCTTTCTAAAAGATATATAAAATGGGTGTCACACAATTGTATTCAGCCCCATGGAGATAATATGTACAGCAGGAAGACATAGAAAGATTAACATCAATACCCATTCTTTAGAAAAAGAATGGGATTAATCACATTGGATGGAGACCATCTGGCTAACAATTTTGCCTTAATCTCTCAATTGAAGTTAAGTTTGGATTTAATTGATTCTAATCCAGCTTTGGGTGTATGTTTAGGGTTTGTGACCAGAGAGAAAGTGAACTTTTGTAACTTTTGGAGAGTCTCTTCAAGATGATGTCCAATGTTAAAGCATTTTGCACGTCAGCCAGAAAATGAATTGTGGCGTCATTTGACCAGGGAACCTACTTCCATATGTTTCCCGTGTCTTCTGCGAGTTTTGTGTTAAAATGCAAATGGCTGTTCTTCTGGCTTTCTTTCAACAGTGGCTTACTTCTAGCCACTTTCCATTGAGAGGGAAAACACAAACGTTGCGTGATCGGGATGGGAGCAACGGTGTGAGAGATGGTTCCTGCAGATTCTGGTCAGTCTAAATTATAAATGACATGCATTGAGACGACCGAGGCTCAGTGAGAGGAGTAATATCTTGCAATTGGTTCAATTCCATTTGAAGGGGCATGAGTGTGTCAGACTGAGTGAATGTGGCTCCAGTACAAAGCGCTACGAGTGCTCAGTTAGAAATGTCATGGTTAGGTAGTGGTTAAGTGGTTGTACTGTCCAGTTGTTCAGGATGCGGTAGAACAATATGCCAAAAAAAAAAAAAATGCTATTTTGAAGAAAATTATCAAATTTTGGAAGAAGAAAAAAAAAAGTTGTCGGATCAGCAGGAATTCTTTATATGTTTTTCATCCAGCATGATGCCTGTTGCAGTGCCGACGCTGTAAAGCTAGAAAATTCTGGTGCTTTTATATATATCACACTAGAAATGATGTATTCAGTGATGCTTTAAGGAAAAAAAAATGTTATTCAGCTCAAACACATAGAGGAGGGACTGTAACTACACATGAACAGAGTCCGAACTCTTTATAACTCCAGTTATAAAGATGATAATTAAATAATTGTAAATCTACATAGAATACAGGGGGGGAAAAGAGTAATAAAGAGATTTGAGGCTGCGCTCTTCGTATAGAGAGAGTTAAAAGAAAAAAAAACAGTAAAAGGGAGTCGAAGGGGGACGCAGCTGGTGGTAGCCAGAGGACCATCTGTTCATCAGTCTATTAGTTCAAACACACAAATACTCTCCCACTTCTGTCACGGTCTCGTACTCACACACACACACGCATACACACACACGCCGGCGTGTGCACACACACACAAAGCAGTACAGCATGCCTCCATTTCCTCGCTTTTACAGCTTATGTTTCATTCCCGTTTCTCTGACACTTGATGCGCCGTGAGACAATCTTCCATCTCCACCTTCTACGTCGTTATTGTCACCGCCGCCTCACACCAGAAAATTTAACACGTCAGCCAATCGATGCCTGTTTTGAGGATGACCAAGGATGACTTTTTTTTTTTTTTAGTAGGGCTCTTATAAACTGAGATAAAGAAAACAATATATCCAAACAATAAAAGCAGAAAGTTGCCATCCTGAGAGATTTGAAACTCCAACATTTAAACCATCTGATGTTTAGTGAAACAGAGACATTTTGTAAGAAATTATAAAAGGTGTGCTGACATCTCAGACCAGCTTAAGCTACTCACCGTACATCTTCCCTTCATCTGACAGTATAATCTTCCTCCTCCCACAGGGCGGATATATAGCGAGGGCCTCCTGGAAGCTCTGCTCGATGTCTGGGCTCCAGACCCCCTCAGGGTCCCCGTCCATTGTCTTGTCCCCTCCTGAATCACTGAGTCTGTCCATGTCCTCACCGGGACTCTCGCTGCCACTCCAGCTGCTGCGCTCCATGCTGGCAGCTAACAGTGCTTAGCTGATGGTGGTGTTTTGATTTAAAAATATATATAAATAGTGGAAATTAACTTGTGAAGGCGAAAATTTAAAAAAAAGGCTTTTTATTGTCTCGGTATAGATATCTCTAAATGGCAGCCAGGAGAAAAAACAGTCAGCCAGTCGGTGCAGAAGCAGAACCCAGCATCAGAACCTGCAAAAGAAGGAAGATAAAACATTGGTTTTGCAGGTGAATCATGCAGACATACAATTCTACAAAAACAGAAAAAGTTCCTTGGCCATTTTCATTTCTATGTTTTACCCTTTTTGACATTCACTCTGTTTTTAGCTGAAGTTTTTAACAGTGTGAATCCCTGAGGTGCTGAATATCTCATCGTCCAGCATCCTCTTCCAGCTGCTCGGGAAACAGCTGGATTTCTATTTTAGCTCCTCTTGTTGTGTTGTTTGTTTTTTTGAATGTGAAGAAAAGATTTTGCAGCAAGTGTGCAAGTCATCAAAAAAAAACAAAAAACTCTTTCACTGCTCTTTCCTTCCTATATTTAGCCACTCATTTAAAAAAATGTATTATAATTTCTTGATTTTTTTTTTTTTTTCCTGGGGTGTAATTTATTTCAATAGCTTTTAGAGCGACATGTCATAAGCCTGTATCCCAACTTCTAAAATGCAAATTATTGCTTCTTTTCATGAAGGAAATTGCCTATTTTGTTAAATCGCTGTGGAACATCATAACCACATAAGTGGAGCGAGCGACTGAAGGGCAGAGAACGACTACACACAGCTACCGGCAGATTTAGGAAAGGGGCAAAAAAAACAACAAAAAAAAACAGAGAAAGAGAAACTGAAGGGGCTTGCCAGCTGCCCACAATTCTTCTAAAATCCCCCACAGTAAACAGCAGGGCTGGCGCGCTAAACACTGCGCTCTCACGCAAACATATGCGCGCGGGCACGTAGAAACACACACAATTACAGTGCCAGCCCCTCGGGTGAACACATGTCACTTTGTCTGGCCTTCTACTGTTCACACTTCCCATGCAGAGTCCCTCGCCACAGCCTGAACGAGCCTGAGAGTGTGAAGGAAGCGTGTGTATGCGTGTGCGCCTCGATCTGACTAATTTTTGCACAATTACACTTGACAGAACGCATGGTTGCAAGTGAAACATGCGAAGCAGCAGGCAACAGTTTGGACTCACTTCATCTACATCTGTACACAGGATCTCAGTGAGATGCAGGTTTTTCTTTTTTTGTGTTTTTTTGTGTTTTTGTCTCTCTCTTCTTCCCCGCAAACACCAGAGGGAAAACACCACAAGTCGGGAAGAAAACATCTGCTGGCGAAGACTCACAGGCATGAGTAATGAAGGAGATCAGCCGGTTTACCAGAGTCAGCCCTCCGGACCTTTCTCCATGCTTATTCTGTTCAAGCCCATTTCCGTTTCCTCTCCAGCTTCACACAGTCTCTGCGCCTCTGCAGCGGTTTTCCATTCACACAAGGATTCATTCATCCAGTGGGACACATGTCTGTGCAACAGCCACGTTTCCTTCCTAAAGAGTTTAAACGCGTTTGTGAAAACCAAGGTTTTTTTTTGTATGAGGGTTAAAACGAGTCGTCCTCACAAGCTGCGATCGTTTGAAGGAGATCCCGACTTTATTTGAGTGATTTTGGCATTTGTATCAAAATGCAGCACAAAAAGCCGAAAAATATGCAGGTGTGAAATTGTCTTTAAAGCTTTTAGGCTGGTGAGGGGGCACGGCCTCAGTCCTCAAGAGGCATTCCTCTTTTTATATATGTATCTTTTTTTTTTTCCTGAGCGCTTTTGAAAGTCAATCCTATTCAGCTCTAATGATAAAATGTTTCTCTTTTTTTCCCCCCCTTTCGAAAAGTGTTCTTTGTACGGCATCAATTCTGAGTCTGACATTTGAAAAATGTTCCAGTAAAAACTAATTAAAACATATTTTGAAGGGTTTCACAGTCACACAATTCAGAGTTTAGGTTTAGTTCACTTCAGTTTCTCGGATGCCTTTTGTCATAAATTGTTAACTAGTGGCGGATTATTAATTGTATTTAATAATGACAAAAACTCATGATCTCCTATCTGTGCTGAAGAAAATTAACCTCAACCAAGCATGTTATGCACTCATGTTCTCCTTAGACCAAATTTAGCTAATAACTTTTTTTTAGAACATTCGATTGTTCACTTTTACAAAAAGAAACAGTATAGTTTTTGAATAATTCAAGCAAGAAGTGCTTTCATTTTCATAAACCAAAACATTTTTTGATGTCAGACATAAATTAGACTTTTCTTTTTCTGAACTGAACCAATTGGTCGTTTCAATGTGGGAACAGCTAACATGAACACATCTTTGTGGATCATTAATACGTCCAGATTTGTGAGCATTTCTTGCAAATAAGTCAAATCAACGGATCCATGAACAGGAAAACGTGCATCTGTGGCTCCCTAACTGTAAATGATGCCAGAGTGTATTACTAAAATTGTCGGCTGTTAGCTCCTGCTCCTTGCACAACAAAAAGTAAACTCATGCATTATGTTTTGTGTTGCCATAACAATCAGTCATTTGTTTACACTACAGCAACTAAGGTGGGACAATATTAATCATTGACTGAAATGATCCACTCTTGCCGTGCAGTTTATTCTCCAACGCAAGTTTGTTCATGAGCATCAAGTCGCAGGCTGCGAGTTTAAGTCGAGTCTAGAGTCATTAGAGGTAAAGTCAAAGTCAAGGCTGAAGTGTTTGTTTTTGCAACTCAACTTTCTCTCGACTTCAAGTCTTTATCCCTGGCATTTAAAATCTGCTTATTAGCACAGAAATGTTGGAAATGGCATGAACTGTCAACCAGATCATGCTATGCTTCAGTCCTCGAGACAATTTGTTGCAGAAAATGCGGATCTGCGCGGGACATCACTTACTGAGCAAATAACATCTTTACATGCTAACATGCATACATGCTTTGCATACATGATGTCTGCTGCATTCGGTGTATTTTAAAAAGGGAAAGACCAAACAGATTGATGAGCACAAGTACTCTGTAATGTTCTTGAATACACGGAAAACTGAAAGCACAAGGTAGTTGAAGGCAAGTTCATCCCAAAAGATACAGGTAATGCATTTTCATCTTTGCTGAGGAAAGACATGATTAAAGGTAAGTTTTTTTTCCTAGATCAGTTGAAAATTGTAAAAGAAAGCTGAGAAAGCCCATTTTTCACATCCATTTTCCAGGACGCAAGAAAACAGGTTTCGATGGTAAAAGCCTTCTGTAAAAAAAAAAAAAAAAATGTGTTGCAGATATTCAGCAAAATCTTGAATAACACTGGGAAGGAGACACAAAAGTAAAGCAGGTGGTGAAAGTTAAAGAATGTGAAAATATAATTTTGTTTAGGTACAATCGTTTCCTTGTGGAGTGAAGAAGGAGAGGAAGCCATTCTACAAACCAAACGACTCCTGATGGTTCAGAAACAGGAATAAAACAGAATGGACACGTGTACCAAGAGCTGGGTGTAAAATATCAAAAGCAAGAAAACTGAATAAGCTGAAAGTGGGTTATTCGGTCTTAAATGTGTTGAATTAGTGTTTTGATTCATCTTTAACCCTCTGATGCATAAGTGGGTCCTTTGGACCCGGTGAGGTCATCTTTTTGCAATATCTTTGTAATGAAACATTTTCATCACATCGTATTCGAGGTATCCCTCAAACAACATGTTATTGATATCATGCAGTTCAAAATTTTTATTTACCTTTTACCAATTTCAAGAAATATTATGTTTCATATCACTACCCCATTCTTCCATTAGTTGGTCAAAAATGACGCCGCATTCATTTCCTGTGGAATTTAATGGGAATCTTTGTTTCTAACTAACTGTGAATGTCAGGAAGACATTTTTATGTGAACCAGACACACTGAGTCCAAAGTCCTGCACCTATCCTGCCCAAAGTGGAGCAGGAGATCGACAGGCAGATTGGCGCAGCGTCTGCAGTGAAGTGAGCGATGCACTGGTTTCGTGAGACAGCTGAGTCAAAAAGCTCTTGAAGTACCGGTCAATCTAAGTTCCTGCCCTCATTCCTGGTCATGAGCTTTGGGTCACGACCGAAAGAACGAGGTCGTGGAAACAAGCGGCCGAAATTAGCTTTTCCCGAGATAGGGTGAGAAGTTCAGATATCCAGGAGGGAATCAGAGAGGAGAGGAGCCAGTAGAGGTGTCTCGGGCATCTGGTCAGGACGCCTCCTGGACGCCTCTCTGGTGAGATGCTCCGGCTGTTTTACAATTAGACATGCTAACTAAGACCTTTATGTTTTTTTTTTGTTTTTTTTGAAAGTATTTTTGATTAGTATCAACATAATTTTGGCTAAATTAGCACAGAGGAATCCACTAAACGCTTTCAAAATATTTATTGTGAAAATACTTTGAGAGAAAGACAAGAACGTTCTGTAAACACGGGAATAAAATACTTCGACACACTAAGACTTGCTATCAGTGCACAAGCTAGCATTGTGTCTCCACACACATCCTTCAGTTTTCAAACTGTCATGTCTATATTCTTGACCAATATTGTAGCCCTGCTGATGTAAAATCAGGTTGCAGGGCCACAGGTCTAAGAGGAAATCCCTCGGACATCACACTCCCCTGGACGCTCTGCAGCTCAGTCTGGGGAAACACAGGGCGGTCCAGTAAGTTCTGGGTTCCTCTACACTTTCACCGAAAAGCAGACATGCACAATATTGGCCAAAAATACAGACAAGACTGTTTAAAAACAATCTCCTAAATACCATTTCGGAGTATTTAGTTAAAATATTTAATCGCTTTCTAAGTGGTATTTACACTCCAGCAGTCAAAAAATGTTTTAAATCATACACATTTCATTTCAAGACATGGCTGAGGCTAAAACTCATGAAAAATAAGAAATTTAATAAAATAAAACAAACATTTTTTAAAAATCAGGATTTTAGACATTCTCAGTGCGCCGCAGCCAAGATCAAGCTGTTCACGTTGTCTTTAGAGTGTGGAGGAATCCAAAAAAACAAAAATGTTTCATCCAGAAGCGCCACATTGACAGCTGTGGGAGTGGACCAAAACCATAAAACTTGTGGTCCAGACAGATAAACAATGAGCCTGAACTTGCTGTAAAAAGGCTGGAAAGCTACAGGCTTTATATTCTGTGAAAACTCCAAAGGCTAATCTGGTCAGTTCTTCTCCATAAACATTAATGCTAATTTACTTATATCTTTTTAAAAATAAATAAATAAAAAAATAAGCGTCCATCTGAAAACATTGTAAGAGTTTATGGGGTCGGAGTTAATAAATTTCTGACTTCTTCCCGCTCCTTATAAAGCATGTTAAGATTATTGTGGCACAAAAATCTGTGCCTTTTGCATTCGTTGATTTTATACTTCGATCATGTTTGAAACAAATAGATTAACAAATAAAAAACATCTGGGCAAAATGTCGTTATAGCAACTACTATTCAGCAGCTTTTCCTTTCACACACACTGTCTGTGACCAATGTAAGCAAAAACTAACCACTTTGAATCTTAACTTGATTTCATTAGTCACCGCTGGAGACAGACACCAGCAGCCCCCAAAACCTCACTTTGCAACCCTGCAAGGATAAGCATAGCCTAGTATTCATTACCAAAAAAACACACAATCCCATGCATATTTTTTCATTCCACCATCCTGTATTGATGATGGGAGAGTTCAAAATATTTTTACAACAGATTTTTAAATAAATAAGAAAGATTTTTATAAAATGGGTAAGATTTCTCGTCATATAAAAATCATATGTTTTAGCCTGAGAATTTGTTTTGGCTTTGTTTCGTACATTTGAAACAAGTCTTTACCCCCAAGTAAAAACACTAGCTTAGCCTTAAACATTGACATAAAGTGCTTGGAGCATTTTAATTGTCGTTACAAATGTTAGAAAATTGCACCAAGCGCACACTTTCCTCTGAAACACATATCCTGGATGAGCGCCTATCTGGCATTCTCCAAACTGAGATCACTGATCACTGAGAAACTTGATTTCTTGTAATCGCTGCACAGGTTCCCACTTGCCAAATGCAAAGCTTTCCCTTAAGACAATAATAATAACAATCTAAGAAGAGATGCAGCGGAAAGAGAGAATCGGTAGCAGGGAGTCAGTGCCGGTGTCAGGGAGAGCACACAGAGGGCATCCAGCCACAATCCCACAGCTGCTTTCAACTCTCACCTCACCCTGTTTTAGCTTTTTTTTTTTTTTTTTTTAGCCCCCCACTTTCCCCGTTAGCCTCCATCAGAAGCAACAAGTGTTCACATTTAAACTAATATCGCTCCTTCATGTTCCATGTTTCATTATAATCCTCATTTCAAACAATCATCCAATCTACTGTGGAATGCCACATTTTAAGATTGTGTGGATTTATTCAGAAAATCGGCTCATACTGCATTTCCACTTTCCATGGAATAATTTTCATTTTACATCAAGGACAGACCGTATCTCACTACGTTCATTTTTTTTTATTATTATTATTATGGGTGCAAATGTGACCAAAGCATTCAGTGTATCTGAACAGACTCGGGGGGTGCTTCATTTGTCTTGCTATGCTAACGGCCTCCACTGCAGATTTCCACAAGGTGAGATCCTTCAAAAACGCTTCATGTTATTCAAAACGTCTGAATGTATTTATAGTCTTATGATTTCAGCTGCGACTGATGTTGTGTGTTGTCCTTGAACACCAAACTGGACCCTATGGAGGACTCGTGTAGATTTCTATACAGAGCGCAGCTTTTCAAAAATGATTTTCCATAAGTACAAAATGGTAGTTCTGGGGGGCAATTTGAATCCCTATTTAAACCATCAACATTTCATCCCAACCTACTTCTGTTTTGAAACTCATAAACAAACTATTTTGTGCCTATATATTTAAAAGTTTAAAATATTTTTTTTCTTGTAGTTAAACGTCGATAAATTATCCTAAAAATACTAATAACTCACTCATAATTTACTATAAGATATTCCTCCTTTTCCTCAACTGACTCTATTGACTTAATAGTGTGACAAACTGAGTCAAGACTCAAATATGAAAATGAAAACGTCATCCCAGTAACAAGGAGAAACAGGCGGTGGGTGGAAAAAGGAAAGTGACAATTATTAACAGTGACAAAACAAAAACAAAGGAAGAAAGATTTAAAAAGAAAAAAACTACTAATAAAACCTAATAAAATATCTGCAGCAGTGTTTGTGTTTGTGTTTGTGTGCATGTGTGGGCCAGTAGGTGGATTTGGAAGATGCATCTGCCTCAAGTGTTAACTTTAAAAGTTATTATTGCATAATCTATTGCTATAGTCAGAACAAAGATTAAGTATTGCAATAAAAAATGTGATGTTATTGTGATTATGACAAACTGAATGATGTTAGTAAACTGCAAAAGTAAACAGTAACAGTCAATGTAAAATTTGCTATTTTAACTTTTTTTAAGTATTAGTTCAACAAACGCATTATTAGTCACTAATATTTGAAAATATGTGTTGATGAAATTATTGTGCACTCTTTAGCCACGTACTGGCACTACTTCATGTCCCTGGAGATAGTGTGCAAGAGCCATATTTGCTCTTACACACTATGCTCATAGTCATAGTCAATCTATGACTATGTCCACTGTCATAGATTGCATTGCCAAATAAACTACCAAGTGATTCATTAATATATATTGTAACTTTTATCTTCATAGCTACAAACACTGCCAAACACAATAACATTTTAAGCTTAAGTAATCCTCCCCTAATGATTGGAAGAAGCATGGCAGATGATGGATTATGTTTTCAAGAACAACTAGGGAACTTTTCAGTTCTAAGTGGTCCTTTTACACGTCCAACATGTAGAGCAATCCTTGCGTCCAACACTGATGACCCGCAGCATCTCAAATGACTTATTTTCTTTGATCTGATTATCATCAAATATCAGCTGACATTAGAGCCTCTGAGGAAAACAGCCGGCAACCTCCCTCGTATTGCTGTGCATCACATCCATTAGAGTCAATGCCTTTCTGCACAGGGGTCAAAGGGCCAACAACACGAGTTCTGCTGAGGACACGTGTCCATGCCTGCCTCTGCATGTGCTTCGAGCGCAGCTCCGTTGGTAGTTTTCAGCCAGATTCTCTCCTCTGTGAGATATCCACTTATGATCCACTCGCCCATGACAGCGCAGGGTAGGAAATGTGTGCAGGGATTTGATGCAAACAGAGGTCATAAAGCAGGAAAGGAAAATTTGCCTTTTCAGAACGCTGTACAAACTGACTGAAATGTTTCAAGGACATCTTGAAGTTATCATCACTCTAATATTCAGTAGTGTTTCCTGTGGGTTCTGAAGGTGGAAAGCTACCTTTCAATACATAAACCACTGGAATCAGATATTTAGATATACAGCATTAAAACACTCCTATCCCTTAATCCCTTCCCTTTTCCTGTTTTAGTTCAACAGGGATTAGCAAAGTTGATTCTGCTTCGCTAAACGTCAAAATAAGCGGCTGAGTTTTTTTAAGCCTTTTTTGTAAGGTCTCATAGTTCATAAGTTTACATGCATTTCCTTGTAAACAACATGGTTGAGTTAAATATTGTTGGGTAAGCCTTCAAAATCTTTACATAGTAACTTGGTGGATTTCAGTTCCAGAATTGGTGTAACTAGCTTTGCTTTCCCTGAGCCACTTTTTAACTAATCTGTCAGCATGTTTAGGGTCGTCGTCTGTTTTGAACCCCCATTTGCCACTTTTAACTTTCTGCATCAGTCCCTCCACCAGACACACATGAACACGACGCTGCTGCTTCAGACTTACCAGTAGGGGTGGTATGCTCAGGCTTTCAGGCTTCCTACTGTTTTTGTGAGCATTTATTAAATGCAATGTGTTTTCATGTTGCTTCTGGGGCAATGGCTTTTTCTTCACCGACTGGCCTTTTAGTCCAGGTTGGAGACGACCTAATTTCTCTGTGAGTAATGTGCAAATTGAAATCATTTTTGATAACCCTAGCTGACCTAAAACAGGAAAGTTATGAATTACTGTTAAAAAAAAACAACAACAAAACTGGTTGTTGTTTCAATAACAGAAATAAATCCTGGACTACAGGCAAACTCACCTCAGCACTTTTATTTTTTTGTCGTTTTTTTTTTTGTTTCGGCATTGACGCACATCCCTGCATTCATATTCCATAGTCACATGGATCTAGTTTTACTGAATTCACCTCGAATCAATTCATCTCAGACAATACGGAGAGAAAAATAAGTCTTTCAGAGTCTGTAGGTGATTAGTTCGAACCTCTGTGTATTAAAAAGAAACACAAGATAAAGGTAAGATATTCAATGGCGCTCCCGTGAAAGCTCTGCAGCCAAGTTACCAGTAAAGCTTCATTTTATTCTTTTTGGGCGCTAATACACACTTGAGATAGATGGAGAGAGTTGCTTTATGAGTGCTGAAGAGGCTGTAATTCACAGCATGTGTCTCTCATTATTTTACCATCTCTTCTCAGAGGCATTACCATTTATGCACACACTTAGTAATTCGTCGCAGATTGCACACTGATACAGTGAAGTGCTTATTTCCTCGTGGAAAAGTGACGGTAAAAGGTTTTTGTCGGCAGCTCCTCTATCTGCTGTCTGTCATTCTTCTCCACAGTTTTTGATTTTTCTGCTGAGTAAGGCTAAGCCATTATCCAGTTTCTTCCTGGTGGAAAGGGATGGTTTTTGTCACATGTGCACCATCACACACGCACGAAATGAAATCCTACACGAGTAAGAAAAAAAAAAAAAAAAACAAGAAGCCTGGGGAGGTTGCAGCAATACCAACACCATTTAATAAGTGTGAACACGGGAGCATTGTGCCACGGCTGAACACACGTGCTGCATGTGCGTGCGTCCATGGATGAGTCTTATCCAACACCTTGTAAAGAAGCATTGTGCGGCTGCACGAGCTTGAAAAGAGTACAGTGACCTCCATCTCCCCCATCTCTCATCACAATTACATCCTCTGCAGCTCGCGCGGGCTCCGCTCGCTCCTACTCTCCTCACAACACACAAACACGAGTGCAAAGTGAATTAGCCCCCTGAACTGTATTTTCCATCTGTGGTCCATTAAAACTTGGGTGTTGCTTTATTTAGACGGACGCAGGTTAGGAGGCAGGGAGTGCGGAGACTTGTTCAGCCTGTAAACATGCAGGAGAGCGCCGGAGTGCACAACAGCACTGAACGAATTTTAGGTCTAATTTTTATTAATATCATCCTTTCCACACGCCACCACATCCCTGACCAAGCAGATTATGCCTCCATAACCAATCGGTCAGTGATCCAAGTTAATCAGTTATCCATCAAACTGCTCTAAATGGGGATCGACGGGTCAAACACTGAAAAGTTGTTTTTTTTTTCTTTCTGTAAATTAAATGCATCAAAATGTTTTTAAACACATCATGTTTTTCACTCCACTTTGTTTACAGTTTAGTAAAAATCTGAAAGATTAAAAGAAAACACATTGACGGATTATTTTATATTCTAAATTATTTTTGTTGTGCCAAAAAAAAAGCATGCCTATGTCAAAAAGATCTTTCAGTCTATTTACAAATGACGGATTTCATGATTAAATGATATTTTTGAAATCAGTGGCACATGTCTGATGTCTTTTCATTTCATTCAGATGAGTTATATATAAGTGATATAATTCTGAGACGAGCAGAGACACCACTGGTGCATCTACAGCTGGGATGTTTCCTCTTTGCACATGGGTTAAAACAGGAAAGTAATTTTAATCATGAAAAATCTGAGAGTGTGTCAGAGTGACTGAAGTTTTCTCTGCTCCTCCTGTTGCTGCACGCTGTCTTTCTTCAAATACAAGGACACACAACATAATGGATCCAAAAAAAATATCAAAATTGCTTCTTTATTTTAGTGGAAATAAATCAAATAAAATAAAATAAGATTTTAAGAATCTGATTTAGCTGATACTAGCAAAAAAACAAACAAACACCTGAAACAAACAAAAAGCAACTTGATGAAGCTTAATAACAACAAGCAGAAGAAAGAGTTGATCATTTTATACCTTCTGAAGGCCGAGCTAACTGAGTTGATTTAATCTGGTTGTGTTAATTGTCCCGTTTTAAAAATAAACATGGAACGTCAAAGTGGCCACTTGATCTTGAAATGTTCCTGACTGGGCAACAGAACCTTATTAAGTTCACTAATCTCAGCCCTTCAAACAGGAAAGGAAAGAAAAAGATTTCTTAAAGATACAAGAGCAAATATCCAGGATTTCATAATAAGCTTCCATAACTCGGGCAGAATCCTCATCACTAATTTGATGGACTGAACTATTTTCTGCTGAAAAAGATGAATAGCATCTGCTAGCAGGAGAAGTGGATTCTTTAATAGTTTCCCACCACAGCTGATTTAGCCCCTGACTCACTGTGTTGCACTTTGAGCAGCATCAAAGTCTGATTTTCACGTAATCTGCTAAAAATTGGTCTGTTGCATCTTCCCTCATCATTTATGTTTCATTTCTTTGTGTTGCTCCCTCTCTCCATTTTAAGTATGTTTCATTGCCCAATCATGGAATAACGTTTCTTATTCTTCTTTTTGTTCTTTGTCAATTTAACAAAGAAGGAAATGTTTCAAGATCCATCCGCTCTATTGCCATCCTGGAGGAAAGCTACCATTCCCGACTTATTTCTAAAACTAGTTCCAAGACCTCAAGGACCATGTTTAATCATAAACAATCTTTTAACGGAAGTGTGTTTGTGCTTTTAAATAAAAACATTTTTTTAAATCACCAGAGCTACAGTTTAGAAACTGATAAGCTTTGGCTCCATCAGCAAGACCTGAAAAGCACATTCAATTGCTAAAAGTTCCTTTTTATTTATGAAAACCGATTAAACATGCTACTTCCTCTTAAAACTTAAACAGTCCCGGTGCCTCTAATGGAGGATCACATTTCTTTTTTTTTGTTTGTTTGTTTCATTTCCTGTCTCAATCCTCAGCTGCTAACGCTAATGACATCAACAGAAGACGGTTTGCAAGGAAGCGATTCCAGGAAAAGACAAGAGATGCCAAAAATGTCCACCGTGCCTCAAGTTTAACCGACAGAGAGCAATCGGTGCCCGACTGCACAAAAGCCGAGGCGGTGAGCAGGGCGGCAGCAGGGAAGACTCGGTCTGCTGTGAGAGCATCGGAGGGCGGAGTGAAACTGTTGTCCCTCTCGGCACCGTGTTTATCATGTCAATTCCTCCAACCGGGAAAGTACACAAGAATTAGTCTGAATCAAGGCTTCCTGTTCACTTCCTGCTGTGCTCAGGAAACACCAGGGTTGATTCAGGCTTCCTATGGAGTAAGGTGGTGGTGAGGTTGGGGGTTGGATCCATTCACTTAGCTGAAAGGCAGAAAGGATAGGATGTTGTCCCATCCTCCATCTCCTTTTTATTTTTTATTTTTTGGTCATTATTATGTTTGAAAAAGGGTTAAACTAGCTGAAAATTAGATTTTTTTTCACTTTTACCATCACATTAGTCACACAAAGAAATAAAAACATTGAAGATGCATAAAGATCTGACAGTAAATATGGCTACTTACTCATAGTAATATAATCAGAAGTTTTAGTTGTGAATATTGTGAGTCATATTTTACTGTTCATTTGCAATGACAAACATCACCAGCAGCAGGTTAAAAAAGAAAGCATTATTATTAAGATATATATATATTTGTAATAAGTGAATTAATTAAAAGGATCCCTTAAAATTGGAGGAATTTGCTGGTTCAGAGGTCAGTTGTGGTTAACAGTGAATCTCCTCCCACAATACGTACTGCTTTATGCATGTTTTCCTTCTTCTCATCACAGCTGTAGTTTACCTTTTTTTTCCCCTCCTGTTGAAATGTTTGCACAGAGCTGACCTCTCCATGGACCCTATTGACCCACACAGACCAGGACAAATGACCACATTTACAGCCCACAGGTGAGACATTGAAGCCCACTTTTCTGATGCACTGCAACCTTTTTGTCTCACACTGGACAACACTCTAGAGACGATTAATCTCTTAAACCTATGCAACTAAAAACCGTTAAAAGACAAAAGCTGCCTGATTTTAGAAAAAAAGTCCACTACTTCTTCTGACTGAGAAACTATGTCAGAAAACTGATCAGCAGTACGAGTGAAGACACGTTTTTGAAGGTGTCTTCACTGCCCCGACTCACCCACTCAGCTCCTTCAGACTAGCGTCAGCAGCAGTTAGCAGATATCTGGTGGAACTGCCAGTCTGCTGAGCTTGTCTTACGAATTACGTCTCAGTCAAAATCTCCAATTTTGCTGTTTACAGGAATAAACGGCAAAAAGAGAAGCATTGTTGCGCTGAAAGGTTGGTGTCTGAAAAAGTAGGAGCCACTTAAAGAGAGAGTCCAGATTTCAAGGCATCAAACTACAAAGTCTTTTTTTTTTTATCATGTTTGATATATATACAGCTGTACATAATATTGCCATTTCAAAAACGTGTTGGAGCCTTCTTTCAGCCAGCTGGCAGTCTGCAGCAACAGGTGGGGGAGATGCTGCGGCGACACATACAACCACAGAAAAGTGTGACCACTCCGGTACTTTCTGTCGTCGTTTATGAAAAAGACTTCAACAAATAGAGAGAACAGTTTTCAACCCAAAACTCTTTAAAACTTTTGTAAACCTCGGTGTCTGAACCTGCTCAGCATTACTATGAGCGTGAAAGTGAGGAGGGCATCCATGTGACCAGGCTTGGTCAGACAAGCCAGCACTGGATCTACTGGCCTCCTGCAGCCAGAAACCAGCAGCACCCCCCTGCCCACCCATCCCCACACACTCCCACACCCCACCCAGGAGGATGCCCATTGTTCCCCCAGTCCTCTAAACAAAGCCTGCCCCCCACCCCTGCTTCAACCTCCCTTACCCCACCTAACTGCTTCGCCCCTAAACACAAAAACACTCAGCATTGTTGCTCTAATAAACCGTCTCCGCTCCCCAAATTTCATTACACTGGGACTCGATCTCTCGCCCCACCTTAACACCCTGCTTTCAGTTTTTTTTTTTTTGCTGCGCTCGAATAAATTTATCCTGGTGTGTCCTGCCGGGTGTTAAAATCTGAGGAGCGCTTTAAGGGCAGAGGGTAAAGCAAGGATAAGAAGGGAAAATCTCCAATTGGCTGCCGGCGGGATTTAGAGTATCACCTGTTGATTCATCCCACTGACTAGACGCACTGCCCTCAAAACATTCTGCTGAGAAAATTCAAAAGATCATCAGAATTAAAACAAAGCACAACGTCACAAGACTTTCATTTCGTGCCGGGAAGATTTCCCTCCTTAATCCCGGCCCATAAGAAAAAAAAAAAAATCTGTGTGCCGGATTTTGTGCCGAGAAATGAGACGACAGATGAGACAACAAGGAGGAGGAGGAAGGAGGAGGAAGGAGGCTGCGAGCTGCCCGTCGGCTCCAAACTCCACCATATTGCAGCAGCATTGGTGGAAAAGATGAACACACACATAAACGTGAGCGGTTTGTGACTAAAGCACACAGAGAACATATGGTGCGTCCTCAGCCAGCGACGCCTGTTGCTGCTGCTGCAACAATAGGGGCCTGGACGGCAAGAGGCAAACACACACACACACACCACACACACCAAATGGTCGTTAGTCAGTCGGTCTGCGTTGCTCGGACCCAGAACAAATCCACGGATTTGCATTTTGCTCCTCCCTCCCTCTCTCTCTCTCTCTGTCCTCAACACACACACACACACACGCACACACACACACACACACTTCCTCGATCTCTACAGGTGCATGGAGCTCTCAAAACAGATGTCAACGAACTGGAGAGAAGAAGGAGAGGCACTGAGGGGGAAGAGGGACGGTGGGGGAGGAAAGTGGAGACTGTTTGCCCAGAGTGACTGACAAAGCAGGCTTAAACACAATGACCGACACATAAACGCCCTCTGCTTTCTCTGTTACACTTTCAGGATAGTCACAGCTTTTCATTTATTGACAAAAAAATAAAGAAAAGAAACTAAACCTGTGAGCGTGATCTTTCAAGAGACGCCACCATCCGAGAAGAGTCAAGAACTTGGACAGATTTAGAAATATGTGTGAAAACTTTCTTGATGGCGATAATAATGATTTACTTATTCATCAAAGCGTACGTTCTCGACCTTTGTCTGATGTTTTTTGGGGGGGTTTTAAATGTGACACATGCATTTGTTAACTGAATTTATGGGAGATTACAGGTGCTGCATTTTGTAAATTAGAAGCAAAGACATCTTTTTTTTTTTGTAAGTATCTGACCTGTCCATCACCTGGCAAATTCCAATGTCAGGTTGGTGGATTGGTGCATCTCAATTAAAAAAAATGTGGAGAAAAAAAACAGGCACACAATACTCGCTCTCTAAGCATATCAGTTTTAATTTTAAACAGAAAAAAAAAATCTGTAGTCAAAATTATATTTTAACTTCTTTTCTGTATGATTCAAAAATACTACATCTCTCAAAGAATCCAGTGGAGGCTTTTTCCTTCATAATCCCTCGTTAATGATCCTTAATGGACTATATTCAGATTCAGAATAGGAAACTCTCTGATTCCAGAAAACTGCAACTTAGCATCTGACAGATAAATTGTTATATGTCCATCTCTGGATAATTTGAGTATTTATTGTTGCAAACAAGTTATATTTTTGTCTTCCTAAAACAAAAATATTTGCAGTTTAAAAACTGATCAATTCTACATTTTTAACTGAAATAAAAACTATCTTGCCACAAGAATCACTTTTCTCAACTTACACCTGGGCATTTCCGCCATACACACATCATAATAACGTTAAAACCAAGCAAACAAACTAACTCTATAGACGAACCAATCAGATTTCTGAGCTCAGCTCAAAAATATTTACCTCTAAACCTCCATGCTGTGGTGAGAAAGCATCACGGAGCATGACATGCCACCACCATGCTACAACATGGGTCGCATTCTGAGGGTCTAGAGTTCCTTCGAAAAGTTTCAGGAGCAGCTCACTTTATAAAAATCAAATGTTGCAGGTTTTGTGATTAAGACAGGAGCTCTGAATCCCACAGAAACTGAAGGAATCAAGATTATCTCCATCCACGAACGAAAACAAATGTCAATGAAGTTTAGCCGATTATTGTTGCACTCAAACGAAACAGCCGGGCTTAGGAACGATGCTTTCACTGACCAGAAAATGGCAGCAGTTCTTAGCTTTGGTGCATTTTGAGGCAAAAGTATAAAATAAAGTGACTTTATGGTGTTTGACCTGGCATCACCAATCCCTTAATTATTGTCGGGTTGAAAACTACTATCTCTACGGAGGTGCTTGAAAACTTTGTTTTTCTCCTTTCTAAATCATAGAAGAGAAAGAAAAATGGAACAGTTCAAAATCGGCAGGTCTGGCCTCAAAGACGTCTGGAAATCGGCATCGATTGGTGCTGTGCACAGTTTGATGTTTTCCAATCGCATATCAGAACTTTTCAAGCATAAAACTGTCAGGTCACATCACAAATGTTTTTTTTAATCAGTATCAGACAGAAAATCATGATCTTTTTTTTTTTTTTTTTTACAAAAACAACCTGCATGATTAATTTCTGCGACTGAAATATTGCAGTTCAGTAAGTCTGCACACTTTTTTCAGCATTTCAAACCAACAGACAAAATGCATGGATTCAGTCTGTTTTCTCAGCTTGCACCTCCTCGTTACCACTAAGTCAACACTCATCAACAAAAAATATCAACAAACAGGCACCAACTCTTCTTCTCTGACTTTTCATATATATATATATATATATATATATATATATATATATATATATATATATACACATATATGTTCCGCACACACACACCTCCCAAACATCTGACAAACGGCTCACTGTTCCAGAAGAAGTGCATCTGCCCTGTTTCATCCTTAAGGGCTGTAATTTTCCTCCAATAATTACATTGTGGTTTGGCCTGCCCTGCCACAGATCTCAGGCTATGAAAGGGGCCGAGAGCAGCCCTTTAATCAATATTTAAAACACAAGAGTGAAGGGGGTTTGAAGGATGTCCTGAGAAAAGTCTCCACCAACGCTGATAATGACAGAAAAGGAAAACAAGACACAAACACGGATCAGATCAGCAGCATGTCAAACACAGCAGAGCGAAGCTGTGTCGGCATGAACAAAAAACAAAACAAAAAGAAAAACAGAAATCTGTTTTAAGTCCAAAAAAATCTGAGGGGGGTTTGTTCCCCTCCCTGATTTCAAAAGCCTGTATGTTGGTGTTTTCCTGAAGCAGATGATGTGCTGCGTCCACTGGGTAAACACGAGCTGTTATCAGCCTGTGGCCTGTTTCCCTGACTGGGGCCTGCCTGCCTGCCTGCCTGCCTGGCTGCCTGGCTGTGTAGGGAGAGAGAAAACCCCGCCGATGCAACAAGTCCCCCATTCACTCCCAGCTTTGTTAAGCTGCCTCCCAGCTCTGCGAGCGGAAAGCTTCTCTTCTCCAACACGCTGCTCCATTTACGGACACCCGTGGGCTCAGCTTTACCGCGCGAAACGCACCAGAACAGGGAGAAAAGAAAAGTGTCAAAAGAGCGAGATGTTTTGGGTTTTTGTTTTTTGGGGGGTTTTTTGGGGGGGGTCTCGGTGTCGAAAAGGGGAAATAATAAAACTGGAGTGGAAGCGACAGCGGCTGAGAAGCTCTACGCGGTTCAGGGATAATCAGCCTGTTAGACTTGTTTAACATCCACATGTTGAGATGTTTCTTCCCATTTGGCTCAAACTACTCTATTGATTTATTTATTTATTTATTTTAAAGAAACACGCGAAACGTCCGGGGGATTTGAGACGCGCAGGCTGAAGAGGAGGAGGTGGTGGAGGGGATGAAGTGGAGGAGCTGGGGTGGAGGGTAGGGGAGGGGAGGGGTGTGGGGTGGGGGGAAGAGGAGGACTCCTCCTCGGGAACTTACCTCGATCCAAACGCCGCTTTTTCCTCCTTTTAATTCCCACACTTTCCCATCGGATCGGAGCCGTCGCGGAACCGGGAAGCGCTCGGCCAACTCCGGAGTCCGCCCTCGGCTTCGCCTCGACGGAGGATCGGGGCGCGCTGAGTGCGTAAAATGCGCAGCGTCTCTCCAAGGATGCGAAATATGCGCGGAATGGGAGCAGGAATGAAATGAACGCAGCGGACTGAGTTGAACGGGGCGGGGTGAGAGGGACTGGCGTCACCCTGGATGAAACGGACTGAGTGAGTGAGTGAGTGAGTGAGCGATGGGAGGATGGGTGGAAAAAAAAAATAAAGGAAAGAGAGGGAGGGAGGGAGGGAGGGAGCGGACTGTAAGGGCTGCGTTCAACAACAAAAGAAAAGAGTGCAGCGCCCAAACTCTGTTCAGCTGAGCTGGAGGAGGAGGAGGAAGAGGAGGAAGAGGAGGAGGGAGGCAGATAAAAACAGGGTCTGTTCTGCTCGGCTGACGACCAAACTGATAGGATGAAGCTCAAAGAAGGCTGCTGACAGCAGCTTTGGACGAGTTCATTTGAAAACTTTTAGAAGCACTTTAACCAATTATACCACGACTTATAAAATTGTGTGTATTTGTGCAGACAGACTGCATGCTTCAGGCCTGTTTAGATTCAGGTATGGACAAAGTAAAGCCGGTGCTTAAATGAATTACTACTTTGTCCCTCAACTTGACAAGTTTTCTGTGATCTGTTAGAATGGTCTCGATCATTTGCTCTATAGGTTTCAGAAAATCACGTTGAAACTGCTTTTGACCCTTAATTTTGGCCAATAAAATGTTAATTTCAGCAGGAAGGTGTTTCTTGTTTGTTACACTACTAGAGAGAGAGAGAAAAAAACATCCCTCAGCATGATGCCGTCACTGCCATACTACTCAGTTAGTTTCATTAGCGCAAAAAGACATGTTATGAGCTGCACAATAAAATTACCAATCAATGTTTCTCAGTTTCCTAGAGTCTTTCGAAAATATTCTTTGGACTTTGACAGGTTCTCGTATTTCAGGTGCAGTACCAAGTTTCATTGGAAGGTTCTCGTTACGACTAAATTTAGGAATAATTTTAAAGCACCATAACTTTATTCGTAAATTGCTCCCCAAAACTCTCATAAATATATATATATTCCCGTTTTCAGAAATTAAATTATTCTATGTTTGCTAACTCACAATTATAAGTCGTTTAGACTTAAAAATGGTCTTACGTCTAAGCAAGTATTGAATGCTTTCATTTGTTTAATTCTGGGGGGGGGTCTAATTTTGACAAATTTTTTTTCAATTTTCTATGCAACAGGGAAATTGGCATCCCAATACTGTCACCATTATGCCGTGCTCTACTTGAGGTAAAGAGTTTGAATTTATATCCTTTGGACAAAACCTTCTCACAATGTCTTCTCTAAGCAGTGTATTTCATAAGTTGTTTATTTTTAAGCATTTTTTTTTTAGTTCTGCCCATGTCTGACCACAACCACACATTTTAAAGCATAAAATGTAAAGTGAATAAATGGAGGAAGAAGTTGTCTGGCCTACAAATCTATCTTTAGTGGACAAACAGTGTCTGAAATCTTTGCCTTTAAGAAATTGAGGAAGGAAAAGGAAGAACTACACAGAACAAACCCAGGACCTGAGACGTTCACCATCCACCAGTTGATCATTTACAGCAAGTTCCCAGTTAATAGTTTCTGGCTGTGAAACTGTGTTACCTTTGGCATTTCTCAAAGATTGGAAATTGAGTGAATTAACAAACAAAACTTTCCTTTAAAACAGCGAAAGACCTACAGTAGGCCTAAAGAACATCAGATTAAGACCAGCCGAAGATCGGAACAAACTCTTGACTCGATGCAAGTAAAAGGAAAAAAGACGATGGACGACTGATTGCATTTGCGCTGCACTTTGGGCAAAACTCAGTGAGGTGCGTCAGATTTATGATCCAACCCAAAACTAACAAATGAAAGCCTCACACAATGTTGATATTCCTTCGAGTTGGTTTGTTTTCAGTTCAGACAGAATGAGTCAAGGGTTTAAATCTGCTCAGAGGAGTCAGACTTTAATTTAACAAACGGTGAGATTAAACTAACAGCGTCAGCTCCCCCACACCCACAGACTGCCCTGAATGCACCCCCCAGGGCTGATGTGTGTGCGTGTGTGTGTGTGTGGGGGTGTGTGTGTGTGTGTGTGTGTCTGTGTGTGTTTGGGTGGGTGGTGGCGGCTTTGTGTCCCTCTCCCTCAGATCTTTGAATGCAGCAGGCGGCCGCCTCTGCCTCATAAAGGAGTTGTTGTTTACTACTAAGCTCTGCCTATCTCAGGTTTCACCCCCTCTGGCTGTTCTGGACTGTCATCTCCTCAGAGGGAGGGGCTGTGACTTAAAACAAACACAGATATGCCGGAGTCGCATCCCCTGGAACATCTACTGCAACCCGACACCGCCGCCGAGCCCGGGCCTGACGGCAGGAAAGGCATTCCACACGGCAGCGTGTCACAGTGTTTGCATGAGTAAGATGAAATTCTTCCAGATGAATACAAACAGCTGATTCACGCGTGGACTGTGCGCTTGTTGGCCGAGCGAAGCGGCTCTCGATCTCAGACTTGGAGCAATGCAAACACGGCGCCTGCCAGTAAAACATTCAGCTCGGTGACCTTGGGGTCAACGGTCTGACCTCAGCTCTGACCTCACCTGGTTTCCTGATGTTTTATTAACGCCAGGGATGCCAGGAATCTGACACTCTCTTCCTGGGAGATCCTTTGCACACCGAAGCAAAAGAAAAGCCATCTGACCTTACCCTATAATTTTACATGTTGTTTTCTTATTAGGATAAAGATTTAGTCTAAATATGTGCAGGAGCCACCTTGTGGTTGGGTGGGTACGGTGTTGGTTCTTGCATTTATTTTGCCCAACGTTCACTGTTGATAAAACCTGAGCCACAAGAGAAAAAAAAATCTGTAACTTATTCTAAACATAAAGAAAGATGAAAAAAATATCAATGGATGTAGATGCAGTCGAAAACAAAACATTAACTAACGATAAACAAGGTGACAAGGCCCAGATGATGATAAGCTTCTGACACAAAGTCATCAGAAGCTGAGCTTCCATTGTTTTTCTTTGATAAAAATGGAGACACAGCTTTAGATGCATTTCGAGGCAGAACCTCAAACAGTCTGCTTTTTCATTTGACATTACTGGAAAATGCAGAGGAAATCAGTCAGAATTCCCAAAGCTGCTGCGCTCCACAAGTCTGCTTTGTCCTTTAGAAAGCTTTCCAACTTCTCTGTTAGTCACGCTTGGCCTGTGTTTACGTTGTGCACACTAGAGGGAGATGCCTGGTCACAATCACTCAGTGGTGTTCAAACTTTTTACAAAACAGTCCACAACGATAAACTGTTGTTGAAGGTACCTGTGGGCCACTAAACCTATATAAAACCATTTATCTATTCATGAAAGCAAAACCAAAAACATTAGTGGTTGGTCAACACAATATTTGTCAGCAGACGTCCTGGAAACTTTATTGATAGCACTTTGTGTTTTTCAAACAATATAGACTATATTTAAAAAAACAAAAACAAAAGCTATACAGTGTATGTATTTACCAGGAAATTGAATACTTATAACTTCAGCAAAATTATTATAGACACTGTATACAAGTATATTATTGTAATGTTTTAACTTTTAGCGAGAGCAGAGAGTCACAATCCCCATTTTAACAACTGGCTTTGCTCGGTGCAGTAAGTAGAGCGTCACTGTGGTTGAAGAAGAATTTCACTACCAGGATGACAAATCCTGAGCAAGCCCCGTCACTTCCTGACAGGAAGCCCGTCGTGTTTGTTTCTGTTTGTGGGATCTGGAATGACGCGCAACTAAAATGTTCCAGCTGTTTTACCTCTGTTATAAAAGCACCGCTGAGACTAACTTGATTTAAGGATAATATTCTCAAGAAGGAAAAAATAGGTGTTCACCTTTTTTTTTTGCCTCAATGAGAGTATGTTTTTAAAAGTTCTGATTTTGTATTTAATGACAGTTTGACCACAGTTTTGGTCATTACATATCTGACTAATCTGGGTAAGAAAAGGAGCTCTCAGAAAGAAGAAAACTTCATGCAGATTATGCATTAGTTTGCACTTTTACAACCCTTTGATTTAAATTCACTGTCTAGAGATTCATTGTCTGTGATGATATGTGACTCCTACTTTTTATATTTATTTATTTATTTATTCATTTATTTATTTATTTATTTTGGATTAATAGTAGGTTTGGCTTCCAAGCAGACTCCAGACATTTGGATAATAAATAAAGGCAGAGCACATGGAGTCTGGGGGGAACAATGAAAATACAATGAAAAACAAGAGAACAAATAGAGTGAGAAATAAGCTTTTAAAAACAAAAAAAGAATTGATCGAAAGAGAAGCATGAAACACACAAGAACAAAGAGATTTTTTTTTTTAAATTGACATAACAGTCATGTCATTGGACTGTGGCAGGAAGCCAGAGTACCAAGAGAAATCCAACACATGGGCAGAACATGCAAACTCCATGCAGAAAGGCCCCAAGTCAGGATTTGAACCCAGGATCTTCTTGCTGCAAAGCAACAGTGCCGACAACTGTGTGACTTTGCAGACCCGGCGCCAACCTGCTGGATAAAAATAAAACAGATTTACACAGATTTTTCAACCTGTCAGTGATGCAATCAATTCAGAACGAATACATATATAATATATATGATATATATATTAAGTTGTCTTCTACTCATGGTTCCCACAGGGATCGTCTTCCTCGTGTCAAGTCGACACTTACATAGTGCAACTTGTTGTGCATTGGACCCAAATGCAGGTAAGATCATGCTTAGCTGAATGTGTATTGAAGAGCACACTCACTGAATAAAGATGACATGGTGGAGAACAACGAGGAGCAAAATAAGTCGTCAAAACCTGAACATACTTAGCATTTCTACAGAGTGGATAAAGCCAACATTCAGCTTTTGGATGACCAGACTCTAAACTCTTTTGAAACGTTTTGGACTAAGCAAAAACAACAACAACAACAAATATGTATCTGAGTGAGGAAATGTGTGATTTGAAAGAAATGTGGTCACGTCTGACAAGTCTATTCAGATGGCTTGCCTTCACAATAAATGTTTGTGGTTCTTGGTTTTTATCACACCGGGATCTGGCTTGATGAATGGATTCATTCCTTTATGTTCATTCAGTTCTTTTTTATTTCTTATGTTCTGTTCTCTGTGTATTTTGAACTTGACTCTTATTTTAGTGTTAAGACCATAACATTCTCTGCAAAATTAGTTCTCAAAATCAGTGTGTGAGTCTGAGAAAACCTTCTCTCTTGTGAGGCGTCTGAGAAATAAGAAGTTAGTTGCTGCAGTAGGAAAGACGTGGTGAAGTATGAAGCCTTTGCCAGCGAGAACTTTTCTTTTTGCAGCCTCATGTAAAAGAGCTCCTTTCTATGTTTGTGCAGAACGTGAACAGGCTTTCAGTTTTCTCCCTCTTTGGTTTGTAAATATTTGTGTTTTGGTTCTGCTCCCTCTGTGCTTCCTGTCTTGATTTTCACCCTCACTCAACTGTTCGGCATTCCCTTAAGTTTGCTCACCTGGTTTCCTGGTTACTAATCATACCTCCTCGGTTTAAGCATTAATTTTGATTGCTAGAATATTCTGCTCTTCTCACTTTTGTCCTTTGAGCTCCACTTTTTTCTTAATTAAATCATCCTCAACACCACAAGTCTTGTGCTAACCTTTCTCTGTCTGTGTCCTTTGCAACTTCAAAAGCTGAGTTTTTATTTTATTTCTTTTTTGTTTGTTTGTTTTGTTTTTTTACTAAACGAAAAGGTTTCCCCAACTCTGTTTGACAGCGACAGAAAAACTGGCCGTCATTTCCTTTGTGGTTTTCACGGCGACAAAATCCAGGTGAAAGCAAGTGGAAAATTGTTGTATTTTAACAACATAAGTATGCCATTAACACAAACAGAAAAACCAATTAAAAACGGAGAAAAAGAAACAAAGCCAAACCTTGACACTTTGCTGTCAGAGCTGGAATGCCACGGTGAATGGATAATCCACCTGAAATAAAGGCAGTACTTCAGCGCAAAAATTAATTAAGTTTTCACCTGATGGAATTCATTCCCTTGAATGAAACGAGTCTCGGGCATAAAGATCCTGGAGCACGGGCGCATTCAGCTTCATAATGACGCGTTTGGCCTTGAGCTGCGTGGCTGGAACTCAGCCGCCTACCTTCACATGTCGGTAATAGCCGTCTGGAGAGTTTGTGTAAGTTTCATTTAACCTTCAGTAGAGTGCGCCTTTTGCATGTGTGTAAGTTCTGTTTTATGTCGCCTTCTTCTAAAGACCTGGGTGAATGCATCCACAGCACACACGAGGCATTCATGTACCTTGTAATTACACGAGATTTTCCAAACACTCTGATCACTTCCCTTCCTTCATCCTTGAAGCTGCGTGACTATTCAGAGATACAGGATAATTTCATGTTTTTGTATAAAATCAGTTTACCAACCCCAACCTTACCCTGAAGCTCCTCTTCCTTGAGAACGTCTATTTCTGTACATTTGGTGTTACTTTCTCCACTTCTTTTCCACGTGTCTTGTTTTGACATCTCAGGCGCGTCAGTGAGAAGCTGGTTACCTGCTCACAGGGACTTAAATCCTCACATAATAAAGACAGCGAAATTTTAGCAATATGACTTGGAGGGAGGGAGTGTGGAATGCAATGTCAGTGCAAACACGAGCTTGCAGGAAGACTAAGTCTCCTACTTCCTTTGTGTGTTTTTGAAAGACTTCGCTTCAGTCGAGCAGGTAGAAGAACTGGCTCCTATTGAATGTTTGACATTTATCTGACTCGTCTGCACAGACAGACAAGAAGACATGAAAGATAGCAGCAGCAGGACTGAGCGGAAGGGACTCCGTCTCCATGATTGGCATTGATCCCACCGCTCAGAGGAGAAGACAGGAAGAATGAACGACTCAAGAGCTTCCAAGCATCTTTACTCCTCTGGAGCCTCCAGAGTAAAAGAAAAAAAATGCTGATCGAATCAGTTTTACCTTTGTGTCATTATGTTGTGTTATCATTGTGATAAGTGGTCAGAGACAGGATTTGAATCAGGAACCTGACAGGACAAATGAGAGCTGGACAAATGCTCCACAGAGAAAGACCCAAAAACTGATAAAATGTTTGTTTTTTTTACATAATCTGTTCTAAATGTGTGAAATGTTGTCTTCACATTGAAATGTCAGTGTAAAACCAAATTGTTTGAATGGTAGGAAGTTTTCTAACAGTTTCTGAAAGTTTTCTGCTCACCGTTATGCTGTGACATGCGCAGCTTGTCGAACGAATCTTTGCATATTCTCAAAGCAAACTGAGATTTGTTTATTTGTAATTGTGAATAGAGATCTGAAGACATACAGGTACATTCAAATACTATTGAATAAATTCATTATATTTTAGCAGCTCAATCCAATAAGTGAGTAACATTACGTACACTGACGTCTTTTGTTGCCGTTAAATATGATGAATGTTCTGTTTACGCCTTTCGAAAACACATTTGTGATTAGAATATTACATCAGATCAGTAAAAAACATTTCTCAATTCACGAACACGGGCTTTAAACGTGTTTTAGATTTTATTTAGCTTTTATTTCACCAGGATAAAAGTCCTTCAGTGGTGATAAATTACTGATGGCAGCTTCTACCTCCAAGGGCGACACAAACAAGTAATGAACTTGAGGGACAATGACTTTGTCACATTGGCCGAGGCTGGTTTAGATACTATTTTTTCTATTATATGAATGAAACATCATTTAAAATGGCTTTTGTATTTACTCAGGTTATTATTAGCCTCTCTTATAATTTATTTCATGATCTGAAGCAGGAAATCTGTAAGGGGATAATATCACTGTATTTGTCCCATTCTTAATGACAAGCCTTTGAATTAAATCAATAGATCGTACAAATAACAAAAACAAATTTGAGTGTGGAAAAGTGCTGAATCCAGTATTATTGGAAAATGATTTGGTCTATGTAAAGACAAAAAAACACAACATTTTGTAAGATAAACAAAATATCCCGTCTATTACAGAGTATAAAAAGATCCCACCTTCCTCGGTGCGTCATCCCCTTTAGACAATATCATTTAGTGCGACCCTGTTGCGTTGTATAATTGTTCATATAATTTATTTTTTTTTTGTGAACAAAAGCAGCTATTCAATCCGCTGACCTTTATCATGATTTCCAAGAGCTCTCTCGGTAAGAGTCCTTCACTCTAAGAGAAGAGTGAGGATGTGCTGACACACAGAGACAGACATAATGGGAACTACAGAGCTGTAGGAGTCTCATTTGATAATGCCTCCGCCTTCTCGAGTCTCTGTCTCTTCTCAAAACAATGTGATATCGTCAAGCAGCTGCAGATATTCACCCAGAGTGAGCTTTGAACAAGGAAGAGAAAACAAGACAAGTCAGAGCATAAAAACACAGACACAAACCCTGAAAGCAGCACTCAGCACCAGCAAAACATCCGCAGGCTTTACAGTCAGAACTTTGATTTAATTTCTACTAATATATCAACATGATGATTAATCGATTGCCTTAAAGGCAACGGACTGTTTAATTGAGCTCATCAAGAATGTCAGAGGTCAATCTCTGCTTTGGTCAAGTCAGTCAGGTTTGATTATCTTCTGCTTTCTAGTTTTTGTTTTGTTTTACTAAAAGATGAATATTACAGAAAAGAATCATATTTTAAATGAAAACAAAGTTTAGTTTTGGTTTTATATTTTCTAAAGCAGGGCTCTGAGACTTTAAATCATTTGTAGTTTGTATCCTGATACACAGAAGACAGAATGTATAACAAAAGTGTGAAGAAGCAGGAAGTGATTCTTATGTACGATTAATGAGCTGCTCAGAGGGAACTTCAGACAAATGAAACAACATATGTCAGACCAGTGCAAATTAATACACAAGCTGCTTTATTAATGGGCTATAAAGCTTTAATATCAGATGTTTTTCTCTGGAAGCCCAGAATCTGGGCCTGTACACTTTTTTTGACCTAGTTGTGAAGTGTGTGCTCTTACTTTTGGTTTCAAACTTTTTTTTTTCTTTTTACATCAGAACATCTAATGATTTAAATAACTTTTTATTCCTTCTTTTTTCCAAGCATAGCTTTTTTACTTTTTTTTTTTTACAACTTTTTGGGGGTTTGATCAGGGTCATAATTTATCACGTTCAAAACTACTCACCTGGACCAATTGGGATCAGGATTGAATTCAGTGAAAATATGGTGTTGTATAAGAAAAAAAAAAACACAATTAATTCAAAATATATGTGTGATTTGAGCATTTAATGAACCTTATGACTGCTTGCCTCCACAATCTATCAAAAATACTTAATTAACAAGAGAAGTAAAGCCACAGCAACCAAGATACTATACATGGTACACGTGTTGAAATATTTGTTCAGAACTTTAAGGTATCAATCTTATACTGCATTTAAAAAGTTTCAATGGAAACAGTTCCCTGGTTTGAATCAATAAACTTCAGTAAAGATGGATGAAACAACTTCAGCACGTCCAGCCTTTATTAGAATTTCATATAAATGTGTAAAATGACCAAAAAAGTAAAAAAAATAAATACTTGGGGTTTTGTAAATCCTTTGACTAACGGTTCATTTTATGGTCTGTCTTCTCTTTTTTCCGTCTCTTCTCTCGAGCTTGGAATGACCGGCAGCAGCTGCCGTGCAATAACACGGAGCAATCAGGCGCAGACAACCAAAAGTGCTTTTATTTGAGACCGAGATAGTCATTGTTGTTCCCTGACAACACTGCAGAGCAGATCTCTATTTAAATCTTACTCTGAGCTCTCATGGGAGCAGAATTTGAATTTAAATAGGCGATTTGAACCAGGCAGAATGAATACACAGTAAAAAAAAAAAAAAAGAAAGAAATGCAACAAAGCAAAGCTTCCCACTGTGAGACTAGCACGGGGAAAAGAAATGTAACAGCCTTGGATTGGAGCTTTCTGAAACTACCTCCGCTGACTGTAGTTGCACACATTATTTGTTTTTGCACTGAAAACTTCAGAGCTGCATTAAAGGGCAAGTCCGCCTTCGTTTCTTGATGTCTTCACTCGGGGGAATGTGGGCGTGTGTCCATGTGACTCCATTGCATAGAGCAACAATGTTAACAATAATGCAATAACAATAATGTAACGGGTAATAACAAGAGGAGCTCAATTGTTCCCTGGGCGAGCCGGAGCGGAGAGGAAGCGATCATAACATGCTTTCAGAGCCTCTAGCAGCAGTTGTGAAATGAAAGCATCAGAGATGGAAATCACCGCAGGATAATGTTACTTTTAGTATATTCTTCGACGTGCTCAAAGGCTACACTTGATACACACTCACTCTGACAAATACTTTCCTTTCTAGAAGAAAAAAAAAATTATAGAGGTTTGAGGGTGTAATATTGCATTATTAGAGGTGTGCTGCCAGAAATGTAAATAAAAACAGAATGTAGTGTGTGCTCTGCTTTTTTTATTCAATTTCAGATTATTTACAATTCTAAAAGTAAGAAATTTGGTTGCCTGTTTGGACGCTGATTCATTCAGGTGAAAACGGTTTAAAGTGAGATTCTGTGGAATAGATACTAGCAGTCAGTATCCTACCATCACTACACAGTTGTCTTGAGAACATTTTAAATCAGAGATCAAACAAGTTTAATTTCTACAAACTTCTATGGGAGGATATTTTTGATCCGTTAGAAAAATACAGAGAGCTGATTGAATGTTCGGCAGTGAAGACAGAGACCAGGTCTTCTGGAAACACGTCAGTGGAAGTGTCACGGTTTTGGTTGGTCGTTGCTCAACGCCGCCACAGAATCTACAACGAATGCTACCCAAGAACAGAGGCTGGTTGAGAAAAATGTGAAACAAGCCAAGAAGTGGATCAAACTTTCCTTAAGTCGATATCAAAGATTGGTGGACGACGTTGGATATCCCAATATTTTTCTCGGCTATTTTGGGTTTACCTGCAGTTAACTTGACCTGCAATGAGCATTTCTAGAACTAATGGGGTGTTCACATTTTTGTCATGGCAAGTATATGACACCAACTTGACATGTTTACACATCCATCTATGTTTTAAAATTTTATTCTGTTCATATTGCTATTTCACTCAACTTCTCTTGGAACAAAGGCTGAAGTTTTTGCAGCACGGCGATGCTGAAGTAGACATTTCAGCCCTACCTTTAAACCCGAGTCGAAAATTAAATTACCAGCTGCACAATGCAACAATCCGAAAGCATTTCTCGCTTTTGTTTTGTTTATTTCTGATTTTTTTGTTGTTGTTGTTTTTCTTTTAAATGGCTATACAGTGGACACACAATGGACACCAAATTAATTGAAAAGCAACACAGAATTCAAAAAATCTCAATTCGAATGCCTGTGCAGTTCACGTTGGCCCGTGCAATGCCACGGTGGCATCATCAATAATACATCAACACATGCGCGTACACACCCATTCCCCCCCTACATTTTCAAAGGCTATTGTGGAATCTGCGAGGAGAAATGAACCTTTTCATCCATTCAGTGACTCCTCTATCTATTTCGGTCTGCGATGGGGTCAGCTCCAATTCAGAAAGCTTTTACACCGCTTCTCTAACAGTCTGTCTCAATTTAGTGAAAAGAAAATTGTTGTGGAGGTTCACTTGTCGCTCTGTGCTCGGAAAATTTGAAGCATTTTGACCCCAATTCTTATTTTTATTTTTTTGCTTTATTTTCATTGGAAACACATTCCTCTTTATTTCTGTTGAGGCCAGAAAGTTTAAGCACGTTCAGACACTGAAATGTTTATTGAATGTAGAGCATTAGAGCATAAACAGAAACATTACAGAAATTGTGTTCAAACCATGACATAGGCTTGCCTTTAGCTGCTTTAGCAGAAAGCCGTCTTTCACATCTGATGCACATATTAATATGTATATATATATAATGTATAAAAGTTTTTTAGATGCTTATGCACCTCAGTTAAAAAGAAAACAAATTTTATGGAATAAAATACAAAAAAGGTAAGTAGTTGCTTAGCAAAATCTTTATGTTTAATTATGAAAGTACAGCAAAGCTTTGGTCAAAAATCTTTATGGTTCTACTTTGTCTGCAAAGGAAATCTGGAGCGTTAAGACAGCTGGAGCACATTCCTCCCAGTATCAAGATGATAGTATTCACAGGTTTAAATAAAGGCACTTATGAGAACATAAACAAACCTGGAGGATATTTTCTAACAGCTGGAAAAGGGGTATCAAAATGCACAATAAATACGCATAAACGTTCTTTTCTTTCTTTTGCTTTTCAGATAAAATATAAAGGTGATTTGAAATGTGGTCATGATATTTATTTGGGGTAACATCAATGGACTTAACTAAGGTTTGATCATTCCTGCAATTTTCCACAAAAAGTTTTATTTTATTTTATTTTTTTTTTTAAAAGCTGCGCGTCTCTGAAGGAGTGGAAGTAGATACAGATTTATGTGATTTCTTATCTAGCAGACTGAATGTGATTCATGCATTTGTTAAAAAAATAAAATATAAAAACACACAGAGGATACAAAACACTGATAAGAACATTGTGGTTGCTATAACGTGTTCCCACTTGTGAAGTGTAACGCTCAGTCCACGTTTCTGTACCTGGAGAAAAGGTTATACAGGACACGCAGAGTTGATTTAAGGTCGCAGTTCACAATATCTGAGGAAAACAACAAGAAAGAGTTAAAGATTAGGCAAATATAAGCATTTTTTGTCATCTGAAAACCAACCAGGCAAATTTTTCCTTTCGCAAAAAGAAACACTTAATACGAAGCCTGGCTGATAACAAATATCATTGACAGAGCAATCATCAAACAAACGCCAGAAACGTATTCATATTCCATCCAGTCCATGATTTTTGTAATGTGAAAAATGAACACAACTTCAAAATATTTCAAAACTTTTTTCCATTTTCAATGTCCCATGTGCATAGCTTACACAATTCAAGCAAGGAACTGTTAGAAAGAAAACTTAAATAACTAAATAGAAAAATCTGCAAAAACATTGTTTCAGAAGCAAGCAATACTTCTGACTGCATTTTAAAATGGTGATCTCTCTTGGTCGGGGTCTGACCACATCTTGACCTGATCTCTGTTTCCGCCCACTTTACTTTCCAGGAGTTCAGAACTCTGCATGAAGCCGAACAGATTTCCATCCCAATTTAAGTCTGAACTTTGGCTCGGCTGTTCCAAACATTTTTATTTCTTTCTTTTCTAGATTTTAAGAAAAAAAAATTGCCAGAATGGATGCACAAAAAGAGACTATAATATAATACATCCCTTAAAGAAAGTCTTTTAACATTAAATGTTTTGATCCAAGTTAGGCAAAAGATATTACTTAAGACAAGTACCGTTTCAGTCACTGTTTCCTTTTTTAGGACACGGTACAGTTTAAGAAAAGCAAACGTGGAAAGCATAAAAGTGATGAACAGGCATCTCACCCTCGGGTCGGGGCTTTGGTCGCTCCAGGCCTCCGTCCTGCATCAGCTCAAAGGAGAACGACACGTTGTGAACCTGTAGGGAGAAAGATGATGCCGTCACACTCTCTAACAAGGGAACACCTCAGGTGGGTTTATTCATGCACAGCTGTGCTCTGCAAGTACTTTAGCCTTTAAGAGCAGCACAAAAAAGCCAGCAGCTTAAATTATTAATGTCCACATGTCCCCCATCACCAGCATCAAAAAAGGTCCACGGTCCAGACAGTGATTCCATCTATATAGATCGCTAAGAGAGTCAGTAGCCAGTTATGACATCACATAACTGGTGAAGCCTATAATAATCCCTCCACATCAATACTTTCAACACCTTGTTTTAGTGAATTTAGCTTAGAGGTCATCATTATTTACTTATTTAAAATAAAAGCATTAAAAATATCATCCTAAAAAATACAAAATGTGTCAATCTGAATCAGCTACATTTGCTGGATTGCAAGGTTATTTTTTGTTGGGGTTTTTTTGTGCATGACAAATGCAAATGGTTTACTGTAAAAAAAAAAAGGATATAAAACTTCTGCAGAAAAACAATAATATCTGTAGAAAACTGTAGAATTTAGCTTTGTTTAATAGTTATTAGTCTTCAAATAACTAGAGGAAGGAAGCAAGGTCACAACAGAGGAAGGAAAGAAGTAAGAAACTGAGGGCACAAAGAAGAAAAGAAGGAAGTAGTCAAGGAGGAAAACGAGGTAATAACATAAAGCAGAAAACTGAGAAAATAAGACATGACAGAAGTGAGTTAGGACACAACGATGGAACCAAGGCAATAAAGAAACAAGGAGGGAAAGTCGTACAAACAGGAGGGAGGAAAGACAAAAGAGAACAGGGAAAACGGACAAGAGGAAAAACAACATTTACAAAATAGGTAAGGAAATCAAATGAGGGGAAAAAAATTGTTTCAACTTTATTTTTGTCCTTTCCCATTTGCTTCTGGACATGAAAAGCGCTGAAATTAAATTAGTTCCTTTTTCAGATTGGCTGGGAACCCTGGGTGACGTGCAGACAAATTATGTCATAATTATGATGTCCGAAGCATGAGAATGATATTTTCTTTAGTCTCCCTTTCTCTAAGGTTGCTGACAGACCTACAGAGTCAGATGAGCAGAGACCCAATTGTGTTCAGGAAACCAAAAAAAGGACTTCCACTGCAATCTCTAGAGGGTAAAAAAACTGCAGGGGAAGAGAAAGACCAATCAGGGAGAAGAGGCTAACAGTTGAAAGATGTTTTCTATTCCCTGCTCATCATTTGTGTGTGCGTGTGTGCTCTTAGTATGTGTGTGTGTGTGTGTGTGTGGGTACCCTTCCTGCTGTGAAGTACTAAAAGCTTTGCCCAACAAAGGCTTATTGTGTGAAAAGCGTGACCTAAGCCCATCTAATACAAAAAAGCAGAAAGGAAGAGCCTGAAGAAGAGATCCACTGAGCAGGAGCAGGAGTGATTTCTTGATGCCTTGTGCTACTTTTCAGCCCACCCCTGGTGTATCGTTGATAGGCCTCGAACACACACACGGAAACAGAGCCGAGCCCCTGAGCCACTCCACTGTTTCCCTGTGCAATAGGAGATTACAGATGCTGTGGGGCCGGTGCCTGTTCTTCTGGGCCAGGAAAGGCTGTGTGCATTGTAGCACCGATGCCCATTCTGCTCCGCAGCTTGGCAGGGGCTGCTGGCTAAAACCCAAACAAAAGGCTACTGTGGTGTCCGCAGATTGCCTGTTCAGAATACCGTAGTACTACAGAGGCCAGCGGCTGAGGCGAATGGGCTCCGGGGAGAGCGAGCGACATTTATCAAGCTATTGAGAGGAGAGTCTTGGCTCCGGGCACAGAAGGCTCCTCCGAAATGGAGTATTGATTTAAGAGTGTTGCTTAAACTGTGGGTCAGGATGAAGATGAGCTCAGAAAGAAAAAGTAACAATGCAGCAGAGTGGACAACAACACTTCACAAAATACAGAGGGAATAAAGTGGTGCTAGTGTTGTTTTTCGGAGATTTCAAGTTTGTGTCTGGCAGGAGAGATTGGCTAGCACTCTGCAAAACTAACGTTGCATCAGTTTAAAGAAACAGGATTTAATCATGTATGTAACTCTACATGTCAAATATGCTTCCAGTCATTTAAATCAGATTATGATTGTAAACAAAAACAAAAAAAAAAGGAATGCAACAGATGTGCAGTTCAGCCAAAAAAAATAGTAATTCCCTCTGCAGATTTCAGTCTAAAGTACTGCAATCTTTTTTTATTATATCTTCTGACTTGGGAGTAATATTAAGATTTGGTAGGAGCCCAGTCAGACTAGCGATCTGATTCCTATAGAGACTCAGTGAAGGGAGCTAAACATAAGGATGGCAAGGAAAAGTGTAAATTATTTCAACATTGCAATTTAAAAAAAATATCAGTGTCTTTTCCTATCAGAAATTAAACCTTTTAATAGAAAGGAAATCCATTAGATGCCTTCGACTCGCTCATCGGAGGTATTTAAGTCGAAAGACAAACAAGACTTTGTACCTTTTGGTCAAAATTCTCAGGTGTGAGGAAGAAGTTGTAGAGTGGCACGAAGTATCCTTCCAACAGACCCATCAGCAACACCAGATAAACCCCGTCTGCAAACTAAACAAAAACAGATGCACAAACACATGAAGACAAATTTGACCCAACTTGAAAAATAATAGTAGAGTCAACTGTTTTGCCATCACAGTAATCAGTTGGACAGATTGAGTTTCACTGGAACAAAGGTTGTAAGAAATTAAAAGAAGCTTTTCATTTCCTGAGAAAAAAGAAAAAGTCCTAATTTGTCTAGGAAACCACATAGGATGCTGTTGATGAGATAAAGAACCCTTTAAATAAAGATAGATCCAAAGCAGCTAGACTCAGCCCAGGTCGACAAGGCAAGTCAATTCCTGAATCTTAAATGACATTTTAGCTGTGAGGTTAAAATAGGTAGATATGTGACTCACCTGTGTTTCCAGTTCAGACACTTCTAGGTTCAGCTTGTTTAGGTGTTTGTTCACAAAAGTGATCAAAGTCTAAAACACAACAAAGAAACAAAAAAAATCATGGATATAAGCAATAAAGAGTTTAATGATAATGGCAAAAATGATATTACTATTTAAAAACAAAATAGTTTTCAATATAAATTAAGCGTAATTGGAATACATTGATTTGTAAATTATTGCGCCCCTAACTAATTAAAAGTTGACACAGATATCCATTACGTTAAACAAAAATTATTTGGAATGCAAAAAAATTAAACCTTGTTGGAAAGTAAAACAATTAAGAACGGTGATGAAATAAAGGAAAATAACATTTAATTCTCCAAATTTCGTACAACATCAGGATTCTTCAAGCTCAATAAGATCAGCTTGGTATTTATATGAATCGGGTCAAAACTGCACTAAAAGAGAGTCAGAATAGAAAAGCATCCTGTGGAATTGGTTTTTGAAACTATTGCAAAAGCATCATCTGGAGACAACAATCGCAAGGCCAGTTTCTCTGACTGGTCGGCCAGCAGCTCCTATTTCAGTGATAGATTAAACCGCTTAAATCACGTAAATCTTATAAACAGCAAGAACAAACAAATTTCTCTAAATACCATCCAAACAAAGAAAATGATTGATGATGCAACAAAAAGTTAAACATGTCTCCTATCAAACATTTTTGAGAGTTTTGATGGAAGTTATCTTTGAAAGGTTATTATATAATCTACTCATTTCTCATGTCAAAGTTCATACTTCCCTAGAATGACATCCTTAAAGTCATTTTTAGATGCATTTTAAAATCTAATAAAAAACAAAAGACATTAACTTAAGTCACACCTTTTTTTTTTTTTACAGTGACCCGGATGGATGGATGCTCCAACCTCACGACAACAGAAAAGTCTAGTAATACCAACATTTTATATATTCTGGTTTACTATCCCATATTATTGAGATACTGAAAATATTAAAGTTTCAGAGCGTTCAGGATTGTGTGTGAGCGTCTCTTTGTTTCATTACAAAATGTCACACTTCCGCATGACTGTGTCAGAGATGACAGATAAATCTGTGATGTTGCTGTGAAGCCTCGCTACCTTTTTGACAACATTCAGCTTATCTGGAGCGTGGTCGAACAGGGTGTCAAAAGCATCGCGCTCTGAGGAGGATAAAGAAAATGTATTAATAAATACAAAATAACAAAAGGATGCAGGACGGGGAACATTTTTTATTATATATTTATATAAATGCCTACCATGTCTGCCAGAAAAAGCCCTGGGGGAAAAAAAAAAAAGAATCAGAAATCAGAAGCAGTTTGTTTTCATATTGATAATTTCACACTTGAATGTTCATAATAAACAGGAATGTTTAAGATGCTTCAGGTTCAATCACAGAGGAATGCAAAGAATGGAGGGATTATGTTTAACAAATGACAATGCAATAATAATAAAGCCAGCTCCAATAATATGATTAACAATGGACACAGATTGTTACCCTAGGTGTTTAAATAAATATAACAGCCACATGTTACAGTACAATGCAATCACCTCAAATACTGCAGGGTATTAAAACAATAAATGAAGACATGTCTGTGCAGAACATCCTGCTTTTCTGTGGGAATGAAGGGCCTCTTGTCTGTTATTATACTGTCCGTAGTTTGGAGGAGGCCTTTGTTGGAAAGGCTCAGGTGGTTCTGGAGGGTAGGGATCACTGCAGCAAGAGTGTCCCCGAAGGCAAAGATATCGCAGCGGGCAGGCCAGCGAGAAATGGCAGCCGCACAGACAAACAAACACACAGAAATCACACGCACACATGTTCACGGTGTAATCTCTGATGGCAAACGCGGGCAGGTCCGGGCAACGGTCCTAGTGGTGTGGTAATAACCCATTTCCACTGTGACCACCATTGTGTGTGTGTGCGTGTGTGTTATTAGCAGTCTATCCATCCGCCACAACCAAATGGGAGTGTGTGTGAGTGTTGGCCTGCTGTTATCTCCCTCGTTGGTGCTGTCAGGCTGCAGGACTCCCTCACAGGGGAGACAAAAAGACCGAGAGAGGCTCTGCTTGGTTAAAATTGTCTAATTCTTCAGCTGAGGGTGCCATCACAGTGCTTGTTTAGATACAATGGTCGTCATTTCACCTGTGCACATTTGTTCCACTGGCTCAGGGAAAGAGGGGGATGCAAACTTCCAATTCTCAGAAAATGAAATCTATATTTAAATGAGAGAAGAGAATTTTTTTTAGGTGCACATTTTAGGTTATTAAGTACTAAATATAGGCGTTATTTATTTTAAAGTAAGCTAACACTTCCATAAAACTGATCTGCATAGTTCCCGTGTCCCAATGTTTTCTTTTCATCAATGTGCACAAATGGAAAAACATTTACATGATATGTCATGAATGCAATGTATATTATAACGACATATTTTTATGATACTATTAAAGTAATGTTTTTTATATTTTGTGTAGTGAATCTTTTTTAATCTTCTAGCTGCATCCATCACAGATTCTTCTGTTGATTTCCCAGGCACACATTAAACTACAAAAATGTTAAATTCTGTTTTTAAAATCAACATTTCTTTTGGTATCTGGATTATTTAACTAGGACAACAAACAGGTATTTTTTTTTTTTTTTTTCCAGACCTGGACGTTTAAGTGTCAGGGCAAAACTTAAGCGGCACCATGCCCATAAATGTGACATTTTGTGTGCGTTAAACCGTTAAACCATTTCATCTCTGGTTGGTTGTTTTGTGTCGACGCAGCAGCGGTCGGCAGTTCAGAGTTACGTGACCTAAAACCACCCAAACATTTTTCTGAAAAGGTACAAAGGCTGAGCTATTTGTGCTTCAAGAGTACAATGTGTTTTGCAAAAAGTTATTATCGGGAGGTTTCTTTGAAGCACCAACTCTAATATCTTTCAGCGGTGCTGAAGTGTGCGGTGAGGTGTAAGAATGGGCAACACAAAGACATGTACTCACTCTGTGTTACCAGTGATTTCTTCTTGGATCTGCCGGGACTGAAGGATGCCCTCTCTCTTCTGAAAGACACAAAGGCATTCATTGTATACATGTTATGAAAGCTGTGCTGCCAAATATGAGAGGAAAAAGTTAAAAAAAAAAAAGAAGAAAACAAGGTATTGAAAATTAAAAGACTAAGTGAAAAAAAAAAAATCTAAGAGTTGCAGTAAAACATCAGCTTCATAAATTATGATAAAATAGTGCACAATTTAGAAAACGCACAAGAAAGACACCCACCTGAACCACCACTACTTGAATAGAAACATGGTCTGGCAATCTGATTGGTGCTCTGAAGTGTTGTGACAGCGCCACCAGCAAGTGCAGGATGGCGACGATACTCTTAGCATGGACCGCTGATATGGGAAGAACCACCACAGGAAGAAATAGTCAAACTTCAAGCAAGTTTTCTTACACAGTAAACTAAATTAACAAACAGTTGTGTCAAATGCTTGTTGGCAGCTGTTTAAAGGGGCAACATTTTTTTTCCACATCAGATCAGAGGTGAGTTCCCACTGAATAAATGAAATCAACCTTTGAAAACTGCACTTGGTCGGCTTTTCCATCCGGTTATCTATGTCTGCTTTTCATTTTGGGTGATCCGACACGTAAATAAAACAAAAAACAGTGGAAATCCATAAGGGATCAAATAGTTTTTCATGGCGTTCTGTGTATAAAATTAAAAAACTGAGCGCACGATTTGCTCCATCACAAACGGACTGTTTAGTTTCAGCTTGTGAGGCACAAACAAGCAAGCAAATAAGGTTTATAATCCAGAAAACAATCAAAGAATCAATTAAGTCTAAAGCTTCCGATCGAAGTCAGTGGCATTACTGCATCACAAAGTGAGCGTTAAAAGGGCGTTCTTTACATCGTCCCTGCATGTAAGGATCTGAACAGGCTAATTCAGGAATGAGAGTATTTCTGCAACATCAAATGAGAGATCAAAGGAAAACAAACAAAACAGCATTGATTAGGAAAAAGCTCTTCAAATAAAAGGACAGGGAAATCAATTCCATTCCATGTTATCGACTGTGCTCCTTAGCATTTCTGAGGAAGTCTCACAACAATAGCTTTTCAAGGACACAGCCTCCACCAGAAACACAAGTAAGAATGTTAAAGTATTTTTTTTTATTATGAAAGAAATGCATTTAGTACTGTCCTTCTGTGGTGCACCGCTCTCACTTTATCGATTTTTTTTTCTTTTCTTTGTGTTTGCAAGTTTGTTCCTGAAACAGAAAATCGGTTCATTAGTTTTCTTTTTCTCTTGACATTTTCGTTTTGGTCGAGTTAAAAGGCTGTCCTCGCCACTGAGGAATTCATGTGGTAGTATGTGAGCTTAAATCTAAAGCAAATGCAGTCTTCCTGCAAATTTTCCATATGAAAATGTAATAATTTTCATACATTTTCCAGATTTTTTCTAAAGATCTTTCAGATAGGGATATTTGAGCTTAAATCCTTGAATAGTTTTTTTTTTACTAATCATAAAACAACACAATGCGGATGCTTGCCTACAAATCAACAGAATATTATGATGTTATTTTCCTGTTTTTCTCTTTTCTGGAAATGCCCAGATCTAACAATAGTTTATAACTCTAATAGATTTGGACAAGGTTATATTTTTAAAAGATAAATTCATTAAAAATCTAAACCAAAACTCCGTGGAGCACTTGGGGGACGGCTTAAAATACAGAAATAAGAGGATTTAAAGGGCAAATAAAAACTGAAATTTCTTTTTGTGGATTCTTAAATAAGTGTGTACTAATCTGAAACAAAAAAAAAATAAAAAATTTGTTGTGATGTTGCAAACCAAATATAAATCAAATCCAAATAATAATCAAAATAATTCCGATCTTTATATTTTTTTAAAGGAATACTGATTTAACTTTTTTCTACACTTGAGCAGACTTGAAAGAGGACAAGATCCAATTTCACACCTTCCCAGGCCGTACAAATAAAAACGCACTGCTCAGAAATATGTAGAAATTGAGAGAAGACACTGAAAAGGCAGAGTGTTTAAGAAAATGTCATATTTCTTTCTTACAGTCGACATTCCAGCGGATGTTTCTGGTGGACAGCTTGAGCGATTCGTTGATGCGCTCCAAAACAGTCTGCAGCTTCTGCTTCTGGGCGATCTCAGACTGAGTCACCTCTGCGACGTTCAGTTTCTCACCTTCCAACTTTTCTGTAACACAAATGAATGAGATAATAACCCACAGGTGAGTCTAAAACGACCTTAAATGAATATTCAGTTAGTTTGATTTAGTCTTTTAAATATCAATGATGTCAGGAGCAACAAATTGACACAATATCTTCATTTTTGGTTGTAGAAAGAAATCTACACTAACTCAATACCCCACAGCTTGCAAGAATTTTGTTTTAGTCCTGAATGAGTCAGATGGCGGCAATGACTGCAGTTCAATTTCACAAACAGTCACTTCCTTCAACCAATTTTAGCAATAACAGGAATTTGTCTATGGCAAAAATGAGGAATCTTGTGATTATTCTACAAAGTCCTTTGCCAAACTCAACCTCCATTGGCTGCATTTCTTATGCTTTGGGATTGTTGTAGGGTTATTGTTCATTACCGAACAACTCCACAGATTTTTATTAATTTGATTAATCAGAATCTTTAGAGACAGAGAAAAAATAAAACATTAATTTTAATATGACATAAAAATATGTGTGATTTGTTACACTAAAATAGTCCAGCCAGATTCTGTGAGGGTTCAAGTTCTCACCAAATAACTTCTGCAGAACCTGCCCATCATACAGATCTTCAGTCAGGTCCTTCACAATGATCCTCTCGCCCACCAGGACATCATTTATCCAGTCGATCAACACCTACGTCACAGAAAAACGGGGAAATGTTTGAGAAAATGTGAAAGTGAAAGTTAAATATTTGAAATATATAATCTATACAAGAAATTTTAAAATAATGGGGTCATTAGCTGGAAAAGCAAGCACAAAGAAGTGAGGCTTCCACAAAAGAAAACACACTTGAGCATATCTGAAAATGACAGAGCAGCATACAATCTGCCTGCATTTGTTTTATTTCCCTGTGCATTAATGCCCAGACACCTGTACTTGTTTCTTTGTCTGTAAAATATATGTAATGCTATAAAATAAAATATTTTTCCCACGATTGTATCAAAAAAAAAAAAAGTAAAGATGAAATGACCAAAGATGACAAAAAGTGACTGAATACTAATTTACATTTTTAAATTTTGAAACATGTACATACTAAACAAGTGCTTTTACAAACAGCTTAATACAGACTTTAAAACCTCAGACCTTTATGAGCTCCTGCAGTTTGCGATCATTCTTGGAGTTGGGGTCCACCATGGTGCGCACTTCATTCTCCTCTGATGAATAAATAAATGTTACAAGCAAAAAAATCTCATGAGTTGTTTCTTATCTAAAGAGTTTCTCACTTTTTTGAATCAAATCATTTTATTTGTCAAGTCACAGAGCTCCAAACATTTTATATTTGGAGATGCACCAATCAAACTTTCACGGTCAATTTCTGATATTTGGTTCTTTGACAGAATATCAAATTTGAATCCATTTCTATTTTCCTTTTAGTTCTACAAGACAAACAATGAGGGCATTTGTTCAAGTAATTCTGCTGATAGCCTTGGTCACTAGCTTACATTAGAGGCATCATGCAGAGCTAAAACTTTAAAATAATGACGAAACACTTACAAAGTTCACATTGAAGACTTAAGCAGCTTATATCAGAATTTAGAACAAGTGTTTATAGCGAATTAACTATAAACAATGCTTCTTTGTCTATTCCCTAGAGAACAACTCTGAGATAACCACAAGATTGTCAACATTTCTAAATCAAGCACTATCCGTGAGAGAAACGAGTTAAAATATTAAAAAGACGATAAAAACAAACTTCTCTGACTTATGGAAAGTGCTTCCACTTTCCTGCAGCATGAAAGAACAGAGGAAACGTCTCCACAGGCTGCAGAAAATACAGTTGCTTTTCAAACTGCTTCGTATGGCTCTTCCTGTTTGTGCAAATGGCTAACTTTGAGCGTTTTCCACTCATTCCACTCAGTACCATCTACCCTTGAAGCTATAGGGATACTTTTGCGCACTGCTGAGAATATCTCGAGCGCCACGGGAATGTTGTGTCGTCTGTTGCAAAAATGAGAATTTTCAGGACAAGCTGAAACAAATAAAATACCCTCCCAACAGTGCTTGCATGTGCTTAACTAGAGTCGTACCATTTGTGAAGACGGAGACAGCAGGCACACAAAAAAGATCAAAATTTGGACGTTTAGAAAGATGGTCAAGCTGAAAACTTCTCGACTTATTTTAACCTATAAAAACATCACAGTAAATAATCTACATGCTTTATCTGAATCTGAGTCTTAATCTTATATCTGAACACAAAATATGATCTGTTTACAGATGTAGATGTGTGTGTGTGTGTGTGTGCGTGTCGGTGTGTGTGTGTGTGACAGAGGGTTACCTAGCATGGTGTCTTCAGGGTCAAGCTCATAATGTGAAGGACTGAGAGGAAGATTGATGGCATTGATCCCTTCCTCCTGAAGCTCAGATACTGTGAAAAAGATATAAAACAAATCAGAATAATGAACCTTGATCTTAAAGTGGATACTAAACATGCGATTAACGTTTGTAAAACTTTCCCTTGTATATGGCTAAATAATTTATGGTTTGTTTGGCCTTTTGTTCGTAACTCTACACAAGACGTTACGCATTTAATTAGTCAGTTTAAGATGAGACATTAATGAGATATTTTCGAAGCTGAATCATGGAAAGTCAAGATGGTTATTGTCTTTTTTCATACTCTTCACTTAGAAAAACAAAATATATCTCAACTTCAGTTGCAACATGGTAAACAAAGTGGGCCTTTCAAATGACAGTGAGGGGACAAACAGAAAATGAAATGTTAAAGTGGATAAACAATGATGGCCCATGCATTTGTGGGATATAACCCGATTACATAATGGAATAGCAAAGCGGTTCCGAAAGAATCAATCGCATTTCCTAGAATGATCCATTTCCCTCTCCCCATTTTCCTTGGCATTAATTCAAGATTGAGCAAATCCCACCGGTTTTCTGAACATTAATGGTATATGTAGGGGTTGATGTTATTCTCAGATCCCAGTGCTGACTAAGAAGCCTCGAGCACTTATTCTCAACTCCCTGTCACCTGCTTTAGTTTTACTGGACTTTTGGTACTTACAGTATCAATTGATGCTAAAATCTCCTGTAAGTAACACTAAAGGGAGCTGAAGTACCACCAGATAGTGTCACAGTTTGAGTCCAATGAGGATAGGGACTAAAATATGTTTTTCTATTTTCTATGCTTTTCTATTCTTCCTATGAATCATGAAATAATCCAGGAGAACACTTCAAACACATCTTCAACAAAAAAAAAAACACTCCTTTCGGCAAAAAAATAAAATAAAATGAAATTAGTTTTTTTTATTATCTCTCAAGTACTTCAGCAACAGTTTGGACAACTCCCTAAACGTTTCCTCGATTCCATAAACAGCCTTCAGCAGCAGCGCTCCACCAATAGCCACTTGACATGAGACAAACACAGAGCGCCTGCTTCCTGCTTCTCAGCATGCTCTACAGAAGCCCAGCACGCCTTTCTTCTCAGTGTGTCGGATACCTTAGGAGGTTTGATTGGGGGAGATCTATTTCTGCTTTGTGTGTGTGTGTGTGTGTGTGTGTGTGAGAGAGAGAGAGAAAGAGTGTGTGTTGCAGGAGCATGAAGTGAACATCCTGCGAATTTCTCTGCCCTCCCTGGAACAACTTCCTCCCAATCAACACCATCCACAAGTGGTTGCATGCACCCTGCATTATCTGCATGAGTACACACACACACACACATCATACAGAGGAGTGTGTGACTGTTCTGGCAGAGTGATATGAGCCTAATACGGTTTATTTTCTAAATTACCACTATAGCCACCTGACGATGCTCAACCAGACAGACCACATGGATATATTACAAACTCCATCTATTTCTTGATGACTTTCTGGTTTCTCAAAGCAAAGACAGCAGCTGGCTGGTTTCAAGATATATTTCAGAAAATTTAGATGACATGAATGTCATACTTTTGTTAAGGGCAAAAAAATGACAACCCATCCCAAACATGATTTAAGTATGCAAAAAAACATTACTGAATGGACGAAAGGGCTGAGAAAAGGAAAGAAAAAAGAGCCACCGACAAGTCATGTCACTTTTAGATTTTTAAAACGTAAGGTGGAAATACAACAAATGCTATTTCTATGATATAATAACGTTATATTAAATAATTCAGTTTCTCAGACTTTCTTTCTTGCTCAGTCACTCACTGTTTTCATACTGCAGCCTATTAGGTAAAGTGGTGATTTAAAAGCTTCTGAACTGGATTCCTCCATTTGGCATCAATTCATTGAATAACAATAAACTATTTAAAGACAAGTCATTAACAAGTAACTTGTGGCCCCTTAAAAGTAAAACAGCAGCTAATAATATTAATAATAATAATAATAATAATAATAATCGTCAATCAGTTGCTTCAAAACCAGATTTCACAGAATCCTTTCAGCAGTGATTTTCTAGCTATTTACCCCCCAGGGTGTCCCAATATCTGCCATTGTTTCACAGTTAAACTTTCTCTTTTTTTACTTCCTGTGTTCAGTGCCCAGCAGCTAGCCAGAGAGCAGTTATGAAGAATGAATGGAAATCAGTATGCTCCATTTTGGCCATTAAAAATTTGTATCTTTGACACGGGCATATTAAATATTCTGTTAATGGTCGCTCCATGGCCTCTTAATTAGTTACACCTGCTGAAGTGCTTGTAAGGCCAGCCACATGGCAACAGCTCGATGCATTTAGACGTCCAGATGTGGTGAAGATGACTTGCGTAAATTTCAGCTCCGCATTAAAGTGGGGCATGAGGGGTATTTAAGAGATATTAAATAAGGCATGTGTTGTTGCCAGACGGGTTGTTCTGCGTAAGTCAGAGACTTCTGGTCGACACAGCCTGTCAATAAAAAAACATACCTTGGGTAAGGTTAGCAGTGAGCAGCAGTTTTGTAGATGAAAATGCCTTGTTATAGGGCAGGACTATGTGGCTGAAATACTTTTTATGATATAAGCATTTTGTATCAGTCGGTTTTGATAATTGTTGACATCAATAATTATTGAATAGTTTTTTGTTTTAAATATCTCAAATATTCCAAAACCGGTGCCGTAGCCCTTCCCCTTTCAGCCACAGTTTTCACTTCACTTATATTTAAGCAGCTATGGGCCACGATGGCAAAATCTAAAACTAAAAAAGTCAATATACAGGGTGGCCATAAGTTTCAAAACATAGGAGAATGTAAAATGTATATTTCTTTTATGTTTCAGATACCCAGACAGAGCGGTTTTGAGATGACAGAAAGGAAGCAGTAGCTTGAACAACCAGTTGTTATAACTAACGGACGTAGAATAATAACTCTGAATGCTCAACACATTGAACCCTGAAGAACATGAGCTACAGCAGCAGAGGACCACCTGGAGTTCCTCCTGTTGGCCAAGAACAGAAAACTAAGGCTACATTCATGCAGGCTCACCATAATTGCACAATAACAGATTGGAAAAAAAAAATCCCTGCAGCTTCTGGCAAATGTAGTATAGCAAATATTTTCTTGACACGCTTTGGACACCTCTCAGTACCAGAGAATTATGGTTTAATCTGGTTGCTGAGGGTCCATATCTTTATGACCACAGTGCAGCCATGTCTGAGGACGACTTCCAACGGGATAACACACAACGTCACAAAGTTCGACTCAAAGTGGATTCTTGAACATTACTGAGTTCACAGTACTACAATAGTCACCAGATCTAAACCCAACAGAGCGCCTTTTGGAGAACATGGGGAGTTCCCATTATTTATGTGCACCTCAGAACTCCGAATAAACCGTGTGATGCTATTACATGAATGTGAACTACAATAGATGTTACCAAATTTTTAAGGAACATTTTAAAAACTTGAAGTATCGCCAGAAGCCTCATTGTTGACAACTTTTCTTGCCCAGGCCGCATTGGACATTAGACAGAAATGATCCTCAATGCAACTTCTATTGGTCAGGTAAAATACATATTTTTTTTTATAAGTAGTCGTAGTTTTAAGAGTTGCACTGAAGTGAAATAAAAAAAGAAAACTCTTCAATGCTCAGTACATGAAAAAAAAGAAAAACACACACACACACTTGGTGTTCTAGTTGCAATATAATAATTCACCAGCTGTTACATTCAGCTGGTCCACAACAATCTTTTTAAAATCAGCTCCAGTGCTGCAAAAGAAATCGTTTTTTAAACAAAAGATATATGCATTGTGTAAATTCAATTCCAATCCAGACAGAAAGGAATTGAAATGCACCTAGTGTGTCCTCGCGGTGCATCGCTCCTCCCTCCAACATAAAACAAAAGGATCCATCAAACTGCTTGAGTAAAGATTACCCTGTAATAAAGCTACCAGTGTCCCCTACAATAGAAAACACTGACATAATGCATGCTGAGTGATGAGTCCTACCTGCAGGGCAGAACGCTCCACAGCCCATGTCTCTGTTTCAAACATCCTCTCCTGGCAACCAGGACCAGTTTTCTCCCCTGCAGCTCACTGTCCACAGACTGTGCTCTAAAATTGCCTCTGGTTTAACATCTAAACCCAGAAGTAAGTTTGACATTTGCTCAATATTCAATGAGGATATAGAATTGTGTATTTCTTCTTCAGATTTATGAGCTGTCTTTTCAGTTTGCACCAACGTTCAATGCACAAGGCTGCACTCGTGCTCTGAAAGCCTCCTGACCTTCTCTTCTTTCATATCATCCAGTCCCAGTCGTATAGTTTCCCTCCTGTTTCTCGTCCTCTACCTGCGCTCTAACATTTTCCTTTTTTCCTTTTTTTTTTCCTGCTTTCATCCAGTCATTACTGCCCGCTGCAGCCTACGGCCCCTCTCTCCGAGGCAGACTCAACCACTGCCATAAACGTCGCATGGACTTAAATTTATTCAATCATCAGCACAAGAGAGACCGGCCCACATTTTCCATCAAATCATTGAAACACTTTGCAGACATCCCACACGCTGCTCTGTGCGTATATACAAGAGAGTATGGGTGTGTGTGTGTGTGTGTGTGTGTGTGTGGGGAGTGAATATGAACGAGCTGGAATATAATGTGATTGCTTGAATGACCAATGAAAAAGGCAACATAAATACTGGGCTCAGCTGTGCAACAGCATCCTGACTGACACAAAGTAATCATGCAGCTGAAGGAGACCTTTTTTCATAAAGTGATAAAACCTTCAGCCTTCAGCAGTGAATGACATCTGAACCAGGCTCCAGTTTCAAAGCAGCACTCTGTAAAAAAAAAATATAAATAGCAAAACTGAATGTCTAAAATAGGCTTTTTCAAATGTTCTTACCAGATTTTCTATAGTTGAAATCCAACATGTTTGGTCCCTGTTTGCAAATGCAGGTGAAGCAAAGTGAAACATCCACTTCGCTCATCACCAAGAGCTGCAATTGATTGTATCTCACCGCTGACATACAATGATGCTGTAAAAGCAGCAAGTGTGCATGATACACAACTTTAAGAGACTCTCAACACGTCTCAAGTTACCTGCATTGAGTATAGTAGTTAAGTAGTGGACACGTCTCCTCAGTCTGCAATACTTTCAACAATAGAAACTTGATGTGAAAACAATCCCCCCCAACCCAATCATTATTATTTTTCTACCTCTTAACAAATTCAGTATTCAGCTGAGTCCTTCCCATCATCCCCAACTTGCTTCTCTGTCTCTGCTGGTGGTGGCAGCACAATTCCCAGAGCATTATGCTGCTACCACCATGTTTCACAATGGCGGCACTGCAGCATGTTTATGGTGATGTGCTAAAATATCGCCACTGCAATATTAGTGTCCCCAATGCTGGGGTGCAAATATTTTTATTTTTGTGGAGTTATGAACCTGCATTCGCAGCTCATGTAATATTCAGCCAGTTGGATAAAGTCTCCCGACTGCAGATACTCACAAAATGCATAAAATGCTAAAGGTCAGAGAGTTATTGGAGCACAGATAACTGTACTTTCTTAGGGAATAGAAAGTAGCTACTCACTACTTTGAGACAGTTTGTCACAAACTTAAAATAAGGGTGCTGTATTTTTTATTTTTTTTTCTATTTCCCCTGATGGAAATATGTATTCCTGCTTTAAAAACCCAGGCCAGAGAAATATCCAAAAAGATTCGGGTCTTATCCAGGTAACTACATACACATCCTGATTATAAAGGGTAGTTAATAGCAATCTAATAATAAAAAAAAGTCTGTCTCTTAGCTTTTTGTCCTTCAAGATGTGAAACTCACCTCCTTTAACAGTTCTCTTAAAAGGCTGAGTAATAACAACAATTAAATGAATAAGTAAATAAATAAAAACCCACGTAAATAAGTCATAGATTTACCAGACACGAATAAATAAATACATGTAGTGCAGTGAGGATTTTGAACAGCACATCAAAAATAATTGCAAATATTTTATAGTGTAAAAATGCAATCATAAAGACAGGGAGGCGATTATGTAAATGAAAGATGGATACTTCTGTAAATTGAGTACAAAACGCCCAGTTTCAAAATGAAGACCAAGATGCAGATGTTTGACCATTGAAAGTGTATTTATAAACCTAGAAGCGGCGTGGTGCTGCTGGCCTCAGCTTGCAGTAGTAGGGAGACAGACGGGCCTGTGTTTACTCACGCCTCATTCCTCACATATTACAGTAATGGAGGATTTACTGCCATACATGGGCACAGACATAACCTCCGGCTAGGAAGACGAGCAGAAGGCGCCCCAGGTTGCATTTCCAGGTGTTTCATCACAGCTGCCTCCAAAACAATCAAGGCGAGTTAAAAGAAGTGAGCTTTGTAAACTTTGTTGCGTCGCCTCTTTTAGTTTGCGAGACTCGCCATTTTTGTTTGGTTGCAAAATCGTTTTGACATTGTTGCAAGTTACTTTGACGAGCTGCGTTGTTAAAACAGGCCGGGTACGTGAAAGTTTTTGTTTTGTTGTTAAATGTTTACCTTCTTTAGCTTTTTTCCTTCTCGCCAAAGTTCCCCCAAGTTTCCCCAGGAACGAGTCATCTTTCTTTCTGGAGGAGGGAGACTTGGGCGTCGGGGACTTTGGAGAAGACGGAGACTTCTGAGGCGACGAGGCCATCCTGGAGACGAGAGATTAATCCCACACAGCTGACAGAAATCTGTCCCGAGTTGACGTGGAAATTAAAGTTGAGCTGAAAGTATGGTCATTGGGGAAAAAGGAAAAAAAATAAATAAATAAATCACCGTCCCTCCCTAAAGCGGAAACGGAATCCCAGATATTTCCAGCAGAGGTTGGCTGGAGCAGCAGGCCCCTCCTCTCCCGAGGGCTGGAAGCCCGGAGGCGGGAGGGAGGCGGGTCGTTGCCGCAGGAGAGCGTCAACACTCCGGCTTCACAGCAGGGGGGCTGAGGGGCCATGGAGGGACATACAGGAAGAAGAAATAAGGACGTAACAAAAGGTCAGAAAGGGTTAAAAGGTAACAGGAATAAAAACAGAAGGTTTTGTTATAAAAAAAAATAAATAAAATAAAAAAAAGAGCTAAAATGGTAACAGCTACTTTATTTTGATGGCAGCAATTGTTTTACTTGCAAGTTGAAATTTTAGAAGAAAGAAATGTGAAAATAAAATTACGTTGCCTGGTTGATCAGGCTGCTTACTATCAGGATTTGTGAGTTCCTCCTACAGTTGTTGTGCAGCTTAAACAATAAAAACTCTGTTTAATCTACCCACTTTCAGTAACTTTTTTTTTTCACAAGACGCAGACACACAGGTCAGTGGTCCTCAATCATGGTCCTCAGGACCGACTCCTTCATGTTTTAGATTTTAAACTCTTGCCACATGAATATGACAAGTTCAGGAGAAAACAAAGCGATTCAACACCTTTGTGATGTTCTGAAAGATCCTTCAAGACGACCTGAAGTGTTTAAGGCTCGACGAATTACAGTTTGTCTTGTGAGGCCAAGAATCTTCTAAAAGGAGTTGTCCTGGCGGTATCCTAATCAGATGCCCAAACCATCTTGCCCGACTCTTTTTGATGGAGAACCGCAGCAGCTCTGCTCTTTTTGTTCAACTTTCTTTGCAAAGGGAATGGTGCAAAAGACGAGATTACTTCCCTCACCTTACACACCCACAACAAAATCACTGCCTCCAAAAGACCGAGTCATTTCAACAGTATTCAAACTGTATTTTTATTGAAGAAATGTCACCCATTTGACCCACTCAAAACAAAAAGAACCCAGACACACAACTTTAATTAGACATGAAATATAGATTAATTATGTAATTCACAGCACATGAAAAATATTCTCAAAAAAATGAAATAATGCCAGAGTCATGACTTGTTCCAGGACTAAAAGTGTAAACATATCACTCATATTCCTATATGTATATAGACCTGAAGCTCTTTAAGAGTGTGATGAAGCCATTGGCAAACAAAAATCAGTCACAGTAGGACAAAACTACTGATAGAAGGGGAAACGGTGAATATCTAAATTTAAGACACACGAGCTCCTTCTGCAAAATTGCCTGATGGATTTTGATTTAGCAGATAACAGGACAGTTTCGTCCAGTAGTGTATCGGTTTCACTCTGAGACTTTGCCTCTGAGGTTTAGGAAGAAGCCTTGTCTCTTGTGTCTTTGTCAGGGTGTAAATACTTTTTCTTTTTTTTTTTTTTTTCCAAGCACAAAAGAAAATAACAGAATCACGTTTTCACAAGAAATTACAGTCAGATGCACAGCAGCACAAAAAGTGACCAAAAATAATTTGTACACAAGTTATTTCTGAAATCAACATCTGTTTTAACTCTTTACAAAGTGCAAAGTATAAAAATCTCAATAAAGTGTCAAGTCTTGTGGTCTCCAGTGAAGTTTTACATTTATAGTTAAGCCTGGAAGCAGCCTAAAGCAGTCATCCAGGCAGCCATATTATTTAAAGTTTGTTGTATATATAGTTATAGGTAAATATAAAACAACCATATTGGCAAAGTTGTTTTCAGCTGAATGTTGTTCCTTATTAGTCTAGAAATTAAACGCCGCAAGAAAACCAAATGAAATTAAGCTTTCTTACGCTGAAAAAAGTCCTCACCTGTCAAAATATGTGCATCTACGCCACATCCAGATTTAAACCGTAAAAAAAAAAAGGGTAGATGCAAACTAGAAATTCACACGGTTGGCTCAACATCATCAACAACCAGTAATCATTCAAGCTGCTCCTGCCCCCGGGTGTTGCTCCCTCAAGCCCAGTGAAACTCGTAGCCCCTGGACAGCATCAGGCTTTCCAGGTCCTTGTCCTCCGCCCTCTCCTTCAACCTCTGCTCCTCCAATATGGAGACCAGCATATCCCGTTTCTCCACCGTCCTCATCATTTCAGCCAGGATCTCCATCTCCTTTTGCAGCTCGGAGGCGCTTTTGTTTGTATCTAAAAGAACATCAATAAGTACAGAGAAAAATTAAGCGTGTATTCCTTGTGCCTGACTATGAAACCATCAGATGAAGGACTTGCCTTCCACTGACATTCGCCGTCTTAGATCTTGTTGCAGCCGGCTTTGTGTGTCTTCCAGCGCGAGATCCTGGGCACTAAGATACAAGAGTTGTAGTTCTTCAATGGCAAGCAATCTTAACTGTACGGTATATTTTCACATGCAGGTGATCTCCGGGCTGCCACTCACAAGATCATGAGCTCCGACTCGTAGCGCCCCAATCGATTCTTTTCCAGGACGAGCTCAAACCAGGCCTGGTAGAGCTGGGCTTCGTCACGGTCGTCAGTCTGATGGGAGTCTGCGAACGGAGGGAATTAAGAGGAAACGCAGTGAGAAAGAGGAAAGACTTGGAGTTGTGTGAGTGATTCTATGCCGTCTCCACAAGGCATAGAATCACTATGTGTATTTCTCGCTGGGAGAAATACATCAGGCTTTGACCACTCACAAAGGCAAGTCTTCACTGAAAACTCCACTGAAGCACAAAGCGCTCTACTGTGAAAACATGAATCGATAATGAAGTCTTGGTGTCTGCTGTGAATAAAACCATTAAGTACGTTGAGACTTTTAACCAGACAGACGCTTCAAGAGAACGCGTCCTTCTAAACGGCGTGAGGAGGACTGTGCAGGCGGTGCAATTTTAGAGAAGAAAGGCAAAGCTTTGATTGGATTTCCTGTTTAAAGGTGGACGGCTTGAAGCTTCCAGGCTCTAAAGGAAGTTATGAGGGGTTGATCTGAATCTGTGCGCAAGTACCTTCTCCTCTGATGATCTTCTCTATTCGCACTCCTTTTTCCTCCAGATCGCGCTGTTTCTCTTCCACCTCCTCCAGCTGTCTCTGGATTATCTGCACAAAAACAAACACATGAGGGTTCGAAGCAAGGCAGGTAAATAACGGAGATGGGGTTTTAGTTTTCAGATAATAACATTTCCACCAGCACTTTTTTTTAAAATAGGAATTCCTATGCCAATCTGTCTTCAGAGTTCAGGAAAATACTGGCAAGAAAGAAAGAGAAACTGACATGAGAACAAAACGATTTGTTTAGTAGCAAAACATGGAAGCAGGAAGAAATTAAATATGCGCAAAAATGAGCAAAGAGGTGAATTAACAGAGCCAATTCATATGTTTTAAATAACATATGAATATGTATTTTTTTTTTATTCTGTCGAGTAACCATTGTTTTATTACCAATGCAATTAAAAGAGGTAAAAGTGCATTGCCTTTCTTCTGCAAACATCGGTGCTGCAAGTGTTATTTAAATTCAGATATATAAGAAAATAACTGCAAGTACAACAAAACAGGAAAAAAAAGAACATTTCACTTCACTGAAACTCAGTCATCAAAATAAACACCGTGCTAAAAAATACTCATCCAATACAAAAAGCTCTACAGTTTGACAGATAACAGCCGTATTCACACTTTGATAAGGTCACACTTTAGATGGAGTGTTTTGAAGCAATGCAACAAATATCTCTATAGAGGAAATAAAGGAGCACCTGAGCTCGGTGAAGCCTCTTCAGTTGTTCTCGTTTGACCTGCTGGGCCGCAGTCTTTTCTTCCTTTTTCTTTAGTCTGTCTGAGGACAGCTGGAACATGACCAACAACACGAGTCAAACACAGTCCACTGGATTCGGACGTCTGCCTGAATGTAGAGATCATTTGTACAGACCTTGTTGGTGGACGTCAGGTTTTCATTTTCATCCCCACTTGAGGACAGTTCTTCCAAACTCTGTTCACTAGAGGCTAGATATATAATAAGAAAATAAAAAAATGAAAAAAAAAATCTGAAAAATGTATTCACAGCAATGGCTGTGAATACTTATGTAAACGTGTTTTCTTGGTTTTCTATTTCTAATACACTTGAAATAGAAAAATCTCAAACTTTTTCTCATATTGTCGTAATGGGGTGATTGTGTGTCGACTATTAATACAATTTGGAACAAGACCGTAATGCAACAAAACGTAGAAATCGTGAAGCGCCGTGAATACTTTCCAGATGCGCAATATAGACTCACTTTTGTTTTTCAGGTTGGACAGAAATGTCTTAATTTCCTTTTGAGCTTCCTGCTCCTTCCCTTCACTCTCTGACAGGCCCCTCTTCCTGAGCCTAAGAGATGAGAACAAATCTACTCTTTTACGGGGCCCTTCAGAGCCCCTTCGACTTTTTAGGGACACCTGCTGCAATAAGGACGGCAGGTCTCGCCCCTCGCCCCACGGATCTGTCCCCACAGAAGCCCACTGGACACCACTCATGCTCGTTCTCCTCTCCGCCGTCGACGACCCCGCGTCTTCACGGCTGAACAGTGAGCAGAAATCAGATGCGCCTTCAGACATGGGCCTTGGTTTACGTAGAACGTTACGTTTGTGTCTCCTATTAAGACAGAAAGGACAGAAATTTCAAATGACGTTCCGGTTTAAAGTTTTTAGGCGTTGAAATGAAGACAGAAAAAAAAAAAAGAAATACAAACATTACAACAGCAGCCTTGGAGCTGCTGGGTTCACTGATACCACTAAAGGTCCTCCTGATGGCGTTAGCTATGACCTGCATAGCAGAGGAAGAAGACGCCGGCGTCTGGCTCCGACTTGCTGTTCTGATCTGGCTCGAGTCGGACGGAGGCTTATCTGCTTCTGCTTGCACCTGATAAAACATCAGAGGAAAGAAAAAATGTGGCCAACATGATGTGGAATTAATTTCTCTCACATTTTTAAGTCTGAATCTCTGAAGGATCATATGGGGAAAAAGTATTAAAAGCATGAAACAAGTTTAATCTCCACTTTGTGAAATCCTCACCTGATTTTTATGCTGAGAAGTGTTTGTTGTGCTGCTGTCAATGGGAGGTTTTTCTGGATTCAGACCCTCTTCCCAATTCAGAAGCCTCTCTCTTTCAGGCTGGGATAGGAGCAGCCGCCTCCGAGGAGCCGATGTGCTGGAACCTGATTTTTTGGCGGCCAGTGGCTCGTCACTCTTCTTACTTTCCTCAGACAGAGTCTGTGTATCTGCTTTTGGTTTTGGCTCCTTAAAAAAAAAACAAAAAAAAAACCTTTATGTCATAATCTTGAATTGCTTACGTTTTTGTTTCCACTTTTGATTATTTCCTTATAAGCTGTTCCTTTAGCTCTTTAGTGTTTTTAGATCTTTCAAGCTAACATTGTGAATAAAGTGTGCTTAATGTTTTGCCTGGTGAAATAAAATTTGAAACTTTCCTTGGTTATTCTTTATTTTTTCCATCAGCTCCCTTCTTGTTCCTTAACCTTCTTTCCTGAGCCTGTCTGCTTGGTCTCCCCTCACAGCTGAACTCTCTTCAAATGTAAATAGTGTCTGCAGTACAGTTCTAGTCAAATGATCTGCATTTTTCAATACATCCATTAGATTTTATTACTTGAAACAAATATTTCTGATTTGCAAACAGCCATCAATAGAAATTGCATCTCATTCTTCATGTGCAAATGCCACAAGCTCAGGGATGTTTGAAGGCTCTTATGTTGCAACTGTCTTCCTCAAACACCACCAAACATTTTAAATCAGATTTTAAAAAGCCGTTCTAAGATGTTCTTCTTAAGTTTTTGTTGACTAAAATGCTTGCTTGGGGTCTCTATTTTTTTTCTAGAAAATTCAATGATCACCCAGGTTTAACTTGTCCAAAGACAGCATCCCATTCCTTAAAATGTTCCAGCATTTCTGGGAAGCCAAGAAGCACAATAGAAAATGATTTTTGGCAATTTCTTCCACAGCCTAGCATGTTGTTAGGTATTCCACGAGGCTTAAACATGACAATGATGCAGTAAATACCGTCTGTTGGCAACTTAATTTCTGGAACTTTACCCAACGCTCTACGGTTGTGATAAAATCAGCTCTTTTTTTGGGCTTTGTATGCTCGGCGGCATTACAGTCTCCAAAGGCTTTAATATGTTTTAGCTCTAATTTGGGACATAAACTGACAACTTTAAAAGGGTTTGACGAAACCAAATGCCTTTTGCTACATTGGTTGCGATGCTTTGGGAATTGAATGCTTTATGTTTAAGGACATAAAATAATTTTTAAAAACCCATAAGCCTTTAAAAAAAAAAAATTTAATGGTTTTGTTTGTCTGCTTTTACACAGATGTCTTATCATATTTCTTACTGTCCATCATTGTCCTCTAGGACAAGACCAAATCATGTGATTAAGCCATATTAGTGTCATCAGTTTAGTTTCTTTTTGGACAAGAAAAAACGTTTTTTTTTAAAGAAATTGTAAAAATTGGTCCTTTGAATGAGCTAAAGAGAACTAGCAGTTTTGATTGCAGCCCTTATGTAGAGAACCAGTGCCTTGCTTCACACCCTCACACTGCATTAAAGTACCTGGATGCTAAAAAACAAACAAACAAAAAAAACCCAGAGCTTTTTAAATGCTACCCACACTGCGCGTCTCAGTTGAGGCGATTTCTTCAAAGTCAGAATCAACTTCAGGAACAGTTTCCGGTCTTGAGCGGAAGTGCTTCATGAAGATCAGAGGGAATGCTGTGCACAAAGACACCAGAAAACGCAACATTGCTCAGCAAAAAATTACATGTTTTTGGCTCTACTTCTTCAGTGAGCCATTTTAAACGTATACACATACATGCGTGCACAAGAACTCTCAAAGGCTGAGCGCAGAGTGATGCTGTGTTTCTCCCCCAGTGACCAGACACGTTGTGTACTTTATATCAAAGTGACATTTGTGAGACGGTGAAGGGCACAAACAATGAAATCAGTTAATACAAGGAGGAAAAAATAAATAAAATAGGAGCTACAGTAAGGTGAACCAAATTAATGCTGAAAGACTAAAAGAAAAGAAAAAAACGTTGAGCGACGGGGACATCTAGAGTTGAATATGTAGCACAACAGGGTTTTTTTTTAGTACTATTGGTTCCGTCTTCTTCAATCACTAAAGTGTTTTTTTAAACATCATATGCTTCTACATCAGCATCATAATAATTTGGGATATCATTGAAAAAAAGTGTTGAGTGATCCAAATCCAAAATGGTAAACTGGCGTTATGTAGATCCATATGACGATTGATACCTAAGACTAATAAATAAATAAATAGAGTCTGCCAGGACATGTAAACTATGAGCACTTAGTTGCACAAAAGTGAATAATATTTGCTTTTTGAGATGCATCTGTATTGCTGTTTTACTTAACCCTGGATTCAACGAATGCTCGTTAGTCACAGTTCTACCAGAAAAATAAATAAATCAGATCAGCATTAATCCACTCTGCAGCTTTACAAGCCACATAGTTCAGCCAGCTGTTAATAGTGAAACAAGGTAATACTTTCTATGAACCACAAAGACATAAAGCAAAACAAATAGTTTACATAAAATAAGATAAGAGGTTAGTGACAAATCAGAGGAATCAAAGGTTTAAGCAGTTTAACTTTGCAAGCAGAGAGAAGTAGGGCAGAGTCAATAGAAACATTTATAGGGACACTCACTTGCTCGAATCTTTCGTTTCCATCGATTATTATGTTTTGTGTTAGCGTGACCTGCAGACCAAATGCAATCAAATGACCCGTGAGGAAGTGTTAGGATCCCCCTCCACCCCTTCCCATCAAGAACAGATCAATAATCCAATAAATAAATGTATGAAAACCCAAATTAAGGTCTCATAGTGTGACTGTAATTGTCTTTAATAATGTGTCATTGTCTGAACCACGGTTGGTTCAGACAATCCAAAAAAGATATTCTGAGGTCTTTAGCATGAATCCATTTGCCTTCTACTCGAGCAGTTAGGGGTTTTCTAAAGCCAAAGCCTTTGTCTTCAATTGGTAAGATGAGAGTTTTAAGGAAATTTCGTCAGACCATTTTTAGCCCAGAGAAGTCAACAATAAACACTTGTTGAAACACCTGATTAGTTCAAAACCCACAGACAAAACGACAGAAAGACGCAGGGTTAGGGACGCTGCACTAAATGGATATGTTGAGAAACTTTAGAAACATGAACAGCTTATAAATATTAAAACCAAGATTCTCCGTCAGAGAGGCCAGAAAAACTGGATTTCAAACAGTTTCTGCAGTTTCACAAAGTTAAACGTTGGACCGCATGTACTGACCTTTGAGGCCATCCTGGCTTCTGGCTGCAGCACCTTCTCCCTTTTTCGGTCCGACGATGCAGGAAGCCTCCAGAGCATCAACACCCATTTCTGTATCCTCAGGAAATCGTTTCAGATCTCTTCTCAGCTGATCTGACTGCGTGCTGGATGCCTCGCCTGCAAATAATTACAGTGTGTGGGCACAATTTTTTCCAGACTCCAAACAAATATTGGTTGTTGCTGGACTGACAATTAGAGTGAAAGTAAGACAGTACACCCTGTTAATTCATGAGTCATAAACATCGGGACTAGATAAAAACAATCTGGGTCAGTACTCTGAAAGCTTATAATGCCATCATTTTTAGTAAAATTCGGAGAATTTGTGGAATTTTAGGATTTTTGTTCTTCGGTCTCATTGGAGTTCATAATTCTAGAGCCGTTCGAACAGCAGGCGCCGCTTCTGTCCCGTTTACCTTTTCACGTCTTTTTCTCGATTTTACGGTGGTTATGCTGCCAGAACAAAACAAATTTACTCAAGCAGGCAATCTCATTGAATTACTGACAACTGAGCATTACATGAATACAAAATCAACGAGGCAGTGAAATTACTAGCATGGCCAGAAGCTGTGTGCAGTCAAACAAGTTGATGCCGGGTGCCAATCAATGGTCATGACAAACGTTTCATCATTCATTGAAAGGTTTGTACTCCCGAATTTATATTTCAAACCTAAAGTGTGATAAAGACCCGATCATTTTTATTATGTTTCCATGTAAAACCTGAGAATTAAAAGAGGGTGTACTTTCTTCTTACTGTGCATGGCATGCATTTTGACATATATTCACACTTCCCCTAATGTTTAACAACACTTTTCAAGATTTCATATGTACTTTCAATCTATGTACGTAATCCACATAACACATGAACATCTTCTCCTCTATGAGTCACACAGGCATATGAAGCAACTATAGATACAGAAAAACAATCTACATTACAGAGTCACAGTGATACCATTTTATGTACAAGCGCTGGAAAGTCACACACATTTATATATATGTATATATCATGTGTACTCACAGAGTAATGAAGTCAACAATGTACAGAATCTTTGCAGAGATGATTCCACTCGGCCACAGCAAAAAAATAAAAAAAGAAAAACATGTCGGCGTAACACATTATCCCGGTAGGAATACTAGACAACAACGCCTTGTTCTGTTAATGAAGAGGTGTTTACAGAGTTTTCTCAATTTGGTTAGATTTTTTTCTCTCTCGCTTTTATTTATGAGGAAAAAAAACAAGAGGAAAGGACAGAAAAGACCCATTAGAAAAGCCCACAAGGAAACCGATAGAAGCATACTGATGAGATTCACTTCAGTCCTGTTCAGACTGGCTGGGGTCAAACTCTATAGCTAAACACATTTTTTATATACCAATTAAGCTTTTGCATGACGGCCACCCTTTTTCCTCAGGCTGTTGCATTTGGGAAATCTTCAATTTTGCAACATTTTGCCATAAGATGGACAGAATTATACCCACTTAAGTTGCTGCAAAGCTCAAGCGTCTACGTCCTCTAAAAAAAAAAAAAAAAAATTTAAATAAATAAATAAATAAAGCACGCGTTAATTGTTAAAGGCTGTGATCATGAGCATGATTTGTGTGGGTGATGTTAGGCCAACTCAAAGAGTTGGAAGAAGAATTTACATTGAACAGATTACAAAATGTGTTAATTTTGCCGGTATAGAGAATATGTTGTGTGAATGAACCCCATTGTGAATATTTGGTCTTTTGGAAATAATGCAATTTAACTGACGGGTAACAAATAACACTGCAAGTGAATATTGCAATCAAATACATTTATTTGTCAATAGTTATATACACAGCTTCTAAATGTCATAAATTAAGCAATTTTACAAAATTTGCGTGCAATAGGCAAAACAAAAATTGACCGACAGGCTGCAACGATACAACTGTGAGATAGAAATCGTACCGCCAACACGGGTTTACAGGCAAAAAAGCTGCTGTCTAATTATTTCCTGAGCAAAGACTAGGAGGTACATGAGAGAGATCTGGAGAGGGGAGCAGGAGTGGGAAGGTCTCCTGAAACAGAGGGAACCACAGACAGACCACACACACGTGGAGACGCGTTACTGTCGAACGGGCCAAAGAGAAGGGGATGCTGCTGATACATGAGAGGCGGCAAATACATTCAAAAGCTGCTTGGACAGATGGTCAGGGTAAAGATGACATGGACGAGCACGGCACAATATCAGCGACGGGAAGGTTGTTAAGCAAACCGTTTAAGGAGATTTTTACGCAAATCTTTGCACTTTTTTTAAAATTTAATCTACATTACTTTAACTTCAGAAGGGGAATAGTAGTGTAGCAAGCTTATCTATGAAACTGGTTGACCACACTGATAGTGCAGCAGCATTTTATTTAGCTTTGGTTTATTAATGCGATTTGACAATAATTTAAAAATAGTGGCAACTACATACATTGCTGAAACATTTAGAAATACTGTAGGAAATGGCATCAAGTAGTTTATTTGTAAGTGATTGCGGCAATTCAACACAGGCACAGTGTTAGATTTGGTGTTTTACTCAACAGTGCACAATGCTACAAATAGTCTTCAACATGCCAGGCTTGAGGTTCATGCTGGTTTGCGGTTAGTTATCTTGGTTAGTTAGGAAATAAATAAATAAATCAGATGGAGCTACAAAAGGCAGCCAGTGCAAAAGCAGTACAACTAGATCTTATGACCAAATCTGGCCAATCGTCACCTTCACTGCTGGCAGGAATCAGCCAATCAGAATGTGCAGCATTGGAAAGTTGAAACAGACTGAACAAAATGAAGTGAAACAGAAGCTGGAAGACAAATTTTGGATTGGAAAACAAATGAGATGTGGAAAAAGAAGGAAGGAGGGAAACAAAATGTGCAACGGTTTGGAGAAAAACATTGATAATACTGTAAGATCTAGTACAATAAAACATATACAACAATAAACCAAACATAAAAGTAGCCATCAGTTACAGTGCGTCACTTAAAGAAAAAAAGAATATTACTTAACAAAGTAATTACAAAACAGACTTTGTAAATAGGCTTTTTAGCAACATGAGAACATCCGTCTTAAAGATAAGGCTCATTGTTTTGGTTTGCATTAATTCTATTTAAGCTTCATCTAAAATATAACTGGAAATGAATATGTACTAATTTAAGAAATAAAATATCTCAAATTAAATGTTCGCAATAAAAAATAATAAAAAGTACCATGTTGTTGCTAATAAATTTGTAAAATTCTAAAACAAAAAACAACAACAACGATTGTTCTAAACAGCCTACCATAAATAATGAGCCTTTAATCTGAAAAAGTGTGAAAAATATCTGTTTAACACTAATACTAGTAAATACTAGAGTTTTTGATTACTTAAAATCCTTTCACATTTGATAATGAGAAGAAAAAAAAATATACTGTTTTGGCATTTCCATTGCACAACTCTGGTGGGCAGTGTTAGAAAGCAGACAATTGAAACAAGGTCTCTCACATCACTGCCAGAAAATCAAAACAGAAACCACACTCTTTACAGAATTTCCTTGGTAAGAATTAGGACATGTTCCAGGTTACAATCTCGTAATGCAGGAAAACATAAACTTCAGGCATAAACTAGAAACTCTGACTAGACAACAAAATTAGGTGAATCTACGTCCTGGATCCACATCACCCAAGACTTATGGAGTCACACTGTGGAGCGAAAGCTTCCTGGAGCATGCCCACAAATCAGATATTAATGAAGCAGGGGAGAAAGCCCAGGCCAAAGGAATTATTATTTGACGTGTGGCTAGCAGGTTCTATAATAGCTAAGCTAATCTCGTAAAAAGAGTCGAAGCAGTAACTATGTCCAGAGGTTTTAGTAGAAGTTTTGAAGCACCTGGATGTGTCTCGAGTAGTTAGTATCTCAGCACAGAAGTCAACAGTCCAAACATCCTCAGTTTTGGGGATTTAGAAAAAATGTAAATCTGCTGCTGCTAAGCTAACCTTCCTTAAGCTAACATCAGTTAATAAGCTAGCTACTTTTTTTTATTATTAATTTTAGGGAAGATCAAATATCCCCTATCCAAGATTAACAATTTATGATAAGTCTAAATCATAAAACTAATAGGTAAATTTAGAGAGTCATTTCAGACTTTTTCCATTCTCTCTAGCTGTTAGCAAGAATCTTAAGTTTCTTGTTAATTCAACCCGCAACTGCTGCTGTCTACTGCGGGTAAGATACTGACTGCTCAAAACTTTTCAAGAAAGCCACATTTATCCTCCACTAAGCAGAAGCAGTGTGTCTCAATAAAGTATGTTTATGAGATCATTGCAGTTTACAAAAAGTCTAAATAACTGAGGAAATTTTAAATATAGAAAGTGAAGGATGTGATGAAAGTGATTGGAGCTTTGACTTAAATGAGCCGCAACTGATTAGGCTGCAAAGATGTACATATCCACCTATACGCCACATATAAGTACATCATTAGTTCCTCTCCTAGGCAAGCTGCTGGTTGAAGATTTGCTGCTGAGCCAGCCGGGGCTCCTGGTAGATCTGTCCCAACATCTCATGCATCATGCAGAGCAGAGGACAGCCGAGGCTCAGCAGCTCAAACAGGAATATGTAGTCCTGCGAGTAGCTCCTGACGTGGGATCCCACAGCCGTGATAGACTCACACACACTTCCCAAAAGCTGCTGAGGCAACACACACACAGCCCGACCAGCACGCCTTGGCCAGCTCAGACCGCGCTTAATCAAGGAAACCAGGGTACCTGCGGGTTGGACGGCGCCTGCGGCTGAACAGATCCCGCTGTCCACAGACGAGGGTTTCAGGTGGCTTAGGTTTTCCTGTAAAAATCCAGATAAAAATGCAAAAAAAATTAATTAATTAAAATAAAAATCAGTGCACATGCCTCTACTTAAAGTAGTAAAATAATTAGTTTTTATTTTTTCCTTCTCAATTTCCAGTTATGTTTGTGAAATAAATTTAGCGGAAAGGTCTTTAGCAACTTTGCAAATCTATATACTAAGAATTTTAATTGTTTTGTTTGACCTTCTTAAGAATTTTTCACTTAATTGATTTTGTTCTACATTTATATCACCAATACTTTATTTTCTGCTCTTAAACAGCCGTAAAAGCGTGAAACAAAAGTTGTTTGAAAAGCTATCTTACCGTCGTTCTTCTGAACCTGCCCCAGCTGGTGCTGTATTGACGCTGGGCATAGTGAATCTTGCAATAAAACTTTCCTGTAATGGAATAACAGAATAACAAATAAAAACAAACATTTTTTATTTAAAAAAGTCTGGGTTTTTTTTCACAAATACTTCTTATTTGGATAAAAGAATCAGCTATGATGACTCAGACGTACTCTCCTGTGAATCAAATGTGTGTCCACCCAGACGGAGGGTGCAGTTGCAGACGTCGCAGCGGAAGCACTCGCGATGGAAGAAGTAGCCTTCAGCACTGAGCCTCTCCATCACGTATACCCGTTTGGAGCAGAAGTGGCAGATGTCGCTGCCGCCGAGTCCAGGAGGAAAATCTTTACGCGCCACACACTGAGGGCAAAAGATCAGGCAAACGTGAAGAAATAAGAAAAATGCTCTACTGAGAAGTTGTTCTGCGTTTTTCTCCAGAAACCTTTAGAAAATGAATGTTTAAAATCACTGAATTATATATCAAATGTCAAAAACAAGTGCTGTATGGGGGGGAAAGAATTTTAAAGGAATTCAATTAGTCAAAAAAAAAAAATCAGTACCAAGTGAGAAAAGCAGCACAGCACACAAACAGCTGATAAAAAAAAACAAACTGAAAATCAAACACAAAGTCAGAACCAGGTCACTACAAATTCTAAAATTAGTGATAATTTGGTCTCAACTTTTTAGTATTTTGCAATTCTATGAATACATGGAGACATGTTGAGTAAGGTTTAGTATCAGAAGACTGTATTAGACACACACACAACCGGAATGAAAGATTATGAAAAGTCACAATGAAATATATAAAAATAAATAAAAATCCATGAATGTTGGATATCTGGGAGTCCAAGGTAGAATTGTGCTGTTCTCAACTTCAAATATTTGCAGCTTCTTGAGTTCTTAGCAATATGGAGATTAACTGCGTCTGTGGTTAACTAATCCAAGTAAACATTTGCAATAAATGCTTTAATTGGTTTATGCTGTTGAAACCATGTGCACACTCATGCAACTGGAATGTATTCCTAGCCTATAAATCCCCTGCTCAGAAAACTAAGGTTAAGAAATATTTGTTAGCACGCCAAATTTTCACAACTCGCATTAGTATCAAGCCTGGATTAGTCCTTTAGCCATTTACATGCATCTTACCGGTGCGGCATTGGGCCTGTGGTCTGTCTCATAAAGGACGGCCAGTTTCTGAGCTTTAGCGTCTATTGCTGATGATACCTTTCCAACTACTCGCTGATATTTATACAAAGAAGAAAGAAAAAACAAAACAAACGGGAGTGGAAAAAACAGAATTTATCAAAGGTTATAGTGATGTGAACTGTGTTTGGACTTAGGTTGAGGACTTGCACCTCTTTACTGTAACTAGGAGCTCCAGAGGGACAGCTCTCAGAGCGAACAATTGACTTTGGATTACTTCTTCTGGTGCGTTCCCCCTCACAGGCTGCAGTGCACTAAATGAACACCACACGGTAAAACTGTAAGGCATTGTACTAACGTGGTATAATGCTTTTAAGTTGAAATTATTGAATATAAAACCAAAAAAGGAGCACATGGCTGATTTAAGGTTACCTTAGTGGGATCCTTCTCTGCTTGTTTTAAACTAGATCCATGAACCCTCTGTTGCTCATTTTCCACATTTTTTGCCCTCTCGAGATTTTTACCGATGCAAGACGAAGACGCAGAAGAACATTTTTTGCTGCTGGATGTGAACGTATCAGGACGGGAAGAAGAGTTTCGCGCAGTTTGTTCAGATTCAGAGCAGGACAGAAGAGAGGAGGTCACTTTAGGTTCAGAGGTGAAACAGGTTTGAGCGACGGGATCGGGAACAGGGTGGACCACAGGGAACATGGTGGAGCTTTTAGATAGAGTCAGAGGAGGAGGAGGAGGCGACGGTGTGGAAGGAGAGGAGGAGGAAGATGACTCCACCTACAGAGCCAAAGAAAGATGGCTATTACAGACCAAGGAGGACATCAATAACTTGTTAATGTAATGTAGTTATCATCACTACACTTAAAAAAATATATTTCTAATTATTTGGAGAAAACTTCAAAATGATGATTCTGTAAGGATGTCCTGAAGGTAAATCTCTACCTTAAGAACATCCTGAACTCTATGGAGGAGTAAGAGTATTAAAATTAACTTGTTGTCTGGATTATGTAGTTTCACAGATTTATTTATTTATTTCCCTGCCTTTGATGCATTTTTCTGCCAAAGCAGTTATTTATTTTGATATTTGTATATTCCTACATTTATTTAGGTTAAGATTCTCCTCCACAGACATCCACTCTTAATTTTAGAGCCTAAAAAAAAATGCAGAACCCGGCAAAGAAGTCATGCTTTTTTTGGATTAGTTTAATACCAGCATCTGATCTGATACAGAACCTGTGAAACAGACAGAGGAGCAGGTGGTTTGTTGGACCCATGAAACATGGTGGACAGGAGGTCAGCTCTCTCTTTTATACTCCTGCGTGAAAATTCTCGAGTCGACAACCTCTGATTTTTAGTCTACGGAGAAAGTAGGAGGTAATCAAAGCAGGAGGAAATAAAGAGTGAGATAGTGCATACGGAGTAATGCGCATTTGAAGGTAGGATTAAATTCACCTTCTGCTCAGGTGCATCACATGACGGATCAGAGTCCGAAGCGGACAGATCAGACACGCAGGTGGGACGGTTTGGGGAGTCTTCTGTGTTTGGGGTGTATTCTGTGTGACAAAGTTCAGAGCCAGAAACACTTACAGGGCTCTGAAAGTGCGAGGGCGACGGAGAACGACTTTGGCTGCTCTGATCAAAATATGAATTAGAAGAAACAGAAACAGAACTGGGATTCTCCAGCAGTCGAAGGTAGATTGAAGGCTGGAAACAGGAGGATGAGGAGAGGATGAGTTCACAGAACGAACCCTTTTCTTTTAAAATACAGGGAGGCACGAGACAATACCTGCCATTTGGGACGAGATGGAGGAAGAGGAGAAAGAGGTTGGATATATTTGGGTTTAGCAAAACGGGGGTTTTCTTCCTCCTCCTCTTCCTCCTCATCAGAAGATGGAAAGGTGGTGGAAGGAGACAAAGGAGGAGAAAAGGGAGGAGTAGATGGGTCCTTGGACTGTTTCAAGGATAGAAAAGTAATAAAAATGTTATAAAAGGTAGAATAAAGGAAACGAAAACATTACAAGAGACAACACAAAAAGGAAAATATAGGTGCTACAGTTAGATACAGGGAGATATAGGAAGAAAACATGCAGTTAACTATATTGATGAAAATTGGCACAAATTAAACACAGATGGTCGACAAAATAACTTTATAAAACAGCAAAATCACATGAAAGTAAAGCAGCTGGTTACTGATTTCACTTCAAAACTTCAAACTTCTACCCAGCAAAATTTATTTTACCTTATTTATCAATTACAGCCCATCATTAATGGTTTTACAATTTAGAAAGACTTGGTCTGGTTGCCAACACAGCATACAGCAACAAAGATACACACACACTACGCATAATACACTTCATCACCTTACATATGTGAGCATCAGGGAGTTCTTAAATCTTCATAAATGTTTGCCTGGCACTTTTGTTCTAGTTTTATTGTTTCAAAAGTGTAACTGTATAAACTTGACCTCTAATGTTATTCTCACCTTGGTGTGCACCTTTGCTATTGAGGAGTTCTCCTCAAATTTGGCCAGCAGCTGAGTTGCCATGGAGCGGACCTTGTTCTCCCGCAGCTCTCCATCGTCACCAGCAGGTGGCGCACTATGGCAGGACAACTGAGGCCAGAGAGGAGTCAGAGTCAGAGCAGAGCTGGCTGATGAGTTGCTTTGTTAACCTAAACCCTTCAAGTTTTATTAGTGCTTTAATCCAAAAGACTTTTCCAGATGAATACCTCTGTGAGGTAGCCACTTCCTTTCCGTCTCCGTTTGTTAACAGAGTCGTCCTCTGCTTTCTTCTCATCCTAGAGGAGCCCATGTTACAGATTAAAGAGGGATTAATACACCTTGTATTTAAATAATCCTAGCATTAAAATTACAAGAGCATCATTCATTGACTGGACTACTTCAAAAACAACTTTACTGTCTTTTAGGAAAATGGATGCTAAACTTTAAAAGGAGATTGCACTGAGACTGCATTGCACAACTTCTCTACCGATGGTTCCTCTAATCAAATGCTGAGATTTGAAGGAGTACATAGATGTAATGGCAAACTGCTACATTGTTGGGATAAAAGATGATGCCTTGCATGCACTTCAAGGAAATGTAAACATCTTTACCCTGGGAATCCTCTTCCTGGGCAGAGGCAAGTTCAGCACCTTGTGGTTGGATTTAGGTGGATGTTCTTCACCATTTTCATCTGGATCCTTGGGGACTGAAGAACGAACAAACAGCAATTATTGGTTATCAGTTTCAGGAAGCATTAATGTTGCAAGAGAAGATGTGACTAAAGTTAAAGTCTCATAACGCGTGAATGGGTGAATCTAGTGTGAAGTGCTATATTAACACAGGCCATTTACCATTACTGGTTAACTGCCTGAATGTTTTTTGTAAAATTTATCATTAAAACATATAAAGCTGAGACATTTATACCAATTACTCATCAGTTCTTCCAACTTTTGTGCAACACCTGTGGGGTTTGACAAGTGGGCTTGTCTTAAGCCCCAAAAATTGTCTCTCGATTGGAGAAGACTTGTTGTGTCATTACGAAACAATGGAGACATTGAACTCAAAGAGAGAAAGATAAGAGCAATCCATAGCAGTTTATGCTACGGCCACTACTGATAACTCAAGCAGAGCTAATAGCCGGGCTGCTGCAGTGACAGTAATGATTAGCTGGAGCAGCATGATTTCACCTCCCTGTGTTTGAGCCAAATTAACAAAACCAAAGCAATGAACATTTGACTGCTGATGCAGTTTGAGTGTTTCACCTTTCTTTCCATCCTTCACCTGGGCAAATGACGTGAAGAAACAAACTCTAGATTGACTCAAATTTTAAACTGAATTAATTGCCGGGTCAGTAATTAATGAATCGCATTAAACCAGAAGTACACAAAATAACTAATAATTTCAACTAAAAACCACCTTTGCTACTAAATTATTGAATAAATTAACCTTTGAGCTCAACAACAAATATTTATTGTTTTAAATAGGTTTAAGTTATTTAACCATCAGATTGGTGCAACGCTCCATTATACCCATTCAGCTTTTAAATGCTCCAGGAAACCCTGATCACTCAGGTAACCTCTGAAACAAAAACATTTTGGAAATGTAGAATGTGGACACTGACATTGGTATTGGGGACATCTGTGTTTGCTTTGGACTATTAAATGTAAACAAAAATGAAATTAACTGCGTTATAACCTTTAGCAGGTTAAAGACTCTAACCCTAATCCCACTCTTGACCCTACTCTATATTAATTAATCAAAAATAAATGCAATAAAGTCCCAGCCCTAGTTTTGACAGAACGTTTCCTTGAAGTAATGTTTTACTGGATTGATTATTTTACTGTGGTTCAAGTCTCTGGAGGGAAATACTGTCTGATTGGAGAAGGGTGAGACTTTCACTCAGCAACTTAAGTCAACTACCGCAAGACTGTTTTGTATAAAATTGGTGACTTTATAATAACTAGTTGTGTGAAGAAATGGGACAGCTGAAGCCAGCGCAAGCACTTTCAGCAGAACAGATTGCAATAACGCTGAAGTAGCGGTTTTTAGAGGCGGCATCTGAATTCTTACTGAACATTTGAAAGTAAGCTAATATTTACAGTGGAAATTATTTGAAAATGATCTTGAAGCAAAAAAAAAAAAAAAAAAAAAACATACAAACCTCATTAATGTGCTAATATAACCAACTAACTTGCTCAATAATCTGGGAATAATCTGTCACAACGGACTGTGAGAAAGCTCATTTACAGTCTAATTTTTTTCTGGCTTTCAGAGGTTTGAATTGCAGACGTCTGCTGAACATTTAGAGCTACATATGAAAACTGAAGCTGAGGCAGTTGCCAGCAGTGGTGGGGCGATCAGAGAGGAAAGGCCTCTGGAGTTACACGGATGTGACCGGATAGGCTTCCACAAACATAGCATGCATACCAGTATGGTTTCTGGCAGGGACCAACCTGACCACAGTTGTGTAACATGCAACTGAAGTCTGTGTGGCAGATAGAAAGGAAAACGTGCTCACAGTCCTTCAGGCTCGAAAGTGTTTTGATAAGGTGCTGCATTTGTCATTTGCCCTGGCGAGATAGGAACACCTATCACTCAACAGAAAAAAAAAAAAAGAGAACAAGCCGGAGAAAATTTTTCTCTGATTTGAAGATTTGATTTCCTCCTCAAACACTCGACTTAGAAATTCTGACTGTCATTTTAAACGTGTTGTAAAACAAGTAGAAATTGAAATGACCTTAGTAAAGTTTGCCTCAAGCATTTCAAGAAGATTGTCCTAACGTCTCTGAAAAGCCTCATGAATCAACAAATAACCGTTACAAAGACGGACCGTTGTTGTTCAGCGATGACTTCCTGAAGGCCTCAAAGAACTTGGAGAGGTAGAGGACCATCAGCAGCTTGTCTGGTTCAGCTCTACCAGCCATCTCCTTCCCTGTCGTCACCGGCTGGATGCCGAACTCGCGCTCAGCCACATCAAACGCCAGCTGGTTGTTCCTCGCCACATCCTCCTCGTTCAGGGAGTCAAAGTCACTGAAACAGACGGAGGATGAGATCAAATGTGAGATTTGTTTATATCCTATTTGTATTTTGAATTTATTGAAGAGACCCAATTAGTTTTGAGCTTTTATTCACATAAAGAAGCAATTTTCTTGGCTCTTAGTAAGGAGCAGACCCAACAAACAAGAAGTGTCAAGTCAGCCCGTTTATGACAGATTCATTTCCGATATGATCTGAACAGAGAATTTGCAAATTCACATTCAACTTTAAGGTTTGGCAAACTGATAAATGTTTCAGAAATGGTGACTTTACAAAACCCCATGGATTCTTCATGCTTAGTTAAAGATTTGAAATGAAGGTTCAGAACACTAGATACTGTTTGCATTACGTTTCGTAAAGGACGAGTATCATCCTGAACCTTGAAGCAGACCTTGAACCTCAACTCAACTCCATTTGTGTGCATCCTTACATGAGTCCGGGCCTCTGCCGGTGGATGAGTGCGCACAGGGCCAGACCGTTCCTCCAGGATGATGTGAGGTTGGTGACATCCACTCCCCTGTATCCCTGAGTTTGATTCTGACACCAGGTTAGGAGTCGACTGGGTCGCACCTCAGATTCTGCAAGAAACAAATGACATGTTGATACATACCATCAAGATTGCCGCACAGCGTCAGAGGAAGGAACAGCATTTTTGCATTTTTGTGGCAGAAAGAGTCCCTGTATTGCTTTCCCCAGTGTGTTTTATTTTTGTCCAGACTGGAAGGTTTTCTGAAATGGTGTCGCTGCTGTAATGTTCGAACTGCGTGTTCTTTTGGACTTGAGCCAAGCGAGCTGGTCCACTTTCTGAAGCTAAACCAGGACTAACCTTGGCAGTAGAGCAGAAACTTATCCCGATATGTCCTACTTAGAAAACAACCAGAACTTACACACTTTCATGGAATTTGACAAGCCAAACAAGCTTTCCGTCCCATATCAGGATTTGTTTACAGAAGAGGTGGCTCTGTTATTAATGTAGCGTATGAAAATTTAAAGACTTTTGCTTATTGTAACAGTTTAAGCAGGAACAATGATGTGCATATGTGTTGTTGCAGTAGTGTGCAGGCAAAAGTAGTATATAAAATAAACAAATTTAATTTACCAAAGAAATAAAAGAAAAAAAAAAAAAGAAATTTAATTTACTTTCCGATTGACCACATCAATCTGCCATAAGTCCAGTTACTTTAGAATGACGTCAGATGATCCTGAAGCAGGTTGATCTTCCAGAGAGTTTTCAGAAAGTGAAACTGGGACTGTTTTTTTCTGATCAGACAGCTTGTGGTGTAAAGAACCTGAGGTTTACAACGTCTCCTGTTCTCATTTTGTCACCAGGTAAGTGATATATAACTGCTCCTTCTGGAGGCTCAGCTCACAATGAGCCCGCACTTGTCAGGACAGGCCCTTGAACTGTTTTAAAATTGGTACTAGAGCACATCACGCCAGCACACGTCTGTGAAAGGCATCAGTTCTGACCCTCATATGAGTGTAATGTTACCCGGCAGTACCGGCTGACGAGGTGCGCCAAGCCTGTGACTCAGACAAAGGTAAAGTTTCAGCAGAGAGAGGGCTGGGGAAACGTTCACTCTAAGGTTCATTATTTTCCCCAACACAACGTCAAAGGTTAGTTAGACTTTTCACTGAGATATTAATTGAATATAAACACAAACCAAAGAGGCGGTGATCGTACACATTAGACAGAACGTGAAGTCAATATGTCACAAGTTACCAGTGACTAACTTCATAAATTATCTTGCAGCACTGACTCAGTCAGTCCATCAAAAAATAAACTTTAGAGATGATGTCGTGAAGTCAAACATTTGTCCAGAGGTACATCACTCTGGGTGACTAAGGTTCCAGACTCATTCAAAGCTCAAATCACCCTGAAATGTTTATTAATATGCACAACGTTTAATAAAGTACAGAGCTGCAGTTCGCCGTGTCTGATTTGATGAATTTGTTTCTTGATCTGAAATTCTTAGCCCTTCTTTGGGCTTTTTTTCTACAGGATAAACACACTTTACGTTTTTATTTTTTTCCATTTCATTCTCAATTTTTTCCTTTCAGAATGTTGAAATTTTCCAAGTTTCTGACAACAATGAATGGAGAGGAACCAAAGAAAAAAAAAAAAAGAAAAACTCTCCCACATCTTAAGAAATCCCTAATTCCTTGAAGCCTTTTTTAAAAAGTAGACTGGCTCCAGACTTTGGCTTATGAATGCATTTTTATCATTTTTTTTAAATGTTTACCTTTTCTAGAGAGGTTAACTGGCCTTCGTGATAGCCCTCCTTTTTCAACCGGACCCGAATGGCCATCAATGAATAAGTGACGAACCTGAAAGAAACATTTCGGCATGGGTGACAAAATATTTCTAGTTTAAAAGTCTGATGTAAACACGTCTTTGAACGTGATTTAAGTGATTTAAGGCAGTCCCAACAAACTTAATACTTCACAACAGCTGAACAAAAGCCTGTGCCGTAAGAAATCTCTTTAAAAAAGATGTGAAATCAAAGTTTCTTTTAACAGCTTTCATTTTTAACACAAGCATCTCCATGCTATAACACAGTGGGTGCACAGGCACTACTTCTTGTTTTCATCTGGAAATGCAGAGGAATGGGAGATTTGATCTCAGCTTGTGGCAATTGTTGCTGAACTCGGCTAAAACATGTCCAATCTTGCAAATAGATATGGAGGCCATTATTTTTTGGGGTGGAGGTCCTTTGAATACAACTTTGGAAAATAATCACCAACCTGGTGAGGACGTACACAGCTGGAGTTCAGGTTCGGGTAGCGGGTAGCAGGGTCAATTGTATACTGGTCAAAGTTTTTACTGATGTTTTCTGGTGTGGTCTGAGGCAGCAGACGGTAAATGCTCTCCCTGATAGAGAAGGGTGACACATTTTAAACACAGCATGTTAGTTGTTTATTTGTATCTATCAAAATAAAGTTGGCTCAAATACTACTTCCTTTCTTACTTCAAAATAAGAGTCTCAGACAGACAAGATTTCAAATTCAAAGCTTTGGATTCTTATCCACAAGAAGAAGTCACATGCCGACTAATCAACTCAAGCTGTGCAAAAATTAAACTAGATATATTAGACAGACTACACAAGCATTGTGCCATTTTATCATCACAATATGTCCTTACTCAACAGAGTGATAAAACTACACTGATTTCAACCTGCGGGAAGTAGCGCATCCTCACCTCTCTGCCAGTATCTCCAAGGAGCTCTTTCCCTGTGCCCAGCCCCTCACCATCCAAGCAGTGTCGAAAGCAGCTAGAAAGCCTCTAGCACAACCAGTACCCATCGGCCAGAAGGGCTGCAATAAAATAAAATGCATGGTGTCAAAGAAGAAAAAGTACAATAATTATTCCTGCCCTGTCAAAACACACACACATATGCAAAAAACAGTGTCTGTTACCTCGAGAAGACTGTCTCCCACCAGTGCAACCAGTAGCTCATGTCCATGTTTCTCTCTTATCAGGGCGGCGTTCTCTGATGCGTACATGCATGTAAAGTCAAACATGGCTACGTCTGGCTGCCCGTAGTGATTGATGGCGTAGTCCAGTGATGGCAGCTGGTAGTTGGTGCCAAAGTCCGCAGCCTCACGAGCGTACGACAGCAACGCTTCCTGGTTAACGTTGTCAGAGTTCAGCAGTCGCTCTGTTTCTATGTAGTCCTGGAACAAGAAGAAGAGCCCTAAAACTTAAAACAAGTATTTTTACAATATTACATAAGTGCATAAACTGTTTTCAAAAATAGCCTATTTATAACATTTAGCTGCTATACTCTAATTCATGGAGCTTCTCTTTCAACAGAAAACATTTCTGTTTGTGTAAAAAGTGGTAAATGCAATCCTTGCATTAGTGTCATGGTGACAAAAAGCGATGGCGCCGTTATAGGTCAGCCATGTGGCCTCTGACGCTTGTGCTGTGGGTTTTGACCCAGCAGTCGGAGGGAGATTTCACTCAGCACCAATAGCCAATGTAAGATGAGATGAAGACCACTCATCTTACATCGGCAGTGCAGCACTTCAGCACCTGTGTATGTGCTTGCATAATGCATTTGGAAAAAGTTTGCACTGTGGATTATTTCCAAAACTACATAATAAGAATGCGTATTATTAACAAAAGATTTTCAAATAACAATTGCAAGTTTACGCTGAAGTTTATTCTTAATTGCAAATGACCATTTCTGCTGTCTGATCTCTTCCAATGCAAGGAACGTTTAATTTTATTTGCAGTGTGAGAAATGGAATAAAGGTGAGAGGTGTAATGCTTTAATTAGAGCCCTATTTATAATGATCCGCTGTGCAGTGCTATTGCTCACTACACTGGTCAGCACACAAACCTTTCTATGTTCCCAGAAGGCCATGTGACTCCCAGCTTTGGGACTTCACTTTAAATGTTGTGATCTTTTGGCCCGTAAAAGGATGTCATTAGAAAAATATGCATTTTTATTAAAAAAAAAAAAAAAACAGAATAAGCAAGCTTCATTCACTTTTATTAATACTAAAGGTTGCAAAACAAACTTTAAAGCATATTAAAGCAGTGTTACTTTTGAAATAAAGCTCCATGACAAAACAATCAGCTGCCTGTTTCCTTAAACAATATACTTCCATCAGCGCTGTTTGTGTGCCACCACTTTAACAGGAACAAATTAAGATATTTTTACACCACATTCTCCTCTAATCCCTGTGACAATTATGCAAGAAGCTAAAGAAAACAAACCCCTCCAAAAAAAACCCTCAACCACAGAAACATGTCAGATTATTATCCACAAACACTTCGTCAGGAGCCACTTCACAGGAGTTATGCAACTAATGTCCCCAATCAAAACATCAAAAAGAAACGTATGCTCTTTTGAAACCTGAGATTCAAAAGAGCTTATGGTTTATAAACAATAATATTACTTGTTATTAATTTGGTGTTAAGAGTTGAGTGTTTTTTAACCAACTAATTTTTACTTTGTTGTTTAATGTCTGTTTTATAATATATTTACCACCAAAGGAAAAAAAAGAAATAATTTTTCTGCAAACGCATGTTTTTTTGAACAGCAACAATATTTGTTGTTAACCTGTTGCTAAGAGACGAGCGCGTCTTCGTAACTAAGTGTCACGAAGAAAACATCTGATTTTTACTTTAGCAAAATTGACAAATTGACAGTAAATTTCTTGTGTCTAAACAGATAAACAACATTTCAAAACAGCTAATGTTGTATAAACAATAATAATACATGTTATTAAGTTGATGTTAAGAGATGAGCATTTTGGGGTTTTTCCCTGGTAACGAATTGCCACAAAGTATGAATCATAATTTTACTTTTGTGTTTAATGTCTGTTCTATATTTACCACTAAAGGCAAAAAAAAGAGAAAAAAATAAATCACTTTCCTGCAAAATTCACCAATTGCAGAATTCTTAGATAGTGTAAGATTAGCAGTATTTCAAAAGAGCGGAGGAAATTTTTATGGTTTTTGAACAATAACAATATTTGTTGTTAATCTGTTGCTAAGAGATGAGCGTGTTTTCTGGTAACCAAGTTCCACACAGTAAACATCTGATTTTTACTTTTGCTAAATTAATCGACAGTAAATTTGTTGTGTCTAAGCAGATAAACAATATTTCAAAAGAACTAATGTTTTATAAAGAATAATATTACGTGTTCTTAATTTGATGCAAAGAGGGTTTTGTTTTGTTTTGTTTTCTGGTAACGAACTGCGACGAACTATGAATCAGAATTTTACTTTTGTGTTTAATGTTTGTCCTATAATATAGTTACCACCAAAGGCAAAAAAAAAAAAAACACTTTCCTGCAAAATTCACCAACTGCAGAAGTCTTAGAAACATTAATATTTCAAAAGAGCAGAGGAAATATTATGGTTTTTGAACAAAATGCCACGAAGTAAACAAGGGAGTGTTTTAACATTCGCACAAAAATTTGCCTTTTCCTCACTTCTTTTCCTAAAATAAGCTATTGGCTATTTTTTTATTTATTAACCTTGTTTAGCGCACTGAATGGAGGAAGTCAATGTAAGATGCTAGTGATGTCCCACATGCCACTGGGGGCATTTAGTCTAACATTAGCATTTAGGCTAATTTTAGTTAATGCACTAATTGTAGAATATGTTTGATTCAAACTGTTTTGCCACTGGCAGAAACAACCGGTAAAGAAAGCTTAAATATTGATGCATCAGCTCAATAGATTGCTGAACTCACATTTATGATGACCCCTTTGTCCAGCAGGCTCTGCTTCTTTGCAGTCATCACAAAGTAGTGGGTGTTGTCTTTGTAGTAAACAATGTTTTCCAAATCAATTCCTAAAATGTTAGCATGTTGTTTAACACAGATCCCTTTAGAGCTGCAGATCATACATAAAATTTGACACCTTTACACAATTTACCTGTCTCCTCTCTGAGTTCCAGAAAAAATTTCTGGTTAAAGATGAAGGCGACGCCGCTGATTTCCTCAACTTTAGCTTCTGCTGTGGTGTTCCTGTTGACGAAGTTGGCTGTTATAGCGATTGCCAACTTTCCTCTGAACTCCTTGCGACTGAAACCTGCCAAGAAGGGATGAGGAATGAAAGGGGGAAGAATGAAAATTCATATTTGTCTCTAATTAACACATGCGTAACCTTGCAGGGAGCTAATCACTTATCCTTCTAAAGCACTGAATTTTATGTTTTCTAAGAATTTCCAAGGCCAGGATGTATAAAAGACAATACCTAGATGTGCAGATTGCTTCTACGAACATTGGGAAAAGAATGAGTTCCTCACAGGAAGTCTAGTCAAATCAAAATAATTTGGTTTTGGCATTTGGCTGACTACACTGTGCTGTGTTTTGGTGCGGAGCAGATCATGTCGGGGTGTTTTTCTGGACTTGATCTAAGCGCCATAGTTCAAGTGAAAGCAACTCATAATGCTTTTGCATACCATGACATTTTGGACAATATTATTATCCAAACGTTGAAGGCCTGGTCTGGGGACTTGCACCTTCCTGTTCCAAATTATTACACACCAGTGTAAAATAATGTTCATAAACATCTCAAAAGGTTGCACAAATCTTTGACCTCAACTCAACTGATCACTATTAGGAATCAATTAGAGCACAAACTCTGAGCCTTGCCCAAGACTGAACTTGAAAAATGGCCAAATACTCCCAAAGATAAAGTCGTACACTTTGAAGAGAGATTTCCTAAAATCTCTCTTCAAAGAGATTTTGCTTGTAATATTATTACAATTACTATTGCTTGTAATATTAAACCTTACAAATTTGTAAGGTTTGTAAGGTTTACTATTACAAGCAATTACTTTTATGGCTACATATTTAGAATACAGATTCTTGAACAAACAAGCATGAGACTTATTTATTATTCTTGGACAGAAAGGTATCATCTCTCATCCAGTTCATGAACCGTCACACACACAACCACATGAAAACACATTCAGTTGAAACTATGTCAACAGGAAATGCTTCAGTGCCAGAAAGAGCTTCCTCAATGTGGGTCAGTAGCAAAACTTTCTTTGTCTCTCATGCTGAACCAGTTGTCAGCACTTACTCCCCCACAATGCTTCACAGTTCTGAGTTAAGGTCATCCCTCACCATCTAATGTGCTTCGGCGACCGTCTGCACCAATCACCACGTCAAAGTCAAAGTCAGAGACTGGATGATTGGAGGGCCGGAGTTCTGCTCGCCAACCAGGACCTAAGAAAACAAATGAAACGTGCGATTAATGGCATACTTAGAACAAAATCAAAGTTAAAATAAGTTGTTTTCCATTCCTGTATATGCCCTAATTTAGGATGGCTTATTAATAAAGTCTCTACAATTCTTCTGTTGTGTTCTTTAGAGAGCTAAAATGTGACCGTCTCTTAGGAATTGCTTGGGAAAACAGAGCAGGATCTATCAATAGCTTTATTTTCCACTCTGCAAGAACTTATCTGTTCACTTCAACATTTCTGACATCAAGAGAGCTTTCCTTATATAGCTGACATATGCAAGCAAGTGCCATCATGTCACTGCTGGTCATGACCCTTTTAAACAGGGTTAACCCCGTTTAAACATTCACACTTCTGTTTCTGTACTTGTTGAGAGCTTGTATTGGAGACCAATCTGGCGTTCTTAATTAATTTGGAGGTGTGAAACTTCTCTCTCAAGAGTGGATTCTCAAAATATCATTGCCCAAGATCTTCATGGAATAAAGGTGCTTTCTTCTCCCAAAAACAAGCAAATAAATGTCATCTCAGAACTGTACAGAGAAGGTTCACGTTCAGCGCAGATGACTCACCGTCTTCCGTTTGCTGCTCCGGAGGCTCCAGAAGTTTTACAAACTCCACATTGACGTGAATCTCCACTCCCAGCATCAGGCTCACCTTCAGCAGCATCAGCTGCAGCTGGCGGATACCTGAAGAGGGAGCAAGCGGTGCTATTTTTACATTGATACCCATTAATAAAACCCTGTGCTACCTGCTGCTCTCAGAAGTCTGTCCATGTGTAATTTAATCTCAATGTAAATACAGCCGCTCTGAGCAACATGAGAGGTTTGTTAAAGAATACTAATAAGGCATTATTAGTATTCTAATAATGCCTCCTTATTAGTATAAGGGCGGCTTCAACTCTAATTGAAGCCCTACCAAGATATGGCCATTCAAATAAACATGCAAGGAGAACATTTATCATGAAAGCACATAATAAGCTCATTGTGACTTTGATCGAGCAGCAGGGATTAACAGGACGAAGATATCCAATGTTGAAATTAATCCAGAAAATCCTCTAGTTGCAGTTTGCCATGAATTTGTAGGGGACATGGCAAATGTGTAGAAAAAGATGCTCCACTACTTTTTTTTTTTTTTTTTTTGTATTTACACAAGCATTATGTGGCAGAAAAGGAACACTAAAAATGATTCTGTACAGTCACAGTGAAACATGGTGGTGGCAGCATCATGGTGTGGAGAATCTTTTTTAGCCTATCAAGGCAGACTGTTAGATTGGGGGAGCTAAATACAGGGCTCCGATGATGCGTTGCGCCTCAAAATCTGCTATTTTCAAGAACAAAGTCACTTTGTCCCTTAAAAGAAGTGAGAGGTAAAGCTGTTATAACAGCCAAAGATAATAATATATAACAGTTGCTGCAGATAAGGGCGGCAATACTGATAAAAAAAAAAATAAATCTGACCTGGAAAATAAGATAAGCACTCCTCTCAGAGACACAAAGAGAGAAACTTTTTATCTCTATATGTAGAAGTAGAAGTCTACTTCCTTGAGAGCGATTCTACACACACAGTAAAAACAAATCCTTTTGCCGTTACTGACATTCATTCAGCTTTTTGTTCTTTACGACTTACTTAAGGGCAGCTCTAGTTCTGGAATTGAAATAAAGCAACAAGAAGAGAGAGCACTCACTGATGTGGTCGATGGCGCCGGCGCAGAACTTTCCATAGAACTTCTTGGCCCCGAGAGCCCTGAGGTCGTGAATGGTGTAGGGCCAGAGGTGGAGCACGTTGTTCCTGGAGAAGGTGTCCCTCTTTTCGATCACCACCACTTTGCAGCCGAGCAGGGCCAACTCAATGGCCGTTCGCAGACCGCAGGGGCCGCCGCCGATGATCAGACACTGGGAGTCATAGAAGGTATGAAACGAGTGAGGATGAGATGCAGTCTGAGCGGGTAGAAATTTATCGGCATTGATCATCTCAATAAATAAATATTACATTGATGCATCTATGGTCTGTGTTAAAATATCAGCATTTATGGAGCCGCTGACTTAATTTCAATATTCATTTTAATCGTGTTTTTTGATTTGTTGTTTTTAAGACTAGTTGTGGGTTTAAATATCATTTCACTGTTTTCCCATAAAATGTAATTACTCAGTAATATTTTTACTTTTCCTGTGTACTTAACATCTTTCAGTACAAAAACACGGTGGACCGCCTCGGCACCGGGCTTAGAACGTTTTCCGGGGGAAACCCTGAGTAGGATGTTCTGTTTGTACGCAGAAACTGTCCTGGGATGATGGTGTGTAAATACATATACAGTGCAGTCACATTTTTCTTTTGTACAAGGAGGTGCATACCACCAGTGTGAATTAAAGTTTCTGCTCCCCATCACATAGAAAGAGGAACAGAGGCAAGACTAAAGAAAGGTTTGGCATTTGAGATTAAACTGAAGCGCTTAGCAAGTGTTTTGAGGAGCTTGGTCTGATGCATGCTACTCCCCCACCCTTGCATGTAACACAGCCAAATATGGAGACAGTCAAGTTGCAGGGATTAAAGAATGCCGTCCTCTCATTTGGATTTTAGATTTTGCTTCAGAGAACACCCGCCATCACCATGTCCACCATCCTTCATCTCCAAATAGCCGTTTCTCCAGAAAAAAATGTCTGAAATAATAGCTGAGCTGTTATTTCTGGCGAGCCCTCAACCCAGCCCTTCTGTGTTAATCTCCCTTCTGCAAGTCTCTGGCCCGTTCCCCCCCCTCACTTAAAGTCTTATCTCTTCCTTGAGATATGAAGTCTTTCCAATACAACGTCAGAAGTGCTGCCTAAACATGCCTACATACATGGTCAAACAACAACTCAGCACATGAAATGCCAAATTTGAGAGTTTAGTTTCCAAACTGTGTTTTTAGGAGTTACGCAGTACAGTTAAACCGTGAAATACTCCATTGCTTTGTCTGTTTGTGCCATAAACCAGTGTTTCCTGCTCTTGTCGCTTGGGGCTAATTGCCCTGCATGCTCCAACCCTGTAAGACTTGATGCTAAGCTGTTGAGGTTATTAATTCTTTTGAGCCAGGTTCAAACAAGCCTACCTTCGTTTTTTCAAATGCAGAAAGGACAGGAAGTCGCTGACCAGTTTACCGCTTTTATTTTGCAAACTTCATTGAGGCTGACGTTTCAACATAATCGAGGTCTGATGGACTCCATGAAGACCATAGAAGTTTGCACTATAAAGCTGAACACTTGATTTCAGCCTGATTGCATATTGCTTGGGTTTGACATTGCTATGATTGACCCTTTCTGGGCTAGAATGTTTAATCACAGGATCAGATTGCACATTACTTTTTATTATGTTACTTTTTCAAGGCCACATGTAGCTGCTATCAAAAACACATAGTAAAAGAGCCCAAACAAGTAATTTGACAAAACTTTTTGAAGGAAAATTTAACTGAGTTTTCAACATGATCTCACCCTCGTTCCTTGGCAGGCTTTATTCTGATTGTACACTTTCTGCTGTGCCCGTTTGTCTAATTTTGTCCACAAGGCCTTGACTTTCCAGGAGCTGACTGCTGCCTTCAAGGAGCTGAAGAAGTTGCTGTGGTCCAAAGGATCCAGCTCCAGCTGTCTGCAGAGGATGCTGAAGGCCTGCAGGGTTCCTTTACATGTGGACGCCTGGACAAAGTTCTCAAAGAGCTGGCTGGCCTGAGCCGTGCGCTCGTCCTCCGTCTCGCCCATCTGCTCTGATTGCAACAGAGTCCCAGTTTCTTGAAAACTTTGCCTCCTCCGTCCCTTTGTGACTGAAGTTTTAGCTGCTGTATCCTTTCACGCTTAAACGTCTGTGGAACGAGAAGAAAAGGAAAATCATCAGAGAAAATGCAAGGCAAGTAGCATTGCTGTGCATGGGACAAAAGGGTTTTAACTTCGACTATTGAGATTTTCAAACTTATGTCTGCTGCTTAGTATCTTTATAACTTGGAGTGCCGATAAAAGTCAAAAGTAAAACTTACTGATAGCTGCATTTTGTAAATAAAACTAACCAATCCCTAGGATTTTGTTTCCTGCTACAGTTTTGAACTTTTATTGATTAGTTGTAGAAAGATTCAAACAAAAATAATAACTAATTGTGAAAAATATATCTTATTCTAAATATTTTTTTTAATCTTTCTTAAATATAAAAACATTTGGTAAAAATAATTTTACCAAAATCCTTTTTCTGAGGTTTGTGGCTCACAATTACAAACCTTCACTAGCCAATGTTTTGCTGCTTTGACCAATTTTATATCCCAACTTCTTCACTGGACATCAACAAACCTGCTGCTTTAAAACAAGTAATTACTGTCGACATATTTTCCTCTGGAACTAAGAAATATCAGCTCCACTGAATGCCGGACAGGATTAGGACAGATTTATGCTCTCGGTGGAGATCAGCTGAGCGGTCATGGGAGAAGCTCAAACACTCCAATAATACAGAAAGAAATAATCATTTCCACAGTCACCACAGCTACAATTTTACACCAGCGGCAAATTGTCGCTGAACTAAATATAGATATACAGAAAATACCAACTGTTCCCTTCGAAGACTAGACGCTTTGTTTCTTCAAGGAAAAACTGTTTAATTCTCATGAGAGATTTTTATTTCCCCAATCTACCATAAATATTTTTCCCGATTCTTATCCTTTTTGTCCAAGTCATCTATGTTACAAACTGGCAAACATTCACATTAAAACTTTTTTTTTTTTTTTTTTTATTTCAGCTGCAAAATTATGTTGATAATCACAACCATGCAAATAAATCACAAATACATAAATCAATACAAAAAGCACAAGGTTTATTTCTTTAAAAGTATTTTTAAAAAAACAGAGTCTGGAAATTCAAGCACTACTTTACGTCCAGTTTCTATTTTCCCAAACTTATCCAGACATGAAAACTGATAAAAGCAAACTTAATATTTTCCTCAGGCTTTTCAGGCCTGACTCGGAACATGTAATAAGGGACTATTTTCCACTCCCAAACTCCACCCAACAACAGGCATGACTTATCCACAGCCAAACATTTCCTGAATGACGTCTCACTCGGAGGTGAGCACCAGGTCACATTTGCTGGAAGCCTCTCTTCATTACTCTTTCACACTCATGGACGCTGCTTCGTGGTACAAGCGCAGAGAGGCCAAGTTCCTATCAGACCACGCAGATAATACTGCGGCCAATCTCGACAGACTTGTGATCATGAAGAACGTCCACGGTCCCCTTGTGGTAGCTTGTGCGTGCAGAAGGAAAACAACACCTGGTTGGTTCTTTTATTCCGCAGTAATCAGAGAGCAACCTGCACTTTCTCAGAGTCCCTGAGTGTCCCGGGGGGGAGAGGGGGAACTCTCAGGTCTCAGCTTCCTCCCAACAGTTTGGCAGCAGACAGCAGCGTCTCAGTTACTATTACGCTCTTTACAAACTGACACGCCTCAGACCTTTCATGTAAGTCCAAGCCCTGCCAAGGTAAATAAAAAAGCTTCCACATCTTTCCTCTTTCTATTCCCAAATGCTGACTGAAATATGTTTAATTCCTTTGAATAATCTAATATCATTTTTAAAGACTTCTGGTGTGAATGCTCAGGGACATGACACCCTGTATCTGTTCATTTCTGATCATCAGACTTAATATAAGAAAAAAAAAAAAAGTAATATGCGCATTTAGAGGCTAGGGTATGGGAAAGAGCACAATCTTGGGAGCTTTTTGTTTATGTTTCAACAACTGGGAGGGTGTGCACTGGGAGTTTTCAACAGGAAGTGGTTAAATGTATTATCTTCTTCCACATTTGTTGGTGCATCAAGTTCTTTTCACTTTAGTCTGAGTCAGGGACCAACTAAATATAATTATGCTTGGGGCCACTGTGCATTTTCTGCATGAAAATAGGAGACTTTGGAGTCATTAGGAGTAACTGACCTACTTTTGGAGGAATGCTTTACCTTGATGCAATACTTTGTGTGAATTGTTTAGTGCATCAGTTAAAAATTATTTCAGCTGATTTAATGAGACTAGATGCCAGCATACTGGATCCATTTAGCTTACGTAACGAATGACTAATTTGAAAGCAAAAAATAAATAAATCAGTGTAATCTGTTCCAACAGTTCAAGTATGGGATGTATTGCTAGTGTAAAATATTGAAATGCATTGAAACTGAGAACTCCCACGATTTCCAGTCCAACAAACAGTGAATAGTTTGATTTACCATTTGGCTTTGAATTAGGTAAAATAAAGATTAAAAACAAAAACACACACAAAAAAAAACATTTTTATGCATCATACTCCTTGCAAATGTTTAACAAAAACAGTGTTGCATTTGATTTTAAAATGTATTTTGATGATCTGAAAGGAGTAGATAGAGAGACAAACAAGAAGGTCTAAGGGGATGGAGGTATTTTGAAGTAGGCCCCTTTGTGTTACTAATGCAGACCATTTACTAAGTGTTCTTTCAATGCAGATCTTTCACAAGTGACTGAAATTATTCAATAAAATGAAGACCAAATCATTTTCCCAGCACAAAAATACTTCAGCCAATAGATAACAGCTGCTATGCAATATCATTTATATATTTATACGAAGCATGTTAGGGATACCAAAAGGTATCGGGTGTCAGTGCATGCATACAAGGTTTGCAGAATGCAGCAAACAGGACAAAACAGCCACCAATTCCCACAAGAATCAAATGCTTTTCAGCATTTTAGGTTATTTATGGGCTCCAGGTCCATATGTCAGCCAAGAAGAAACAGTGTTTCAGATAAATGTCCCTACAAGGTCTTTCTGTAAAACTTTTACCAATCACCAGTCATACAACTACTTGTCTACCGTCCAGAAAACAAACATATTTACTAAACCAGGTTTAAAAAAGGCAACAAAGGAAAGCTTAAACCACTTCTAACCTGAAGCAGCTTCCGGCCTCACTCGTGTTTAAAGGAGGTCTGGCAGCACACCACATCAACGGTAGAAAAGAAAGAAAATGTCCCAGTGCACAACGAAAAGTCAAAGAAGCTTCGAGGACATCAGAAATCAGGTTGTTAAAGATGCAGTCTGTCACGACCAGTTTCAGAAAGCACAAGGCACGAATAACTGAAGCGTAGAAGTGACAAATAGAGCAGGAAAATTGTGTCCTTGGACCACAAACAAAGAGACAATTCACTCGTAATGACTCCACAATTTAATCAATTTTTTTACAACATGGGAAGCTGCCAGAAACAAGGTGTGAACTGCAACACTTCTTCTCATTTGATGCTACGAGTAACATTCAACATGATGCCAGTGAACATGTTGACAATCTGCCAAAGCAGAGACAATGTACAGGTAGGGCCCTGTCATTTCTGTATGGTGGAAAAAAAGTCTAAATGGTTTGATGGGAGTTTGACCATTAAAACAAAATCTACTGTAAAAGCAGAGCAGTTTCTTTGTTTCCACCCTTTACACTCACATCCACATTGTTAAGATCAAACATTGGATGACAAGAGCAAAGTCCGGATAACAACTACCATGATGTAAAAGCACTTTATTTATGAGCCAAATGACTAACATGTTATATCAAAAAAAAAGGGAAGCTAGCATTAGCATACCTTCAGCAAAATGCAAAGATTGTCAACAGAGAAAGATGCACATGAACCAAAGACTGTGCAGAATCTAATTTTTTGCCTCCAATCATTTTAGATTCTTTTTTTTTTTTATTTCTATTTTGGCTCTTATTACTATATTATAAATGAGCTGCTTGTTGGTCACAAATCCAGAACTGATTGCACAAACAGAAAAAAAAAAAATAATTCAGCTCAACTAATAAATCTTTAACAACATTTAGTAAACATTACAGATTTTACACAGCGTGGCGCTCGGTTGAAATGACTAATAATTTTCATCATAGGTTAATCACTCGCAGCAACTCAGACGTGTCGACAGCCTGTTTTTTTGGGAGACTGAGAGGAAGATCAAAGCTGAGCCAACAAGTTCTTCCCGAGACTGACGGGATTTCCCAGAGAGAGGAAAAATACAGACACAACCTCAAAAAGGACTGACAACGGGAAAACTGAAACAAACAGGAAATATTACATTCACATAGCAGAGGTTATGAAACTCTTGGAATTTAAGCACGTCTGCAGAGAGTTCAGGTCTTGGCCCTTACATGCCTTTGCTTTAGTCCTGATTTATTCTGGACTGAACTCAATAAGTGAGAAAATGTTAAAGTTTGAAGTTAGAGCCTCCACGCCTCAGAAAGAAACGCAGCACACAACTAACTGTGCCTGATGAATGAACTACTGTTTAATATTTAACATCAGCCATTGACAAGGTCAAAACACATCTGAACAAAAAACTAGGCATAATGATCAGGGAACAAAAAACAACAACATGCTTTCTGGGTAATTTCAGATGACTAAAGCTGTATATTCAGCCATTCACTTTCTGCTTCACTTTTCTGCTCTCTTTCAATTTAGTTTGTTGGGCTAAATTGGGCAACAACAAACTGCAGCCATGGTTCCGAAAAGAAATGAAGAATCTATTAAACCATTGATTCAGGGGTGCTGAGGTGGCGCAAGGGTTAAGCATAACCCACAGATGGAGGCCTTAGTCCTCGACGCAGCTGTCACAGGTTCGATTCCCAGACTGGCAACTTTTGCTGCACCTCTACCCCCTCCTCCATTATGCATACTGTCAAATACAGGCCACTAGAGCCAATAAAACCTTTTAAAAAAAAAACATTGATTCAAGTTGATTCTCATCCTAATTAGGCCCATAAGAAAATAAATCAAGTATTTCAATTTCAACTTTTAACTAAAAAGCCAGGAATGCAACCTGCATACATAATTTGTAGGTCAAACTGAAGGTTTGCAGAACCTCTGAACAAAGCATGTAAACATAATCAGTCAAGCATAGTTGGGGCACCACCACTTTCTGGGATGCTGCTCTTCAACATGGACAGGGAAGTTTGTCGGCGTTAATGGAAAGGTGGATGGAGCTAGAAGCAAACTCGTAAGAGACTGCAAAAGACTTCATACTGGGGTGAATGTTCAAGTTCCAGCAAAACTCTGCCATAATTATATAACTAGAACTGCAAATTGTCTCTCTTTAGATGTGGAAAGCTGGGACAGACGTACTGTATTCCCAAAGAGTTGCAAAAGCAGGGCTGAATACACATGTCTGGCAGACTTTTGGGAAATTTATTTGGAAAAAAAGAAAAGGAAAACTGCATAAACATTTCCATACTCTTCCCAGTGTTGCATCACTTTATGTTGGTCTATCACATTAAATCTGAACACATAGATTGCTGTAGTTGTAATGTGACAAAAGTTCATTGTATAAACACTTTTGCAAAGTACTTTACAAAGCAGCAACATATTGTCATTTTTGAATGGGTCAGAAAAGAATTGAATCTCTAATACTGGGAAATATTTTCAATATTTTAAGATTGCGATTTCCAATTATTAACTATCAGAGTTTAATATTTTGTTCTCCAGGTACTCCCTGTAATTTTAGCAGAAAATTACAGGAATACCTGTGCATCTTGTAAATCCTCACAAGTCAAGTCACTGACAGCACTGAAAAGCATTTCTGGAAAAGAAGCAAAAATTGTTTTTCTGAATATCTTCAAACCAAATCGCCTGGGTCACAGCTGAAAGAGACACACCCATACTTAACCTTCAGATAAGGGCCTGTAAGAGGGACTACACTCCCATCTTCTACATATTTGTTTTTCCTCAGGGGACAAACCACAGCACAGAAAAGTGGGTCATTAATGTGAAAGAATATAAAAACAAGAACTTCGCCCTCTGTGACTGCAAGTAAACTGAAAAGTTTGATCTAAAATTCTCATGCAACAATGCTTAAGATATGAAAAAAAAAAGTAATTCAAAAGAGTGAAGGTAACATATTTCATTAAAGCGGCTCCATAATGGGTTTTCACATTTTGGTTGACAAATAATATACAAAAAAAATCAGTTTCCTTGATGCATTTTAACATTTTTATTTTAAGCAATAATTTTATGCTTGTTATTTCCTTTTTGTCTCTCATTTGGCTCCCTCTAAAGCTCTATGGATGGTATGAATGGTGACATGTAAAAAATGTTGCCTTGCCTAGCCTCGCCATGCGTTGATATTTGGAGCATCTGTTGATACACATTATCAGCCAACTCTAGCAGGAGATGCTAAGTCATAAAACAAAACAAAAAAAAAAACTTTAGCAGGACCCTAGAAACAATCAAAATAAAACCTTTGGGTTAAAACTTCACATACCGTGCGTATGGTTTTGGCCAGCCATCCAGCAATCAGTGATCAAACAGGATCCATTTCAAAGCCATCAGAGAGACACAATTATTCCGCACATTCTTATGTCTGAAGACAAATTGAAGAGTTCAACTAACTATTCTTATTAAAGCAGGAAAAGGACAGAAATATTTCCATCGAGTTCAATTCGTCAGATGCAAAAAAGGTGGGTGGCTCTTGCAGACCACAACAATTCAAATACACAGGTAAGAGTAGAGTTACACACAGGTAGACAAGAACCAATTCACACGACAAGGGACTCAAATTCAGATGCTGGAAAGAAGACAAGAGCAAGTCTGAGCTGCTTTAGCATGTATTCTAATCACCAATCCAACCTTGTGCTCTGATTTTAATTTTAAATCTACACATCATACATTTTGATATTTGTCCGACAACTCTAAGCCGTCACTCCTTGTCTGAACAAGCAACTTACATGAACATCCTGGCCGCCAAAACAACAGGTCAGAAAATAAGCAATACTCAAAAGTTTCAAATGAATTTTAGCTCTCAAACAACCTGTGCAAGTCACAGAGATCTCTGAATGAAGTGTGCAACTAAAACACCTCTTAAATATCCAAGAGGCAAGATAACGTTTGTATTCAGCAGCTAATCAACTCAAGAGACCGAGTTCGGGCAATCCTTTTATGGATTTTCTCACATCTCAGCAGTTTCTTTGAAAACAATTTTACAATTTTACACCTTACTTGGTGTGGCCACACCAAGTAAGGCCATGGTGTGGATCGTCATCGCTGGTACAAAGGTTGCGTCTTGCACGAGGGAGTTCAAACACACAAGGCTGTAAATGATTGTAAAAGGAAAGTCTTTTTATTTCCATTGGTGCTTACCATATAAAGCATCATCCAAGGCTGGTCCAAGCCTTTTATGGAGACTACACAAAAATACTGCATCATTTCTCTTAGCATATTGATTTCAATTGGCCAGAATTTCTTGAAATGCCTAAAAATGCTCTTGATTCTTTACTTTGCCAACAGCGTTATTTGGCAAGTTTGTGCACAAACATTGAATTGGATTTCAGTTCCACTTTGCCCTCCAGGACAACATTTTAAATATGAATATATTAAAATATATTCTTTGCAAGTATGTTCACATACCTCTGGTGTTCTTACCAAAGAGAAAGACAAGGTTTAATTGGTGCAAACTAACAAATATAGTTATTAATTAAAAAAATAACAAAAACATTTAACTGAAAAGTAGTCAAGTACTGGACTGAAAATGAGTAAAAAAGTGGCCAATATTGAAAGACAATCTTTGAAAGGCTCTTCAAAAACCTGACAAAGTGCTGATCAAGTGGATGCTTGGATACAAAATTTTAAAGAAACTAAATCCTAAAATGTTTGCATTCTTCAAAAGCCCTTATAAGTTGACACAAGGCAGAACCTCTCTGGGGAAAGCTTCGTCTTTTAGTCGACCCAAGACTCTGCACCTCTGATGGCGCAGATCACATAAGGCCATATGTCTGGTTGTGTTGAAAGAGGCTTTAATTGGTTCATGTGAGCCCTGAAATCAGACCCTTAATCCTCACAGCATTAACGCCGCACAGTGCTGAAGTTTGAGGTTGGATTACATCTTCATCCTGCCAACAGTTGTGACACTAAATGCCACAGAACCACTGCACGGAAATTACTCCACAAAAATACAGTGGGGTTAAGGATTTCTTTGACCGTAAGCGACCAGTTTGATCAGCAGGTACAAAAGATTAGCTGCTTGTAACATTTAACCACTTCAAATGACCCAAGTCAGTTCCAAGGCTGTGTAGAGTCTAGACTTCCATATTGGTTCAGATTCAATTTCAAACCAATTTGAGGAGCAGGTTTGGACCTTCGTGTGCCCTAATGAGTATTAGACCCCCGGGGTGACTGTGTCTCATGTTTACTTTGCTACGTTTGTCACAAGAATCAAGATTTCCAGAGGAAAACCAAAACAAGCCAAACATAAATATCTGAAGACGGATCAGAATTTCACCTGGACGTAAGCGAATCCTAAAAATCTATAAATCTGTAGGATGACGAAACTTTGACAGCAGCTAAAGCTGAGCTGAAAGGCTGCGCATTTATTGTTAAAAATGTTTTGTTCTAATTTCAAGGCTGCATTACTCCGTCCTCAATAAGTAAGAGGTATGTGGATTAATCGAGACAAATCTGCCTTTCGCCCCTTTCAGAGGACAGTTCCAGTTCAACCCAACAGCAACTATACTACTAGTTTTCCTGGATGATAATTAAAGTACTTCATTTAATTTGGCCAGCATTTGTTTTTTAACCTGGATCTGAATGTGTATAAAACCTCTTTGTGCTAATAGGCTGTTTATTAAATCTTTTTGTCACAATTAACCTAAAATATTTAAAGCTTGTTCCTTGAATTGAACATATCCATTTCAGTGTCACCGAGTCCCCTCCAAAGTCGGTCAGTCCAGTGCAGAAATACGGCGTCTACTCAGCTTTACAATATGTTTAATGGCATCATCATAAAATTATTTAATTGAGTCTCACATTAAAAGTTACAAGGGTTAATCCACAGACTCCATGCGGAAATCTCCATTCAGCTGTTGGATCTCAACCTTTAGAAAATCCTCTGACACCCTGAAACTCAACTCGGCCTTTCTCATTTGACAGCAGCCCATCTGGTTAGCCAGTGACGGTGAAGCCTGGCTCCCTGGTGTATTTTTGTCTTGCTGCCTCCCCCCCACACCCCTGAGCTCATATATGCAGCGACACCCCCTTATAAGTCAAAAGCTTATTCCAAGAAGTGACAGCTTGTGCAACTAGTCATTTGCCGCCCCCCCTCCCTCTCTGGCCCAGAGGCATCAAGCCACCGATAAGGAGTAAACGCCGGCATGAAATAGTCCGAGATTAAAATCGAGAGGGTCGGCAGCAGAGCTGCAGGAAAAGATGAAAGCAAAGAAGCGTTCCATGAATGAGTGGAGAAAGATTTGGTGCCAATTGAATTTCATATGTCAAGGCAACTGGGAAAAAAAAAAAAAAAGGCAGCAGCACTAAGACAACATGCACATTGAGACTAATCAGAACTGATTAGGATGAACTGGGCTTATGCCCGTCTCCAGTAGTCACTTGAGCAAGAGGCGGAGCCCACCCTGGACAGGTCAGCCCAGGCCCTTATTGCTGGACGGCCCTCCAGCAAATGGAGTCTTGCACAAGTGAAATAAAATATGCAAATTATTTTTGATGACCTGGTTAGTCAGGGATTTCCTATTCCAAACAGTTCTTTAATTCTTGATGGTCGAAGATACCGCTGCTTCCGGTCTGCGTCGGGCGAATGGCTCTGTGCAAAGCGGTCAGATCATGTGGCTCAGACGTCCTCAGCTGTCCCAGAAAACCTGTCCACGGCACTACTGACACACTTCAGTTTACAACCTCCACAGCAAAGCGCCAAGTTTCTCATGCAGGAGGCCAAACGCTTTCTGAAAATTGCCTGGTGGAGATGATGAGCTCGGACGCGTCATGATCAACAAGTCAGACGAAACTTGCTAGCAACAGCCGAGCACCAAAGAAGTTGTTTTGTTTTTTGTTTCCTGCATGAAAACATCAACCGAGATAAAGAAGTAAATGTTATGTAGACTATAGCTGATTCCAACACCAATCAGTTTAGGCTTAAAAGTCCATCATTAATATTTGATCTGAAAAATTAAAAATAAAAAAAACATTTTCAGGATGATGCAGGTTCAGAAGCTCTATTGTTGTGAATACCATCTTAAACATAATAAAATAAAAGCTTAACTTTTCCTGAGTGAAATTCAAAAGTTCTTCGTCTTAAATATTTATTTTTGCTCTTAAACTCAGACTTTCTTTTGCCTTTATGCCAGACCCAAATACAGAATTCTTCAAATATTTTTGCCAGTTTTCTGTTTTAGGAAAGGAAAGCAACCCACATTGTCTAAGGGTCACAAACATGACCAACTTTGGCCTTAAGCTTCAATTTAACAATAAGCAATTTGAGATCAGGTACTGGTTTGTAATCTAAAGTGGATGTTGTCTTTTCTCCCTCAATGTCAAAGTCATGAGGAAAGGCCATCCCACAAAGAGCCCTTGAAATATTTCTGCAAAAATAATCCACTCAGATATACTTTTCCTCTTTTGCTACAGTAGTATATTGCAAGAAGCAGTGCAGAGCCAGTGGACACTGCATGTCAGCTGGTGTTCAAATAGAGGAAAATGTCAATTTAAGTTATATTTAAAGCCGGAACCTATAAATATATTTACGTGTTACTTCTGAAAAGAAAATAATTTCTGATGATGGAGGACAGAAAATTCAACATATTCTCTGGATTTTTACAAGCAGGGTTCAAGCTGAAACATCTTGCATGTATGCAAGCTCAGTTCCTGCCTCAATAAAGTGGATCGGCAGGGCTTACCAACAGCTAATGTTATTTCTGTTGAATGCTGCTACTGTCAGTAACAGTGTTTTAACTCAGAGGTTTCTTTAAGTATATTGCAAGATCGTCTGCATCCATAAATCTTTCCTTCCCACAGAGTCGTTGATCCACAACAACTCTTTGAAGATGCTTGGATAATATGAGTTATGACAAAACTTAATTTCTTTTGGGGATAAAATTTTATGTGTTAAAATTGAATTAAAGTTTGTGTCACAAGTGCAGACACAAGCAACTATTAAACTTTGCAACATAGCAAACAAATGTAATTTTAAAATGAAATTTAGCTTCCTGACTTCCTGAAAAGGAAAAAAAAAAAAAAGTTGTCTGTCAAAACCGAAGTTTTCTTCCTGCATCACGGATCAGTTCCCGCTTGGTAGTAAACAAGGTTACAGTAGTTACAACTAATAGTATCAGATCAACAGCAAACCATTAGTTAGTCTCTTACTGTCAGAAACGCCATTTAATAAGGATTTAACCAATCCGACCTATGACCTTTAAGCCGTTTGCGCTGACCAAGCTGCTTCTGGCCGACACGTTCATTCAGCGACTATAATCTCCTTGTGACAAGTGTTGCTCATTTACATCTCATCAATAACCTCATCGATTACAGACATCGTTTTTAGAGCATAAACCTCATCTTGACAGAAGCAGCAAATGGGGAACAGCGGTACTGAACTGAGTGGAGGTTTTCCCAACAGAAACATTAAGCCATCGCAGCGGGGCAGTGAGGCTAATAATAAACTAAACTCTATTGGAAATGTATGGACAATACTTTGGGTGAAACCAAACAATTTAAACAAACTCCACCGATTACGATACGACGCCCAGAATTAAGACTGAATCTTAATGGCTACAAAACAAATGGCTTGTTATTTGCTAATTTGCACTTATTCATATATTACTGTGGTTGCAAGCTTTGCAGTTAACCTGCATGTCTAATATTGACTCAAAAAACCCTTAATAAAATCAATGCATATTATTTGTTAAAAAAAAACAAAAAAAAAACATCTAGACATGTAGAGAAACGGCGTTGAAGTTGTTTTTTTTTTTTTAGAATATCATAAAACCCTGGAAAAAGGACGGCTCAAATCAATTAATAAAACCTCTAAAATAAGATGATTTCTGACCCATAGTTGCATAAAACTGCTGATACTTCACAAGACTGTCACAAGCTAGTGACTGAATTACAGATTTCTCCTCTAAGGCAGTGGTGTCAAAGCTTCTGGTTATGTGGGTTAAAAACATATATGTATTTAAATAATTCTAATTGGGGTTTTTTTTTTTTTCTTTGTAGGAAACAAATAAATTATTGCACTTCCAGCAAAGGATTTTAAATATTTATTGGACTAATAAAAAGGCATAGCTTTCTAACTTTTTGGGTCACAAGTTTCATCCACTGAAGAAAATCAATTTGTCAGTGAAAATTTTGTAGTAATAAAATTACAAAGTATGTCCATCTGCCTCAGCTCCACTTGTTGGAGGGCCAAATCTGTCCCTCCCTGGAACTATGGACAGGGCCCCACTGTTGAAAGGGATGCAAATGGCCCCTAGGGCCACACTTTGGCAACTGTGTTTATAACAATTGCCAAATTGTTTTATAAGAACAACTGTCAAGAATCAGCCAAAAGAAAAAAAAAAAAAGAAAAAAAAACATTTTTATAAAATGACAATTTGTGTCTGAGAGACCATTCTTTGTAGCCAGATTCCACATTCACATATTAAGTCAAAACATATGGTGGTTTAGATGTATTCCAATTTTTCTGTTTTTTTTTAATTTATTTATTTTTTTTATAAACGCTTTCTAAAACCGAAAAATGAAACCAAAGAAAATGTGTTCGGGAAGAATAGTGTCGTGTTTTCAGACTAAGTTCCAATCACCTCATCCTGAAGCTTCTCACTCAATTCACAGAGCAAACAGTCGCGTCTCAACACAAACAAACTCATTTCCATTGATGTGAATGAAGGTTATAGAATCAGCGTGGCATTAATTGCCAAGCAGGAAGGCAGTGAGTCAGTCAGTCAGTCAGTCAGGAGGCATTTCAAACAAGCATTCTTGATGAGCGTTCAGTCGTGCACTGACGCTCAGTCAAAGTGCGGCTTTTCGTCTGCTTCCATTGAAACAGAGCAGCACCAACCCGCAGTTCTACACCCAACTCCGCTGAAAACCAAAAACAAAACACACTAACCTCTAGGAGCGATGAACACACTCCCCCACCACCAGCAGCAGCAGCAGCAATGGTTTCCTTTCAGCGACCTGTTCTCCTTCTGACAGCCGCACAGTCTCTGAGAGACCAACTCCGACTTCAACTCTTCTGCCAAGACCACAAGATCAACTTCCGCTTGCTGGTTTCCACAATAAACGTCCCTCAGGAGCTACTGGGCTCCCTATTTCCAGACAGATTTATGTTTGAAATGCTTACAATAATACATTCAGTTCCAACGAGAAGCTTCTCATAAGTAATTAAATCACATCATAGAGCACAAAGTACTGAAATGTTAAACAAAACAGCTTTTCTACAGACGGGGGACGGCTTGTAACCGTTAAATAAAGTTCTGATGAACTTCAAAAAGTGTAGAATAATTTAAAAAAAAAATACTCCAACTGCATTTATTTGATATTAATCTTTCTAATGTTAAATCTATTGCAAAAGGATCATTTATAAAGCATTTTAAATTCATGACAAGATGTTGTTTGTTTTAAAACACACTGAAGTTGATGGATTATATTTTGTCTTCAGTGTTTTGCTGTAAAGAGATTTATGACTTTTATTTTGAAATGCAGCAAGCCACCTGTTCGGAACTGGGTTTGTGTTTGTTTCTCTGCAACTTTACACAAACAGTGAGAACTTTAAAAAAAGGGGTGACTACTCCATCCTATCAAAAATATACTCAAAAGGGGGCCACAAAATTCACAAGGAGCGTTTCCTCTGCGTTCTTCGTCACAGATTAAAAAGAGACACAAAGTGGCTCCTTTAGTATTTGCAACAGTTACATAAACAAATAAAAGCTTATTTTTAGCTTTTTTTTTAATATATCAAAAATCTTACTTCTAAATACAGAAAGGAAATACAGTGATGAAGATACAGTCACTCTAAATTATTTAAACTTCAAACTGAACACTCGGTTCTAATTTGATTTTGCTGAAGTTATTGGGCTTACGGTGCCCCCTGGTGGTGAAACGTTGCTACAACTTCTTGACAGACGTTTCCTCTCAGATTTAAACGTTTCCCATCATGTCCCTGAGGCTCATTGAAGCAATCCAAATTACATCATTCTACTTTAATCAACTTTTCAAATGAGGAATATGATGAGTATCATGTTTGATATGTGACTCCAACAGTGGCAGACAGAAACCAAGGAGTGTAAACAGTGTAGAGATGCTGTTGTGGTGCCAGATGAGGACAATAAACAGAATGCAGACCAGCTGGTGGAGAACCTAAAGAGGAAATTGACAGAAGGTGGAGATAGGATAAAGAGAAAGAAAACAAAGAAAGTCCAACTAATCAAAAGCTAAGGGCTAATAAACTAAATCAGCTAGTCATCAACTTCAGTCTTTAAAAGCTGGTGTCCCTGCTTCAACACCTAGAATCACTTAATAAGGTCATCAGGCCTCAGGAGAATTTGACTGCATACTGAGGAGGCAATTCAGCCATTTGATTTGGGTGTGTTGGACACTTTTTCATGGTGTCCATGAAAAAGTTTCAGGACACCAACCACTGGACGACACGGAAATAGAACAGAGCAATGGATGGCGCTAAGAAACTCGGTACAAAGAAAAGAACATGTGGAGAGGCACTAATGGAGCGAGATAATTAGCACAAAGGAAGCTAAGATACTCAACAGAATTACAAACCGAGGATGAAGACCAACACTCATCTAGGAAAACTGAACGCAAATGAAAGAACAAGAATAAACAAACGAAAGACAAAAAGTATCACAGCGTCTGGTTGCTAGAAAAAAATGAACTCAGAAGTGAACTGAATGAGGAAAGACCTACAGAACATAAAAAGCCCATAAGGTAATTATTTTGTTAACTTCAGTTCATCTGAAGTCTTGTCTTTTTAAGTCCCACAAAGTAACTGGAAGTTTGGTTTTGGCATTTTCCCCCTTTCCAAGTGCAATCTGAAGCTTTCCCACCCCCATTAAACCCTCCCACCTGCCCACCACTCTTCTGCCCCCTCCTCCTTTTCCTCTTCCTCCTCATACTTTCCAAATAAAACGGAGCCAGCTGTGCGCCGTCTGCTGCTCAGACGGTGAGCTGAGTCTGTGTAGTGGAAGGAAGCAGAGATGTCCGGTACCATGCTGCTGTTGGGGTTCTGGGGTCTGTGTTCACTGTGGACGGCCGGCGCCATGGAGCGAGGTGCCGTTAGTCTAAACGAGATGTTCAGGGAGGTGGAGGAGCTGATGGAGGACACTCAGCATATGCTGGAAGAGGCGGTGCACAAGGTCTGCGTCACATTTTATCCATTCATATCAGAGGAAAAAAAAGAGTTATTGAAATCCATGCTAGTCTTTATTATTATTATTAATTTAGAATATAAAAAGTTTAGAGTCAAAAGGGTAAAAATCTACGTGGGTGGTATTTAGTTTGTCAAGTTTCTGCCAGGCTGCGAATGCTTTTGGCAGATTACACAGATTTTCCATGGCTGGATGTTTGGGGAAAGTCTGTCTGACCCAGCCTGTTGAAGTCTGTTTTGGGCTCAAAATAGACCCTGACAAATTTACTTGGATGAGGAATCGTCTCTGAGGTTGAGAACCACTTAGTTTTGTTCTTTAAAGTCTTTTTGAAATTCTTTTTTTAGGGCCTTCCTTTGGATTTCTTGTTGTTTTTGTCTTAAATTTCATTGGTCCATTAAACCCACTGATTTGAGTCGTTGTCTGGTTTGGACAGGCATAAGATCATTGCACTGTCTCCAACAGATAACCAATGAAAGTGCTAAATTCTCCTCATCCCCTATGGATTTGCCTCCCAACTACCACAATGAAACAAGGAAGACGGTAAAGGGCAACGATGGGGAAACTCGGATCCTGGATCAAACTGACAAGGTGGGTCCTTTTCAGACGAACTCATTTGAAAAACACCAAATCAGAAGCATTATGCTTCTCAAAGCTGTTTTGTCGTTCAACTTCTGCAAAGCTGCCTCTCATACGTTGCTCTTTACTTGCAGGAAACTGACAACAGAACAGGAGAGACTTATACTTCCTATGTGCATGTGGAAGTCTCTGGCCAGTGGAACAGTGTGGCTCATGTGAGTTTTTTGTTTTGTTTTTAGTGTTTTGTGATTATTCAATGAGGAAGACTGATTACAAGAACAAAAAATAAGATGTGTGAAAGAACAGCAGATGGCCGGTTTCAGAGGACTGCAGTACTGGGTGGACACTTGGAGGTAGAAATCCACCTAATGTGAATTTATTAACACATCGGTTGTTTTGCACAAAAACAAACTGAAATGGATAAAAGTTTTTAAGAAACTATTGGTATGACTGACATCTAAAACGGTTTCTAAAATCCTAACACTTTTTCTTTCTTTTTTTTCCTGCTAAAAGATTGCTCACTTTCACTGTAGCAGTACAATGTTTTTTTTTTTGTTGTTTTTTTTTCCAAGCTGTGTAAAATGAGGTCATCCAGGAAATAAACTCACTGTATATCTTTTAAAGTTTTTCACCAGCAGGCGGCTGGCTCGTTGGAAACTGAGATCATTACTGGAGTTTGCTGCATTACAAAGGTGGTTTTGATATCCTGCTTTCCTGGCAGCCATACAGATGGTGGTTATGTTAATAGTCTCTGCTGCTTAATGCCAGGAAAGCTTAGAAGGGGGAGGGGGGAGAGCCAGCAGAAGCATAACGGAGCAAGCTCAGTTTTTCTAAAGTTGGTTCAAATGTTCTGCATCACTGTGCAGTTATTGTAAAGTAGCGACTTGTAAATCGACAAGAATATCCATGACTGTGTTTTGTAAGAGGTGGGGGAAAATCTGGCTGTTTAAGAGTTTAATCTGGTTGTAAAAGTCTGTTGGTTTATGAAAGACAGACATAAAATGACCTGAGGAAAAATGAAACTAAAACATTTTTAAATGTTTGTGCAGGAATAGTGCCAATCACAGTTTATGGTGCTCCTTGTAAAAGATGATGCAGCCTTAAAACTGAGATCTTTGCTGGCTCCTGTTCCTTTTAGTTCTCTGGAACTTGCATCTATTGGACCTAAAAATGTTATGAGAAGAGAGGAAAGTAGCTTTTATGCCTGGTTAACATCTGTGATGATTTGGCCATATGTTTGTATGAAAAAAGGTCCTTTGTTTTGATTTACAGGTGTGGTCTTAAAAATCTTATACAATTCAGACATCACGATCTTACTGCAAGGGTATGTGAAAGAGAAACGAACCCCCCTCCTTCATGCGGCCACCCACCACCAGTGGTGCAGCAGTCAGTTGCCAAATATCTTGAGTCAAGGCTGCAAGTGCAGGTCACCAGACACTGACACTATTGTAAACATAACAAACTAACCTTGAGTGGCCTCATCTGATTAAAGCACATGTTTCCCCTAAAATTCCCAGTAGAGCTAAGCGAACTACAACATGTACATTGTCTGTTTCATTCTGTTGTGGAAACTTTTTATTATTATTTTAATGATTATTTCTTTTGCAGTAACTCAAACTAAAATGAGCAATGAATCTGGACAAAAATGCAACTTGTGATACAGCAAATACATGTCTTACAAATATGCGTGAACAGCCAAGTCCATTCAAAAAGATACATTTTTATCTTGCGTACTCTGTCCAGATAGGATTTTTTTCAAATTAAGTCAAGTTTGTTGGGTGCAAATTGAGTTGATTTATAACTTTGCACAGTGGCTGTGAACTGTGCGTGCCAATATATTTTGTGGAACTACAATTGAAATGTTCGAAATGCAAGCAAATTAAACTTGGATAATATGGAAAACCTGTAATTTACCAGTAATTTAATTAGTGAAACTGATTTTGTGTATTATATGTGCATTTTATTTTTATTTACATAGGAATTGTTGATACTGATGACTTGATTCTGATCAAGGTTGCTGATCAGCTTAAATATGAATACGAACAAATGACTGGAATAACAAGCTCTGATTTAAGCTGACGGTGTAGTATCCCAAACCAGTCTTTTGTACAAACTGCCTTCCTTTTATAAAGGCATGAAATCTCTCCAGAACTGAAGACACACTAAAATTAAAGTTGTTTAATTTTTTATTTGAAAGGAATTCAAAGCGCACTTTACAAATGATCTATTTACAACTTTATATACTTAGATTTTTTTTTAATTTTTTTTTTATTGCATACAATCTGAAATGACATGTTTTAATAGCATTGCTTGTCTTGTATTATGCATGGGACAGCAGTTTATCTGTCTGTGTAAATGTTGTCTGGACATCGACAAATGAATAACATGAAAATATTAGAGGTGTCAAATGAGATAACATAAATGAGCAATCTATCCACAGGATGTTTAATTGTACTTAAAACTTTCTGTCATTTGAACCTTCAGGAGTGCGTGGTGGATGAGGACTGTGGGGACCTAAAATACTGCTTGTATGAGATTGAGAACTCAAGGTGCCTTCCCTGCATAGCAACGGATATGGTGAGAGCTCAGTCATCATTTTGTTCTTTATTTGCTTCAACTCCATGTGCAATCACAAAGCCAGTATAACAAGATGCAACAAGTCATTATAGTTGGCATGTACCAGTGTCTTGTACTCTTTTCTTTTTTGTTGTTGTTTCTCTGTTCTTTACAAAAAAAAAACAAAAAAACTCAAGGACTGAATGAAAAGCGTCTGTGAAAGACAGTTATCAAAAACATAGGACTAGTCTCTGACTGGAACATTCTAACATACTGATATGCTTTTCCCTAAATCACTCCAGACAAGCACTGGCACTTTATCTAGCGGTAAGCTGGTGCTGTCCAGCTGGAAGATGAATATCCATCAGTCTTTTGTAGCCAGGTTTCTTCTGAACTATTCCTATATTTATCTCCCTCACCCTTCCTATTCCAAATTCCTTTTGAAAAATGTCACCCTCCAGCCTTTTACTTCCTCTACCAAATTTTGATGCAGCTCATTATGTTTCTGAAGCGATGTGGGAGAGAATTGTGTAATTGATCAAATAAAAGTTGTAATAAAAGTTGTCATAATGTCTGACTTTTTTTTTGTTTTGTTTTAAGTAGTGAAAATGTTACTGAAAACTGTGCTTCCCTTACAGCCATGCTCAAAGGATGAGGAGTGCTGCTCAGATCAGATGTGCGTTTGGGGTCAGTGTACAGTGAACGTCACCCAGGGGACGGCGGGGACTATCTGTCAGGGTCAGAGCGACTGCAGGCCAGACCTCTGCTGTGCATTTCAACGAGGTGATATGGAATATATGTACAGGTCAAAACTTGCATCAGATACCATGTAGCGTGTACACTTTGAATGGAAAAATCTATGTTTAAATCTTTATTTAAAAAAATAAATTCATTAGATAAATACCTATTTACTGCATTATAGCAATACAATTTGAAATGCTGAGGTTTAAAAAAAACAGTTTTCCTATACAGTGGCATTTTAGTTGGCAGACATTCAAAAGTATGTTAAACAAACATGGATACATGCACAAAAAATCAAGTCAGATGTGCATTGTACTGAATGGCAGGTTTTCTGCTATTGACTCTATGAATAATTATCAGCTGTCTTTATCTTGTGCATAATTAAAAGAACCAAAGTGAGCATTTAAGATGCTCTGTGATACAGGTGGGCAATTAAAATAAAGCCAGACTGACTTCCTTCTTCTTCCCCTCAGAGTTCTTGTTTCCAGTATGCAGTCCCAAACCTTCAAAGGGAGAGTCCTGCCTCAACCACCCCAACCTTCTTATGGACATGCTGGAATGGGACCAGGAGGGCCCCAGAGACCACTGTCCATGTGCGGACAACCTACATTGTCAACCTCATGGGTGAGAACAAACTGAACCGCAAATTTGTTGGGTACCGCTAACAGCAAAAGTGACAAAGTTTTACTCCAAACTCTTTCTTTTTTGCAGTCGTGGATCCGTGTGTGGAGAGTAAGACTGAAGGTGCAGAAGTTTCCAAAGAGTTCAGTTCAGTCCAGCGTCCCATCTGGACATCACCTGCATTCTTTATACTATTTATGCTTAACCGCAAGTCTGTAATGCAAGACAAAAAGTAAATAAATGACTTTAATTTAGATTTGACAGTTTTATGTGTTTTCTTTCCTGGATCCCTTAAAGGTAGGAAATCTTGTCCTGGATGTTTCATTGAATCTGATTTATGTTCAGATTCAATGTTGGATGTTTTTCCAGGTCGGTGAGCTGCTGCATCTTGGCCCTATTGCTAGATATGATGATGATTTATTTTAGACAGACATTTCACCAACAAAACATAATAATAATAAAGACTTTCGTGTTTCTAAGTGTAAAAATACCTTACTATCAAATTTACATACTTAAATACACCACTTATTCGGTGACTGTTGGTCTGAAAAGGAGAATGATGAAGTTTAACTTCATTAGTGTCAGGGACAGCAGTGATGTGGTCTTGTTCAGCAGCCACAGATGAACTTGGCACCTCTCATTAAGTTGACCACAAACTTCTCTGTATAGGAATGCCTTCTTGGATCAAAAGTTAGGCAGTCTGCAGAACAGCTAAAGACTGGCCCAGAAAGATTCATGCAAAACGCAACAATTATACAAATGTATAATTGGACTTGCAATCGCAAACAAAGAATAGTGTTTACTTTTTTTCACCCAGTGATGTCTTGATTTTTAAAGTTTCTCGGTAATTTAACCTCTTGCATCCCCCACCCCAAAAAAGAAAGATGGTGACTTTTTAAAGAAGACAAAGTCGTACAACGCTAGACTGCTGCATCATTCAATATTGTTTTTCAATGATTTCTTGCTGATAATCCTCATTTGTTATCTGATAAACTGACAAATCTATAGTAATTTAACGTCTCTGAACACTAGGGGGCTCTAAACGGCAGAAAGGGGAAGATGACTGGCTGATACTCGCATGATCATTACGTGGTTAGATACAGATCTCTGTCCTGCAGCAAGCTCTGCTGCAGAAAACAAAATGCCTTTGTCAGAAGTTTGGATTTGATCTGTTTTAATTCCCATTTTCATGTTTGACCATGTTGGAAAAATCTAAAGATTTTCTTTGAGTTTGCCTAACTGCAATGGAGCCTTTCTGTGATTAATAAAATATATTTTACATGGACAATGCTGCATGGACAGTTTTTTTTTCTTCTTCTTCAATAACAGTGTTATTGGATACAATCTGTACATTTTCCCCAAAGAGGATACAGGCCTGTAGCAGCGTATTCATCACGATCAAGAGTTAAAACGATGCGAGATCCATCATTGACATTTAACTAAGAAAAATGCACAAGCACCTACAGGAGAATGTACAAAGTGATGGTGTCTGAGCTTTGTAATGAGTTAAAAAAAAAAATTCCATCCCTTTCTTTCACTTTGAAGACTGACCTTCTGCACATTGACATTTAAAGTGCTTTATTCAGGCAATGCTGTCCTTTGCAGGATTAAGGGATACAAATGGGCTGGGGGACTTGTTGGAATTTCGTCTTGATATTTCCTACTTTCAGCGCAACCACCTGTTTAGTTATTAAGATATTTCAAATAAAGGTTTTGGCTTTTAAAAAAAAAAAATACAACGTGGTTATGTAATTAACTTTTTGTTCACGGCATTTCTGTCTGAGATAGTAAATCAAACTTCAGTCGAAGATGCTGAGGTCGTCGTAGTTTTATTTTCGGGGAAACGGATTGCGACTAAAAGAAGCAGGAGTGAGACATCATCTTTTTCCACATCTACGCCGGACACCGCTGCCGGGTGACGTCACGGCGGTTTATTTATGCTGCAAGCTTCCTGCCGAGTCTGGTTACTCTATCTGCCTCTTAGCGGCGCTCGTTGTTACTCCGCCTCTTCGCGGATCACACCACGTTTTCAACCGGAGGAGGAAAAAAAAAAAAAAAAGAAAAAGAAAGTCGAGCTCCCGTTTCTTCTGGGTACGTACAAATGTCGCCGCCATCAACCGTGTGGGGGCTTCATCTGGGGGCTGAAACACTTGTTACCGGTTTTTCAGAGGGCTAAACGCCTCGCGCCGCTTGCCACCAGAGCGTGTTTTAGGAGGAAGATGCGCCAGGAGGAAAAGGAGGGAGGGCTGGCTCATTTACTACGCTGTGGGAAATACGCAAATATGTGGAGCAATTTGGAGTTCCTTTGATTAGGCTCGACCTCACATTAGCAGAAGTCGCAGCTGCGCTGGTTTTAAGCAATTTTCAGTTGTTGTTTTTTTCCCACTCTTTACGATTTTTTTTTTCACCAAAATGAGGAAGATGTAATTGGTTTCAGTGTTTCGGCGCTCATTTAATTAGCTTCAGCTCATCGAGTTTCCTCCGCCACTCCTGACTTTGGAGTAACGTGATTACAGGCTGCTAAAGCGGTGGAAATGGACAGCGAGTGTTTCGTGATAAGGATGTCGCGTCGCTGTGTGTAATGAGACTCACGGGATCCGTTGTTTTCAGTTTGCAGTTTTTGAGGTTTTTTTTTATTTTTTTTTTTATTTCGAACGTTTAACTCCACCCCACAGTTTTAGTACATTTCTATTTTGCAGTGCGTAAGTAAAGTTATCCTGTTGTACACCCAGAATGATTCCATCATTTTTACCAAGGAGCTGGAAAAGATGTTAAGATTTCTGATGCAACAACTCTTAAAATGCTCTGAGAGCCATGCCGACTAAATTGGCACACATTTAGTTGGAATATGCCCACTTTCAGTCAAGAATCTGTAGAATCAACTTTTGGTTGCAATTGCAGGTCTTTATTTATTTATTTATTTATTTATTTATTTATTTATTTATTTGGAGGGGGTACGTACGACTCTACCACATTGTCACATCTAGTGTGCATTTTTTTTTTTTGTGCAAAATATCTTTCTATTTGTCATACTTGTTGAGGTATGGCCGTCCTCTCCAGACTGGCTTTCCTGTCTCTGCTGAGAAGTTTCCCCCACAGCAAGAGCCACTGCTACCACTGTCCCACAAACACCGTGGTGTGTTTGGCACGTATGCCGGATAACTAGATTCAGGACCCACATGACCGTGGCTCACTGCTCTGTTATTAGATAAAACGGGTGGAAAAACCTTGCACCTTTGTCGCCCTACTTCAGCCAAGAGCCGCTTTGTGTTGGTTGGTCACGTTGAGTTAAATTCATTGAAATCGATGATGAGCACTGTGGGACAAGATAAGGCAGTCAAACTGCTTAAGGAATACAGATTGTCCCGATTGCCATCATGAGAGCGATTTGGCCTGCAGTACAAGTCTGCTCCAGTCATCTGGAAAGATGTGCTTTTGTTGCAGGAACCAGGGAGAGTAGGTTGACATTCGTGACTGAGATGAAGAATGCAGTTGCACAGGGAACATGCTATTCTCTGTGGTGCTCAATCAATGATCAATTGGCTGTGACTGGGCAGCTTTGTGTGTATATGTGTGTGTGTGTGTGTGTGTGTAAGGTCACAAAGAACTGAAGTAGATGGATGTGTTATCAATTGGGAGATTTTCACCTTGTGATAGATTCTGAGTAAAAATAAATGTTCCATAGTAGTTACGAAATGCTCACACAGCAGAATTGTGCATCTTTTCACTATTCTGAAAATAAGTTGTATATCGGAAGGTTAAATGGAGAAGGCCGAGTTAAAGGCAATGCAGATCTGCATTTCATTACCAAAAACACTCCTCACCGGCTGCACCTGCAACCAGATGGAAGTGGCGCTCTGAATCGTGGTTTCTGACAAGCCTTGTCAAACTGGTTCTGTTTAAATACGGAAGCCATTGTAATACAGCTATTACAACAAAGATCCTGTACTACTGTACGCATCAGCGCAATGCTTCATGTGACAGTGAAATCAGCTTTCCGTTTCACTCCAAAGAGCTGGAGAAAAGTCCGGTCTGTATGTCAGTTTCTTTGGCGTCTCATTAAGAAGCACTTTAAATTTTAGGTTCAGTATGAAGAATAATTTGAAACCCTTTAATATGGACCAAAGTTTTAAAACTTTGGTCCATCTTTTTTGAACCTGTACCCGGCCGAGCTGTTGCTTCTTTTTCAAAGCAGAACATTCCCCGTTTCAAAACGGCACATTGAGATTTCCTTAATTTATTTGTCAAATTAAAACAAGCACTTGTTGTTTTGTTTTGCTTTTTTCTTTGTAGTGGTGGAATCACTTCCCCTGAGACGACTTGTGGAACCTCTCATTATTTAAAAACTCTTTATTCCACAGGTGCCCAATTTAGGCATTATACCACATCACAGCAATTATTTAACCTTCAACTTGCTGCCTGACTGTCTGACTGCAACTTATTGGAGCTGTTTCACAGACACTTGATCAAAGACCACAGAAACTTCTGGCTGCTTCTAAGAATACAGATTACATCTTTGTTTACTAAAATTGGTTATGCAATAAGGTATATATATCTATATATATATGATCTTACAAATTCTATATGCACAAGCTTGTGTTTGCAGAGAGGCGTGCAGAAATTCTGTGACGATGAGCTCTCTGTTTAAACGGGTCGAGTTTAAACAGTTTCTTCTGTCAGTGTTGTAGTTAAAATTCATGAAGATTCCAAGGAAGTATTTTCAGAAGGGTTTGTTTAGGAACTTGGCCCCGTTCCCGTCTTTCTTCCTCAATGATTTAGAGATAATTGTACTTGTGCCAAGTATCCTCAGTCTGAAAAAGAAACAGCAGGTTTTAGCGTTTGAAATGGTACCTAATTAACGACTTTTAAACTGTGATCAATTGCCGTTTTCAGTAAAGTTAAAACTTGAGAGTGCTGAAAAAAGCTTTAGCTGTAGCTGTTATCCTTTAAGAGTGAGCTTTACAACCGCACAGTAGATTAAGTAACAATAGTGTTTGCCAAAGATGCATTACACCTTGTTAGTTTATTATAGATGAGTAATGTTTGATGACAAAGAAACTACACAGTATGCTAATAATGCACAAGTGTTGTATTTCTACAGCTCTGATTTGCAAAGATCTTGTGATATCTGAGGGAATGTTTGCCAGAAGGCAAATTCAATCCCAGTAATAGCTGAGAAGAGGCTATCAGAGTGGAGAAAAGTCTGAAAATCTTTTTTATCTACAGTGATCTTTCACAGACTTAAACTGGATTTTGGTCAGTGCTTTGCAGGGTCCCCCCCCCCGGTTTGTTCCATTATCTTTAAATAATCTATAAATGAATGTTCATAATCATCCAACCAATGGTGCAGGCAGACGTTTCCTATCTTTCATTGATCAAACTATACAGTTAACATTTAACCCGACTCCTGCTGCAGCGATTGCCCCCACTGAGGATAGAGAACGTTTCTAGCGTCGCGTACAACTTTCTTTGTTAAAATATGCCATTTTTTGTTAATGTAGAACTGGGTTGCATGGTGGGTCAGAAGTTCTTCTCTCCACTTCCCTCGTGTTCACTAATGTGAAAATACTGTCAGCTAAGCGAGAGGGTTGAACATGATGGAGAGCAACAAAGGCAGGACAACTAAAGTGTAACTTTCTTCCACTGCCTATTAATAGATAATACTATAGTGCGTCACCTTCTCTCTTACAGCTGCATATTTATATCTTTGTTTATGAAACTCTCAAACACGATTTTTATTTGCCCAATTTTACCCGTTATTCCGGGTCTAGTCTATATGTTTTAAAAAAAAGGAATGCGGAGCAAAAATTGAAAAGCGTGTCTTAAAGCATAAATAATGAAGGATATATTTAAAATGATCCAAACATTAAAAAATTTGAGCTTTGAGGTTAAAAAGATGTTTTCTAACAAGCTTTATTTATAACACTTCAATAAAAACCTCACTGTGTGAATGGTTTAACTATTAAAGAATCTATTATAAAATGCTGAAATGCATACATGCGCTAATATCGGTGGTAGTATCACGCTGAGGGACTTTTTCTCCACTGGTGCTGGTGAGTTGCACAAACTGGGTGGAATGCAGTAACAAAGGACTGACATCAAGTTGTATAATTTTCCCAAATTTCCAGAATCATCCTAAAAAACAGCAGCGTCTCATTCCATGAGAAGGGGACAAGTGATGTGTTCAGGAGCACTAAGAGCAACTGAGCTTTCAGGAAATTGGATGCAGATGGGCAGAGGTTGCTATGAAAATTTAAACTATAAGAGTGACATGCCATTTTATAACATATGTATGAAATGATTGTTTATGTAATTACCCCGTCACAATAATCACTTGTGGCAAAATGGTGAAATAAACCAAACGTTTATTGCTCAGCTCCTAAAAGTAAGGCTCTAAGGTCAAACTGTTTTAAGTGAAACCGTTTCTAGTATTGGCCCAACATCTGCTGTTTTTTTGTTTTCTCTTTTTTCATTTTTCTCATTTGCCACACAAGAAAATGATCCGTTTTGATTCGGGCCTGCTGTCTAGCTCGTTTCGACTGAGCGTTGTGTATTCAGCTTGGCTGCGGCCGCAGCGGCGCTCCGACAGGCCGCTCAGCCGGAGCGAGCCGCTTGGCACTCCATGCGATGCAGCAAACGATGCATCCGCAGCTTTCAACTGCGCTCTGGTCCACAGAGCCGTTTCTCGCTTCGTTCCGTAAGAGTCGCCAAGCCTACGCAGTCCGTAGTAGGAGCTGTTGTCATAGCAGCATGAAATCCTCCATTAGCGTCCCCTCTTTCACTAATAATTAATGTTTGTTGGGTAATTATGATCCACTGTTCAGGAGCAGAAGCGGCGCGTACACAGTGATGGAGGAATCTTGCACAAAATGGATCTAGTTTCAAAACCGTTTCCTATGTAATTAATCATTTAAATCTCAGATGTTATGAACTCTGGAAGGTTGCATCAGCTGCCTTGGCTCTTTGAAGATGCTGTAGGAATGGTGGATTGCTCAAATATAAAAATCAAAAAAGGTGGGGTGGGATTTCGGCGTGTCTTGTAGTGACGTTTTACATAGTTTAATGGATTTTTATGGTTGGTTGGCAGACAAAATGCACTTAACTGTTTAAAGAAAACTGTCTGACTTCAGCCTGAGTAAAGGTTAGTATTTTGTATTCAGGAGGTTGTAGTATACAAAACATTTACAACTGTTGCAGTAAAAAAAAAATGTTGACAAGATGAGAACTTTGACTCCTTTTCAACTATGATTATGATGTACTACTGTCACACTACAGACTTGACATAAGACCTTTTCTTAGAGCCACCAGTAAAGTCATTATTATTTTAAACTAAATGAAAACAAAAAGTGTTTTCATGTGATGTGGTGGAAAAAAGAGTGTTCTCCTGCAAATAAATGTAATTCTTAAAAACGAATGTAATACCAGAGTGCTAACTGTTTAACTGTAACCACTGGAGCCGAAAAACCCGTCTCTTGTCGCAGTCACTTATCAGACACGATTTGCTTAGTTTTATCTCGCATTGCTCTGTACGCTCCGCAGCCTGTCATGCTGGATGTAGAAAGGACAAGCGCTCACAGTGCTTTATAAATGATGGACGGTAGATGAGAGTGAAAAGATTTGGCATTCAAAAGGGAATTAAATGCGGAAATTTAGACCTGCGTCAAATGGAGAAGTCGACGCATGCGTTTTAGAACAGAGGTGCATACTTGTGTTGGTGAGAACTGTGACAAGAGAGCTTGAACTGTGAAGAGGAAGCTATGATAACCCAGCCCCCTTGAAACGAGTATGGTGGTGGGAAGATGTTCTCCTTTTTAATTAATTTTTTTGTATTAAGTTTTAATGTGTTGTATTTAGGACTCCAGCTATCCCTTAAAAATGCATTTAAAGTCCAAATTTTCACAAAATTGTTGAAGGTACTTTGCTTTTCAGTCATCTCTAGGCTGCAGTTTTAGCCTGGCTTTTTTTGCCACCTCTTTTTTTTTTTTTCCCCTTCCACATAACTAGTTGAATCAAATGACTAAGTCAATGCTTTGATGATCTTGATGATTTGGTGAATTTGTGCAGGTTAACCCTCTAATTTAAAAAGGAAAAAAAAACAACAAACTTCTCAGTAAAGTAGTTGGCAAATTCATTCCAGGCTGCATCAGATTGGAGTTCAGGAAATACAGTGAAGCCTGACAACTGTTGCAAATAAACCTTGAGCATTGTTAATGTTTTTGTTCTGATTTCCTCAAAGAATTTTTCCCTTGCATGTTTTAGTGTGGCGTGATAACGCGCTGCAGTCTTTCTTTGGCGATTTCTTAACAGACGCGAAGTTGAGCTTCCACAGAGACTTTCTAATAAAAAGCCCAATAGAACCTAAAAATCAACAAAGTTTTTAGATAAAGTAAATTGTCAGAGCCAGACGGGAGACGTGTTTCTTTCTGGAAGCAAGGACTGCATGAATCCGTGTTATCGTACTTTGGTTTCGAGGGTTTGCCTTACCTTTTGTTCGAACACTAGTGGCACACTTCAGCCCCACCAATTTGCACAAGGCAGTCTCCTCAGTAAATGATTAGGTGTCTTATCTCCAGAATGGCCTGTAACTGTACATACGAAGTGGTTGTGTTTTAAATCCAATGTAATCCCACTGATAAGCCTTTTCATATTTACAGTTGATGTCAGAGCACGCTCCAAGCCTGACCGCCATTGTTAAGCTGCTGTGATGAGCTTTATGATGAGCTTTTTCTCTTTTTTTCTTTTGACAGAAAAAAAAAACTTTGAAAAAAGTTTATTTGCTGCTGTTGTTGTCTTTTGATAAACATGTTGGATAGAAACGTGGCAAGCGCATGATTTGTTTTCAGGCTTTGAAAGAAATTATTTTGAGTCGAGTTTTCTGGTTTAGTCATGAAGAAAGTCGGTACATTTATCAGTTTGAGTCTTTTGTCTGAGGAAAGCTTGCCTTTCTCCTCATTTTCAGCTTTATTGTACGTTTAGCCCAGTTCAAGTTGTTCCACAGAATCCCAATGAGTTCAAGTTCTGATCTTTGATCCTGGTTCAGTCTGACTGCTCAAGACCAGTGACGGTGTTGTAGAGTTTCTGAAAACGTCTTTCATCATTTTGTGGTCTACTTTCTGGAAGAACTTGATTGGATGTACAAACCTGGGCAGGTTTCCAGTTGTTTGAAGTTCCTCCAACTGTTGACTAGTTTCTGTACATTGGAATTTCAAATACCAAATAATTTTGATACCTATTTAATTCCCGCTTTAAACTCAGTGCCTTGGATATTTGATATCACCAAAGTGTTTATACCCACTTCAACAGGGCAAACTACCTTCAAAATGCTGAGCAACAATATTCTAGACATGTGCAACTAAAGTGATTTTAGTTTTAAAGAATAAATTTCAGTGCAGACTAAATTATTCCACACCAGAAACTGCATATTTTAACAGTCTTAAAATGTCTTTTTGTTGAGTTTTTTGGGGGGGTTCAAACAATTTAATACTAAATGTCCAATTCAGATATGTTTGAAAACACAAATGTACATGAATACAATGTTAGTCATTCGTTTTGTTTTGTAATATTCCTGATTTAGGGAAGGATTGAGGGGGAAATTCAGACTTTTTTTTTTTTTTTCAGATATAAAGCTCGACTGAAAAATTTGTCCCTAATCCAGCTATGTGTTCCTGACAGAGTGCAGCAGGTTCAAATAAAAATAACTCCACTCTCTGCAACCTTTGACAACCTTCAGCAATCCCTCGAAGCCTTATGTTTGACATTGGGTCCACAAAGCAGTGGGCTACCTCTCTGCTCTCTACTTCCTTGAAGTGTCAATCTGTTCATTTCATCGTGTAGGTGGCGTGTCATTGAGGAAGTCGCCAAGGCAGCTTTCCCGTCATCATGGTGAACATCCCAGAATACTATGCAGGCAAAAATGTCCTGATATCTGGGGCAACAGGCTTCATGGGAAAGGTACGGCAGTGGTTTAACTGGCTTGTGAAATGTGGCTGAACTTTGTGAACTACTGCTTGGAAGTGCATGTGTGCGTAGTTGCAAGAACGTAATGTTAATGATGTCAATAAGTTTGCTACTTTTTATTTCTTTCTTTTTTTTTTTTTTTAAAGTGGTTTGGGCTATTTTTAGCTGAATAATGTCAACTAAACTAAAAAAAATGGGGTCAGTACTGACTCACGCAATGCTCCAATAAGCCAGAAACAACTTCAGTCAGTTTATCCATGTTGTCTTATAAATCATGAAAATGACTCTTATGTTATAGGAGTGGAGGTGGAAAAGGTTTCTTGTTTTATAATACAAACTTTTTAAGACCTTAGTATCTCCCGGTGTACTGAATGGTGTACTAAATATCCCAGGTCTTGCTGATAGAGAAGGGCACCAGCTGCCCGAACAAGACTGAGCTAATAGAAAATACAATGTTAAAAAAGGCACAGAAAATAAAAATGATCTATATGACATATGGTGACTCTCTATCCATGATTGTAGCTGTGGTCCAGTCAGAGTTTAGCGCTTAAAGCCTAGCTAATCACTGTTGATTGTTGCAATTATTTTTCATTAAAATTCCAACCATCGCATGAACGCTACTAGATAAACTGTGAATAAAAGTAAATCGTCGCTCCAAATTCAGTTTGAGGATAAATAAATGCATTTTCTTGTTTCTTGTCAAAGGTTCTGCTGGAGAAGCTGCTGAGGTCCTGCCCTGAGGTCAAAACCGTTTACGTAATGGTTAGGTCAAAAGCTGGGCAGAGCCCTCAAGCCCGCGTAGCCGACATGATTAACTGCAAGGTGAGAGCTGGGCGCTCAGAAACCATAATGAATGGCTGTCACAGAGGTGTGGAAGATGAGGAGCTTGTGAAAAGCCTGTTACACTTGTTTGTGTCCAAATACATTAACACTCTTATTGTATTTAAGATTATAGTGGACACTTCTCCTTAAGCGGCTTCATAGTTTATATAATCTATTATTACTCATGTTCTCTGTTTATTTACTTGAAATAATCAGAATGTAAAACCTTAGAACAGAACTGTGGCATTGCACGTCTCATAAGTGGGGATAGAAATTTAGAGGTCAGCTTTGAATGTGCTTTTGTAAGTTGCTTAAAGTGAAGGTTGAGGGTAATTCTGCTGAGTCTTCCTCTTTCTTGAGAAGATAATTCTCAGCTGACACCGATGAGATTGGCCACATCAAAGGATCAGGAAAGATGACATTAGATGTTTTCATCAAAAGTTTCGCAATATCAAACAAGACTTGCTTAAGGAGAAAAGTACATGCACCTAAAATTAGCACTCAGAAAAGCAGAGAAATTCAGAACAGTAAATTGTTTGAAACTGAGTTAATACCAGATGCATTTTTTTTAAGAATATTGTTGGAAACTTTTTTATTTCAGAAATTTAATTCAGGAAATGTCTACATTATGTGGTTTCATTAAAGAAAAGTGATTTCAAGTACATATTTTCTGTTAATTAATCATTGGGGATTGAAACTAATACAATTCTCAGAATGCATCTCAATTTAAAATATCACACAAGACTAAGACAAGAAAAAAAAAGCCCCAGACATCGTGGATAATCCACTGGGGGATACGACATCCATATAGCACAATAAAGGAAAGTTGAGTGGAAGGAAAAAGTGTGGTAGGAAAGCAGTGACCAAGCAGTGGGGGACACTATAGCCTTGAGAAGATTATAATATAAAGTCCTTGTATGAATATGATTTAATTTTAAAGCAGGATTTGGAATATCACAGCACAACATAAAGGATTAATGGCTCCATTAGGGAGAAACTTCAGACCTAAACTTTATAGAGTATTAAGTGAAAATGCCAAAGCCAACAACAAAATGAGCTCAAAACTATTTGAAGCAACTCAGTGCTACAAGGCGGCAACCAAAATACTGCATGCACTGTATTAGACTGTATTTAGAATGTATTTATTTTCAACTAGCATTGACTTTTTCAGAGAAACCAACTTTTGGGTTTGAGCCAATGCCATAAAAATGAACAAATATGTACATAAAATATACATATTTTATATTTAAGTGTTCCACATTTCAGAGCTTGAAATGGGTACATGTAGGGCAAATACTGTCCTTTCATTCAATATAAATATTTGTTTGCAATGTCTCTTTAAGGACATTTGCTCTATTTTTTTTTTCCCCATTTATCACAGTATACATTTAAAATGCAGTTTCGTCATTATAATCTGTTTTGCCTTAAGCCTCATGTTGTTTGTTTTATTTGACGACACGATAAACTTCTTTATCTATTGTAGCGCCTTTAATTTCTGACATTTCATTGTTTGTCTCAGTTGTTTGAAAGATTGCAAGCAGAGCAGCCAGACTTTGCGGAGAAGATCACAGCAGTGAACAGTGACCTCACAGTACTGGATCTTGATCTCAGCAAAGAGGATCAGAGCACCCTGGTTGAAAACATAAACATCGTCTTCCACTGTGCTGCAACAATCCGCTTCAATGAACCGCTCAAGTGAGTGATTTTTAATGTTTTTTCGTTCCCCTTTTTATGTGGCTGATACTCTAATTTTTTACAGTTTTCTAGGCTTGGCTCTTTTCAGCCTCGTGTTGACAGAGTGTACCTTCTGTTTGCAGTACACAGAAACAGAACACCTGGTACGCCTTTTCTGCTGAATTTAAGACACAGCTGCTTATTGAGCTCTACTTCCCATACAATCTTTAGAATTTTAGGAGTGTATACCTATTTAAAGACATTTCTTCCAATTAGTGGTCTTAAAAAGCAGTTTTTTTTTTTTTTTTACAAAAATTGTTTTTTCCTTTTTTTTTAAAATGACACATTGGTTTCTGACTTCACATAGATTTTTTTTTTCCGTTTAGCTATTATAGTTATAAGATATTTTTAGATTCTGTTTCCAATCAAATAAGAATGATCCATAAGAATCTTTTAGATTCTTATGGCGTTTTTCTCTCTAAAAACGCTACAACATTTAGGAAGATGTCAGCTTTCAGAATATTTTATTTTCCCCACCTCTGTGTCATAAGTGGTGATTTAATCTCTATTTTGGGAACAGAGGCGACATCACATTGTGTTTGTGTAAAACAATTTCACATGTATTTTGGATATAAATAAACCTTAAAGAGGAGTGGTGTTCTATATGCAGACTCTAAATATGTTTGGTTGACATGAGTGGACAATGTCATCGAAGCAAAGCAACAATAAAAATCTAGCTGATGCTAATATTACATCTTTTCACTTTCTCTGTCTTTATTTTTAAAGCCTGGACAGATCTTGAGTGATGTTGGTATAGATGACTGTTCCTTGGTATTTGGAAAACTTGACTTTTCATCATTTAAAAAAATGTGGTATTTTTCAGTCAGTCTTCCCAGTCTGTAAACTAAAACTCAGTGAAAATGCTTGAATCTCTGCCTGCACTTGTTTTCTGTGTCTTAGAGATGCAATCCAGCTGAATGTCCTGGCCACGCAAAAGATGCTGGCGCTGGCCCACAAAATGAAGCACCTGGAGATCTTCCTTCACGTCTCCACTGCTTACGCCCACTGTGACAGAGAGGTCATCGAGGAAGTCGTGTACCCGCCTCCTGTAAACTACCGCAAACTCCTCGACACTCTTGAGTACGTTTCCAAACAGCAGATTTATGGACAATTATGCAGATTAAAGCAAAATGGAATGTACTGTGTGACTGTCAAACGTCCATGATGCTGTGAACACGCCAGCTTTATCTTTGTTTTACTTTGTAGCACCAAAGTTGACGGTGCTGCAAACTCCTTTTCAGATATATTAGTGCAACTTTAAGATTAGATTTGATGCATGGCATCATTAGTAAACCTATGCTATATAGGTAAGCTGAGTTACTTTATGATGGCATTCAGGGTGGATATGCCAAAACTGAACAGAATACTATCAAATGCCTTTTTCTCCATTTTTGTCCCATCCTTTGTTCTGGCTTAGTGTTGCTGTTTATTTTTAGTGGCGCAAAGGGGCTTTGTTTGCATGTTTGAAGTACCTCATAACTCAAACCGTTTTATTTTCTCCATGCTAAGCTTATTTATAAGCTCTCAACCCATTTCTGTCCTATGCTTATGTTTTAAAAGCTACTTTGCTCATTGCATTAAGAACCTGTTTAGCAGGTCAGGTTAGAGTTTGAGCCGGTAATTTTCATAAAGTTGACCGTTGAGTCAAAGGTAAGATTGCTGATATTAGCTTAGGTACAAAGGCATGAGATATTAGATAATTATTCATAATGAATCTTGTATGTAAACTGGATTAATTTTATATTTGTGCTTGCATTTATTTTAGAGCAACAGTGTACACAATGTTCTCCGTAGAGTAGAGCAAGGCATAGAGGATTAAATTCAACTTGTAAAACGTGTAAAGTTAATAATCAACCCAAAGAAGCATTTTAGATTTTGCTTTGGTTTAAGAAAAATATAACTCTGCGACAGACTCCTCATAATTTTGGTAGTTAAGCTTAATCCCCTATTACTATTCTTAGTGCGTCTAACATTCCTAGATGTTAGACACTGAAACTCGAGGTAAGTCTCGTTTCTCTGCCTTCAGCTGGATGGACGACGATTTGATAGCAACGCTGACCCCCAAGCTTATTGGAGAGCGCCCGAACACTTACACCTACACCAAAGCCTTGGCTGAGTATCTGGTGCAGCAGGAGGCTGGAGACCTCAATGTCGCCATCGTCAGACCCTCGATTGTCGGCGCCAGCTGGAAAGAGCCGTTCCCCGTGAGCCATTCCAAACACTTGTTCTGCTTTAAATTTGAATCCATTCTGAAAACCTCTCAACCGACTAGAGTAATGTACAAATTGAGCCTGAAAAGCAGCCATGGATAAGTTATCAAAGGCAACGTGTGCCAAAGAACAAGTAATGGCTAAAAACTCTTGTCAGAAAAGCTAATATACAGTCAACAAAAAGAGTAATGCTGTCAGTTGATGTCACTTGTGCATAAAGAAGGGATCGGTGTCAGTTCTGGCCTGGCTTTTCCTCATAGCTTTGTCAAGATCTTGGTGATCAAGCCTTTATCATCTATGCATGCAGGCAGTGAGTCCAAGCAGGGATCATCCTGATGATAACATAATTGATTTATTGCTGGTAGAATCTGAGACCTCCAGTAAAAAAGCATTATTTAATGACTCAAAAAGCAAAGGTTTAAGAATTTGACACTGAAGCCGTTCCCAGATCTTTTTTGTTTCAAAGGGGAAGTATTGAGCTTCCCCCTACATTATCTTTTATTTCCCCTACATGAAATGGTTTTCATATAAAAAGACAATAACCATAATTCCTATTGTAAGTTAGTAGCATATAAAGACATTTTGCTATTGAATTATCTCAGTTCTAATACCATCCATTTCTCAGGGCTGGATTGACAACTTCAATGGACCCAGTGGAATATTCATCGCAGTGAGTAATAAAATCAATGCTCTTATTAAACAATAAGGGATTCATAAAGCTTTTTGTAAAAGCCCTTGCTGGATTAAAACATGATGTAAGGTTAAAATTCAATTATGTGATGGGTTACATCAGACTTGTATAGGGCTTCATTAGGACACTGAAAGGCACTTTGCAATGAAATCAGTCATTACCGTTCATGTAAACATTAATACTCTGATATCAAGCTACTGGATTGTAGACACAGCCTCCGTGGGGCAGTCTGATGGAAGCAAGGCAAATAGGACTTAGTACTTCAAACAACTTTTGTGGTCGTACTTCATTCTGGTGAATTACTAGCAGGATGAGTCCTGCCAATGCGGCAATGTGGAAAGTGTCTCAGCCTGTTGGAGGAACGTATGAGCCGACGTTTGGAGTCCTGAATTTCTCCTTCTCAAATTGCCGCATCAGCTTTCTTCATTAATCTGCAAAGCAATAATTTGTCATATTTTTCAATTCAATTTTTTTTTTTTCTTTCGCATCATGATGATTTAATTTCATTGTTTGAGGCTGGAAAGGGGATCCTGCGTACGATGAGAGCATCAAATGACGCCGTGGCTGACCTGGTCCCTGTAGATGTGGTCATTAATGCAACTCTAGCGGCAGCTTGGTTCTCTGGGTCGCAACAAGTCAACAGGTTCAAAATCATCCACTTCTATTGTACAATCTGATCAGGTTGTTAGTCACGTGAATTATAATAAAGTAGTTGCTTCCTTTTGCAGGCCTAGAAGCATCCTGGTGTATAACTGCACAACTGGTGGGATCAACCCGTTTCGCTGGGGCGAAGTCGGTATGATGTGTTTATATACCATTTTATTTTTAATGCAGCCTGTGTGAAGCCTTAAATAATGAAGCTGTCATTAAATATGGCATAACCTTACTGTAATTTGTAATCCACTGCCTGCCACACCTAAACCAGAAGCTTTTGCTAATCCGTTACTAGATCGGTGAGTTGCACAGAAAGTGCATGTTAGCATTGCATGTCCACAACCTTTTCTCATGTGTTTGAGAATATGCTGACATGGATTTAGTTTCAAATATTTAGACACTGGATAGTTCAGTGAGGAATATAAACTAAAGGACTGAAGTAAATTCATGTTGAGTTTCAAAAAGGGGAAGCCTAAATGAGGGGGAAAAAAATTTGCTTATCATTAAAAAAAATGTTTCAGAACAGATTAATATAAAGTTATGGGTCTGGATGAAATGTGGTGTTTTATGTATATGTCATAATTACACTCTCACATCAATTTCTTATAGAAGGCCCAGAAATTAGAGGTCATAAAAGCTTAGTTTTATTTAGAGGTCAGTCTGTGGATCTTTAACTGCAATATAGATTTAATTCTGATTCTTGGCGTATAACAGACATATTTTCTATCGGTAATGTATGAGGTTAGATTGTGCTAGACACGGTAAGGAACAGGGTAAAAAAAATGAAAGCAATTTTTTTTAACAGTCTCCTTTTACCAAGAAGGCTGCTGGGTTATGGGATCCTAATTGTTCTGAGTTTTTAAGAGTCACATTAATCTTCTGTGAAGCCCAAAGTGCATCCAAATTCTTGCTCCTATTGAAAACACTCCGTGCTCCACTGAGTATTGTCAAATGTTCCATAAAGAACAACAAAACGAAAAGTGTCATTTACATTTTTGTTTGTTTGTTGGTTTTGTTTTTTGGCAGTTGTGTATAGCAGCAAAATCAGTCTTTGACCCAGAACATTATTGCTGAGTATTTCAAGATCCTCACAAAAAAATTCATACCTGTTGCTTCCAGAAGCTGCAGGGCATTTTCCTGAGATTCAGTGGCTGTAGGTAGAGAGTTATGATCTACTGTATGATGTTGCCACCACCAGCAGGGTGGTGTGTATTGTTTGCTGCCACACAGAGGTTCTTGTGTTGGTGAGAGAGTTAGATTTTGAACTCTTCTATCTAGAGAACCTTTTCCACATGTCTGTTGTATGTAACGTTAATTTAAGCATACCGTAGGTTGAACCTCTTCACTAACGAGGCTTGACTTTTGAATGCACTGAATTTTATTTAGGGATATTGGATATAGGGTATATTTGTAAAATATTAGTGTCTTTTAGAAATAAACGAATGTTTTCGCAGCTTAACAATGTTTTCATTCAGGTCAGATATTTAGCGCATGTCTTTTTGTTCAGGTCTGAAGCCAGAATGTGTGAAACACATTAACACTGGTCCTTGTTCACTTATGTTGAACAACCTTCTCTTCTTAGAGTACCATGTAATATCCACATTCAAGAGGAACCCCCTCGAACAGGCCTTCCGTCGGCCCAATGTTAATCTCACATCCAATCACCTAATCAATCAGTACTGGATTGCCGTGAGCCACAAGGCTCCGGCCTTCCTGTATGATATGTACCTCAGGCTGATTGGACGAGAGCCCAGGTAACCTCGTCACAGTCGCCTGCTCGGATGTGCCGTAGCCGTGCTTTTCTAACGGTCATAGTAACTTCACGTACACACACCTTTTGCCGCTTTATTCTGTCACTTTCTTCCTAGCGTAGATGCCTAACATCGTAGCTGCAGTGTTGATGTGTGTGTTATTGCTTCTGTGAAGTTCAGTTGCCGTCAAGGAATGCATAACCCATGGCTCTCGTGGTCAGAAGAGGCGGCTCGTGGGTTCTGCACTCTTTGCATTTTGCTGCTTAAGTTTGTTTTCATCAGTGTCTAAAATATTACCTCCACTCAGTCTGACATGTAAAACGGGCAGAGATGCTGTTAGGGTTGGAACTAGATCAAGTCTCATGTGATGGTGCAAAACGTTGCAGGCTGGGCAGAGACCAACCTGACAATCAGGACTGGCTTTTATTTCTAAAAGGAGGAAATGCGTCTTCTTCATCTCATCCTCTGTGTCCTCCGTGTCCCGTCATGTGTGTATCTCTCTCCTACAGAGAACTGTATAAACATGACCTTCAAGAACAATCCCCTAGAGCAGGCCTTCAGAAGGCCCAATGTCAATCTGCGCTCCAATCCTTTTACTAATCAGTACTGGACAACAGTCAGCCACACCCTGCCGGCCCTGCTGTATGACGGCTATCTCACACTGATGGGCCACAAGCCCCGGTAAGATCACATCTGCCACAAACCCCTCCCACACTTTATTGTCCTCTTCCTGCTGCCAATCAACTCCCCACTTCACCTCAGGTTCTCTTCACATTCCTTCCTGGTTTCTCTAGCTTGGATTATGGAGGAAACAAGACCTCTAAGGCGTCTTCACCTGATCTCAGGGTGTCATCTGAACGTTGTCATGACAACATACTTTGGGTTCTGTGCAAGCCTCCCCTTCATTCAAAGATGGTTTCATTTATTACGCCCGTCAATTCGCACTTCTGCCACCCGATCTGTTTCCAGAATGAAATTACTTTTGACCGATCCATAAAGCGGCAAACGTCAGCGCATGGAAATTGACTCCTTACAATGTAAAGAGTGCTTTGGTGTCCAAAATGAGTTTAGCTTGCACCAACAGCGGCTCCCATTCTGGAAGTGCGTTTTGAATTTGATTTGCTTTGTCATTAGTGGCAAGTAATGCTCCGTTTTTCCACTGTTTGCTGGTCATTCATGCATGTCTAAAGCTTCCTTTCAATCAATCGCATGCACCGACAGAATCTGAGTCATTTCAGTCAGCCTCCATTAGTTAAATTGATTGAACTGACGGCACTACAGTGAAAATTATACAAGCCTGACTTTAGGTCTAATTCAACACCGGCTGACTCAGAATGAATCAGATTCAATTAAGGCTCTTTTCCTACACCTTTCCTATTCAAATGGCCATTGCTTGAATTGTGATCGCTTAATTAACACAGAATGAAGTTGGAGTACGTCAACTGGATTTACTACACTTACCAGGAAGATAATGATGCATAAAGTGCTCATCGTTTTTTTGGGTTTGGAACATTGGCGTTTATTCAGAGGAATGAATCAGCATTAGGCCGATCTAATTATTGCCATTTAAGGAGATGCAAGCCGTCTTCCTGTTCTGTGCAGAATAACTCCAGTAGACCGTTTCTCATTTTTGATGTCAATGTCAATCCTGCCAACCACAATACTATTATCTTTATTAGTAGTATTTTTTTTTTAATTATTATTATTATTAAGCTCTCCTATATTTTTAATTAATGGCAGAATAAGCTGAAATAGGTATGTTGGGTAACACAGGTAAGATCAAATGAAAAATGTGAAGTTTTTTTTTTCTTCTTTTTTTTAAACACTCATCTACCTTTCATTTGTCAATTTTTATACTTTAAATATCTAATTTCCAAAAGCTTTCACACCGTTGCTGTTTGAAATGGTTTCATTTTAAACAAGCCCTCCAGGATGAATTCATTTTTATTCCATTTCTTCCAAAACTCAGGATTATTAAAACCGAGCTCATGTTTGAAGGGGCTGAGAATTTTTCTGAAATGCTTCTAATTCTGGAGATTTTTACAGAGCAGCAACAAACATGCACAATCCTACAGCTTGTGTATGTTGACAGGCTGATGGCACTTTATATCTTACAGTGGCCTCCACTCTTAGTTGCACTCCTGGGAAAGATGAATGAAAACCATTTTTTCTTCTTTTTTTTGTTTTTTTTTTACTTAAATGTGGTGTTTTATATAGAACTCAAAAAACAGAGGAAGTAAAAGAAACTTTTTAATTTGAGAATATTTACGCAGTTGGAGGAAACATGTTAAGGGATAGTTTTCCTCTCTGCGCTAATTTAAAGACAAAGAAGCATTGTGAATTGTTTTCATTGTGGATTGGAAAATTACGTGGCCATTTCCTATTCTGGTGTGTTTAACTTTGGAGGTCTGTTTCTGCCCGCCACTCCCTAAAACAGAAAAGAGGAGAAAACACTGTCTTAATTTAAGACGAATGCATGTCGATTTATTCAAGAAGTTTCTCTAGTAAAACTGAATGTCCTCATGCCTGCGTCTTTCTTCACACGTTGTTTGACACGGTAGTGAAAGCGTTTTCTGTCATATTGTCAGAGATGTGTGAACATATGAAGTTAAACCTAAATGACATTTATCCTCAAAGTGTTTCAGACAAAGAAGGAATATGTGAACAAGCACCTGCTGATGTCTGCTGATAAGCATGGTGTCGTAATGTCATGCTGTGGGCCTGTGTCTGCTCTAAGGCACCAGAAAACATTGTTGGAATCCACCATCCATGGTTGCATTTTTGAGAAGTCCAGAAAACTGAACAAACAGAAATGCTTGCATGGTTGACCAGATGAAAAGCCTTCCCCTTCTCCCCCCAGACCAAACCTCAGCTCTTTGAGGTGAGCTGAAGAGTGACGATTCTAGATGAGCCATTTCTAGGAGTGCAGTAAAGCATGGAGGCCGCTGTATATTTTCTCCTAACAGCTTATTTGGTGAAGGGCTGCCTTTGGTATATTCAGAATAAATCTCTCATGCATTTGGAAGCACTTGTCAAATCGATGCAGTGAACTGCTCTCTACATCTGGTGTCTCATGTTAAACATTTGAAGTTGGACCTTTTGCCTCTGCACGTCAGCAGCCAGACGTGTGATCCGTCCGTCCCGTCTCTTTAAATTTCTTTACCTGTCCTTTCACTCATTTATCGGTCCCGTTCTTCTTCTTTTCTTTTTTTTTTTTTTTTTTTTTATCCCCTTTTTTACTGACGCATTGTTTATCGCAGGATGATGAAGACAATCACTCGGCTGCACAAAGCCATGATGGTCCTGGAGTATTTCACCAGCCATTCCTGGGTTTGGAACACGGACAACGTGGCCATGCTGCTGTCCCATATGAGCCCTGAGGATAAGAAGGTAATCGTCGCTAAACCCAACCCGAGCGCTACATGAATTTGTCGTCTTAACTTTCGCGATCAGCGGGATTGCTGCAGGGTTCACTTGTGCTTCAGATTGAATTTCTTCTTCTGTTTTGTTATAATCGGTCTCATTTTTCTGTGACGGCCGAAGTCGTGAAAGATTCTTTGATTATGAGTTGGCCAGGTCACGTTGTCACAAAACATTACCAAACCGTGACGCTTCCAGCTCAGTTTCACAGTCGGTATGAGGTTCTGTTCTGGAATGCTGCATCTGGTTTGACAAACCTGTCCTCTCAATAACTCGCATGCAGGATCATGTTATTTGCACTTGGTGCAAATAAAAAGATTGCTTGAAGTCGTGGTTGTGATACTCGGTGGTAAACCTCAGCCTGGCTTTCGTGGTTTTTAGAATGACATGCCTTACTCATGCGTTGCTCTGTAGATTTCATCACGGTGTTCACGCTCTTTTTTTTTTTATTTTCTATTTAGTATATTTATTTTACACAAAAATTTCTCTATTATAAATAATAATACATTTCTTTTTTTTTCTTTCGTTCCCGAATAGATGTTCAACTTTGATGTGCGCCAGCTGCACTGGGCGGAGTACATGGAGAATTACTGCATGGGCACAAAGAAATACGTCCTGAACGAGGAGCTGTCGGGGCTGCCTGCTGCACGCAAACACCTCAACAAGTAAGGAGGCTGTGGATCTGCCTGCGCCTGCAGACGGATACCCGCTTCTGTGCGCAGCTTAATTTAGCTCCCGGAAAGTGTTGTGCGATTTCAAAGAGTGTCGTGATTGAAAACGTGCGTATTGGTCGCCTTCCAACAAAAATGTGAAACGGGTCAGGGGACGGTTGTTCCTGGTAGATTGGCTCGCGGTTTGTAAATCTCAGCACGAGTCGCTGTAGTGAACTCGCTGTAGTGTTTGTCATGTTGAAACCCTGAACTTAAATGTATTTAAAATAAACATGAGTCGGGGTGAGATTTGTGAGATAAAGGGGAAATGGTGGGGGTTTTCAGGCATCTGAAAAGCACAGTGGTCATTTTTGTAAAGACCCCTGTACTCCGAGGGCCATAAATAAAGAGAAGTAGAATCAACAAGCAAAGATAAGTCTAACCTGGTCAGATTCAAATACGGAAATGGAAACAGAGTAAGGGCTGTACATGCTGTTGGCACAACACTGCTAGTTTTGTTTGCCCCAGATGTGACCTTTTTAGTGTATGAGGGTCATTGTGGAAAGAAAGCTTTTTAAAATCCTGTAGGCAATTTGCTGCAAATGACGCAGCTTAGACCGTCATCTAAAGAAGATGCCCAGAAGGAAAGAAAATGACATGTTATTAAGGGAAAGTAAAATTGAGGAAAATGGAGTGGGGGAAAAAAAAAAGATGTTGTGAACGATGAGGGTTATGTTGTTAGCTGAATGAAGTCTTGTGTTTCTGTGCCCGCTTCCCCCCCCAGGCTGAGGAACATCCGCTACACTTTCAACACCATCCTGGTGGTTCTGATCTGGCGCATCTTCATCGCCCGGTCCCAAATGGCCCGCAACATCTGGTACTTTGTGGTGAGCCTCTGTTTCAAATTCCTCTCGTACTTCAGAGCTTCATCCACCATGAGATAATGAAGCGCGGACTCTGAGCGAGGCGGGCAGCGAGTTGGACGACGAGCGCTCTGAGCGAGGAGTGGGAGGAGCTGGAGTCCGCGGCGACTTAAGATCTTTAAATATCCAACTCCTCTCCAACAAGTCCTCGCTACATGGAACACAGGACTTCTCTCTGAGATCGGCAGAGATCGGGCTGCTCGTTAAGAAGACCTGGTTCTGTTTCCCTTTGGTCCTGCTTCACATTCTGCAAAGCTATGCATTGAACGATGCTCTGCTCCAAAGCCCTGTGAGTCCTGCCAGGCCGAATCTTACTCTGCAAGAACAGAGAAACTGGCTCTCTCACCCAGAGCTGCAAGAACAAAACCGCATCATTCTGATCCTGCAATTTGTGCTTGATCCATATTGTGGGGAACTCCTTTTTTTTTTTTTTTTTTTTCTTGTGTGTTGTCTGAAATATGAAGCGAGTGTGAGACTGGGAATCTAAAAAGACTTCCAAAGAGTTTTGTACTGGAGTTCTTGTAAAGCTTGAAATGTGCTGGCCAAAAAGAGATGCATTCTTGTTCTTGCAGTCTTGAGTAAAATTAATTTCTCTGTTCTTGTGTTGTATGAACAGGCCTAGACAAATCAACCCATATTTCTTTTAGAGATTCAACCTAGCTTTTACCTGACTGCATCGTTTCAACTCGGAGCATCAAAACATTTCTGTGGCTTTTAGACCATTTAAAGGAATGTTTAGGACTGTGAGGGCGGCGTTTGTGCTGAGTCATGCCTCACTGGACTTTCTTGCTCGACGTTTCCCGGCATGTTCCTGCAGGGCGGAAAACAAACTGTCAACAAGAACGAACCGCCGCATGTCTTCAGACTGCAACGGCTCGCCTCTAAATCACAACCAAACACAATCCAGATTGTGATGGCTTCACTGAGTGCCTATAATGACTGTTTTTTTGTTTTTTTTTGTTTTTTTTTTTCTTGCATCGGCGAATTTTACAACAAACCTTGTTTTTTGTTCTCTTCTGGTTCCTTTTTCTGTCAAATTTGTGTCCAAGATGCAGCGTTTGCCAAATTGCTTTTGTGCCAGCAGTTTAGGTTGAGGTGGGAGGATACACTGTCCTCTTTTCAGCTCTTCTTTTTCCAGTTTGTCTGGAAAAGAAATGCCTTCAGGTTCAGATTATACCCCGGCTGATGCCCGATGGCTCACCTTTTAAACGTGGGCCATTGCTTTTGTCGTTCTATTCCTCTAGAATGAACTTGAACTCAAATTTTGGTCGAAGATTTTTGTTGCTGCCATTTTGTTGAGTCTGTGTGGGATGTTCTGTTACATTTTGGGGCCATTTGTTCAGCTTCTATAAAAATCTAAATGTGCATTTGTGTGTTTGTTTTTTTTTTTCCCCTTCACTCTCAAGTCTCGCATTTCTCTGGGCTTTAACCCTAGCGCCGTAGAAAGTCTCAATACTGAAACGCACTTTCTCATATTTATCCACCGTTACCTTTCTTATTTATTTAACCCACCACGGTGATTTCACGCGTCTTCTAAAAGTGTCTTAATGGCGTCGTGTCTGTCGTGTCTTCGTACCAGCATCTTTAAGGAATGCGATTCTCTCAGCGTAAGCAAATGTACGTGAACCCCAAAATCCTGTGCCTGAACTCTTGTTAATATCCGAATGTGGGGAGAAAAAAAAAACACAAAAACAAAAGAGAAACCAGATGTGTTTTCTAACTATTGTGTACAGCTCTATTTAGATAGATTTGAAGAGATGAACAGATGTATTTTTCTGCTTGTCATCACATGCCTACTTTATGACAGCTTTTACTGAAGTGGCCTCAGCTTGTGTAAATAAAAACAGCTGAAAGCCACAGTTTAGCGCCGTTTTAGCTTAAATTTGTAATCTGTTTGTGTAAATGCACTTGTGTCCTTCTGTCTGTGTAAACAAAAACAAAAAAACACTTTGTAAAGTCAGGCTTTAACATCTGGTGATGGCTGTAAGAGGATGAGGTCTGAGTTATTGTCTGGTTGAGAGAATAAATTGTTGTTCCTAATTTCTCTGGTTGGTTGTGGCATATTGACCTGTGATACATCGACGTCCACCACAGGTCATCAGTCCTGTCACGAATAGTGTTGGGGATCATTTCTTTTTAGCATTAACAAAAGTTCCTTAAAAAAAAAATGAAGTCTTTTTTTTTTTTTTCTATCTTTTTAAAATATAAGAGGATTTATTTTCACTATTCTAATGAGGTTTTTGTTTAACAAGGTTGAGAATGAAAATGTCTTTGGATTGTAAAAGTTGCTCATCTTGACAAGAGAATTTAGCAAATGTAGGAGGTCTGGTAATAAGAAATAAAATGTAACTTTTTGACCTAAATGTAAAATGCGACTTGGTGCAGAAAGCTTGACTGCGCGCCTCCTGAACACACCGTCTTTACTGTGAAACATGCAGTAAAGATGGTTTCCGTTGTTGCAAAGATGTTCCTAAATAGAAATCAATCCTGGAAGAAAACCTGTTGGGGAAACTGCAGAAAACTTTGTGGAAGTTCCCCACCTAGACTAAAGCTAAAGTTATCGCGGGGTCTTCAAATCCAGGCCTGTTGCCCGGGTCCTGCAACCTTCCTTCCAGTCTGTAAAAACAGACAGAAATAATGAGGTCATCAGCTGGACTGACTGCATACTGAGGAGGTAAATCAACCATTCGATCCAGGAGCGTTGAAGCAGAGATGCATCTAAAAATTGCCGGACGCCGGCCCTCGATCCAAGAGCTCCTGGTTTAAATCAAACGTCTTGTCAGAATGGCCCAGACTCTTGCGTTAAGTGACGTTGCTTACGTTTGTTTCATTCAATGTGAAATTCTCCTCGGCCGTACCCTTCGCTCAATAAAATGTGCTTCATGGACTCTTTGCTCCACAGGTTTGTGCTTCTGTCGACGAGGCCTGCGTGATTGACAGTGGGATAGATGAACCATTAGTCTCAATCTGTCCAGTTGACCTGTTTCCTGTGGTGCATAACAGATCTGTCCTCTTCCAGCACTGTATCTGGAAGGCAGATTAAAGTGGCATATTGAACAGCTCCATTAAGACTTAATGCTGCCTTTCAGTATTAAACCTGATGCAGTGAATGGACGGCGGGGTGGCCTGCCCTCATTTTGGATGACTGAAGTCATGATTTACTGTATCCTATCATCAGGTTGTGTCTTTCCACATCTAGATAAGTATGGATAAAGGAAACTATGGAAAATGGCACATTTTCAGATGACGCTCCTTATCTTAAATGCTACTTTTCTTTCTGTGTCCTTTCTTTGCTGGCTACTTTTGACCTTCATCTGTTCCTTGTATTCTTCTTCCCTTCAGGCTCTGGATTTGTTCTTTCCTAAAGTAACTGTATATAGTAACATAATAGTTTAAGAGATGACTCTTATTCTAAAAAGAACAGTAAAATGAGAATAACCATCATGCAAGGCACAAGAAGTGGCTGCTTCCCTTTGAATGGACGCCTCGTAACTTTGTTTGCAAAACACTGGAAAGTTATTTTTTTTTTATTTTTTATGTTTTATTACCACTGACCACCCCTTGGGTGATGGCACCCTGGAAAAAGAGCCACAAAGGTCTTGTTGAAAACTTAAAGTCAGGTGACTTTTATTATATTGTGATATTTAAAACCCTGAATTTGAGAAGATCCACGTTCATTCTGAAATGTGAATGTCACATTTGGATGAGATTTTAACACAGAAAGAGCGGTAAAAACAAATCTGATGCTTAAGAATAAAACTGAACACAAACGATTAATCAAAAAAAGAACCAGCCAGACTCGTTTTACGGAAGACGCTTGTTGTTCCACCAGGAGAAAAAAAAAAGAAACTCGGTACAAACGCCGTAAATATGAACGAGCGGCGCTGCTGCTGCTGCGAAGAAGAAGAAGCAAAGATTTTTTTTGTGTGGCAAACAATCAGCGGTTGTTTCTCCTTCCAGCAAGGCTTGGCAACAAATCCCTGACAACTGTGACCCAGCAACCATGCCAAGCAGTGAGTCACATCTAACCATGTGCACCCAGTGAGGTCTGGGCCACTGGGCAGCATAAACAGGAACCAGAGGGATTAGAGGGCTTAAAGTGAAATCATAGAGGCAAAGAAACAACAGAATAATCTGACTAGAGCTTTGTGCTGTTTTTTTTTTTTTTTTTTAATGCATACTCTGAATTTAAACGTGTAGGCTTTGCAGTAACAAAGGAGCCAATTACATGAAATGTTCTTGTAAAACACCGAGCTAGTCTTTTGCGAGGTTTTACGGTCGGCTGCTTGATCTTTGCTTAGATGAGCCCTCCATAATGGCGTTAATGTGCTGAATAGAGCAGAAACTAAATCGACTAAAAGTCATAACTCCACTCTTTAAAAGATGCCACAGCCTCGAGAAAACATTTTGAAACGTTCCTATTTTCTTGTTGCAATCAGAGCCGTTCATTTTAATGGGATTTTGTGGGACAGAGCAACATAGTTGTGCCGAGGAGGGTGGAAGGAGTGTGACGCACCACAGGATTGGGTTATTTTGTATGCATCCCTTTTATTTTAGAACCTTTAAAAGAAATCAAAGTGTGAAGCCTTGCACCATAAAGTCTGAGAAATAACACCAGACGGGTCAGGGATGACCTGACCCGTCTGGTTTAGAACAATATCTCGAACTCGACATCAGGTAACATCACTGTGATCGTTGACAGAATGGATGCAACTGCTCGTCACTGTGCAGGTTCGTATTGTGAAGTTACCACTACAACTTTACGAAGCAGTTCTTATAACTGTAACAGAAAATGAAGTACAGTTTCTGAAGGATTTTGTCATTTTTGTTCCAGTAAAAAAAAAAAAACACACACGCACACAAAAAAAAAACAAAAAAAAAAACAGAAACAGAATAGCGGGTATTTATCTTATTTCTCCTCCCAAATTTTTTCTGTGTAACCGGACAAGACGAGAAGCTTGCTCTGTTCGACGGTAACTTACGAAGACATTTCTCCTGGGATTTGATGCTTCCTTTTGGGCTGCGAGGGAAGATCTCCACATTTTGTGCTGGGTTTGTAGTGCGTCTCTCAGTAGGGTAAGTGTGGTGTAGTCTCAGTTTTCAGTGCTGTAAACCAGAGACAAGCAAAGATACCAGAAAAACAAAAACAAAAAAACAACTGCTTTATGACCTTTGAAAGCAGTGTCCAGTTCCAGTCAGTCCTTGCGTCAGTGTCCTGCCTGTTTGAGGACAAAGAGCTTCGGCTCTCTCAGCTTTTATCATATCCACATGGCCTATTCAAAAAGCGCAATAATATAGAGATGCTCTCCTTCAGGTATTTCTGGATTCTGATCAGAACGTCTAACTTAAAATATTTGCTTCCAGTGATCCATAACACCTTAACTTAAACATTTGTTTTTTTTTATATACAGATCTACATTGTTATGAAAGTATTGAATGAAAATCTTACAAGTTTCTGAAGTTTGGTAGGTGGGTCAAGAACATTGGGTGCTGACGTTTATAAAAAGATTACTGTTGTTATTAGCAGTTAGCATAGTTAGCACAGTAGAAAGGTTCTTGCTTCGGCTGATGCTCGCTTGTTTCCCTTTACAGGGACGTTAACAAGCAAAATCAACGTTTTTTGAGCTTTAAATGTTCTGATGTTAGTCCCTCGTCAAAAACACACTCCTAGAGAGTTGCTTTGGTTCTTTCATGCATGTTTGGGAAATCCTATAATCTACCGTGGCAACCATTTGTGTCTAAGCGCTTGCTCTGACAGAATGGCGCTTTTTTTTCCCATGCAGTTGCTCCTTGGTTTAGCTTCCTCCTCAAGAGCCCCCCCACCAATACCACTCCCTCATTGAGCTCCTCCAAACTAGTGGCAGCAGCAATCAGCAGATACCTGGTGGAACTGAGCATCTGCTGAGATTCTTCTTCTTAGAGACAGAGATTTGTCTTTGATTTTACAGTTTCAGCCTAATTAATGAGATACATGAAGGCGTCTTGTATTTTAACAATTTAAGAACTGATACATTTCCAAATAATTCGTGAGAGTGTGTCGTGTGATTTTTATTTTTAAAAACTACATTTTGTGATGGTAATTTTTTTTTTTTTTTTATCCACTGTTTTCAGCAATATCTTCAGTGTGTGAGGTGTTTCACATTATCTATAGATGTATCTACCACGACAAACTCAGAATAAGGAAAATTTCGTTGGATGAAAACGGACTCACACCAACAACAACTTGATCCTCTTTTCATGTCTGCTCGTTCCTCCCGACTCTTTTAAACAACAGCTGTCCTGTTTTAACAAAACACAACCAACATTGGGAGTCAAGAGTCCCGTCTCTGCAGCTTGGTGCTCACCAATCCCGACCGGCGCCGCCGCCGCTTACCAGCCCGGTAACGACGCTCTGCAAACTGATTCTGCACGTCCGTGACAGTGATGAGGACCACCGCCGCTCTGCTGTTTGTCTGTTTCTGGATGAGCGCCGGCATCCGGGCTGTTCAGAAAGGCGAGTTTTACGATTCGGTCCAAACGGAGCGATGCAAATGAATTACTGCGTGTCTCCTTTATTTCTCTGTAGATGAAAAATGTGGCTCTACTCCAGCGGTGAACTCAAGGCGTCGGTTCCTGAGGGTGGTCGGAGGAACCCAAGCCACATATGGATCCCACCCGTGGCTGGTCAGTTGTTTTAACTTTAGGTTTTCTATTTCGAAGGCGTTTACAGTTAAATGTGTTCCTCAGAGACGTGTCTTAGTCATTCTTTGATAGGTGACAAAATGTTTTTGTCTTTAAAATCTCTCAAATGTAATCAAATAATCTAATTAGTGTCATATTTTTGAAAAATGTAACACTGCAAAATAAGAAAAACGGAACCAAATCTCTGTATGGTTACTCTTTCTGTACCAGTTAGTTTGCCTCGTAGCACAGGTAGCTGTACTAGGAAGTGAGAAAAGCATTGGTTTGTGACTTTATTGGCAAGTTTCTTAAGTTGTTGTGGGATTGTTTATGGTGTCTTCATTAATTTAATCCATTTAGGAACCAATTGGGTGAACAATTATTGCAGAGGATCCATTCAGTAGGACATTTTTTTTCATGCAGTCCCTCCTTGGTTTAGCAGTCTCCAAACTGAGCTTCCTCCCTAAGAGCACCCCTCCCCTACCACTGCCTCACTGAGCTCCTCCAAACTAGTGGCAGCACCAATTAGCTGCTGTGATAATTATTGTTAATAGTCAACATGATAAAGTGGTTGTTTACCAATGCCAGAAACGATTTCATAGGTCTGTGATTCGTGCTTGCCCTAAAAATCGAGATACATCCAGATGATCCCAGTTTTAACTGGTTCATTTCAAGTCGTTTTAATTTATGTTCATCTTTTGTTGGACAAAAATGTTGTAGCAAATGTTTTAATTTGTCACGTTTCCGCGCGTGCGTGTGTGTGTGTGCGTGTGCGTGTGTGTTTTATATTAAGGTATCAATACAGAATAAAGGCTCTCATTTCTGTGGAGGGGCCATCCTGACTGACAGCTGGATTCTGACTGCGGCACACTGCTTCCCATCCTCATCAAAGTACCAAGACCCAGCGGTACCCGTGATCAGTCCCTTAATGACGTGACGCACACTGAGCGTCGCAGTTGTCTTTTTTTTTCTGTCTAGCGTCTTTCTGAGCGGTGTGACCATTCTGGTGGGAGAGTTTGACCTCCGAGTGGAAGACAAAGACGAGCAAGTCTTCACAGTCAAATCTCTGCTAATCCACGAGAACTACAACCACGCATGTCCAATGAATTACGACATAGCTCTGGTGGAACTGCATCGCCGCGTCGCAATGGGCAGGTTTTCATTCTTTCGAGTCGCACACTTTAAGTCGCATCATCCGTGGTCTCTTTGTGTGTTGCTGACATGTGACTGTGTTCAACAGGAGCTCGTGTCAGGCCCATATGTCTGCCGCTCCCTGATTTTAAAATCCCGCCATCGACTAAATGTGTTGTTGCCGGTTGGGGGAAAACTTGGGAAAGTTTGTGTTTTTATTCTCTTACGGTGCTTTGCAAACATATTGGAATCCCCGGACATTTTATTTCATTGTGGTTGTAGAAGGGATTTTATAAAATTTGTGAAGTGGAATGAAACTTATGCGACTAACTAAATTATAAAGACTTCCCGTGCATACATGCATTTAGCTTCTCTGAGTCATTACTTTACACAAACAGGGGTCTGCAGGCGTCTTGGCATATCATCTTTATCTGCTTTGCAAATCTATAATTAGAATTTTGAAATTTTGAGATTCAGTGGGATTGGATTAGATACAGACTTCCCACTTTTCATATTTTGTTTTCTCACTCATATTGGAAGTTGCGTATTGCATTCATTCCACTTGACCATTAAACGCTACATCGCATTGAAACATGCGGTTGCCATGTGACGAGATGTGAAAAAGTTCAAGGAGTTTGAATGCTTCAGCACAAGATAATGTGTAACAAATGCTTTACAAGCCGTTTCAGCGTATTTTTCCTGCTAAATATGTTCTTTTTGTTTTGAAGGAGGACACATTCCTGCAGTCCTGAGAGAAGTCCACCTGGGATTGGTGGATCAAGCCAAGTGTAAATACGTCCAACTGATGATCAAACGCTCATTTCCAAAACAGAAACAAAAGTTCCTCGATCCGGCCATGACGATTCTGTGTGCGGGAGCCGAGGGAGGAGGCAGAGACGCCTGCCAGGTGGAAGTGATTCGTTCCGCGTCGGCCTTCGTCATACGCCTCGTTACCCAGGAGCGGTTTGAATTGGTCGCCTCATTCTGAATGTCTTCTCTCCTCTTCCTTGATATTTCCCCAAGGGAGACTCTGGCGGTCCTCTGGTATGTCAGGCAGGGGCCGGAAGCGACCACTGGACTGTGCTGGGAATAACTTCCTGGGGTCAAGGATGTGGCCGGAGCTGGGGAATGAAAGGCAACCGGCATCCGTCAAAGACAGGATCTCCAGGAATTTTCACTGACGTCACACTGCTACTGCCCTGGATCAAGCAGAAGATGAGGAAGGGTAGGTCAGGATGGTAGTGACATGATGGGAGTATAGCAGAGATATAACGGCACATTAGTTCAGATAGAACATTTTTGCCCTGTTGATGGAAATAAGTTTGTTTTTATGATCTTACTTGATACACCTCCAGGACAGCAACCATTAAAAATGCTTAAGATAAATGTAAACGCGTGAGAATCAATTGTCTTTTTTTTTTTCCTCAATAGAAAAAAAAATTGCATAAAATATTATATAGTTGCCAAATAAAATCTTCTCTTGTCAGACCATTTTCGTCTTTGTGTTTTGCTTCAGCTGAGCAGCAACGACAATCAACTTCAGGTGAGTTTTCCCCTCATCCTCCATTTTATTCATGCTAATCTTTACAACGTGTGCAAATCTTATCGACGTGTGTATCAGGACTGTGCAGTGTGACAGATGGCCCAGTAGCGGACAGTGAAGGGTGGATCAGGAACCCCGCTTTCCCTGACGCCTACTACGACAATAACCAGTGAGCGGAAACCTTTCAGAAGAAGCGCTAATGTTTGTCACACCGAAGCCTGTTGGCGTTGTCAGAAACTGACATCGTGAATGATAAATGAATCGGTCAACGCCAAAATGATATATCTTGCGTTTCCTTCTGCAGGTTGTGTTTGTGGAGCATCAAGGCTCGTCCGGGTCACAGTGTTCTGCTAGAGTTCGATCATTTCGATGTGGAAAATGGCTCGTATTGTCGGTTCGACCGACTCACGGTTTCAGGATCAAAGAACAGGTCTGTGGGTGAGTGCTGCTACTGTATTGGAAGACTGAATGAAAAACGACAATGGCCTTTTACGTTTTGCTCAATATGTCAAACACTTCAAAGCATTGCATAGAAAGGAACAAATATTAAAACTGAAGAACTAAACATTGAATGTGACACTACAACTTATTTCTAGTCCTAGTTCTTAGACTTACTTCTCTGCTTTTATTTGAGGAACCATTTATTCTCAATAATAAAAATAAATAAAATAAAAACAGGTGAAACAATTTCAACATAGAATGAAACTCCATTTAATTTTGCTTCCTGCGTTTCTGTTTACAGCAATATTCTGCGGCAAATTACTCCCAGCTCGAGTGCTTCTCCAGAATTCCCAGAATGCAATGCTGCTCTTCTCCTCTGACATTAGCAGAGCAGGGCGTGGATTTGCAGTCAGGTACCGTGGTGTCAGGGGAACCTTTCCTCCAGGTGAGAAGCATGCTGCAAACTCTTGGAGACATCGGAGCAGTGTTATTGTGCAACTCTCTATGAAAATGAGGCTGAAGTTGAAATGAAAAGACAAGAGAACCTTGCAGAGCATAACAGCGTCAGTCCCAATACGCTGCAGTGATGTTGATTATTTGGTTGTTATTTTGTAGAAAGGTTTCAGACAATCGCAAACATGGAGGCAGTGGAGGAAGTTGTGATGGCACACATTGTCAGAAAGAGACATGTGGAGGCAGAAGTTAGAGGAAGTTTCAATCTTTTTCTCTGTCTGCTTCGTTTCTTGAAAGCACGTGAGCCACAGGGCTCCACACTGCTCCCCGGTTCACTTGTTGCTTGTCAATTTGTTGCTTTTTGATGCACTTGTGCGAAATTCTTGATGTGAACGAAAATGCACACGGACACAGCATGGTCCGTGCGTGTTGACCTCGAGAATTCAAGAGCCTAAATGTCAGGCCATTGGCCTGACAGCTGATTTTTGGCCCAAAATAGATAATCAATAGGACACTCATCGCAAACATGGCTGCAAATCTTCAACAAAATGAGTGGAAAAAAGGCCGAAGTTCAAACTTCCCAGTTAAATGAAATGGGACCTTGAGAAGGCTGTTCAGAAACCACAATTTGCAAACTTTTAATGAATTGAAACAATATTGGAAATACGATGGGGGCAAATTTCACTCACAGTGACTGGAGACTGAGAAAGTCAGATATAAAACAACTTCAAAGTCATTGTCATTAAAGATTAGATTAGAAAAAGACATAACAATTTAAGCCAACTCCAAAGACGCCTTTGGAGATCGTAGATATTTACTATTCGAGACTATTTTTTATTTTTTTTTAAATCACAAGAAGCAAACTATCATGAAACGACGGATGAGAAGTGTTTGCACAATGTTGCGCAAGTGGAGTACAGTTTTACCTTCTCGTCTGTTAACTGTGGTTCCTATGGCAACGTATTATGTAAGCAGACTTCCCATGACGTGAAAAAAAAGCAAAAACAAAACAATCTGCCACTTTATTTGATGAATCCACTTAGCTATGGGACTTTTTTCTCGTAAATGTGTTTAATTTCATTGTCGTCCTTGATGTTAATAACAAGTTAACCTCTGTTGTGTTTTTTTTTTTTCTCCCACCATATTTGCCCGATAAGAATGCGAGACTATTGTTCTGGTGGAGGATCAGATTTCACTCCACACCCCAAATTACCCACAGTCCTACAGTAATGACTGTGTACTCCGCTGGGTCATCTACGCTCCTCCGGGACGTCTAGTTAAGGTAATAATAACCTCAATAAACACACCCTTAAAACTAAAGGTCCTCGCATGTAGATTTTCCTTTCATCTAAAGTTTGATCGCAGCTGACGTTTGCTGATTTTGACCTGGAAGAGTCGGAGAGATGTTTGCACGATTCCCTGACAGTTCTGGGAGACGTTGAAGGAAATAAAGAGATTGGTAAGATTAAAGATTTGGATTCAAATAAATCTGATTACAATATTTAAAACCAAAAAAAAACTGGAGTACAGTAAGATCTCTTTCAGATGTTTATGTTCACCGTATGTTTGTTTTGTTGGCATAAAGCTGATAAAACCCAAAAATTCAGTTTTTCACAAAAGTATAATATTACACAAGAGCAATGAAAAACGTATTTTTTTTCCTAATACAGAAATGCTACGGCCTTGTTTCAATAGTTCTCCAGCAGACGGTCATTGACACCCAAAGTACAAACATTCAATTCTGTGCAAAAAGTCACCCTTCATTTCCTTCTAGTTTCTAGTTTGCGTCCGTTGACTTTGATCAATGGTTCTTCAGGTCTTCTGAAAATATTTCACAAGTTATTTTTTAAGAGCTCACATCTTGGAACAAAAGGTTTTGTAATAATGCCGAATTAAATAGAGCAGTGATCATTAGTTTACGCGCTTCGTTTTCATTTTGTTGTTTTCCTAGCTGTGCTGTGTGGCGGCGGAGTCCCCCCGCCGGTCCTCTCCTTCAGCGGCGTCATGGTGCTTCGCTTCGCCTCAGACAGCCGGATCACTCACCGGGGCTTCAGCGCAGGACTGACCTTCATTGGGAAGGAAGGTGTGGCTATATCCGTGAAACAACTCCCCTCACAAGTGCACATAACACCGACACGAATGCATTATGTGGTTTGATCCTGCGTGGCAGAAAGTACATGCGTGTTTAATGGAGGGTTTCTCGTTCAGCGAGATATTGCAGCCTCTGTTGCAGAGCTGCTCTCTGGTCAGCTGTATTTCTGCAGAGGCAATCTTGGTTAAACGAGGCTGAACTCGTGGCATTTAGAGTGGCTGTTGGGCATTTAACACTGAGGTGACCAATGGGAAGTGGGTGTCCCTTTTAAAAAATAAATAAATAAATAAAGGAAGCAACGAAGTTTGCAATCAAAATATAAGAAAAAGTCAATTGTCTGTTTCCATAACGTAGAAGATGGAGAGACGTTTCAGGCAAAATAAGATTGAGGAAAAAAAAAATCTAAAATGCCCTGAAAGGAAAATGAAGATGCTTTTACTGCATTATTCGTCATTTCAAAATGTCTGTAAAAACAGAACATTGCTAAAATGTTATTGAAATAAGAGTAATAATAAAATGTATTCTGATCACTTTTCTCTCATTAGTAGTGAATTTAAGAGGTTGCTGTTTCGGCTCCTGTTTCAGATCAAAACAAGAATAAAATCGTGGATCCATAAAAATTTTTTTTTCTTCTCCTTGGTTCTGGTTTCCTTTATTTTTGAAAAGGACACTGTGTTCAGGTGAAAGCACAGGCATATAGGAAGACCTTGAACTGTTTTAACGGTATAGTAACATTTTCAATGATTTAGTACAGCCTCACTTTCAAAGAAGCTGGGATGTTGTACAAAATGTACATTAAAAACAGAGCACAAGATTGACAAATTTTATAAACCCACATTTTTCTCAAAACAAAAAGTAGTTGACATTTCCAGAGAAACTCCCCAGCAGTGTATAAATTACAGACTTATTAAACATGGGAAACCAATATCTAGTTTTATATTGTTTTAATTTTTGCTCTTTCCTTTGGTTTATTGTTTTGTTTGTATTTCCTTCTAATTCATGTAAAGCACATTCATCTGCCTTGTTGCAGGAAATGTGCTACATAAATACAATTTATACCATATCAATTGTTTAGGCTAACAAGTCAAAATGTAAATGTGTTAATTTGGAAGGCATTAAATGACATGAAAGTAAATTAAAAGTAGGGGCAATAACAAACGTTAAAAGAACAGGGGGAAAAACAGCATCAATTTATTTTGATGCAGCAACAAATTTATTTTGATGCAGCATCAATTTATTTTGATGCAGCAACAAATTTATTTTGATGCAGCATATTTTTTTTTTTTGATGCAGCATCAAATTTTTATATGATTTTCCAGAAAATTTATGTCTTACAAAAGTGGAGCAATTTTAGAATGGAGATTGTTAATAAAAATAAATAAAAAATTGGAAAGGTTTTGAACAATTTATAATCTAGTTTGTAATTTAATAAAAGATAGAACCTGACCGGTGTAGCAGGCACCTCATGTAGAGGCCTCCGTTTTTTGATACAGCAATCAGGGGTCTGACCCCTGACCTCTGGACCTTTGCTTTGAGGAACTGTAAATTTAAAAAACATGCAATATTTCTTCTCATTTCTTTCGATTAAATGTGTGTGGCAGTGCTTATATCACCCTTACACGTTTTGATGGACACAAATGACTTTTCTTCTCTGATAAATCTTTTTACCAAAACAATCATTCCTCTTTTTGTTTTTCTAGTTTTTCTTGACGTGTGTTTCCTTTGTCTCTCAGCTCTCCTTTCTGAATGTCTCCAGTGTAAACTCTCACCACACCCAGAAGCTTGGAGACCTTGGTCGTGCTTTTCCCCCAGGCTATTTCTCTTTCTTCTCCGTTTGTGAAAGTGGTACTCCACCCACTGAGATTTCCAGTGACTCATACAAGGTGTAGGTAGAAGGTGTGGTTGATGTGGTCCCTTATAGAAGCAGTGAAACTTAGAAATTTTGAGATTTCCTAGATTATGAACATTGTTTTTAACGCAGATATTCTGACAAAAACCAGCTAAGATGTTTATGATGTGTGTTTTAGTAACAGTAAAGCTGGTGGACTAGCAGGAGGTACTTTCTAAATGCTTTCTCACTCTTTTTTCTTTTGTTGCTTTCATGTGATTTTGGTTTGTCTGCCCACTGCAGTGCCGTTTGTCAGCCAAATGATATTCTGTTTTGCAAGCTTCTCTGGAAACCAGTGAGCGCAGGGCTTGCTGAGGATAAGTTGGCAGAAATAATGACCACTTCAGGCAACAGCACATCAGTGTTGCAGCTACAAAGTCTGTGTGTTTCCAAACACTTTTCTGTCTGGCATTCCAGAATATTTGATTATATTTACTACATTTCTGTGGATGCAAGATGCCTACTCATACCTAAAAATGTTATAAATGGGTATTTGCAGCTTGTTTGTAGTAAAGAAAGAGACAAGCTTAGTTTTTTTCAGTCACTCTGCATTAGGAAATGATCATATGTTGGTAAAGCAATGGCTCAAGACTTAAACTTAAAGCTTTTTGATGCTGAGGTAAGAGGAAAATTGTTTTACGGCTCCCTCTACTGGCACATTTGAGAAACTACAGTGTTAGTTTTGAAGAATGTCCCTAAACAAATGCGTTCTATTTTTTCAAAAGTATTTCTTAAAAAAAAAAAAAAGGCTTTCATTCATTTTGAGCGGAGGTCATAGTAAAATTTATTTCCTCTCTGCCTCAATGATGGATGTCAGATTTTCTAGGTCCAGATCAGGACAAACAGAACAGCGTCATCTTCCGCCCTGCTCATTTTACCACCTAAAACAACTGCTTGTGTGGTCATAGGAAGTCTCACCATGTGCCTGAATGCCTTGCTCAACAGACTTGGTGCCATTTCTCCACATATTAACTAAGAGTTGTGCATAAGTTGTTTGAGACTTACTTATAACTGTCATTGTTTTTTCTTAAGGTAAATATGTGTTGAAGTGTCATGTTCTTTAGGGAATAGTAACTTAATTTAAAAAAAAAAGTAAAATAAAAATCTTAATCTCTTTGTTTAAAGGAACTTTTGTCTTGCAGATTCATTCAAGCAGCAGAAGTCCAGAAGCAAAGGCCTCATCCATTAGGAGAGTCCTCGACGGATCAAAGATTTCATGCTGGAAGGAAATCGGATCAAGAAGAGCACAGCGGTGAATCCTCAGGAAATCGACACTTATTGCTGGAATGAGACTCGTCTTCATTTAGAAAGAGAGAAACTGGAATTGATCAACCACTTCCTGTTCGATCTCTGATTGGTAGTTCAGGGGAAGCATAAAGAAAACATTGTTTACACGTTGATTTACCTGTGTAAAAAATAATCTGGTGTCAAGACTTGTTAAAAACAAAATGCGACTTTTGCTGAAATAGAATTTTCACGATGTTCATGGAGTCATTTCTATTAATTGCAATAAAGGATATTAGTTGATTCCACCATTATAGCAGAATGCAAACTCATTTCTTTCCATCTTACTTTTAAGGAGTACTTTTTTTAATCCATTTGAAGAAGCAATGATGAACAGTTTTTCAGATTTTCAGTATTTAAAAGTTTGACTTTGGGCTTTAATTTTCTTTTGTAAAAGGTCCGCTATCTGAACTCTTTCGACCGACACAAATAAATTAGGTATTAGAAAGAAATTAAACAGTGCTGTGTCAAAAACAAACAACTTGGCAACCAACAATTTAAGTGGATCTTTTAATGTGTTTCTTTGAAAAATGCCAACAAAGATAGTTTAATATTTGAAGGAGGTGAGGCCCAAAGAGCAAAGTTGGAAAGAAGTGAACGATGTCTGGTCCTTCTTGAATATTATTGCTGTTTCTGAAAGACATGACTTTCAGATCCTGTAAATCTGCAAAAGACGGCATCTGAGCCTGAAAATTGTTTTATTTTAAACTGAAACTTCTCAAAATATGAAGAAATAAGAGGCGGTGTACAAGTTCTGTTGTTGCAATCAAAAAACATGTTTGATGTTCAACTTTCTTGCTCAACCACTGAGCAGATCCCCTCCTGCAGAGCTATTGGTCAGCTGGTTGTTGAACGGCAGCAGGTTTGTTAACTTTTAGAATAAAAAAAAAAAAAAAAAAAGAAGAAATGCACAATCTTTCTCTGTGGATCAGTGTTGATACTGAGTCTCTCTCCTCCCCCGTCAGTGGTGTGATTTCAAGGGTCTTCTCGCTGTCAAAGTACCACCTCTGCACCATGTGACATGATCAGATCTGTGTTTCCATTGGTGCTCTGGACCTGTCACCTTTCTCCCCAGACAGGAAGCCACACCCCATTGTAGAGACTGTGTGTGTGCTGCTGTGGTAGGTTAACAAGGATGTGTGTGTGGGAGGGGAGAGGAAGCCATCATTGGCTGAACTGTGTGTGGACTCTGGTCTCAGACTGTTGGAAGACGAGAGCAGTCTGGTTCACTTTAGTACAAATAAGCCATGGACTCAACCTGGGTGAGAATAAAGCTTTTTTTTTTTCTTTTTTTTTTATAAAACAAATTCTTTGTGCATTAAAAGTTATATTTACTTGCATTACAGCATGCATTTTATGTTGCATATAACCCACTTAAATACAGGTTAACATGGCAAAAACCCAATGAGTGAAGTGGAAAGCTGCAAGTTTTCTTTCTTTTTGTTGACCGTCACATTAAACGCAACGTATTATCTTGCAGACGATCCCGGTGGTGTTGGCTGTGTCTGTAGTGGTCATAACAATGCTGTACTTCCTTCTTGGAAGCTCTGCAGAAGGAAAAGGGAAGGGCCCTGTGACCCTAAAGGAGCCTACAATCAAATACTCACTACCACTCATTAGCAAACAGGTGGGATGAACAAAATAACTTTAAATGTGTTCCCAATTCACACTGGGATAAGAGAACTAAATCAGTTTAATTCATTCCAATACAGCACACAAAACAAGTCTAACATTTGTAGCAGCAGTTATTGGCTTTTTCTTGGATAAATTACCAATTTTAGAGCTTTGTTCACCTCAAGTGTTTAAATTCAATTCTGTCTTTTTCCAGTCAGCAAGACTGGAAAAACGTAATTTAAGATCCATCCAGTTATCTTCCATTTAATAACACGTGGAATAATATGCATTTATAAAAATATGTTCCGTAAACGTAAGGGACTCCTAAGTGAGCTGCATGCCTTGTTTAAGGTTGGCTTTGCATTAATGTCGAGTAAATGGTTTATACAAAGACTAAAAAATATGCATACGTCACTCGGATTCTTTGATTCTGTTCAAAAATAGTTTTTGTTTTAATCAGACTGTGAACAAAGACACACTTTGGTGTATAAGTGTGTTATGTGAACGCAAGGAAACATCTATTACACCGGTATTGCTCTTACAGAATAAACGTTAAAAGCTGATCAGTCTTAAACTGAAGGTTTTTTTTTTTTAAATTAGTCTCGTTAAGGTCGTATCGTTTGGCTGTTTCACACTCTTGTCTGTGTCCTTGTGCAGGAAATCAGTCATGACACAAAGAAATTCCGGTTTGGCCTTCCATCTGAGTCTCATATCCTTGGACTGCCAGTAGGTAATGAAATATCTCCGATAAATCTGTCCCAAAGTGTCTTGTTAAGAGCCAGTTTCACAATATTATTTTCAACCACTGAACAGCAATGTTTTGATTTTAAAAACATCCAAATACTTGTAACTGTAAAGAAACAAACACCTGATTAATATCAGATGAGCTGCATGGCAAAAACAAAAGCCTAATCTTCTCCCATTTTTGCTGAACATTTATCTTTCTTTTGGTCACATTTAGTCATCTGTCTAATGCTCCAGGTCAGCATGTTTACCTGTCGGCCAAGGTAAAGGGCAACCTCGTTGTCAGGCCTTACACTCCAGTGTCCAGCGATGAAGACCAGGGATTTGTTGACCTTGTGGTTAAGGTGGGTAACCTTGAGTCAACACACCTGGTGTATTTTATGTGTCTCAGTGTCCAACAATAGTATTGATATCAAACTAAACATCTTATATTATGCTGCCTTAAGTACCACCTGCATGTCTAAAGCTGACTTGCATGTAAATACTCTCTTACCCACGGTTTTACAAGACATTTAGGAATTGCATTGTACATTTAAAATGCTGTCATTTGCCAACAAATTTTTATTTATGCATATAAATTTATTCTTGAAGTTTTCTAAAAGTTAACGAATCCCAGGGAAGTCCTTAAATGTCAAGTCACTTTATGTACGCACGATTGTTCCCAAGACCGATCTCCAGTGCTCCAGAGCAACAAGGTTAACCAGAGGTCCTAACACTTCCTGATAAGCAGTACATCAAGTGCATTTGATAAGTAATACATTTATGGTACTGTGCCTTTGCTTCAGATATACTACAAAGGGACCCACCCAAACTACCCAGATGGGGGGCAGATGTCTCAGTACCTGGACAACATGGCCATTGGAGACTCTATTGACTTCAGGGGCCCCAACGGACTTCTCATCTACAAAGGCAAAAGTATGGAGTCTGTTTCATCTCAAAATAGAAGTAAAAGACACTGCTGCATATTGACTGTTTTTACCAGCAGATGGCACTGCTGGTAAAGACACCAGAGGAGGATGAAACTCTTTGACTTCCACTCTCCAAGCTTGTTTTCCGTCTCCTCTTATTAGGCATGTTTTCTATCCAAGCCAACAAGAAGACGGAACCAGTTGTTCAGAAGTTTAAACATGTTGGAATGATCGCTGGTGGAACAGGTACGTTCATTACAAACTATTTCAGTTTCATCCTATTCAAACAAGTGGCTGAAATTATTGTAACCTGTCACACTTAAATGACTCTAAAGTAGGTCAAATAATTTTTAGCTGTGCATCAGCTGATATTTTTAGGAAACAAGTTTTATTTGAACCTTTGTGTCTCATTAGCAGCATATCTGGTACTAACTTTCTGGCTCTGATTACTTAAGGCATCACCCCAATGCTGCAGCTGATCCGACGGATCACATCAGATCCTTCCGACAACACCAAGTGCTCTCTCATATTTGCCAACCAGGTCAGTTGTTTGGGGTTTTTATTGTTTTAGCAAACATCGAGAGTGTGGCTGCATGTTGAACATTCCTGTTTTTATCATTGCTAATCTCAGACTGAGAAAGATATTTTACTGTGGGATGAGCTGAAGGACGTGCAGAGGAATCACCCTGAGAAGGTTAAAGTCTGGTACACGTTGGACAAGCCTTCAAAAGGTGAGACAGCAGGAAACAAAATGTTGCTTAGAGTTTCACTGCAAAATCCTTTTGGATCTTCAACAGAACCAGGAACCCAGTAAGTCTTTTCCCCAAAGCACTAGGAGAGAAGATGTCTACTAGGGTTTTATTGTTTTCTTTTTCCATAGTTCTATGTTGTTTTTTTAAAGACTTTGGACCACAAAAGATTTATAATTATCTCATCCCTTTACTAAATTTTGCTTCAACTATATCAGATTTGTGAGTTTTGCTTCCAAGCGAATAAATAAAATGAACAAATACATTTAGCCAATTATGATTTCCAATATTAAACATCTTTCAGTGACACGCAGAGAGAGAGTGTCTCCTGGATTTATCAGGCAACATTTCCATCGTGTGTTGGAGATTAAAAGGAGGCACAATCTGGGCTAACATGAGGGTCTTATTGTGCAACTACCCTCGATGTTGACCGTACATTATATTGCCAAAAGCATTAGCCTGTTTGTGTTCTCTTCTGTGTTTACGGGAATTTCTTTGTTGTCGAACAGTTTTTATTGAGGAATCAAACATGAAGGTAGGAACAAACAATACAAATCCGTCCTCTTTTTGACGGGAATTTCTAAACATCCTTTTTTGAAGTTGGACACTACTGTTGGTCAGTAAAGGCTGGGTTAACGTTGCTCGCTCTAATTCTTCCGAACCAAACTCACGTACCCATGTCTTTGCCTTGCTTTGTCAACTGGTGGGCAGTCATGTTGGAACAAAAACATGGCAAACGGCCACCATTGTGTGGTTTAACAATTCCAATTTTTTTGTTTTTGTCAGTCCAAATACCAGAAGTCATATTCATACCAGAAGTCCAAATACCAGAAGTCATATTCATATTCTTTGTAGAGATTAGATTTCCAAAGGCCACGCTGACTAATGTGTGCCGAAGTGGTTTCCTCCTCCATCTGCATCCCGGGGATCCACCAGTACGCAATAAACTTAAACACTTTTGGAAGAGATACTGTAGGTCTTTTTTGAGTTATGAGCCACTACAATGCTCAGCTCCAGGTCATCACATAATAGTTTTGTTTTAGCCATGATTTACCACAATCCAACTGCAGAAAGCTGCTGTTTTCCCGTCTACACAGTGAACAAAAACAGCTGGTTTCCACCATTCCCAAAGTAAAGTCAGACTAATTGCTTTCAAACACATGATCTATTGGAACTGGAGCAGGAGCTTTAAAGTTCCCACAAACTATTACAATTTGCAAAAAAGTAAGAACAACTTAAACCAGGCTTCTTTTTTTTTTGTTTTTATAAATTCTAAGTCAAACTCAAGACGTTTCTTTTTTGCTTTAAGTATTTTATTTTTACTCATTTCAAGTTAAAATGAGATTTGTAACCTAAATTTGCCAGGGAAATAAATATTTTGGGTCTTTCTAAAAACAAAAAAAATGAAAAATAAGGCTTTATTATGAAAAACATATCAATTGTTCATCAATTGTTACCAGAACAAGCTACCTATTAAGCTTTGTCTTGAAAATCCACCCCCCCCTCCAAAAAAAAAAAAAAACTTAAAACATTTGACATCTAGTGACACTAATATTTTGATAATGACGCACTTACTGGTAATGGTTTTAGATTAAATATGTTCCCACACACACTGTCCATGCGTTGTGGAAACAGGAGGGTAAATTAAGCCGACTGAATCTTCAAACTCTACTGAACATTCAGAGACCAAAAACCAGTGGAAAGACATGTCAGCTAAAGTAAATAAGAGTAGCTAAACACTTCTATTTTCTCCCGCATAACCCCCCAAAAAGGATGTGAGATTAGTTGCTGCATAATCCTGCTTGTGTTTTGTCTGTATTAGTTCCTCACATAAAGGCAACATAGCGGAGGTTTGGTCCGCTAGAGAGACATACTTGGTCTTCGGTGGGGGTTGTTGTTTGGATTTCTCGGAAGAGATGTGTGGTTGGAGGGATAAATAAAGAGGAAGAAGAAGAAGAAAAAAAAAAACAGTCACTGGCCTCTCTCACGCTGCCAAAACCATTTTTTATCTTTCACGACAAGATGGGTTAAAAATTATGTGCAGAGGAAGTGTTTAATCTTGAAAGAGGAGAACTAGAGGAAACCAAAATTATCTTCTGGTTTACTTTTGCATGTTTAGTAGCATAATTTCAATGCTTAAGCTAAATATAAATAAGTACATTTCCTGCTTAGCCTGATCAAACAAGTTTCTGTAATTATTCTTTTCATCTGTGTTTGCAGACTGGACCTACAGTTCGGGGTATGTGACTCTTGAGATGATCAAGGATCACATCCCTGCTGCGTCCAGAGATGTACTGATTGTCCTCTGCGGACCCGCACCGATGATCCGTAATGCCTGTCTGCCGAATCTGGAAAAACTGGGACACGCAAAAGAAAATATCTTTGCATACTAGACATGTTTAACAAATGGCTATTGTTTGTTTAGGTTTTTTTTAAAGGTAAAAAAATAATAAAAAATCTTAACAGCAGGTAATTTCAATAAATGCTTAACCATGTAATCCAACAGAAATTTAGAACACTTCACTTGTCCATTGGTTTTGTGTAGCTGGTTTGGTTCTCTAGCGTACTTTTATCACTGTGTTCTCCATAAAACTCACTTATGCTTTACATAAGCAAAACTACATTTCATAAGAAATTAACTTTCTTCTATTTGTTTAATGTTATTTAATTCTGAAGTTACAATAAAAATGCATGAAGTGCAATAAAACAAACTTGAAGTCTCTGGCTTTTCATATCGTTCAGAACAGGAAGTCTGAGATGGCGTGAGCTCAAGTATACCGTTTAACATGGGAGTCTTCCTTTTGTGTTCCTTTATTTTGCTCTGACAGATTTGTCATAATTTGTCAGAAACACAAGCTATTTGTTCTCAATTCACTGAAAAATAGTATATATTTTTTTAATAATATGACTTATTTTACTGTATTTCACTCCCTATTTTGAATGTGTCATAATGTCAAAGTTGTTTTTTTTTTTTTTTTTTTTTTACAAATGTCTAAAGGGGAAACTGATCGTTAGATTTTTAGATTTTTTTATGTTGAGCATGCTCTGGTTTTTATTACTGATGTGCCACGAATGTGCTGATGGACTGAAAATGGACAAGGCAAATCTTGTGTGTGTGATGAGGGTTTGTGAAGCTTTCACAGACGTGAATTAAACGCTTTGATTTGGGCTTAATGTGTTTTTATCAATGAAGTTCTGATCTTAGTTCAGTTTAATTCTTTTCGTTTAAATATCAAGATTTTTTTTGTAGCGCTGCACTTTTTTTTGCTATCCATTTGCTTCTAATGAAACCCCCACTAGGGGGCGTATTATTTCCTAAGCTGTAAAGCAAATGGACGCTTTGCATTTTAGTGCAAAGCTCCGTAGCTATTGTAGCTGCTTTTCCCCAGAGATTATCTATGTTATGTTAGGACAGAGAAAGTTATAATATATATCTAAAATTGTTTTGTTTAAGGCAGGGGTCTCAAATTCAAGTCCTCGAGGGTCACTGTCCTGCAGTTTTTAGATGTGCCACAGGTACAAAACACTGGAATGAAAGGGCTCAATTACCTCCTCCTTATGTCGATAAAATCCCCATGTGGCCATTATTTCAGACTGTGGCAGGAACCCGGAGCGCCCGGAGAGAAAGCAGCAAATTTCTTTTTGATATTTATGAAATGTAATTACAAAATGTATTAATGACATTTTGTAATTACATGTCAGAAATGCATTTAATTATTTCTGAGCCTTTATTTTGAAATAAAGGCTCTAGTAAAGTGAGTTATGAGAGGGGATTCAAACACAGGACTTTGTTCTCCCAATAGTTCTCCCAACTGAGCCACTGTGCAACCGTTTTGTTCACAAAATTAATGTTTTATTCACAAAATAAATGTTTTATTCACATCTAAGGAGAATTTAGAGGCCAATTAACCAAACAGTCGTGATTTTAGACTGGCAGGAAGCCGGAGCGCCCGGAGAGAAACCTGCAAACAGGAAACCTGTCTATAATCTTTTTACCCATTTATCCCAGAAAAATTTTCAGCAACTAAATTAGACATTTCTAGCTCCTCTCAGCTTTATCACTTTTAAGAAGAGGGACCGGAGAAACCGTTCATATCAGGTCCGTCTTACCTGGTGTTGTTCTTCTTCCTTTCCTTCTCATACACATAGAGAAAGCCCCTCCTATTCATGTCTTCATTGCAAACAGCCGCTGCAGTGAAGACATGTTCATCGATATGACCTTCACCGTCTGTGGTCCATGAGTAACGTAAGTGTAATACTGGGTTCAGTCTGAACCACAGCAGATGACTGAGGACAGGTTATACGTTTTCTCCTGCACGTTCTCCAGGTACTACGATGGATGGGTTGGGAATGACTTTCTTTAAATGATTTGATCTGGCCGACTGTGGATACATACATTCTTGTTAGTGAGGTAGTGACTGTAAGTTAAGTTTGTTCCACAGCCTGAACAAATTGTGCAGTTGGCAGTTCAATCACTGGGCCGTTACTTAATAACTCCAAACAATCTGTATGGCATGTGGAACAGCTGCCTTCACTAAACAATTCTGTCAGTACTTCCACCAAACGAGCCAAACCAGACTAAAACAAACTCAACTAATGATGTAATTTCAAAATCACCTCCCTTGGCCAGTTTCCTCTCCCTCTGCTCCTTCAGTACCGGTGCCATCTCTTCTGGAGCAACGCGTTTACCCGGATTTCGTACAGCAGAAAGTATCAAAGCTGAACAGGAAGGAGTGGGTGAAGCCTCAACAAACACCTTTTCCTGAGCGAGACACCTCCTCGTCACGCTCAGGTTTAGGATCGATTGAAATGCGGCATTCACCCAGCTGTTGTCCAACTCGTTGCAGAAGTTCTCCGTATCGTCCGTGTCGTCTTCTGTGTTTCCTTGTGGCGCTTCTGTCCTCGTCACATTGTGGTTTTCTGACCGAACCCTCTGCTCCAAAAGGTCAACGTTCCCGTCCGGGTCGGTAAATCCTTTCAGAGCAGTACTGACACTGTCCCCAACGACTTTGTTCTCTCAGGATGAGATCCTTTCTTCTGACTCAAATCGTTGCTATGACTCAAATTAAAATTACAGATGAAGTAGTGACTAAATATTGAAATAATTTTTTAAAATGCATTTAGCATGATGAGTCTAATAATAGATTTATAGTTGAGTGAATTGTTGCATTCAATTTGTATTTATTTGCAAAATATTCATTTTGTAAGCAATATTTCTACACTTGAATTACTTGTCTGCTCTTTAGTTTGACTGACACAGTGCAGTGTGAAAGTAAAGGGCTGAAAATGTAATAAATGTTGCAATTTTGGTCCCAAATCGAATGGAGCTATAACACTCAGGTTAGCTAGTTTTACCGCTATATGCTATGTAAAATGGCTGCCGGAAAAGACAATTTTTTTTGTTGTTGACTTACAATTCAGAAGCCACCAGCTGTGTTCTTGTTAGCTGCGCAGGAGGTTCCACTTCTTCTGCTTTTGGGTCTGATTCAGGGTCAAAGATGAACAGTTGTCTGGGGCGTGCTAGCCCCCGGCGCCACCACAGCACGCCCCACGTTTGGAGGCCTCAGTCCCGGACGCGGATGTCGCGCGTTTGACTCCCGGTCCCGGCGACCTTTACCGCATGTCTTGCCTACTGTCAAAAATACGAGCCACTAGCGCCGCAAAAACTCTTCGGAGAAAAAAAAAATAACATAAAATAAAAAATGTACGGTTGTCTTAACTGCGCACTTGGTGGCAGCCATTTTGGCGCAAGTGTAAAAGTTGATTTGGGGGCGTGGCCAGCAGCAGCTTATTTGGATTTAAAGTGACAGAGACTCTGAAACGGCTCAAGGCCCATTTTGTGCATAAAATGTGATGAAAATATTTTTGAATGGTTATATTCTGATTTAACAAGAATTCATTCAAATTAATTTTTAAATTAGAGTAGAAAAGCTTTTTTGTTTGTTTGTTTTTTTTTTGAAGAACATCCGTTTTTTCTTTCCCACAGATAGAAAAAAACACTTCGTTTTGCACGAACGAGTTAACGACTAACATATCCGACAACCCCTGAACGCATCACGAGTAATGCTTGCGCTTCTCTGCGAACATGTCGCCGTAGGACTCTGCATCCAAACTTTAGCGTTTGTTTTGCAACTTTCGGCACGTTCGCTGATGGCATTGGGGTAATTATGCCGTGGAAGGGAAGCGCAGACTTAGTCGCAGCTATGCAGAGGGTTTCAATCAGCAGCTGTGTCGTTTTAGTTGTGTTATTCGGCCCAAACTTACCGGTTTCTGAGAGCGAAGGAATCAGTCCGGAGAGATGCATCGTCTGGGGTCCGGGGCTGGAACCCGACGCCGTTTTACCAGTCCGATACTTCTTCATTCAGGCGGTGAGCCCTGAAGGAAGGAACCTGACTTTATCACCAGGTAAACATCCCGGATACCCTCCTCTTTGCTTGCTGTGCGTGTGTTAAACTATGCTAGCCCACCGAACTGAAGTTATGGGTCACTGACTCTGAAGTTGGCGTCTGATTCGCAGTGTCCAGGTCAATTTCCTAAAATCCGGACCCATAAAATAAATGATTTAAAATATTCAGCTTCACCAGGTAAAATCTCTTCCTTTGACGAAATGTTTCCACCAGGATCCCTGATTTTATCAATGCACCAGTTGAATGTTAAACTCTGCAAACCACTGTGGTGTTTAGCATGGCTCTTTTTTTTTTTTTTTTTTAATTTAATGTGATTTAAACATTTTTAGTGTCAATACTGCCTCATTTCTAAATGTCTCACTAACAACCTTTGGTTTTATTAATGTACATCTTATTCAGGCTGTTTGATCCTCAATCAAAATTCCAGTTAGTTCTTTGCAGCCACTCATAAGGTTCTGAAATAACACAAAGAATTTTCATTAATAAAACACCTTTGTATTGTGCTGAAATAAGAATAAAAAAATAAAAAAAATCTTAAGTAGATCGGAGCATATAAAACTTGCTGAACTCTTAACTTTACCGCCCGATATCGGGATTTTGGTTAAACTTCACATCCTTGCTTCAATTCTTTAATTCATGACCAAAAGAAACCGGATAATTAACATCAGGATTGCGTTGTCTGACCGAGCCAGTTTAAATAACATGAAATCTGTTTGTGTTCTTCAGGCAAAGGGACATTTAAAGTGAAGATAAGTCCTCTCAACAAGGAGGAGTACATCCGCATCCACGTCCCTCCGCCTCTGGACCGAGGAGACGGGTCGTTTCTGATGAGGTACCGCCTTTATGGCTCTGCGGTCAAAGGTCTGAAGGTTGAGATCCTCCACCTGGACGCTGCCGTGGCCAAGTCGCCGTACATTATCAAGGGTGCGTTTCAGCAGGTTTTTATCTTTTTTTTTTTTTTTTCTTCTATTTTAATCAGTCAGGTTCTATTTAGTTTAAAATATTTAGTTTTTTGTTAAAGGGATTTTCTGTTTGTATTGTTTTTTTAACAATGAAAAAAAAAAATCAAACAAGAGAACAAAATGCACAGGATACAGTCAGGATACAGTGGCAAAGAATGGAGAAAAAAAAGTAAAAATAAATAAAGTAAATTTAAATATAGAGTGTATAACCAAATCACTTCACCGTGTTACAAATCTAACAATGGAGGGACAGGGATGTTATCTGGAATTTGTTTGACTTTAAATGTTTTAAGTCTGACAAAAAAAAAAGAAGCTAAAACAGAATAATTTGACACCTTATTGTCAAAGTGTTTTCGCAGCCATCAGGCACTCCCTCTGATAAACACCATCGCACCTCTAAACCATCAGAGGCGATGACTTTGGATCCTTTTACTAAGAACATCTGGTTTGGTGTTGCATTTATGCAGATGTCAATATCTAAACTTGGCTAAACAAAGAACATGTCATGTCACAAATTTCACAGTTTCCTAAAATCCCTGCGTCAATATTCATGAGGTTTCTGCGTAGCACCTTAGAGCATCTTGTAAAGTTGAAGAACTTCCAGTGATGCCTTTTGGCACTGAGATATTGAACTTTATGCTTGAATTTTCTCCCTAATTTTGAGTCTGAAAAATTTGCTTACACTCTGGCTTGTCGGTGAACCTCGATAGAAACATATGCAGGAAATGAATAGTCAACTAAAAACGTACTGGAGTCCCGCTCATACGTGTGTTGAGAAAAGTTCGCATTTTAGACTTGTAGCTGATGTTGAACTTTTCTTTTCACTTGAACGTAACTTTAGTCTCATTTCTTGTTGATCCAAATAAGGCCCGGTCTACCATGAGTACTGTGTGTGCCCCGAATCCGATGCCTCTGTCTGGCAGAGCGTCCTGCGGTGTCCTGCGAATGAGCCCCAGATTCTGGACGACTTCAAGTCCTTTCCGACCATCGACTTGCGGCATCTCAGACAGGAAGTGCCGCTCAGATTTTCTAACAGAGGAGGGCTCGTTCACTACGCCGTCATCGACAACAAGGTGTACCGGCGCACGCTGGGAAAATACACAGACTTCAAGATGTTCTCTGATGAAATGTTGCTGTCACTGACAAGAAAGGTATAATTGTGCGGCTTGATCGGCTTTTTACGGCCTGATCATCAGAATATTGAGTTGCCATCTAATATATTTTGCTCCTTAAGGTGAGAGTGCCCGATGTGGAGTTTTTCGTCAATGTGGGCGACTGGCCTTTGGAGACGAGGACGGAGGGAGGTCTTCCGATCCTCTCCTGGTGCGGCTCTACGGATACGCGCGATATCGTCCTTCCCACCTACGAGGTGACGCACTCCACCCTGGAGACGATGAGAGGAGTCACTAATGACCTCCTGTCTGTCCAAGGCAACACAGGTAGCTGGACCCACCATATGGCAACGCTCGAAATTTAGAGAAAGCACTCATTTCACTTGGTGGTAACTCTGGAGGAGATTACCGCTCCAGTAGACTTTGCTAGTAGGACAGATAAAAATGTAGCAAGAAAGCCAGTGTTGGGCTTCATAGTCTTAGAAAAAAGTAAAGCATTTTGGTGTGAGTCGTTACTTTCGCTGCCTCAAATAGTCGTTTAAATATTTAAATCAAGCTCTTTCAGCTGTTGCGTGCAGTTGCTGCACGATGTTTCTAAATCATTTGCCAATATGTGAAATTCAGAGTTGTGCTGATGTCATTGATGACCACCAGGGGGCATCAGCATGCAAGCAACAATGTCCACTAACACCTAGTAAACATTCCCAGAAGCGTGAACTTCAACTTGGAAAAAAATACTTTTTGGGGAGGAAACGGGGAAGCAGGCATAAGAACTTGTCAAATAGCTGGAAATGCAAAAAGAACTGAAAACTTTGTGCTTCCTTTGGCGTGGAACAACACAGGATGTTTCACAAAATAACAATGTCATCCTCCCACTTAGCTTTAAGAAGGTATATTTTAAAATGATTCACTGTGAGTCTTCTACCAACCCTATTTAAATAGATCTAAGTTAATATTGGTCATTATTGGGGATTTTGAGCTGCAGAACTTCACACTTTATGAGCACCATTTTCTTTACCGTCTTATTTTCTTCTCCATACCGTAAATGTTTCTTCTTTTACTAATTACAGAATTAAGAAAAGCCCCTGTCAGAACTTTAAAATCGACCCAAATCACAGAAGAAGAGTGTTTTTTCTCAATTTCTCCATGAAATTAGGAAAGCGTGGTAATGTTTATGCAAAGATGACAACAACGGGGTACATATAGTGTACCTGTCTTTTGTTCCGTTTTCGTAACAATGCCCGGTTTTCCTGCCAGGTCCCCCGTGGGTCAATAAAACGGCGCAGGGTTTTTTCCGTGGGCGAGACAGTCGGGAAGAGCGTCTCCAGCTCGTGTCTCTGTCCAAGAAGTCCCCGGAGCTGCTGGACGCCGGCATCACGGGGTGGTTCTTCTTTAGAGACAGGGAAAAACAGGTGGGCAAAGCACCACTTGTGGGATTCTTCGACTTCTTCAAGGTGAGAAAATGTAGAAGTACGCTTCAGTTAGTCCAACTTTTGGTTAATAGATAAAAATCTAAGTTGGTTTTCCTTCTTGAACTTTGCATTTTTGGATTTGGGACCGTGTTGCATGAAATGAAACGTTGTGCCTCGTCTTTCAGTACAAATACCAGGTAAATGTGGACGGAACAGTGGCAGCGTATCGGTTTCCTTACCTGATGCTGGGGAACAGCTTGGTTCTGAAACAGGACTCGCAGTACTACGAGCACTTCTACGGACACCTAAAGGCGGGGGCTCACTACGTTTCTGTGCAGAGAAACCTGTCGGACCTTTTAGAGAAAATCAGGTGGGCCAAAGAGAACGATGCCGAGGCGGAGGCGATCGCCCGAGCGGGACAGGCGGCAGCCAGAGACCTGCTGCAGCCCAGCCGGCTGTACTGCTACTACCACAGGGTGCGCTGACGTACGCCAGCGCCAGGCGGGCCGGCCCACGCAACAAGCCGACATGGAGCTGGTGCCTCAGCCGGACGATCACACAGCCGCGTGTACATGCAGGCGGGAAGGTAACAAAACAGGATCCAGTAGGAATGAACTATAGTTAGTTACAGCTCCGTTCAGTTGGACTTTTTTTTTTTGTGGAAAAATCCTTGCCGACACAAAGAGGGAAGCTGATGAGAGTTACTGATGTTTATAGGAAACTTTTGATACTGTTTTTTTTTATCTTTGCATCTACTGTGCCTTTAAGTTAAAATGTATCACTTTTTGAAGTTTACTTGAAGTACAACATTTTTTTTACACCTGTGGGAGAATTGTGTGTGAGATAATCTTTTATTTCACCATATTTCTGACTAAAAGTTGTATTCGTGGTTCAAGAGTGGCCCAGCCAGAGTCCTGACTGAAATCTGGGGCGGGGGCTAAAAATTAGGGTGATGGAAACGAGAGCCCTCCATCTTCACAGACAGCAGAGAGATGTAATCAAACTATGGAAGGAAACATGGAAGGAGACGCTCAGCTAATAATAACGTTTCGATGGCAACAGCGTCAAAAAAGATTTTTCCGATCATTGAGAAGGATAGAATGGTTTGTTTTTTTTTCAGTGCCATTTTTTAAAAATAAAATCCAAATGAAAACTTTTTTTTTTTTGCCTCTCCAATTTTTAAGAAATGCCTAATTGCCTAAGTAATTAAGTTATTACTGGTTTCTGTGGTCTCAGGTTCAGTTTTACGATACGGAGGCTGGACTTGAACTGGACATATTGCATTTGTAATAAATTCCAAACTGAATAGATCAGGTGTACATTTGTTTTAACCACTACATTAAAGTAAAATGAAGTACGTACTTAAAATCTTACACAAGATCTTTTATTTATGAAGCTCTCACTCAGACCTACCTCACTGTAAATTTCACTTCAGTTTAATTTAAAATGCCAGAGACAGTTCCTAATATTTTTGAAATGACGCACTGATTTCAAACCTCCGCATATGCAGGAAGAAAACAACGTTTTCCATGTGTTTTTGAGGGGAATTTGGCAATTCTCTTTTTTTTTTCCCTTTCAAATTTCCGCACAGCCTCTTCGCAAAACTAAAAGTCTGTATAATTAAATATTTTTTAATTCCACCTTTTCGTGGAATCGTTTCCTCATGTATCGTTTCCTCATGTATCATTTCCTCATGTATCATTTCCTCATGTATCATTTCCTCCTGCTATGTTGGCTCTATGCGACGTCAAATATGCTTCACATTCACACAAGCTGCTAATGCAGCCTTCAGCTGGTCACAAACTATTTACAACAAGAGCCTCTTTAACATTAGGATTAACATTTATTTAGCACTTGTGCGTACAAAAGCAGTGTTATGCAGCAGTCTTACAATGCATTGTTGATATGATAAACATTGCCACTTTACAAAGCCTGTTACGGTCGTTGGTGCTTCAACGTGCTCCTGAAGTATCCCACGTAAACCGAACATCGTCACACAGCGTTGTGACAAGACATGGAAACTAAACAAAATACATTTTTGCGCAACAGCAGGTAGTTCAGTGGAAGAGTCAGTCCAGCGTACGCAGAGGCGACGGTCCTCGACGTTCTCCCAGACCTCTCTGCCCTTCTTCCTGTCAAGCTACTGATGAATAAACGCTACAAGGGACACAAATATTTTTCTCAAGAAAACATTTTGCGACCAACTTATCAGCAAATCGTACACTGCGAGACTAAGGACCTAAAAGTCAAACCAAAAGCCATGTTAAAGCATCTCTTATAAAAGCGTCTTGTGAGGCAGACTGTAATTCTGTCTGCGGCTGGTAAACATATTAAACTTACAAAGCCACTTCCTGTAACCTGTCATTGCAAACTGCAGTCGGGCATCCCTGACTTTTAAAACCCAGTTCTACTCGTTTGCAGCCAAAACCAATGGATGTGATCTAATGCAGCATTTCACTTGGTGTCCCACAACCCTCACAAATGATCTATTTTATAGTGTATATTTAACCCATGACATGAACCGTCTCATCTGCTTTTATCGGCCGATAAACTTCCTACATTAGTCTTAATAGTACATGTTAGTTCCTCAAATCTTCAGCTAAATTTAACCATTAAAGTGAGCACTTCATCTGTTTTCTTTGTGAAAATGGCCTGGATCATTCCTAAGGGTGTATGGAAATACCTCGAACCTTTAAGGAAGTTCTCGAGCAGAGCTCTGTCTACTTTGTCACATTTTCCAGCAGCTGCCGCAAAGTTGTTGCTCAGGACGCCGTAGACGTTTTCCTTGTCGTCCCTCTTCCCGAAGAACAAGAAGAGGGCGTAGCAGTCCTTGCCGATGGAAGCGCAGAACTCCACCATGCGCCCGTACACGTTCCCGTTCCTGGCCTCCCACCGGGCCATCTGGATGGACTCGCTGACGGGTTTCCCGGTGGTGGCTCTTTCCTCCGCTTCCTCCCTTTCAGGCAGGTGAAGGACCTGCACTGCGATCTGTACTTTAGGGTTCTTGGTGGGTTTCTCCAGGATGGCCCAAACCCAGTCAGCTCCCAGGAGAATGCGCTGCTCCGGCGTCATGGCCGTGCAGTTGAAGGTGTCGGTGAAGTCGAGGCTAACGCTTTGAGCGATGTAAGTCATCAGGAAGACCTGTGGGAGAAGGACACGTTCAATGCCCGCATTCAACAAAAGTGCATTTCCTGAGATTTTTGACCAAGCGTCTTAAGATGATCTGCGCTTCCACCTGAGTTAACGCCAGGGGACTCGGCTGTAGCCTTCCCTCTGGGTCTTTGAAGACGAGGTACTCCCGGGTTCTGGTCGACGCAAAAGAGATGCAGTCGCTGATGAGACGTGTGAAATCGTGGGGGTGGACTGCAGATGGCGGCGTCGGCTTGGCAAAGACGCCTGTCCTTGGCGACGTGCTGCTGTCCAAGGAGGGTTCTTGGGGCAAGAAGCGATTTAGAAAGGAGAGGAAACTTGAGTTCTTCTTATTGTTAGAAGTTGTGCTGCTAATCTTCTGGCCCATGTTCGAAGATCAGAGGCTGGTCTCTCTGATGCACTGGAAGAAGGAATTTGTTTAAACGACAAGTAGTCAACCCTATATGTGTTCTTATGAAAAGCAGACATACGCTGAACACCAAATATTTGCTATAATTTGATCTGCCAGTGGAATATCTTTACTCACCAGGATGGGTCTCGAATTTCCTCCAGTATGGATTGCTGTGCCGGTTTTTGACTCCTGTCTGCTGCCCTGCTGAGATAGACAACGTCTGTATGTGCGTCAGCCCGTGTGGTGCAGGGATGATCTCGGGTGAACAACTTTCAGACGAATACAGGCGAGTTTTAACTCGGGAGGAAGAGTTTAAAACTCTGGCAGCATGGGTGTGGTGTTTGCAGCTTGGTAAGTCAACAGAAGATTCTTGTTACGAGTTTTAACGGCCGTCGGCCTTTTGAAGAGTCTGATCAGCAAACAAAATGCTAAGCTGTCCCGTTTAAAGGAAACACAACCGAAGACATTGAGGTCGGAACGCCAGTTTTCCCTCAGATGAGCCGAGACTCTCCCGTTTCTAAGCATATAAGAATTATTATATATTCGCTTGAGGCTGTCTTACTTTTTTTTTTTTTGTCGTTCTTGGCTTTATTTCTTAGTCCTTTACCCTCACTAAGATCTTAATTGCTAAAAGGTGGCCTGCATCAATAGTTCTGGAACACTCACATGGACTCGTGCCATCTCGACTCCTTTGGTTTGCAGCTTTTCTCTGGACCTTTGAGCTTCCGATTGACTTGAGTTTGTGTGGCCGTAATTGAGCTCAAACCGTTACCCCTCCACTGCTGCGGCCTGATTTTTATGAGGCGATATGCAGCTATTGCCTTATCCGCAGTTCTGGCCTCACCTTCAATTCCTGTTTGTTTGGGGGGTTTTTTCCACAGCAGCACAAAGGCAGAAGAGTTTGCACAGATCCACAAATCACAGACAACAGAATGGTAAAACTGTGTCTAGATCAATGACTCAAGATCTACAACCAAAACTCCTCATTTGCAGACGGTGCTAAAATGCTCAGAAAAGTACGTTTGTGGTCATTGGAACAAAGCAAGATGTATAGTCGAATTTCAACAAATTGATGTTTATTTTTGGGTAGTTTTAGGCATCGAGTCTTAATTGAAATCTGCTTTTTGTCTTCATGATCTTTCTGGAGTTCATCAGATTACTCTCCAGCTGTCCTGTATTTCCTCTAAGGAACCAACAAAAAATGTACACGTCGCAGCGGTCAGTGCAAATAACACACTGTATACATTAACGACGGCTGCATTGCATAGTTAAAATCGGAACTATGTAGTGAAAAGTCTTTCAAACGCTCGCGAGAAGCCGCGACTCTTCACCGTCAGCTTGTGTTTCCAGTTTCCAGTTTGTCTGTGTCCACAGAAGGGCTGCGGGTGTTACATGAGGTAGCAGTGGTTACAGGAAAGCGAGTGGGACCGGCTCCGGGACTGTTAGGCCCCGCAGGCGCCGAGCCGGCCGCAGGTCGAGAAAAAGCCGACGACGCCAGAGCCGTCGTCCTTCACACCAGCGCCGTTTGCGACCGCCTCAGATCCTTCCGCGGCTCGTCCCGGCTCAGCAGGTACTGCGGGCAAAGCATCATGGGTGTGGGAACGTGTCAGAGAGGTAGGTTAGGGTTTGCACCGCGAACTGAGTTGGGATCAGTTTATGGTTAGAAACGTGGACTGATCAGATGATCCTTTAATGCTTGTTCATTTATTTGACAAAATATTTGTGCAGAGGAAGATTTGAAGGAGGAAACTTGATGTATGAAAGTAACTTGGAGTTTAATATATGAATATTTACTGTCCTGTTCAAAAGTCTTGAAGTTTGTCTTTTTTTTTTCTTTGCTTGTAAGCCGAGACTTTCTTGTAATATTTTGTAATCTTGCTCAATAATTCTCCAGGCTTCTTGCAAGCATTTCAGAGTTTGCCTTTGAACTTTCTCGCTTATTTTTATATCACTATTTTCTAAGCAACATGTTTGTTTTTTTTTTGCAAGGTAAAACACTGGATGGAGGAGCTACTGATATTTTGACAAATAAGGCGACATTGAATTATTTGTTGCCTTATTATTTTCGATCTCTTTTTGTTACCAGTAGACTGATGGTCAGAATTTGCTCTTGTTGCTTTAGTTGAATCTTAAAATATAAATAAATAAATAAATAAATGAAACTCAGAGACAACACTTTGCCTATGGAGGTAATTTTCAAATGATTATTAGCTGAAAACTTGCAATTAGTAGTTCTGAAACTTTTAATGACAAAGCTGTCCCAATGTTCACTTGTCTTGACATTTGTGTTGGTGTTTAAAAACACTTTTATTTGGGTTTTGGTATTAACAAAGGAAGCACATTTTGCAGTCAACATGCTGTAAAAAGTCCAAAATCCCATGAAAAACTGGAGAATTGTTGATCAAGGTCACTAAAGACGTTTAGAAAGTCTGATCAATTTGAACTGATCCCAAATCAGTCACACGAACAAAATTACTTTAGCAATGAGCTACATTTGTTTTGTTTTGTTTTTACCAAAATTTGAAATGAGCGTTTTTGTTGTTGTGGTGATTGCTCAAATGTTCAAGATGTCAAGGCTTCATTAAGGCTGTTTGGATCTAAAACGCGTTTTAGATCCAAACAGAACCACAGGCGACTGTCGGCAGCTCACGAAAAGTACCGCATCATTTTCCAGACTTGTAGAAATATGGTGCCACGGTCTGAGTTTTCAGACAGATGTCCAGTGTTTTGTTGTCACCCTGCGGATCAACTTTTTTTCAAACAGAAGTTTCCATCTGAAAGATTTGAGCTTCTGTTACCGCAGACGACAAGCGGCGAGCTGCAGACGTCATGAACCGGCAGCCTGTGTGTGTCGGGGCTTACTGTGAGGTTGTTGATGCTTTCAGACAAAGCTTCTATTTGTAAAATGGTGCTCTCTGCTTTCACCATCTGCAACACACACACACACACACACACACACACACACACACACACACACACACACACACACACACACACCTGTAACAAGGCACTATTGTAGACATGCAGGGCTTCCAATAAAAATACTTAGTTGTAATACATGAATGCAGTTCCAGACAGAAGTCCATGCTCTTTCATCATTGTCATATAAACCACATAGAATTATTTAACTAAACTGTTAAACTCCTGTTTGCTGTGTGTGCCGATGATACAAACATGTGGAGTGATTTATTTATTTTTTTTTAATAAAACGGATTCGGTGCCTTCGATGCAGATTTTCTCAAATTCCCACAGCAGAGTCAAGTAACTCACATCGGCTCAAGCCTGCACATTAATGTCCACCAATATTTGGATTAAAAATCCATTTGAGTTGCACCTCAACCGCATGCTTTTTGCAACCATCAAAACCTTTCAGCACATTTATGTCTGGATACTTAAAATGCATTTTGTGGTGGAATTGTCGTTCGTTTGCATCGCATGGTTTCATGAGTCCAAAGTTTAACAAGCGAGCCGATTAAAGGTTCATTTGAATAATTTATGTCCTTCTCCTGATACTACCACCGTCCAGTTATTCTGTTGTAATATTTAAAAACACAGATGCACAGATGGCCCAAACTTGCTCCTTGCTGAAGTGGTTAAATGCTCAGTCTTCACTCCGCTTGACCATAAAATGTTTTCTCCATAAACATTTCGCATAACCGAATGGTCAGCTGCAAATCTTTTGAGCTTGGAAGCATAGAGTTTAGCTCAAGTTATTTTTTTTTAGGTGTATTTTAAAATTGCTTCACCAGCGCACCAAAAGTCAATGGTCATTGACAAAATCTCAAGCCAGTTCATCTCAGGCTGGAATCTGTGTGGTTCTTGAGAATCCTAACCAAGTTCCCTGTTTGTTCTGTTCCAGTGATTCTTTGGATCAGAGGACTTAGGATTTTGACTCAGTTGAGTTTTCCACATGGATCAAAAAATTCTGTCAAAACCAATTTTGTAAATGATAAGCCAGAGTGTCATTAAAGTCCTGGAAATCCAAAAGCTTTTTAATAATTGTGATCGCCGCTGACGGCAGAAAATGTGCCTTTGATTTACACGTATATACTTGATGCTCGGTTTTGACCTCCTTTGAATTGGATCAAATCAAATCCAGTCTTGTGCACGTCGCCAGGTCATCAGGCACGTGTGGAACGAATTGTTCAGTGGAACCTTAGAAACCCAAAAACGAACGGCGTCGATGGCGACGGCTGCGCGCAAGCTTTTGGCTGGAACTGCATGCGCAATCTAACATGGAGGTAAACTCCTACTTTGCCGACCAGAATCGGGGTTTTTGTACCTGCAGCCAGATTCTGAGCCATGCTCATGCACGTCCATGTCACTTTTAGCGGGCATGCCATGGTGTTCAGGGCTCTGACTGGTTAGTGGAGGCTGGAGCCACGGTGGCCACTGCGACGATGAGGATGATGAAGATGACAGCGGGTTAGTGGTTGATGCAGATTAACCGAAGCATGCCGCCACAGCAAATTGGTCTTTTTCTTCATTTGGTGGTGAAAATGTATAATAGAGTAATTCATGAAGAAATGCAACGCGTGCTATAAAAAATGAGATGGCAATGTGGGAAGAAGAAACAAATTTTACACACAAGATTTATTTTACTTAAATGATTTTTTTTTATATATAAATCTTGACATTTACAATTTTATCTTAGCAAAATGTCTTTTGCTATAAAAATACTATTACACTCAGTTATGAAAATAATGGTATAAAAAAATCAACAATCAAGGTATCAAACAAAATATGCTGTAGTATCATTAGTCATGTAGTGACATAAATATTAAATAAAATCCCTCCATATACGTTATGCAAATATTGCACAAGTTCCTCTCCGACTGATCGGTGGAAAAAAAAAATCATGCAGAGGCCGACTTCTATTCAAAAACATCTACTGGTGGCGCATGGCAGCCTCTCAGTGCTCAGTGAGGCTGTTCATATGCGTTGCATGAATTTTTGGAGTTGATGCAACAGGAGTCCAGAGGAAGGCCTCGCTCTCTTGCGATGGGATGGGTTAGGTTATTAGGCGAATGTCTGAGGTCGAGTTAGTGAGGCATATTGTGAGTCGGATGTTTTATCAGAGCGTTTCCAGGTTCTCTGGAAGAGTGAGGCACGGGGTCGGGATGATGGATGGAGTCTTAAGGGAGCAGGGAGAGGTCGGGCTGCAGTCAAAAGGAAGCAAAGCAGCAGCGGTAGGGGATTTCTGATTGGATGACGGACAGCTGGAGAGTGTCCGTGGCGTTATCGCCGGGGGTTATCATGGCGACGAGTCAGCTTTGCTCTCCTTGTGCCCCACCTGGTCCCGGGCGGGTTCCCGGTCCAGAATGGGACTCAGACCTCTAAAGCCGGCGTACGGACACATCTGCACCCCGTTGGCCACAGACTGTCCTGACTCGGGCGACGAAGTCTCGATGGGACAGACGTAGTCTGTGGACTCGTCCGGCCGTCTCCTCCTCAGGTGAGAAAAGCCCAATTTCTTTGGCTGCAGAAAGGAGAGAAACGTTTAGGCCTTCAAGTTCAATCTCACAATGAAAAACTTAAGAAAAATCAAACCTTTAATTTGAGTGTGTTTATTCAGAGGACAACATTGGGAAAGACGTTTCTGGCAAAGCGCTGGTCCGACAATTAAAGGCACATCTGCTTGCTACAACTTCATTAGGACAGTTCTGGATCTTCTGAGATTCCAGACAATAAAAATAAACCTTTAACCGATTCTTCCTTTGACAAAATCCTAGAACGTCCAGAGTCTTTAAGGTGAACTATCCTCTCCAACAAGATTTAAAACAGCGGTCCATTAGAGACGCAGGGCTCCTGGATTCAGCCAAGTTCATTTCTACACACATATGTAACTTTTTAAATTACTGAGAACAGATTCGGGCCAATTTATTTCTTTGTAGTCATTTCCTTACGAAAACCAATATGTGTTACGCCGACTCTGACTGGTGTGCCGAGGAGGAGATCATTCATATTTATACCTCAATGAAGTAAGAAGTTGTGGATTCCTCATTTATTTAAATAAGTTTGGTGAAAAAACCATGTCTATTTAGATGTAATTTGCAAACCTTTCGATTAGGAAGGAATAAAAATAAATGAAAATCCAACCAAAATGATTTATTTCCGTGTTAAATTACAGGCGTTATAAATGGAGTAAAATCGAAATTCATTTTAAAGCCTGTTTTAAGCAGAAAATGTAATTGAGCAACATGTGTAAAGGTTTCATCTGAGCTACTGCAGACAGAAACCAGGCAGCTCAACGTGCAGCGACTCGGACAAATCTATTTTGGGGGCGATTTCAGCTCTGCGGTTCATTTAACATACAGGCTTGTATTTAGTATGGCTTTAGCATGGAGCTTTAAAAATGCCCAACTGTTTAAGACCTTAAATGGTTCAACTGCAAGTTTTCTACTCGATTATTGCTGCATTTTTTAGTGGAATACTGAAGGCCTTGGAGCTGAGGCTGCAGCATATTAGAGCTTTAAGAAAAAGCAGAGGATCCTGCATTCACGCCACACTCGCAGGATTAAACGGAAAAAAAGCTCAGAGATTAAACTGAGCTGACGTCTCACCGCAGATTAAAGTGTTTTTTTCTTCATGCGTGGAAACGGGAGACGGGTTACCTGTGTGTGTGTTTTCTTGTATGTGGGTTTTTGGATTTTTCAAACAGGAGTATTTTCTCATTTTCTGACCTTGACTTTAGCTGTGATGCTGAGTGGGGAATATCCTGCTGCCTCAGCGTACTCCCTCTTCTCCTGCTGAGCCTGCGCTCCCACCAGGTTGTTGAAATTGGTGTTTAAGTGGCGCCTCAGCAGTGTTTTTTGAGGAGAGATGTTCAGCAGCATGGCCATTGTGTCGGAGGTAAACCGAGGCTCCAACATCTATTGGAGGATGAAAAACAAAAAACAAATAAGTAAGCCGCTTCCCTTTCTTTATTTCCTGCTTGATCTCCAGTCAACGGCGGATGCTCACTATTAGCCCTCCGTGCACGCCGCTGCCCCTCAGGTTGGGAGCGTACTCTGCCAGGTCCACAGATCTCAGCCACTCCATGACCCGGTGGTTGGACCACTGGACCACTTCGCTGGGGCTGAACTCATTCTGAGAGGCAGAGGAACAAGAATGAAAGTTTGTCAGGTGTTTTTTTTTTTTTTTATGTCATAATAAATCGCATGAATTAAATCCTGATTTGAGTGTCTGTTAACAGAGACGTTTATCTAATCCCAGAAATAGAAACATATGTATTTCTACATAGGGAAACAAATGAAGCTTTATAACCTTGAAAGACGTTTGGCGCACATGGGAATCAAATACCTCATTTCCTGGTCTGCGTTTAAGGCAGTTTGGGTTAAATTTGTTGACATGAAGAACATGAATGGCACACTTGATGCTGAGATGATGCAGCTGGCTGGTCACTTTGAGAAACAACAGATCGTTCTAAGATGGACGAGAAGAAAACAGCAGGTTGTTGATCCTGTGAGAGCGAATGAAATGTTCCTCGCGCTGCTGTACGCCGGTGAAACCCTCGGCTGCAAATAGAAAAACTCACCACAGTGAGGAACTGCAGCATCTGGCCGTCCACTCTGCCGTCGTTAAACTGATCTTTGTACTGAGGGAGGCCGATGTCATCAAGCCAACCTGGAACAACAAAAAAAAAAAAGAACAAAGTGGATTTGTAAAGGAAACTCTTCAGGAAACAACTTTAACGCAACGAAGCATTTTGGAACGGATTATACATACGAGTGACCCAAACGTAATCGAGCTCCGCGGATTTTTCTGGCTGCTTCCTACAGATGCTCCTTAAGGACAGCTGGAGCTTCTTCCTGTGGAGTGGATTCTTGATCGCCAGCTCCTGCAGACAAAACGGAAAGAGTTAAATAAAAATTTAAAAAACCACGTCGGCCGAGGACCAAAGAGGAGTCGAGCTGATTTATGATGCTCATGAAACAAACAGGCAGCTTTTGTAATTACGAGCAGTAAAATTCACATTGATCCAGATGCAACTAAAACAAGCTGAAAAGCAGAGATAGGCGTAATGAAATATCAGATCAGACAAGACGAGCTGAACTGCAGACAGTTCAGATTGTTAGTGCCTCGGATGACGTTCGCATGAAGCGAATGAGAATATTAGTGCGCGACTCACCTTCTCCAGGTCGTGTGGGGTGGCCGCCAGCAGAGTCTGACCACTGCTGACCCAGTGGTGAGCGAGAAGGCCATACTGACCAAGTCCGATGTCCTCGAGCCAGTCGCAAACCTGCTCCGTGCTCCACTTAGAAAACGGCAACTTGAGATCCCTGGTGGAACGACACAGCACAGTTCAAAGGTTTCCACAGGAGATGATGGTTTTTGTGATGCTTGCACACAACAGGAACAGTTGAAACTTTCTCAATGTGCTCAGTAGTTCCAACACTTGATCGTTCCACCATCCCTACTTTATTTATGGCCATTATTTCCCCAAGCATGCATCCATGAAGCAACCCCTGACGATTACAGTTGCTTTCCGCTCCACTCATGGTTGTGCCTAATGTAGACACACCAGGCGCTTGCAAACAGAATCATTTATACATCTAATCACTCCTTTCCAATTGCACTAAAAGATGTCCAAACCTTTTGACTGTGAATGTGATTCAAACATTCATGAATGTGAAACTAAAGTTATCTCCTGCTGGAGAGACAGAGCAACGTTTTCACTTCATAGACGTTAGATTCTATGCCACAGCTTAGTTCAGTGTTTTGGTTGACGTCATTAGAAAATAAACATGTTGTACCGTGGTTTCCCTGAACGGGTCAGCCTCGGCCCAGCTGTGGCTCGGAAGCCGCCCCTCTTGAAGTCTCCCATCTCTGGATCGTGAACCTGAACCGGGCTGCCCGACTGACTGCGACGGATTCTGGACACAAACGGGAAATGATGCATTTGTCCCTTTACTGTGCCCACTTGTTCTGTGTTCTGCGCAGCTTTGCTACTTACCTTCCCCAGAATTTCTTAATGCCTCTGTGAGTCTTCCTTTTCTCAGGTGAGACAGGTGACTGTTGTCCCGAGTCCACTCCAGAGGACAGGGGGGACTCTTCCAGTTTCCCTGCGTGGTCTGACAGGCATAAACAGCACACGGTCACAATCAATGCAGCGTTTTGCATTTTATTGTCCTTGATTTGTTACGGGCCAAAACCCGTATGCTTGGGTTGACAGACAAGAACCTGTAACAAAACTCAAGCTTGAATTAAATACATAAACCCCCAAAACAACCTTGAGATGGACCAGATGTGATTCCAGGGAATTGGTAACCAACAACAAAGATGGCAAGGATCACAATGAGATGCAAAAATGACCATGCAAACAGAAGTCAGCGACCACCAACAAGACACGATGGGAAACAAAACCTGGAAAATAATCATCGTTGAAGAATGCAACTTCAAGGATGAACACAACAGCACAGATATGCAGGAGGTTACAAAGTGCCAGAAATGATGCAACTGAATCAACTCAAAACCAAAAAAAACCCCCACAAAAAACACGTTTTGTGCAGAAATAGTTTTCCGACGGTAAAAATAACTCTTTCCAAGCAGAACGCTTTGAGCACTTTCAGTCATTTCCCTGATGAGACGCGGTACCCACCAACATCATAGAGGTCATGTTTCCCTGGAGATCCTGAGACATTGGTGGTTAGTGCAGCGAGGAAAAAAAAAAAGCAGGAAGAACAAAGCAAAGGCCAGCATTAGTCACACCTACTTGATCTTCAAAATAAAAGCTGCAATACTTTCTCCTTTTTTACAGTTGAGGACATGCAGATTTATGAAGCTCTGGTTTTTCACAGTTTTAAACTCCAGTTAAAGCCGTTGCCTCCGGTGGCAAAAGTATCTGATGTTTCAGTCTCACTTTTATTTCTAGACTTTCTTCTTCACATTAATATCTTGCTCTGAACTACAGAGCAGACTGTGACAGAAAGAGGAAGTCAGTTCATGTCAAATTTGTTCACTTTGGTATCCTTTTTCAAGCCGATCTGCCCACATCCTTTAAGTCTGCACTCTTTGTCCTCTGCAGCCCTTTGATTGGCCTCCTACTTTAAGCTCTGGCTACATAGCAACATAAACAGTGTGGTGGCCATGAGCTTATACGGCGAACTTAAAAGTTTTAGCAAATGCTGATGTCAGAGAAGGAGCCGGGGTTTATCGTCATCGGCCCTCTCGAGTCAGGAGGGAATCCTGCTAATCCTGGCTTTAGAGCTGCTTGATCCTCGGTGAAAACCTTTTCCCGGTCTGACTATGTTCACTTCGGAGAGCTTTACTGCGACAGTAAGAAAAATCCTGTTTTCTCCCGGAGCCAAGTGCTGTTTTTGTTTCCCTGACTTCAGTGCGGGAACAACAGAGAGGACATACAGTACCTAAAGCCGGTGCGCTGGCACTCCTGCACCGAACTGTTGTCAGAACAGAAAGACCAATCCATTAGCAAGATGACAGGAGACGGGGGAGGGGGGGGTAAATGAAAAAGAGCACAAACATGAAGCAGCTGAAGCAGAGTGTGTCAAAAAGAGTTATCGGGAGATTATAATTAGGTTTTTAATATAAAACAGTTGCTTAAAATAACCCAGCAAACATGAGTTATGATCACTATGTGTGCTATTGAACCCCCTTTTCCAAACTGTATATCCTGCATTCGTTGGGCACCCAATTGGTTTTAGCTTTCCTTCAAATGGGAACAATTTCTTAAAATTGCACAAGCAAGAGCTCTATGACTCATCTGAGTTGACCTGAGTCTGTGAAGTTGACAAGTGGTCATTACAAAACAGAATGGACCGTTCCACCTGGAAGCCCGAAGACGACCCTTTTTTTTATCCATCGTCATAAAGTAATACTGTTTAAAACAAACAAAAAAAGTCCTCTCTTGCAATATCCAGGATATTTATACCAAATAAACAATGTCACTTTGCCATCACACAAAAATAGCTGCAGTAATACACAATTTTTCCTCCCTTCCTGTCGATGTATTGACAGTTATGGTATTAGTGACATGTAGGCCCATTAGCGTGGATTTCTATGGTCTGCCAGAGACGAGTTCTCCTTGTGGTAGACAGAAAGCATGACAATTCAATGAAATAAAACGCTTCACTTCACGATAGAGCACAGAACATGACAGTCCACAGATTTGCTTGTTTTAAAAATAAGATTAAATCCTTTCATATCATCAGGCGAAAACGCACCATAAATACTCACCCAGGGTGTAGTCTTTGCTGTGGTTGTGGGCAGGGGAGAGCTGGACAGGAGATAAATACTCCGTCTCTCTGCCTCTGCTGCTGTTCAGCTCATCTTTGGGTTTCTTTTTACTCAGTTTTCCTGGCAGGGTTTGGTACTTGCTCGGCTCCATTTGTGGACTCTGCCGAGTAGAAAAGCATACAATTTAACATTTTTAAATCATTTATTATTATCTAACAACCATATATTTATATGTATATATAATTCGTTGCGCCCATGATTCACAAAATGTGTGGCTTTTCTCCTTTTAAAATCAATCCCCATGAGCACAATTGCTATTTCAAGTATCTCCAGCTCTGATATTCTCGTAAAAAAAAAAAAGCATAGTTCGATCCAATGGGTTGTGTTTTGAGTCCATCTCTCTTAAGGTGAGACGACCTTCCACTCCATTGCATAACAACATGTCCTTTGGAGGTTGAATGTCTGACGATGCGAGAATCTGAGCAGGCATCAAAGTCAGCGGGGGGGCTCTGGAGGAACGACTGGAGAAAGGCCAACAGACAGAAACAGCTCGGAGGCAGCGATGATGCCGAGCGCTGCGGACAGCCTCTTCAGGTAGGTCTTGGCCCTTTTTGTTTGTGTGTATGTGTTTGTGGAAATGTTTGTCATGCATAGGGACCATTTGCTTCTTTCATTGAAATAAAACAAAATAAAAAATAAAATAAAATCTGGCTGCAGTTCATTAGAGATCAAAAGGCCAAAGTGCAGCTGAAGTGTCATGTCACAATGTTTTGGTGCGAGTTAAGTTTAGAAATGGGGACACACTTGGTGAATATAGGCAATTTTTCTCTGCTACTGTTAGTTGAAAATCAATTGTAGCCATATATTTATGTATAAACAAAAAGAACAGATTTTATTTCTAAAAGGTGACATTGCATTGAGCTTAGTTCATACAATGATGTGCAACGGTTTTGTGGCATCCCTCATTTCTTTACATCCCATAAAAAAAAAAAAAAGCAAGCAGCGAAAGCCAAAAGAAAACCTCTATAAACCGTGGAGAATTATTTAGCTTTTCACGAAGCCGTGGTCTATGAAGCGTGTAGTGAGAGGAGACGTGTCGGCATGCAGCGGATCAGTACCTCCGCCCCTACGCCCGATTCAGTTTCAGCTGGCTGGATCTCTCCAGCCTGAAAGTAACAGAAAGAGAGGAGGAACGAAAGCGTGCAAACACACAGAATTAGCAGGTTAGCAATCCCAGGGATTAAAAGAGTGTGGATCAAGTTAGGACCTCTTTTACAAAAGATTATGACTTCACAGTAAAGAAGAAAAATCAGCATGGATGTGGATGACCTTTATAGATGCATAGACTGTCTTTCTAGTGGCAGCTCATGTAGGAGAATGATGGAAGCGAATACAGAGAGCTGCATTTGGTTAATAGATTAGTTGCAGAGTTTTAAAAACTGGTTAGTATCAGATAAGAGACCTTTTGAAAAGATCCACTTTGCAACTCTTCAAGACTGCTGGAGAGTAATCTGCGTCGATGCCTAGAAAATAAATCAGGATGCGTTTTAGAAAGCTTTCAAACTGTTGCAAGACAAAGTGACAAACTGCAGCAGAGCTTACAATGATCCATTTAAGAAACTTGCATCACCAGTCGTCGCCAACGAAGTGTCTATGGAGTTCTGGAAACTGAAAGACATGGCAAATGGAGTTAGTTACAGTGATAAAAATCTAGCTGGAGCGATTCCTCTGAACATATAAAGCATTTGTACCTTGAATCGAGTTCTCTCTGAAAGGGAGATGAATACAGCATGAGTGGAGAAGACCCTCTTGACGACATCTGTGCAAAAATAATAAAGCATTCACGGCTTAAGACGTCAAACTTCAAACCCACCATGCAGGCTTTCTTCATATTTCCCAGGTTATGATCTTACCTCTGATCTGACGATATCAGAATGGGTTTTGTGTGTTATGGCTTTTAACTTCAAGCTGCCACTCAGCTCCTCTTCGCTACTTCCTGTTGGTTAACATCAAGAGTTATTAATGTCACGTTGTTTATAACCAAAAAAAAAAAAAAACTCTACTCAAACATGACTTACCATGTGTAAGTGACATAATTTCCCTCATTTTTCTATATTGACCAAGCAGGATAGTCAGCTCCTCTATACGACGATCCTGTTATCACCAAATTCAAATAACGAGGAGTTTGTTTGTTTTTTATTAATCAAAGAAATCCAACCATGATCGTATCAACTGTATAAACATTTTATTCACCTTTTCATCATTTGAGGCCAACAAAGACTCCATCCCCACCTTCAGCCGCTGGTATTCTTGGTCTAACAGAGTAAAAAAAAGGAGACACTTTCAATGGGACCTTGGACAGCTCTCATGTACGTTTGTTCACGCTGCCTGATGGGTGCCTGGAGCCGAGCTGGAGACAGATGTGACAGCCATGCTAACGCGAATAAACAAGCAAAGCAAACGCATGGTGACAGCACAAGTGGCCACACATCATCACCTGGAACAAACACTGCAGTTTGACGACAGAGTAAAGACGAATGAGGTCAACACAAAAACCAGCCTGTGTTCACTGTCCATCCTTTAAAATACTGACGCATATCTTAAAGAAAACTGAGAAGCTTAACGAAGCAGTTTGGTTTGGTCCTTTAACTACCACTAATTTAGAGCTTAGTTACACAAACTATCTAATAAATATCTATAGTTCCTCAACTGTGCCTCACTGAAAGGGGTTTTAATTATTGGGTGTTTGACTTATTTTTGTTGGAACAACTGCTTCATTGCATTCCTGCTAATTTAAACTAAATCTGACATAAATGTCACATTTTGAAATAAATACATTTTTATTTCTGATGGAAATAAATATATATACACTCTTACAGTCAATGATCCCACCACACCTTTAAATAACTTTAAAAATAAATCAAAATAGATTGAAGTGTTTTCTTACACGACCTTGACATGTTTCTTGTTATTTTCTTAAAACTTTCTCAATCTGTCCCCTTGACAGCTTTCAGTAAATTCTTTGACAGAAGTAATATTTAAATGACCATATTGACTCTCTAGTTTTATATCTGGGAAAAGGTGCTGTGGAATATAATATCTGATTTTAGACAATTTTTTTATTAATAAGATGAAGACTGTAAGACAATGACTTCCTCTTATTTAATAAGCTAGATTTTAAACTTAAGGCAGTGCAAACAGTGGAAATTGTGCATTTATTTTCTTATATATATATATATATATATATATAATTTAATTTCTATATTAATTTAAACCTTATATTTTCAACTAGCAGACATTACTTTTTACAATGTGCTGATTTAAAAGGATGCAGGAAGTTTTTGTGCTTTTTAAATGTTTTGACACACAATTTTTTTCTGGTCCGGTCTCAAATCAAACTCGATCTGATTTATCGATTTCTCCAGAGGCCAGATCGATAAATTACCAATTACTTCCATTTTTTTTTTCTAATTTGCTGAAATGTAAGTCTTAATTGCAGAACGTTTGGTTGGAAACCAGATCCAGGAGAATATCAAGCTCAGCATGCCTTACATTTGCTAATCAGCTGCTTGATATACACCTCCTCTACAGCAGAAGGCAGCAGAGAGTCAAGAACAGGTAAAGTACTTGTCAGAGGAGAAAGGGACACGTTGGTTATGTGTTAAGAGTAATCAGAATTGACAGTCTTGCATTTTGCTGGCTGCCTCTCACATCAGCGCTGACTGATGCGAGTCTGTGAGGGCGAGTCAGGTCGTCAGCCGAGCGTACCTCTCTCTGCGTTGTTGTTGGCGGTGCCGCCTCTGGCCAGCAGCTGGGTCTGTAAGCACTCGATCTCTGTGTCTTTAGAGACCAAAAGCTGCTGCAGCTCTGAGATTTCTGCCTGTGAACAGAAGCAAAGTAGATCACTGTGAACTGGCTTGCAGTTCTGGGTCACTAACTATCAAAAGGGGTTTGAGGTGACCAGTGCAGATACCTCAGTGAGCCAAGGAAGTCTCCCATAAATTTCGCTAAAGCCATGTGAGGTATTTTACTGATCAGCTTCCTATAAAATTGTATTTTCAAGTAGAGTTTAAAAAAAAAAGTAAGAGTCCTTCTGTGGCACTGAAACTGGTAACGTTGCCATGTAACATTAATAACCATCTGACAGATGTCATGTCTCTGAGTCAGAAGTATGACCATTGGGTGCCGATGCTCCCTCCCTAAAACCTCGGGGGGCCACGAGGTCTGATGTCCATGACGATTTTAAATGGAGTGGATGTGTGAACAATGTATATATTTTTAGTTATAGGCACCAATTCTCAATTATGTCAAGGTACAGTGACTCAGCCATTCAAATAAATTCATGTTTTTTCATCTAAACCGTTCAGCTCAAGCTCTGGCTTCACAATTAGGTGAACATTGTACTAAATCGCAAATCTTTTGCACACAAATATAAATATATGTTTGCACTGAATTGCATACGAGGTACAATGAATCACAAAATTGTAATGTAGCAGAAGTAGAGCCTGAGCTACAGGTTATCTTTAGCCCCATCTGGCTACTTCTTTGAAAACCTACTGTACATGTCCTGAAATAGTGTGGAAGTGGGACCAAAAGCAATGAATTTTACACTTCTTGCTTCCACTGGGAGATGACCCCAATGGTGAGTCTACCAGCTAAATAAATAACAAATTCACAACAAAATTAATGTCTTGCATCTTTGGAGCTAAACAAAATGAGAATCTGGATGTTATTCATATAAAACAAGTGCATTCCTGAGGTAGTTAATCAGCGATGACAAATAGTTCAACAGGAAGTGGTCATTGTTGAGCTGCAAGAAACGGGAGTCAAAAACCAGTTTGATGCACAGACGTTTGTGGTTATTCTAGCGTGTTATGAATGTTAGCTAAATGCCTCTTAAAGCTGCTTTTCAAAAGAAGCATTGGTGCTACGGTAGAAGTCTAGAATGAAGGCGGAAGCACAGAATAATTCAAAGGATCAAGATTGAATTGGAATCAAGGCCGCTTCTTTTCTAGACGTAACAGAAGTAAAGCCTCCAGGCAGACACAGCCCATGCATTCACAGTAGCATCGCATGGACACAATCAATGCAAAATTGCATATAAAAAAAGCGAGGACAGGAAAATTCACCTTCAGTAGTTGGCTTCTTAGCACATAGACATGCTAACCTAAACTTTAATAAAACTAAAAGTAAACGCATAAGAGTATTGACAAGCATTAAGTTACCACAAAGGCAGGGGAACAACTGAGTTCATCAGCGAAAAGAAAGGCTGTAAACCCAAAAATAGCACAATTGGGACGACACATGGCCGAGAGGAACGCTGAGAGCAAAGAGGGACCGCATTGTTGGGGGGCGACCTCAAAAAGAAGAGGCAGGCGGCGCATTGAGATAAAAAAAAAAAAAAAAAAAAAGAACAAAAAACTCGTAAAAGTGATGGAAGCGAAGAGCAGAAGGAAGAGGAGGCACCTGTGCGCTGCGCCAGCGCTCCTCCCAGTGCTGCTTCTCCAGCTGTGTGTGCTCCACAGTCAGCTTGAGGCTGGACAGCTGGGTCATGAGCGACTGGTAACACACATGGAGAGAGTAAGAGATGGAGAGCTGGAGAGGAGAGGACAGAGAGAGTGAAAGAAGGGGAAGGAGAGGAGGAAAGGAGCACTGTGAGCACAGAAAAGCAACAGCAGTTTGACCTTTAGATTAATCAGTAAGAAGCAATGTGTGAGACATTTAGTTTTTAACTTTGCTGTTACATATAAATAGTAAATGCAAAAGCACAATCTACTCTGCTTATACTCTAGTTTATTAGTGAAGACAAGAAACTTCTAGTCTCTGCTGTTTGTGTTTTTGGAAATGTCCTCCTGCAGTTTCCTTCAACCTATATTAGCCTACTGTGTGATAAATGATAAAGATCTGATATAATGAAACAAATGTAAGCCCCACAGCTGATTTCCCTTCTGAATCGTACTGGCACTAACACAAAGAGAACATCTGTTTCTTGTTCTGCACATGTCTGTGGTAAAACACACCACATGTGACATGTGCATCCACGTGTGAGCGGAGCGAATCAACTCTGTGTACCTTGGTGGCCCTGAGTTTCCTCTCATACTGGTTCTTTTCTCCCTCCAGCTCCTGCACTTTGCTTGTCAGCTGCTTGACTTCTTGAAGCAAATCCTGCAGACAAACCAAAACACATTACTATTTTTAGAAGGTTAAAAGACAGATTTATCAACTTGTCCAAGTTTCCACCCCCACACCCCAAGGTTTCAGAGTGGGCTGTATGCATGCTAACATATGAATGGGACTGGAGTCATCAGGCTCATGTGCAGTTATAAAAAGGTTTCCAGGGCTGTACAGTGCTCTGGTTAATATGGGGGGGGAAACATGATCCTCCTGAATCAGACACCACAACGTGCAGTTATCAGCAGCCAGGGAAAGAATAAACCCCAAAAAAACACGACCGGAAGGCGTCCAGGTTGCACATCTGCCCGCTGACCATTATCACTGTATGAGGGAAACTTTGTAAAGCCATAATTATCGTTACATGACCCATCCACCTGGTCAGAGTAGGAGGAAGCGGACATAAACTTTGTTAGTGACCTGAGCAGCAATCATCATGCAAACAATCAAACCACATCCGATCCAACGAAAATATAACACTGACCCGAAAACACTGATTTGGAGAGATTTATGAAAGGAAACTCGTTTTAGGTGAAAATGTCTGCCAAATGTTTCAGTTATTTAAGGAGCAAAAGCAGAGGGAGATTGCTGAGGCTCTACCATCAGTCAGAGGTGCAGCAATCTTTACTCTTATTGGTCAAAATGTGCAAAATGGGATTAAAATGTATCTAATTGTAGAAAACATATTTTCTCATCAAATAATATGAACAGGCCCACTTTCAGTTTTCAGTCTGAATCCACCAGATTTTTATTTATAATTTCTTGGCAATTAGGGAAAAAAATCAAGATGCCAGCCTCTCTAACAATATCCTTCAGAAGAGAGCCAGGCCCACAGCAACATTTATTTCTTTTACACATCTTGAACAGCGCCACCCACTGCCATTTGTGGTGGCATGCACTACAAATGCCTCAAATTTTGAAGCACTTGTTGGGCTGTAGCTCCTCAAATAAATGGAAGCATTTGGAAAACTAATTGAAAGTTTTGATTTCTGCCAAAACCACTGCAGAGCGTCGCCCCCAACATCCTGAGGGCCACGTACAGATGCTCCACTCCACACACACACACAACAAGAGAGGTTGTTAGTTTGATTCTGTGGAAATTTCCAAATACCAGCAGAGGTTTGTGGACTAGTTAAGAGGGGAGAGGAGAAGACAAGGAAATATGGTGGAAGTTTTGTAAAGAGGAGTTCTTCCAGCATCAGTTTCCATACATGCACAGTCTGTCTTTCTCCACTGTGTTTCAGAGAAGCAGAGCTCAGGTTTGACCCAGCACTAGGATCGGCGCTCTGAACTGGGTGGCCACTTGGGTCCCCCTGTTGGGCCTCCTTCTCCTCAAGTGCCCGCTTCTCCTGGATGCGAGTGCTGATCTCCTCCTGAAACTTGCACATCTGCTCCTGGAGCTCACTGATGAGATTTACCACACACTGGCAGGGGTGGAGGATAAATGAGAAGAGGCAGACGATGTCAAATGGAGAGATGTAAGGAGAGGGAAAGAGAAATACACTGACGTTAGATGCAACAATAGGAAGAAAAAAAGAGAGAAGATGATTATTGGATGACTTGTTTCTTAATTTAGTCTGCAGATGGAAATATGTCTTCTAATGTCTCGAACTCCCCTGGCTGTGGATTGAAATGCAATTTAAAGAACAGCAAGCATAATAAACAGTAAAAAGCCACACAAAACATTTATTTGACCGGGGTGAAAAAGGTCCAACTTGTTGTTGCAACAACGAATAAGTCAGCCTTGGGTAAATCAGAGGCTAGGCATCTTTCCTCACCATCTCACATTGCTGAAATACTGTGACACATAGATACATGTTCAAAAATGTAAACTGAACAAGCGCCAGGCTTTGTGCTCCACTTCCCCGCAGGTGCCATGTGACGACTGACAGGAAAGGAGGGGGATGAGCCGATAAGATTTCTCTGGGGTTAGAGGTAGAAGCAGAGGGTCCAGGTAAGTTTGGAGAGTCGAGGAAAGAAACATCTGATGTTTTAAAAGGGAGATGCACACACTTGATAATTCACTGGTAGGTGGGCCGAACTGTGCTAATTCACAGTCCTACTGTGCAAAAGTTATGACCTTCTTAATTTATCTTCTCTAAAAGAAAGGAATAAGATCAGCACAATGCAAAACAAAATCATTTCAGGGCTAAAACAATGTGACGTGATGAATAAAAAGCAAACAAACTAGTACATAAAAAGTCAGCAATGACCCGACTTAAAGATGCATTTTCCTTCTGCTGATCATCCACTGTACGCAAAGCCTTAAGCTGTAAGATGGGAATGACTTTTTTCTTTTTCTGTCTCAGTATACATTGATTTTTTTATTTTATTTAATAAATTCAATGTAATTGTAACATGCTGCTCGTAAAGTGCCAAAATACCGAAATGAAAATTAGTCATTGGTTTAGTTAGTTAGACACAAAACTAATTTATTAAAAAAAACAACAACAAAAAAACAAGATAAGTAAATTGTATCTTTTTATTTTTAATGTAACTTGACAATAAGTAAATATAACTGGGGTTTTTTTAACTGTATGAGGGGAAAATCAATTTCCATGTTTTGATTTTTTTAACAGTTATTTAACCCAGTGGTAGCATTTGTGTTTGTGGTTTGCTAAGTTGTTCTACATCACTTTTTGTAGGGAAAATTAGAAATGAAAGTTTACCGCAGTGCGTGCGAGAAGTGTAAACTCAGGGTACATTGGTCATATTAGAGTTAAGCTTGTTAATCTTTTGACTTAAGGATATTTTTTCCAAATTAAAAGTCAAAGGTAAGAAGGTTACAAAGTAAAAATATAAATCTAAGTTATATTTTAATCAATTTCAGCTATTTTTAGTCTAAGCAGAATGACAGTTATCTCCAGGATGAGCCTTTGTTTTGTCTCCATCTTCCAAAGTTTAGATCCACAAGACTGAGAAAGACTAGATGAGAAGATAGAAATAGAGAGCGATGAAAACAGGAGCAGTGAGGTTAAACAAAAACACACATATCCCTTGTTTTATTCAAAATAACTTGATAAATGCTTGCCCAGGAAAACGGCCTCATCTCACAGTCTTGTGAAATATTTCACAAGCATAACCTGAAAAATGCACCATCAAACTAAACGCGTCATTCCCAGGCGCTCGTCGGTTGGCTGCAAGTTTTTGTTTTTTTTTCGGTGTCGTGCTGGTGGAGTTTCCTGAGGTGAAAGTGTTTTACCCCCAGGAATGCTCAGAATGGATGCCTGTCATTCCTCCTGACAGCTCACTGGAGCCTTGCAGCTGTTACAAAGCGCGCACAAAAACACACATCGTTACTTTTACTGTTCCAGCTCCCGTCTCTCCAACAAAAGCTAAAGATCACAGCTTTGCAGAAGAATTGTTGGCTCCGAGAGCCTTGGGACCTTTCTCCACACAGTTCAATAAACAAAATATTTTAAAGGATACATTCTTCAGAGGGGCTTTGTGACGTTGATACCAGCTGTCAAGTGTCTTACACCCTGCAGCAGTTAGTCTACATTGTTGTCTTAACTGGGTTTGGACACATCACAGTGTGTCCAAACCGGTTCTGTTTACAAGTGTTGCAAGTTTTGTGAAAAAGCAACAAAACAACCACCCACAGGTGAGGTCCAAGTATCTAAGATGCCTTTTTAGTAGGCCAGTTCCTTTATGTATTAATGGTGAGAATCAAAATGGATCACATAAAATGTTTTTGTTTTACTTTGTGTGGATTTTTATTTTTTGTCAACCAGTAGAATATAGTGTGAAAATTAGCTCCAGAGAGCTGCTAGAATAGAACGATTGACGAGGAGATGGAACTAAAGATATGACGTTTAGTAAGAAATTGAAAATAGCTCAGCTTTTCATCTTCTTTTCTGAGAGAAACCAACATTATAAATGTCTCTGGTAGAGTCTGGCCACACCACGGATCACTTATAGAATCAAACAGATGACGGTTTTAGGCAACAGGATTTGTATTGCAAATATCTTTCCTGGTAACGATGCATGGCTTATAGGACAGGTTTGGTTTAACAGCACATCCTTTCCATTCAGATTTTTTTCTGTTTTCAATCATCGTGTTACCTCCCACTTGCTGCTTCCTCCTCCCTGTCTGCTACCGCTGATGCTTATCACTTTCCATCCACATGTTACTGGCCTCTGCACATCTAGAATGCCGCATCAAGTTTATCCAGTAGAAGCAAAGCCCTTCTCAATGCGCAAACGCCGAGCAACAAGAGCATTCTGAGGCTCTGCTGTGCCAGTGGGGAGCCGCTTAGTGTCAAAAGAAACAAATTGCACACAAAGAAAATAACTATCACAAAAAAAGACAGCTAAACAGATGAGGCTGGAACACACTGCATTTGAGCGTTATTATTTGAGACCCATGAAGGTCTTAATGGGATTGTTTCAACCTTCAGTGGAGCAGAAACTTCCTGCTAAGCAGAATAGAAACTCTGATTCAGAGACACACGACACGCAACCTTTCACTTTCTATAAGTTACATCACCTCAACAGGTTTTCATGCGACTGCTGCATCTCTTGGAATACGATGCAGTTTTAAATTATCCATCACATTGTCCTGTATTGAATCTCATGAAACCATAAATAGTGATGGCATGTGGTGTCCTGGGTTATTTTTCAGCTTAACTTTAGAATGACGTTAAATCTTTCATTGTAAATTATATAACTGAGTGTTGTCCATTAGAAATACACCAGATAACAGAGGAAATTAAATTCCTTTTGCAGGGAGCTTTTTAATCACATTGCAATCTTGTGATATTTTGAAGGCCTGAAGGTGAAGTACGCGTTCTTTCTTTAACAGATTTTGCAATGAGACTATTTTTGTACTTTGAACTTAATGGTTGTTGTGGAAACCACCTGATGTGTTCTGGCTTGTTTGAGAGTTTCAGTGCTTTAGATGCATCTCTCACCAAGGATACCACTGTGAACGGTGCCAGCGACTTTTTGTGGTCTTGGAATGTTTTTATTGCATTCATATTGCATAAGTAATAGTTTCAAAACAAAAGAGCAGGTCTTTCATCACCTGTTTACTATTGCACTTACTTTTGGCACAGACCTGTGGAAAAAAAAAAACTTTATGGATGTGTGCTTTGTTGACTAGTTTTAGAGGGACATTCAAACCAATAAGACAACAGGAAAACATTTGGAATCAAAAGTATCTTCCAGATTTAATTACTGCTATTGGTGTATTGCACAAAGTGAATGGTAAAATGATGAAAATGTACTACTGTACATTGAAAGTCTGTAACTTCACCTCAAGTAAAGAGCTGGTTAGACAAGGTTGTGAGTTCTAACCAAACTCTCATTAAAAGGCTCTTGGGGTGGAGAAATAATGGCCCTTGATGAAACCTCATCAATAATTTATGGACTACTTCAGTTAATTGAGTCTGTGCCAAGAAATCCAACCAATTTAAATTAACTTGCAAATTTTTAATATAAAAGAGTGGTCAATTATCCAGAAGCTCTGGCTGAAAATGGCAATCATTTAAATGAAACTTGCTAAAAGAAAAACAAACAACCTTTTAATCAAATACTAAAGTTGATGTATATGTATATTTATGATGCTGTGGCACAGTTTGTTCACTCAGAGTCAGATTAAAAACAAATTCAAATTTGTCCACCCGATTCTATTTTATTTATTTTTTTTTTAGAACACTACTGTACAAAAATGACACTCTATGAACAATTTAAATAAACAACCAAACGTTTTGGTTTTTAACATCTTATTTTGATTTTGTTAACATTAACATATGTTTCCATAAATCACACTTCTCTTTCCTGAGATCATCTGCCACCAGCCAACAGGTGAGTCTCACAAAGAAGATATTAAAGCCACTTATTTCCCTGCATACATTACATACAGCTAATTACCAGTTGCTTCTAGTAGTCAGCTTGAAGCCTAGTTTACTTTCAGCAGATGCATCTTAGGAAGACACACAACAATCTAATGAATTCACACATCAGCATCTTTCTTTGCTAAGTTATATTTTTGTTCTAAAGATCTCAATGGGGAAGCCCTGTGCCAGACTAACCATTGATTTTGGATATGGTGCATCTATTAGCTATTAATGAAACGGTTAAAGAAAATTTCAGCAGGACTTCTGTGGAGACTCAGAAGTCAAATAAATAAGTGGCATATATAATATATGAAGCATGTCTGAAGATCCCAAAAAGCAAAACTACACTACATGCATCTGTAATATTAGTAACAAAGTATGAATTTGAAGGTAGAAATAAACTAATATAGACAATACTTTAGAAAAAGTTTAGGAAAACTAAACTAGACCAAATTTAGCCCAACTTACTTAAGGTTTTTCAACCACAGAAACTTTATGTAAGCAACACAGATTATTTTTGATAGTGATTATAAAGCTTGAAAGAAACCATTAAATCCCACAAAAATATCAGAATAAGCTGCAATACATGCTTAAATATTGTTAAAGGTTTATCTGCTGATAAATAGGATTTAGACATGACTTGCTGTGCAACACAAAGCATAACAACCTGTTTCTCATTCAAATCTTTGTGTAAAACCTGTAAAAATTGTCATAAGTTGTTCACTGAATGAAAATGGCATTTTTGCTATCTTTGAGTGAAGTTGGTTGACATCCCATACCTCAGCTTTGCTGTTCTTTGCATTTGCAGCATCCTGAGGGTTTGTGCTCGTTCGCGTTTCCTCCATGGTGACCAGCTTCAGCTTCAGGTAGGACACTTCATCCATTAGATCCAGCTTCTGCGTCTCCAGAGAAGTCCTGCTCCTCAGCTCCTGAAAAACAAACAAACAATGAATGTACTTTGTAGATCCGATTGCACACATGGAAGAAAAAAAACAAACACTTATGTCGCTTTTGAAAATGAGCAGAAAATGTTTTACATGTGTCGTTCATGCAAGGATTCCACTCAGCACAATCTTCTTCCCACACTATGAGAAGTCTGGCTGGGGGATAAAGACCCCACAAAGCTAAATATACATGCTCTCACGCACACACAGGCTTGCTGCAAACTATTAATAACGCTGTCCTTCATTGGTAGAGAGGAAAAGAAAGCATGTCTGGAAAAGAGGCAGATAAGAGATGTCGTCTCCCATGAGCATGATAAAGTTTTAGTTTTTTATGACTCGTATGTAAGCTTTCAATTCCTCATTCAAACTACTTCCAATTCCTCTTATGTGTCTACAAAAATCAAACTTTAGCTGTGAATGTCATTATCTCGACCAAAATACTTTTGAGAGAAATTGAAAAGGAAATTAACTAGTGATTTGTTTTTTCATCTCAGGATTAATCCAAGAATATGATCGTTCTTTTTTTCTGAAGTTGTCTTGTCGAGTGACTTGCTTACGTTTTAAAACGTTCATTTATTTGTTTATCTCGCACACCATTTGTAGAATTTTCTATTCATTTAACAGAACGTTAAGGGAACCGTTTACAGAATGATCAGCACACGATGTACAGTAGGTTTAACTTCTTACCCAAAGACACTTTAACATGAAACCTTTTTAACAATATAAACTTCTCATTCATGGTAATACTAAGATACATAAATGGTTAATTGATTTTTGTCAGCAGGATTTCAGGTCAAACTAGAGTCCAAATCAAAGTGAGATATTTAACTAACCAGGAACAGAGGCAGATTTTTTCCCTCTCATAACAACATTACAAATTCAACATTTAGCTGGGCAACTAAGATTCACTTTTTTTTTTTTTTTTTGAAAACAAAACACTAATTGGTATGTGTATCAAAGGTCTTTTGATAGAAAGTAGCATTTTGTCCCGACAGAATGGAGCTCAGAGTTGGGGAACAAGGCGCACTCCTCCAAATCGTGCCTGAGTTTTGCTGTGCTGGTTGCTTGGAGACCAAAGGAAGTAACAAGGTTTTTAGGCTGCAGTTAGAATACAGGTGGGCATACACAAGCCTGGGATTACATTCCTCAGCGAGAAACAGGAAAAGCAAGGAAAGAAGTCACATTTAGAAGAATTAATGGGCTTCATGGTGACATCGTCAGAACTGGGAAACTTTAGCTCCTTTTAGCTGCTACACCAGAGTTTGTGTTAAGGTGTAAGAAGCTTTTAGAACCCATTCAACTGGACAAAAATGTCAGTGGCATTAAGAAATCAAATGATTTGTAATTGGAAATATAACTGAACAATTTCTCCATATAATCATATGATGATATAATTTTAATAAATTATTTACCCATCTATCTATTCTTTCTTGTGCTTACTGTTCAAAAGTCACATTAAAAAAGCATAAAAGTCAACACTCTGGCCACAAATGAATACAGTTCCACTCAAAGTGGACATAGTAAACAAGTTGTGTCAACACCACAGCCACACGGTCAGACAGTTAAAAGCCCATAATCACTGCAGCTCAGAAAATCTGCTTAGTTATGGCAGCTGACTGTCAGTTTGCAATCTCACACCAGCGTCATATTACAGAGGGATAAGCTGCAATATTTAGAGGTAATTTATCAGACGTCTGTGGTGGTGTGCCACAGCTCAGCTGCTTGACATTTGCTTTTGCTAAATTGTAAGAAGCAATGCATGCCAAATTATCCTGTCCTTAATATGCCTTGTTGCTCCTATCCTAAAAAAAAAAAAATCCTTGATCATCTCCAAACTGGGGTAAAATAAATAACACACAGAACTGTCTAAAACTGGACTCCAAAGAGGTTATTTCTATAGAAACCCAACTGGTTTAAATCAAGAGGAACTTAAAGTAGAGTCTACTTTAAAATTATCAAGGAAAAATATATTTACAATGGCTTTGTTTTATTTTTAAACCTTTCCGTTTCACCAATTCATCTTCAGGGTTTTTCATACTCCAAAACAAAAACTGCTTTAAATTTAAAATGCATTAATTGAATTGACATTCTCACTGTGGCAGCAAAAACACAAAAAAGAATTAAAAAGATAAAAACACAAACATTTATTTCAAAGGTATATTTAAAATCAGAATTTAGTGAATGGTTAAGGTCAGTAAGCTGTACCTGACGAACTGTTGGGACTTTAATGATGACCTTGTTTGGAGACATATCATTTATCTGATTCATCTGGGTGTGTGCAGGTCTTGCTTCCTGTCCGAATCACTTCATTACAATACTGGTGAAGAATGTACAAAGGACCAGAACAGCAGTTTCAATTGGGAAATGTCATGTGAACAAAGTGTGGGAGGATGACATCCGGGATAATGATGAGTGTATTTCACTGTGCTGACTGTAAGACCATTTCATGTAACTTTAGTTATTTTTATGTATACAAACCTGAAATAGCTAAAGGAAAGACTGGACATGGAGTCGTAGGGACTCTGTAAACGTTTTTAATGACATCCTAAAACATATTATGATTGCATAGTTTAATATGTTGACACAAGCTAAACCTTCTGCTTTTAATCACCTAAACACCATCATTTGTTGATTGCAATTTAACACAAAAACTGATGTCAACAGATTTAGGGCTCTAATAATGGGACATTTGCCAGTTTAACTAACTAGTCACTATCTAAACTAGCTAATAAATACTATTTACATGAGTGAATATTGTAGCAATAAATATTTACTGACACAAATATACCTGATGAAAAATTGCATAATTTTTTAGGTCAAATAAAAAACAAAAAGACTCTTAAATTTAGAGAATAAATACAAATAGGAAACTTAGAAAAAAACATTACATTTTTCAGTATCATTCATTATAGTATTTAAGAGAAATCTTTTTGCAGGTCAAAGCTTTACAAAAGTTCCTGGTTAGAAATCAGCTACAAAACTATGATTGGTGCATTTTTATGTAGATAATTGAGTTTCAAACTAGTTCATGCAAATGCAAGCACACAAATAGTGAACTGCAAGAGGAAACTGAGGTCTGAAGATAATACTGAATAATTAGTCAAAGTGCTTGGCAAAGGTAAGGGGAGCAGCACTCATTCTCTGTTTTACTGTCTTTATGTATCAGATTTATGAATCATATTTTATTACCAACTACATTGCTGAACAAATTAAGGAAATAAAATTTTCAGGAACTATAGGTCAAATTCAGTGTTTAAAGGTACTGGCTTGTCTGCACAAGCAGTGTTTACTCATCAGTGATGGAAATATTTGGATTTATCAGCAGTACATCAGAGCCTCGCATAATCCTTGTTGCACCGACGACTTATTTTAGCTTGCTCACTGACAGAAGCAGTCCAGCAGAGCGAGCAGACATGTCATCACAATTTTAAATCCTTCCAATCTGACTCCTACACATACACAAAGAGGATTTAAGAACCCGGAGAAGACGAAACAAAATACCACACGAGACGCAGACCACTGTTATCAATCCCCGCACCTAAATCTCTCTTTACCAAACGTCTCGTATCACTTTGTGTGTTTGATCAATGGTCAAAATAAGTACAGCAGCTGCATATCAGTGCTGCTGGAGCTTCAAATCATGACTGACTGCAGAAAAGATTTACTGCTGCAGCAATGTTAGTAATTTGCTGTCAATTGGAGAGGCTGTATTTTGCATTTCTACATAAATCTAGAAAATATTAATTAAAGCTAACAGGACGATAGAAAGATGCATAACACCCCTGATAAGGCTATTTATGTCGGAGCCGGAGCCTTTTCACACTCGATGCGGGCAACAAGGGGGACAAAGAGCCCATTGAGACGTTTAAACAGAAGGCTGATTCTGTGGCAGTCCGGGTTGGGGTCCTTTTGTGTCCAGGCTGGCAGAACTCATGAGTTTGCTTCACTGCTGACGTCAAGAAAAACAACTGGAAAAAATCCTGGCTTGATCCATTGTCAAACTGGCTCAGAGGTGGTTTTAGTCACCTTGACCACAGAAAACGTAAAAAACACATGAGGCCAGACGATCCAGTTTGTGCCGCGTTTAAATGAGGCGTCAGAAGACGCACGCGTTTCAAAAAGCCTGAAAATACTATGTACATCTTTATTTTCCAACATCTGGATGAAAAGGTATTCAAGAAAGTCCAGACTGAAGCTAAAATTATTTTTGGTCCACTGGACTATAATTACTATCTGTTGAGCTAGCTGCCAACGTCAGCATGTTCTCACAAATATGCAACATGCTGACAGAAGGAAAAATGTCTGTTGTTGAGCAATTTAGTTTGGCAATTCGCTGTTTAGCACAAAACCCAGAGGAAAACTTCAGTGATCACATCAACCTTCATTATTAATCCTCCAGCAACTTTAAATGTACAAAGTATTATAGCATTCACAATTGTATTTTGACTTTTATCATGATAACCAAATGCTGCTGCTTGTGTTTTAATTCAGTGCAGATGGGAAAACCAATATAGTACAAAAATTATTGTTCAGTATTTGTAGGTTTAGGAGCAATTAACTTACACGAGCCTCATTACAAATTAACTTGCTTCACTTGTTTAGTTGTAAAAATTAAACTAATTAGTTATACAGACTTACTTCACACAGAATAATACATTTCAAGCATTTATTTGAATTAAAAGCTAGTGAAAGTATAAAATGTTTTTTTAATGTAGAAATTTAGAATGATGGATGGAAGCTGGGATATAAGGATATAACTATAATGTGCAGTATATACTGTTGATATTTTTCCTGGGTATGAAACATGCAAATTATCATATTAGAAGCACTAATAGTCTACTTTAGGCTAAATATCTTATTTTGCATTCCAAGCGTCTAAATTTAGGCAAGATATATGTGCCACATTCAAGTTAATCTCAATTTAAATCTGTTGGACAGCAAAAGATAGAATTGTATATAAACTGAGGTATTAGTGGGTTAAGTGTGTTGTATATATGATTTTTGATTGATTGGCTGATTGATTACAATACTAAATAATGCGATTTTAGTATTACCAATCATGCTAGCGTTACAAGACAAGTTACCTTCATTCTTAGTTTGCTTTAGGTCAGACAAATGTTGTCTCATTCATTCAAAGAAATTGTTGAGCTTTGACTTGTGTAACCTACTTGGTTTAACCCGACTTACATCAGCTTGGAACATAGGAGTCAAAGGAGGTCAAGCCTAACTGGAATAAGCAATAAAACAAACTGGCACTCCTTTATTTATTAATTTCCTCCCTAAGCTGAAACCTTCAGCACCAACGTTTAGCCATTCAGCTGCCATACTGGTGTTAATTACCGCCAGTATGGCTGTTACGTTTGTAATTTAGCTTTAATTATTTTTCTTTCATAGTAAAGTTCATCTATGAACTTTACTGCAAGTTCCAGTAACTTCAAATTAAAGACATTTTAAGATCTTTTAAAAATAATTAAGATATATATGAGCTTTCTGTTGAGTACAATAGAGCTGTTCTTGCAGCTGTGGCATGTTTTAGATATCAGTAGTGGAGGTGTGCGTAGCTGTAAACTTAGGACATCTAAAAAGCCATAAAAGAAGATCCTCTAACCACAAACATTCAGGTTGAAGCTGCACAAGATGGATGTGATTGTGATTTCCAGCTGGCTGGCAAGGTATGCAGGTAAACATAGAGCCGTTGAGTTGTGTGCCGCCCAAATACTGATGCTATCAGTAGTTCTTTTCCATGGTTACCTTTTTTTGACTTATAATTTCAAACAAACATAGTTTACTCTTTTTAAAAAATAATAAACATACCAGCAATCACAAAAAGTTAAACATAAGGTGACTGACTAACATGACATTAAATAATAATCACATTTAATAGGAAGCATTTTACACATGTGCAGCACTATTATAAGCACTGCTTTAATTTAAATAGAATATCAGATACCATCGGATGACAGAATTAGATTTTTTGCAAATGTTAAAATTCACAGCAAATAGTATTTTATTTGTTTTTACATGTTTTACCTGTTGCAGCATCTCCTCTGTGGAAGCCAATTTCTGTCGATGCTCTTCCAAAGAAGTTTCCAAGTCTCTGATTTTCTCTCCCTGAGCCTCAACTTGGTCCGTCAAAACGCTTACCTGTTGGAGAACAAAATCCTTTAAGATGGAGGCTTTCCATTTTTCTCCTTAAGAACCACAAAATAACAATGAAGTTCACTTTAAATCCCAACTGAGATTACTTGAAGCCTTCAAGCAGTACTCAAAAGTTGCGGAGGATTGCTCAGCAATTGACTGGGATAGTGTGATTTTCATCTTTAGCATTTTTCCAGATAACTTTCATAGTACAAGATAAAAGCTAAAATAGTAACTAAAGTAAAGTGCATCCCACAAAGGTGTTTCTGCAACTTTGGGAACTAATGAAAAACATAAACAACATGCTACTGACATAGCATCATATTGTGCAGTAATCCAGAATTTCATTGTAATACAAACTGATATTTTTTGCAAGAAAGAGACAAATATTATGCCAATAGTATATATATATTATATATATATTATATATATATATATATATATATATATATATATATATATATATATTACCAAATAAAACAATAACAGTAAAATTTGCATTGTTATTATAAAATGATAAAAACATTTTAAAAAAACATTTTCAATTCAACCTTTGTTTTTTAAATATATATATATATATACTGTCTTTGTTTCTTTCACCAAAAACTTGTAACCAATAAGTTAATACTAAAACCATGCAGTAACCATAATGTTTAATTTCTAGGAATCAGAATAAGGCCCCTTACTTTTGTATCCGACATCCCACAGTGGGACGTCCACCCAGCTTTAAGAGTTATTGCCATAGGGCTCAATTCACCTCTAACTAAACTCAATGGAAAGAACAAATGCATACAATTTCTTTTATTGTGGTTGCAGTCTGCAACAAAACCCTACCAAAGGCCACGAATTTTGGACACCAATGGTTAAGATCAAAGTACATTTTTGTGCTAGGATGATCTACTTAAAGATCAGACTGAAAACAATTCAGGTGTGTTCGCAGCAATTTTCTCCGTCCAGTCAAGGAAGTCAAGGAATTTTGCACAAAGGAATGTAAAATATCTCAGTCTGGTAGGAATGTAACCCAAAAGACTTACAAACTACTGCAAAATAAAAAAGTTTCTGTAAAACATTGACTCAGGAGACCTGAAAAATCATGCATCGTTTTCCTTTCACTTTGAGTTTATAGATCTACCACATCAAACGGTAAGAAAATACTTTGAAGTCTGTTGTTGTGATGCGACAAAGTGTGGAAAAGTTCAAATGGTGGGAGTTATTCTAAAAGGCTCTATATCTATGAAGTTAGAAACTTTTGTCCTCCAACTCACTTTCCGTAAACAACACACATTTATACTGGCATATCTCAACATCGAGTTCCACAGCAACATCCATTTACTTAGCAACTTGTCACTCAGGAATGCGTTTCACAGTTACTATAATCTCCCAGACAACACATTTACCTCCTGCCAAACACACTTTAACCCTTCTTTTATTACCGCAGTGTGCTAAATCCATCTGACAGCAGCTGATTCTCTGTCACTTCTCTGACTTTCAGCCCTGCAGTCATGTCTTGTCTCACAGCCAACTTTTTCACTCAGCACGCGTTAAATGATCCAACTACCCCTTCCTTTCCAACAAGGCGCCAAATGCAAGAGAATGACAGCAATGACTTGCTTTTAAAACACTTCTAGGCACACAGTCATGTAAATCACAGGTAGCCAATAATTAAAATGAATGTATCTTATCACCAAAACAAGAACCACAGCAAACACCTCTAGCAGGACTGCATGAAGTGTAAGAAGGAAGTTTAAAGTACAACGTCTTACCTCCGGTGAACACAAAGAAATAGTTCCTTATTACTACACGGACGTCATGAGCCAACCCCAGAGCGTATGTCCGCTAACGCAGAGAGAAATAAATGTTGAAGCAGAGCGACACCTCAGATCTGCAGTCCTGAAGCTGAAACAGGTAAGGAGAAAGTAAAGCGGAAACCCACAAGAAGGACAAACTGTCAACAGCCAATTAAATCCTCCGTCAAAGAAACAGAAGCCCCGGTCATCCCTGGTTATCAGCCAATCAGAGCTGATGTCAGATGAGGAATGTGTAACAAGTAGGTGTGCATGTGGGGGAGAGGTGGCGGCAAGGAATGAGATACAGACTTTATGATAGCTTTGTGAGCTGGGGTCGTTCAGTCGAGTGTGAGCGTTTGCAGAAAAAAAAAAAAAGGTGCTTTTCAAAGAGCAAAACAAACACAGACAGGAAACGGCAGCCTGAGGAGCAGCTTCATAACAGCTAATTAAATCTGAGGAATTAAAGACATACTCTGGAGATCACAGCTGCCTGAACTAGCTATTAAACTGATCTGAGCGCACAGAGAACCTGTTGACATCACATAGTTCTGAGACCTGTAATCATCCCGTACCTAAATTTTACTGTCTTGACAGTTATAGTCGCTGTCGAAGTTGTCAGTTTTCGCATGTGGTTGTGAAAGTGTTGATTTGTAATGAAGTAACACAAAATATATGGGGGTCTTTAATTATAGACTATAACAGCTGGAATGACAGCAAAAATCCTGCCAGAAGTTAATTTTATGGATTTAAATTACCGTTTGAAAACTAACAGGAGATGAAGCATTTTGCATATTGTTTCATTAGCATTTAAAATTACTGAAAAAAATTTTCCTCTGACCTGCAGCACCAGCGATTCCTTGTCTCCTTCTAGTCGAAGTAGTCGTTCCTGATAGGTTTCATTGTTGGCTGGAGTGCAGAGGCTCACCTGGACGCAACCCACAAGAAAAAAATCATGCAGTTTAATAGGAAGCTTATGTAGGAAGAATGAGTAGAGTATGCCAAAAAAGTCCTAAGGTTTTCCATACAAACACACCAGAAATCATAGTGGGGAAGTAGCTGCAATACTTCAGAAAGTTGATTTAAAAAACGTCTGCAAAATATGAGCCCATGATTTGGTATGTTAAGTACTACATTATAAATTGTCTAAATTTGGGCTTCCAATCATCTATTGTGTAGAAATATTACTCACTATATAGGTGATTTCTAAATCCATATGCTGTTTTACACTCACTGTTTAAGGTCACTGTTGGTCAGATTTACATAAAGAGCTCACAGAATGGCCCTTGTTTAAACTGGAGTCAGATGATGTTTCATTTAGATGATGTTTCATTCCTATGAAACATCATCTGACTCATCTGAGTCTCATTTATCTCAAAACGGACCCGCACCGTCACCGGGGCTTGCGATAAAACTTTCATAAGACCTCTCTGTTTCCACCACTGACCTTTGAGTGGGACAAAACGTATCTTATATAAACTGTTATGGATATATTTCAAGTCCCATGGCAAAACAGGAAAAGAGCAGGAAACGAAGCTGCATCAGGCTCTTATCTAGGAATAGAAAAAGCTTCTCTAACATCTGTAGCATCCACTCCAGTACAAAAGGAAGAGACATTCTGGGTCAGAATATCCCCCAGTTCTCACCAGAATTACATTTTTAACAACTTGGGAGTTGAAAATAAAACTCAAGCAAAGTAACTGCAGATGAAGAGCTGGAGCAGTTTGCATTTCTTTTCAGATTATGCAGTCATTTTGGCCTAAAGCTGCTCCTTCCTCAACTGTCACTGTCAACAGGGATTTTCCAAAAGAAACTGGAAATAAGACGCTTTTGGTTTCTATCAGCTTTAGAGCTACAGACAAGCTCACAACTTTAAATAAGAAGAAATTTATTTGGCATTTTATATAAATAAAAAAAAAATTAATAATCAAAGCAAATTTTTCCATGTCCATAATGTTAAAAGTAGTCTTCATTTTGTAGCGTTACATGAAGCTAGACTTTGGACAGGAGAAGCTCTTCTCTCATTTCTCAACATTTATTCTCCTAAATACAATCTTCAAAAACATATGATTAATTTTGTAATTCATGGCGCCCCCCCTTTTTTTAATTTCTATGAACAGAAAATAAATAAATAAATTGTGCAGGGCCCCTATTGGTCAGGGGCCCTTACAGATGTCAGAACTTTTCACCCCTGAACTGAGCTGCCTTCATGCAATGGTTGGGCTCAAACTACAGATGGTGTGGAGTTCAAAAGCAAGTCAGCGGTTCTGGTTCAAGCATTTGATGAAAATTAAGGTTTTACCACCAAAATAGTTCCATTGCTTAGCTAGGGCTGGCGCCAGAGCAAGTTTTAAACTTGTTCTAAACGGTTTGTTTTTCTATAACCCGAGAGCAAACTAGAAGCTACATTATTACACCACTACTCTCTTGTATAAAATGTTTGATCCTCCCACTGACGTACAAAGCGTTTCTCGGAAGCGCAAAAAGATGCATTAAGTTCACCAACATAATTTACTAATATGCTTTAAAAAAAAGCTGTTGAAATTGTGAAGGTATTATCCCAATCAGTTGATCTCTGAATTGATCGGTAGCAGAAAGAGGACCTCAATACATTTAAAGCAAGACACTCAACACTAACAGATGGTAAAGTAACGGTAAAGTAACGACTATAACTTCTGGTAAGATGAAGACCTCCTGTTATCGCTGACTTTCCAATCAGACTCCAGAGAGGCAGAACCATGTAAGGATGGTGACGCAGTGCTTGAAAGGGCCGATGACGGAAACCAGGCCAGCCTGTTTTCATCTCTCTGTCAATGCCTCATGTGAGAATGGACGGAGAAGAAGTGGGCACATCAAAAGTTTTCAGTAAATGTGTCAAATCTGTCTCTTGTCAGTGTTTGTAACACTGTTCAAATTTTATAAAGCTAGTTGGAATTTAGCTCTCTGTTTTCAGCAAAATTCAACCAAGTTGTACCAGTTAGGGGATTTCCAAAATCGACTAACCACTATGACTCACTTTATTGACTCCCACAATTTTTACGACATGTTTAACAACAACACTAGAATTTATCCAAAACACTGGTTTTGGATAAAGAAAAAAACTAGAAAAGTAATATGAAGAATGTGAGTCCAGATCTCCTGGAAAATATAAACTGTCAAATGAGAAAAAAAAATGAGAAAGCTCTTCTACTTTGACAGCCGACAGTTTTGTCAAGATCATTCCAGATGTCAGGAGATAAAGACTAAATTGACAATATCTTTTTCCAAGTTTTGGTTGGACCAATGGACATGGGAGTCGGTTGTTTGAAGTCCATTTTTCCACTCAGGGTAAAGTATGTTAAAGATCACATACTCTCACTGCATAAAGTACTTCATACGGAAAATACATGGGGACTCACCAGTTTCAACTGCTAAAGAGGGTGGAACTCAGTTTATGATCCCAGAGTCTAAGAATGCATGACAGAGTGAAGCACACTCCTACTTTTAATGATTTCGGTGAAAAAATGTCACTGGTCTTTGGAACAAAAACACAGGGACCTTTTAAAAGCTTTACATGCATTTCCGAAACCACCAAACTAAAAAAAGAAATCACATCCAAAAGGTAATGTTACCATTTTCTGTGGCTATATAAACGTTTGTTTTCATGTGTTTGATCCAGCAGTGTGTGGTTAACACATATGAAGTTTGCATGATGTTACCATGAACATGTGGGTTCTCTGAGTTTTCTGGCATATTAGGTTTACTGTTCTCACTAAACTTTTGGGTTTTAGTTTGCAAAGTTATCGGTCCTGACTCTTGTGTGTCTGTTTTACCCTGTGACATCCTGGTGAGAATCCACCCTGCCTCTTGACCCACTTACTGTTAGAAATCCTCAATTTCAACCCACTCGCGATGGATAAAGCAGGTTTTGACAATGGCTGGAATCGTTGGATGTGACAATTATTAATCCAGGTGACGTGAGTGAGATGTGAGATACGCATTTATGTGCACAGGCACTTGAACAATGGAGCAAGCAAAGCAGTTGTTCCCCAATTTTTGAAAGTCGAGTTTCTGCTCTCCTATGTTTTCACCCAAAGAAATCTGATCAGCCACTGAAGTCAAATAAGTTGAAGTCTCTGTTTGGCTTAACTGCAAAAAAAACAATAATGTAAATAATTCCCCTCATCAATTTAAAGCCCAACTGAGTCTATATTAGCTGTGCACAATATGAGTTACTACTCTGCAGTGTGACCTTTCTACTTAAACTGTGTTGCAGCAGTTCTGGCCAGGTGTCTCAATGGGACAAAGCTGCATGAATAAAATTAAATGAGTGGGTACAAAATGGAGGCTGATAAACGACTAGAATTAAAAAGTAGAAAAGTTGTATGAAAAAAAGATGTTAAAAATTACAAGACGATCTGTTTAATTTGAAGCAGGGGACATCAAAATTAGGGACAGTTAAAAACTCACACCAAGTCAAGTCGAGGAAGGACTTGACTTGGTGTCCTATACAACTCATGACAGCACAACGTATCGCATAAACTGTGGACAAACACTTCTATCAGACATTCAATGACGTTTCTTAACCGCTGATAAAATCTCACATGGCACATTCCCTCTCTGATTAAATCCTGCAGAATCAGTCGCAGCACCGTCAACAACCATCAGCTGACAGATAATGCTTCTAGACTGACACCAAAACCCATGAGAAGAGTGTCTTCATAAAAGCCACTGCGACTAAGAGATGTAGCTCTACTTTTGGATTGTAAGGGAAATTACATCAGAAAACAGCCTGTTGCCAGGAAAGAACACAATACAATCGGGACAATGACATGCATCCTCAGTAGATCGACAACTCCCGAACGGTTGCAGAAGAGTTTCTACTTTCCCTTTCAACAGTACTTTTCCTATTTGTTGCCTGGAAGAAAACTCCTTCCAGGCATGCACAGATTGCAAAATTAATTGTGTGGAATGTGCATGACAGACATGAAAAACACAAACACGAAAAGGACGCAGCCCTCACCTTTTTGAGCCAAGAGAAGTGCCTGTAGAAATCAATGGGAGTCTCCATGCTCCCAGCCCATCACTGGCCTGACTTTTTTCTTCTGTTTCTGCACGCGTTTTAAGTTTGTGTGTGCAATTCTTCCAAGTACCAAAAACAACAAAAAAGTAAAAGTGAAGTTACTAACCGCTGCACAGCATTCGAGTGCTGTTGCGATGTTCACAGCTGTGGAGGAGGAGGAGGGTTTTTATGATCTCTGCCTCCTGAGAGGGACAACTCCCCTCTCCCTCACCCCCTCCTCTTTATTCTGTCCTTCCTTTCGCTCGTCAATATTACTACTTTTCTCTCTCTCCTTAGCAACTGCTCTTCATTCCAAAGTTTCTGAAAGAATAATCATTCTTTTCCTGTGGACCAACACTGCCTCCTCTGTCTCCCTTTCTTTCTTCATTTTAGAGTTGCTTAGCCTATTTTTTTTTTCCTCTCTTTCTGCCGAGGTCCGTCTGACAGCCAAATGGCCGAGTCCAGAGAGGAGGGGGTAAGTGGGAGGGTTTTTCCTCAGTCTCTGTCATCTGTTCTTGAGTTTGGATGCCAGAAAAGCGAACAATGCAGCAACAGACTCATGAGCACAAACAAACACAAAGTTTCTCTCCCCCTTTGAATCAAGTTGAAGTCATGGTGCTGGAAGACTTCAAAGTAGAAGCCTGCGTCGGCTCCATCTGCGCGTCTCATCATTTTTTTGTTTCTTTGTATTTAAAACTACAAGCCTGGGGTCCCATTTCCTGTTTATTTTGCAGACACATTCATCAAAACAATGTACGCCACTTGTCATGAAAAAATCATGTACACATAATGAATGAATGCACCACAGGTAAAAAGCAGCAGATTACAAATGATTTATGCTCATCAAATGGAAAAACAAAGTAGAAAATGCATCTTTGGTCGCACACATTTTTGAAATCAAACTGTAATATATTTAACAAAGGAAAATTGTTGAAGTAAATTTAAGTACATTTTTACTTAATTCTTCAGAATTAACAGTAAAAAATACCTTTTAAAAAAAAATTAAGATAACGTTCAATTGAATTTCATTTTCATCTAGTTAAATTAATCCACATTGTACCATTACACCTCAGATGAATATATAAAATGTTTTCTCCCATAAAAACAAAAACTACTCACTGTGTTCCCAGTAATTACATATAAACATTGAAATTAAACAACTTCAGCCGCACCGGAGGCTAGAATTGATCTCAGCCTTTGCAGTACTTCAAAATGAGCTTAAAAAAACCCTCGATGGAAACACGGCTAATTTCTGGTCATAAGCTCATGAGCTTAAGCTCAAGTACACTTAAGTTCATGCTGCACGACAGTGATCCAAAGTATTCCAGCAAATTCCCTTCTAAGAAGCTAAACAGCGGCTGATGTCAAAAACCAGAACTTAATTCTAAAGAATGAGATGTTGTGAAATGTCCGAAAGCAAGTTGTCCATCCTCAAAACCCTTAAATATGTCTGAATTAATTCATTCTGTAAAGACGAGTCTGCCAAAATACCTCCACTGTGAAGAAAAAATCTCCAAAGAGTTCTGGATTGGTTTGGATGGCTGATATTTAATTATGATATCTGCTTCATATACTGTACAGCTCCAATGGAAACCCCATAATCATCAGATTAGCAAGTACCAATTCCTATTTTACTAATGATGAAGGTCAAACGTGTTCTTTGGTCCTGAGGGTGATGATCAAAATGCTGATGAGATTGAAGACCCCAAACAATGGTTTAAATGTGTGAATATCATACATTACATTCATTATGCATCAATCCTAATACTATTCTGAACGAGACGTTTAGTCAGTTTAATGTGTTACAATGCATACAAGTCAACAAGAAAATACACTTTATTTGTGATTACTACTGTATCTTCCAGTTCCAGCTTCCAATCGCAGTTTTTTTTCATAGTTTGGCCGGGGGTGAGACTTATACTCCAGAGCGACTTATGCGTGTAAATTAACACATCATTATATCACATCACATGCTATTTTCACACTAAACCACAAGAGGGCGCTCTAGGCCTGTGCTATTCTACCTTCGGAGTTGTTTAAAAGCGACAACGAGGACGAAGATTTCATTGCGTTTAGTGATTTGGAGAGACACAGATGGTTTGGTAAACATGTTGGCATGTTATTTATGCGATAATTATCTGAATAACTCTTAATATGTCATGTTAACATACTAGTCACATTCTCAGTTTGTTGTTTGTCATGTAATGTTAGCATACCGTACAATTATCCAGCCTGTTGTTGCCTCTATTCTATTTTTATTTTAAATTGCCTTTCAAGATGACATGACTGTTCTTGGTGTTGGATTTTAACAAGTAAATTTCCCTCAAAAATGCTCCGGTGAGACTTATACATGTATTTTTCTTCTTTATTATGCATTTTATGGCTGGTGCGACTTATACTCAGGAGCAACTAGTAATCCAGAAAATACAGTAAACTCTCGGCAGGGAATCCGCTTTCCCAATATCTTGTATCTGAAGACAAACATTTGCTCAGTTACTCGTCATCTGATAGTCCTTCCTGTGTATATGTATGAGTTTCACTGTGAAGCATCCCAGGAGAGAAGCCTCAGGGTTGAAGACTAATTATGAAGCCCAAACATCTTTGATCCTGCTCCTTTTAGGTCAGCAGGGCGGTGCAAGAGCAGAAGGAAAAGTTAAAAGAGTACAAGAAGGAGCAGCCAAGCTCCTGTTTTAGATGTCTTCATGATCTGCCAGGCGTTTATTCGTCCGTTTTAAAAATTTGCACGTGAGCAGCTTTTTGTTTCAGCAAGATATGGAGATTTTCCACGTTGCTTCTCAGCCCTTTTCAATAAAAAATTGCTGTGACAATCAGGTACAAAATGAACTGCCTACCAAATGGATTGCCAAACCATCAAACACCATTGTTTCCCCTCAACTGTGCACAACATTCTCTTTGCACATGATTGACAATTAATGTCATGTAAAGTGCATTCATATTCCCAAAAATAATGAACTTGTGCACTGAAAATAGGCAGCAAAAACCGTAGCAGGAACAGGAAGCAGAAGACAAGAGGAAACTCAAAACAAAGAAGGAAAGAATAAGGGCGGAATGAGCAGTGGGTGAAAGCAGCATGGGAGACATCTGCTGCCGAGACAATGCACAGGCTGAAAATCTTCAGCTGCACCCATCTCCATTATTCTGCGTACAATTTGACTTTTCTTTCTGCACAGAAAACAGCAACCTCTGCAGGACAAAGCTCAGCAACAGCAACCAACTGCTTCTGACAGCACAACCAGCTCTATGCCAGTAATCTGATTACTAAGAGCATAAAAACTCTCAGTCAGGACCCTCAATTATTTTTTACTAAGACTGAAGACTTCCCACTTGAAAAACACGCCCAAAAACAAAACCAGCAACAATCATTCCAACATCGCAAGACAATACTTTCAACTTTTTGGAGCAGTTTTACCTTACCTCAGAGTCACAGTCCAAAGAAATCAAGTCCTCCTGCCAGAAACTTGGCTGCTTGAATAAAAAGCTACCTCATTTACATTTATAAAACAGACTTGCATGAGAAAAGAGAGGCTGGGTGCCTAAACGTGCAGATTCTCAGTGAGTGGGGAGACTCTGCACTACTATATAGAGAGAGTGAAGGGGAAAAAGAGGGAGAAGGAGAGGTAAAAGCTGACGTAAACAGAGAAGTTGTAATGACTGAGAGGCCACAAAGGGCCGACAGACGGTGTGAGGGAGGGAACGTAGTGCAGCCAGGAAGTCAATAATAGTTAAGTTGTAATGGTGTCTCCAAGGAAAACGTACCAGAACATGTTCCAACTCTGCTTGTCCTTTTAATGATAAAACACTCACTCCAGTTCTCCAGGTGTTTTAGGGTGACAGAAACAATGAGGAGTGGCATGTCAGGGTAAACATTTACCTCACTTTTCAAATCCTTTCTTTCTACAAGCACCTTGCACAGCGCAATTTTGTCAGGCAGGCCATTTTCTGGCTGGTTTAAGCATCTGATTAGTAAAATAGAGGTAATGAAATAGTCAAGAAATATTTATATACATTTCTTTTATGAAACTGCTTTACAAAAGTGGAAGAAAATACATGGAGAGCGTTTGTCATTTCAGATCCTGTACTTACACTTCCAGTCTGCAGCCAATCGATAAGAGCCTGTGCCGTTTCTGGAGGCAGCTGAGCTCTGAGGTTGTCTCTCTCCTCCTGATTGTTCTGAACCTCCAGAGCAAGTTTGAGCTCCTCGGCTAACTGGACGACCTGCAGAGGACCGGCGCTGACAGGAGAACCCGGATCGTACACGGTGCTGGAAAACTCCATCGCTGCTGCCCTTGAACCTGAGTGGTGAGACGGGATGATCACTCGCTGTTTTATTCATTCAACTTATAAAATTGAAAAATGAATTGGAAGAGCAAATCTGTGCTAACAAAAAGCACAGAAAAAGAACAAGAAATATATTCAACACACTGAAGTAAAGCTAAAAGAACAGGAAGCATGACCGAATTAGATCCAGCCATCTTGACGGCAGATTCCAAAATGTTCATGTGTCACCTGGATTATTGCCCTGTAACTCATATTTAAACAGTGATGGCAACAATAGCACATCTGGATACAGTCAAGTAAATGTGGCTACATAAAACAGCCACGTTATATGGTGGCTCAGCACAATAAATTGTCTAAATGAAACAAAAGATTGGCAATTCTGTCTTAGAGTGGTCTTTAACCCCTCCTGACCCACTCCTCTCAAAAATAGATTCCTGACTGCAAAAGTAAAATATTAAAAAGAAAAAAACTCCCATTTCAACACAACAGTTGGATTAGGGTTAGCACCAAGTGCCAATCTGCAACTTGAGTTTCCACCTCCATCAAGGAACCTCCATTCTTCTTCTTTTTGGTGGATGTTCTTTCTAAACTTAATTTTCAGTCACAATATCATTTGCATAAAGTAATCTGTGTGTATTATAATCCTCAAAAGAGAATCGGAGCTGGTAAAAACCACAATTCAGCAGGTCAGACCTGGTAGAAAAGTTAAGCTCAGCAGCAGTCAGTAAATGCTTCTTCGCAGTGAAAGCTGCTAAATGCATCCTCCATGGGATGCTGCAGACCCCTTTGCACACCTGCTTCCCACCGTCACCCACATAGCTTCACTTACTTACAAAACTTAAAATTTTCCCCATATTTTACAACAGATCACCGTAGTTTAAATTCTTCTTTTCAGGATGAACTTTATTTAGTTTCACATTCCTTAAATGCAGCTACCATTAAAGCAGGGAAAGCATGAGGAGCCTTGTTCAAGTTCCAACTACAGCGCAAACCGAACTCTAACCCAACAAACAACAAGTGGAGCACATTCAGATTATGTTCCCACCAGATCCAAAAACATTATGGAATGTAATATGACCAACGTATCTAAATTCTGTTGATAAGTGACTCTAATTTCCTTGTTAGTGATTGGCTGATGTTATCGCTAATGGGATTTTTAATGCGTTTCTATTTGCGGTCAGTGAGAGCTGGGATAGCGAGCCTCAGAGCACTCAGTGAGCTCAGCGGGTTTTGAAGCAGCTGAAGGAACTGTAAACAAAGCATAATTTTAGTCTGAAATAAAGCTAAAGATTTAAGGTGCTGCTAGTGGAGCTCTCGTCATTTATCGCATGGTGTGATGACAATTTTCTTAACCTAAATGCATAAATGTAGTGAGGAAGAAGAAATACTTGAGCAATACCAGTATTAGGGAAAAGTGCTCAATAATCACCTAAATTTCTGATAAAAACCTTTTTCTCTTTTTTTGAAAAGTCTTGTTCTATCTGCTAATTAGACAAAGCAGTCGGCACCTCATAACTAAAGTATGCTCAAAAATTATTGGTGTTGTACAGATGTGTGAATGTTTGCAAATTCTGTAAAAATACGACTTTGCATAACAACCAATACAAACTGACCCATTTTCATCTCTGACGTTAGTATGGAGCTTTGCACTTCAGTGCTGCAAACACATACACTCAGCCTCTCCTCACCCTGCAGCCCACTTGAGCTTTCACGGCTGGGAATGAAGACTATGCTGCTGGTGCAAGCTTAAATCTTCTTTTAACATGTTAAGCACATCCAGCAAAAACCTTGTGTGATACTTGTTAGTCACAAAGACAGAAGCAAAGTATTTCCTGGAAAAGCCAAAAGATGTCAACAAGAAATGTTCAGCTGCAGAGAGCATGAGCACAAAGCTGTTGAGGCATTTTAAAACCGATGGCCTTGAGATTTACTCAATATCTGTAAAGCTCTTATATCTACACTGGTGCATTCCTAGAATTAATAGTTATATTAGCTGATATCAAAGCCCCTTTGAATATTCAGAAAATAGTCAAAGACTGAAGCGGAAAATTAGAGTAGAAATTTGTCAAAATCTGTGGCAATTTACTCAGAAAATATGGTGCAAATTCATCAGGAAGACAGAAAATGATCAAATGTGGCAGAATACATTAACATAAACAATATTTATCCACACTTTATTTTTCACTTTCAATCCTTATAGACTTAGGAAAATACTTTTCTTGATTCCACAAAAGCCCTGTGTTTTGTATTTACTTGTGCTACACATTTCTGATCTCTAATATATCTAATCTGAAATGTATCCATCTGTCTCTTTTTACTGTGTTACTGGACAGATGCTTTCTGTTCTCCCACATCATGTTGATGGATAACATTAAACATTTACCCTTCTGCTAGTCAAATCTGTACTAGTCAAGGCTGAGAGGGCTGCAGCAAACACACCCCTCTTTGTTTTCTTTTTTTTTAACACACATCTAAATGAGCCTCTTTGAATTTGTGCTGCTTTTGCCACTGATTAACCTACTTATACAGGTTTACTTTCTAGCTGTGTTTTTCAATAAAGCAGCGAGACTGCTGCATTAACCAAGAAAATTCAGCAGCCAGATAAAATGAGCAAAAAGAGATAAAAAGGGGAGCTAAAGTTTATCGTCTGGACTCTGATGTCAAAAGCATATCTTTCCATAAGTAGACCGTTAAATGTTGCCTGACTTTAGAAATGTAGTTTTGTTGACAATTTCATCAAGTTTGGTTCAAAGTCAAAACTATTTAATGAAAATTGTTCTTCGTTTGTGGTCTCTTTATAAACAAGTTGGGAGAAAGCGGCTTAATTGGCACAGAGCAATACGCACAAAGAAGTCCTGACAAAATAGACATTAATATGAGTGAAAGGATTTCAAGTTCCGTAAAGAAAGACATCAAGTCCTGTTTTCAAACTGAAAATTTAAAAACCATTATTAAATGTTTTGAGGACAAAAGACATGAAATCCTGCTTTCAGACTTATAATGTCTGCTCTCGAATTATGGCAGAAATATTCCCAAATGCACACAGTACAATGCTTTCATTCTATTGGCTGAGAGATTGCCAGGCAACGGTACTTTTTTGTTCCAAGTGCAAGCAGAAAATGATCTGCAAGCAAGCACAGACGTTTGCAAGTAGAGATTTGATCCAAGCAGAGGCAAGTTTTGAGAACGAGGAGACAGGTTTGAGAAAGCACAGTGAATATTTGTAAGCGAGCAGAAGTTTTGAGTGAAAGGACTTCAAGTTTTGAGAAGAAAGACACAAAGTCCTTTCAAATTTAAAATTTAACTACAAGTACTAAACATTTTTAGGACAAAAGACAAATCCTGCCTTCAGATTGAAAATGTGCCCTTAAACTGACAGAAAAATTGAGCCTGCATTTTGGTCCACATCAAGCATCATCATGACATTATTATGGGTGTGTAATCTGGAAAACGATGTAAATGTGAATATGATAAAACACAGTAGTTCAAACATATTGAGACATTTATTTTTTTAGCTTAAAAATGTTAATTTGTTGTGCATAAATGTGCAAAATGTGGTTCAAGATGTTTCTCTCACCTACAACAGCAGTATCCATCACTACACCAACAATTTTTCAAAACATAGACTGCATTTAACCCCTTTAAGCTCCCTCATCACACAGACAATCCCTCCTGCCGCTGCCTCTTACCTGCAATGATGTCGTCCATCTGCTCCAACGCAGCCTGCAGCATGTGACTGGCCTCCGTTTCCATTGTGACGGCAGGAAGCATCAGACCTAAAATACTCTGGTGTAAATGGAGAACAAAGGAAAGGAACTTAACATCTGACTTTATATTTTATTGAAAAGGAGAGCATATTCAAATGAAAAAATAATTACATTAATACATAACCTTCAGGGTAAATGTAACAAGATTAAAAAGGCAGCACTGGTGATGTGAAAGTTTCAACAAGCTATAAAGCAACGCAATAAAGAATTTATCTAGCCCAACTTTCTGTGGGTTTTCCCATCTAATCTTTGAGAATAGAGTAAGTGCTACATTCTCCCTGCGGACACCTGAGTGTGCAAATAACTTGGATCCAAAATCTATCGGTTATAGATCAACTGATCAGGCTTTACTAGCTGGTACTGATTTCTGCTTTTCTTTGCCTGTTGATTCAGATTTTTTAAACTATGGAATATAAAAGATTTGCGGAATTCTTATGTCCTTTCAGTAATTAAATATCATAGAAATGTGCAACAAAGATAAAACTGTGCTACAAGTTGATGTGTTTGCAGACTAAAAAGACTAGGAGTTTTCATTTTTACCGCATTAATTTACCAGTGAAAAATTAGCTGACCTGACGTTTACCTCTCTCAGCAGGTCCAGAGAAAATGTGTCAGTTTCAATCGCTACTTTGATTGTTGAATAACTTCAGTTAAGACACCTGTTAATGAAACCATTAGATTCACATTGCCAATATAATCTCTTACCCTCATCCTCAACACAGACCGAAATGACCGGATAGTGTTAAAATCTAATTTTCATGATGGTGTAATTTTAATGACTTACCAACAGAGGTCAGTAGAGTTCATTCATTCTTGACCCCTTATATTTGATCACCTCTATCCTTAATTTATTGATTCTTTAGTTTAACCCTGAACATTTAATTAAATACAAGTGCTGCATGCAAACATATAATGCACATAACACCTGCAGAAAAATCATCAACATCATCAGTTATCCACAAATTTATTAACGTAGGAAATATTCTCCACCTGTTATCGCTGAATTTGGTTTCCCCTCCAATTTCTGCCATGTTGGGGTTTTTTTTTTTCTTGCTCTACATCCTTCCCATCCTCTTGTCTGCCATCCCCTCACTGCCTGCCACTCATGCCTTTTCAGTCATCACTCCTTCAAGGCGCTCATCTCTCTGTCATGCTGTCATGCCGACTTACTAACAAATAGGCAACTACGTGCAAATCGAGGGGAAGGGCGGTGATGTAATCTGTGGATGCCTTGAGAGAATAAACCCCCTACATAGCAGGCTAATGTTCATCTGAATTAGCGGCAACTTTCACTCCATTACGACGGCTGATGCTCCACATAAAACACACTTTTTGGAATTACAATATTGTGCTACAGTCAAGATTTGCCAGTCAAACACAAACATTAGCTGCACGGACAAACGCATGCGTTTACGACAACCCTCATAATTCAATCATTTATTATAATAATATCCATAATATCAGGCCTGTCAAAACCGAGAATGACAGCACCATTCAGACGTTATGACAGAATGAAACCGTTTGACTGCTCTGTGAAAACAGCTGACCATCAACACAACAACGTTGCCTTTGTTTCTGTAGCATGTGCCTGTATGTGAGGAAGTCAGGAAATTCGTTTTCTTGTGAGACTGCATAAACAGGAGGGTGCTGATGCAGGATTTACAGTCTTGTTCCAGCACAGAGCTGACGGGACAAACCGCAACGAGCAACAAACCCGACCAGTGTCTCAAAAACTGCACAGCATTAACCATGACTGTAGCATTGTGATACGTCTGCAGGCATCCAGTGTTGTCTTGTGCTCTTGGATGCATTATTCATGGAATATATATATATATATATATAAAGCTTTATAAGTTACATAAAGCTCTCCAAGCACCTCAAAAATGTCTTCCACTTGGAATAAAAATTATTGTTCACAGTGCAGACATTATCTCTTTGAGTGGGACGTTTTTTTTGTGTTTTTTTTTAAAGAACTTGAAAGAAAAAGAAGCAAGCAAAAACAACTTCTAAGGAAATGAGCCAACAATGACAGCGTAATCTTTTCCCATAAAGATTACTCACCTGAAAAACTAGTCTTCTTACATGGCATCAACCTCCGTCACAGTGCTACATCAGAAACATGTTCTACGGTTTACAGCAGCGCTACACACAACTTTCCGTACTTCAGAAGTTGTTCCTGTTGCAGTAGTTGTAAAATGTTTTATTGTCATTTTAAAGCCAACAGGATTTGCAACTCTTTCTACAAGAACCACCCAAGAAAGCAAGTCAAACATGTTTCACACTGACAGTGCAGTTCATGACGACAATTCATGACAAAATAAGCAACTCTGTTCAGAAGCTTCCTCACACACGCAAACACTCAGACGTCCTGTGCAAACACCTAACGCCCCTCTATGCTGCTTTAAAGTGGGATAAGCTGCTAACTAAAGAGCCACTAATCCCTGAACCTGCAGGGCAAGCACATATGTTGTCAGAAATCAACACCAGTGCCCTGCATGCCTAGAGCATGAATACAAGCATCTATTAGTTCAGGAGTCTAGTGCACATATAAGTACTAAACAAACAACAAAGCGCATCTAATCGGTATTATTCATATTCATAAAGATGCTAAGTGATAACATCAAACATCTGCAAGGTGTCTGAATGCGGTCATATCAAGAGATCTGTTCCATTTTCTGCCTTCAATGAAAGCAGAAAACAAAGAGGTAAATCCAGCGCTTCCTCTTTTCTCCTCCGGGGCTCGTGGTAGTTCAGATGTAGAACCCTGGTAACATAAACTTGAACAAAATATGGAATCAAGTACTCTGCCACAACTAACCTTGAAAGAATACAAACTAAAATGTGAACATATTAAATTAAATCTCAGTCGGTTTTTTTTTTCCTTATACCTGATAGATTTATTTTCTCTTTTAAAATATATTGACAGGTGCAATAACCACAGCGAGATTTTCGGTGCATGATGATTGGGATCACTATTAATTATCCCAAACAAGCAAACAAAAATATAGTCAAACATTTTTTCATAACAAAAAAAGAAAACACTACAATATCCAGCTTGATGTACTCAAGTGTTCTACATTAACAAGCACAAAAATCCACTGTGCAATATGAAATTAACTTTAAAATGAATGTGTTAAAAATTGGTAAATGGTGAAAAGACTGAATTTATAGAGTGCTTTTCTACTCATACCGGCCCGTAAATCCCTTTACACTAAAGCCACATTCACCAAGTCGAATTTACAGACATTCACACACCGATGTACAGATTAGTAAGCAACTTGAGGGTAAGTGCTTTGCCCATGAGCATGAGACACGAAAAAGCTGGAATAGGACTTACAATTTTACGTTTGCAAGATTTCTACTCTACACAAAACCACAGTTACCTTGCAAATTGAAAATCATAAAAAAACAAGAGCCTAAAACACCCCCAACTCACTGCGCACTTGAGATTACTCTCCGGAAAGTGAATTAATAGCTACTGTATTTGACGTGATCAACAAAAAAAGTAAGTAAATTACTAACTAATTCGAAAAATATGAAATATATGTAAAATGTTTTGAGTTTTGCAAACTCCTAAACAACATGCCTTTTCTCCTTCATACAACACATTTTCATACCAATATTATTAAATGTTTATTTAAAAAAAAAAAAAACAATTATTCATTAGTTCCTGTAATTCAATTAAAAAAAAAAGTTGAACTAATGTAGAGTGGGGCAGCAGTACCACAAAACCAGTGTCAAAAGCAGAAAAGCAAGACATAGAGAAGATAGAAGAGGATAATTTCAGAGCTGAGTTTGTGAGCTTGCAAACTAGCTAGATTATCTTTCTGCGTATATCACAGTGGGTAGGCTGTGATATGTGAACCGTGACTGATGCACTGCTGTGGGGGGCAAGAATATAAGTTTAATGTGCCTCACAGCACTGCAAAGCTGTCTGCTGAGCTACTAGCTCTCTTTTGTCCTTTTTCGTCTCATTAAAGTACATCTGACTTGCCTTCACTTTGCTTTTTCTCTGCTTAGCGCTCTCAGTGAAATGTGTTTCCTGTTCATATGATCCAATTCTATCCTTTGTCAGTGTTCTGTGTTAAACTCCAGTCAGTCCACTTGATGTCTGCTATTAAAGCTGTAATCTATTTTGCCCTCAGAGCGAGGGTAATGAACCATCACGCAAAACAACCCATGACTTCCAGTCAGTGATCACCATGGGAGGAAGCAATGTAAACAGACTAACAATACTTTCAACTCTTAAAAATTAAAAAGATTCATTTGTTTATTTACTGACAAAAGTGGATTAAAATTAAATATAAAAATGTAAAGAATTCTCTAAAACGCTGGATAAATTGATGGCACGTGCATTGCAGGGGTTCAATATCTGCATAGAAACTGCAACACAATTAGACTATTGGATTAAGAAAAACCTTTTTTTTGTTCAATCATCAACGCCCCCCAATTATTCTCCAGTTAGGGGGCATGTAATAAAATTAACATGTTTGCACCGTTTTAATCATCAAATTTTCATGAAACTAGAACAAAAAAAAAAGACATCGTTTCAATTAGACTGACGTAAGATAGGTTTATAAAATAAATCTGATATAAGTGCAAGGTCCTAAGAGCAGACATGGGTTTTAACAGCCCAAGCTGAAGCAGCTGCTTTTTGTAAAACTTATATTTTCATTGTTTTAAAACCTCCAGATAGAAAAGCAAATCTGGTACACGTGTAATTTAAATGATAATTATAGAATAAGCTTGAGCTACAGAGAAATGTATTCACTAATAAGGCCAAAAATCACTTTTTGTGTTAGAAGTTGTTGATCACCAAGTGAAACAGCTGGAAATGGTTACTGGTAAAATTTAGCTCCTTTGCTCCTTAGAGGAAACGATTCTTTCTTTCTTTCTTGAGCAAATTTTCTTGATGGCACTTATTGTGAAGTTGTTTTGACAGCTAATTCAGTACACATCGTCTCAAAGACACAGCGGCACTAGCAGAGAATTGAGAACTGCATTAATAAAAATCATTTTGGGGTCAATATTAAAGCAAATCGATAACAACAATGCAAGTTTTTTTACTGGAAAACTAAGTAATTCATAAAAAAGACCTACAGTGCATCTAGATTACCCAGAATAGTGTTGTTTGTATGGTCTGGAAAATGAAGGAGCAATAGAAGCAAAATATACTGGGCAGTCAAAACAATAACCCCCCTCAACTGCCCTTGTTGTCATAAGAGCCTTCACAACACTTGATATAAGCAGCTATTGTGTCTAAAAGCTTGTGGAGATCAGGGCAAACATCACAGATGCTCCGGTCCTGGAAATCAGAACAATCTCTGAGCTCTTCTGTCTTAATGTTGAGCCACAAATGTGCTTTCAGAGTGGGTGTTTCATGTCTGAGTTATAATTTGAGGAGGAAATAGATAAGATTACAATTTCACTTTTCAAGGGGACAGGCTCTCTGGCTCGTCTGCATCAATCCAGCAGAATCGCTCCAGTGCTGATGAAGGATGTGACTAAACCGAACGTTTGGCTACGTACAAGTGAAATCAAAGCAATTAATGATTATATCTTAGTTGGTGAAAATCTCAGTTTCTAAGAAAATTTTTAAATTACATAAGACTAACAAAAGAAATGTTTTAATACATCGAAATTGGCCAAATGAAAAGTAAGCACAGAACATACAACGAATGAACGTAGTTGGTTCTGGTGTGGATTTAATAATTGTCTTTAACTTGCCTCTTTTGGTGCTTATGGTGACTCTTCTCTTCTTCTTGACAATACACAATAGGATCTCTACCTTTAAACTCTGGATACTTTGATTTTTAAATTAAATGCAACATTTAAGAAGACTTTGGACCATCAAAATCAGTCCAATAAAAAGGGGAACAATTATTTGACCATTATTACCCATAATTCCCACTCTCCATCAATCTGCAAAAGTTTAGGATAGTCAGCATGGAAACCTGGCACAAAAATATGCAAGGGAGAAAAAAATAGGAGTCTGCAAATGTAAAAGGGTAATGGATTCGCCTAGACCTTAGCGGCTTCATGCTTCTTATAACCGGGCAAAATGTTATTTATGCCTTCTGAGGAAAACTACACTCAACAATTTAAAACAATGCAAAACAGCAGTGAACTTCAGTGACCCAAAGGAGTCAGTAGTGTGGCATAAGACCGCAACCTTGGGAATAATAAAAAATCAAATTCAACACATTTTCAGCTGCACACTGGTGCATTTGAAACACCATGTAAGACAGGAGAAATCTATGGAAAAATTTTGTATCAGAATCAGATTTTCTATATAAAATTTATAAAAGCAATTTTTTTTTTTTTTTTTATTGTGTGCAATCAATTTTTTCAGTTTAAATCTGCCAGTAAAAATGTGTTTCTGCAAAAATGTGCTGCCACATGTGGTAGCCAAAGTCGAAGCAGTCAGCACTAGATCAGGTCGAGCAGCTTTCAGCCAATCAAATTATATGCATTTGATCACGTGACACCAATGCATGAAAAAGAAATCATACACATAACTGAATGGGATAAAAATTCTATATTATAAATTGAATGTCAAAAAAAGTCTGATTCTAATGAGACAGTATTTCTTTACTAGACGTTCCCTAATTTTGTTCATGTGAGTTTCTCTTCTGAGAAGATTTTGCATTCACAAATATATTCGGTCCACATATTAATTAAAATGTAAATTTTTGCCTCCAGAAACCTGCAAAACTGATTAAGTCAATAACTTTAGTCCAATCACGATTTTATACCCAATGTGTGCGACATATTAAATTAATTGAGTTAGTAATAAATATTACATATTAAAAAAATGAATTCACTGCTCATGTAACCGTAATATAAAGTGAAACTGCAGTGTATAGCTGGGATGCATTATGAGAAATACGTTTTTTTTCTACAGTTTGTACTCTAATTTGCCTAACAAGAGGAGAACGCTGGGAACATTATTCCAGAATGCACTGACTCAGGACAAGACATTTGGTTACGCATGCACACCATATGCAAATCATATATTCCTTTAAAGAATTTTAAAGTTATATAATAATATGAGGTTATAGATGTGAACCCAACAAATACTTGCCTTTTATACACAGAATAAAAGGTAAAGACTCTAATCTTTACCTTTTATACCTTTTATTCTATGTGGAATCTCACTAAAGTCATCGCAGTTTTCACTGAAGTGAAAAACGTTAAGTTTTAAAACTTCAGGTTCCCCATCAGTAGTCCGATGTATTAGTCAGTGGGAACAGGAAAAGCCTAAATTAGTCTGACCCTGTACGTTTGACACAGTCGGCTAAACGTTAACACAGGAATAGACAAAGGAGAACACTGCACGCAGTATCACACAGACAGACAGACAGACAGACGAGCGTTGTGTGTGTTAGTTTACTGTTCCTCCTCATTTGGCTTAGCCTGTTTGGATTAGTGTCACCAGCTAGAGGCCGGACCTAAGCCCCCGAGGCCCTGCTGTCACACAGAGTAAATACAACTGTGTGTGCACGCTGAGCCTCGCCAAGCCAACAAGAAACACCAGATTCTTTGGCAATTAGCATCAATGCGACAGGACGACTGACATTTAAGAGGAAGATGTTCCTTCTGCCTTTTAGTAAAGACTGAAAATGTCCTTATTTTAACAGCAACTGAGTCCAACTTTCACTTTTTTTCTAAAGTTACGTCTCTTTCACTACACATACAGTTCACACTTCAATAAGTATTACAGTATAACGTATCAGTATAACAGATACCATTACAGTAGAGCAACATAAGGGGAAATCCTACTGGCTTTGCATGTAGGGATGTTGAGTTTAAACAAGGTTGAAGACGCAAGTTCACTTATTGAGCAGCTGTGAGAAGTTACAATTTTGCATCTTAAATGTAAATGTATTGGTTTTCATATCCTAACATCAATTAAATTCAGTCCACTTGGTGAGATATTTCACACTGCTATTTAAAAACATACTTCATTCAGTTATTAGATAGGAAGAGAAGTTCCTCTTACTGTCTTCGCTTAAAAGAAACGATTAGTGCCACTAAGGAAGATGAGCGAGTCAGAATGCTGAGCATTATTTCTACTTTTAGAAAGTGAAAGGATTTACTCTAAACTGAAATTATGTTTGCTGCTCCTGGCACTCCTGTGAACTAACATATATTTTTCAAACCTTTTGAATGCCAACAAAACTGATCTGCAGCAGCAGTTTGAATAATAACAAAGCAAATGTCTTGTCCTTTTGAACTAAATCAAAAGCAGTCAAGATTTTTCAAGAAAAGCTGAAAGATCTTTAGAAAGCCTGGAGATCTGTGACTTAATACGACTGAAAGATTACAATAAAGTCTGGCTTGAAAACACAGTTCAAAGTTCTGACGTGACTTATGAACGTTCACGCATCGTATAGCTGTTGAAGCTTGCAAAGCAGCTTCAACAGACTCAAATCATTTTTTTTTGCAAGAGCCAAGTCATAAAGTAAAGCAAAGTCTTTTAAAGCATTCTTAGAAGCATGTTCAAAGAAAAACAAATCTCATTACTGTAGCCTCTCTGTGCATTCCCAATGTCTGGATTTAATCTAAATGCAATAAAAACAAACCCGTCCAGATCTACAAATAATAGAGAATGTTTGTTCAGCTCTAATCCAGAAACCGCTTCCAAAAAACTCACTTTGAAGATCCTGAGATGCATGAAGCAGATGCACGGGTCAAAATTTTGGACTTGAGAGAAGACAAAGACGCGATCACACAAATACTCATGTCTTGCGTATAGCTTCAAAATACAAGGTTATACATGAAAATACAGAAAGAAAAACATATTTTTGTTACATTTTTCAAATAAGCTTTTTCGAGGCAAGATTTGTAAAGTATTGCCTGCATTATAACGTGAAGAAAGTTTATGGATATCTTGTTTCTTTCTCTTTTCCCACTGCAGAGCCACAAAAAAAAACATCTTAATTAGAAAACACCTTGAAGTACAGCTACCAAAATATGGCTTTTCCAACTTAATAGTAAACCTATATTTATTCCTGGCGTGTGTTGAAGGACTGACGTGGCCTCAAGGGCAGAAACCGGCATGATGCTCAAAGACTTCAAACACCAGTGTCAGCAAGCCAGCACTGTAAAAACAGCATGTCAACACCAGTTAATACAAACACACTAAAGACGCACGCGGCCCCATGTGACTGTGAGCAGCTGAAACGAACAAATCAGCAATTAGCTAACAATCGTAGAGGCCCAAAGCCAACAGAGTTTGTAAAGAAGTGCACAGAGAGACCATGAACTCATTCTGCTGTGTGTGTTGCATCTTAGACATCAACAAAGATGATGGGACAAGCTGGGACACATGCAATCAAAATAAGCAAACAAAAGCATAAATGTTATCGGGATATTTAAGTAGTAAGGCATAAGAATGATGCTCTGGTTTATGCTTTATAGTCATCATAGTTCTTAGTATTATCACTATAACAACTGATTCATCAATGACCTGTGCTGCTTTTGCTCTTTGTTAAATAGAGCAAACCAGCGACTTCAGATCTGTACGATGGTTTTGTTCAGATTTGACATTTCAGTAAAGTTTTTGCACATTGCTCAGTGGGAAAACGATTCCCTTTTAATTTGTGAGACTAAACATGGATTTCTGAAAGACCTATGCTGTTTGTAACATGCAGCTGTTTGTAACATGCAGCTGTTTGTAACATGCAGCTGTTTGTAGCATGCAGCTGTTTGTAGCATGCAGCTACAGGTAGATACCCAGCATCGGACAAGAACAACACTCACACACGTGTGTCACCAAGCATTGTTTGGTTACAGAGTGACCATGTAGGACGTGTTCATAAAGTTACGGTTTAGAAACCACAACAATTTTTTTCTGTTGTGTCTTTCCCACGGGTTAAATTCCCTTTAAAAGGACGCCACTGAAACATAAAGATTAAGCAGAGTTTCCTTGGACTGTAAGAGCAGAGATAGTCAGAACTCAACTACTGTACAACAGCTTAATATTTTGTACCCAGGGAGGATTTTTAAACCAAATTTACTTTCTATAGAGTTGAATTCTTCCGTGGACAAATTATGCATTTTGATTTGTTATAACATTTATTAGAAGAACATTGTGCTTACAGATTTCATCATTACAAGTAGAAATTTTAAGTAGTCAGGACTAAATTCATTGTTGAAATCTGCGATTAAGTTTTTTGCTAGTAAAAGTATGATTTTGACTACAGATTTGCATTTTTGTTACCTAATAAGTGATTTTGATATGAGCGTGTTATTTATCAATAAAGACAAACTGGGAAACTAACAAGATAATAATAAATACATTATTTATATAAACATCAAATATTAATGCTCATCATGTTCCCAGTGTAACGCTATAGAGAGCAGAATGGTGATTATGGTAACTTTATTATATGTAACAAATAGGGGCACCAATTTATTGGCCGGCTGATTTAGCAGTGCAGATTTTCGGTGATCTGAATTAGTGTGTATTTAATTTAATTCCATTAAAACGTGTTTCTCCTGTCTGACACCGTCTTAGTCTCTGTATTTAAAATATTTTTAGCAGGTAGGATATTCTAGTAAAAGGATTAGTGCATACATCTACTGCTCTTCATTTTAAACGGGTAGGATGTTCAGATGAAGGAACTGATCTTCTTGTGGTTTCGTCATGTATATAAGTTGCTCCAATGCTAAGCTAAGCGTAACTCCTAAGCTTCCACTTCAGTCCCGTCACTCAAATAATGTTATCCAATATGTTTAACATTAACACAATAGTTTTCTGTTTGTAAACATGACGGTAGCAGTTTTGGACGCGTAGCACCGACAGATAGACTTGGCCATCTGTTCGTCTGACGAGGTAGCACTGATAGTCAGAACACTGGCTGCAAAGAAAGGATTTCCACCGAGTGAAATAACACAAGCAGCCAGTGAAGTGGCTCACTTCAGAGGCCAGTGTCTTGGCTACAGCAGACTAGAGTTACAGAAAGTCACAAGCTGCTAACAAACTGAACAAGAACAGCGACAGATTACATTACCAGGTAAAGTTACGGTCACAGAAAGCACAGGATGTGTGCGTTTGTCTTTTAAAGTGCTTCATGTGAAGACGCTAAATAGATAAACTTCAGTTTTTATAAGGTTGAACTCCAGCGGTGGTTTAGGACCAAACTGACCAGAAGGGTTGAAGCGGTACCATTGTTTTTTCATGGAGGCAGAGAAAAAAAAAAATTAAACAAAAAAAAAAGGTTATTAATCCATAATTGAATATATTCAGTGAGCAGAACCAAAGAGCTAAAGGAGCAGCACCTTCAGTTTTAGTTCACCGTTGAAGTAAAACTATGGAAATAAAAAAAAAATAAAGTTGGTATGAGAAACCAATTAACTACAATTTCTTTGCCAGCACATATTATAACAATAAACTGATTTAGTGCTATCTCTTCAGTACAAAGGCAAAGATTAGCTCTATTGGGGAACGGGGCCCTTTTGGACCCGGTCTGGAACCATGCTGAACTCCATCTGTTTAGATATGATTATCAATAAAAATTTCCAATATGACTTTTAATATTAGTTTCATTTTAAAGTTACATGAATTATTATATTAGGTTTCTTTGAGTAATTATAGATGCTGGTTATACTTCAGGTTGAATGAGGACTATCTCCTCACACAAGCAGCAGCACAAAAGCAAAGTTTATCAAGAAAGGAAACTCAAAACAGAATTAGTCAGTAGTCATAAACACAGTGAAAGTTTCATTTTGATTAACCTATGAGACGTGAGCAGCTGTTAAGTCATTACCATCGCAATTTTCTAGAAAATTTTAAAACACATTGCACGAGAATAAGAGGCAGTCTCGTTATAAATGCAACATGAGAACAATTAACCTAATGAAACCATATAAAACTTGATTGCCTTCCCTTAGATCAGCGCCCCACTGGAGCTGTTGGTGAATTATGCTTTAACACAACAGTGGAAAACAAGTAGGGAAAGTGGGGGTTTTTCTATACCAACCAATTTCACTGGAAGTTGGAAATTGCAATTCTTCTTCTCTCTTCATTGTCAAATCAGAGGTCAGCTCCTGCAATGTTTAGCGCCGTCGCTGAAGCTAAACAAATTTCCACTACTGAAACGTTTTTTCTAGACCTTTCAGATTCCACTGCATCTGCATGACAAAAATGGAAAGTTCAGACCGAATTATATGCAGAACATGGCCATGGTTAGGATTTAGTACATTTCAGGTTTCATGCCAAGCTTTTAAGATTGATTGAATTTTCTCTGCTCTACATTTTAACCATTTCTGTTGATTTTAAAAGCAGAATATTTAAAAAGTTTGCAAGAACACCAACTCAGTCGACCTGGACCTGATAACAGTTGGTTGACAGCTGGCTTAAAACTTAAACTTGGCTTTTACAAGCCAAGATCAATTTTTGATTTTGTTTGAGGTCTGGTCTTCCTGTAATTTTTGATTTTTATGAGGATAATAGCATTTAAAAAATGTGCTGGTGGTTCTTTAGTAGAGGCCGAAGTTTTGAACCAAACATTAAATAAAGGAATTTACTGATCATCTGCATTTCTGCACCAAAGCACAGCCCTCTAGCCCTAGTTTATAAAGCTCCAAAAGTGCTTAAAAATACATGTTGTTCATTAACATAATATTAAATTAAAAATGGTGAATTTTTAAAAACAAAATTATGATTAGATTCTTTAGATTTTGATCCAACGCAAAGGAAAAATTGCCTGATTCTGATCTCAAACTGATTAATTGACACCCCGCTACCTTTCACTTTCATCTCTAAAAGAACTGTCAGTAATAATTTGAATAACTTCAGATGCATTGCTTTAAATATTTTAGCAACATCTTCATGCATTAGTCGAGTAAATGGAAGATTCTACAATTCTTGATCATTTCCAAAAACCCAAACCTTTCTTACGTTACCCAACATAATATATAACCGAACACCTCTTCTGACTTCATCTCTGTCACCAATAATCCTGCATTCGTCTCTACCCCCTCATTTCCCGAATCATGCACCCCTGTTTTCTACTCTCCTGAGCTCTCCATGACACTCATTCGCTTTAATCGTTTTCATGCCTCTCCGCGTCCTCACCTCCTTCCTCCTCCGCCTTTCGGCTGGTTGGTTTGAGATTGTTTCTGACAACTCCAACCGTGAGATTTGTCTACAGAGACGCTCACACACCCATTTTTAGGACACAGATTTGTGCATGATGGGTGTTCGAAAGCTTCTGAAATTTGCGTGCACCCAAAGTAGACGAGAAAACTTGCAACTTTTGGATGTGTCCTTTGTCCTTTACACTTGAAATGGATGGCTAAACTGCCTCCCTAGCAGGCAGTCAAAACTCTCCAGAGCTCTGCTAATAAGCTAATATGGGAGCCAGGTGTGCTGAAGCACAGAGGCATCTAAAATTCGCAGGACATCGACCCTTGAGAACTGGAGTTTGACATCGCTGCCGCAAAATGCTACTCTTTGGGCTGTGAGACTCCCAACAATTCCCAGTGACTGGCCATTTTGAACAAATGAAGAAAACATGGAACAGCGGCGAGCATTCCCAAGAGTACCTAAATTACTTCAAAAGAGAATCAAAGACTCACCCATGAGGTTATGAAAGAAACCAGAACAACTTCTGAAGCCTCTTTAACAAAAATATTTCTATTATAAACCAGCAAAGGCAAGCTATCTTTGAGATTTCTCTGCCGGTTCATAAATCATGAGTGAAGAAGGTGGTATCCTGTACATTTGCGAGTTTACAAAGAAAAAAGGCCGGCAGTGAGGAATGGCAACAGGTGATTTCTCCCTTTTTTAAAACGAAGGATGGAAACAGTTTTCAGACAATGGAATAGGAAATGGAGTCTAAAGATCCATTTTACCACACTTTTCCTGAGCTGAAAGAGACTATAACTTAATTTCCAGGCTTCTAGGAAACCTGCAGCATAGCGCCGCTTCTCCCTGCCGCTGTTTTCTAATTTCCTTTCTTCGCCTGACGGCAAACCAAACAGACCCTCTAACAAACTAAACTTATTTCATTTTTTTTTATGTTCTCATCTTTTCCTTTATGGGCTAAGAAAAGAAAGGATTATGTTTTGTATTTTGTATTTCCTGTACCCCGCCCCCTTCACTTTGCTCCCTTTCCTCTCTCGTTGACTTAATCTCCCAAACATCTCTCCTCTTTATCATCTCCCTCTCTTCTGCTTCATCCCTGCCTGCTGCCATGGAGCAGCAGTGAATTGTATCCGCTGAAACCACAGTGGTGGTGTGAGGAGCAACAGCAGCAGTTAAGACGACAAGAACCACCTGATTCTGTACGGTTGCAGAGGAAATCGAAAGCTCTTGGAATTACACGACCCGCTTTGATCACAGGGATGAGTGCCATCGTCTGCTGGATCCATGCATTTGTATGGCACCGTCCTTAAGACTTACTCCCACAGTCAGTTTGGTTAGTACTTCTGTCTGGGTAAACAGTTCGATGACTGTTGCAACAATACTTTTCTTTTTATTGTTTTGGACCCCGTCGCCCCCATCAATTGCCTCTTCACCCAGGCTCCCGGCTTTTATTTCCTCTCATTTCTGAGTGCTAATGCCACCCAAGTGCCAACCAGAGCAGCCTTAATCAATTCACTGTCGTCAGCAGCAACGATGCCTTTCAACTCTCTTTTTAAATGAGATTTGCACCAGAAAGAGGCACCGGCCGGCTGCATTCACAGTCAGGAGGCTCCTTCAGTTCTCTCAAGTTGGCCCTCTCTGATGTATATGCGTTCATGCCTGTCTGAGTTTGCGTGCATGTGTGTGTGTGTGTGTGTGTGTGTATGTGTGTGTGTAGTATCTCCATAGTTAGATGGAGCATCTGCTACAGCAGAGGGGAGCCACATATCAGCCTTGATTTTCTGTGATTAGCATATCAGCAGCAACCTATTCCAGCCCCCCCTATTTCTTTCAACGCATGATGTCAGAAATTGATGATCTGCATTAACACAGCATGGCTAACAGCCCTGAGCTCACAGAACAAGACTGAGCCAGTGTGGTTTGAAACAAAAACAACTGGGAGACTCTTAACAAAACACAATGATTGCTTTCCTGGAGCATGTCTGGAAGTTAAATTTGCTGCCAAAACGAAATGAAATGCGTCATGTGACTATAAAATGTTGCACAACAATTCCTGTCCGGAGAATATCCACAACCAGGCTGCTGCAAATGGTAATCCCTATTTTACAATTGTTGTGAAATATGGAAGCTCCACTGGGCGCCACAAACACACAGGAGGTCCCACAACAAAGGCTGAAGTTGTTTTTATAAAAAATGCAATAAAAGTAATTATTTGGGGACATAGCATCTCATTCCCAAAAGCAGAACTGTAAACTCTCCTCTGTCTGTTTTTACCATCTCCCAGGACCCCCCAAAAGTCCAAAGTAAACAGAAACCTCTACAGGAATTACAGTACGTTCTTGGAGTCATATATAACTTACTATATCCGAGTCTGCGAGCTCCTGTCCTCCTTCAAACACGTTCGGTGGAGCCAGGCTCTAAAAACAAGGCAAACTCCACGGCTCGGGCACGCATGGCCCTCTCACGCCCAGATGTCACAAGCTGGTCCGACCTGTATGAGCGGTTGACTCTCGCTGCGCCGCCGCGCGAGCTTCCCCCAACTAATGACACCTGCCATGTGATACGCGCGACGCCTTCACTGACTCTTCGGAAATACTGCGCTGAAAACTAGACGGAAATGGAACATATATTTACAGCAAATATAAAACGATAACAAAACCACTGCGACTGTTTCGACATATGTTTGCAATATTTGAACTCGTTTTTGCCTCTGACATCGTTAACTGGACACAATATTTAGTTGGGAAGGGAAATTACTTCTATCATATTGAGTCGATTTAGGAGACATTGCTGCCATCTAGTGGCACCATGAAAGAACTGAAACCACCTGTCCTGTAAAAACGGTGTTTAATGGCTTTTCATCACTTTAGTTTTTACCTTTCTTAAAGCCTGCTGATGTTATTTGTTCAGAAATGTCAGTTTTGTTTTCACTGACAAGGTGGTTAAATATTGTAATATTACCAATTTGTAGGATGTTTTTGTTCCCATTCCACGTAATTACATTTTAACGAATTATTGTTGTTTTGTTTCATAATATGTTAGCTAGAATATATAGCTTCAAAATTATATAATATTGTGAAATCCTAATTCTTGAAAGATTGTTTTTAATTAGCTCTTGGACGTAGAAGTAATCCATAAGAATGTTTCCCACAATCAATGAAGCACACAGAGATTAGACTAAAGGTAAACCTTTACACCTACATCCAAGTTTTATTTTAACTGAAATTTAAATTGTTGCTTATGAAAAATGGAAAAACTATGTGTCATTTTCCGTCGCACACATTTGCACAGTGCCTTTTTCTTGGCACATCACATAAAATCTCATTGAAAGTCATGTTCTGTCATAAAGGGAAATGAAAAAAAATCAGAGGAGTTTAAATCCTATTGTAATTCCATGCATTTTGAAATCACAACATGATATAAATTATTAATATGGGCACAAATAATAATAAGAGTAATAATAATAAAACATAAATACTTGTAAGCACTATTGTAGTAGTACAGGATGTCCCAAAATTTGTTTTAACTTGCCAAAACCTCTTAACCTCCCAGCACAGATTACATCTAACTGTGTGCAGCTTCTGTGTACTGTTACAAAAGAGGATGTTTGACAGCAGTCACTGGATCATTCAGTGGATAGGTTTAAGGAGCTCAGAGCAGATCTGAAAAGAGGATTGCGGAGAGCCACTTTTAAAAAAAAAACTGCAGCACTTCTGTTCAGAAGACTGTGCAGAAGTTGGTGTCGCCTCTTTGCCAAAGTATTTCTGCTAGAATTCGTGGCAACGGATGGAGTTGTAATCTGCAAGCAGCAACCAAAAATGAAATCTCTTATTCCAATTCACGTTTTTAAGTTGCAGGAATCATTTGTGCCTTATCCGAACCCAGTTATTGAAAACGTATCCATCAGATTATATATGAAATGTCTATCATAAATTTATAATTACATCAAACAAAAATTTCATCTTTAATATGGAATATAGTAATGCATCAAATAGCTAAGTAGCATCATTAACAAGTTCTATTAGTAAGTAAGAGGAAAATATATTCAAATTGTGTATAATCTTGGTTACATTAACACTGAATAATGACAGGGTTAAACAGAAATGTGTGTAGGTTTTAACACACTCATAAATGTTTTATGAGTGTGTCATAATTTAAATAAAACCCCAAATATACCACATTAAAAACAAAATCACCTAAGCAAGAGAAGGTCATTGCATGTCTGAATATACACCCAGCAGGAGGCGTAATTGTGTAAAATCGATGAAAAACAATACTTTTTTTCTTGAAGTCTTAGATGATGAGAAATATAACAATACACTTTTTTAAACGCATTCCAACACTAAAATGATAAATGAAATTCTAAATCTAAAATGGATAAATAAAAATCTAAATTCAGAACAAAATGTAAAATAAAAAAAAATTGTAAAAATGTTTAAATATTATAAAATATATCATTTGATCCAAAATAGAGGTATACAAGAAGACTGCAAATCAATCTATTTAAAGACTAAAAGTAATCATAAGGGCTATCGGGCAGAGCGCCAGCGAAATGGCCTGTTGCATTGTGTTTTTTCCGTAACACGTTCACATACAATTTGGCCTCTGCATTCCGTTCAACTCTCACCCTCATTGGCTGTCGGCCGCGTCCGTCACAAGCCACCGTCCTCATCTCGCATCTGATTGGCTTAAGTGACGCAGACGGCGGAATGGCGAACTCCATTGGTTGAAAAACTAGGTTAGTGGTCCGACAGGCATGACGGCGAAGAGAAACTGGGTCACCGATTGAAAATCGTTTATGTCACAGTTCTCCGTGTTGCTATCGCATATTACGAGCGAGTTTCAATGGACGGACGGACTTTATCGCACATGTAAGTACAATATGCTGTCGATTTTGTGTTTTTTATTCATAACAAGCATCTGCGTCTTCACCGGGCGTTTAATCCGTGATGGACATCGTCGATGTTTTCCCAGCTCTGTGGTCATGTCAGTGCGGTTTTGTGGAGCAGAAGGAGGGACGTTAGCTCACTGGCCAAGTCATGACAGTTTTGCCTTCCGCTGCTAGCTGTTACAAAACGCTAATATTAGCCAATGAGACAATTTGTACATGTGGAGAAAAGATGAATACAACGCTATTGTTCCGGGAGGTGGCTTCGACTGTTGCCAGAAAACTGTTGAGACTTCAATTATGTTCGGGCACAGGTATGTGCCGGTGGAAGTGTTAGCCAGGCGTGACCTCAGTTTTCAATGCTGCTAGCACGCTAGCAATGTAAACAGGCCTTGGTAGGTATCTAGTACACCGTGTCTTCGAGAGCATCCATCCTGCTGCGATAACTTTTGAACTCCCTAACCAGTCAGGACTCGCTACTCTGAAAGGGCAGATTCGTGTTTTTTTTGGTTATAAAACGTCATGACACATCAGAGGTGTTGACTGTGGCTATATGTATAGATATATATTTAATAGTAACACAAATGTGGCGACCACTCTTTCTCGATAATCTCGCGCGGGTGATGAATCAATGCAAATTCGCCAACTTCAAAATAAATCTTTGACATTATGTTCACTGTGTAATCTGAGCACGAGCTTGTTTTTGTTTTCTGTTTACACAAGGACTTGACTGATTAATTCATTACTGTGGATAAAATATGTATTTATGTATGCGAGTTTATTCTGAAGGAGAAAGGGACAAAATGTGAATGATAAAAGATTATTGCTGTAGCTTAAACTCTAGCCTTTAAAAAGGCGTGACCCAACATGATTGATGCAAAAATCGTTATTGAAAGAAATTGTAGATATTGGTGAGACAACAAACTGCCTTGAATGAATGCTCTGCATTCAAGTAAATATCACCCAGTTGATTTGCCATGGAAAAGATCACCGTCATAACTGCATAATTTGATGTTTTCGTATTTAAAAGCAGCACAGGATAATATTCTGCCTGGGAACAAACATTCACCTTGCATGTTAACCCTACAACTTGGAAATTGTTTTTTATGGAACTTGGATTTGTGGATTTGATCCACAAATCCATCTTCTGTGGATTCATTAGGATAGTTTTTTTTGTGTGTGTGTGTTTTTTTTTTTAAGGTGACTGAAGTGAGTAGTATAATCATCAAGCGGTCAGAGTACCATTGGTACTACTTGAGTTATCAACACCTAAAATTAGAGTTTCAAACACTTGAGTTTTTTTTTCGCTCCCCCACAACCCCCCCCCCCCTTTTTTTTTTTTTCTATAAATTTCACGGAAAAGTAAAAATATCTTGAGAACTCTGCACGACCTGCAATGTGTGACGACCAGAAAAAAAGTTTTGGTGGCAACTTTTACTGTATTTGCTGGTAAAGTTTGAGCTCGTCTCTGCCAGGGATCTCGAACGAAACTTAATGGCGTTCCAGCTGAGTGGAATTTGATAACGGACATGCTCGGTCACCGAGCTAACGCATAATAACAACACAAACTAGTGATGAGTTTCCCTGCAAACACTGCAGCGACATGTTTACTCAACTCTGATGTGTGAAGGCTTTTAATGCGAAACAAACATGTTAAACGGCGTTCTGATGGTGCTTTTGGTTTTACGTGGCAGGCGGCCATATTGGCGTTTGAGATCAGGATTGGGAAGAAACGTACGAACGTATGAATTTCCAGCTGGGAATTCTGGTTTCATTGGACCTTTTTACTTTTCCAATTTAAAAGTAAAATTGATTTTGATTAAGTCGTTGTTGTTTCGATTATGTGTGGCTGACACAGCTATGGCTTTTTTTTATGAAGGCATTAATTTTGTGGCTTTATTTTTATCAGCAGCTTATGCATTAACCATTTCGTGACAGAAATGAGCTCTTTGGTGAACTTCAGACTTACACGTGTTGTTCTTTTTGTTTCTAAACAAGAAGCAATACACACGAGTGCTTATCTATGCTGGAATGTTGCCACGGAGGCATTGTGATAACATAATTTTGTTATGATTTACCAAAGCTGTTGACTGTAAAGACTTGATTACAAAGACAATTAGTGATTTCTGTAGAAAACAAAGTGATAGCCAAGGATAAAAGTAGGACAGTGGGTGGTGCGACAGAAACTGTTACAAAAATTGTGGTCAGTCTGGTAGCCCCACTGTGACTTATTGTGTATAATTATGTGATTTCTCTTTTCTTTTTTTTTTTCTCAGTATGGAAACTTGATGAGTCATACAGAAAGCCCGAATTTGTGGCTCGAGAGTTGGAAGGCTTTTCTCTTGTAGGTTGTCTGAATGTGCCCTCTGATTATCACATTTCTAACGTCAAGTCCACCAGCGATGCACCAAAGTTATCACCACGTCATTAAACTCTGTGTCACATTGACCTATTTATCTGTTTTTATTTCGTTTCTTTCTAGATCAAATGAAATGCTGAGTCACCACTTCTGTCTCCTTGCTGCTGCTCAAGACTGCCATTTAACACTGAATGTGGCTAAACGCTATTCAATTAATGTCACTCGTATGTCTTTTAGCAAAACATAAGAAAAATGTATATTTGCGATACTAGTGCTCAAAATTTTGATAATGGCTACTAACCCAAATTTCCATTTACCAATGTACAATGTCCTCGTCAAATGTTCAACTTTAGCATCGCAGGGACCCAAAGACGTAAAATCAGGGGACGGCATTGAGGGTGGTTTGTCCAACCAACTGGACAAATATATTACTAATGTGCCAAGCTTCCACATATTACACTTCACATATTTCTTGCTGAAGAATGGCTTCAAGCATTCCTTAAGACGCGTTGCCTTACACACAGATGTTGCTCGGGTCTTGTGTTAACCATTGCAGGGAATGTTCACGGAGATCAAAACATGCTAATAAAATAGCTAAAGCCAATAAAATTTTACAGTGAAGGTTGCGGCTTTTTACACACCCACCGGCTTTTATGAGCATCCTGCTTGTTTGGGTTTCCGCTTTTTCGTGAAAAGTTGTAAACAAACAGATAAATTGTACGAAGGCTTATCTAGGTCTACTAAAGTCAATGTGCTTCTAAAGCAAAAAAAAAATTACTTGTAACGCAAACAACTTGTTTTTTTAAAAAAAAAAAAAAACAACCTGAATTGCCAGCATCTTAAGTGGCTCTTACTCTGCTTCTTCTTCTTTCTAATGGTTCCATACCACAGACATGGCGGCAGGCTCCTGCTCAGTGTTTGACAGCAGATGTGCTATTGAGCAGCCGATGTGCAATCAAAGACGGTCGGTTGATGATGGCGACGTGCAACTGATGCTGTGACCCATGTCAGGAACATGTTCCAATACCAGCGATCGGATTGTCGATTAGGTGTTTTGTAAACCAGAAACGAGGCTTCCCCTCCCACGCACCTGAAAGTGTTTATTGATTGCCACCAGTAAGCAATCACAACGAGAAAGCTTTGCCAAGTCAAACAATGCATAATATAATTCAGATAGGTAGAGTCTGATAAGGTCTGCAGAGAACCTGCCACATTGACCGTACGCCTTTTCTTCACATGTTAAACGTGGTTCGTCACCTTTTTGCACACGTACACAGAGTAGAATGACACATGCACATTTGATCGAGATGAACTCGTTCACTTACGGCTGATCATTTAGAGATCATTTCACAGGCTTGTTTTATTGCCAGAGTTCAGACGTTAAACTAGATTCATATGTGGTTTTTAATAGTCTGGTGAGGTTGAATATTTTTCTAAAAACCCTTGCTCTATTCGCTTTGAGTGTTCAGTATTTCCCAATGTTCTTCGAGCAAAGGAAACTCTGAAAACGAGGACGTTGCTGTTCAAATCTGCTTGTGGACTTTTGTTTTTTAAAAGAAGCCTGTGTTTAGGACTGTGGTCTGGAGCCTTTACAATGCTAAGTGCCATTTTTGTCCTCTGTCCACATACATAAAACAGTGCAAAACCATTGTAAAAAGACAGATTATCATGTTTGACAAATGTCTAAAATAAGACATTTACAGTCTTTTTTAGATTTGATTTAAAATCAAGTAAAACAAACACTTTGCAAAAAGATGCATGTATTTTTTTCCCCTTTGGGTTGTTTATAAATATGGTATATAGAAAAAAAGACATGAATGAGACCCTAAAGACATGAAAATGGATCTAAACATATTAGTACTGTTCATGTCACTCGGTTGTGGCAATTAAGTTCAAGTTAATTTAAAATGGCTCAAACCTGAATTTATTAGCTCTATTAAAACACAAAAATTACATACAGTTTGTTCTTTTATTAGCCCCTGATTTTTCAGGTTAGGCGGAAGATTCCTTCATCAATTTGGGTCCAAAGTCTGTTGATGAAGAAACGACACGACGCCTCTGCACTAGACTTTCGCACAACTCGGTCCTAAAACATGAGGAAATTGCCTGCGCCGTTTGCTTTCGCTGTCGAAGCTTTCAGGATTTACTGAGAGCGAGTCCAGTTCATCAACAGAGAGGTTCAGAAAGTTCTAAAAATATGAAAAAGTTTTAAAACTTTTTTTTCTTTGTTTGTTTTAACTCGGGCTGAGTTTATGATTTTTATCTGGTATGTCAGATTTATTGGCCTTTTGTTGAGCTGCAGTGAAATTGAAGTGGGGAGTGGATCAGTTAAAGTGATGAGGGCGAGTGGAATTGATCATAAATATTGTGCGGGCTATACGGCAGGACTATGTATTAAAAAAATACATGGCCCTGCAAAAGGATTGAAAGGATATTTGTCAGAGTAAGCAACATTTCACAGGACTAATATGATGAAAGCTATTTGCTTCACCTGTCAGTAGATTTAGTTTTATTTGGCTGATGGGGGTTAGTGCGCTGTTTAGTAATTTGGAGCTGAATTTCTTTCATTAAAACATATCTTTTTCTCATCTGCCACTCTATATGCATTTTTTGCTTTTGTGGCTATAAACAATTTTCTCCTTGTTGTTGTTTTTTTTTTTTTTTATGTGTAAATGTTACCTTGTTGTTCTCATTCCCATGCTTGCTGAACACTCATGTAATTTGACCCAGAAAAGCTTGGAAATTCTTTATTTCTAAGGAGATTAGGCCAACTGAAAATTATGAAGGGAAAATTCCACATAGGTTCCCTATCTTTTTTTTTTTTCTTGCCAGAAATGTATAATTTTGTCACCAGAATTTCCCAACAATGCCCTTGTGAAAACATGTCGACCTCGTAGCAGATGTGTTTGAAGTGGAAGCGTTGAGAAGCTCCGGCAGCCATCTTGCTCTGAGGATCCTTCCTCGTTTCATCAGCAGGTCTGCTGGCTGCTCGTGGATTTCTGAGTGGGTGTGGAGCAGGGAGAAAAGAGCTGAATGTCTTGCTGACTCACTGATGAGGTAGAAGTAGGTGGAGGATGGAAATCGAGGCTGACTGGTTTGAGACCGTAGAGACTGAGTGACCCAGTTTCCACTCCAGCACCAGTTCCTTTTAGTACTTAATGATGACATGGTGGGCTCCCGCCCCTCTTCTGGATCACTGCTTTGTCCCTGTAGTGAGGCACTCTGGTCATGCATTTACCTATTATTAACAGCCTGTGATTTAAAAAATTTTTTTTTTAAATGCTCTTTTGTGAACTTGTTTTTTTTTTCTTCTTCTTCTCTATGTTAAACATTTTCCTGGTAAATGGTATAAATATTGATTAGTGGCACTTTTTTCCCAATACACATTTTTTCAGTTTTTACATGCTAAGAGGTAGAGATTGTTTGTAACATTTTAAAGTGGTTCTCAAAAATAGTTCTTTAGTCTCTTGGGAGGCCTTTTTCACAACTTTAACTATTTTTATCGACCATATTTAAATGAATATAACAGCCAGTTTATATCTTGAATATAAAAGGCATGAAAATAATTTGCTCCAGCTCAACACCCACACCCCTGGCAATACATACACAGTACTCAGGTCAGCAATTTTTAGCATAAAGAGGAGTAATTGATTCTGTCACTAGCAGCATTCTATATGGTGAGATGATGAAACGATAACAGTAAAAAAAACTTTCTCCGTGAGCTACATCTGCTCGACGTGATGGAGATTAAGGAAATAGTGGATGTTTTATGTCTGAACTCCCCTAAAATCTAACAAATTTTGCCCTCACTGGTATTCTGTGTGTAACTGCTGAGAAACCAGTTGGCAGAAATGGCGCCGCTGTCTTGGACTTGAAATGAGAGCACAGGGATGCTTGCTTTTGCTTTAAGATGAAAACAAAAATGTGCAGGCTTTATGAGATAGTGTTCTCCAAAACACAAGGAGAACTCTTGTTCTCCTTGTGAAATACGGAAGTCTTTTTAGCTTGAGCCACCTTGTTGTTTTTTTTTTTGAACGAGTGTTTACACTTCACAGACAAGTTTCCAAGAGCATCTGGTTTTGTCGTCATGGACGTTTTAGTAAGATTCTCAAATAAATGCATAAACCCACTGTAATTGCAAAGATTACGTATGTTTAATGTGTTTTTAATATGTATTTTTACAAGAGATTACTTTTTGACTCTCTGTTTTTGTTTCTCCCCCCTCTTTTAAGAGGCAGACAGGCCAGACCAGCTGTATAAGGATCAGATCATATTAAGGCAAACCACATCAAAGCGGATGAAAATAGGTCAGACTGAACCAAACCAGACTCGGAGCAGATCAGAACGAAGTGGACCAGACTGATCCAGACGACTCCAGGCGCGTCCAGGAAGCCTGTTCAAGTTTCCTTTTCAGGTATCTGAAGCAGCTCTGTTTTCCATTTGCCGCAGGTTCCCTCCAAAACCATAACGAATGTGGACTAGGTGTTTTCTGAAGGTAGAGGAAGGAAACATGGTGATTCTGCCTGATACGTTCCTATTCAGATGGATCACAAAACCCAAGTTATACCAATCATTACGTTGTAGCATCATCCTGTAATGCTAATCAGTTCATACACAATCATGAACTGATTGTGTTCAACGATTGTGTTCAACTTTGAGCTTCTGTAAGCTCAAAGTTACAAAGTTTTGAAGATTAGCAATAAAGTGTTTTCAGTTCAAATATACATTTCTTTAGTTAAGACCATTTGCCAGCATATTAATTATTCAAAATATTTTTTGAAGAGTTGTGAGTCATTTCCCCCTAACAACTTACTTGGAGTCTATTGTTATGGCTACCAATTTTCAAAGCTACGTATAAACAAAAGGCTTTTTATTATTATTTGGAACAATGTTTTGTATTAGAACCGGATCAAAACACAGACGTTTGTTTATGTTGCTAATGTGCAGTTTAAAGAAAAGCGAAAACGGCAAGTTAGCATAAAAGGTCTTGCTGACATTAAAGCACAATGGTGGACTGGTAATGATCTGGGCTCATTGTGCAGCCAGACCACCTCGATTTCTTAAAATCTGAGTCAGCAATTAGTAATGACCTAATTTGACAAATTACTTGCTTGTTTGGTTTGGTTGTATCTGACAGATTACCTCCTTTACTGATGACTATATTAGTAGTTGGAAAAACCCTGCTGCTTCTGGTTATTTTATGATCACTAGAACGTCCGACTTGCTGAACGGTGAAGTGTTTGTAAAAGCTCCACATCTCTTGTCTTAAGGTCTTAAAACGGACCCTTTTGTGTGTCTACAGTTGAGGGCTCAAGAGTGGATGGAAGGAGATGATTTTAATACAGAGGCTGTGATGAACATCTGTGGTGAGTGTGACCTCTTTAACACGCTGCAGCTTTTAGCAGCAAAACTCTTTGAGTTTTCTTCACATGCAGAATTGTATTCAACTCTGGGAGATTTTGCAGATATTTCCAGAGCTGACGTTGACGTCATTATTTTGAGAGTTCTGCAGTCAGAACAGACATGACTAGTCCTGCACATGCTGTGGTTTGTTAGTCAGCATCGGGCCTACAAATGTGAACGCTCACTCATAACAATCATCACTCCTGTGAAACTTTTGCCGTTGGTCTGACTCGCCTGTGCATGATTTACTCAGTCCTTTCTGGAGTGCATGTGATGAGGACTAAATCTTCAGAGCTTGATTCACTGAAACGTTGCAGGATGTTTGCACTCGGTAAATTGCAGCAATTTACAGATTGCACATTTGCCTAATTCAAATTTGCTCTGGCAACCAATTACCGTCTCTTTGCTCTTGCACAGTGTGCTCACATATAACTGAGGTTTCATGCGTAGATGTAGACAAGAAACTGCTGATATTTATGTAAATTACCGCCTTTGCAAAAAGTACCTAGACCTCAATTATCAGAGGCTCTGAGCAAATCTGCAGAGTTTGAGTTCTGATAATAGAGTACCCCACATGTAGAAAGGCAGAACTTAATAAATTAGACTTATTTCTGTAATTAAAGTGAACAGTGGCTCTAATTTCTTTTTTTTTCTGTTTAATTCCTTTGTTTATGGTGTAGAAGTAATGAAAACCCAGAATTCAGTTCCTCAGAAAATTAAAATGAGTTCTTGTCCTGCTAAAAGCCACGTACACATACAGTTTATCCACTGAATACTTTGCTGGCGTTCTTTTTGCATAAATGTCAGCCTGTGGCATGCTGACGTGTTAATTGTGGCTTCGCAATCCTCTCAAAGCTCTCCATACGTGATGCATATGAACCTTCTTTCTACAAAATTGTATTTTTTTTCCTTTCACCAGACTTTAATATTTTTAAATACAGCACTAACCACCATATTTCTCGGCATGGACCACTTATGGCTGAGCCTCGCTATGGATAGTGTTGGTCACATTCAGTTCAGCGTCTGAAAGGCAACGCTCAGGATTGTGTTCGCCGTAAAATGGCCAAAATATACTTTTTTTTTTGTCCTTAATCTATTTTTCTAATGCTGTAGCATTCAGAGTCAGTTTCTGATAAAAGGACTGATTTCCATCAGCTTTAAATCATTTTTGACCGTATTGATAGGAAACATCACTCTGTGTGTGATGAGTCCATTTATTGTCCAAGTTCCACATTTAGAATTGGACTGGTGAAATAAATATTTTCTTAATCACGTTCTAATTCGGGCTGCAGCAGTAATTCAACATTTGTTATCTGATTACATTGCTCCAGGTTGACTGTGCAAACCTCACAGCGCATTATGATTTCAGAACAGATGGTGATTTACATGCAAGGGAATTGGATGCTGAGCAAGAAGCCATCTACTATTCGATGCTAAAAGCAGCTGTAGTTCTGCCGCAACATATTTTTTTGAGTATTTTTAACGTTTTTTGGTAACTATAACTCAATAATTTCACATGCGTGCGCTAACTCGGTCAGTCTTTGCTCTGCAGATGACCTGATGGCAGACCAGCGGATGGACATCTCGTCTACAATGACTGACTTCATGTCCCCCAGCTCCACTGACCTCATCTCCAGCTCCATCAGCACGCCTGGCATGGACTACAACCGCAAGAGGAAAGGCAGCAGCACGGACTACCAGTAAGGATACAAACCCCCCTGGGTTTTCTCATTTGCTCATTTTCAAACAGCAGCAAACAGTCAGACCGTAGCCATGAACTGAAACATGTTTCCATCTCATCTGTTTCTGTCAGATCTTGTTTAACACAGGAAACGAAACACGTGCATCTTGTGTGTCTTCACATCTTAGGCGTTGTGAACATGCTCATCATTTCAATGTCATTAATAAGTGTTTGTTTACTTTTTTTTTTCCAGAATCGATGGCTTCTCATTTGAGTAAGTTCAAACAATGTTCTTTTAAGTTATTCATAACAAATCTGAAAATGTCAATAAACCGAATGTTATATTCCACCATGGTATTTAATTAGACTGAAATTCTGTTGCCGTTTTAAAAATTTCCAGTGAAATATTTTTTTTCCCTCCATCTTAGTGACATGGATCCAGATAAGGATAAACTGGGGGGGTAAGACTCTTGTTTTGTTTTTCTTGTAAAGTTCTGGCTTTTTAATTGTCCTCCATTCATATTTTAAACGGATAATCTTGTCTTGAATTTGTTTATTATGTTAGATCTTAATTTTTTCGTATATTAAGCCATTTTCTTGCCCATTTTTCTTTACACATAGACATCTAAACATTTTCAGATGCCATACATCAAGGATTAAAGTTTGACTCCTCTACCCCAGAGCACACAGAACTTTCCTTTAATGTTTTACAAGCTGCCAACGTATCCAAATCCTTTCACAGGATACTTAAAACAACTCAGTGATTTATTTATTTTTTCTGTCAACTATGTAGTCTGTGGATTTTAGATTTTTTTTTTTTTTTTTTTAGGTACATAGTGGTTGGAAAATACAGTATTGTGGGGACCACAAATGACATTTGGTTTATTTTACTCCTTAAGATCTCTTTAATAAGTGTCAGTAATTGTCTTGTACTGTTGGAAAATAAATTCCAGCCCTTTAGGATGATTGTACATATATAAAAATTAAGATTTCTTTCTAAGCAGTAAGAATTGGGTGTGGTGGAAATTGTCCCCATTTTTGTGCTTTCTTTAAAGAGGAAAAGCTCGTACAGTTGAATCAAATCTTCCATTGACCTTGTTGCGTAATCATCAAAATGAGGTTACAGAACCTGTTATGTTTGCTGACGGCCAAATTCTCACCTTTTTGTCTCTGCACCTGCAGGAACCGTAACGTTTATTGCAGGACCACTTTTTTTTTTCCTTTTTAATGCTTCCTCTTGTCCTTGCAGTGACCACCAGGGCAGGATCAAGAATGCCAGGTACAAACGCTGCTCTTCTTTCCTCTCTCTCATTACCGTCTAATCTCTCTTTCACTGACTCAGTGCCACTGGCCTGAGTGAAAACAGAGCTTCATAAGACGTAGTTATTAGGAAGGAAAGCCCTGTAAGGCCACATCTAATGGTTAATTAGAATCTGAGACAGCATGCTGTTGATGTGAGTGAAAGCAGAGTAGGCAAGTTGGTCAGTTTCCCCCCTCAACTTTAGTCTTTCTTACAATCAAGGATGAATTGCATAACTAAAGATTTTTATTTTACCTGCTTGCTAATTCACAGTACAAGAAAAAAAATTAGTCCACTTCTTTGATATCAGCGATGAATTCTGGATTCAGTCGTTTCGACAAGAAGAGTAACTGTGTTTTCTGCATCCCTCCCTCACAGAGAGGCTCACAGTCAGATTGAGAAACGTCGGAGAGACAAGATGAACAGCTTCATCGACGAGCTGGCCTCTCTTGTACCCACTTGTAACGCAATGTCCCGCAAACTGGATAAGCTGACGGTCCTGCGTATGGCGGTGCAGCACATGAAGACACTCAGAGGTCAGCATAAGTGGCAAGATGTGCTTTAGTGGTATATGAACGTTCGCTGAGAGAGTAAAGGCTCTATTATAACTGCAGGAGAAGTAAAACTAGAAATCTGGAGGTGTACAGTTAAGTAACAAAAGGTGCATCTGGTTCAGTGCAAAGTAGCTGAGGGTCACTATTAACTGGGCTTCCTTTAAACCTGAGCTTGAAATTAACCAAAATATTTAGCGTAATGAGTTTAACATTTTTGAATGGAAATACAGAAGTAGATTTTTTTTGTTTTAAAAAGCAGAATATCATTATTTTCATTTCGATTACAACTATAAAATTACTTCTTTATAGTAGGTTAAAATGTTCTAATTTCTTTTGATACAGTGGATTATGTTTAGTCTTCTTATCTCTTTAATTGTTACTCAGAGTAAGAATTTTCTAAAATTTCACCCTGTATTTGGTCTCAAGGAGGGGAAAAAATATTTTTAATCAATCATTTCTTCCCAGTTTTAGTTTTTTAATATGATAAAATCGGTTTCCGGAAACTTGGCAGGAACATCATTTTATAATGATGTTCCTGGGCGTTTGCTCTTGTTGACGAGGACAGAACGTTTGGTCATTTGTAATCTCACATTTCCAAAGAGCTGGAAAATCTAAAGATTATCAAAGCGTGTTCTTTCCTAAACTGATCAAGGGACGGAAAATTGGTTACGAAAGCCCGAAATTTCAGCAGCTGCGCAAACATTTAGTTCACTTTTGTTTGGGAGTTTTTATTCGACTTACTTCAAATATGGAACTTTACTGGATGTAAAAAGGTAATTCAGTTGCTGTTAACTGTAGTTGATTTAAAAAGAAGTGGTTTTGACTTTTACATGGGAAGAAATGATCACATGCGCAGATGCAGTTTGAATATCGGCTGATGCTCTGATTTCAGGCGCGGCTAACCCATACACAGAGGCAAACTACAAACCGTCCTTTCTGTCGGATGATGAACTGAAGCATTTGATACTAAGGGTGAGTGAGTAATGCTCCTGCGGTAGTCTTGCAGTTTGAGTTGAGTTGCCAGTGTTATTAGTCAAAGCTTTACACAGCTGTCTCTATAACTGTGCTGTTTTGCGTTTATAACACAGGCTGCTGATGGTTTCCTGTTTGTGGTCGGCTGCGATCGTGGCAAAATCCTTTTTGTTTCCGAATCCGTGTACAAGATTCTGAACTACAGCCAGGTATGCTGACGTGTAAAATGGAGAGACGTGAGGGTGAAATGTGTGCATGCATGATCAATTTTGAGTTTTTAATACACTGCATGATGCAAATTTTTGTTGAAGCTGTTCATTTTCAGAAACCTTTTCATAAGACGCCAAGTACAAGTAGCATCATAAACTAAATCACTATACAGTAAAACGGATCATTTATTGTAAATGTATGCTTTAAACAAGAAGGAAGCTAAATGAATTAAATTAATTACCTTTGGTATTTTCTAAGACTGAAATCAAGCATTGGAAAACATTTGTTTCCTCACCTTTCTACATATAACATTTTTAAAAACATAAAAAATGAGTTAAAAGCTCAGGAATATGCAGAACAATCCAAGTGATTATACACAGAGTCACAAAGCAAAAGTGGAAATAACATTGAAAATGTTCAAGACAAAAAAGCTTCCAAGATCTTAATCATGTTCATCTGAGACGATGAAGCGAATCGCAACAGAGCGAGCATGAGTTCTTCAGATGAAGATCACTTTTAGCCTCCATCACAGAGTATTTAGAACAGCAGCCATAAAACACAGGATGAACATCATCAATAAGAGCAAAACTAGAAGTAGGTAAATTGTAAAATATATCTGATGCTACACAAAGCTTACAAATTTGATCAGCGTTGGTAATCTGTGCATATGTTCTTTCTTTTTGTTTTTGTATGTCATCTGGTTCTGCTGTCGTCTCAAGAATGACCTGATAGGTCAGAGTCTGTTTGACTACCTTCACCCCAAGGACATCGCTAAAGTCAAAGAACAGCTGTCGTCCTCAGATACAGCGCCGCGAGAGAGACTTATTGACGCTAAAAGTAAGCAAGGACGAGCTTGCTTACTCCAGAGGGAGGAGCTTGAGATCCTCTCCTCTGAATTTATGTCTTAATCTGCTTTGTGATCCCAAGAGGGCAACAAAAACCTGCCACAGTCAGCAGCAGTCAGGCATAGGAAACAAACTGTTCAACTTCTTTACTTTCGGGTGGGACAAAAACAAGATCAGAAATTTTACAAAGCCTATTTGGATGAATAAGAAGTGACAGAAAATGGGCAACAGCTAAAACTAGCAACTGAATTTTGTCTCGACAATCCTGGAAGGATGCTTTACAATTCCTTCGTAAAATTTTTTTTTTTTTTTTGAAAAGTGTGGGGGGAAAAAATTAGCATTTTTCAAAGCTTTTGTCCTAACTTAAATTGTAATTTCAGCCGGTCTTCCTGTGAAGACGGACATCACTCCCGGTCCATCTCGTCTCTGTTCTGGAGCCAGACGGTCGTTCTTCTGCAGGATGAAGTGCAACAGACCTTCTGTCAAAGTAGAAGATAAAGACTTCCCCTCCACTTGCTCCAAGAAGAAAGGTAGCAAGAAATGAAAGACATGCGTCTGCAACTGTCAACCAAAATGAATTTGGGTTTCTTACAGCGGCGCCTGCAGCCTTTCTTGTGCTGCCTTCATAACTCACTTTTTGGTTTATATCAGTTTATAGTGCCGATAGTCCTCTCTTCACTTTACCTCACATCCATAAGATGTAGCTCTGTTACAAAACTAAAAGCTCCTATTTTTTGATGTCTTTTTATTTTTAGTTGCCTCTTCAGCTAAAAAAAAAAAAAGGAATCACACTTTGGTTGACAGATCAGTTTTTCCATTAGAAAACAGAGGAAGTTTGCCTGCTTGAATTTGTTCACCTGTGGTTTCATAGAGTTCACCACCATCCAGCAGCACTAACTGCAGCTGTTTCCTATGACACAAAATAACTCAAAAAGGGAATTATTGCACGGTTTTCAGATTTATATGTTCACAATCTGAACAGTGCGGTGTGCATGTCTCTCCAGCTGCCGCTGACTCGAATTTGTAAAACTACTTTTTGTTGTGATCGTAGCTGACGCTCTTTCTTCGTGCTGCGTGCAACGTTTGCCTTACAACCAAAGTGTCATTTTTTTTTTTTTTAGTTCGCCCCCACAGAGAGCACAGTTTTATTAACTTGACGTTTCGCACTTGAGCTGTTTCGTTCAGTTCAAATTCCTCAAAAATGTGAGTTCAGCTCAAAACCGATTAAACGTCGATGTTTTTGGATGTGGGACACGCAGAGAAAACCCTCGCATGTACACAGAAAACATGGAATCTCCACATCGAAAGCTTCTGTCCTGGAGTTTATCTTGTGACCTCCTTGCTGAGAGTCGTGAGAATATTGATATTCGATGGCGAACTCGCTCTTGAAGTGTTGTTTTGCAGCACCCAGCGCATCGGAAGTCCTTCCACTAAAGCTGGATGAGGATGTTTTTACAGTCAGTATTCTGCATTTTCACTGCTGGCCAACCCGCAGGAATCTTGCCTCAGTAAATCCGCAGTCACTTAAATCCTCCACTTTCGAGTGTATTCCATTCACCGTGATGTGTGTTTAATCTAGTCAGCATAAACTCATTATTTTACATTTCATTTGAATACAAAATCTTCCTTACATTATCGGAGGGTTTTGCTGGAACAAGGTCTGCGCAGATGGTTGTGTGTGACCCAGCTTAGTCGGTGGTGGGATTTACTGAAGCATCATTGATTTCTGAAGACATTTGCAGAGTACAGCCATGCAGCACAATGCATAAAGCCACTGTAAATTTACTTTATTTTTAACATTCCACTGAATAGTTTATTGTGATGCACTTTGCCGTCCTCCTGTTGTTCTGTGCCGGTACCAGAGAGCCTCTGTCATGCACTGAGCTACCTAGTTGAAGGAAATATGTTTCAGTGGTTGTTGCTTTGAATAGAGGTTGAGCGAACTAATGCAAATTTACAACTCAAATAAGCAAAGTAAGAAAGTCCTTTTTTTTTTTTTTTTTTTTTCTTACTCTCTCTCTTTCACTCCCGTCTCGTTTCAGCCGACCGGAAGAGTTTCTGCACCATCCACAGCACAGGGTACCTAAAGAGCTGGCCGCCCACAAAGATGGGGCTGGACGAAGACAACGAGCCCGACAACGAGGGCTGCAACCTGAGCTGCCTGGTGGCCATCGGCCGCCTCCACCCCCACATCGTCCCCCAGCCCAGCCCGGCTGACATCAGGGTGAAGCCCACGGAATACGTCTCCAGGCACGCCATCGACGGCAAGTTCGTCTTCGTCGACCAGAGGTGAGAATGGGGAGGTCTTTTGAGGACCAAAAAAAACAATCAAATTATAGTTGCGTTGCTTGTTTTGTCACGTTGAAATGTTTTACATGTATTTTGAAAGATGAAAGTCTTATTACAACATTTTCTTTTGTTTTTTTTTCCTAATTTGAGATGACCAGGTTTTATAAGGATTACAGCTATGGTGATGATATAAGTTAATATGTAGCTATTCGGTTACAAAAATCAGGACCAGTGATCGTCATATAAACAAAGTCTGTGTGATTGTTGATGGATTTTAACAAGAGGAAATCATTAACAGTGGCTGCCTTAAAGGCTTGTTAGCAATATACAAAGAAACATGGTTTCTAAGGGCAGAAAAACTTTCATAACGGCACTTTGTTGTGCTTCGAAATATAAAAACATCTCTGTCGCACTCGACCTTTATCAGATTTCTCCTAAATCCAAAATCAAATGCATCAAATCACGTTTGATTTCTTTGATGCGCTTCATTTCTCTCTGATGCGTTTAGAGAGAAATTTGGTCGTTTGCAGTAACTGACCTGCTATTCACCAGTCGGATCCGACCCGGGGGAAAATAATTGCCAATCGATGCTTCACTGAAGGGGATTTTCAGCCGGAAATTACCGAACGAAAATCTTAACCAGAGAAGAAACTTTAACTTTGAAACCAACTGCTCTGTAAAGCAGATATTTTGGTTGGTGTTTTTAGTTTAGTTGTTGACGGAAAGTTGCAGCTTGTGCCAGTAGATCTACTGGCAACATCAAATATTTTCTTGGGGGAGATAAAACCATTCTACATTCTCTGCATCAAACACCATCAACACAAAGTCGATGATTTCCGTGTCTCCAGGGCAACAGCTATCCTCGCCTACCTGCCCCAAGAGCTGCTCGGAACCTCCTTCTACGAATACTTTCACCAGGACGACATCAGCCACCTGGCCGAGTGTCACAGACAAGGTATCGTTTGAAAGCGAAGCGGAGCGATGACTCAGTGATCCCATCGGAGGAGAGGAGGGGGGAAAGCATAAACCGTGGTTTCTGTGTCCTCAGTGCTGCAGATGAGAGAAAAGATCAACACCAACTGTTACAAATTCAAAATCAAAGACGGCTCCTTCATCACGTTGAGGAGCAGGTGGTTCAGCTTCATGAACCCCTGGACCAAGGAGGTGGAGTACATCGTCTCCACCAACACGGTCGTATCGTGAGTATCCGCGCACCTGAAAGCTCCGGCCTCGTCGCTCCAGACTTCGCACTGGAAGGCGGCTCATCTTTCCGTCTGTGCTTTTCCCCCTGCAGATGTCCGATAATGGAAGGATCGGATTACCCTCAGTCGGCTGCCTCTCCGCAGAGCATGGACAGCGTTCTAACCTCAGAGGGTAAAACAGCTGACGAGAGAAACATGCCAACACCGACGCATACCTGATGTCGCGCTGTACAAATGACATATTTCCTCTTTTCCTGACGATTTTTTTTTTTTTGTTTGTTTTTTTCAGGTGGGGGGAGACGGGCTTTGCAGACGGTTCCCGGCATCCCGGGCGGCACGAGAGCGGGAGCCGGGAAGATCGGACGCATGATAGCGGAGGAAGTGATGGAGATTCAGAGGTGAGAGGGAGCAGATCGAGCCTGTGCCATTTTTTTCAGAACCGATGGAGCAGAAAAACGCAGACATTCCTGTAAAGGAGAATCAATGCGGACTGGTTCGTGAGGCAGACGGTTGCGTGAATTCGACCGCTACGGAAAGCCTTCTGTTCGAGCTGGCGGCACGGGAGCATCTGTGGGGAAATTGTGAACAAAATTTGACCTTTGCTGTATACTACTACTGTATACTACAGTTTGTACTGAATCATTCCTCATCATGCGAAAAATACCAACCATGAGGTAAATGGGGATTCATCGGATGGTTGGTACAGAGAGGAATAGGACAACGTGTTGCACTCATCTGGAGGGGCGACTCTAAGGACTTAAATCTCAAACAGTGGCGTGTGCAAATTTAGAGGGTTGTCCCATCAGACTGTCGGTTCTCGAAACGGCACAAAAAAATAAAACTCATAAATAAAATAAAACGCGAGGTCATCTCGACCCCTCTGGACCGCGCACAGTAAAAAATAAAATATCTTCTCTGAAGAAGCAAGTTACTAAACATCTGATTTCCATCCATCCATACGTCCATTTTCTTCTGCTTTATCTGGGGTCGGGTCGCAGGGGTAGCTAATAACTGAATAGACGTGTGAGTTATAATTAATACACGAACAGCAAGCTGGAGACTGTTGATCTTCTCCATGAATATCCGATGGAAGCGACGGCGCGGCACTGCGAAACTGGCAAGTTTTTACAACGCTATAAATGCATCCGCTCCTCTCGTTCCCTCGCAGGTCTTTCAAATGGGAAAGGTCTTTTCTGTAATTAACCATCATTACAATCAGCGCCTGTAATAATGGAAGAACTGTGGGGATATTTTTATAAGGCAGACGTCTGTTTTAGTGTCTGGACTCGCACTTAGCTGGAAAACTGATTCGTCTAATGGAGCAAATTCAGTTTTCTACTAAAGGCCACTAAGGGAAGTTTGCTGGCTGTGACCTTTGGGGGGGAAAACGTCAGAATTTTTCTTTTGTACCGTGTCAGACTCGGTAACTATCTGAACTGCATTTTGTTTTTGTTTTTTTCCAACACGTCGCTAGCATGCTGGGTCAATTGGCAAAGTGCTGTTTTGGCAGGATATCTAAAACTAATCTTCCATCCAGCCAGTCAGTCAGTCTGACTCCCTGACTCCGTTGCTGGGATGTAAATGAAAGCAATCAAAGCATCTCGACAGGTCAGTGATGGGACTTCCTCAAACTGACCGGTCAGCGCGACCCTGACGAACGGCGCATGTCTTCCCTTCCTGCTGAATTATTAAATAGATATGGCTTTTTGCCACCAGATGCTAATTTCCCACTGCATGAAAAATGTAATTGCAGACATTCTTACAAGTCCTTCTGGTTACACTCAGCTTTGCAAAACTCAGCTTTGCAAGCTGTGCATACGCAAATAAAATGTGATTTTTATTTATTTTTTATTTTTCCAATTGGTTTTCACTCTGCAATGTGCATCTACTACAACGAGCAGCTGTTTGTGATGCTGTCGATCTCGGGTCGTTGAATCTTTTTGTCCGTTTTTACAAAAATGAAAACAAACAAAGCTGGGATTTTTTGTTTTTTTTGTTTTGTTTTGTTTGCTGCTGTTGTGGGGTGTATTTTTTTACTTCAGGAGCGCTCAAAGTGTCTGTTTCTCTCTCAGGATTCGAGGTTCATCTCCTTCCAGCTGTGGTTCCAGCCCTCTGAACATAACCAGCACCCCTCCACCCGACACCTGCTCACCGGGGGGCAAGAAGGTAACAGAAAACGACACGCATCGCGGCAGAGATTTCATTTCTATTCTATTCTATCTATTCTATTAATTTGATCCCGCAAGAACATTGGAAAAACATGGGAAAAAAAAAAAAAAGTTCAACCTTGTTGATGGGTTTTATAGTTTATAGGATTACTTATTATTATAGGTTTGTTTTCAGTTTATTTTAACTTTATCCCCAACGAAAAACAGGCAATTTCTATACAAATGTTTTGGTCCTGAGACTTTGGTTTCACGTCATTCTTCATACATGGAATCCCAGTTTTTCTATATGTAAACACACAAGGGTTTTTTAGCGTGTGAACGCTTGTGACCGGGGGGGTTTATGTGGACGTTTCATCAGGGCACGATGCTTAAATTTGTGTTTTTTTTATTTTTTTCCTTGTGATGTTGTAGTCCACATATGACGTTAAGGTTTAGTGTCTTACTTTCATATTAAGCCTGTGAGTTTTGTTCTCTCTAGATCCAGAACGGCGGGACCCCTGACCTGCCGAGCACCGGGATGCTCCCTGGACCCGATTCTGTGGGCTACCCGTACTCCAACCAGTCCATCATGAGTGAGTCGCCGCGCCACTACTACTACTTACACTTTAGGCGGCTTGCTGTGTCTCTGTGGCTGACCATAATTCTCTCATCAACCCGCTCGTCTGTTTAGGTGATAATTCCCACCTGAGCATAGACATTATGGACGAGCCCGGCTCCAGCAGCCCCAGCAACGACGAGGCGGCCATGGCGGTCATCATGTCGCTGCTGGAGGCCGACGCCGGCCTCGGCGGCCCCGTCGACTTCAGCGACCTGCCTTGGCCTTTGTGAGGAATCCGGAAGGGAAGATCTGGAGCCTCTGATGGAGAGACTTCGGTCATTCGGATTATTATTTTTTTTTTTTATTTCCCCCTTTATTTTTTTTAATTTTTGTCCCCCTCCCCCCCGTCCTCTACTGGATCTCCTGTTTTCTGCCGTCTGTACACAACCACACCGAAAAGAAGAAGAAGAAGGAACAAAAAAAAAAAGAGTGGCGTCTTAAGAAGAGTATTTTGAGTCTGTAAATACTGAAGATTTTTAAGAGATGTTGCCTCCAGTTCAGGCTGGACGGTCGTTTAGACTTTCACGCCTACTCTTTTGATTCATCATTCCTCGTCGGTGGGCCTGACAAAACGTTGGGGGGGGGGGGGGTTTCAAAGCATCATTTTATTTTTTCCGGTGTCGGTCGCCTGCAGATCGGGAGCCTCGTCAGGGCGGGTGGGCGGGCGGGCGCGGCGAGAGACATTGTCGTCCAGATCATGGAAGCGTACGTTACAGAACTGTGGTGCTAACATGTGGATGCTCCTTCTTCTCCGACCGACCCCTGTCCAACAGTGGCTCTGGGACCCCCTCCCCCCGTCCCCCGACGTTTCCCCCGCACCACCAACAAACACAGGTCAACGACCAACCCCCGCATCCCCTACCCAGAAGAAAAATAACCCACCCAGGACTCCTGACGCGTTCAAAGACTGCAGTTTTGTTCTGGGATCAAGTGTCGTTGAGCGGGGAGCGCTTGATTCCCGCTCCACGCTGCGGGTCGTTCATGTCCAGGTTTCCCTGCAACCGTGCACAAATGAAGCGCACCGCCCTCTACAGACGGCTGCTCCGGCCAGCCGGAAGCAAACTCAACTCGGTTTGAAAGTTTACTCTGAATAAGCAAGGTGCATTTTTAGTTCTGGGCATCTTTTTTTTTTTTAAAAGCCGCCTTGCTGACGTTTCCTGAACCGAAGGAAACGTCAGGGTTTTAGGAACCGAAGGGTCTCTTCCCAACCATTCTGCATTCGGCTCGACAAACGGATGAATAACAGAACATTTAACCCAACACAGCCTGCAGTGCTTCGCGCGGAACGTAATGAAACGGCGATAGCGGAACATAAATTGATATCCTAGAATCAGTAGATGTCGCAACAGGTCCCCCTAAACACAATGGAAGCCAGTCCTGCGCTGCTTTTTGACGTCCTTCCTTTATAAACCTGAAGGGGTCTTCGAAGACCTGCTACTAATACTGCTGCTGCTGCTGTGTTAGCCATCAGAATGCCACAGCGCTGCTTTCCAAACTGCTGCAGCAATGAAACGGGCCTTAATCCAATAACAAGCTTTATAGAGTCAGGGTTTTTCTATAGATATATATTTGTATTTCAACTCTTTTTAAGAGTAATAGTCTATGGGTCACAGGGTTTGCACTCACACATCCTCCACCTGCTCTAAAGAAGCACTTCAGGCTGTGTGTGAGGAAATTCTGTTCCGTTCCAAGGATTTCGGCTCAAATTTCACTCGTGACCCTCCTGATGGAACCACTTTAGTTAGCGAGCTTCAAAGAAAAAAAAAAAAAAGCAGTCCAGTGTCTTAAATTCGATCGGCTCGACTCCCAAAAGCGAGCAGATGTCGCGTTTGGCTGCACTTTGCCGTCAAGCAAAGCGCCTGCCGAATGAGGCAACCGCGGATCAATGGCCGCCTCCGTCAGAGACGGGGCGCCGCCCGAGTGAGGTCTGCCGTCTGATTCTCCGCTCCATCGGGACGGCCGACTTCGACACGACCTCCTGACCTCGCCGGATCACGCCCAGCCGCCGAGGCGCGTTCATTTGACTTTGAAGAGGTTCGAGCATCTTGACACCTGCCTGTGTGGGAAAAAAAAAAACCAACAACAAAAGTGGATTCTGCAGATAAATGTGGCTTATTTCTGAAAGGCATTGAACATAGAATAACGAAAGGCTTTTTAAATGTTTTAAATTTGATTTTTTTTTAGTATTCTCACAGTATTTCTAGTGGGATTATTTAAACTAAGAAATGCTAAAGGTTTAAAACCTGCGGTTTAATTTAACAGAGGACTTCACAACATGAGCACAGTAAATACTGTTCAGTTTTAAATAGTGGAGAGGTTTTTTTTTATTTATTTATTTATTTTGTGCCTCATCGTTTGGTCACTTTGCTCCGTCATTAGCTGAAAATTTAGGAGCAAGTGTACCTGAGATTTATACATATACATCTATAAATAGATATATATATATATCTATAAATAGATATATATGTAATTTGTAGCAAATGAATCCCAGACGAATCGATACTTTTTTGTCCGCAGGTTCTTATTGGAAAGGGTTGAGTTGCATCTCCGGCTCCATGTTGGTGAATCTCTGCGCCATCATCCATCCTCCTAAAGGTTTCCCTTCAGTGTTTCGGTATTAAACATTAAACCAGGTTTAATGTGTCAGAACATAAAACGGGTATAAAACGGTGGCTCCTCTGTCTCTCGGTGTAAAGGCACCTGGTTATCCTGCTTCGATCAGCAGCTTTTCGGAAGTAAAATAAACGGAAGCGCGGTTCAGCAGAGCGTTTTTACAATATTTCACAATTGCGAGCTTTTATTATTTTTTTCTTTTTGCTCATTTGCCTGCGTTGCTTATGAAAATCCACTGTGAATAAAAATCAACGGATACCAGCGGTTTTAAAAACACGGTTAAATAGGCTTCTAAAACCTGATGCAGATCAGTCACAGGTGTTATTTTTTTTTCCACGCAGGCGGTACGTTTTGATGCCAAACTCTTGAAACCTTTGCAGTTCTTTAAGTTGCTTTATTTTATTTTATTTTATTTTTTTATTAAATGCCCTTTTCTCCCTCCAATCAGAGAGCAGCTGGTTTCTGATCCAGTGTTTGTACTCCACACACTACAAGAAAGAAAGTGTTTCCCTTTGTTTATATTAACTCTCCCCCCCCCACCTGACAATAATGTATCAAATCTTTAAATATTATCATGTTAAGAGTATACTTTATGCAAATATATATATGAGTACGATGAGTGTGTTGTATGTATCAGCAGTGAAATATTTTTAAAATATTAAAAACTTTAAAAAAAAAAACCTTATTTGTTTCTGAGCTTCTCTTGAGCTTCTCGGGTGGTTTCCGGTCAGCCAATCAGAGCGGCCCGGCTGTATTTTTAAACGACGGTTGCCAGGCAGCAGGAGGGAAGATCCGCCTCGGCGAGGAGCTGAGCGCAGATCAGTGGAGGATGTGGGAAAGGTGGAGACAGAAGTAATGGACGGAAATCGACTGCCTCGTTTTATGCCCCGCGAAGTTATTTAAAGCCTTTTGAACTGGCGCATTAAATAGCGATGGTTGCAGCAGCGGGAGCTGCTTGATGCATGTTTTAATTGGCAGATTTACATTTTCCTCAGCAGGTCCGTTTCCCGCTTTTCTGCGCTCCTTTTTTATCTTCTGCCAAATCAAGAGTCCCGACTTGAAGTCGCTTCCGCTTTTGGATTCAACGGCAAGACTAGAATAAAAACCATCGGGTTTTTGAGTTTCGGGTCAGATTTTAGGGGCATCAGGATCAGCTGTTGTTTTAAAGAGGAGTCATGTTCGCTGCTTATCCTGACATCACACTTTAGTCACCCTCTGACGCAATGGACCCGGTGAGGTCATCCTTTTTAGCAATATCTTAAGCAATGAAAAGTTTTCATCACTTCAAAACAAAAATGAACAACACTGGGCTTTAAGTTGGATTCTATTTTGTGTTGCGAAAGGCCATTTCTTTTCTGTGTTTATTTTTTTGACATGTGGACTAACTTGGTGGATGAACTTGTTTGTGAGCCAGTGATGAGCCAACACACATGCTGACCTCTTTAAAGTTTATCTTAAAATTTATATATTCAGTTCCTATATACTTAAATTGTAATTAGCTTCTAGAGGCTCCTGTTTTCACTCTGAGGTAAAAAAAAACCCGAGTTAAATAAACACTTCCAGGAGTTTTGTGAATCCAGTTTATTTAGAAAATGTACAACTTTTCTGACATCTTGTGTGCCCACAGCAGTGACAATAAATCTGTGCCGAGTTTAAAAATAACAAACCGTAAACAGGAAGTGGAACCTCGTCGCTGTAAAACAGGTTTTTATAAAGGCCTTTAAATGTTCAGGGGGGGAAAGGAATCTTCACATCAATTATTAAATAAACTATGATGAGGCACTGAAAACAAATGAACCAATCGGGCGCAGTGACGACCACGCGGGGGTCCCCGCGCCAACGCGCCGGCGAAACGTAAAAACCTTCCTCTTGTCTCTTCGCGTTAACGCGCCGCCGCTCCTTTGGTCGGATGAACAGCAGAAACGGGAGCGAGGGCGTCTGCTGATGTGCTCCAGAGTTCGGCTTGATTCGGGTGATGTGTCGCGACAGAAGGCAAAGTGGTGGTTTGCCTCTCGGGAGAAAGAACAGGAATGGGAGTCTGTGTTCACATTAAGAGGTGCTTTTTATTTTTTTTGTTGAAAACTTGCGCTGTGCGCCCGGCAGGCAGGACAACCTGGTTCCAGTCGAACCTTCGGCGCTGGCTGCAGCTGTGTGACCAAAGCACTTGTAGTGAACGTGGCTGTGTGGGAGCGGGCGGCGTCACGCCGAGGGGGACGGATTGTCGGGGTCCGGGTCGTAGTGGTACGTCGGCTGACAGTGACCGCCGCTGTGTGGCTGCTGGTTGGAGCGGGGCTGGTTCTGGTGTTCCTGCTGGTGCGGGCCCTCGTACAGCTGGGCCCCCGGGTGGTTCTCCGGCGCCTGTCCTATCGCCGGCTGGTGAGGATCGTTGGCCGGCGGGGGCAGAGTGTCCAGCTCGTCCACCTGCGGGCCGGGAGGGTGCATGACCACCAGCTGGTCCTGAGGGATGTCGGCCGCGGCCGCCGCCAGGTTGGTGGTGGACTTTGACTTGACGCACTGGAAGTCCACGTGGCGACTCTTCCCTTCCTCCTTCTCCCAGGACATGCGGATGAAGGGACGCTGCACGTAGTTGTAGATGACCTCGGGGCGACCCCCGGGACGTCGCTTCACCTTCTCCTTATACGTTGGGTATCCTGGTGAGGAGCGAAGCAAAGTTAAAGCAAACCGCTGCAGCCGTCAGGAGAAATGCACTCATGTTGAAAAATCCTACACTTGGGGGTGAACTAATAAAACAATCTGGTCTTTGATGAACAAGTTCAGCTACAGATGGTGCAGTGATCTCAACCAGTACCCCAAAAATCTCCCGTAAATAGTTTATTTATGTATTTATTTCACGTGATAACGGTTTCGCTCGAGTCTGCAGCGAAGGAGTTTGGAAAAAGTTCCATGAATTCACTAACAAACAGTGATTTCAGAAACACGTTTCCCCACAAAAGTGAATCACCTTCGATTCCCAGGCGGATTTTTTTCAGTCCTCGGTCCTTCAGCACAGATTTGGCCACGTCTCTGTTCTCGATGTATTTGAAGAAGCGATAGAGTTTGGTGCTGTAGATGACTGTAGAGGGAATGGGAGACATTGTTAAATCAGCAGGATTTAACACTCATCACTTCAAAGTACTTCAAATGTGTTCCTCGAGTCAATGATCACAGGAGCTATGCTGATGCTGCCTGGGGCTTTATTGCCCCTCGTAGGGTCACCCAAGGCAGACAGGTCCTGTGTGAGGGACCAGACGAAGCGCAGCCTGAAGACCCCTTATGACTGAGGTTTTCTCCTCCTCATCGTGTCTTCTGTGATTACAGTGACCTCTAACAGACCCTTCTCACAGCCGGTCGCAACAATACGGTGGCTACGTCTTACTCTGAGAGTACTCCTCTCCCATCTGAGGCGGGTACTCCTCATCCCAGTCCACCACGTCGTCGTCGGTCAGCACCACGACGTGGCACTCCCTCTCCCCGCTCTGGGCGCTGGCGACCATCAGCGGCAGCACCATCTCCTCCAGGTAGCACTCGAACTGACGCCGCGCTCCGTCGTTGGACAGCTCGTGCATCAGGGCGCCTGAGCGGGCAAAGGTTCATTAGGTCGTCCTGCAACGAGCAGCTGAGGTGCACCCACAGGCTCACATCACATCAAACCGTGTGAACGTAACGCGACTGCATCTTTCAGGGGTTTTTTTTGTTTTTTTGTTTAATATATTTGTTTATATTTAGGAAAGTAGAATTTTTTTGTTTGTCTGTTTTGTGTGCGTTCCCGTTTGTTTAAAGGTGCTGCTCGGATGTTTTCCTCTAGTGGTTCAGGTCTTCTGTGAGACTTTAGCAGAACCATTGATGGAAACTAAACACTTTGGACTTTGAAGCAAAAGTAACTGATGCAACTTTCAAGAAATATATAAAAAAAAATCGTTCAAAAATTCATTAGTTTTTTAATACCATTAAAAAAAAAGAGCATAAGACGATGATCCGCGATAAGGATGGAAATTTGGTTACATCATTATATTTTTTAAGATTGATATATAAACAGATTTACAGACAATCGCTCAGGGGGGAAAAAAAGCCAAATATTCATAATTCTGCTACGGTTCTTACTTTGACTGTTTAAGTGACTTGAAACTACAAATTATCCATGTTCCCAAAAAAAAAAAAAAAGCCTTTATTGACAAGACAATTGACATTTATATTTATGTAGATGGAAAAACAAATATACCAAAAGCAGTTTGACAAAAAAATAATTTAATGGCCGTAAAACAGCAGCAGTTTAAAGAAACTACTGCTTTAAACTACTGTCATTAACAGACCTTTCCAACTGTTTATAAAGCGCTTCCTATTGCTTCATTAGTTCAATTTGAACAGCAGCCGTGATTTAAGGTTCACTGTAAAAACAAACAAACAAAAAAAAAAAAAATCCACCGTTTGAAAACCTTCAGAGAGGATCTGGTGAAAACTGGAACCTTCTGGAAGGATTGGCAGTTTTGACCCAAATAAAATCTGCTTGAACGTGACTGTGTCCATTTTAACATGCAGAACATCCCGTCTGTTTCCCTTCTTTTTGTTTTTTTTGTTTTTGTACATCTACATTTCCTTGTAGGCGTCGAATATCTTCAAAAAACAGAAGCAGAAGTTTTCTGAGAAAACCGCAGTGAACATTCAGATCAGAAACCTGAATAACAATAACGCAGAGAATGATCACACTGCACAACTAAAACTAATTTCAAAAATATTCTCTATTGGGGATGGATTGCTTTATGTTGGGTTTGTTGGGTTGTTTTTTTTGTTGTTGTTTTGGCCCACATAAGCAGTAAATCTCACAGCTAATCATGGCCTACTTAGAGGCGCAAACGGCAGCAGAGCGCTGAAGCTGCTCCTCCCACGTACTTGCACACAAAAACAAGCGGCACTGACGAGCACGTTCTCGACCAAAATATCCCGCCGACATCTCCATGCGCACGCGGGACGTTGCAGGAGCGGAGAACGCGCGTGCGAGCAGACAGCAATTAAGCAGAGACAGATCAGTTTCGACTTGTTTCCTGTTCTGCACGTTCGTCTTTGATACTCTGAGATCAATCGGCTTTCTTTGCCCAAGTTTGGACACACGAGCAAGGCATTTCGCGCGCTCTCGACATCAGACACTAAATATAGATACAGAAATATAAATCTCGGTAAATTCACGATTGACCTCAAGATATCCGAGTCCGACAGAAAAATCAAACGAGTTCTATTTTTAACCCGAGGATACGACGACCGCAAGAGGATGGAGAGACTCGCCGAAGTCTGCGCACGGACAAAAGCAGAAACTACACGCACAAGGAAACAACCTGAGCAGGATGAGGAGTCGGCGTACTCACTGAGATCTCTGCACTTGATGGTGCTGTAGTTGAAGGAGATGCAGAGGTAGTCGCATGCCTCTCTGAGCTCAGGGATGGAAACGCCGTCGGGGCAGCGGATTATCCCCGACTTGTAGTAATCCTGCCATTTTCGCCAGCGCAGGCGCGCGCGCAGAGACACAACAAACACACACACACACACACACACACGCACACAGTGAGGAGGACGGTCACGCGCGCACTCGAGCAGAGGAGGGAAAACAAGACGCCATTATTAAAGCTGCCTCGCAGAGAGAGGACGGAGGGAGAGATAAGAGGGGGGGATGGAGAGCGAGTGATAAAAAAAAGAGCAACGTCACAGAGAGAGAGAGAGAGAGAAGAGGAGGGCTAAAGAGAGCAAAAATACGGGGGTGGGGGGGGGAGATGATGAAAGCAAAAGCTGCTGATGTCACTATGCCCTTCCTGCTCCCAGTGACGGTTTCCCAGGAGTTTCCACTGATGGAAACCAGAGGAGACGCTCCGGGCAAGCAGGACACAAAGCTCTGGCACGACCCACTTCCTGCTCTGCCTCGCTCACTCCAACGTGCCTCATTGTTTTCCTTAAAGTCTAAAGACTCGCAGCTAAACCAGATACTTGCACACATCACACAAAAAAAACACAAACCTTGCCCCTCACCATCTGGTAACGAATCACACGAAACCTTTTTAGTTTCTAGGATTACTGAAATTACTTCTGTTTGCTAAATGCCAAAATTATTACAGCAGATAAATCCTATTTCTCGTTTCTGCCTCTTAAGTCTGAAGTTTACATATGTTGAGATGATCAGCCATTAAACAATGTCTGAAGTTGGGACAAGGTCACAGCTTTTGTAAGATATAGTCAATACCAAAAAATGTAATTATTAAAAAAAAAATACTCCGTCCTGTCAAAGTCGTGGTGAACCGACTCATTCTTATTTTCCCGAGCTGGACAAAAACTGTACGATATTTTCAGTACTTGTCTGCGGCTCCATCTCAAACTGTACGACAGGGTCAGGCAGTTGCAAGATTCAACAACTCAACTTCACCAGAATTTGAATTCTGGTCAAAAAAAAAAAACAAAAAAAAAAACATGCTTTGTGTTTTATTGAGGCATGCTAATGTGAGAGAGATGAGTGAATCTTAAATCAAAGGTGCAACCAGAAATGATTGAGGACAAACATTTTTTTTTGAATGTGTCTTTAGATTTTTTGCCTCTTTGTGATGCATTTTTTGACAGATGTGTTCTATGTTCATTCATAATGATGGACATGTACTAATTAGCTTTCTTTGCTGCTGCAGCCACAAGAAAAAGACACAAAGAAGACCAGACAAAAATGGGACATTTGGGACAGAATGAAGAAACAATGCTAACCATTTGAAAATATTCGGTAGATTGCATGAGCGCCTTTTAGGAAGGAAATGAATCTAATAACATTTGGACTGGAACTAACATACAGTCGGTCACACATTCTGGAAGTGGTGTTAAAACCTTGGGGATGCTTCGTTGCTTCAGGAATGGATGACTTGCTTACTGATGAAACCATCAGATTCATACAGGCTGGCTCTAATCCGAAACAGCTGAATTCGTGGTTTCATCAATTATTGCAAGTCATCCAGTCCTGAAGCTGCAACGCAGACCCAGGTCTTAACACTACCTCCACCAAGACTGCTTAAGGTCACAAACTGATGGCTAGTGCTAACACCTAACCCCGTGGTTATTCCTAATCTTAACTCCAACCCTCGTGTTAGTCCTAACATTAATGCCAGCAAGACAAGGTCTGATGTCCTGCACACCAGCACGTTCTGGTCCACGTCTGATTGCTTAAAAGGGACAAAATTGAGGTCTTGGAGTCACTTAGTTAAAGTTTTAACTTGCGTCTAACTGTGATGCCTTGGCAAATGTGCTCAAAACCCCTCCAATATGGCTACATTAAAACAATGCTACAAACAAAAGAAGAAATGTACATTTCTGGGCAGCAACAGTAAAAGATATATTGCCACCTATCATCAATAATTGTTGCCAGGTGGAACAATCAGTTATTAGGCTTACAGGACAATTCATTTTCAACATAGGACCAGACTGATATGGACTTTTTTTTTTCCTTTAAAAAAAAAAAAGGAAGGAAATAATTTTTGTTTTTAACTCGCATTGAACTTGCACTGAATATATGCTCCGGGTATCTCTGTATGAATGTTAACATTTGTTTTCTGGAATTAGAAATGACAGTTTCACTTAGTTCATCTTTCACTTTTTGGCAAAAGAAGTGAGCAGCTATCACAAGACTGCACGTTTTCAGACATTATTTCCAAGAAAGGTACATTGTCTTGCAGCCAGTTTGTTCCCAATCAGATCTTCCTGCAAGTCTAAAATTAGACGTTTCTGTGAATAAACTATGAAAAAGAAATCATTTGACCTATCAAGTTACATAAGTCCATCTCTAAGAGGCTTTTAACACAGAATATCTTTTTATACTGACCACTATATATAAAAAAAAAAGAAGTGATGCTGGATAGAAGGAATGAACGGATGTACGGAGAGATATAGTGTATGTGAATAAAACATCACGGCCTATCCAGCAGAATGAGCTGGAACTCATTTTTTTTACCCCCCAGGGAGAACAAGAAAATACATAAAAGTTGGGATGTCTTCAGGAGAACTGGAGCAAGAAGAGGGACAAAGCCTGGTGAGGCGGGAAATAAAGACAACCGGACAGAGAGAGAAGGAGACGAGTTAATGGGGAAAGAAAACATGATCGAAGACGGGAACACGGCAGAGGACAAGAAAGAAAGGAAAGTGAGGAAATGCAGGGGGAAAGCGGAAAACAGAAAGTAGGGCAGAAAAAGCAGAACGTTCTGTATAAAATCTGACCAGGATGGCGCGGAACACAGTGGAGCTGATGCCGTCAGCCACCTCGAACTCTCCTTTCTCGTTGGGCCGAGTGAAATTGTTGTCCCGACAGGAACCAAACATCCTGAAAGCACAGAGCTGATTCAAACGGAGCACGAGCTTCGTTCAGAAAACACCAACATGAGGGGGAAAAAAGAATCTAAACGAAATCTCTCTCATTCATATACTCATAAAAAAAGACAACTAAATATTAAGATTTTATATAATATATGATGTGCTCAAACAATTACCAAATACAAGAAAAAAAATTTGAACATCATCTATATTTAGCAACACTTTTCTGACTTTACTCATCACACAGTTTATTGCGCTCGTCTTGAGGTCATCACCTGCCCAGCATGGTGTTGGGTTGAGCTATAAAGATAGCAGGATCCACCACAAATCTTGTGTTGTCCACAATGAGCGTGACTCTCTCCCCGGGTCGCAGCCCACTCCGATGCTCTTTGCCACCAAGGTCATACACGATCATGTCACAGGATCCTGGGCCTAAAATTTTGGCGTGGTGGTCTACCCCAGAGGGGCCCAGGGGCCGTGGTATGTGAGCCCCAATCAGAGCTCCTCCTATGTGTGGATAGGAATGAGAAACTCTGGGAGGACGAGGGCTGGATGACCTGGAGGAGGAGCCTCCGTCGCCGCGCTCGCGATCTGTGGGAGGAAAACGGATCAATACTGATGGAAAAGCCTCTTATTAAGTATTTCAGGGTTGTTTTTTTTTTGTTTCCTTTTTACCATATTGTCGTGTTGGGGAAGTAATGTTCCTGATGCATGGCGTGAGCTGGCTCTCCCCTCTCTCGTGCGACGACTCCCGTGAGCGATCGCTGGAGCGTCGTCGCTGTTCCCGATAATGTTCCGCCCCTCCCAATCCCCGTTCCCGGGATCCACCGGCAGCCCCGCTGATCCCCCCGCCGCTGCCGCTGGCGCTGGCGCTGGCGCCGGCCCCGTACAGACTCATGGTCCTGACCTGATGGCACTGCAACCGCCGGCCGCAGTCCGGCCCAGACAAACCACGCTGCTCACTTGTAGGGAGAAAGAGTACACAAACAGAAGATCCCTGTTAGAGCCGAGTGACACTGAAGAAAAAAGAATCTTGCAATATTAGTAAACTCAGTTTAAAATTGTTTCTAGCTCCCAGACTTAACAACACCAGATTGTTTTTACGCACAGCTTCACGAATCACAAGTGGATGCTTGTTCGACAATGGCTTGTGTCCAAATACTCAGTTATTTCATTCAAGAGGGCTCACTGCACATGCAGTATCCTCTCTGTATAAATTCTGAAATATTTGGTTGTGTAAAACCATCATTCTACAGACAAACCATTTAGAAAGAGAAACGAGCTAAAATGGACACAAAATCCTCACATAATGGGGGCTGAAAATGTCAATTTGCAAAATACCATCAGCAAAAAATGTCAATGTGAGCACAGCTACCAACTGAGCTTCTGAGGACTCATTGAATGACTAAACAGTGCAGCTCCAATTTAACACAGCGTGTCCAACGCGTGCAATTGTATACAATTACCATTTTATTACAGTATTCGTAACATTTACCAGATATCAGCTTGTAATCTGTTATCTCATACTAAAACCAAACATGCCGGTATTAAACAGCAACCTTTAAAGAAGGTGTACTCTGATGCAAGACATTTCTATAATTATCTTGTTATAATAAACTGCTTTCCTGTGTTTTTGTTAATTAGTGCCTCCTGTCCAGAATCTGTGCAACAGCGAAGCTGACGATTTAATCAGCAGCACAGGGCCTTTACAGCAGAAACACATTCAGGTCTCAGTAATGAAGAGAAGCTGGCTTTTATGGGAAGAGCCGCAATGAAATATGATGACTGTCTACTGGGAAACCGGAGAGACGACAAATGGACCCAGCGTGACGTGTGGGACACGCAGAACCACAACTCTCCTGCTTGACTTGTGAGTAGCTTTGTATTAAATAAACGCACCTTTGTAATTACCAAAGTATCACGCATTATGCACAGAAACGCAAACTAGAACTTCTCAACATGCAAGATGTTCAGTAGCTGCATAGGAAACAGAAGTTTGCTTCAACTTTAGCCACTGTCAGGAGTTTCCCAACAAACATTAGTTTAGTAATTCACTTCCAAAAGTGAAACACAAAAACATACAAAGTGATATTTTTCAAGCGTGTTTTTATGTTAGATTTGAACTTTATTAGCAATAAGCGTGTTTGCATTCGCGCTTATAGTTAAGGAAAAGTTCAAATTTAAGTAAATATCTGAATACAACATGAGACCAAAACATTCGCTTTTAATCCCAGAAACGACAAATTATGTCTGATGATCTAATCGATATTGAGACTGTAGACTTAACAGTAGTCAAAAGACGTTAGCTGTTCATACAGTGCTATACGCTAGCATATTACTACAAAGTTTAGTGGAAGGAAGAAATTGTGGTAGGATAATCATAGTGTGGAGTGGTTAGGAACACACTGAAGGAAAATCTGAGAGAAAAAAAAAAGTACATTTATTAACCACAATCACTAAAATTACCAGAAATAAATGCTTTAAAGTCATCAGTAGGTTAAATGTTTTTTTTTTTTTTTTGTTGTTTATTAATAATTCATTATGTGAAAGAATTTCAATTAAGCAGAACCTGAATGTTTCAAGTGAGCGTGAAAGACTACGGTAGTTAAGAAACAGAAAAATGCTTCCTGGACATTGTGGAATTTCTAATTGTGCTGGACGGCTGGGATGCTGCTGCTGCTGCTGCCGCTGCTGCTGCTGCTGCTGCTGCTGCTGCTGAGAGGACCGTCTGAGCGCTGGGTACCAGATTGATCGAGAGGCTAATTGTTTAACTGTCTGGGCGAGCAGACGCAGACAACAGTGACAAGAAAAACTGTGATGAAGCAAGATCAGCAAGCTGATCACAAAATAAAAGCCCCACAATTCGGCGTGGAGACAATGCACCGCTGCAATACAGTCCAAGACGCAGAGTTTTATTCATTTTGCCACATTCCTTTTCAGTGCTTTAGACAAAATAAGTCACAAATGCTACTATTGGGCATTTTAAAAATATATATATATATATATGTGTGTGCAATGTCATGTTGCCAAATTCTACTCACAATGGCAGCTTTTAATCTTGGGCAAAACAAAAAAAACAAGATAGTGCGTCGGCTTGTCCTTGAAGACAAGGGTAAACATGAAAAAGGAAATGGAAAGATTGAGCACAAAAACAAGTAGACACCTCAGCGCGCGCTATAATCCATGCAGGTAAAGCCTCTGAAAGGAGTCCGATGATGAAAAGTGCACCTTTTCCTTGCATTGTTTTCATCACAGACACCGAGAAGTGATAGAATGTGATGACGTACATGATGACTTCTGAATGATAAATGCATTTTTAACCTCAATTGAGGCAAGATCCTCCTAACATGAGGATCTTGCAGTTAGGGCCAGCAGGACGGAGGAAACAAAGGAAGCGGAGAGGCAGTTTTTCACAGAGGGCATGCAGATCTTCTCGTCTTTCACACAGCATTGCGCGTCTCCAGCAGCCAAGATTTCAAACCGCCAGAATGAAAAAGACGCATCTTATTTCTAATTTTCTACTGCTGGGTAAAGAAAAAGATGTGACAGTTTCGGTTCTCTTAGTCTTCTTTCTTTTTTTTTTTTTTTGCAAAAAAGGTTAGGTCAGGTGCTTTAAACGGCAACGGATTGAGGTAGAGCAAGTTCATGCGCTCATCTAAAGACAGAATATCTCAGACAAAGATGTAAAGCGCCCAGGCAGTCTATTAAAAGCATAAGGGTGAGAGTCATGAGGGTTGAGGGTCCAATCAATTATTTAGGGGCTGCTGACACTGACACAGCAATGGGCAAAGGCAAAGAGGCTGCTCTGTGGCAGGATGGGGGTGAATTCACCAATTTCTCAGCTGCAAATAACAACAAAAATAATGTAGTTTCACAAAAAACAAATCCAAAGCAAAAAAATTTGGCCACATTGTGGAATGTTAATCCATCTCGCTGTGCAACAGAGAAAGCAGGAGAGTCCCGTGGAGGATGGGATGGGATTCGGGTCTCTGGCTCTCTCTCTCTCTCCCCATCGGTCGCTCCTGTACTTACTCACAAACAAAGAGCCGTCCGCTAACAGCTGGCAACACATCCTGCAATGACAGAGCTGAATAATAACAGTAAAAAAAATAAAAATAAAAAATAAAAAAAACTCCGTGCTTTAAAAAAAAAAATAATGCTAACATTTTTTTAAAAAGCGTGCACGTACCGGTCGTTTTCACCGGGCCACGAGAAGACAAAGCAGCAGGGAACAAGCTGCGGGATGACAGCGGCACAAAAGCCTTGCGCTCCTGCGAACAAAGCGGGCTTGCCGGCAGTTTCAGCATCCTCGCTCATTACTTTCCAACTTCATCCGCATCGTTTAGAGCAGACGGGTCGGACTGTGACTGGCTGGTATAACAAAACACCGGGCTGGTCGGAAAAAGGCTTGGGAAAAGGTGTGCGAGGCGAAGGAGGAGACGCTCCGGCTGGTCAACCGGAGTCACCGGAGGGACCCGAAACTGTGAATGGCCGCGTGCTAGACTGAATCAGAACGGTGCTGCCTTCACGGACTCTTTGTAAAGTGCCGCTTCGGAGTCTTTCTGTGTCTTCCCGGGGCGCGCTATTGCGGCTGCGTGAAAATATTGATTGCTCGAACGAGAGACGTGTGGAAGGTAAGCATAAATTGTGAGCTGCGTTGTACGTGACATTATTTAAAGAGGTAGTCGATGAATTCCTACATATAAGAAGAGTGTCATGATAAAAGGACCAAAATGCTGTAAAACTATACAATAAAAATTAGTACAATAGCTATACACTTATGTTAAATGAAACTACACTTTGCTAGCCTCAACTTTCCAGAGATTTCACACCTTTATGTTCATAAACAAATACACAATAGAAAAGTTCAATGTGAGTTTATAGAAGATTTTGAGAAAACTTCCATTTTTAAAGCAAACGAGGAAAGAAAAGATACATAAAGAAGAAAGGATGAGAGAGGGCAAAAAATAAAATGACAAGGAAGCACACATATTTGTCCTTATGCATGTTTGTGTGAATATGTGTGCACATGCGTAATTGCGCACCACAAGGACTAAATGCCAGTAATTTGGTCCCTTTGTAAAAGGTTTCATAATTGGCAAGATTTCCCGCAAAAAGAAAGGCAACGCTACTGTTTAAGTTAGCACATTCAACAGGGTCACAGAAAGCTTAGCTATATCTGACAAATAAATTCACGTGCATTATTATTAGTCCAGTTCTTGCCTGTCAGAATTTTAAAATAATGTATCATTTCTCAAACAGAGCCGCATGTTAGATAGGAGGTTAGCACAAATCTCAGCATGGATCCTCTCAGTGTAGAGATCGCATGCTCTCCATATGCACTTGTGCATTCTCTCCCGGCATTCCGACTTCCTCCCACAATCCAATAGCATGAATATTAGTTTAATCCAAGGATTCTCAAATCCAGGCCTTGATGATTTGGTGTCCTGCAACTTTTTGATGTGTCGCTGGTCCACCAAGCATGAATCAAATGGTTGAATTACCCCATTATTACCCAGTTCTCCCAACGACATCATTATTTGAAGGGAAATTAAAAGGGAGTTCAAGCAAAGACACATCTAAAAGGCCCTAGACGTCTGGATTTGAAGAACCCTGGATTAATTGTGTCTATCCCTATGCAGTCATCTTGTCAAGCTGAAGATAGCCTAAATGGATAAGTGAATATGGGCAATGGATGGATGGATTTCCTTAACCTTTAATATTACACAAACCAAGTAGGTGAGCAATTCTAAAGTTAAACAGTATTTAAGCAGCTGATTTCTACAGCAGCCCATCACAAAAACAAACTACTTACTCTAATTTCTCTTGGACAGATTGATAAAATGCTCACAGTAACACACTTTAACATACACAAAATAGTTTCTTGTTTTAATTAAAAAAACATGTGTTCTAAAATGTCTCAACAATTGATTCTGGTCTTACACAAACAACTATTTCTGGCCCATATTAAGCAGTGTTGTCCTCCACTTGCCTATTTTTCTAACTGTTCCAAGTACAGTAGGTAAAATATGCTATATATGAGCAAGCGCAAGGGCTAGAAACAGAAAAAGCTCAAAAATAACCTTTCAAAAGTCACAAAGAATCATTTCTATGACTTTTGCAAAACATCAAGAAACAAAGTCGGTCAAAGCTTTTTCACAGTCTGAAAAAGCTAGAAATAGTGGCTTTTGTTAAAATGATCAACCCTAAAAAACACAGTGATTACAAAAAATAAAATTACAACCTGAACTGAAATCTGAATTTGTCTTTCTTTCTTTTCTTCTTTTTTTTTTTTTTTTTTTTTGCCATCACCTCATATTTCCTTGCCAGTAGGTGATACTTGGATGATCAGAATATTTTTGTCTTGTATAAGTCCGTTTAAACTATGAGCTCTGACATTTTGTATGGGAAAGTAACTCCCTTTTACAGCTGCTTTCAAATATGAAGCAGCACATTGAGAAAAAAAATATTTACACATTTTGACCTGTCCCTTTTCACCTTTCCTTTACCTTTTTTTTAATTTTTTATTTAAGGCTAACATGCCTGGATCCCTATTATGCGTAAAGCTGTCCAATAGAAAATAATGTAGGCGTTCTTTCGCTGAATGTAAATTTATTATGAGAGTAAAATAAAATAAAAAAAATACGTCGCCTCAAATTTTGCACAAACTTCACAGCAGATAAGAGGTGTTTTTGGGTTATTTTGCTAGCTTAAAATAGCGCTAAGCTTCCATTCACAACCGTTAGGCTGCTAACGTTAGCTAGCTGCTACTACAGGAAGAGTTAAAAACATCCTTTACTTACCTTCTGCTGTTACATTCCAGTTTGACGTATCTACTGGCTACTTAAACAGCTAAATAATCCATCGGTTCAAATGCGGAGAAGACGAAAATTCCAGGGTTTTCCTCTGAAAATCGTCGCCTACACCAACTACTATTTGCTAGTAGATTTGTTTTGGTGTGAAATTCACGTTTAAGATATCGCGAGAGATTCGTTTAGTCTCTGTAGACACTCCTTTTCAGTTGCTTGGCTCTTGCTTGTTCTTTTTTTTTTTTTTTTTTGCCTCTGGTTAAACTAATAAATTGATCAAATAAAATTGACAAATAAACAAAGCACAATTTTAAAAAATTTATTTTACCTCTCCCATATCACTATAGACTCATCTTTTAAAGGCAACATTGTGCTTTACAATGGCATTGTCGTAGTATATAAAAATACAAAAATTGTATTGTTTTTAAGTACAGCTTATCAGGCTATCTACTGAGGGCTAAATATGTTTCAGCCCAATCAGATGGCATATCAAACATTTAATGAATAGGCAACATGCACAAAAACAACAGACTACACATTTAACCTTGATAAACCCAACATTAGGGCTTTGTCTGCGCAAAATATGCAATAAAAAAGAAAAAGAAACATAATTGGTCCAGTTCAGACTAACTCCTTCATGTTTTTTTTTTTATAAAACAAGTCGTTCAATAAAAGTGCAGCGACAACGGAAGATCTGTCTAACAGAGGCACTGTCTCATAAATAAAAATGTCATAAATAAAGTTGAATAAATAAACAAAAAAAAAACAAACATAAAAAAACTAATAAAATAAGAAATAAACTCAAAAGCAGAATATAACAGTTTAAATCTAAGATGTTGGAAATGTTATGTAAATACAAACTGTCAAAAAAAAAAAAAAAATCACTGCTTTGATTTGAGGAGGTTCTCCAGAAAGTCCAAAGCTTCCTTTATCTCCTCTGGTGTCAGCTCAGTCAACTCTTCAGGATGTAATCTTTTCTTCCAGCCCTCCATGTCTCCACTGCTGGCCTGGCCCGCAGCGTTGTGGATGTCCTGGATTCTGGTTTGCAGCCACTCGCGGCGCTCCTGCACCTGCTGGTGGTGTCTCAGGTTGTGCATGAGTTGCACTTCACTCACTGTCCTTTTACTGCAGAATCATCAGAATGGCAGCATTAACATTCCAGTAATAGTCTGTCACTGCACAAAAAAAGTGTTATGCTATTTTTAATCATGTGGGTCAAAATCTTAACCAACCGGCGCAAGTACCTGAGCGGACGCCCTTGGCAGTAAATAGAGAGGTGCACAACACAGAAGAAGATGACAAGAAGTTTAAAGTCCATGTTTTGCATGTTGACTTTTACAACCTGTTGAAACAAATAGACTTTTTCAAAATCATGCTTTCCCCTAAGTTTTCCATAAATGAGAACACTTAAAGGCAAGCTTCCTCTTGAATGAGAGAGCAAATTAGAATTAGCTTCACATGTATGTCATATACTGAAATATAAAGCATTATTGTTCTCAGATACAAAAGAGTAACCCTACTGGACTTGAGGCATTTGGCCTCCAGTTGATTCGGAACTGACAGGTCGAAATGAACATACCTGTGGTGGAGTTGCCTCCTTCTCCTCAGTGTGATGAAAGATAAAATATGGTGCTATAGTCTCTTAAGCGAGCCAGTCTGGTTTGGTGGTTAGCTCCTATTAGTTATGATAAGCACTGGACTCCACGGGCTCCTTTTATAGCCCCGGTATCCAGTTGTTGATGAGCTGCTTTCATTATTGCTGTTGATGTCATACCTCCAGCTTTTGGAGGGGGCAGGACACAAACGACAACACCTCCTCTTCTCTGCTGTCATACGGCATCAAGTGAATGGCTTTGAACCCGAATGCTTTCAAACATTGGTGACTGGGAAAAAAAACAAAAAAAAAAACATGTCCAAACAGAGAATCTGAGAATTTTACAGGAAGCTTTATGTTAAGCTACTATAAAGTTTCTTAAAAGCCCAGAAAACCACGTTAAATGTTAATTACTCTAACAAAAGCAGCCATAGAATGATTGGAGGTTTCTTTTGTCTGAGTTTTGGACTAAACTTTTCCACCTATCCTAAACTGAGTGTTTCGAACTTCTTCCCACATTTTTCGCTCCTTGGATTTTTTTCCTCCATCTCTGAGAACTCCCCATGCCAATTGGTCCACATGTGATGTGACCTTTTTTGTCCCACTCCAAGCATGCCTAACAACAATAGAGGCAACATTTGGATGGATTTATGACTCTCATTGACTATTAGAGAGTCTCCCCGGTTACATAGACACTAAACTCAAGAATTAACATTGTCTTAATGAGTTTGCCTCTCAAAAAAAAAGAGCTTTTATACCAACTTGACGTCAGAGGAAACATCTTGAATCCAAGGTTAAGAGGGAATTTGGGAGATGTGTTGTTGGTCGATGCTGCTGTCGTCACCGTCGTAGGCATGACTGATGGGCTTGTGTACATGAGTGTCATTCAGGGCCGCTGAACATCAGGTATTCATAGGTTTAACATTGATTTATACATTTTATCTTATTGCAACAGTTGCTGAAAAGGTTAAAGGAATGTCTCAAATTCCAGTTGGGATACGTTGCAGTGCAGATGAGATATGCCCCAGTTCAAAACCGCTGCAAGAAAGTGAGCTTAAGCATACAGGCGGTCATAAATTCTTTCTTCGGCGACCAAAAGTATCTGCAACAGATGTGTTCCCTGAAAAACCTCAGTCTGAACATCAGTCAGTCAGTCAGTCTGGGGTTACATGAAGAGGCAGAGAACTTCGAAAGCTCAGAGACACCGGCGACCTTGAAGTTATTAAGAATGCTTGAACAAATATATCTTGAAAAACTGATTGATTGATTGATTGTTTGCTTTCTTTATGTTTTTTTTTTTTTTAAGCTTTTATGGATTCATCCCACAAAAATACATTATCTCTTTCAGATGTTCAGTGGATAAATTTACCTCACAATGTGTCTTTTCATTTTAAAACCATCAACACTCCTCCTTATAAAACTGGAATGATCATTAATCTAGCAAACATCCCCATTCCTCACTTTGTGTCTGTCATATGATCATCTGGGTTAAGCCCATGTGTACCTCTTCAGCTTTCAGGCAGGTTTCCCCTTCAAAGGTCACTGATCTGCAGCAGCAAATAGCTCACACTGAAAAGAAGCCCCAAGCCTCTTATTTTGGTCGCATACATTACATATTACATAACAGCGGTGGTTTGAATTTTCTAAATATAGCAGGAGCAGGGTATGGCTCTGTTTATGTTCTGCGAGCTTTGAAATCTGAGGTGATTCCTGACCAAAAAGGGTGAAAAAAACGTCAATTAGACATTCCCGCTAGTGGTTCTGGAGCGTTTGATCTAATTATAGCGACTACTCGGGAAGTAAAAGTCTTGCTCCAAAATACCAAACCAGTGTTTTTTCCAGAAGTCTCAGAATGAGCACTCTTGCATTACTGCCATCCAAAAATATTGGCATTTATCATCCAGTAGTCAAGCGTTCACATAATTGCCTTGACTGGACAGCAGATAAAATTTTTTACATACCAGGGTGGCCCAATTTGTGGTGATCGGCACAACCCGTAAAAGCCTCCTCTTGCTTTTCTGTGATACTATTACTGACAACACAGGTCACAGCTTGTTGAGAGCTCATCTGCCAGAGACATTAACCTCCAACCTTTGCTTACGTCCTGCAGCTTGTCATTCTTATTACCTCATGCTCCCTCAATGTGCAGGGGGTTCACCTGCGGCAAGCAAAAGCAGCGAGATGGATGGGATGTCTCAAGAAGACAGTAATTCCATATTGACATCCAAAGAAGTCCCAGCAGCCTCGTCCTGCCTGGCGACAAGTGACAAGCATGAATTAACTAGGAAACATAATGTGAGATGACTGAAACTGTAGTGCAAAGTGGGGCTGTCATCATGGTGATTCCCTGCTAACATGCCGGGAAGCACCCGGACATCCCGACATCCACAGCTGCTCCAGGTCAGGTACACCAGAAGGGAAAGCCTCTCAACAAGACTCAAGAATAGTTGGTGGGCAGTAAAGGAGGGAAGCGCTATTTTCAGGTTACGCGTTGACTTTTTGAAAAATATTTGGCACCATGTTTGGGATGAGTAACTTCAGCAGTTCATCCCAAATCAGATGGAAGAAAGTATGAGAACGAGAACAGCAACTGAGATTGGCCAAGTAAATAATGTTGCTTTGCCTTAAATGTATAGAGTTAAAGTAAGACCTTCACAAGTCTGCAAAGACTCTTGCAAAAATATATATGTATACCTAGGGCCACTTTTTACATTTTATCTCACTAATTAGTCATCTTTTCTGTATAGTGAAGGTCTATAATAACTCTCATTTATCTATCGACAAAAAAATATTTTGCAGTATGTGTTGCCATTGCCATCATTTAATTGCTCAGCTCTAATTGCAACCAATAACTTCAAAAGTTTCTTTTGAGAATTTATGTGATAGATCAACAGAAGGTGTTTCATGTGATACATGGTTTTACTTTTTTTTTTTTTTTTTTTAGATAATCAGAAATTTTACAAAGAAAATCTGAAAACTTTTTTTTGCAATAAAGGGAGAAAATATTTTGTGTTGCGTCTCCACCAAGTGTAACAACAATGTCTTTGCATAAAAATATATTTTTATGCCCGGACAGAACACAATGCATGTTGCGTCTGATGTAAAGAAAACACAATTTAATGGGAGTCACCCCCGTGACTCGGCTCTGTCAGACTAGCGACAGCAGCAATTAGCAATCCTGGTGGAACTGGGTATCCACTGAGCTCATTGAATGAGCAACTTCTCAGTGCAACACTGGTAAAAACCTCCTTATTGGAGAAATGTCGTGAAGGCAGAGTGACAGAAAGAGCAGGAGCTTTATAAAGAGATGGAGGTCCAATTTTAAGGTGCTAAATTGTGAAGTCGAATTTCTTTTTGGTCATGTTTTACATCACGATTGCACAGAAAGTCATACACTCTACTGTTGTCAGTGTATTCAGTTGTTTTCAATATTTCTTCTGCTAAGAACATTGATATTAGCAGTTAACCGCTATCATAGTAAAAGTTCCTCCAACATTTTTGCAATGACAAATGATGGTTGTGTTCAGACATGATCAGAGCTGTTGAGAAGAAAATCTGCAGACATGTTCAAAGAAAACAGAAAATAATTGCTGCTGCCCAAAGTTCTGCACAGTCTCACCTAAAAACACATCTTTGATTATGTTCTTAATGCAGAGATGCCAGAGTCTAGCCATAAAGAGCCACAATCCTGCAACTTTCATCCCGTTTTTATACATCTGAATGAAATTGCTGAATCTCCTCATCAGTCATTCAGCTCGAGAGAAGTCTAACAAAGCCTTTATTTGATTCAGGTATGTTGGAAAGGGAATGCATCTAAAAGTTGAGGGAAAGTAGGAGTGGATGTGGGCACTTTAATGCAATCATACGTACTTACTAGCCTGAAAATCTTCTCAAAATGTTACTATAATTCAGAGCTGACACCGAGAACTTTAAAATCTTTGAAGATTAAATGGAAGCACTTTTTTAACTGCAGAGCTTTTTTTCTGATGCGCAAAAAAAAAAAAAAGGCTATACAATATAAATTTACTGCCACCAGACACCACGACACTGCACCGCTGCAGTCATATTTTTTTTTTTAAATAACAGAACTGGTGTGGCTATAGGGAGTTTAAAAAGAATTATAAATAAATAAAATTTGCAGAAAGATGAGAAAATTACACTTAAAACTTGGGTGGGTAGGTGCATGGATGGATTGATAGATATCTGTCTGTCTGAACATATATATATCTGTTCAGACAGACATATATACCTGTATATATATATACAGGTATCTTTAGATACCTATATCTAAAGAGCATTTAGACATAGACATGTATAGAAAGGTAGATATCAAGTCAAGTCAATACATTTTCTTATTTCTTGACTTCTTGTCAATAAAAGAAATGCGACCTTTGAAATTGCTGTTACTTTTTTTGATACAGAAAGTTCAACTTCAATTAAAAGAAGAAAAAAAGAAAGGTCCTTAGCTTTTATGTAAAAAATGAAACATTTTATGTTAAAATGTTTCATTTGTATGAAAGTCCTTAGCTTTCATACAAATGAATAACTTCAATCATTTAAATACATTGTTCTTTACATTTTACAGTAATGGATTACAGTGACACTTTTGTAGCTGGTTGTTGACATTAATTATACTGTAAGCAGAGGAGTAACAGTGACTGATGTGATGACGTTCACATGCAGTTCATCAACCCTGACTGACCCTTCTTCCCGTAACTGCAGACTGCCCCCTGAGGCAATACAATGTAATTTTACTGCCACCAGGCACCACCGCACCACACTGCTGGAGTCATATTTCTTTTTTAAACAACACAATTGGTGCGACTGCAGGCAGTATTTTTAAAAAGAAGATTTGCAGATTTGAAAGAAAGTTTAACAGGAAACTAACTGGCTGTTAAACACACACATACTGCGCTGCATTCGGTTCTCTGTCTAAAACCGATAGCTCAAACCAATAAGAGTGAGAAAAGTCAATAGTTTGGTATTTGACGAAAATGTATTTGACAGGGACAACTGCAGCCTAGATAAAAAAAAAATTTCTATGCACAATTAATTCATGGGAAAAGTTCTGTCAACAAAATTATTTGTTCAAAATGTGGCTCGACATACGTGTACCTTATTTATCAGCTTTCATTTGCAAAGAAAGAAGAGGATGTTTAAGCACACTCAATCTGAGAGGATTATTTCCAGGTTTGTGCCATTGGCATGGCAACAGAAACCTTCCCACAGGCAAAATTACAAGACCCCAAACATAAATGTGGGAGCATAATGAGCCCATTAAGCTGGGGGATTATAAGATTTTTTTTTTTTAATCATATTTCCAACAACAAAATTGCACTAGGAGAGCTCCAAATGGGCTAATTTTAGATGATCAAGAACCACACAGCTGCTTTCAGGGCAAATCATTTTAGCAATTATTGTAGTGCCTCTTTTTTTTCTTTCTTTCATCCTATAATTTACTGACAGGGAGAGAAAGGGAAAGAAACTGAGTCATATATTAATCACACAGCAGCCAGGTCAGAGTTATTATGGTCAATTGAAGCTTTACTACTATAACTTCAAATCAAAAATAGACTATATACTTCTCACTGCAGTTTGGCTTGACATTATGAAAGGCCACAGATGATGAACAGTGATGTTGGTTCGTACGTCTTCAATAAATTTAAGCATTCAGTCTCCTCTGTGAAGAACCTGTCAGGAAAAAATTGATTGGTTTGGCAGAATTTACAGTCTGTACATTGTAAAGGCTCTCGTAATATTTATGATTGTGAGGATATCTCATCCTTGGTAAAGAAACTGACAGAACTATAGAGAATAATGTTGCTGCCAGCATGTTTCACGAAGAGTTTGACTTTCTTTTGTTGGACTGATGTTTTAGCGCAAGATCTTTTGGTGTTGTGGCCCAAAAGTTTGAGTATAGTTTCATAAGACAGTAGGATGTTATCACACGTTTATGGGAGATTTTACTCAAGCCAGGGTGTTACTTATCTATTTTTTTTTAAATGAAAAGATTTCTCTCTTTCAACTACCAACAACTATAGGAGGAAGTGAAGAACAGAACCAAAGCTAAGAAGAAATTCTTACAGCTCCTCCAGAGTTGCTGCCAGCTTCCTGGAAGCTGACAGCATAACATTTCTGCAACTTTCTTCATCAAAGTTGTAGAAATGTCCATGTAAAATCACCAGCATCCCATGATTTATTCTTTGACAGTATTTTTGTATATTTTATTTTTTGTAGGAGGCAATAGGTTTCTTGTAACTTTTGCAACGATTCCATAAACTAAAGCTCTATCCAAAAGTTACAAATATGCCAAAACCTTGCAAAAACTACTGGACATTATTTAAGGTTCTTCAGTTTCACACTAATTGTTGGCAGGCATGATAAGAACAATACTTTCATTTATCTGTATTTTGGAACTAAGCTGGTAATGTTAGTTAAATGATAGTTGAGATTGTTCAATAAAATTTGGTTGATTAAGCAAAAAATAATCTGTTAATTTTTTTGTCATCCTAAGATTAAACTAAGTAAAAAAAAAAGTACCCAGAGTTTTTCCCATGGAGAAATTATTGAATTTTCTCAGGTGAATTCACAGTCAAGGCAGTGAGGTCCGCAGAGTTGACCGTCCTGCATAAATGAAGCAGAAAAAGAAGAAAGGGGCTTGAGGACGGTACAAATCTGCAAGTCACGATGTGCAATTCAACACCTCAGGCAAGAGACAGACAAGTTTATACAAAAATTGACATCAATCTAATGCATCTATTCAGTCTCTCTTTGCACATCAGTGAGGCTGAATATGTCTGAGAGCTTGCAATGACCCAGACATTTAAATGTGTCCTACTTTCAGTTTTCGACAGACTCAACAAATGTGATGTTTTCTTACCTTTATGACTTTGCAGTTTCTCAATCCTTTTATGTCTATGTATATAAAAAAGGATCAGTGTCTTGGAGTTCAATAAAATGATATCACAGTAAATAATAATAAAAAAAAGTCAAGGAATTTGATTTCATCATGTTTTGAGAGTCTGCTTCTCTCTCTCTGAAGCCAACTGTTCTCAGCTGAGAAGGAGTTCAGGTGTCTTGTTCACAAATGATGGCAGAAAGGAGAGGAAGATGGATAGACAGATTGACGCCTACTGTTGTGTCTGTAATGCTCACACTTTTCCAGGTTGTTGTGGTGGAGAAAGAACAAAAAGCTGTCAGTTTCCTGCTCTCTCTGGGTTCTGACCATAGGTTGGGATCAGGATATTTTGGACACGTAGAACATGATCGAAAGAATTAGATAGTTTTCTCTCCTTGATCTATTTCCCTAGCAACCCACTCTCAGAAAGTCAGAAAATATTTGACAGTATAGCATACTGTTTTAAAATTTACTGCAAATGTTGGTTAGAAAATGCAGTGTTTACTGAGATGGTATTTGTTATAAAAGTTATAAAATAACTGGGTCAGATGATTGAAAAAACCCCCCCAAACATCTACCTGGGTGCACGCGCTACCACTAATGTCAAATCCCGGTCAAGGCTTGCATAGTTTGTATTTTGTCTCTGCATGCCTAGGTTCTCTCTGGGCACTCCAGTTTCCTCGCACAGTTCAAAACCATGCACACAACACTGTAATTAATCACTCTAAATGGCTGTGCAGAGTGTGATCTTCAGAGTATGCATTCTTGTTTGTCCTACGTGTCTTTGTGTTACACAAATGATGGTATAGTTTTGGATTGGCGACCTATCCAGGGAGACTCAAGCTGGAGATACTCCTCCACTGTAAATGTGCAATAGGTCCTTTACACTAAATGAAAGGATGCAACTTAGTAATTTAAAATAAAATGTCATTACGCACAACCTTGGCGTTAGACAGAACAACAAAAAGAAGCTTTTGAAAATGCGTTAGGTAAAGCTTTTGAACTGAAAAGCAAATTTTCTAAGAAGTTAGACTTTTTGGATGAGATTAGCAGCCTATTGGTATACAAACCAATCAGTGGGCTTGAATAATATCACTAAAAACAGCCCGCTGCATTGTCTAAAATATTTTTTCACCCACTCAGGATCACCCCCAGGCGGTCTCTGTCAGATAAAGTTTTAAGCTTTAACTGAGTTGCAGAGAAAGTCTGAGTCACAGCATATCAGTCAGGGTGATCATGTAGAGTAGGAGGAGTGGAGGTGGATGGTTTAGTTGGATTATTCCCGCAAATCAACAGAAATAATGTATGAATGCAAAAAGCTAATTACAAATGACAAATTCTTGTTTTTTAACGCTAAGACTCTTTAGTTAGCAGATTGTTTAAGATTTCAGAATGAGACAGAATATTATTGAAAAGTCAATTCATTTCAGGAACTACATACCTATAGTTCCTGAAATAAATCCAGGAACTATAGGGTCCTGAATTTTGGAAAAGTTTGGAAAATACCAAACACAACAATGTTTCTCATTATCATGGTGATTTTATGTTTTTTTCAGGTACAAAAACATAACAGAAAATTAGAATATTACATCACACCTATAAAAAAAATATTTATAGTGCAAAAAAATTATGGTTTTAATGAAAGGGTTATTTTAATGAGGCGCCTTCAATGTGAAAAGTCAGGATTATCCGAAAGTATTTATTGAATGTGACTGTGTGTATACAGTACATATTAGTGACTTTCTTTAGATGCATTTGATCTTGTAAACTCAAAATGCACATATTAAGCACCCATGGCGACATCTAGCGGTCCAAACTATTTTTACAACATAAATTGAAAAGATTAGTCTCCTTCAGGGGGAAATAAGCATGGATTAAAGTCTTACACTCATGAGTCAAGCTATGTTTAACAGAACTCAAATTGAATTTTCTCAAATGTCAGTTCAATAAAACCTATTGCTACATTTAGATTTAAAATGTGAAAGAGCTTAGACACCAGCTTTACGGGGTGCATTTGAAAGCACCACGAGCAGAGGCGGCGGCCTCTTTGAAACGCTCCCCGCGCCACTGAAACTCCTCTCCGAAGGTAATTGTAGTATCAAAAAGCGTTTTCTGTCGTTTTCACCTTAAATTTCAACCCGTATGAAGCATAGAATTTGGACGAAGAAGCACTGAGTGGTAAAAAAGAAACACATACTGTTGAGGCCGAGTGTTGTTGGCTCCAGCCGGTGAGTTTGCTAAATCCTTTTTTACCTCATAGATCCGGAAACAAGCAGTTCTCTCTTAAATAAAGTGCAAATATTCAGGACACAGCTGGATTACCAGCTTGGAAAACCCGTAGGGAGCTGAAGGCATAAGAAGAAACTAGACGTGTGAAAAAAAAAAAAAAATTCTTTTTACAATTGCGCTTGTGATTGGTAATTCTCCAGACCGCGGCAATTTGGAGTTGTTACTTTTTAACATTGAAGCGCTTATGTAGCACCAGCTGCTGTATCAGGCTAAGCTAATGTCCTGAATACAGGATATCCTAATAAACACATTTCCTGAGCAGTTATTACTGTTTAACAAGATGAAGATTACAGTGTCTGATCTTTAAAGATCAGTGTGGAATATTTATCATGTTACATCATCTCAGTGTTTGTAACATGTTTCACCTTTGAGCATGCATGTGCCTTCGAATCTTTTCAATTATGTAAAAATAAAAAAAAAATTAAATGGGAACGCTTTCGAAACCACTGACTGAAACCACTCTGAGATGTTGGTAACATCTCTGGACGACGTTCTTACATGCGTTCATCTGGAATAACTTGTCTGTCTTTTTTGCCTAAGAGTCATGAGTGACGATGAGGATGCAGGCTTCTTCAGAGGACTTTGGCCTGCGCCACTGAAAAGCAAACCAGCGAAAGACTACAAGAAGAACAAAAAAGCCGCAAAACATGTTTTGCAGCGCAGTCCCACAGAGACGGAGGAGAGTGTCCAGAAGAAAAAGAAAAAATCCAAATGCAAAGAAGCCATGAAGGCAGCGAAGGAAAAGAAAAAAGAAAAGAGGAAGGAAAAAGACAGGGCCAAGAAGAAAGGGAAGAAAAAAAGCAGATTAGCGCTGAATCCTGATGATGATGAACTCTTTGAGGGTGGTGAAAAGCTTGCCACGTGCCAAAACGAGACGCTAAACTCTTTATCTGAAAAACCTGTCAAAGAAACTCAGAAAAAAAAGATGGTGGCCTTTGGCTCGTTACCCTCCTCCATACGTGTCAAGCGTCCAGTCTTCACCTCTTCGTCAACAAAAGTATCGGGAGCCGTGAGGAAAGGCGAGAGCTGCTCCCAGGTGATGGGAAAAAGCCAGACCGACAACGATGATCAGTACAACAGTGACGACATAAACAGCCAGGACCTGTTCATCACCCAGAAGACGTTCAGAGCAAGAAGCCCGGGAACGTCCGGCAGCGAATCCAGTGACGGAATCGTTTCTGCATCCCCCCGTGTGTTCACGCAGCGAGACGAGAACCGGCGCGCTGCAGCGGGAGAGAGAAGACAATGTAATGACACATCACATAAAGGACAAGACAGGGCTATACATCTGTGTGTGCGGGGAACAGAAACAGACCAGGAGGAAGAAATTGATCAGCTTCATAAATGCTCGAGCCAAGCCGGAAAGAAAGCAGCGTCTGGACATGAGAAGCACAATCCTTTCTTGGATGAGCCGATGATTATCAACCCGACCCCAGACGCCGTGTTGATCCGACGACGCGGCTCGTGCCGTCCGTGCACCGGTCAGCCGCCCCCGGGTCCTGCTTTAGCAAACACTTCGACTCAGACGGAAAACTTCTTCACCGCCGAGCTTTCCTCCTACCTCAGCTTCTGGCAGAAAAACCGAGCCACTTTGGAATCTCAGAACATGAAACCTTTGGATCTTAGCTTGCCACAGAGAGCGAGGGGAGAGCAAGGCAAGGTCTGCGGAAAACACAAAGCAGAAAAAAGTCTGGAGCAGAATGCAGCAGCGGCTAAGAAGGAGCCCTCGTGCGAAGACACTCCGAGCCCACAGTCGGAAGCTGAAACCAAGTCGGCCAACACCACCGCCTCTAGTGAGGACGACCACCACTGCCACGCTGGGAGGAAAGACTTGAGCCAGGTGACACCACTGAAACTCGGCCATTCACAGTAATATCTTTGAAAATAAGCAAACTAATACTGTTACGGTTGGCTGTAAAAAAACAAAATTCTCCATACGTTAGGTGAAATTTTAGTTGATCTTAAATGACACTACAAATGCGTCAAAATAATTGATTTGTGTGCTACCTACTAATGCTACTGTTGACAGCACTGTACAGTTTAATGAACAATTTCAACAATCACATCTTAGGAGCCTGGACTCTAACTTGAGGCTTCCCATAATTTATTTGAGTCATTTATTTTCCAGCATTGAATAATTACCCAACTTTTACTTTAAAAACAAGCACAACGTTCATAAGCTTGAATTTATTTATGTTTTTAATCCAGACAAGGTCACATTTTATGTACATATATCAAATTAACAACCTTTTTCTGTAATTCTGGGCTCAGTATTTGATTGGTGGAGTCAATTGAAACCAGCTTTGATCTGATTTGGGATCATTGTACTCTTGGAGCATCGACGTTGTTTTCTGCACCAATACCACCGATAGCGTTATGTGAGCGATGAGGTTGAAAAGGTTCAATTGGTTGCTCCAAACGTCTCGTCATAGTTTCAAGGTGGATGGTAGAAACCTTTAACCCAATTTGATGCGTGATCACAAACACTCATCAAATTCAAATTGGATTTACTAAGTCAACATTATTCTTCTGGACATTTTTTTCTCCAATGACAATCTAGTTCATCAAGATGCACCTTTACATAAATATATTGCTACCTTTTGTTTCTGAGTTTTTAATTTAGCCAAGGAGTTTTAATTGTTTTACTAGACAAGCAAAACATATCTCATTCACAATCAAACTTGAGAGATAGTTCAATGATTTTTAATTGACTGGAGATAAGTTTTCAAGGCACAGTTTTTAGAATTCGTCTTTCCCCTTTAAGGATGCAGGGGGAAAAAAAAAAAAAAAAAAAAATCAGTCATTTCTGCCTCATCTGGACTTAGAAAATACTCTGAGCGGTTTCTACACTTTCCATACTGTTTTTCGCAGTTAAGACGTCTTACACAAAAAACAGAGTCGATGATGGTTGTGCCACTGCTGCTCTTTTTTTTTTTCCCTCCAACTCCAGGTCGGAGTGGTTCAGCTGAGACTCAACAAACCCTTCTTCTTCAAGACGAAGGGAGAGGGGCAGTCGCCTCGTCCATATTCGCCGCTGATGAAACTCGCGCAGGGAAGAGACGTTGAATCCAAGAAGTGCCGTTCAGGAAGAAAATGAAAAAGTCTGAGCTCATCTCGTTTTTGCAGCTGGAGGGCTTAGACCATCTGGATTTCCCTCAGCATGCTTGTGACATGAGTTTAAGAGCCATTGTTGTCAGTAAGGACAATTTAGCGGGAACCATTGTTTTAACTTGCACTAAGCGGTTAAAAATCAGTTGCCTTTTGCAAGTTCCAACCATAAACCTTGTATGAATTTCTAGTTCATTCTGTCAATGTTACATTTTCTGCAGTTGTTTCGTTACAAGCTTTGAAGTTTGAAAAAATTCTCTTAACACCAATTTTTTTATATTTGACAAAACTTACATCAAACTGTAGTTTGTGGATTGTTTATGTAAGAAAATTGCCTTTTATCTATTAAAGTTAATTTATTGAAAAGACAGTGCAGTTTACTTCCTTTCACTATAAAAACAGGCTCTAAATTTCTCAGAAGTTTTCAGCATTGAGATTTATTTGTTTAAACTCTATAGAAACAGAAATTTCAGGTTTTATACACAGGCGTTTGTTTGACATTTACACTGGGACTAGTGTAGGGATACAAATTTCTACCTGCAGTTAAAAAAATACAGCAGAACACCTCCATCTTGGCAGCTTTCTAACTGCTCTGCATCATTTGAAAAATATGCATCAAAGCATGAGCTCACCTCAAGGAGCTGAAAAATCCCAAGTTACGGTCAGGAAATATTTACATTTTTCTGGATGAGAACATTTCGGGAGAATAGTCTAGTTGTGCCTGAAGAGCTTGATCCCCATCCAGCTCCAAAGGTGGAAGAAGACATAGACTGGGATGGTGACCGGCAGCAGCAGGCTGTAGAAACACAGGCTGTTGCTGCTGGTGCAGCCCTGAGGGAAGTTCTCATCCACAGCGGCAGAGAAGAACAAACCACACAGAGACACAATGGGAACCAGTCCCACCATCACGGACAGGGAGAACATTCTGGCAGTTCAACAACAACCCACAGCCGGATTCAAATCACTTAAGTCGGTCAGAGGATAGATGTATATTAGTTAAGAGTTCGGTCCAACAAAGATATTCTACTCTGCAGGTGTGCTTGGAGTCTGAGTGTCTTTCTTTATCAGCCTGGCGTCCTGCGGGATCATGTTTGGAATGCCATCAACGATGGGATAAGCAATGCCGAGCTCCTCGTTGATCAGCTCATTGGTGTTAGCGTCGTACCTGGAGAGAGAGAGAGAGAGACAGAGAAGACGTGTTATTCTGCCATGACCAGGTCCGAGTCCACACCAGCAAGAAGCTTTTTATGAATGCGCTCTAAAATAATCCTTTCATTTTATTTCCTTATCAATTTGCTTATTTCTTGTTGTAAAAATAAAAAAATACTATAGAATGACTTTTACAGAACAATATATAACTTGTATGCTAGCAAACGTAGGATCTAGATGTTCTAGCATTTTATATTGGAGCCGTTTAGGTTCAGATTATAAAAAGACAAATTCTAAAGTTTTTTTTTTCTTTTTTTAATTGAAAGCCAATTGATGAGATGCAGAATGAGCTATAGCATCCTTGAATTTTCACAAACTAAATCACCATTACTGCACACTGGAAAATTAGCATATGACAAGTTGTTTAAGTTTTCTATTCAGGATTGTGAAAACAAAACGAAACAGAAAACTGGGCTCTTTTGTCAGATATAAATTTAGTACAGGTTAATTAACTAAAAACCTAGATTATCTAGAAGCTGTCCTTAGTGTAGAATAACATTTCAGCACACCTGTGCAGTTTACAGATGACCTCTGACTGAGGTGGTTTCAAGATACAATGAATAATTAAAGTAGTTTTTTTTTTTAATGTTCACACATAAAATAAAGCAACTAATAAACTGCGTAGTCAACCTGTAGTCAAATTCAGGTTGACATTTCAGACTCATACTATAGTTTGTGCAGGGCCGTTAAAAGCAGCGGAATAGTCCTTTAACCAAGTCGGATGCCGACGTCAGCGCCGTCCTGTTTAATTACTCTCACTGTTTCGATCTCGAACGCACCTTTTCTGCCCCTGACGGCCTTCCAAGGAGAAACCCGGACACCTGCTTACCTCAGCGGCTTCTTGGACAGCGGACAGACCAGGACTTCCAGCAGGGAGGAGTCGAAAGGAAGCTGCACCTCGTCCTTCACCTCGGCGAAGCTCCTCACCGACACACGGCAGGCTGTCAGTGTCTGTACGGACGAAGCGCGACCCACATGACGGCGAACACGACCCGTTTCTGTCACCAACCTGCTCAGAACATTCTTCAACATGACCAAAACACCACGCCGAGTAACAGGCTCCTCTCCAGCAGGTAGCGTCGGTTTCGGTCTCCCTGGAACACAAGTCCGACTGGCAACTTTTAAACGGCTCTAAAAGGTTCCGCTGAAAGGCTGTTCTAATTAAAATACAATAAACGTGACTAAATAACTACTGGTGTAGTTATTTAGTTACATACAATTGTATGTGTGCAATTTAAACTGCAATGTTACGAATGACTACATAGTTATGTTAGTCTTTATGTTTAGTATTCGTCGTTTTTGCGTTTTACCACATGATGGCAGTGTTTCTCTTTCAGTTGACCTATTTGAACCCGTTTTCTCTGTAAAACAATTGTCTAGAGTTGGGCCATGATTATTTTAAAAGCATTTGAATTATGCAAATTACATTTAATGACAGTTCCCTTTTTATTAATAAATGCAATTTCTTATGAAATCTACAACTCACAACTCAATTCAAATTTTTATTACACAGGTCACATCTGTTGTTTGGCAGAAACTATTGTAGAACAAAGTTTGTGGACTTTTACAACAGCTGACATTTGTATTCTGGTTTTATTGAAGCCCCACAGACCTTGTGAAATGATTTCCCAGCAGGTAAAATCTATACAGTATTAAATATTGTCAGTAACTCTGCTGCCAGAGCAGCAGCAGCAGCAGCAGCAGCAGAATGCGTTTTCCAAGCCATACAACTGAAGATATTGCTCTGAGACTTTCCTGGAAAGGCTCCAACTTGTTTTAAAACTGCCTCCAGCTGTAATATATCCTGCCACTTGTTACATGACAGACCTGCTAATACACTCTCTTTTTTCTTTTTCCAATCACCATGGGATGTCTTGAAAATGCTGTTGAGGAGCTGTACACTTTTACTCTATCTTTTTTTGGGTGGGGACCTGTTAACTCATGAGATATCCTTCCTCTTTGACAGATTTGTGGAACACTGTGCTACGGATAACACCGAACGCATTCAATATGACCCCTGGTATAAATAAGCCAGAATTTCCCTTTTCAATAAACAAAACAGTAAAAAAAAAAAAAAGGAAAAAAACCCCATTAAAAACCTGTAAATAAAATTCTGAAGGCAATGTTTCCTCTGTGGACCATGAGTCTGCTAAATAAATAATAATATACTTCACTTTTATTTTTAATTTTAGTTTCTGAAGGTACATAAATCTTTAGAGTTTCTACTATCCAACAAGGGATTTCACAATTGGATGGAGAAATTTAGTATAAAAACATTAAACATTTTTTAAAACAAATATGAATTTTTTGAAGATTTCAGAAGTAAGGTAAATTGGATCATAAATTATGGGTGTGTCTCTACCACATCCAAACTGACTCAAACCCTTGTCCATTGTTCTTTCCAAAATCACTAGAGCTCAGTCATACTGAGAAGCATGATGTTATCGTTACCACATTTAAAAGTTTGGATGGTGTATTCAGTGTATTCAGTTTTATGTCACATGGCCTTTTGCATAGTGACCAGGCAAATGACCATTGCTTAGTCATTGTTTGGCCTCTTGTTTGCAGGAGGCCAGACAGTTCTGTTTTGAGCTCATCTGACTAGAATAACTTCCTTGATGGCTTGCAGGATTGCTTATGGTTTTCCTTCAACAATAGCTTTGCTCTTGTTGCTCTTCCTTTAAAGCATGGGTTTTGTGTAGAGTATGACAGGTTAGCCATAATGTGAATAGGTTTAAATGCATATTCACAGGCCAGGTGTTGCAGAACAATAGTTATTACCAAGTTATGTTACAAATTGTTGTCTATAATGAAAACAGAAAATGCAAGAAATATTATTCTGGATGAACATTTTGTTTAAACGTAAACACAGCATCAGACTGGAGTCAGCCAGACATTGATGATCTGGGTTTTAAACTTCAGTTGTTTATAAGGAGTGTTAAATCACCAGTTGTTTACATGGAGAGAAAATATAACTGGATGAGATGAGATGAGATAAACCGTATTGATCCCAGAATTGGAGGATTATTACTGAGTTTGTGAGCGTGAAGAGAGTCTATGTGGAGCAAAAGTTTTGAAATCACTCCTCAGATCTTCATATTCTACTTCCAAGGAGCAAGTCTTTCTTCTAATCATTTAAAGTGATGCTGATCAATATCACTGCAGTCAAGAACATCTCTGTAGAGGTTGGACAGTATCTGAAATGAGAGAAAAAAAACAAAACAAACCTGACACCAGAGATGCTTCTTATGTTTTCTGGTATTTATGTGAAACTGTGTTATGATTGGGAATTTTCAGTTAGCTAAAGAAATGCAGACATACATCTTTACAACAAGCAACTGGTATAAATATTCAATTTCAAGAAAGAAATATATGTTTACCGATCTGGTTCGTGTCGACGCCATGCTCATTTTTCCCTCGAACCCATAGGAGTCGTTTTATGCCGAAACGAGTAGGAGGTCCGATTTAAATTGCTGAAACAAAACATTTACCTATGAGAATGTTTGGAACCGAAAAGAAGTGAAAAAAAAATTGATAGATCAACATTGGTTCGAAAGTATCATGTAGAAAAAGTACAAATAACACAAGGTGGGAAAAGTTACAAACCCTGACATGAAAAAAGTCTGGCTTAATTTACCAGGAGTGTCAATGACTTTGAGCTGAACTGTATGATCTCTATAAGTAAATGTTTTGAGATTTTGTAAACAATAACGATGTTGAGTTTCATTGCCGTTTTTCAGAAGTTCTACTTTGTTGTCCATCAGTTGTTTTTTTCTGTCAGGTCATATTTTATAAAGCATATTTTGTTGTGCTGTGGACCTCGGGATCACATGCTGGAGTCAGCAAACTCGCAGCAAAATCCAGTAAATTCACTGCACTGGTTGTCAAATTCTTCATAAAGTTAAAAGCTTAAATGCAGTTTTAAAAAGTACAACTTTGGAGTGCAACGAAGAATAAAAACACTGGCTTTATGCCTCTGGGGTGACAGAGTAGCCCCCTCAGCAAGAATCAGTTTGGATCTGGCAGCCGAGAGTCTCTCCCACGCTGCTAAACACTAATAACTTAAGAGATTTCTGGCCCAGAGAAGAACTTCTCATAACTTCTCAGTTTTCTGCACAAATAACTCCGCTTCACGAGAAGCGGCACTTTGCATCTCACCTTCAGGACTTTATGCATGAAGCCCAGCGTTTTGATTCGGAAGAATGTTTATTTGTTAGATGCTTCTGACAGTCGGTAGGTAACCAGACGGAGTTACACAACGCTCGCTGCATTGTGGTTGTATGTCTGTGTGGGAGGCAGAGCGATGTATGGAAGGAAGCATGGCAGACGGAGCAGAGTGTCAGGCATCTTCCAACCTGCAGGGAGTCTTCTGACATCCTTCATCGAGCCCCGCGCAGCTGACCTTTTAGGGGTCTCTCACAGTTACATCGGAGTTCTCTGTGACAGCTTCTTCCTCAGGTGAGCTGTGCAGCACAGTTCTTCAGAGTCAAGTGTGTCCTTGGCAGTGCTTTTTACAGTATGGTGGGGTTTATAAAAAAAATCTTTTTGAAAGCTGTCACAGTAAACGGACAGGATCCTGCATGCTCAGGTTGAATCTATTCAGGTTGCAAACCTGTGTGGGAGCGCCCTCTGCTTCCTGATGAGTTGCACTCATTAGTTTAATTAACCCTGACCTTAATACTGTGTTTGAAGGTGGTAAATTATGTCTCTCAAGACTTTCCATCATAATATATTTATTTTCAAATTCTGTTGTCTCCACTTGTTTGCGCAGGAGCCAATGCTTTGTCCTTGCAGCCATGAAAATGAACATGATCAAATGGTCCACAGGAGCCCATGTTACTCTAAATCAGGTGTAATTTTTAAGATACTACCTGGAATTTTTTTCTTCAAATGAATTTATACTGACACGAAAACAGAGATGGGCTCTCAACAGCAGGCTTTCAAAAAATTTAAAAAGGCGCAATGAAGGAGAAGAAAATAAACCTCTACTAAATCTGAAGGAAACGGTGATGTACATGGCTTAGACTGATGCTTAAACTTTTCTGTCTGGTTTGTTAGAGTGCAAATTCACCTCACAAAATGAAAAAAAAAAGAAAGACATTCTGTACTCATAATCTGCAGTTGTTGCATAATTTTCCAGCACTTTGACACAGATGGTGCCTAGGAAGACTGAGTGCTAAAAAAATGGGATTTCTTACTTCTTCCAGCAGGTGTAACCTAGAAATCAGACAATACCTTTCTTGTTTCTTGTCAGTAAGGTAATACCCACACATTTCTCGATGCTGCATGTCAGGGTATTGAGTGACAGAATGCTTTGTTTAAATTTTCTCTTCTTTCTTTTCTGAATTCTGAAGATTACTGGAACTTTAAGCCAATATTTCTCAATCCTGGTCCTCAGGGATCCCTTCCCTACATGTTTTAGGAGTATCCCTTCTGCCAGATACTTGGCTTTTTAAGTGGGTGATTAACAGGCGTCTGCAGCACTTGATAGCATGCAGAGGAGATAATGCAATCATTTGAATCAGCAGTGCAGTGATACATCTAAACTTTTAGGGCAATTCATTGAAAGCCCAATAAAGTCGTAGCCTTACAAGTTTCTCTTTATGACAGCTGAGAAAATTGGCAGCACACCTGTGGATTTATATTGAGGCACTACATCCAAATACCTTAACTTTTAAAGGCACTTCCTGTCATCTGATGAAGTTTGTCTTGGTTATTAATGAAATAGGAAAGAAAACTCATATGCTGCTTTGCAGCTGATAACATATTTCTAATGTAAGTTCTGTTGGCTTTGCAGAAAAAAACAGGCTTGCTGCTTTAAGTTGAACAGAGCAAAAGAATTTCTGTCACTCCTTTCAGCTTCTGATCTTTTCTCTGCTCAGCAAAGATTTTACCCAAAAAGAAGATTAGGTCTTTCATATTCCCCCCTCCCTCCCCCCCTCCTGTTTAATAATTTTGCTGATGTGGCATTTGCGGTTTAATCTGATAATCAGTTCTCCGAGGACTTTCATACTCCCATGGACCCTCCTCTGCTGCTCCCGTGCTCCACGTTTCTCTCGCTGCTCCTCCTTCCTCCCTCTCGTAGTCAGCACATTCCCCCTGCCAGCGAAGACAAAGAGCCTGGCTCCTGCTAATGCACCTGACTGATGGAATGGCACAGATCCAATCGAGCGCTGGCCTTCAATTAAGCCCCTCCTGGTCACCTGGCAACACCGTTAACGAAGTGTACCCTTCAATTAAGTCGCAGTGGTTACTCAGCAGAAGCCTGAGCCAATGAGGCGAGAGCGAAGGCTGGCGTTGTTAACGCTCGCTTCAAGGCCTCAGACTCTCGCACCAGCTTTAATCATTCAGCCAGCCTTTAGTGCAACCAGTCTGTGCGTGATGATCACTGTGCACACTCACGGCTCATTGAAAGTGCTGGGTTACAACGCCTTTGATGTTAGAAGGCCTCTGGCTTGTTTATGAGGTGTTCAGGGTAACTCCCTCAAACAATACGAGCACAGAGATTCCGATTTTATGACAAATTATCCAGGGGGATGCTTTGCTGTTTATGGAGAGGATGTTTTGATTGCTAAGCATTGCTGTAGCTCTTTAAGAGGCCGGTGTGTGAAGGGATGGGTTTCTACTTAGCGAAGATGCATATTCTCCATAATGGTACCTATTAAAGCAGAGGGGATGGCAGCAGGAGGAAAGGGGAATTAAAGAGAGAAAGAGCGAGGAAGAGTGAGAGGAGGAAGGAGGGAGAGGAAAAAAAATAATAATGACAGAGTGAGAGACAGAGCGAGTCCAGCCAGCTTTTTAGCACCCTAACGAGAGAGAAGGATGCTGCACGAGGGTGATAATTAGAGTGTCCTCACAGGATACAAGACTGAAGAGGCCCACACGTCTCCTGCCCCTGGCACATCTGCACTTCAGAGGACAAACTGCCCTAAGGAAGTTTTATTTAGCCTGCTTTGATGTCAGAGTTTTAAACCCCATGCTTTGACATCATCAGGAAAAGCAGACTGTCCACTAAAACTTTGCCTGCTGTCATCTTCAGGGATAAAACAAAAACAAAACTATGACGCAGTCAATAAATAATTTACTGCAGATGCTGGTGGAGGTTGTCTAAATGGTACTGAAAGTTGAGCTGAAGTCTCAGTGTATGAACCCTAGGTGGGTGAGGTGGTGTGCCCTGAAGTGTGGCCCTGAGTTGACTGCATCATCTGTTGACTTTTTTTTGCCTGGTAAGCAAATTTCTTTACCCTACACCCAGTGCAGGGTGAAGCAGGGAGTCTTCATTTTTCAAATGCTCCAGCATTAGCAGCTCAAAAGATTTCATGGCCACAGACGTCAGGGTGTGAGAGGTCTGTCACATTTATGATGATGGGGCGTTTCCTGGGCGCCAAGATGGTGGTAGGATACTTAAAGCAAAAGGAAACCTGATGTAGCACCCGTTTACACAACTGTAGGCAAATGTTTTCATCTCTTCTAATTGTTTGGCATGGCAAAGCAAAAATCTGCCCAGTGTAGAACATTTATGCAGTCAGTGAAGATGCACCGATGGCATGAGCAAAATCAGATTTGCATCTCTGAACTTGTGTTGTGTTGGGTCTGCTTCTGGCCTTTTAAGCATATTGTGATAATTTTGTGTATATCATCAAAGTTTTATCATTTCCAGGGCTATTTGCATTTTTGAGACAACAAACGTATCTCTAAACGCATCTTTAAAAAGTCGTAGCATTGGGCGAGGTCATCACAGGATTGACTGACGGGCTCCTATAGACAGTGACATCTGCTTCTGTTTTCTTGTACTTTCATTTACAACAAATACTGATTTGGGGGATTTGATAATTGGAACAAGTAATTTCTTGAAAAAAATGCTAATATCCTGCAACCTTACACAAGATGCGACAAAAAAGTTGGAAGCTTTTCTAGGATTGTCCAGTATTCTCATACTCCAGATACAGTCTTACCAGGTCTGTCTAATGAATCAACAACTTGAGGGAAAATTATGTTTTTATGAGAGAAACTTCTGTTTTGGCTCTTAAAATGAGCAGGTACACTGCCTTGATGTTCATACATTTAAAAAATATATGGTGGAAAAAAAAAATCAAACTGAAGAAGTGTTGACATCGTCCATTTTTATTATTGGTACTTATAAATATTTAGTTTAGATACACTAATAAAATAGCTTGGAGAATTTTTATGACTTGACATTGTAAAAGCTTCCCAAAAATTGAGATACTTTCAAAAATTCAGGATCTACAAACCTGAGTCACAAAACAAAGAAAAAACAAAAAAAAAAAAAGAAAGAAATTGAGGGTCAACAAAAGATTTGGTAAGAGATGCTACACAGTAGCCAACAGACACAGTCGAGGTCCAGTCTTCAGCAAGGTGCAAAACCTTTTCCCTCCACCATCTGACTAATGATTGACAATGAAAAGTTTTCAATACACAACTGGCTTAAATAATTAAAACTCATCCAGCTTTTAAGATGAATTATTCACACAGGTTGTTGAAGTCTGGGTTCTTAAATAATTGAGAGGTGGATTGCAGATCTTTTATGGCAGTGTCTAATTTCTGAGACCAGCGAAAATAGAGAACAGATTTTTATAAGCAGCAAATGCCCATTGAGCAAAAAATAATTTAAAAATCCCCCAAAAACATGCAAACAAAAAGCTACAAAAGGGACCGATGCCTTTTCACAGCGCTGTATTTGAGCCTAAATATACAACGTTAACAATGTACAAGGAAGAATCTGCACAAAAGTAGAATGTTTTTTGTTGCATGATAACTGCAAAATATATATTTATAAAAAAGAGCAATTGAAATGCGAATTGAAATGCATCATTAAAAGAGCCAAATATGACATGAGTGCCTGTGAAATGTGTCTGAAAATGTCTGGCTTTAACTGCATTTGTTATAATATCATCAACTTATCTTTCTCTGCGGAATCGTTCAACACATTTCAGTAACGACGTCCTGCGCCCATCGCACCCGAAAATGAGGAACAACGAAGCTACTTTTGGTTCCATAACGTATTATCCGCTTAGTGTGTCTCTTTCATGTCCGACTTAACCTCCAGCTCTTTTCTGCAACATGTCGTGATGGAAAACAGAGGCACGCTGGTCTGAGCTGCTGCAGTCTCATTACTGGACAGAGGCAAGTAGCGAATGGATAATTCATCCACTAACAGATTGCAGATTTACTCCTACACAGATTTACAAAAGTTAATTAGCAGCCAAACACAGTCATTTATCATAGTGCCAAAGCTAAATGAATGAGAACATTTTTGATTTAGTGTTTGAGCAACAGTAAAAACGCTTGCAACGATTAGAAGCTACTTTTTGACATTGAAATGAGATTTTATGGTGAACAAATTGATTGCCGACACATCTTTGTTTATTTCCTATTTATCTAGATTGTTTAACCTTCACCACAGCCACGAATATCGAATCTAATTGTCTTTCTTGCAAATGCAGATATGCTGCCACTTTAAAAAGAATAGTTAATCAAATATTGGCACAAAAAAAAAAAGCCAACAAATCTTGACGGCACCAATATAAATAAAGCACAATGGATCTTTCCACTGTTTTGTAAAGCAGATACATAATTTAAAAACGTAAATTAAAATGGATTTCCCTGGCAAAGTGAGAACCTCTGGGGGTTCTTGTTCAACAGAATCGGCACAAGCGTACATCGAGTGACAATGTGTTGCATGGAAACGCAGAAGGCAAGGGTGTATTGTAGCTGATTGTAGTCAAAGTCTTATCTTTGTGACCAACTTGTGACTCCCCCAGTGAGTAGTCACTTACTGGAGGGGGTGCAATTAAAGAAAAAAAAAGTCAAGCTTAAAACTAGGCCATATAAAAGTTAAGGCAAATAGTAACTGCCTAATTATTAACCTGTCCAGTTGAAATCAGAGATATTGGCATCGAGACGGTCAAAAACAAAAACACAGCTATCTCCTATTTGAAGGCTGTGTATTCACCCTTGCAACTGTAAATAGCCGATTGTGATATCTAAGGGATGAATGTTAGCAGGAAGCTATATTCAGTGGGGAGGTCGTTTATCAAAAGTCAGCTTTAAACCGTACCAGGCAAACAGCTGTGCTGTCAGGCCTCCGTCAGCAAGCAACACTCAGCTCAGTGCATCCTTACTCAATCAGCTATTTGCCTCCTGTGCCATCCTCTGTAACAAGTAGTCTATCATTTTTCATGCTTTGTTTCCTGGAGCAAAAAAGTGTCTGCAATTTAGAAAACTAAAAATTAGAAATACCAGTGGTCAATATTTGTACTCGATTTATTTCATACCCTCCATAGCTATTCCTTTTTTTTTTTTGCTTTTAAAGGTCTTAAGACGACGATATTTGCAGATAGAAAGGGACTCGTACATTTGCAATCTCTAATAAAAGCTACATTCTTAACCTTTCAAACAAGTCTGCAAAATCTGCCACAAACTGTTGAGAGGGTGGGTGTAAAAGTTGTGATTTCACAGAGGTCTTTTTAAACCGGGTGAGGGATAAGGCAACATGTTCTGTTCCAAATTCGGTTTTATCTGTGAAGTCTATTGATGTTGGACACTCGGCTGTAGAGCTGTAACTGACTGAATTAGAGGATAATTAAAGAAAAGAAATGTACCAGAGATCAGCTCACATCTTTCCAGTTTCTGAAGTCGTTTTAACGTCATGGGTGTTAATCACTAGCTTTGTTTAATTTAAGTCAGCAGGATGCAGAGTTCTTCTTAACCGATGTCTGGCATCAATCGGGCCAAAGTGCAGCCGAGAATATATCCAAATTTCTGCTGTAATTTTCAGGCAACACTTGAGCTTCAGAGGCTCAGAGCATTTTGACTGTGATCAAAGAAACATGTCAGTGAAAACTGATGTCTGTAGGAGAGCCAAGTAGCGAATCCACTTCAAACTAGTCTGAAATCCTCATTTGGGGTTCACACTTTCCTGAAAATAATTAACACTCCTGCACCTGAGGACCTCACAAAAAAAAAAAAAAAAAAAAATCTGGAATGAAAATGTGGAAAAAGCAACTATTCAGTGACTGTTCATGGGTGGGCTGCATGAGGTGGGGACTATGTTTCTCTTCCAAAGGGATGTTGCTAAAGAAAAATCAGGAGGCCAATACCATGAATCTGAAAACGGGTTTTCATTTGGTCATTCAGCTGCATAATGTTCCGCGAGGAAGGAGAAACAAAGTTCACTCTGAAATTATATTACCGAGATAAAATGAGCTCCTCTGACATTTTACCCAGGGTGCCAATAAGTGATGAAAGTGCTGCAAAATAAAAAGTTTAACTTTCATTTTTAAGTGCAACTTCTTTCTTGGCTGTGGCCAGTTTTGAAAGGAAGTTGCGTCCTTAATAAAATTTTTTTGTTTTTCTGAAATTCTTATGAATTCAGGTCCTTTGCTGCCCAGTTTCCAATTGAGTTGGTCTTTGTTATCACGACAGGGTTACCCAGATGTTTCACAAAGTTGCATCAAATCTTACAGTCCTTGTCTCTGACCACATGTGTGCGGTCCCTGCAGGTAGTCTAGTTTTGAAACGCACTACAAAACGTCTGAGGGGGCAGAGTTTCTATCATGCTGGGAGTTTAAATCACTCTGTCGTTGCTCAGCATTCCACGTCGTCTGGCTTTTTGTGATACAGACTTTAGAGCTTCTTTGATGTCTTCAATCAAACGTCAAACAGGACGATAACGACTAATGACTGCCTCCCGTGTTTGATTTGTGTAAAAACATCAGCTGCTTTGCATTCGAGCAAGTTTTCTGCTCAGACCCCCCAACTATCATACACCTGGTCTTGTTGATTCTGCAAAGAGACAGATGGGATTTCAGGCACCATCTCAAACTGACAGGGACCCGGAATAACAAAGCAAGCCCACTCCCGCAATAAACAGTCTGCTTCCATGGTTTCATGAGCTTTTCCCCTTGAAGAACAAACCTTAATGTATCTCATTTTAACAGCAGGCTTCATGGCTTTGACAGCATCTGTGAGCGTCTCCTTGCTCATTTCATTGGTAGAAAAAGGTTAAGTTACCGATCATGATTGAAGCATGTGTGTGTATTCTTGTCCAGTTTCTGGGTAAAAACTCGTCTAGAGTTAATTTTTTTGTTTTGTTTTGTTTTGTGGAAAAGTCCCCCTCTGTTTGGGCTCTAATAGTTCCTTTATGTGCGTCATAACTCCGTCCTGACAGAGTTCACTGCGGTAGGACAGTCAAAATGTTTGTGATGGTCCATTTCTGACCAGTGCAGTCCTGAATGGCCAGCTGAAAGGCGAACGCTGACTGCTTGCTCTCCACCAGCTCCAGACAACGCTGAGACTCGATATTCTGGATGGCTCCCCCCTGCAGAAAAAGGAAAAATAAAAAAAATAAAACAAAACAAGATTAAGGAAGGCAGACATTAGTTTGGCACCTAAATAAATAATCTACCACCGACCCACTTGTAATGAATGTTTTCAGCTTTCTCTAATACCCTTCTGTTCTTGGAAGCAAACATGTTTCCCTCTGTAAACATGAGCAGCCCCATTTTTAATGTTGACTGGAGAACATTTTTCAGTTGCGTTTACGTCCAGCCCAATCACATTTACATGGATGGAGGTTAACAAATGTCCTTGTCATCCATTAGATACGTGAAAAGAGAGAACTTCATGTTTTGCGGTTTACAGTTTTCATAACAGAACATAATGAGACATCGCCTGATTGTCAGAAGGGCTATAAAGTAAACACTATGAGATAAAAACATTAAACGCAATATAGCTGTGATGTTTACTTGGCACAAACTAATAAAAATGACAAAAACCGCATATGAAAAAACCCACAGGTTCAATAGAAATGAGGAGGCAAGCATGTTTTTAATAAAATGCATTGATTAACTTAGAAACAGCAAATAGAAATGCTTCTATAGGAAAAGCTATTTTTCAAGCTTGAAGCAGAGCAGAGCAGAGAGCAGTAGCTGAACTAGGATCAGACTTGATAAGTGTTTTTTTTTTCTCCAAAGGAAACTTAGGTCAAAACAAAAACCTTAAAGGCACAGTTGCTTAAAAGCCATTTTTACCAAATCCATGTCAAGATTTCTGAATTACGACATAATAAAGTTGGATGTTGCCTGGAGGGAGAATGAGACAGAATGTCAATGTCTGATGAAGACAACAGGAAGTGCTTTTGATAATCCGGGAGCAAGAGAATAGTGTTCAACTGGAAAAACACACGCGTGATCATCATTATGAAGCCAAAGCAGATTATGATGAAACATCATTAGCTGATTAATTGGGTGCACCCTTTCACAGGAAAATATGAGCATGCACAGCGTCACCTGTCATAGCTGCAGGCTTGCACATCGACTCACTTTCACTCCTGATTATAAGTGAAGAGATTGCTAATAAAACTTGAGACCCAGAACACAAATCAAGTCTCAAGTCCTGAAGCGCAAATGGAGTCCAGATCAGGTCACTATGTTTCCTCATACAGAGAAATCTTGCATAACCATTTAATTGAGCTGTCTCTTTTCAGAAATGTAAGCTTTATTCTACCTGTGGAGCAGGGGTCCAAAAACCGAAACCTGTCACTCGAGAACCACATGTGACCCTTTGAACCCTTCACCTTGGCTATTATTATAAACCCCCAACATAAATGTTTTTAATTCTAAAGGCAATAAGAAAGGGCAGTTTTTCCTGCATATTTTTATACAATATATGAATAGAATACCTACAACCACCAATGGCACAAGGCTTTTCAAAATAAGATTTTATGGCTTCAAACTTTGTGGTTTATACTCTTCAGGTTACCGAAGATGCTGGCAGTCACTTTTTACCGTCCGTCATTGGATTGTTTTGGTTGAGAGTAGTTCGTTCTACTCTCACATAAAAAATATAGAAACACACAAAACAATATTCTGTATCTGACTGAATATAATGAACGTAATGATGTTTGTGCAAACATCATTTGCTGGGTGCAAATACGTGCACTATTAACCCTCCTCTACGCAAATTTTTTAAATTGATTTTAAAAGTCCACAAACGTGGCTGGTCTTGTACCATGTGTGTTTTTTTTTTTTTTTTAATAACCTTTGGATCTCAATTTTGGTAATGACATGTATTCACATTTTACTGCTCAGAGGTACATTGTAAATGTTATAACACATTTCAAAATCAGCAAGGGTACACAAACACTTTAAACCACGGGGAGCAGAATAACCTGAGCACAGTTAGAGCTGTGCTCTAACACTGAAGTAAACACCTGCTTATATAACGTTAATTAATCTGATTAAGCAAACAACCACGTACCAATATGACGCATCATGCATTACTAAATAAACCTTATAATTGGTAAATGGCTGTGAATGGATGTACATCAATGGGCGATGTTCATCCGACTATTAACCTTGTCATTAACCACACAATTAACACTTAACTTTTGGGATCTTTTCCAGCAGGCAGCACACCAGCTGCTAAATATGTGCTGTGAAAAATAGGTAGCTGTCAGCCACAGCCAACTTTCATTTGACCTTGTGTTTGAAATTTCACAGCTTGTGATCACAAATTAATACCAGTTTACAACTGCAGAACAAGGAAGGACAGGAGGCCAAAGTGCTGCCGCTCTGCTGGTTTAAGTTCTGAGAGGTGCCTCACTCTTCAAGAACTTGACCTAAATGATATATATTTAAGATTTATATTAATATATGATATTTATGCTGAATATTTATTATGCGAAATGAAGTTTTTGCATAATTAAAATAAGCAAAATCTAAAACTGTGAGCTTGAGCTGCATGTGTTTTTTGCAGATATCATTTTGCTATGAAGCCCCTATGATGCAACCAAACGCGTAATGAAATTAAGTTCACCTGTGTGCAAAGTGTCACATCGCTCCCAACTGGAAACTGTTTAAAATGCTTCCTGCTCACAAAAACTCTCTCTCTCTGGAGTGTGGTGAACTTTAACAAATTGTTTTGAAATGGTTGTTGAAGACTTTCCTAGATTGATCAGAAGGAACAAATCGTAAGGCTGTTCATCTTTCCACCTTAGCATTGTGCTAGCACTCACCTGTTGGATCGTCATCAGTGTGACCACTTCAAAATAAATTGGTGCTTTGCTGCTCTAGACCAGTTAATCAATGCACTCGATCAGCAGCTCAAAGCAGCTATTTTCCACTTAAATCCTATGGAAGCACCAAGGAGGCACTTAAAACTTTTCATTATTGGTTTTGAAATGACTGCATGTCACTCTAAGGTTGGAATTTCATTTCTTTTGATAAAATTTTAAAGCAATTTTATCAACAACTCGCTTATTTCAGCTTCACAGAGTTTTAGTTTTGTCACAGTTCCTCTAGTTTTCACTAGATATTCAATCTATTGGAAACTAGAGGAGGAAATAAGTGGACTTTATGGAATGTGCCAGTTAAATTTTGGCATATTAGTGAACACAAATAATTGTTATTTGTATTGAATCTCAAATTCTTAAAAACTGTTTGTTCCCATCAATTGTTATCTTTAGTGACATTATTACAACTTAATGTTCATATGACACCCTGCATTTGTTTGACTCATTGGCATTAAGATGTTTGACAGCAATTAAGGTGATGTAGTGTCAAAAACTCGGACTAAATATGCTGCTGAGGACTTTAATGTTATGTAGCGTAATTGTAGTTATAGCTTAACACAATACGCCTTTGAATGAGGACTGTGCTTTCACTTAATATGAGCCTGTTTCCCTCCCCTGTGCGTTTGCATGTGTGTTACATTTTATTCTCTTCAACAACAGGCTGGAAACCAAAGTAGGTCCTTCGTTTTTTTGGCACAAACAGTAATATGCTTTAATGAGCTTGGGCCCCGTGAGAAAGAAGACGAAACTCATTTGTGTCAAACTCGCTGTGCTGTTCACGAAAGATGCTTTCCATTAAAAGCAGTATGCTCTAAAAATCTCACCCACGTCCAAGGAAACAAAAAACAAAGACACACACGCGCAATAGAACGACCATCAGTGTGAGCCCAGAAAATGAGCATACGGCAGTTTTTACCCCCCCGAGAGTCTTCATGTGAACATCAAATTCTGGGACAAAACATGAAATTGTTTATGAGTGAAGTGTTCTTCTCTTGATGGGAATAGTTGTTTCTGCACAAATCATTTTACGCACTGCAACTGCTGTGAATATGTTATGTCATAATCTGGTCCATTTCATTTAAATATTGGTATGAGCAGGACTTCAGGTGGAATAGGGAGAGAAACACACACACACACACACCTACCACTTTGTTGATGCTTTTGCCTGCAATTTAAAAGGAAAATGTACATGTCAGAGATCCCTGGCATTGTGTTAAATAATTAGAATAAGAGGAGAATAGCAGTGGGCAACAGGATCAGCACAAAAAAAGTTGATTTGATGACCTTAGTGAACATTATGGATAAAACACTTACCAGTTTTAATAGTTATGAGAAAATGTCCTATTTAAAATGTTTTTGCTTACTGCAGAACTTTAAAATAATATTTTTTGTTTGTCAGTGAAAGCCAATACCTCTGGCTTTCTTTTATATAGTAACTCTGTGGGGAAGATGACTTTTTCTGAAATATTCAAAAGGAATAACTTATCCAAATCTGTGGCTGCAGCTCACACAATTTTACATTACTGTGACTCGTACGAAGTAACTTTAAGCTTTAGGGCGTCGGTGTGTGTATTTTTTTAACCAAGCCGCTCAGAGAGATCCATAAATTGGGATTTGTGTTCATGATTCTTTCTGATCGGATTATTATTTTTGTGGAAAATGGCATGGCCAAGAGGGGCTGCAAAGTCCCTTCGTCAGCACTTTCTTGAGCAGCTGATAAAGTAAAACCTGCTGAGTCATTCTCCAGAGTAAAACCGAAATAAATGGAGAAAGCTCTCAAATGTCCCTCATTTATAAGGAAACTTCATTAACTGTGATATCTGTGCTCTCACAGGTGTTGGCATTATTTCAATGGTTGTGGAGACTCTAAGGACCATACGGTGATCTTGCTCAACTTCTTTACTGTAAGATTATAAGGCTTCAGTTTATTGTCACATCAGTTATTGCACAAAAACTTCTGGGAACTTTGCTTAGGATTAGGCAAAGAACAATGACCTCAAGCTGAGGTCATTGTTGTTCCCTCATCAATCACTTATATGGATGCCAGCAATGTGACACCTTTTATGATCAATTTATTAACAAGGCCACAGGCTCAGAAAATCACAGTTATTAAATTTGCTGTTTGAAATGGCTTTCTTAATGAAACATGCTGTGTTGAATGGCGACTGATTGTTTTTAATTGAGGAAAGCTTTTTGTCATGGTAATCAGGACAAGTGCCTTGCAAATGTTGAAATATGTATAAAAAAAATACTGAAAATGCTCTCAATTAATTCTTCAATACAAGAGATCACACAACAATATGCAAAGTAAAAGTGTGCACCCTGCATATTTACACTTAGATTTATGCTACTACAAGCCGAAGCGTAAATCTACTGCCTCTTAAAATGCGCTATTTAGGTTGGTGTAAAAAAGATAAAATTACGCAGCATTTTTTGTATATGAAAAAATGCAAAATAAAAAAGTAACAATGATTTCTAAAAGGAAGCCTTCTAAATGTATTTGTGAAAGGTCAAATCATATTATCTTAATTACCCAGTTCATGTCAATCATAACTTGATGCTGTGAGTGCTGGAGGGAGATTAAATTTCCTTCTTAGATTATAATAAAGGAGAGGCAGACTTCAATTAATGATGACAAAAATCTTCCTTGTCTTTTTGTCTCCAGAAAACTAGATTATTTAAAGTGTGTGAATTCCTGACAGACTTTTAACAAAAGCCACTAAAATCTGTGCTCTACCTGAGGGCTTTTCTAAAAAGTCGGCTCATCACAATAAGCGCGTAGGCTAAGTTAAAGCCTGCACTGGAATACACATGCTACCAAAAAAAAATAAAAAATGATAATAGTAATTCTTGCTAGAAAGAAAACCATTTGGCATTTATCCACCACACTGTCCTCTGCTCTGTAGTCAACTGTCCTGTCATTCTGCAGAGTGCAGAGTTGGATTGCACTATTGATTCGTTGCTATTAAGGTAGGAGCGCTTGTTAATCAGCCCCTCAGACAGCGAGTCAGCCAGGGAGCCATCAGATGGGCTGGCGATGGAGCCGGGCTGGCGAGTCAGGCAATCTGTCAACCGGACACTCAATCTTCAGGTCACTCAGCTTAAAGGATGTGCTGAACGAAAAGACCCGGCGAAGACAAAGAGTAGAAAATAGTGGAGCGGTGTGCATTAAGTGAATGTTAAAAAGTAATTAAAGTAAAATCAAAACTCTGTTCTGTTTTTTTGTTTTTTTTTATGTTACAATAAGCTTATTACTATTGAGAGATGAATCTAATAAACAGCATGTCACTTAATATAATGGACTGTAATGCAAAAATATTTTGGCTTCACTACATTCCAGCATCCTCAGTTTTAATTTAAAGTGTTTTCAGAAACCATTTCAAAGCATCATTTTTTGTCATACATAGTTTGTTAAAATGTACAAGCATTACTAAAAGTTTGATTGATGGAAGCACAAACATAACCTAAAATGATTACATGTCTAAAAGTTTAATGGGTGCAGATTGAGTCATGCACCTCAGAAACACATTCATCATCATACATCAAGCCTGATGTCGAAAATATGTAAGATGCACAAGAAAATGAAACCACTTGTCATAAACCTCCAAGACAAAATATAAATATTAGGTCAGAAGAAAGTCTAGCTTGTTGTCTAAAGTCAATTTTGCAGCAATTCCTTCCACTTTGCATCGATGTAGAGTAAAACAGACAGTTTTTGAACCACACCTTTGATGCTCGAGAGATGCAACCGAGTCCCTCTCCCTATCTTTAAGGCCACGGATGTGTCCAGGATCTCGTTCTGTCATCATCTGTACGTATATTGGTAACTCGAGACCAATCCTTTCTGGCTCGGTCTCCTTCTTCGCCCGGACGAACTGAAGCTCCGCCAAGATTATTGCAAGCAAAGCCACAAGCCATCTGTCCTTCGCATGTAGGCAGAAATTCGACACACCCAGATCTTCCCACATGACTGCCACCAGATCTCCATATCACCTGACCTGATGTCCAGTCAAACCTCAGGAGCGAAAGCTCGGTCGATGTGGTGCTGCTGTCGCAATACAGACTGAGTGGAGACATGGATATGCAGTAATAACAGTGGCTCTGATTGTAGCCTCTGTTGTATTTGCAGTGTTAAGAAAGCAAGAGTTGGTGTTCATCGTTTAAAAACAGTGTGCTTGTCAAGTGTGCTTGAGCACTGATTTTGCACTTTAAGCCATGGTTAATAATAGATGTCAAATTTGCAGCAGAAAAATGCTGAGTGATGCCTCATATTTATTTTCTTATTGCTGTGTCCCCTTTTAGTGTAGTAGAATAAAAAAGAAGCCGCTGTTTCACCTGATGCCAGCGCTTTGACTTCATTTGAAAGCAGACAGTTTTTGCTGATTAGGCTCTATGTTGGTCAGCCTGATGATGCACTCTGACTCTGCTGCTTTACTCTCTTGTAAATCTAACGAAGAGTGACAAACTCCTCAACTCTGTGAAATGAATCTTTTTACTGGCTGTCCAAAGAGTAGGTTCTGGCCATTAACAACCTAATAAAAGCAGAACGACTAAGATGCAATGGGCATCATGTCAATAGTAAACTCTACTTAGTACAATGTACCCAACTGTCAGTAATGTTTCTTTGAATTAATTTTTTCCCTTCCCCTTTTTTCTGATATCCTCTTCTGATTCTGATATCTGCTCTGTTAGAATTACGTTGAATTTAATATATATAAAAATCCATTTATTAATAATTCAGACTGCAGATGCTGCCCATGGTCTGGCTTGCTTCATTTCCATTTCTTTTTCATCACAATCAAAAACCTTTTTTTTTTTTTTTTTATTGCCCACATACTACAATTTTTTGTTTTTTTTTATCAAACTTTTAACTCCATTTTTAGCTTTCCTGCTCCTCCCTCTGCAGAAATCCACCCAACTTCTATTTCTTTTAGCTATAGGCTTCATTCATTTCTAACCAGAGCCGATATGCATCAGCTCTGTGAAATAATGTTTTTATTATACAGAACTGTTTTATGAAACAGTTTTGAAAATCGGGTGAGGGTATGCAGAATGCTGGGGTCAGCGGTTTGTACATATGAATCATTTTGAGAGAACCATTGCTCTCTAGCAGTCTGCATTTGGGCTGCATCTGATACACGCAACAAACCAAGATTTTTTCTTGTGTTTTTCACCCTTGTCCCCTGAGGGCTTCCGTAAGGATAATCTAAAAGCTTGGGAATGAAATTCCAACAGTGCACATGTGCCCTCAAGTGATGAGATAATTATTGACTAAATTAGTCATGGCATATGTCAACTTGTCAGCTTCACTTTCAATTTCAAGAATTTGGGAAGTCAAGGGGATTGACTGATGTTAATGCAGACAGCATAGTGCAGGAGTGACCAGCCTGGGCACTGAAATGTAATTAATTAATTAATGTTACCATAGAATCATTGCTCATCACTTTAGTCACAATTGTTCTGCTATCCATAGCAATAAAGACAGATGAGGGATTCTTGGCACATGGGAACAATAGTGGTCATGTGTTAAAATGTTTTATTGTCTGTAAATCAGATTGTGCAAGACACAGTGTTAAATGTACAACCATTATTTTCTGAATCTTCCTATTCTATTGAAATGAAAAGGAACAGAGCTTTAAAAATGGCAGTAATGCCTAATTTAACCCCCCCCACACACACACACACACAGCTATGAGTGTGCTGATTTAGCTCAGAATCACAACAATCACCTTGAAACAAAAGGCATTAAGATTTGTAAACCAAATTAAAAATGATTTGTTTAGCCATAGATTTTGTTTCACATTGACCTGATGAGGGCAATTCAGGACCAACACCGAATACACAAAATAAATTTGGCTTTGAAATGCTCTGGTCTGGTTCGACCTTTTGCGATTGTTTTTCTTTCTTTCAGTAAATTTGTTGGGACTGGTGGCCTTTATTTGACAGTAATCCGATAGGAAGGAGGCAGAGAGAAGGAACAAAGACATGCGGCAAAGGAACCGCATGTCGTTGCCGCCTCTACGTGGCGGTCAAGCTTTGGACCGCCGGGTCGAGGTCTGTAACCTCTGCATACGGGACGCCTGCTCTGATTACTGCGCTGTGTGACGCCCCTGTGACTCATGTCTGAAGGAAATCTCGTCTTCCACAACGAGAGAGCGAGAGTATGCCAGGTAATTGCTGATTGTGGCTGAGCATCGTGCTTGTGATTGACCATGGCTACAATGTACTTGTGATTATAGAACTCCAGTTTAATAATTGATGATAAATTTAAAAAAAAAAGAAAAAAAAAAAGAAAAAGACGACCTTGAAAAGGATCATTGTAGAGATGCTGACAATTTTACATGCGTCTACTAGAGACTATTGGGACACAACTAGGACAAACTTGAGGGGAGAAAGTAGAATTTATTTTCTATTCTTATATAATCTTTCATGTTGTTCTAAGTTAAAAAAAAAAAAATAAATAAGGGAAACTAAATTAAAGCTTAGTTTTTAATTTCAATAACAAAAAATGCAACTCACTTAATGACAAAACTAAAAATATGTTTAATAACTTCGCAGTTATTTGTGAAATGTAACATCTGGTAACAACAGAAGGAAAAAGAAAAACCCACAATATCTGGCAGCTCTTCCAATCAGACAATAAAAAAAAAGATGAAATGAAAGTTTTCTTGTACGAAATACCTGGTAAAAGCGGTCAAACTTCACATTACTTATTCATGGCACGCCTCCAGTACACTGAAACTTTTTAGACATCTAAACTTTCATCTGCTCTTTCAGAACTAATTCCGTCTCCGGGCGTTATTTAACTTCTCCAAACTTTTCATGGAGAAAATGGAGTTTTCTTTTAAATAAAAAGACCTGTGGGGGTTTGCCTAATGGGTCTCTGTTCTTTGACTCCAAACGTGAATTGAAAGAGAGAATCTTTCTGATTCAGGCTGATGCTAATTAGAGGCTGATTCCCCTGCCAGTCTGCCCAGAAAACACGGAAACTGAAGGACCTAAAGCGCTGCAGAAAGGTGAGGTCGTGTCGTTCTCTGAGGATGCTGGATGTTCAGTGGTGGGGGGAGATGAATTGTCGGTATGATTGCAAAGTAAGCCTATTTTCCAATCGGAACAACAGTCTTGAGACAAAAAAAAAATAAAAAATAAAAAAATAAGGCACAGATATACAGAAAAATGTGTACAAGTGCAAACAACCCGGAGAAGCCCGGAGCTTGAATGCAGCCATTTCTTCTTGTTACTAATTATCCGGCTCCCTCAACTAATATGTCACACGTTAAGTCAACATTAAAAGTGTGAAGGTTATAAAATAAGAGAGGGTTGTTATAAGCCAGGAACCGGGGACGTGTGGAAGCTCATTATCCAACGGAGGCAGATGTGCTTTTAAAACGCCTGTCACATAAAACAGCAGATGAATGATCTGTGCTCTGACAAACCCGGGGGGGGCGCCGCGAGTCGGAAACAAATTGGAGAGGAAGAGGCCGGAATCCAATTTAATTATTTAAAGCATTAACACTGCTCGGCAAAGCAGACAGAAAACAGAAAGTAGCAGCTTCTCGCAAAGTGCCAGTAAGCAATTCGGTCAGATGAAGCCCGGTGGTCATTTTGAATGAAGGAGCAGACATTTTTAAACCATGCGGAAATCGGAGGGTTGGTGCTGAGACTCACCTGAGCGAAGGTCCAGGTGAGCCTCATGTGTTTGGTGGCTGCGTAGCTGCACTCCAGCAGCCGGGGCCTGCTGTTCACATCCACCAGACACTTGTTGTCGTCGTCATCGATGGTTGGGCTGAGAACGCCGAGGTGAATCTGCTGGGAGCTGGTGAAGTACACATTCTGCTGGGAGACAGATACGACTGGGAGTCAGGAGGCGGGACTCTTCTCTGGACATATTTTTAATTATGGGATATTGTTCTAAGCCTGTGAAAAATGAAAATAACACGTATGCATTTTATTCATTACATAATACCATGGAAATGTGTTAGGTAAAATTGTAAAAATTTTGCAAACTTAAAATGCTTTCACAAATGAGGAGGTGAAACAAAAATATAAACCAGATTAATACTTGATGTTGCTACACTTTCTCTTCTTAGTGGATCTGATTGTTGAAGAAATGATCTGAAATCATTTTTGCACGTAAAAAACCTGTGGCTAATTCTGAGCTACTATCATATAACTCATATGTAATTTAATTTGATTAGAAGAAAATGTCTGCTTTTAATTCATTTGTGTTGTACCATTGCAAACAGATTGAAAAAAGACAGAAAAGAACATTTTTGGAAACACTCTTGGGAAATGTTGTCCTACACAGCAGTTGGCTATCAGTTCAGAAATTTGTCACATTCGCTGCTCAAAATCTAAAACATAACGATAAGGCTCACCTGCAAAGGCATTTATATCCATCTCCTTGGAGACATAGCTGCACCACTTTCAGCCAATTCAGGCATTCACCGCATCAGTCAAAAAAATAAGTCATGAATTGGAAAAAAAAAAAGACTTATCTAAATCACAGGACCAGCAAAACTATGAAAAAAAAGTACAACACACTGATTTTAATTTGCAGTTTTGTAGAATTCAGTCGTATTATTGCTCATCTACAGCATCTGTTGTCTGTTTGTATTAATAATTCAGCTATAAAGTTACATTTTTCTGCTGAGCTTTGGTTTATTCTCCAGGGATGCAGCCTGAGTGCATTTTAACCATCCCGTTTCCTCCAAAAGCACTGAGAGAAATACACAGGCACTTGTGGATTCACAGCTTTGCTAATCCAACATGAAGGTAAAAAACAACACAACATGGAACTTCAGGTATAATGGAAACCATATTCACAGGTTAGTCAGACATCTATGGTGACACAGAGCACAATAAACGCCGCTTGAGAGCTGGCTAAAAATTTAGCAAGTAATGTTCAGTTTAAATATGCAATGAAGATGAAATGGCAGTCAGTGGAGGAAGTGAGCAAAGTCCGTTCAGTTTGACTCTAAAGGTGTATTTTATTCTACAGTGATAAATGTAAAGAAAACATGTTAAAATATGTCTGTGTTTTTACAAAATGGCTGCAAAATAAACTGCAAATATTACTGTATTAATAAAAACTGTGATGGCATCTTTGAAAACAAGTGTCATCCTACAAGCTCCTCTATGCCTTGACCAGCTTATTACTACAACCAAGAACACCTGCTTGCAAGAACCTCAGACTGTTTTTAGATTTGAGACTTCATTTTCCTGGTTCAAATTTGCCAAGCTTTATGATCTGACAGGTAGGAGAGAGAAAATTCATTCAATGATGTCAAAACTGTTACATTTTATATGCATTTCTACAATAAATAGAGAGGTAGCCAGTACAAAAGAGCTTCAACAACTGGAGCTCCTGTCAGAAGTTGAGCTGGAGACTTTTCAACAAGTTGCAGACATGAATTCACAGATGACCAACACAAAACATCAACGTTGCCAGATTGGGGTGACACTACTGAGGTGTGGCTACATAGCATTTGCCAGGCAGGAAGGCAATCGTTGCCAGGTTTGCACATAATATCAAAACATGCATTAACTGGGCTGTTCCATAAAGGAGTGCATTTCAACTCAGAGCAAATGCTCGCCAGAGGCCTTCAGGAAAAATATGTCTTGTCATTAATATTTAAGTAGTCTTGCAATGTGTGAGCGGGCTGTCAATCTTTTGCCACTAGTCCAATAAATTTGACAAGATGGCAACACATTAAACAGACAAACAGGACCCTTCTGAACACCGATTATATTACAGGAAACACGTGTTGAAGCTTAAAACTCTTCAAAAGATGTGTTTTTTTCTGGTTGTGTGACGTTGCGGGCAGAAAACATTAATGTCTTTGCTTGAAAAGACTTGTGAAATGTTAGGTGCACCGATAAAAATCATCTACAAATTATCAGAGCGTATTACTTGCATGTCATCATAATTTAAAAAAAAAGAGAGAGAAAAAGAAATGTATAATTACCATCCAATTCAGTATCAATTCTCGCTTGGCTCAAATCATTACTGAGCAAAAACAAAGGGATAATTTTGGCAGCTTTGCTTGTCAAAACGTACATTTTTGCTAAATTACAGGCACCAGATTAAACAAAGATCACAACCATCATCACTGGACAAAAAAACAAAACAATGTAACCTATGTTTTTAAAGAGGTTTAGGGTTCATCAGTGTTAGCCACAGGAGGTTCTCTTAAAGTAGGCTAATTTCTGAATGCTAATTGTGTGTTTCTCTTTCCACCTGCAAAATTAACCAACATACTCCACATTATTTCCACTTTTCATGTTGCGAGAAATAAACAAAAATCCAGGAGCTGCACTAATTAGGATGAAGAACAAAAAGGAACGGAAGAAGAAGGAGTGGCAAAGGGTGGAGGAGTGAGCAGAGAAAAGTAGGTTCAGACTAAAAATTAGTTAGAGAAAATATTTAGATACCTGGAAAAAAAAAAAAAAAAGAAACATAAAGAGGCAGTATGCATGCAAGTGTTGACCCACTTTTCAAGCCTGGAGAGGTAACTTGAAACCTTTTCATTAAAAAAAAAAAAGAAAGTGAGATATGTGAAGCATCTAGCCGAGTCTGCCATTAAAAAAAGATGAGTAACGAGAACAGAGAAGGTTCAAGGACAACATGAAATCTGTTCAAGCGGAAAAAGTTTAAATCGGGGTGAAAAAGTAAGCAGAAAGGTGACGGAGAACAGAACAAACAGAAGCTCTGACTCGGTGTGTGTGCGCGCGTGCTCCCGCAGGAGCGTGTGCTCACAGGAGGTAATTGATGAGAATGATGACCGTCTTACGGGAACAAGACATTTCTAGATAGGAGCCATTATTGCACTGTGAAACAGCCACAGAACCTTTCAGCCTGCATTTAAAAACTCCTTGAGACAGACAATAGTTCACGCCGATGAATCTGATAGCTTGAATGTGCATAGTTTGCGAAGAATGTGCGAACGACTTTGAAGAAGGGTTTAATTCTTGGTGTACGCATGTGCGCTGATGCAGGTGATTAAGCTTGCTTCTCTCTATAGATCCAACGGGACGCTTTCTTCCATCTCCTCTCCTGTCACAGTGACTTCCATCTGATAATAGAAAGATTAGTTCAGAGCTTTGTTTGACAGATAACAATCTCTCCTGACAGATGTAAATGTTAACACGTGTGGACAACGCAGGAGCTGTCAGCTTTGGGTGGATTTGTGGTGCTTAAGACCAACGTGAGCAGATGACATTTCGATTAAAGGGAAATCTTCCTGCAGCTATAAAAGAACTACAGTTTGATGATCTAATCTGGCTCTTCTGGTTCATCTCGGGTGACTGACTATAATAAATTGGAGGTTATTGGACTGACCAGGTATTTATCGTTCGAGTGGGTTTTATGGTGCCCTACTGTCAAGGATGTGCAAAAGATGTGAAGATTTTTTTTTTTTTGTTGCATTTCTGTAGTCCAGGAAGTTGTAAAACATGTCCTGGACATTATTTAAACCATCATTGTTAATGTAATGTAAATAATGTTCAGAGGGGTAACATTATTTTACATCCCTAAAATAATGTCAACGTGACATGGCAGTCTATTTTAATTATTTTATGAGAGGTGCATGTACTTCATGGTTCAGATGAACCAGCAGAATTTCTCATTCACCCATTGATTTCCAGGCCATTTCAAAGAAGTTTCAGACCAACGGGCTCCATCAGGGTCAAGTTGACAGCAGAATTTCTTTGAAATTGTCGAGAACATTAATGGTGAATGAAAGATGTTTTATAGAAGCTTTCCACTATACCTGAATTATTCAAAATAAGGTAGGATTTGAGGACAGACAATTTTTACTGATCAATGTCAGGTAATCAAACAGCCTGAATTACATTATTGATGTTGGTCCTTCATTATAGGAAATTTACTATAAATCCTAGGACCTATTTCTGCATCTTTGCCCAACCTCATTAACAGAAAGGCTTTTCCAATAGCAGGTTAATTTAGTTAATTTTTACTGAAAAAACGTTGGTATCAGTATCAGTATATTTTGGTGTCTCACCAATTAGCGCACTCGATCATGGGTACAATTTGGAGGTGTGTGCTTAATTCTATGAGGAAAGCAGCACTCTAGTTTAAGCCTGAAAGGGGCTTGTAGATAATTTGGATCATTAAAACAGATAAACCCTGTGCAACTGCTTGGGTGTTCGCCTTTCTCTTTAAGCACAGAAAATTATGCAACTGTGCGATAAAGATATGAACATTTCTTGTTTGTACTCAGGCCTTGGAACCCTGATCCTAAAATCATAACATTAGTAATATTAACATAAACTCTAATCCTCCTGCTTATTACAGTCATTTTCAGCTGTAACAGTGAAAGCTGCAGAACAGCATGGTTTCACGCAAATGTGGTATTGGCGTTTTTCATTATATTCAAGAAAGGGATTACAAGACACAGTTTATTCTTCCAGATGGCTCTACCGAGGTCGTGCTGGTTGGAGTCAGTTTGAAAACAAATTTTTCTCTGCCTCAGAACAGTAGACACAAAAACATCAAGGAAGATTTTAAAGCACCACATGGGAGGCTGCTTCAAAGCTATGCTGACTTCTCTTTTAATAGCTTTTGTCTGCAATGACAACCGTCACTGGATTGCTTTGATACTGAAGAAAACTGTGATGATTCTGAGCTCGAACCCTCCAAAGGCATGTTCAGATTTGACAGCATCACAGCTCTGACAGAGCATTTAAGTTGTTGAACCAAGGAAAGTTCTTAAATTGGCCCCACAGGCTGTGCACCACAATGGCTTCTGCTGTTGTTGACTGTGTTGCTAACTCACACAACATGGAAGTCAAACAATACCTGAATTTGCTTTTAGTTCCTTTTAAAGATCCTGCTTTAAAGCATTCAGGATTCAGTCCCACATACTCATTGTGCTCCTAAATATAAAACATTTCCTGCTCACAAGGCCAGAAAAAAAAAAGTCATTTTAAATGTAATTTAAAAAGGTTTTATATTATTGGTCCTAACGAGTAATTATAATCGGGTGAAATCAGTATCAGTAAGATACAGTTTTATAAACATCACAAAAAATTAACTAGAAAATTCCTTAGGAAATTTAACCGGGGCCCTGCCAAAGTGTGCCCCTTGCTGCGCAAGGCAGAGCCCTAACCTGAGAGAAAAATATCATGCGGTGTAATATTCTTACACTGCCTACAGCAGTCCACTTGTGGGGAACAGTGAAATGCTAATGTTTGTGCTAATGTTAATGCACTGTCTTGCGCAGTGCAAGAGCATTTAAGTTGAGAGAAAGCGATAATGCAAGCTAATATTATGGCAGCGTCTGCGGCGCTGCATTAGCCACAGACTAATCTTAAGGGTTTTATTTTGAAATTTTCAGAAAGCTTGATTTTAAATGGTCAATATAATCCCATGTGTATCAGTGTTTCGGTTAAATCAGTTATTTAACGGTCAAAAGAGCAATTACTTGATGGAAAAATTGTCAAGGCTTTTATTTTGAATTTTTTTTTATTTTTTAAAGCTTAATTTAAAATTGCCACACTAATTCCATGTGTAACAATGGTTGGTTGAAATCAGTTATAAAATGCCCAAAGCACAAGTAGTTCTAAAGGCCGGTTCAGTCCTCAGAGTTCTGCCATAGTTAAAACTACAGTGATGCGTTTTTGTAGTCCTAATCAGCTGGCCATGGTGTGTTCCGTTGCTATGGTAATGGATCCTGTGCCAGCTGTGACTCAGACAGGGAGAGACAGAATTTTATCAGTTTGAGTGTAACTGACTCCGTTTTGTGTCAGTTAGTCTTTTGTTTTGACTTGAATTTGGCTCGTTTTTTGTTAATTATGATGCCACATTTACTCGACATGCCAACAAAAGTAATAGCTCCAATGCCGGGACCGAGCCGCACGTTTTGATATATATTATATAAGGGAGAGTTTTTTTTAGGATTAAAAAAAAGTTTTCAGTTTTTTCATGCAAATCTGACTTTGAGATACTTGTAGAACTTCAAGCGAACAGAAGGGTAGGTGCACGGTTGGCGCAAAAGTAAAGGCAAGGTTTACGGTTCCGATAGGTCTGAGTTCAAGGCTTGCGTGAGGAATGTCAGAAGCGGGGTCTGTGTTGGCTGGAGTACCAACTCCCTGACATGTGCATTTCAGCACATGCTGGGTAGATTTCACTTTTAAAAAGGTGGAACTCCCTGCTCCTTCCACCTCTCTAGGTGGAAGGAGCATTGTGTATCATGTCAGTGATACACAATGAACTTCTGACATTCCGAAAGCGGGCCTTGAACTCAGACCCTTCGGAACCGCAAACCAAGTCTCTATGCAGTGCGCCAACCGAGCACTTACTCTTCTATTCGCTCGAACTTCTACGACTACCTCAAAGTCAGTCTTCCATGTTAAAGTTTAAAACTCTAGCTGTCACTCTGGATAAAGAGTGTTTTTCAGAACACTCCGCCCACATGCCCCACCCCCAGGCCTCTCCAGAGTGGGACCCCATGTTCGGGTGAATACAACCCTCGTTTCCAAAGGTCGTGTTCATCATAAGGATCTTTGGGCTGCACTTGGTCTGGTTCCTCACCTTGGACCCGTCTGCATCGGGTGGCCCAACCAGAGGCATGAAGCCCCGGCGGCAGAACGCCTAAGATCACTGGGACACTCAAACCCCCCCACCACGATAAGGTGGCAGCCATGGAGGGGACGTGAAAATGTGTGCATGCATGTGTGAAATTGTATGTATGTTAAGTAACCTATAAATTATGTAAGAAAGGGAGGAAATGAGAGAAGAAGAATGTTTTTTAACATGAGGAAATGAGCAGAATGTGGTGCAAAGACGTTTCTTCCTGCCTTTTTCTCCTACTGTTGATGACACTGAATGAAAAAATCGCATGTATTATTACGTAATTTCGATTAAATCAGTGCGAAAAGGTCTTCAAAGAATATTATAGTTCATTGCAATCATTTTTTGAGACAATTAAATCGCTCAGCAAAATCTGTTGTCACGACAGGCCTAATCACGACAGGCCTCGTTTTTTATTGAATTCACTCACGTGTTGTTTTTTTTTTGACTTTTTAAAGATGTTTCGTATTTTTTTCCAAATTGAAACCTTCGGTTTTTTCTTCTTTGGTTCCTGGATGCCATTAATATCTGGAATCTGGAAATCCTGCAGGATGTTTTCTTCTTTTATGTCGTCTTCTGTGGATTCCAGGTCTGTGGAACATCCTGGCAAAGCTTCTGTTGGTTGATCCTCCTCTGAAGAAACGTGAAGACTAAAATCCATAACCGGGTCGACCCGGTTCTTTTCCTCCTCCTGCTGTGAAACTATGGTGTGGTTGGATTGCAGGTCTTCATCCCGGGCTTTCTCAGGATGAAGAGAAAGCCCAGGATGTTTGGCTGTTTCTAATTCTTGATTCATTCTGCTCATTTCTATCTGGTGCAGCTCTGCCTCTTGCTTCAATATATTAACATCATTAATGTAGCCACACTGGAGCTCCTTAAACAAAACTCTGATGGTCTCCAGTTCAGTCTGTGCATTTCTCTCTGCCTCCTTCAGGACCTGGATTTCTCGCCACGTGTTTTCTTGCAGGATGGCGTTTTCCTCTCTCAGGCTGTCGATGAGCTGCTGCTTCTCAGTCGCTGTTTGCGTGGAGGCCTCTTTCTCTCTTCTCACTTCATGTTGACATCTTTCCAACTCTTCCTTCAGTGCAGCAATATCCGTGTTATATTTACCTTGAAGCTCCTTGTGTGTAATGTTTTGCTGTCATTTAGCTCTACCTGTAAAATCTTTGCGGTGTACGTCAGGAAGTCAATGTCTTGTTTGGATTTCTCTTGGAGGATGGCTTACTCCGTTCTCAAGTTGTCCAACAGTTCCACGTATTCCTCCGATTTGTCAATAAGCGTTTCTTTCTCCCGAGACATCTCTGTGTCAAATTTTTCGAACTGTTCTTTTAATACAGAATTGTTTATTTCATGGATAAAATTTTCTTTCCGTTCTTGGCAAAGAGCAGCTTCATCTTGTTTTATTTTTTCCTTGTATGTCTCTTCCTGCTTCTTTAACTCGTTTATTAATTCCGTTTGTTGCACGTTTGCTCTCCTCAAGTTCGTCTTTTAAACGTTTTTCGCTTTCTTGCAGGAGGTGGATCTTTTGCGCCATCTCGTTTATAATCTCGTCCTTTTCTGCTCTGAGCTTCTCCAAGCTCAGTTCCTCATTAATCTTTAACTCATCTGTGGTTTGTTTTTTGCCCTCCTGGCTCACAAGACCAACGTCTGCTTGGTATCTGGAGCGAAGCTCATCGTAGGCAGCCTTCAGCTCTTCCACTTCTTCTTTAAGAGTCTCATTTCTCTTCTTCTCATCATTCAATTCTTCTAGCATGGCTTCCTGGACGTGGAATTGAGCCACATTCAGATCTTCATATTTTTGTTGAAGCTCCTCTTTGTCCAGGTCTTCAACACTAAAGTGAGCCTGACAAGCAACGGCAACTTTGTTCTGTCAGTTATGGAATATAACTTGCCATCAAGTAACAGCAGTCAATTGAATCCAGATGTTTTTGGGTAATTTTGAAAAAAAAAAGTTGATAAAATCAGAAAAAAATGTGGGGATCTGTTGATTTGTGTGTGAATTTTGCGGTTATTTGTGAAAAACTGGAGGGGCCTATGGCTATAATTTGGAGTCTAGAGGGCCACATAAAAAGCTGTGGCGGGCCAGATTTGGCCCTCGGGCCTTGAGTTTGACACACGTAGCATATATGATAATCTCATGTGAACTTTTTTCAATATCTGTTGTAACCCAGTGTTAAAAACACAAGTGAAAGTTAATTATGTTAATTTGATGGGTTTTTTTGTTTCACAAGATTGGAAAGTATAAATAGATTTTGTGTTTTATGTCAAAAAGTTCTAAAAATCTTTAAAAAGCTGTGAAGTAGGCCTTTAGTGATTGTTTTGCTGCTGGATTGGGCAACCAATGGCTGGCGTGGTCTGATATTGCGTCAGCCAATGGGGTTGATCGTCCCGCCCCTTTCACTACTGCGCTGTGATTCTGCTCAGAACGTGTCAGACGGGGTTGAGAACTCACAGCTGACCTTTGTTTTCGTTAAGATCCTGAAAGAGCTTAGAAAACGTTTCTTTGAGAGCAGCTGAGACTGGGAAAAAAATCCCCGTTAGCGTCAGACACTGTCAGAGCGTTGGTCAGGTTTTTTTATTTTACGGTGCACGTTTGGCCTGGAGTGCGCAGAGACTTCAAGACCCATTCTGAACTTGGATGGCGAGCCCCAGCCCAGAGAACCCAGTGAGATGGGAGATAGTGACCCGACTGGTCACTATTCTTGAAATCCTGAGAGAACCGACTGATACATTGGAAAAGACTGGACAAACACTGAATCGACCGATATATTGACCGACTGTTATTTATTTTATTTTCTGTTTTTAAAAACCCGCACGCCATTTTGTTGCAATTGTACATGTGGATCCACAATTGTTTTATTCTTAAATTTTACTCTTTCTTGTTCACACTTTGTGCACTCCCGGGTTGTCATTCACACATAGGCTCCCGAGAATTTACAGTCTTTTGATCCGGCAAAACTTCTGTTTAGATATACTTTCATAGCATTGGTGCTGGTCAGAGAAGTAAGTTAAATTACCTGCCTTTTGCTATTATTAGGTGTATTTAAAGTAACTTGTGGGTTACATATAATAAGAAAAATTTGGCGAGCCCAGCCAGGAGCCTAGAGTTGAGTACCAACTCCCTGACATGTGCTGAAATGCACATGTCAGGGAGTTTTTTTTTTTCAAAAAAAGGTGGATCTCCCTGCTCCTTCCACCTCTCTAGGTAAAACCTCCCTGACATGTCAGTGATACACACTGCACTTCTGACATCCGTAAAGCGGGCCTTGAACTCAGACCCTTCGGAACCGCAAACCAAGTCTCTATGCAGTGCGCCAACCGAGCACTTACTCTTGTATTCGCTCGAACTTCAAGTACCTCAAAGTCAGTTAAAATAGTTCTAGGTAAAATAGATGGAGTTAAAATAGATCTAGTTTAATTAGGTCTACTTATAATGAGATACTATCTCGAATTAGTGACACTAGTTAAGTCAGTTATGTAATGCCCAAAAGAGCAAAGACATGACATAAAAATATCAATGCTTTTATTTTGAAATTTTAATTAAACTTAATTTCATCAAGTTTAATTAAAATTAATTGCCACACTAATTCCATGTTTAACAATGGTTGGTTAAAATCAGTTATAAAATGCCCAAAACACAAGTAGTTCTAAAGGACGGCTCAGTCCTCAGAGCTCTGCCATAGTAAAAACTACAATGATGCGTTTTTGTAGTCCTAATCAGCTGGCCATGGTGTGTTCTGTTGCTATGGTAATGGATCCTCTGCCAGCTGTGAGTCAGACAGGGAGAGACATAATTTTATCAGTTTGAGTGTAACTGACTCTGTTTTGTGTCAGTTAGTCTTTTGTTTTGACTTGAATTTGGCTCGTTTTTTGTTAATTATGACGCCACATTTACTCGAAATGCCAACAAAAGTAATAGCTCCAATGCCGGGACCGAGCCGCACATTTTGATATATATTATGAGGGGGCACGCAGCGGTATCGGCCGCATTAACAGTAGTAGGAAGCGGCAGTTATTTTGAGGTGAAGAACAATAGGTGCCTGCCACACATTTCTATGGCAGGCCCCAATTAAATTCAGAGTAGTGCATCCACCTATGCCAGGGGTCCCCAAATCCAGGTGAGAAGGTCTGATGTCCTGAGACTTTTAGATGGGCCTCTGGTCCAACAAACCTGAACCAAATGGCTGAATTACCTCTGCAGTACGCAGCCAATTTCTCCAGAATCTTGCTAATGACCTCATTATTTGTCTCAGGTGTGCCATCTAAAAGTTGCAAGACTGGATTGGAGAAGCCCTGCTCTGCGCCGTTTTATTTCTCCACCTCTCTGTTTACTCGCTTCACTCTGCAGCCACAGAATTTATGACAACTGCTGTAAAAACAGAAAAAAGCTACACAAGTTGCAACTGATTTCTGCCAATGATGGTAAATGTAAAGAGATTGAAAATCATAAAAATAAAAAACCTAAAAGCTTATATCTGGTGGAGGCAACTTTTAGATTTTTGTGGATTCCCAAATAGCAGACTGTAAGAACTCTGAACCAAGTCCGTAAAAATAGGCACCCTGGCTTATTGCCTGCCTAAACGATTCTGCTGGATTCTCCTCTCCCTTCGTTGCTCTGTCTGGGACAGAGTCCACGCCTCCAGCAAGCAATCGCTTCTCAATATCGCTTAAACACTTTGGGAAAATCCAGGTATGACGTAGGAAATCTTTGATATGTTGATGAATTCATCCACTCATGAAGCAAATTCATCCAGAATGTGCCATGTGAGGTCAAACCTCAGTCTTTCCTGAATTAAAATGACCTTGCAGTGCCGGAGCATTATTTGATTCCTCCTAGAGGGAAACTTTTATGAGGGTATTTTTCCATTCTTATCTTTCCTGTTTGTCCTTATGGGGTTTTTTTTTTTCTTTTTTTTTTTTTCTTGCTTGATCTCCTGTGAGGGTTTTAATTTTCTTCTTTTGTCAAATGGAACAGAATTGTTAAAGGAAAAGAAGATGAAAATAACATTTCATTGCCCTGCAGATGAGATAATTGAGCCTATGTGGCCAGACAGAGCAGCAGTGACTGCTGCTGCTTCTCGCTGTGAGAGTGACTTTTCCTTGTTCGAGGCGGCTGCTAAGCTTTTTATTGCCAGCGGTAAATGTCGAGAGAGAGAGACAAAGCGCAGGTGTTTGTCTAAAGACCATCTGCTGTGATGGCAAGGAGACAACAGAAACATTATGGATCCAAGAAAGTCCAAGAACATAATTAGAGCTTGATCAGAATGAAAGGAGAATTAGAGGGAGTAGAAGGGCTGAGGAGCGATAGATGTTAATGTGCATTTATAATGTCTAACAAAATTATTCACATCCCCTGAATGTTTAGTCAAGTTACAGGCACAAATTTCAATGTGTTTTAGTGAGTTTTTACAATATAAACAAAAAATTTGTTCTACCATGCACCAGTCTGAAAATCAGGGTCAATATTGATGTTTAATCTCACTGATCTGGATGATACTTACCAATAATTTTACTTATTTTATAATACCATGCAAATGTTATTGGTAAAATTTAAAGAAAATTGCAAACTTAAAATGCTTTCCCAAATGAGGATGTCAGCAAGCAGAGCAAAAAATATAAACCAGATGAATACTTAATGTTGCTACACTTTCTCTTTATAGTGGATCTGTTTCTGGGTGTTGAAGAAATGACCTGAAATCATTTTTGCACTTAAAAAAAATCTAATTCTGAGCTACTAATACATAACTCATACTTAATTTAATTTGATTAGATAAGCACTGAAGAAAATGTCTGCTTTTAATTAATTTGTGTTGCATCATTACCTACTGCAAACAGATAAAAAAAAATTAGCAGTTGGCTATCAGTTCTGAAATTTGTCACACTGTTGCTCTAAAATCTATTTTTTCAAACTCTATGTATATTTTATGTACGTATAAAATATGTATATCATATGTATAATTCCTCGCCCTCTTAGCACAGTGACAAACCAACCACACTGCTGACAATCCTGCACTGAATCACAGTTACACGCCCAAAAATGCTGCATTGACAACTGCCTCCCTTCTCCATTCTGAAACAGAAACTGCAAGAGATGAGAACAAAGGTTATAAATATTAGCCTCGTTTTACTGAAGTGAACAATTGACCAACATCAGCCGATACAGATGTCAATGTATCCGTGCAGAGACCAAGCATGTCCATATGTTAGAGTGGTCTAGTCAAAGTCCGGATCCAAATCAAATTGAGAATTTACCAAAACTTGAGACATTTTCTTCACTGATGCTCTCCGTCCAACCTGACATAGTTCGAGCTATGTCGCAAAGAAAAGTTATATGTTCTATACACACAGAAAGTTTCTATGTGTATAATTAAATAAACTGACAATCTTATGAGTGGGCAACTCGAATACAAGACACGGTTTTCAGGTTTTTAAGTGCAAAAACACCAAGCTAATAAAAACAAACACCATGTGATATGTTTTTCCTCCACTTCTCAACTATGCATTTTATTTGTCAATTAGTTTATCTAAAAAATCTATATATTGTATGATGGGTGATGGTACAGATCATCAGGGTAATGCCATGTATTTATAATTGTAATATAATGGTTTTACATTAAGGAATTATGTGGCTCTACATCCATGTTGATAAACATCACAGGACATGTTTTTATTGTATCTCCCACCAACATACTGTTTTAATTTTAATTGCCTTGCAGAGGTTGCCAAGTTGGAAATTGATCCCTTCAGTCATAACTTCAGTGCCTGAAATATTTCCATTTTCTAAAATGTACATTTTAAAGGGCTGAAACATTAACCAGCTGCGTTTTTGTATATTTTACTCCTGGCTATGCCTTGGGCTGTTTTTTTTTTAAGTCTTAGTAAGCCTGTACGAAAGTCTTTTACGTAGGTTATTTATTTTTAAAATCAGATTCTGTATGAGTAAAAGAGGAGTTGGATGGCCAGGTGGCGGCTTTCGTTGGGATTTCTTTTCTCAAATAATGAAAAGACAAACAAGTCAGTCTTGGTCAGCTATACATTTTTAGAAAGTCAAAAGGGCTTTTTTCCTCAGAGAAGAGGAAAAGTTTCTAGTTTGGAGACAAAACACTAAAATCGACTCCCCACTGGAATAACTCCATTAAAGCAGGATCTACCTGTCTGCATATATAGTGATAAATCTAACTCTTCATAACAAGAAAAGGCTAAGAGGGGAAATGCCTCTCTCTATCCCAAGAAACGCTGTTTTAAAGTGTAAGGCTACATTAAACCTGTTCAGCTGCACGGTTTTTAACCTCCTACGAAGCAAATGGGGCTACAAGATTCCTGGCAGCTTGTTCATTTGCACTGGAACCCACCAGTTCAATATCCTGGTAAATTACTGCTGCTAAGCCTCTCTGGCTCCAAGGCTGGCTAATGCACTTCCTGACACAATTCAGTCTGGAGCTTTTATAGGAGATCAGCATCAGACACCTTACAACATAGTCATTTCCTCGAACAAGCACGTAAAGATGAAACAGTCCGTGGTCTTGTGAGTTTCTAACTGATCTTAAGGGAAACAGAACTGTGAAATAAACCCATATAGGAACACGGAGCAGTGTTTTCCTGACAAATAACCTCAAAGGTCTAATTTTCAGACTATATTGATCGAGCCACGAACCAATTTTCTTAGAGAAGCTGGAACAATATTGAGGCACAGATAAAATTTCTATTACCTGACTGAGTTACAAAGCAATTCCATATTAGTTTGTCAGAAATATCACCATCCATACCGCTGAAAGTGGCCTGAAATTTGCTTCTGGCTCATTGGTTGCATTTTCTAAAATTCATAAGAAGTAAAGTGGGAATAGTTTGTACCTGACAGACAGGCGTCAAACAAACCCACAAAAGCTTTTATGTTTTTCAGTATATATACATGAAACATTTTAAGACTTTTTAAGACTTTGTTTCATGCTGTTTTCATGCTGAGAATGTATTGTCCATGCTGAGAGAATCACTGAACAAAGGCAGATTGAATATTGGAGCTAAAACCAGGCAGTTAAAGGTAAACAAGCACCTCCAATGAAGCAAAGGCACACTCCCACGTTTTGCTTCATTCTAAACTAGTTTTCCGATCAACAGATAATGAACTGATCAGGGCATTCAAAATGTGCGCCTTGTTAACGGCTTGCAAATAAAATCATAAACAAAATCAGTCTGGTGAAGTTACATATTGATCTTGGCTTCAGTGGCTTTTTTTTCCTTCCTCTTTTCCATAAAGGCCTGATTTGTTGAGGGTACAGCTGCTGACAGATTCTCCCGTCTGAGATCCAGATCTCTGCAGCTCCACAGCCTCTTGGCAGCTTCTTTGATTAATGCTCATCATTCCCAGCCTGTCAGTTGAGGTGGACGGCCATCTTTTGGCAGGTTGCAGTTGTGCAGCACCCTTTTCGTTTTCAGGTGATGGATTGAGTGGTGGTCCATGAGATGTTTAAATCTTAGCGTCTTGCTTCATGTCATGCTCTTGTTTTAAGCACTTCCACAGCATTCTCCCTGCTCTGTCTGCAGTTTTTCCCTGTTCTTTGAAATGTTTACTCTCTGATGTTCTACAGAAAAACTCTGATTAATTATCCAAATGAATTTTATTTACTTTTATTAAAAGACTTCTAAATGAAATTTGAACTGGATTTTATTCATGGGTGTCAGTGTAAGCTGGGCAGAACATTTTAGGTTTGTCTTTATCAGACTCGAATACCATAAGAACAACCATTTTCCTTGAACTTCCCAATAATAATCTCTCACGCAAAATATATTGTTTGTTGCTGTAATGTGACAATAGCAAAAATAATCCATTTTCAAAGCATGTTCACACAAGCACTTACTTAATAACAATGAACACAAGCATGTAAAACTTAAATTTGTTGCGTGTTGTCATTATGGTTTTACTCCAAATGAAGATCAACGTGGACTATAAATGTTAACATGACGAGTCAGAAAGACAGGAGACATTTAGAAAAATCTTTCTTATTAAGAACTAATATCAGTGAATGATGATAATATCTGCTGGAGGCCCACAAGAATCCAAGTCATTTTACCTCTCATTAATCACAGAAGACTTTTAAAAAAATCTCTCATCGGGATTCAATCAACAGAAACCAAATATTAGAAATGCAAACTCCATTAAGGGAAGATAAAATTGAGGAAGAGTGGAGGCACGAGTCAGATTTTCTTCTGCAGCTTTCAAAGCATTCTTGCAGAATTCCACAAAGTGTAAAAAACATGCTCACACACACGCTCACACACACGCTTTAATGTGTGGCTTGCTGAATCTTTTTAGGTTTGAGTATGTCAGATTATTCCAGCCTGAAACTATGATTAACACGGTTCCCCAAGGCTTTTTCATTTGCAGAAAGCTGATCTGACACCAACAGTGTGAGTGCGACAGCTTTAGTAGTTCTACAGCACATCTAAAGAAGGCTTTTCTAAATACCGCCTCTATGAGACTTCCCACTACGACATGTCATCTTCTCCACTCTTTCTGCTTCACTTCAGTTTTTTGCCGTCTTCTGATTTTTCTTTTAATCATCTCTCCTCTCATCGATGTGAAAGGGTGAGAAGGAAACCGAATAGCAATCAAGCATCGCTGGGGATCAGGTGATCATCAAGTATTCAAGCCCACATCCACCCATTGGCTTGAACACAGCAGTTCAGCCATTCTGTTTAAGAAGAGACAACCGAGAGGTAATCATTAGCACGGGAAAAACCGGAATACAAAAAAAAAAAATAATAATATCAGAATGGGGATTAGCACTGTTCAGAGTAAAACTGCGAAAAGGTATTCCTCATGAATAAAGAATGAATGTGTGAAGATGTGAAAACACCAGAGGAGTTGTCAGGGAGTTTGACATCAGCTATGAAGCCTTACGGCAGCTGCACGCTTTACCTCCGTGGTACAAACCCTGGTTTTGGAAGTATTGTTTTGGATGAAGAATAAGGCCGCCAATTGTTTCACTGCCTGTCTGTCAAAGCAGAGATTGTCACTTGAGCGGGAAATTTCATTAGGCTAATTTAAGGAGTGGCAGTCTGAAAGAGGAAAAAGCAGAAAGGATGATGTATTTTACCTATTCCACTCTAACAGCTCTCTAAGCCGTCTCTTATTACAGCAGAAGGTACGGCTCAAAAAATACCCCCTGCTTCATTCATGCTTAGTTTAATGCATGCACCTCGGATTCAAATACCATGATGAGCTGGAGTTTTCAAAGTGATTAGTTCCCCTCCATGATTTCACAATGTGCAATGGAAATTCTGCAGATATCTTGACTCCTTTCAAACACCCTGAAAATCCTTGTTATCTGAAAGCATGATGGAGCGCAGCGGCTGAATTAGGACTCACTGCAAGTAATTCGTTTGCATAAACTGAAATTCTTCCAAAGACATAAGCATAAATAATCTTTTAATTTGCAGTAAATAAAATATTAGCTTCCAAACTGAAGAGGTAGAGCTCAGCTTGTGTCCAAACACTTATGAACTCGTGCAACATGCAGCTGCCTTGATGCGCATGGGAAAAATGTGTAAAAAGCCTTGAAATAAATTCTTCTTCTTCTTCTATTTACTTATTTATTGCTGTAGCATGCACTATTACAAAACAAACCCAACGAAATCTTTGAAATGCAATATATATATAATTTCACATATTGTTCTGTAATGAAGCATTGTTCTATAAAACTTCACAAATTGCTAATTTTTTCAAAAGGAATATATTAATCTATTACTATATTTCTCCATATATTTTGGATTATCCTATTAAAACTCTGAGGGGTCTGTTTAGCAGTTTTCAGGAGGAAGCCACAATACTTGAATTTAAAAAGTTCAGTAATTTAGGATACCTTGAATCTCCCCAAGAGAAATATGCCCACAGCATCACAGATCATCCTCCATACCTCATAATGGATATGCGGTACTTTTCCACATATTACTTTGGAGGGTATTCAAACCTAATGGTTGTTACGGAGGCTTGGAAACCCCAAGACGTTCCTCTTTGCTCCAGTTCTCCAACAGTGAACTTTGTGAACTCAGCTGCATCAGTTTGTTACCTGTAGGTGTCCCAGCCGCTCTCCAAAGCCTCCATAACGCTTTAACAATGCTCCGATTCCCAAATATCTCTTTTTGATTGATTTAGTTATCTATATTCTGTGTGTAAACTTGAACCTTTGCACAAAGTCGTCCAGGGTGTGGATTGTAATCTGTCAAAATGACAGATGGCCTTCAGATTTCTCCATTTTAAAAAAAGCTTTCCAAAGGTTTTGGCTCCATTGATTTAAAAAATCCCAACCAAACAAACAAACAAACAAAAAAAACAAACAAAAAAAACCAATCTTTTCCTCCATTCACTAAAAAGAAAATTCTAAACATAAAAGGTTCCCCAAAAACTTTGGAACGGACTTGTGCTACTGCAACAAATTAACTTATTTCAAAACTTTTTACACATTTTGCATGACATATAATCATATAAAATATGCTATTTGCACATCTTGCATGATTATATGTCAGACATACACTGCATATAAAAAAATACTTGCAGTAAAGTGGGTTTAATTTTTCTGTTTTCTAGTTCTCTTGCTCTCTGATAAGAAATCGAATGTTTGGAACATTTTAAGTTTGTTGAGAAAAATTTAGAACAATTATGGTTTCAGATAAAATTCTATAGGTGTTTTGGCAAAGCAGCAACTCAAACTTTAACACATAATCCTCTCATAGGTCAGATGAAGATTTATGCATCATCTGGTCCCCCAGAGAACTGGAACAAAGATGGCCCATAGGTCTTAGTTAACTGGGAATGAAGGCAGTCTGCTCTGCCAGAGGCTGAATACATTTACTGGATTTCTGTCTGTCTGGTTCATAATGAGCCTGAGCCAAATCCATCAGGTGGATATGAAAACATTTCAAGTATGAATCTACTGGGGTCAAACTAAGGAAAATTGTTCGAAAGAAGCTGTTCCTGGAGGGGAAAAAAGAGAAAGTGAAAGGCGCTAAAGAAACTATGCTTCATGCATTCATAGACGTTAAGTAAACAGCAGCGACAGTGGGAGAAAAATCGACCAATGCAAGTCAGTTCCTTTATCAGTACCTGCTGATTATGCAGAGTAGAGTACATGTGAGAGGCAAAATGAAAGGAGAGGCACATTAATGCACAAACCGCTGTTTCAGATGTCAATGTGCCGGTCAAAGCTATTAACATCACTGACAAAGGAGACAAAGCTCTTCCACATACCAGGCCTGCAACATATAGAAGTCTACATCTTAATTCGTAGCACTATTTATGCAACATGGACAGTTTTCTTTTCTTTGTGCTGCAGTCCATTTCCAAGTCGTGAAAACGTGGGCTGGTTTTTAAATTGTTTTTCCGAAGTCTCCATTAGGCAGGCCATAAGCACAGCTCGAGTCACACATTGGAACTAAGAGGTCTAAATCTGCAGTGAGCTGATAGAGCAGATGACTGGCCTCGCTTACTCCCTCATAACCTTTCTGCTACTTCAGCTGTAAGAGCTAAAAGGCTGAACTGAACTGAAAAAGCCAAAACACATCATGATGATTTAATAATACGTTATGTATGAATTAGATTGAAAAAAAAAATTCCCATAGCGGCCAACTTTTCACACAACAATGATGTGATTTTTTTCCCACTCCAAATCATCTGTGACCAAATGTAAGATCAAACCACTTTACTTGAACTAGGAGGCCCATAAAATACAAATAAAAATAAAGTTCAAATATGCACTTCCTTGAAATTGTATTGTTTCGCCTTACTGGTCCTCAGGGCTGTTTTTGGCAGCAGGCAAAAGACAAACTAATTTAGCAACCAGCTGTTAAGTGCAATCGACCATTTACCAGCTAAAGACCTGGAAAAAGCTTAGAGAACAATAATAAATCAATGTAATGCCTTTTTGTTCAGCTGTCCTCAAGGAAGAAGCCACTATTATTTATGTAAGAAAAGACATTATTGAATGGATTTTACTGCAAGAAAATGGGACTCCCTGCGGGAACCTTTTTCTTTATCTGACAAATTGGTAATTTAGGTGTTTATGATAAAAAGTAATAAAAAAAACAACATACAAATATACAAGTGCACATAAAATGAATAAAAAGACAATTTAATTATTTCTGATAAGAGTAACAAACTTGATTTGTGGTGTGATGCAAATTAGGACACTTCAACATATAATGGGTTCAATTTGCACTTGCTGCTCTATGATCACTACATTACATAATTAGAACATTTTTACTCAACACTTTGAAGGAATATTTACTTGTTTAAAACTCTGAAATTATTACTGCTTAAAGTTTTACTCTTTGTTGTGCGAGGAGGACCTCTTACCCACAAGTTGCTGAAACTCAGAAATCACTTCTAACATTCTGCAAAGGTTGCTCAATCTAACTCCCTTATCCAAAATATCACAGATAATGAAGTTCCTCCTTCTGTCACCTGCAGACCATGTCCCAATGAATCGCCGTGGGAACGGCGTCTGCTGCTGCTTCAGGAGATCGAATTGACAGATGAGAATAGAAAGGCCTGGGAATGAAAACTCGCTCACCTGGGGTGTCATTCCATGACAAAGATACATGATGGGAATGTTATCGGAGTCTGGCCCCTGGTCCAAACATAGCTCATCTCTCAGACTGTTCTTTAACTGGAAAAAGACAGAAAAGCAAAATAAAGCAAAAAGGAAAGGGGAATAAAATTACAACAATAACGTCTGAACACTTTTAAAAAGGAGAATGTGTTGTGGAGGACAACATCTGCTGAATTGCTGAACACTTCAAATTTTTATTTTGTTAGAAATATTTAGGGAATAAAATGAAAATCACTTTGCATCTTGTTTATATGCTTTTTGTTCCTGATTAGCTAAAATTTTCTGGTGTGCAGTAACTTAAATTAGTGTATTTCATGGGAAAGTGGAAAATCCAGTGTTGGTATTTACATTTTGTTAAAAGAGTACATTTCAAAACTGTAAAAAAATAAAATAAAATAAATAATAATAATAATAATAAAAAAAACAGTCCTGCTTTTGATTTGAATAGCAAAGAACCTTCACGTCTTATTTTTGTTTTTGTTTAATGAATTATTTTTTGAGGCTAGAAATAATCTGTATGACAAAGGGCTCCGGATAGAAATACACACCCTGCACACTATTTGCAAGAACTGGGTGCAAGAATGCAAATTTATTGCAGCTTTTTCTTAGTTCACATTTTACACTGGGTCAATAAAATACGGGATCAAATAAAACAACTCGTCCCTTTCCTTCCTGTCGTTCATGTTTAGTGCGCTACACACCACGTCACCAAACAGAAAACTGACTCCTTGTCACTCTTTAAATTGACAGACTGCCTGATTAAAAGCTTGAACACACCTGTTATGCTAATTAGTAGACACAGATTACCTTAACATAGCCCTGCAGTCAAATTATTTTCAGTCTTCTATAAAGGTACCATAAATTTTGCCAAGTCCTGTTTCATTAACTCCTTTTTTTTAATGGTTTTGTTGAAACAGTTTGAAAGAAAGGCCTGATTTTCATTCAGCTATTCTATTGAAATTATTTTTTATTGCCCTTGTCAGTTTGAAGTTATTTAATTGACTATTGTGGGGGTTTTTGGTCTTTATCAGAGGGGTACAAACATTTTTGTCCACATGTGTAATGGAAAATTCTTTATTTGTCCTTCGGTAGAGAAATGTTTGTACCTCAGCAGCAAATAATAGTAAAAAAAAAAATTTTTTTTAAAATAAAAGCACACCGGTGCACATACATTCTGGAAAAAGTGATGTTAAATTTGATGCAATTCCAGTAAATACCAGATTGAGCAAAATATTCAAAACTTGAGTCGTTTACTTAAAAGTTTTACCTTTAATAAATAACCTGCTGTTCGGTGCAGGAACATGATCTATGTGTTTATATCTAAAGAGAATGAGGTTGTGCGTACATTTAAGTCTGAGTTGCCTCAGTGGGAACGTTATTAATTTCTAAATGATGCCTGGCACAGAGAAATAATCAGTCATGATCTAATTTGCTATATAAAGCACAGCAACAGGAGAGCTTCCCACAGCACTAATAGTTTTTCATGTTCACTGGTTACAGTGGCTCCATAACACTGAGCTGCCTCACGTTCTTTATGTCGAAATTTCTACCTCCTTATTTTCAGTGACTTTTTGACAATTTTCTTATAGATGGAAGGACGGATGGACAAGCAGATGGATACATGATAGACAAAAACTGTATATTAGAAAACCTCAACACCAGTCCTTGAGATCTATTGTCCTCCAAGTTTTAGATGCTCTAACAAATCTAAATCATGTGATTGAATAACGTCTTTAGCGCGCCATCAAATTTGGCAAAGGCCTTTTGTTTGATTCAGGTGTGTTATAGCAGGGATTCATCTAAAACCTGCGGGACAGCAGATGTTAAGGACCAGAGATGGAGACCCCTAGGAGAGATGGATGAGTAAATATATAATAGGCAGACTGACTGGTCTCAGGCACGCCTGACAAACTCAAAGATAAGAGAAATCCTCTCAAACACTCAACATCTGGGTAAAAATATTCCGTTAAGCTTTATACTTTAAGATGTTACTTTTATTCTTTTTTTTTTTTAATTACGCAAAGTACTGCCTCCTGTGGAATCTCTGTCTTCCTTTTGTTTTGTCCTTTGATGTTTTGACAAAAATAATTAATCCATTATGGCAGAACGGTGCACTGCGAGGCTCTAAGTGGGTGGCTAAAATGGGAATAAATGGAATCGGTGCAGGATAATTACTGCCTGCGAGCAGAAAGTCACACAGACACTTTCAACTGACCTTCACCTTTTTTTTTTTTTTGGCAGCTCTACAGAAATTTTTCAAATAGAAAATTACCATTTGGATTTGCAGACCTTTTCATTTAGCTTGGCTGTACTCCACAGAAAAGATCGCAAACTAATTGATCAAATTACATAAATTGTTGCTCAGAGCAAACCTTCAGGCATAATTTTCTTTTCTGGTTTTTCCTTTTTCAGAAAAAGAAAGGAGGACTTTGACTCTCCCTTATTTCAGAAATGGTGTCATGTTTACAGATGCATGCCGTTGCCTTAAACAAGTGTACAGGTTATCTAAATGATGAAAGCAGTTTGCTAAAAAGCTGTTTAATTAAAGAAAAAGTGGGCAATGAACTGAAGAGACTTTTGCATTTAGATCAATTATATATCTGGGAAAAAAAAAAACCATATCAAAAGGAAGCAGGACGTGATTCTGTTGGTCTTTATGTTCCCTGCCTTGTCGTTACTCGTACGTGTTTGTGCCGACAGCTTGTGTCAAACCCTGATTAGATAGTTGTCATGCGAGTGGATGGGGCTGCGAAAAGCCTGTGATGGAACAAAAAGATGGCCTGAAGTGCAGCATGAAAGGCAGATCTCTTTTATACTTTGAAAAAGAAGAAAACGTCTAAGCAATATTTTACAGGCCCAACCTTGGCTATGATGAGAACATTTGCTGAGGCACAGATACTGCTACGCATAATCTCAGACTGTCATTCTCATTCATGTACACCCACCACATAGATCCAGAAAGGCTTTGAAAGCCTTTTTCAGACACTTTTGTCCACGTCGACTTGATCAGTGATGTAAATCTTTTTTTCCACAACATCTCACACGTACACTTCTATGGTGAAAAATGGATGGATGTGGTAGGATATTCTCCTGCCTGCCTGTAGGAGAAATTGTTTTTGCTTTTTTGTAGAAGAAATGGTTGTAAGTTTGGTTTGGTTTGGTTATAGAGGATGACTGGGTCCAGTGAGCGGTGCCTTCTCGGTGTCCTCTGCCAGCTGATGTTTTCACAGATCACTTCATTGACTCAAATTGAATTCAAATTCTCAGTAGCTGCTCTTTCTAAATGTTTCTTCCAAGTTTTGACCTTGGATAACTGGCTGCATTAATGACTTCTTTTTCTCTGTGTCTGAGCCAAATCCAGTTCCCACAATCCAGCAAATTCCTTCGCCGTACTTTCCTTCTTGAACTTCCAGACGTCATTGGCTTTGGTGACTTTCCAGAGGTAATGATATGTTATGACAAACTTTCTACGACTTTGAGATTGACTGTTGCTCATGGGGAGAGATATTTCAGTAATCTAAAACTAATAGAAAAAAAATGTAAGCAACTTACTTGCAGACTGTATGTGAACTGTTAAATTCATGAACAGTAAATATTGTGCTAGTTATCAGTATTGAACCAAAGAAAACAAGTTGCAAGCCTTTAAAATTGTGACACTTTTTATGGGTCAGATAGACTCAAAAATTGTAACAGAAACTGCACAGGGGGCCCCAATCTAACTCTTTGTCATGGGGCCTGAGATTCATGGCGACGCCTCTGTATGTAATACCAGAGTTGGGTATTGATATGCTGTATCTGTAAACTGATTTTAGCAGAAGACTTTGCTTTTAATTTCTTACCACATAGACATTGTGTAATGCAGTCATGTGAGAGTCTAGTGTTCCCCACAAGCTGTCATCAGTTTTTGCAAATGTCCAGCTGTGTTGCAGCCTGTTTTGAGCTTGCCATCTCTCCTTTTATATTTTTTTTTAATCCTATTTTACAAAGTTATACACGCAGCCCCAAACAGAACGGATGAAAAGTTGTAAAAACTATGATTCCCTCCAAAGGATTTGCTGTGAATCTTTTATTTACATCCTGAGAATGGTAAACAGTCTGTTGGATCCGTCTTAACTCTGTCATACAAGTAACCTTTTAAAAGAGATGATTTGAATACAAATGCCTGTTTAATCCCTCACAATCTTTGGCATGACCTTTCGTCTTCCTCATAAAGGACAGCGTCATATGCACATTCAGATTCTGAGATGAATCAAATGTCTACTAAATCAGATCCCCTAAGTGCCAAATTCGGAGTTTTAGATGAGCGGGTAGTTTGAATGACATTTCTTCATTTACTGCAAATGTCTGTCCTAGATGGAGCTCTTTTTCTCCTTCTCCAGACAAGTTATCATTCCAGCTCCAAGAGCACGGATTCATCTCTGCTTCCCACCGTCTCTCCTCTGCAATCCTATCACATATGGTCCTGCAGGGGTTTCAGCGTAGTGCTCGAGCTTTTGAGGGCTGATCTGAGCTTTCTATCTCATAATGTCTCATGTTGGTGTCACATATCAAAAAGCAATTCACAATAATCTGATACGTTATTGATCCCCTGAGGGATTTCTGCTCCTGCTCCATTTCATGCACATGTCAGAGGTCAAGTCCACACGTAAGTTGGCAAATCAACTTCTTGCTCAAAGGAACGAAGGTTAAGTGAGCCTCAAAGGAAACATCTTACAACTTAAAATTCAACTTCTAAAGTTCCAACCAAACACTGGCAGAACATAAAGACAATTTGCCCTCCTGTCTCTGACAGCTGATATGCAACACCAAGATTCAGGAGGAGACTTTATAGAAAAGCTCAGCACACAATTTATATCAAATTATCATGGACACACATAAACAATAACTAAACTTTTTGTCTCCAATATCTGAAGTAAATCAGACTAAAACTTTCCTGCCTTATTATTAAGTCCAGACTTATTTGCATTTGACACATATTTTCGCTTGGGACAAAGCAAGCCTTTGGTTCTTTAAAAATTTTCATTTATTGCACAAAGGCAGTTTTTTTCCCTCTAATATCTAAACTCTACCAGTGTTTTTACCCTCTTACAATGTTTCTTCTTAACTATATCCAGTAGAGACAAAATAGGATAAGGAGGTAAAATTAAAATAAAAAGTTTTTCTTGCATTAGGAACTGTTTTTATGTAGTAAAAAGTTTTTAGTTGTTGTGAAGTTTATACAATTGAGATAAAACCAGGAATACAAAGCAATAAAAATATCTGGACAGGTCAGGATTTTTTTCACTTCTTGTCTCAGGATGAGCAGCCAGAGGGGTGGAAAAACTGTCACTTCTCAGTGATGCACACAAACATCACACAGACAACTGAAGAAATCAGCAGAGCAAAATCAATAGATGTAAAACTTGTTGCTGAGCTTCTGATACCACTCTATGGCAATCCAGATTGGGGAGGACAGCATTGATTACATGTCATTTCAGGTGTTCCACCTGTTGTGAATGTGAAGATTCCAGTTTAATTACTGATGCTTGAATTGCATCATGATTTATTTATAGGTCTATTTTCAGCCCCAGTTTTTGACTTGTCTAATCTGTTCCTGTGTGATAACAGAAGCAGGTACAGTTACGGAAACCAAACAGATGTAAACCAGTTGTTAATGCAACTACCTTTATTAACTTTTCATGCAACATGTTGTGACTTATGGAGAACTGGTATCCACAAGAAACCGTCCTTTGCTGCAGGCTTCTTGCAGGTTTCTCCTTTGCTATATTGCTCAGTGTGTGTCTGATCTAGTGGTCAGGGATAAGATAAGTGGGCTGCTGTGTTATGTCTCTCGTTTATCTCATGAAGCAGAGCTCAGTCACTCATTCTGAAAAAAAAAAACAAAAAAAAAAAACAGGTAAAAAAAACGGCCCTGCGTTTGCTGTCACAGCAAATGCAGGGCCAATTAAGATAGTGACACTTATCTTAATATTAATAATTATAATGGCGTTTATAATGTCCGTAAATAAATAAGTTCAAGGTTTCAACTTTACACTGCTGAGTGCTATCACAATAGAAAGGTTTTTATTGACAGTATGGGCATTATAAAAAACTGAGAAAAATACTGTAAGCGTGGTGTGGAGCATGGTCAAAGACTCCAGAAATAAAACTTGAGAATCCTGCGGACTGCAGAGAGAATTATAGGCGACATCGGCAGTGTGCCAACCCATTTATAAAAGGATCGAACGTAACAGAGACTCATTAATTTGGACATGTTTAATTGTACGAGTCCAATAGATTTAATTAAACTGTTTAATTAAAGGTCTTTAATTGAAAAAAGGGGAAAATTACAGTCTCTGAAAAGACAAAATCTGATTTGAAAGTATTAGCGTCTAAATGTATAACAAGAATAAAAATGGCCACTTTTTCATTATAAATGTGAATAGCACCAAATACTTCATTTCCTGTTGGAGGAGCTGAATATAAACCTCTGGGATTTGAGGCGGAGGGAAATTGTGCCGCCTTGCTGTGATTTTGCGCTGCCGCGATATTTATTCCAAAAGTCTATAAAACTGTTTTGTGGGGAGTCTTTGTAACCTCATATGTTATTCACATACAGACGATAAGTCAGTGAAATCAGGCTTGTTAAAGAATACTCACCACTCCATAAGCAACAGTGTTGCTGTACGAGCGCAGCTCTGGGTAGATGTTGGAGAGGAACCAGCTGAACGGTCGACATCTGAGTCGGGACCGCAGGGCCTTCCTCTCAGAAATGTCCCCGATGTCTATCCCTGAGTTCTAGGCGAAGGAGTAAACACAAGCACATTAGTTTTCCAGTTTTAGCTTTTCACTAATACTCCACAACCTCAAGCGATGCAATAAAATACAATGCGCTTCTACCCTCAGATTTGAAATGCTGCAGTAATCACGAAGCTGAATTCAGGGCCTCTGGCTCCTTCCAGCTCTGCAGCAGTTCTACAAGGCCAACTTGAGAGCCTTAAATTATAAAGGAGCCCAAAAAGGACAATAAATGTTTGGAGAGGAAAGTGCTGGTGGGGCGGCATTCATTTAAGAGACCCGTTTTTGGCAGAAAAGAAGGAACGATGCCTGCAAGCCACTAAACAGCAGATGATTAAAGGGCCTTAACTAACAAACTAAAGTATTCTGATAACTTTCTGATTACATTTCTTAGAAAGGATTTAAGTGGGAAAAAACTGAGAGCATGCGCCATAAATTAGAAAACAAAGAGTCCGATTTTGACAGAAAACATTTTTCATATTACTCTTTAATAAAACATTAAAGCTCTTTGATCGGTAGCTGCTTGCTGAAACAAATAAGAAATCAACCAGTCCCCACTTATTGCATTTATTCGTCTAGCCCATGTTACAAATTACTTTCTGAAGTTCAAAGCATCAGGATGCAGAAGTTGATTTACGGGAGTTTGAATGTGGCACCGTTGTTGGACTGAATGTTTCACAAACTGTTGATCTGCTGATATTTGCCCACACAACAACCTCAGATTTGCAGACAATTGTCTAAAACAGAGAAAATATCCAGTAAGCAGCAGCTGTTAGGACAGAAATGCCTCGTCATACGTAGCAGCAGAAAATGTTGGACACTTGTTTTAGATGTTAATCGCAGCAGCTGGGAAATGGACATTTGCACCGTTGAGAGGCAGGTGACAATTATGCAGCAATAGAGAAGCGCTGCAATCTATTTGGGGATCAAAAATTCCGTTTCAGACGTTTTGCTAAGTCAGTTAGAATTAAGGCAGCTGTGATGTCAAATTACAGACCAGCTCATTGGCCTGAGAATGTAAATTCAAACTTAGAAGAGTTAAAAAAAAATGGATGTTTGATGTGATTTTATTGTGTTGTATAAAGTCTAGAGGTGGAAACTCGTAGCTGCTGCACCGTTTGTTTTAAAAAGCTCTGTGGTAATCAAAAGATTGAAAATGTTATTCAGATAAAGGAAGCCTGAACTTGGTTTGGAAGATTTTATAACCTAATGGAATTTATGAAGTTTTTCCCCAAATGTTTTATCAATAAATCACACTTTTCAAAGTTTTATTCATCAATCAGGTAAGAAAAAGCTACTTTACAGAGAAATTGGCCAGAAATTGCATATGAGAGAACTAAGCAAAAAAATAAAATAAAAATATCTGATTTAAGGGTGGCTGCAAGAAGATTCCTCATTGCAGAAAAGAAGCACAGACACAAAAGAATGATACTTCAAGCAGCTGCTCACCTGCAGTGGGACGTTCCAGGCCATGTAGACGTGACTCCTGTACTGGTCCATCCACACTTCAGCCACTCTCAGAGCGTTGCGGCGCACGTGGGCTGTCAGGTTCTCCGTGTAGGGTTTGTGCGCGCGCTCGATGTGGGCGATCCTGGAGCAGGGCAGGACCTCCACGCTGCCCCCACACTGCCACACCTGTTGGGATAATCAGAGACTGTTTGGTAGTTCAAAATGAAAAACAGCAGCCGCTTTCTGCACCTGCCAAGTCGGAGCGAGTTGAAAGAAGCAGATTAAGCACTCGAATGCGTCGACTCAACCTGTTAACAGAAGCGTAACAGAACCGTAAGACCATGCTGAGGATGCTCATCTAGGTGCTTTGCTATTTTTACACCTTTCTACACCTTGTTGACAGTGGAAAGCTGTCAAATATGTCAGCAAAGCCAAGCTTACATGGCGACGGCTTCATGCAGGATTCATTAAAAAATAAGGACGAATGCACAGTCTTGTGTTTTGCTTAAAAAAATAAGCAAAGCCTTATGCTTAAAGTCAGCTAAAACTGACTTTAAGCATGTGCGTAAGGCCAATACATAACCTACAGGAACAGAGCAATTTCTACTTTTACTGAAGGTGGAAAGAGTAAGAACAAAGTTGTTTCTGGCCAGGATATTCTATACTTAATGAAAAGTAAAGTGCAGAACTCTTGGGAGTCCTCATGGGTTCCTCCGATTACAGCACCTGTTTATAATAGCAGTTGCAGCAGAAGGTGACGCATCAAGGACAAGCTGTGAAAACTCCCAGACCAGAACCACAGGAACAGAATGATGTCCTTCAGTTCTGGGAGAGAGAACACATTTATCGGTTCTTGTACAGTATGGACCAGCCTTTAGAAACGTTTTAATGCCACATCAGTAGATGTCTTCATTTACATCTGTTTACTGGTGCGACAAAAAGGAGCCAGTGTTGCATTTCAAAATAAAACTGAAGATAACAAAAGGACAGGCTAAAGGTCATATGTCAAACAAAAGGTAAATGCCTCTCTTTTGCAATAACATAAAAAGAACTAAATAAAAATAGCTTCTCCCAATGTTAAAACAAATATTTCTTATTAACTGGTCTACAAATTGTGAGCCAAGTAAAGTTTAGTATCTACTTGGATTGTAAAGTATATTAATATTTTCCTGCTAAGCTAACATGTATCATCTGAGGTATTTGGGCAAATAGGATTTTATGATTGAAAATCACAAAATTTAGACCTATATTTTGACAATTTGCTATTTAATTTTAATGATCTAATTGGGTAATAAGCAGATGAGCATGCAATGTAAACATGCCAAAAGGTGCTACTGTATGTCTTTAGCCTCCTGTTGGAAAGATACAAATACTAAATTAGAAAAACAAAATAATGTGAAATGCATAATAAGCTTTAATTAATTTCAATACTTAGGTTTAGTTCTTCAAATGGCAGGTCATAGTTTGTTGTGGGTATCATCATCTCCTAGCCTGGCGGACCCTTCTCATCTAATGACATTTCAGCTGTTGTTTGAGTTTTGGAGGTTGACAGCAACTTGGCAACTTTTTCTTTTATCATTCACAAAGACAAATAGATGATTTGTGACCCCTCCCTATAATAAAAACGTAGCAGCCTCAACATAATGTTAGAGCACTTAATCATTTTGTCCAAACACTGAGAATGCTTATTGTCAGAAACCGCCTGAACCTTTCAGAAAAAGGCTGGCGTCATCGTCCTGTTTTCTTTTCAGGGAACTAATAATGAGGAAGGAAAGGTCACCCTGATTAACAAATAAAGAAAAAAGAACCAGCTTTGTTGCTGTCCTGATTTTTACTCTAAATTTTTTTGTGCAAAGACTTGTAAAAGTAGTAATGAAATTTTTCACATTTTCTTAACTGAATGCCAGAAACGTCAATAGATTTTGTTCTTGTGTTGTGCTCGAACAACACAATATGCAGCACAATTGTACAGTGGAAGGAAAATTATAAGCTTTTTCCCTGAAACTTTTTTTTTAATCCACATATAATTTTTCTTCTACTTCACCATAGCACCCTGCTTTGTGTTGGTCTGTCACACAAAATCCCAGCAAGTCACACAGAAGTTTGCAGAGTTTTTGGGAGCTGAGTAGATGTACGGTAACGGTGCTCTAAAGAGATTACGGGGAAAAGATGACTGAAAGTACTACCATTTCAGAAACCGAGCATAGAAAAGTCGTGAATTAATATTGTTCAAAAACTGTCTCTTTTATAGCGGCTTTTACAGCACTTTTTGCAAAGGTCCCTTTGTTGCCCATACAAATTTAATTGGTAAACCTATACAAATTCCTGTAAAGGTGTTTCTTGGTAGTTTCAGCATTTCCACTTTTGTGGATGTTTTTTTTTTTTTTTTTTTTTAAATTTATATAGCAACCCTTGCTGTGTTTGTGTGTTAAATCTTTCCTTCAGGGCTGCCTCATTGCCTGCATCCATTCAAAGCAAAGAGCTGCTGCAAAGCAATAACTAAACTGTTGTACTGGCTCAGAGCCCAGACAGGAGCATAAAACCAGAGCCAAATTCTGAGGTGGTGAACGCCACTTGCAGAAATACCTCGGCGCTCTCTCCATCCAGGATTTACAACACGGGGTTAGAGCATGAGGAGGTATTCTTCAAGTATAGCAAACAGTGTCTGAGAAAGTGGGTGTGCAGAGCGAGATAGAGACAAATGTTAAAAAAAGACAAGAGAGAGGGGAAAAAAAGGAGAAATTGTGTGAAACATTAAATAAAATGTGACAAAGGGAGATAAACTGGGAACTACAGAGAGGGGATAAAAATATGAATAGAAGGTGGTGGGCTTTGTTTCTTTCTCTTTCAAACTAAAAATCTGTTCCTCTGGGGAAAAACAGCCATGCAGAACATTCATAACGCATAACTGTTTTCTTAGTCTTCCGCTTCTTTGTTTTGTTTTTTTGGGTTGATGTTCACCAAATTGTACTTATGGACTTTCAGAAGTTTTAATGAGAAGATAATAAAACTACAAGTGAAGTTGCGTGTTATAAATCATATCAAGCAAAGACTGCCTGTGGCGATAAAGAAAAAGCCGTCTTGAGACAATGAGGATTAAACGCGCGCCACAACGTGCAGAGGCACAGATGAAGCTTCATGAAAGCAGTTTTTAATCACAAAAGGGCCAGAAATACTGAACGCTTTGGCGAAAGAAAAAAAAAAAATGATGTGATGGTGGGGAGAAAGAGAAAATAAATCTCAATGATAACAAAAGGCGGCGCTGGTTGGTGAGACGCAGATAGAAATAAAACAAACTGGCTGTTCTCTGCGTTAAACCTTGGGCTGAACTTCATGCGCGGTGAATTATTTAGAATAAGAGAAAAGCCCTTGAGACACAAGGACAACTGATTCTGTCAAAACATCATCGCTGATTTGCATAATCATTGATCTAAAAGAGGAGCTATTTATAGTGTTATGGCGCTAAGTCAGCAAAAGAACGAAGATATTGATTCTCCCCATGATTCCTGATGTGTTTTGGTAAAATAGCCGCGATGAATAATATATTTCTGCGAAAACAGGAAAGCTAAAATTTCATTTGATCTCATGTTTCGTGGGACCATTTAGGTAGAAATGGCATATCGATACCATCGCTGCACCAACCATTTCAATGGATCACAGCAACAGACACATAAAAAATAAAACAATATTAAGCTCTTTTGAAATCTACAATGATTTGTTTCTAAGGTGAGTTTAGATTTTTGCCAATGGGTTTCATTCCGTTATAGAGTAAGGACTGGAGCATCTCACCTTTAATGAGATTGGAAAGGATCAATATCTCCTATAAGGAGAATTGGTAAATCACAGAATCACCTTTTCCAAACAGTGGAGGAGAGGACAGAGTGTAAACAGCTAATTTTATGTGCTCTGGCCTGTGCAAACCAAATTAGCGTCTATATGCAGTCAGTAATGGGACCAGTCCTGCTGGGCTGCCCACCAAACGCTGGATCCTCCGTTGGTCATGTTTGACTGATAACATCCCTTACATCTAGATCCGTAGTTCACCTGCATAACATCGACAACCTTTCCATAATGTTGCAGAAAAACTACTCTTTATTTTTAAAGAATAAATTATTTTGAAGTTTTATCATATATTAGAGACCTGATCTACTATTTAGATCGGATGTGGCATTTAAATGATAATGAATTGGTACTAAGAAGTCCACCTGTAATTGAGTCAGCTATTTAGTGTGCGTTCTTGCAACGCCCATATGCACAGAGGAATAACCTATCCCGTTATCGCCCACCTTACAAGTCAAACAAGTGAAGATCAGCGCAGTAAGCTTACTAAGAGCCTCAGCCTTTCTTTCCTGCGTTTGTCACCATTTTCTTTCTTCAGAGGGCTATGCGTGGCTCTGAGCCCTGTTCTAGCGCACAGGCAGAAGCGGATTGTGCGCAGAGCAGCCAGCAGCTGGAAGGAACATCTGACTTGATTCATAACAGCACACACAGTCAGGGTCGTGACTGCAACACTGAGAGCGGTCCAGCAGGGAGGATGTCTGTCCATTTTATAGTGAGCAAATAATCCTTTATGCTAATGTCAGTGTTCAGATAATTAGTCTGTACAGTGGTGGTGTTGGAGGGGGGCTTATTTGGATCGATAGGATCCCAGGAATTTGACAATAAAATGTTAAATACATCTTCTCACTTCCAAAGAGGCATTTAAGGATTTCTCAAAGCTGAGTAACAAGGCTGGTTCAGACTCGACTTGCATTTTAAGGTTGAGTCGAACATCGATGTAAACTAGAGTCACAGTAGATTTTTTTTTTCTTTAAATTATTTATTAAATAGCATCAAGGTACAGTCATAATTATATAGAGTATTATATGTGTTTTTTAATTTGTTTTCAGTTTCAGAGAGCTGAAGCTCCTGCAGCCAAAATCAGTTTATGACATTTGGTTAAGAAATTACCAACAAATAAGAAATCCCTTGTTCAAAGTAAATTTATTTAAAGCCGTCTGGTTGCGCCGTTGAACCGTATAAAAATACTCGTATCTTTTTGGGTCTAACATAGAATTTGAGACAAAATGGCTCAGCTACAGATTCCATTAAAAAGTAAATAAATATGGTGTAGATATTTACGGTATCAATCATATCTCAATAAATGTAGTGTAGATATTGTAAATGCATAAATCTAAGTCAATACATTTGAATTTATTTAAAGTATAAAAGCAGATGTTATACTGAAAATAAGTACGGCACCTTCACGGCAATATAAAGTAAGATATACCAGTGATATTGCTTCATTTTATGGCTGTTTAATAATATCATTGTCCTTTTAACACTGTTAAAATTTTGATGCTACATCTTTTTTTTTCTCTGGCTGCAGTTAAATAATTAATAATCAGCTCGGTTTGCTTGAGTCAGGCTAAGTGAAAAACGTGGATGACAGATAAAGCTCCCATTATGTCAAAGGAAAGGTCATTTGTCTGCCTTTGCAGGAGGAACCAGGCTACAATTAAGATTATTTCAATTCAGACAGTGACAATGGCTGCAAGACACTTTTCCAGATGGCACCATGCAGCAGATATTATGAACATCCTCGGGTGCTGAAATTTGTCTTACTCTGATGCCGAGCTCCACATTTTCTCCACCATAAATTTCCATTCCTTCGTCGAGCAGGCCGATCTCCTCAAAGTATTTCCTGTCGACCACAAAGCAGCCAATCAGGGCAGGACTCCTGAAATAGAAAGGAAACGGAGGAAAGAGGGGTGTCAGAAAAAAAAAAAAAAAACAGATTTAAATGCAAAGCAATAGGGAAGCTCAAATGAAAATATTCTCTGAAGCCCACATACAAAAAGCCTTATTCCAACCCACAATTAGCCCACACTGGAAATCGCACCCGCAGGAGCTGTGTTTTCATCCCAAGAACGTCACATATTCGAAGCTGTGGAGAAATGTTTCAGCATGTCAAACTCAACCTATGTGGCATCAAACAAACAAACGGCACAGTTGTCAAAAGGAGGGATCAACATCAAACTGAATCTACAGGAGTGGAAAAATAACTCCGATTAGTATTCACCCCGTCAGTCCCACACATCTCCTCATATCAATATGTAATACAACAGACTGACAAAAACAACTTGTTGGGAGGAATTTTTCTTCCCTGAGGATAGACAGATTGGCAAACAGACAGCGCTCCCACGGCAGGGTTTCAACATCAAACATCACATTGAGATCACGACGCCTATATAAACTATGGTCGATTTTTTTTTTAGCACATTTATCTGTGAATAGAGGTGGAGAACTTTGCGTTTTCAAGATGATGCGGTTCTCTTGGCATCTTCAGGTACATTCGGCTGCGGCCGGAGCAGTGTGCAGCCATGTGAAACGTCCATGATGAAAAAATCAGCTCCTCTAAGTCAGAGGGGTCAGAGGAAAGGCAGCTCCCTCTGGATCAGGGGTCAGTATCTGCCTCAAATGAAGCAGTTCAGGTCAATATTTTATTTTTAAAGACCAACACTAGGATTGACTGCAGTAATGTGGGTGTTGCCACAGCCAGTTGTAGTGAACATAGCTTAGCTAACAAGTGTAAAATGTGAATCTACTGATTTACTGGTCTTGTTACCTTTCGAGTTTCACACAATGTCATCAGATAAAAGTCACGACTGAAAGCACAAGTTGTGGATCCAAGCAGCTGATATTTGGATGACCACTGCTCAGATCCGCCTGTTTCATCCTCCCGTGCACCCTGGTATGTTGCTGGATGGTTTTTTATGCTTCTTACTCTGCATTCTGCATGCCTTGATTCTGCATTTGGGTTCTCACCACTCCATTAATAATAGAAGAATTTATAAATGTCTTTTTTGTCTCTGCTCTGAAAATCAGCTAGTCAACTATTTCTTTGTAAATAAGGCAAAGTTTCAGACAACACTTTGTCAAACAGTTGGATGGTTCTTGCTCTCAGATATGTGGCCATATAGACAAGTAAATAGTTGGGGCTATTCATCTTTCTTGGTCATAATATTGAAGACATGTCTTTTTGTCGTAATCTATAAACATTGTGTTTGTTTGCTAGCAACTGCAGAGGTTTTGTGCAGATATCGGTGAGTAAGCAACTTTGCTTTTATTGCTGGGTTCATTTCTAAAGTCAGTCCCTGCAACTCATATTAATGATACAGGCCACAGGTATTGAATTTCTGGTAATATGCCTGCATTGCCTTGTAAAATTGCATGTTTGTTCCATATTGTAATTTTGCTTCGGCGAGTTACAGCTGAAGCATGGTGAATTTCGAATAAAGTGTTTTTGGATTAGAATTCAATCATCGTAACGTAAAATCGAGTAGTGATCTCATCAAAGATCGATATGCTTTAAGGGAAGTTAGTACTACTTAACGCTTGTTAATACAACCGAGATTTTCTTTCCTCCTCCCCAATATTGTTGGAATATTCTCAGTAGAAAAGCACGGAACGTTTTCTGCTTACCTGATGGGAGCTGTGTGGTTGCGTAGCGTCCACCAGGACTTCGGTGGGTTGAGGTATCGACACCAAAGCTCCCAGTCAAAGCCCTGAGCAGACAGGGGGTACTCCTCAATCTCAAATGTGTCATACTTGATGTTGTCAAAGGAAGGCAAGACCACTCTGGTTCGGTCCTCCTTTATTCTCTGCAGGATCGGTTCTGCCCTGTGAGGCGAAGGAGCACAGACGACCTTTAGCGTTTAAAGATTAATGTCAAAATGGATCTTTCTGGAACTTCAATATATTTTTTTGCGTGTCAAAAATATATTAGAAAAAAAAGCTGTTGGCTCGAAATAGATTATAATTATTTCAATAGGCAGCCGAGTAGTTGAAGTGGAAGAACGACCCCCCCCCCTGTTTTCAAAGCGGCAGAGAAAACCTGTTTTTTGGTCTCCCTTTTTAATTGACCCAAAACCAGCCAAAAATGCATTTTAATTCACATTTAATTTTTATAAACAAATAAACAAAATGGTAAACATCATAAATAATTGCTGGGTTTTATTTCCACTCTTCGTCAAATGAGACGTGTCCCACATTCAGTCCCTGTATGAGCAAGTGTTTAGGCCCCACTAAATGTCTCTTAACTTTTAAACAGCTTATAAAAGACAAAATAATTTTGTTTCATGTCATTTTAAAGCGATTTCTTTAAAAAATACCCACCGACTCTAAAGCTGCCTGAACTTATTGTCTCCATTATCTGTAACAGTTTTGATTTATGACATTTTAAAGGTCTGTTTTAGTCTCACAACATTAAGTTTTAAGAACACCTGGGATTTATACCGAGAAACTTAACTTGAACTTTATGAGCCTGAATCTGATAGGTGCGCTCTTAAATTGTGCAAGTGATTTATAAAGTCTCTTCGAGGCGAGCACTCATTAATTCACTTTTGGACGCACAATTGTGTGACTAACTTCGTTTTTGACAGCCATACTTTAGCAGTAGCAGTCAAAATAAGCCAACTGCACTTTGTCTACAAGCGATATGAGATTGAAGCAAGTTTATCATAAATGCTTTGATATTTTCTGCCATTTATTTATCAGTTTCATGTTTATTAGGATTTAAAAATAATTACAAAAATGAGAACTCTAACCATTATTGAAAATCCATAAACCGATATGGTGTAATCATTGTGTGCAGTGAATCGATAGTGCAGAGAGAGTCTGGATTAGAAAGGTCAGATCCACCTTTAACATAATTGAATCCAAGCGGTGAGGTGTTGACTCCTTACAGATGGCACGGTGCCATTAGAGAAAGAAATAAGTTAGGTGTCTAGAATATGAATTCCCAGGAAGATCGGTCTAAACCGTGTTTAACCCTTTAATTTGAATCAAAGAGGGCGCAAGGGGAAATCTGCAGACTTCAAAGAGCAGAGCTGAGATTATGAATTTATAGATCAGGTCACAATACGGGATTCTGTGGATGCAAAAGCAAATCTGCAGGAACAGTGAGATGACTTAGTGTTCACCCGGGTCCAGTTAGTTTAACAAGGACAGATATCACTAAAAAAAAATGGTGGAAAATGCTCAGCATTTTTAGACAAGCAATCAAGTTTTCTGCATCAGGCTCAGCTGTCATATACAGACGCAAAATTCAACCTTGATTCAGTCCTGAAGGCAAACCTGTAAAGCACTTCTTGTCTTCTTTACACTAGATCAGCACTTTTTTTTTTTCTAAAGGTTTTAAATAAAAAAGATTCATTGGAAAACCAAAAGCCTCGACTGAAAAGCTTTAAATAGCTTAAACCTTGCCAGATGACACAGTACTCTCATAGATAAAATGTCTATCAAATGTTCAATGGCAATGAAAAGAGACCTGAAATCGCTGCACAGTTATACTAAAAAGCTGGAATAAAGGCAATAAAATGGAGTAAAAAAAAAAAAAAAAATCGAAATCTTTCGTCCTATGGGAGAGTTTGCTGATGAGGGCTGTCGTTTAAAAATGCAAAGTGCACCTAAATGTTTCCTGAGGGAACTAACTGTTTATAGTGTAATTATTCCTGTTTACGCGTTTAATAACAGTCAGGACAATGATAGTAACCCACTACACCACTAATAATTCCTATAAAATTTAATGCATAAAATAAATGGGCTTAAACATTGTGTGAAACAAGTCTCATGTTTTAGTCTCTCTCAGAAATGGGAAAGACCAGATAATATTGCACTATAGCAAGAATTAAGGTAAAGGTTCATATATGCTTTTATATGATCCTTTTTAGCAGGTTGTGTGTAAAGCAAGTCTGGGAAAAAAAGTTACCTAAACAAATGAAGGAACTTTACTGGATAACAGAGGTTTAACTCAGAGATGTCAGGCATAAAAATAAACGTGAATATATGGAAATCATCTCATAGTCGCTGTGACGGATCCATGTCAGAAAATATCAGGATATTTTAGACAGCCTTTTTTTTGGGGTCCTTCTCCATAATGCGTATAAAATTAACACAGAAGGTGCTTTGCAGATGTAGGATAAAACTTCTTCCACTGTCATTTCGAGCAGAAGAGAAGAGTCAGGACTCTTGACCATGTGGATAGAATAGAGCAGATCCTCTCTGATTGGTACATCCTTGTGAAATCTTACATTACAGGACAAAATGTTGTCCTCCAGGAAAACATGTGGTTGCAGAATTTTAGCATTATTATCACTGTGAGACTTTGCCACTGCAACAAATAAAGACTTTTACACATATTTACCCACAGTGCCAGTGAGTATAGACGGATTATTAATAATACTCTGACATTCTGCGATTAGATTTCAGAGGAAACTCTTGTGTTGTTCTGTCTTTTCCTTGCAGATGAACCTCATCACTGGAAATGGATATTTATACTCCACAGTAAAACAGAAACACGGTCAGCATTTTTAGCCAGCCCTGCACTAAGTCGGAGGGAAAAAAAAAACGCAATAACGGGGAAACAATTAGTGAAATCTCCACATTAAGAAATTGTAAAGGCTTAAAAGTTTTAGAAAAACAACAACAACAAAAAAAGACGGTTTCCTCACTACTGAATGCTAAAAGTCTTTGGTGTTTGAATTTCTGGGAAACTCATTTAAATGAAGCGTAGCCTCAGTAAATGCCAATTAATTATCGGCCAATTTATTGCAAAGAAAATGGAATTATATTTATTACCCAAGAGCAACAATGTCTTCAAGCAAGTTTTTGCAAAGATCAACTTTCAACATTTTTTAGTCAAATTAATTAAAGTCTTGGAATTCATTTGCATCTGCTTGACATTTTTAGCTTAATCTAATTTTTAAGTTAAAGTTTGAGGTAAATGACATTCCATCTATGAACGCCAAGATTTCAGCATGCTCAGTTTGAATTTTTAAACATACTTCTTTCTTGTCCTTTATTTGACTTTTTAGAAAATAATAACTCTAATAGACTTGATTTCACATTATTGAGAATAAAAGTGTTCCATTTTGAATCTAAAGATGAACATTTTTTTAGACTTTGATGAAAAACCGTAGTGTGAAGAGGTGAAATGATCAATGTCCAATTATTTGCAAATTTAATATTTCCACGTAAGTTAATGAAAAGGGGAAACAAAAGAATCAATAATTACCATCCACCCATCAGCAATCACCACAGTTTAGATAGACAAAGTAACTTATGACATATCGCAGTAAACTTAAACCCACACACTCAGAGATTTTCAAAACCAATTTGATTCCTATTTGAAACATTTTATTCTCCCACTGCTCACCCTGGATGAAGACTTTGCACTGTGAGCTGCAGCTCAGCTTGTCCCTGGATGACAGCTAATTTGAAAGTCAAAGATGACACTTCTCTGCTTCCTCTACATGACAGACAGGTTTTTATATCTTTCTTTGACAAGATGCCCAAGTCCACCATCCCACAACATCCCTCCCATGTTATGTCACCTTGCAGTAAGTCTTTATGAGCCACACACTGAAATGATAATTTTATGGACTCTACAGCCATGAATGTTGCGCTTGAGCTTGCAAGGATTTTGTGTAAGTTTGCTCAACTTTCTTTTTTTTTTTGACTAAAGGTTTACTGGTGCTGCATTTATCAGTGAATGGACAGGGCATCTCAGTTGTAGACAGGTAGCAACAAGTGCAATGCAATAAGTCACTGGTGGTGCTGCCAGTGTGGTGTGGGTGTGAAAGGGTTTTAAATTCTCAAAGACCAAGCCAAACTGGTGAATAAGAGTAGAGTGTGGTATACTGGCAGCACTTCCCTCCATGCTGATCAGGACCACATCAATTCATCACCATAAAACAAAACAAAAAAACAACTCACGACAAATATACTCAAAACTCTTTTAACCTCTAATCATGCTCCAAATCAAGAAATATACATTTCACTTTCTGAAATGAATGACAATTTTTTTTTTAACTTTTTCAAAATGGTCCATTTTTTTCTGCTGTATTTATTTACAATCAATTTTCACACTGATATTATCTGGAGATCATCACAAGAGCAAAACCTGCTGTGGGATCCTGACCCAATTTGAAAACAGGCACAATTACTTTGAAATATAGATATTTTTCAAACAGCAAGTGTCCATTTATTATGGTTATGTTTAAAACTGATGTTTCGGTAACTAGATCCAAGTTATGCAGATTAATCAGAGTTCCTTCTTTTCAGTGATTTGCTTCCAACCCCACATGTTCACCCACCTTATTGTATCTCATTGTGCAATCACCGTATTTTGCATAAGGAAATTTTGTTAAGAATGACAGGAGATCACAGATAAAAGCATCGAAGATAAAGGAGGATTAGCGTGATAACAGCTAGACAATCACTCTGACACAAAACACCCTGTAATTACGTGTGTTTGACTCAGAATAGGCAACATTGCAGATAATTACAACGAGGGGAAAAAAGACAATTAGTAGATCCGGCAATCAGTTCTTGGAGGCTAATTATACAGCAATTTCTCAATTTCCACAAAAAGTGATAATTCTGAGTAAATACGAAGTCTGAGAGGGAGTGGGCGTGCTTCGGAGCACGGAGGATGAAGGATTAAGAGGAAGTTGTAAGCGAAGGAAGAAAAACGAAAGTAAGACGAACTCGAGGGGCAGGGCTCTCTAATGCTTCATTCCTCAGTGTGTGTTTGTCTGAGTGCTAATAAAGCTGGCACGAACGCAGCTCCAACTTATCCGCACACAATCGGCACCAAACCGATAAATATTTCAGCACAATTTGTTTTTTTTAAAGAAATATTAAAAGTGTTATAATCAAGCTGTGCTCTTTTACGTCTCTGCCAGGAAGGATTTCATTAGTCATAGACCAGTAACCCCACAGTAGCGCCATGTAGGAGGTTTGTGTGGGATCTGTGTGTATGAAGAGGTGCGTTTACAGAGGGAGAGAGTGAGGGATAAAGGGCTTGTGTGGGTGTTAGAGTAGCTGGGTTAGGAACCTTGTAAGTGTCTCTTTTCTAATCTGGAACACAGCAGCCAACAAATGCTCTTTTGGATCGAACCCAGACACTATAATGCAGTGCGAGCGAGGACGCCTGCTCTGCTTACACAAGTGCGCTCGGGAGCAAACTGTGTGCATGCTTGTTACTCTGATTTGAGCATGAGAGTGTGATATTTTTTTTTGGGCTGTCAGACTGATTAACAGGGACAAAGCCCTGTTGTTGCAGCAGAGTATTTTCAAGGGGGGACCCCGAGGTGAAGATGGTGCCAGAATAAAAAGAAACTGACATGAAATCTGTGTGGAAAGAGAAAATGGCACTTAAAACGTTGGAGAGCCTGAGCAGCCTCATCGCCGTGACAGATGAAACATAACAAGCAATGTTAATAGGGGCAGTAATTAACTACTGCTTTGTAATTCAGTCTTTAATGGATTCATTAGGAAATATTCCTGCTTTGTGTCCTCGTCCTTGTCTCGGTATGGTTGGCTGTTATTAATCTGCCATCTTCTCAGGAAGGGTTCAGAACAAGCAGAATGTCTGGTGAACTTTATGTTGAGTAAGAATGCAAACTAACAGAAATTAAATGTCCATCAGGAATGCAGAAACCATTAGTAGCATTTCAATGTTTGCTAAACAAATTAGCTTCTATGCAGCTTGAGATGACTGTGAGACGTCCATATTTGGTGGACATTCTGCGGACAGACTTTTTTATTGAAAAATTCACTTTGATCAAAATATGTACAGATGACCTCTCGTCAGTGTCAGGATGGGCTGATGCATGCAAGTCGCAATGTAGATTTATTTTGTTTTTATTTAATAATAAATAAATACGATTCAGAAATGTCTGCCGCATATTTGCATTCACCTGGAAGTTCTAGCACAACATATAATATCAACTAAAATGAATGTTCTCCAACGACTGCTGTGTATTCATTTCTACCCGTTTTTTCAATCAATTCTGATGAGAACCACTAGGAAGAAGAGCAACATAATGCTGCCACTACCAGGAGCCGCAAAGGGGAAGATGAGTTTCAGTTTGAGTTCTCTGCCACACTGAGTGTTTCTATGTAGGCAAACTGAAAATGTAACTTTCTATTTCCTTCTTTCAACAATGGCTCAGTCCTCAACACTCTTCAATGAAAGCAAAACTTGTAGAGTTTGTGACTTTTAGTTTTTCTGTCTATAGACTTTCAGACTTGGTGTGCAGCTCAGGCAGCTCCTCCAGAGTAACCAAGGGCCTCTTGGCTGCTTCTCTAATGGTTTGATATTTTTGCCGTTTTGCCACACTCCTTCACGTTTTGGATGAAAAATTAAATTTGCTCTGCTTACCACCGTCATACTACCACCATATTTCTACGCAGTTCAAATTACACGTAAACTATTTACTGAGTAAGAGACTTATGGACTGAATTGGTTGCACTGGACTTTATGTAAGGGCATTAGAATCCACCGAATAAAAGTTTTAGATTTTTTTGTAAAACCCTGAAAACAAAAAGTGGCTTTTGAAGTTCTTTGAATGTGTGAAGTAAATTATCCAATGTCCTACTTTGTGTGATATATGGCTTTAAAATTAAATATGCAATAACGTTTGTGACAAAAAAAAAGTCAAGAACGCCAACAACATAGTTTTATCAAGAACTTTATATTGTGAGGACTGTCTGCTGTCATGACAACCAATTTTACACGATCAGCTCTGTGACCTAAAATGCTAATAAATGTCGAACAAGTGGCCTATGTAGCTGAGAGCTGCCTTGAGTGGCAGTTTACAGAGCAGGAGGTTCCACCTACACAGCTTTTGATAGTAGTCATGCAGCGAGAGAAATCCAGAAAGGTTTTTCATGAATGAGCTTGTCAACACATTTCTGCTGCTTTTCTTCACTGCAGCGTTCACAGGCGAACCGAGCGAGAGACAATGCTGCTTTGATCAATCTGCAATCTGTTCAAAGGAACAGATTCCTTGTTTCCAGTTTTCCCTCAGCACATATAGCGGGTCTAAATTATTACAATCTTGCATTATATCGACATGTGAAATATACAGGCGTCTCAGTGGATTATAAAGTTCCTCTCAAAGGAATTGATGGAGATTGAAATATTCCACCACTGAAGTTGCAAACTTCAATATTTTCACAGAATTTTATGTAATAGACCAGAACCAAGTACAACATAATTTTGAAGTGGATTTTTTAAAAATATATGTTTGTTTTAAATCTGAAAAGTGTGGGATGTATCTGTTTTCAGTCCCCTTTAACTTCATAGCCATTAATAAAAGTGCAACTAGTTTTCTTTAAAAATTGTCCACCTGTGTGTAGTTTAGCTTTTATGGATCACATGCAAAAACCCTGTAGCACAAAATTTACTGTGTACTTCCCTCTGAACTCACAGAGCCCACAGTTAGAGGCTACAAATAAAAAAAGTAGATTAGGGAGATATTCTTCAAGTTGTCACATCTTTATTGTCTAAAATGAAGATGGTGTGAATACTTTTGCAAGCACACGCTGGATGTGTCAGAAAAAAACCACTCATTCGTGGTTATAGTCGATCAAATAATCCACTTCTTTTAACTTCTGGGGCTTTAATGTTTTTGGTGTTTGGGCTTTACTGGCCAAAGTGACGTGAGTTGCCTTCTTGAGAATTTTAGATTTAGTTGAAACAATAAAAACTTTTAGAATAAGCATAGAGTTCAAGTTTAAGTTATTTTTTTAGTCCTTCCCTGAACATGAAAACATAATTTGGAGATTGCGTTGTGCATGCGTATATTTTGAGATTTAACTTAAGAGCAGCTACGGAGTGTAAATTCAATTTATATTCACAATGGAAACATCTGTGAATGTATTCATAAGAACTTTACACGAGCCAGGCATCACGCATTTGCTCTTTGTTTCCTGTATGATACAAAAAGTAAGTGTGAGATTCTACAAATCTCACACTAATCTCCCACTATACATTTCCTAGAAATATATAGTCTGTTTCTTCTCTGCTACATTTGGTTTCATCCATGATCTTTTTCTGTTGTGCGTTTGGTGCAGCCCTTTGAGCAGAACAGCCATCAATGTGGACGGTGAAAAGAATCTGCGCTCATGTCACTCATTCATAGGACTGTCCTGATCCAGCTGGACAGTTATAAATAATAAATGCTAACAGATTGAATTTGTTCCAATAGAATGGATAGACCAAATAAAGGATGATTTATTTCTCTTTCTGTGAAATTCTCTACTCGCCATCCAGTGTTGAACTCGACGTGAGCGTCGAATAGAGCGACCACAGGAGCAGTGGCCGCCCTCCATCCACTGACTCTGGACCGGATCAGTCCTTCCTGCTTGGCGTGGCGGACCACTTTGATGAACCCCGGTCCGTGCTGAGCGTTTGTCTCATCCACAAAGCTCTGCAAGTGCTCCTTCAGCTCCACTAAAAAGGAAGAAATACAGAGACATACCTTGACGTTATTGAACCTTGTTTAAACACCGATCTGATCGGTTTTATTGACTCGCATAAATCCAAAACATAAAGTTTGCTAAAATATCTACTGAAATTAAAGAACGGACGGCAATGTCACTGACATCATTATTGGGGTCGTTTTTCATAGATGGTTTCCTAATGCACAGTCACTGAAAAACACAGACATATTCACACTGGCCACACGATATTTTCATTTCCTTGTTATGATTCTTCAGCGTAGTCGTGCCTACAGGCTATGGTCGCTGTCATATTCTCTTTGTTCGTTAATGCCATCAGCCTGGAAGCTCTAGAATGCGCTTCCCTAAATGAGGAGCCGTGTGTCTCTGACCTGGAAGTAACATGGATCCATTGCAAGAGATTGGAGTATCACAGGAATCACCTCATTGTGGGCGTATGCGACACTCTCCGACAAATATTATTTAGATTAACTGTTGCCATTTCCAAAGGGACAGAAAAATAAATGGTCACTTACAATTTTGGATGGTAATAAAAATAAAATGTTACGTTTAGTTTTACTTGACAGACGGTGGGATGGCAGATTGTTCCAAGTTGGATGTTTAAAATCATGAGGTAGATTGGAGTGGAGTAATAAATACAGAAAACTGCATGCCAAAAAAAACCAGAGTGTTTATGTTAAATATACATTTTTTTTTCTGCTGCTCATTCTTGGTCTCTCATTCTAAAGACCAAGAATGAGAGATTATTTACAGGTTTGTAAAACCTTTGCAGTTGAGAGCCTTTTAGTTGATTAATGATCGGTGCTATGCATTTCCAATCATTTTCCCACAATATTCTGATTTCTGAAACCCCTTTCCATCATCTGTGAGCTGCAATCATCAAACACCAAAAATAAATGCTTGAAATGTTTGGCACTGCAAGATGATACACTGCAGAGTGAAATCAATAAGCAATATACTGATTTCACTTCATGAATTAAGTGAAAAAACATTCAGCCTGTTCACTATATTTTAACTGAGCTGTACCAGTAGAATAAAGTGGATAATTTCACTTCCAAGCCAAATTCAGGGCCTTTTTCTGACCAAATTTACTTTATCCAAAGACACTCCAAATCAAAATGCTTCTAGCATTTTGTGGGCGTATGCATTTAGTTTTAGTATGCATCTAGCATTTAGTTCTATACATTTTTGGTAAACAACTTAATTTTAGTGCTGCTAAGCCAGTAACAGCAACATCAGCATTTAAACCACTCATCTTAAGGTGAAGATATATGAACTGGGATTTGACTCCCACATGACAATTAATCCCTCATTTTTCATAGACCCAGGAGTTTTGACCACTTCTGGTAAAATTCTGACAGCTCAAAGCTTCTTAACACACACACACACACACACACACACACACACACACACCCCCCCCCACACACACACACACACACACACACACACACACACACACCCCCACACACACACACACACACACACCCACACACACACACACACACACACACAAAAGAAGAAGAAAAAAAGCCGTCTTTTTCAAACAGGTTTGTGATTTCAAAAGTGTTTTTTAATGTCCCTAGATAATTTACAACTTACTTGGCAGTGCGCAGTAAGTGCTCTTGCATTTCAACCATCCTTGGCTAATTTGTCTTAATTACACCATGTAGATCAATAAGCAGAATTTATTATTTAAGCTCTTACTTTTCTTGACCTATCTTGATTGTTACACACCACCATGCAATTGAAAGGGACTGCAAAGCAACAGGATTAAGTCACATTTCTTAGAGAATTATAAATGCTTGTAATGAATTAGTAGAGAGTAATTTGAGGAAGTTGATGTATGTATTTATGCCACTGGTTGCTACACTAATCAGCATTCAGCTATGTGCAGCTACCATAACTAAACCGTGATATATTGTATTACAGAAGAACAGAGGGGCAGTGAGAGACCCATAAAATCTGCAGGCGATGTAGCAGAGACAGATTTCTCATAATAGTAATTATAGATTTGGCAGCTATGAAATACAATATGCTCCACAGAACGTGGAACAATTAATAACACTGGCCCAGAAACGGAATGTCACATCCAGGCCTTGACTGCAACTGTCTTAGCAAGTTTGTTTTTAGTTTTTATTTTTTTCTTCCCATTTTTTTATGTTTTCACACACTGCTGGTGAAGTTAATTCCCACTCATGTCCTAATTTAGCACATGGCCTAAAGCAGAAAATACAATAATCACTAAATGAAATACAAAACTTTGTTGCAGCAGCTTACCTGAAGAAGCCAGCACTTAATTGGACTCAGGGACTGGATCGTTGCCTTTTAATGTGACAATAAACTCTTTAATTTCTTTGGGGGGATTTAATCAGCTTCTGTTTGATTATGCATTGCCAGTAATGCCAAGTGGTACACTGCAAGTTCGTCTGTGGATCACAAAGACTGTTCTGTGGTATTAGAAAAAAGTTGTTTTCTTTCTTTCAGCCATTCATCTTTTATTATTTCCAATGCCATTTTATTTTTCAGCCATCCAGAGGTGGACTTGCTTTAGTGCTTTGGATCGTTGTTCTACTGTATAACCTCAGTGCCAACGGGGGGTCCTAAGTGTGCCCCACAGGCAATTTGTCGCCCTTGCACAGATTTTGTGTGGCTCCTGGCTGCAATTTAAAAATGACACTAATTTGGCACTCCAGCACAGGCGGTTAATTTAGAGGAAGAATTTTATTTTCAATTAGGGCAAACTTGTTGGAGATATTCTAAAACTGTGGTAAAATGGAGAATGTTAGGAACAAAGTAGTCATCTTTTACCACAGCCTATTTAATTTCATAGTGAATAGGATCACGACGAGCCAGTGACTTTTACTTAAAAACAGGCTTCGATGCCTGTTTTTAAATCTGCTTTTAATTAACTCGTTAACCTTCACTAAATACAAAAGGCATATTCAGAGAGAAAGAGTGACCCAAACTCTGTTTTTACTACTCAGGACAGACTTTTTTTCTATTTTTTTTATTAAACAAGGAAGGGATTAATTAACTTCCCAGTTAATTTTACGCATCGCTTACTTTTAGTACACTGTAAAAATAAGCAAACAAATGTTAAAAAAGGAGGTCATCGGTTGTCCCTCTTCTCCACAAAATTGAAATTGTTCTAAATGTCCAGGTATGGACTGGTTTAAACTATGTTTGATTCCTCTGCATCATAAATCCAAGTCTGACAAACAAATTAGGGACTGAAGATGATTGTATTTGTCTCCACAGAGAGAAATGAAGAAACGAAGTGAACAAACTGCAGTATTGTAAAAGTACCGCAATAATCCATGTTTATTCTTTCAGTATCTGTAAAAATGCTGTGACACAATACTTGGTTTTAATGGCAAAGTAGCTACTTTCTTACTAAGGCACCACTTCGACACAGATGACTGTGTTAAATGTGTGGGCAGTCAGGATAGTGGGCAACAGACCAAAACATTGTGAGGCATCCTGGCTTTCCACATGCGGCTGCAATTATTTATGTGAATTCCAATTAGACTGGAATTACAGTGTAATGAGAAGATAACGATCAATTGAAGAGGGAAAATTAAACTCTGCAAAATTTTTCACATTTTCATCTTTCCAACATCAGGATGAGGGAGACGGTCTGTGTCATTATTTGCTATTCCTGCCAGTTACTCCTGGGAAATCTGAGGCTACACAGTTATATCAGTATAGAGGGAAGAGTAACCCGTCCTCCACCATCCGCAGCTACGAGAACACGGGCTGGGTATAAAGCAGTGCAATAAATCCATATGTCAGCAAAGAAATATTGGCAAAGCTGTAAAGTGTTTTTTGCAAACTCACAAAAATTGGTTTTCGGACAAAGAAAATCATTCCAAACAGAGTTATCCAAATACAAGACACCTTCTTATGTGAAGCATAATGGGCCTCCGGGCAGACTGGATATATAAATGAGTCGGCATTCTGTCTTTAAACCCCCAAAGAAAAAAAAACATGTTATTGCTGAAATGGGGCATATCAAAAAGAAGATCAAGAAAGTGGTTTGGGATTCTTACAGCTGTTACTGTTGTCGTCCACGAGTATGATCTCTTTAAGGAGGTAGGACGGTGTCCTCTGGATGACCGTGTGAATGGAGCGCAGCAAAACTGACAGCGCCTCGTTGACAAAGATGAAGATTACACTGAGCTGAGGAAGGTCTGACGAATAAGACATGTTTCTGCATCTGAAGAGAAGGAAAGCAGAGGTTCAGATGCTTCTCTGTCTGCATAACGGCACAATTTAAGGTGGACTGACCCGTCCGGTCGTAAATCTGGAATGGGCCTGGTGAGGGAGATGCGGTCGCTCAGGTAGCCGTTGTATCCGAAGTAGCGGAACTTTTTGAGTGCGACGCGTCGGCTCTCTGGGCCCAGGTCACGACCCCAGTGGCTGAACAGTGAGGAGGCGGGGTCTGCGGCAGAGTCTGAGGAAGACGCCGCTTCTTCACCGTCCTTCAGGGGGGTTTCTGTGGAAACGCACAAGGAAAACGTTTTCAACATCTAATTTGCTCATAAAAATAAAAGCTGCTGCCTTTCTCAGCGTTGTAAGATAGTGTGGAGAACTGACTGGAAAATAAATGTCTTTCAGCTCTATTAGGGATGCCTCCATGGGAGAATAATATTCCGACTAAGCGTTAAGTATGCTCTGTGGTTTTCATAAAAACCTGCTTACTTAGAGCTTGAGGGATAATGTCAGCAGCATGAGGGAAAAGGTTGAAACCCAAATGCAATTTGAGGTGACAGGGAATTTCATTGTCATAACAAACAACGGTGGCAGGTCTATTTGTGCAGAGGCGTACACAAAAACTCCAACATGACCAGTGTAATACCTCTTTTTTTCAATGAGCACTGCAAGCCTGATTTTCATTGCTATGTGTGAAGGAGTAAGCCGTTTACTTTACATGATTAAGAACAATAAAAACACAAACGATGCTTAAATCCTCCATGAAAGCAGCTAATTTCAACTCACAACAAAGCTTACTAGGTAGTTTCTAATATTATACATGCTTTGGTTAAAAATAACGGCATGAAAAGAGAACAGCAGCCTGGAGATATTCTAGCACATTACTTGGTAGCAAACATGGGGATTGGCAGAAAAAAGAAAAAAACAGGCAAGTGTTAGAAGAATTTGAATGTTGTGGTTTGTTGTTTTTGGAAAAAGGTGATAATCTGAGAGTGAATATTCATGAATTAAGACCTGGGGAAAACTCTTACACAACAGCACCGATGCAGACACAGGAAATGTGTTGAAAAGCTGACTGAATAAAAACCGCAAAGCCATTTTATTTCATTTTAGAAACGACGTTATCCCCTCTGAAAAACTTAAGGACACATCCATCCTTTAATGTTGCAGCGTTTATTCAGTGGGGAACCCACATTAAAAGCATAGCTTAATTTTTTTTGTTGTTGTTTTACGAAATCACAAGATCGTTGCAACTTTTAATGGCACCCTGAAGAATTCATGCAATATAAAATGAAACTGAAGCGCTTTTCTCATTTACAGTTCTTAAGTTCTTAAGGATTTATTCTGGAACTTTTTAATCCAAAAGTTTCTGTGGATGTCTCTTAGTGCTTTTTCACCATAGCAAAGAAACGAGAACATGTCAGACAAGTGAAGCAGATGAGTGAGGATCTGTGAGGGAACAGCTAGCCTTTTTGTCTTCCATAGATCCTGGAAACCTAGAGAGAAGAATGGCATGGACATCCAGGACCTTTAAAATTAAAAATCTGTTAGATCTTTTCAGAAAACTGACAATGGGTTATCACTATAGGAAAAAGATCAAATTATACAGCCATAAATCAATGCAGAAATTGTTCACTAGACACAAAATCAAGGACTTCTCTCCACAGAGCTACGTCGTATTGAACACGTGTGGTTTGAGGGAAAATGAAGAGTCCAGGAGTTTCATCCTGTTATTACCATTTGAATCAACCAACACTGAATCATAAGCAGTTTAGGATTATACTTATATGGATATTTGCACGGATCCGTTGAGTGTACCAACAGTAACAATGGGCAGCATGAAAACCTCACACACACACACACACACACACACACACACACACACACACACACACACACCCACACACACACCCACACACACACACACACACACACACACACACTTTATCATGAGTGATAAAATTGTTATTGGAAATCTGCTTCACTTTTCCTATGCAATTACAGATATAATGATAATATTCAAGGCAGAATTGACTTCCGATACATTTCTTCAGCACAACACAGAATATTTTACTGCTACTGCATCACAGAGGAATAAGATTCAACAAGATCCAGCGGCCAGATGTTACATGCCAAGATGAAAGCTTTGAAAATGTACAGTATAATGTTAACATGAATGCTACTTAGAAATAAAATTAAGTGATGTACCTCTGTGTCATTCGCAAGACCCCAGCAGTTTGGAGTGACAGCCATGCTTGTTTTTTTGTTTTTTTTCAGCATTTAATTAGCAAGAGTATAATTTTAAACCCATGCCGGCTTGAGTCTTCTGTTGCATGCAACAGTGCACAACTAACACTGGAACCAAAAGGATGTGCGTCTTGTTTCTAATTCTGCAACAAGACGCGTATACGTGCACATTACTCCCATTTGACAGCCATGTTTGCATCTGCATGTACTCAATTCAGTCTGATTTGTAAAATAAAAGCAAATGTAAAACAAATGCTAAGCATTTAAAAAGTCAGCAGCAATCAATCTCACAGGATGGTGATACGAGTTAAAATTATATTCAGCAATGTCAACAACTATAATTGAAAATCTGATATCATGCTGCGCATGTGGACCTAAATTGAAGCCGACCAGATTAATGAACAACATGCTGGCAAACTCTCTGGTGCATTAAACAGCAACAGCAACTGTTTGGAAAAATAAGTTTAAGTTACTGATAAGAAGGAAGTAAATAAAACCTGAAGTGTTTAAATTGACTTTGTGTGTGATATTAAAGTTCAGACTCAAATCAGACCTCACGTTCTTTTTTTAATTTAGTTTTTCTGCCCTTACCACATGACTGCAAAACGCCTTTTCCTTTCTAAGCTCAATGGTTTTTTTATTAGTTTGAAGAGAGGTTCTTCCACCTCTGCCAATGAGGTGCTTAATGCTCTCGTGTGTGAAATGCTACCTCCCTCGAAGTCCCCTTGCCGTCTCATCATCAGAATCCTAAAAGCTCTGCAAATGGCTTGTCCCCCATTTTCCTGAATAGTGAATCACTAAAGGTTTTAAGGACTTCTAAGCTGCTCCATTTTGTCCCGCATTTTCACTTAATATGAGCCATTTAATATTTAATGAAGCTTTTAGTTGATGCATTGTGCTTTTGAGCAAAAAAGAAAAAAAAAAGCACCTATGTGGCACTGTGCCCTCATATGTCCAACAAACTTCATTATTATTTTATGTGAGCTAGGATTAAGTTCCTCATGTTTCTGGAGGGCACATTGTAGAAGTCAGGAGGAATCAAGGGGAAGAATGGTGAAGCTGCATGAGAATAATATGTTTTGCAGTTACTAAATGTAAACATGTCTTTTGTTTCTTTTTTCTTTACAAAATAATTTCACATTGTAATGTTTTTGGTGTAACATGTGCAAACCAAAGACATCGTCAGTTTTGCTTCTCCAGTCGAATTGCAATGCATGTAAAATGCTTGTAAAGGCTGAACTAGTAATGTCTACATGCAAAACATCCAAACAGACGTCATTAAAACAATGAGGTCGGTGAACTGCCTAATAATTCACTGCAAGGTCAATTGGAGTTTATTAAAAGTGATGTTGGTATTTAGCTTCCATCACTTTCTAGTTCGTCGGACACTTTATCAACTACAGAAAATGTATAATTGAATTGAATATGACTAATATGTAAAACAATAAATAAATAAAACTCATGATAGAGAAGATTTGTTAAAGTAGTGTTAAGACATAGTTGTTTTTTTTTTTTAACATTTTCCTAATAACTACTTGAGATTTACTTATTGCAACATTTGTTTGTTGCAACAAATAAATGTTATGTTAAAATTTTCTTTTCATCCCAACCAATGTGGCGGTCTAGAAATGCATTCTGGGTAGCGGGTTATATTTGATCAATTTTGAAGAAAAAAAAACAAAAAAACTTATGCCAAAGCAGCAGAAGATTCTCTTATATCTATGTCTGATGTATAATTTATCTTAAACAGAACAAAAATGGGTGCTGATCATTTTCATTTTATTTGTCTCTCAAGTTAACACCAAACAGCATTATTTCCTACTGCAAATGCTCATCTACCAAAATACAGAGTACATATAAATACGCACTTTCTAAGATGCACTTAAGCCACAAGAAACTCAAATAATCTCCCTGGAAAAAAAAACAAAAAAACCCCGCAAACATTTCTCCTCTTTTTCTTGGTCTTCATCTCAGTTTTGTACGATTCACCATTAAAAATCACAGATCAGCGAGCTCATGTGTTTGCATTAGCATTCATGAGGTGCTTTGCATTGTATAATAAATGTGGGTGTGAAGTGAAGAGTGTTAGATGAGGCTGATTCATGAGTGCACATTTCCAGTGGCACAGTGATTTACAAAAGAAACACTGCCTGCAGAAATGTTCATGCACAGTGTAATAAATCTGATTTCCCCATCTAGTGTATGTTGGTTTGGGTTTTTGTGCCTGTGTACACTCTGATATTTTCCTGAGCTGTGCTTTATAAATAAGTAACCTCCTCTGGTTCTTTACAGTTGCCTTGATATTTTCTTTAAATAGAGAAAATAAAAATGAAAAAGTCATGTACTTTTTATAGATGAAAACCACCTTGCTCATGGTCGACTTTAACAGCAGCCTGGACCGCATTGTAGCAACAAACAGTGTGACTGTGGATTGTTAGTCTTGGGTGGGAAATGCGCTCCACATCAATGTCTGCTCAGCAGTATTTACATCCAAACACACAGAGCACACACGGCACTCACAAATAAAAGACCGAGATGGAAGTGAATCTTAATAATTAGACAAAGCCAGCTTTCCTCGTTGGCAAAAGGACTGGAAAATATAGACGAGCATAATAAATAAGACATCAGCGCTATTTGAATAATTAAAAACAGAGGCACAAGAACAAACAAACAAGTCAAATAAAACCAAAATGGTAATGACTGAATTAAAGGCGGCGGATCAAGAAGAGCAGCAAAATAAAAGAGCCGACAGGTTGCTGAGGGAGGTGCGAGGGAGTGACGAAGAGGAGGAGCGGCAGGCCGAGAGACGAAGAAAACAGGAGAATAAAGCGGTTGTGACAGAAGGTATTCATCTCCAGGCATCTGTAAAGCAGGCAACTCTGAGCTCCGTCACATCAGCTTGCAGAGACGCCCTCTTTTATAAGCTCAGGCACCAAGACAGCTCCCTGTCTGCACACATGCACACACACATCCCTCCTGTAGATCCAGGAGCATCAAGTCCAGGCTACCCACAACGTAATGGATTCCAAACAGGCCGGGCGACAGAGTTTCACCTTGTCCTCAAGTCATTTTACGAAGAATTGACAAGCCACTGGCTCAGCAGGTCGGAGGCTGCACGCTGGGAAACAGCTTTTGACCCGGAGCCCAAACTGTGACGTGGTGGCAATCATGACTGCTGCAGCAAGATGGAATTAGTCATGACTAACGCCAAGAACTAGTACTGCAAAACGGGAGCTTTAGGTTAGGAAGTTTGGTGCCACAAAGTGAGATTTAATCAGGAATGTCCCAGTGTCATTGCATGTTGGACCAGGCACGTTCCAAGGTAATACATTTGACATGTAGAACAGTGAGGCATTAAGATAAAACACTGTTGTAAGAAATAAATATTTTAACAAAAGACACTTGTAGCATTTTTAAGGTTAAGATTTTTTACTGAATGCATCTTTATGTGATGAGACAACCGCACGTAAAAGGAAAAGTCTGTGTGGCTAGAAATAAAAACGACTTTCTGTAAAATTACTTTAATTAATATTAAAAAAGAATATCCTGGTCATTGCCAGATAGGGCAGTGGCCCTCCAGGACTGGAGTTTGTCACCTTTGACCTACATCTTCCACATAAAACAGCACAGAAGGGAAAAACACTAGAATCAGAATCTTTCACACAGTCTGTGAAAGATGACAAAGCTGAAAGAATGTGATATGTACCTATTTTTTATTTTCCTCTGCATGCCCAAAAAACAGTGCTAAACAAATCTGTCATGCTGTGTGAATTTGAGGTTGAACCAAAATGAAGATTGGAGATGGGAGCATGGATCGCACAGAAAAATGAAAAAAGACAAACTTACAAAAAAAAAAAGAATCACAGGAATCCAACACAGAACAAAAAGAGGAAAGAAACCAGCAAAGTAACAGGATGAGTTGTATAAACACTAAAGAGGTTGATTACTGAACAAGAAACAGATGGCTGAGTAGAAATATGGTGCAGGTGTGACAGGAGAGAGAGAGAGAGAGAGAGAGACACAGGGGGCGAGGGAAAGAACGCAGGGAATTAGGAAATTAATCTAATACTAAATAATAATTAGACCTAAGAAACATAATTAAACCAGAGTAACAAAGAACAGCTAGACACAAAATACACAACTAGAATCACTAAATAAGGACTGGATTAAAGTAAAACAGAAACAATTCTGCTCTAATAAACAAGAAACTAGGGAATTCATAATTATCAAGCTAGAACGAAATGATCAAAACGACCTAAGATTGTAATAAAATCAGCTAAATAAAACAAAACAAGCAAACGACAAAAGAAATCTCCTTGCTGCCAGGTTCCCAGCAGCTCGGTTTGTTTAATCTGAAAGCTACTCCTAGACAACGTTTCTCCTCGACTTTTTCCCACCCATTGGATAAACTCTGACAAATTTTCCCTTTATGAATTTAAACAGGAGCTGAAAACTTATCACTGCTTTGTGAAATGCAGTGTGTTAGGCACTAAGGCCTCTCTTTGGCATCTTCCGCCTGGATTCTGCGTTCCTTTGTGCTTCCTTTGTTCTGTGATGATTTTTTTTTTCCCCACACAACTTCAGACATGAAAATGAACAAACCATCATGCTTCATACAAATGAAAAGGAATAGTTGTGAAAACGATGAGCTAAACTCTCGCTTAAATTTTATTGCCAGGCAATAAATGCAGCTTTGTTCTCCCCTGCATCGGCTCTGCCTACAGGCCTACAATCCCGTTCAGTTTAGGTTTACTTGTCAGGACTAAATGTGGTTTCTGCTTGATTTGATTTGACACCCCAGGCTCCCTGCTGGTCGTCAAGCGCTGACTGGGTAAAAGGTTGATCTGTGGGAGCTCTCCATCTGAGCTGTCACTGCCGTTGTGATTGGCAGGTAGAGACAGAGATAAAGTGCTAGAAGACAAGCAAGATGCAGATGGAGGCTGAAACCTTAAAATAAATGTATAGTCTACACAGAACTGTGAAAAAAAATCCAAGTATCTCACAGTGTGAGAGCAGAATGTAGTTGTGAGCCACAGATCCGTTTTGCTTCTTCTTCTTCTTTTTTTATTTTTTACTGTCAGTCAACCAACCAAACACTGACTCTCAAACATTCACAATAATAAAAAAAAAAAAAACATTCACACTGTTTGAGAACAATTCAAAACAAAGCGATAGAAATATCTTCTGAGCTGCGGTAGAAGAAAGCGCCGGCATGTTGAGCTTCTCTTAGGAAGCCCTTTCCCTTCCCACAGGGACGCTGGCCTTAGTGTGACGGAAAGAGAGTGTAGACGTCGGGTTTCCACAGAAGTAAACTTGCTTGCATTTCGTCTAACACAAGAAAACCCGCATCCCGATGAGTATTCACATATTGATTTGTGTGTGGGACAGATTCACATAAACAGCTTTTAAGTGTTTAAGACATTAAATGGGACATGAGCCTGATTTGTTAAGCAGCAAAGCGCGGATGTAAAACCGCTCAATTAGACCTCTGCACGTCCTCCGTAGACTTTAAAGTCGCACATCAGATCGCACTGAAACAGTTGCTGTATGGCAGGAACCGATCCCAGCAGGCTTTGCACTTGTTACACAAACACACACCCACTCACACCCGAGGATTTGAAAGAATTTGTTTTCGCGGAGAGAATCTCATTTGCTCTGCGAGCCCTGTGACATTATCTCCCTCCGAAAGCTTTTTGTGTTTCAGTATTTAAAGAGGCATCAGGGAAAACACAGGCGATTCGTTTGCCTTTTGTATCCACTCCGAGTCCCCTTTAAACCGCGCCACGGCTCCTTTTCAAAGCACAACAAGCAGTGAGTCACAAATGGAGGCTCTTCAGTTGTTGCTTTTTTTGCTGTTTTATGCCATATGAGCAACACGCTCACTCAGGAGTCATTTGTGAAGCGTGATGCTCTCAAGTGGGCAAAAAACTCATATGGGTTTTTGTCTAGCGGGACTTCAACAACTTTTGAGCTGCTTATTGAAAAGGGACACAAACACATAGTGTTGATTTCCCAGACTTTAAATTGTTTTCATGCATCGCCCAAGTTATGCTCAAAAACATACAGTAGAGTCTATGTGGTTTTATTCATAGATGTGATGAAAATGACAAATCTAAACCTGAAGCCCTTTACAGTCTTTACCAGGATATTTTAAGCCTGCATAGGTCATTTCAGTCATCACATTGAAACGTAACAAAGACAAAAAGTGAAAATAATAGATTGTGAATTAATTGTAATTTAAATGTAGATCACATGTAGATGCTGCAAAGAGACTGGCTAAAGCTAAACTGGGTTATCATTAAATGAATGTTTGAAAGATTATCTACGTAGTTCAGAATAGTTTTATTCAGGCTACATTTGACCAGTTAAAGTGTCTTAGATCTTAGACAAAAGCTGAACAATTATAATCCTGAATATCTAAAAACAAAATGTCCCTTTTCGTCAAATCAGAGAGCAAGGTCAGTGCTGCTGCATCCATTCACTGTTGCTTCTGTCATTTCTTAGAAACCGTCATTCATTAAGTCTTGTTCCAACTTCCACTACACAAAAGCCTTGCAGTCCTATTATTTATCAAAGAAAGAACGCCAAAATGGCACAAACTGAGTAAAAGCAGCTTTTTGTGCAGAGGAGTTCACCTTTGTTGTTAATATGGGATTAAAGAGGGAGCGCTTACCAAATGCATATAATTATCAGTGACTGTGAGCAGCTTTATGACTTTAAAAGTCTATTAGCATAATAGTGTTAATGTCAGTGGAACAACAGTAAGAAAAAAAACTGTAGAGGTAGATTTGGTTTGGCAAATCTACCTCCACTCTCTAAAAACAATACGTCACCGAGACTTGACTGAAGCAGCGCCTTCTGGATAAATCAGCCTAAAGCAGAGATATTTAAACACATCAGCATGTGTGCATGAAATCATGGGTTTAGCTTGTTTGGCAGAGGACACCTTAAAGTCACTGAAACGACATTGAACTGCATTGCTCACCACGGTAAAGCCGAGAAGCTAACAAAAACAGCTGAAGGCAAATTTAGTGCATGAAAGTTATGAAGAATTGAGGGCAATACAGGTAAAATAAGTGTTTAATAATTTATCTTTCTTTGCTTAAATATTTCTAATTGGGTAACTGACATAAAGTTGCAACACAGACATTTACAACAACCCAAGTAATCAATGCATGCAAAGAAGTCACAGCAATTTTGTCCAGTAATGAAGGTAAATGGAAATGATTCAAATGACACAGGAAGTCGGCTGGAAATTTGCAAAAAGTCAAATGAAGCCAAGAAGATATCTAAAATCTGTCAGCATTTAGAAAGCTTTCTAGCGGCTATTTGCTGAAAGTTGCTCATTTATTATGAAGTGATGATCTACAAAAAAGTGTCTCGTTACAAAAGAATTACACAGGTAGGAAAAGAGACTTTCAAGAAAAAGTCTTAATGTTGCAAAACTCCATAGCATCTATGCAGAGTCACTGCACAAGACTCCACTGCAAAAGAAAAAGAATGGGACACCCTGTTTGACGTTTGCTGCAGAAGATTTAGGGAAACCAGTAACATGCTGGGAAAATGACAGAACAAACCTGAACTCTTAACATCATTACACATCCCCATAAACATTAAGTGAAGTTTGTAAGTGGTAACATCATGGTGTGGGCTGTTTTGCAGCATATTGTACTAGCAGAGTTCATATAATTAAAGTAAGGGCGCAACATTTGCCCTGCTATTTTCTGTCCTTGAGTAGTTGGCAGCAGTTTTGTATCAATTTTATGTCAGTAGTCCAAAAGAAAATAATTCAAATGAAGAAAAAGATGCATTCAATAACTATTTTCACCACATCAAGTTATAGTTGAAGAATTTCAAATCCTTTAGTTTATTCAGAGTGAAATGTCACTCCACATTCATAATACAAACAATCCAATCTGATATGAGGCTGCAGGACAGCAGGATGTCTTGGGATGATGATGATAAATATTTTGATATCAGTTTCTAAATTTCCACCACTGATGGATTTTGTTCTGTTCTCTCTTTCTCATCTGTTTCCATTATTCTGTGACTTTTGGCTATTTAAACAACTAAGTGAATAACTCTCTCCTAAAGATTATATTGCCACATAAATCAGAAGTTCAACTATAGTGACATTTTGTTCAGTCCAAATGTTTTACAGCCGTTTACTATCCTGATCTTTTATGTACACATGTAAATTCAGAAAGGAAGCCTTCTAAGGTCCCTTCTCTATAACAATTTAGAGAACTGAAGCTGCTTATTTACAGTCTTTAAGAGTAAATTATGCATTTAAGAACCTCCCAAAGATGAAAAACAGACTAAAAGAGGGGTGTATTTTTCCCTCTTAAAGGGATCTAGGGGAGAGAATTACCTGTTTGCTATGTCCTCAAGTGAGAGGAGAGGATCAGAAATAATGTCATGTCCTGTGCAAAGCCAGAAGCAGAACAGATTCAGCCGGGCTGATCTTAATTACTGAACGCAGAAGAAATAAAGCTCACAAGGCTCTTAGTTCAAAGAACAACCAAAATAAATCTTCAGAAACTTGCTCAGTCTCCATGTACGTTAACAGATGAAACAGATTTGTCAAAATCCCTGATTCACTGACAGAGGATAAGTCTGAGGATGATAACATGGACTTTCATCTCTGGCGCTTGCCACAATTTATTAGAGTTCTCAGCTCCTCTGAGCCTGACACGTAATCCAAGTAGCGGCATCACTGACTTTTATAAACACATTTAAATCAGCCCACTTTGAAATATTAGAAAATAATGAAAAGAGATGGGATTGTTATTCTTTCTGTGACTTAAATATAACAGTTAAACACTTCATACAGTTAAATATAACACTATGAAATTATTAACCATGTACTCAAATAAACAACAAAACCTTATTTACCAATCTGTAAAGGCTGAGAGTATTAACAAGCAGATTAATGGCAAATTTCTATGAAACCAGACAAGCCTGTTATTATCCTTATAAAGGAAAATGTATTTTTATGTTTTAATGCTTATGCTTTTTATTGCATAATGATGTCAGAAAGCACATAAAAGCAAGCATGTGTGCATGTGTTTACCCTGAACTTTTACCCCGTGAAACTTAACTACCCTGAACCATTTCCTATAGGAGACTGATTATATTAACAATAAAGTTAACATACATAACTGTATTGTACATCAACAATAATATTAATATTGCCTCATTTGTCATTTCCAGGTTGCTTTGGGAAAAAGAAAATCTGCTAAATGCATAAACTGAGTGAGAAAAAAAAGCATCTCTCCTGATTTTACCAGTAAAAGTGAAAGCGACGGTTCCCTCTGCTTCTCTTTGTAACCGGGTTCCCTAAAAGAAAAACTGGCATCCAGATTTAAACCACAATAAGTTTTTATCTGGACCCAGATAGATTTATTCTTCCAGCATCTCTACTGAGTTTATGGCTCACATCCCCCCCTGTACTGTTGTCTAATTTGTTATTATTTGACCAATTCATCAGGGAAAAAACAAAAATCCAGAAATGAATATGCACATTTACACACATGTATACATATGAAAGAATGTCCTGCATTGTTTGCCGTCTTCCAGCTGCTGTTTGTGTGACTCAACTTATCTAAATTTGTACCTGCTTGCTTTGATAACTCAGACGTCGCGGCTTACTGTGCTGAGCAACACAGTGTGTTTCTTTTTGCTCAAACAGAAAGTCAGCCCGGCTGCAGAATAAGCATTAGAGCGGGAGATTCCATTAGCAAGCCATTTCCCCTTCTTAACAACCTTTTAAATTCATCAGCCATCATTTTCTCTTCATCTTGCTGTCTTCACAGCGCGATGGTCTCAGAGATGAAAATCATTCCCAGTGTCTCTCTCTCTCTCCCTCTCCATCTCTCTCTCTATGTGCCTGTGTTAGAGAGGACGGCAAATTGATTCCTTTCCTCTGCCGTCCCACAAACATAACGCATCGCAGCATTCAGAAAACGCATCCAAAGATTTTTCAAAAAACTTAGCGAAGAACTCAATGAAAGCAAAGCCTGCGCTCTGAGGTGCACCAGGGCCACTCGAGCAGAGCAAAGTGATCCTTATTGCGGCGCCTCTGCAGTTCAAATTCTCCAAACGTCTCCCTTTTAGAAATCAATACAGATTGAGTGAGTCCATATGGGTCTCTGCTGGAACAGACGGCTCCACTAATTACGTTACAGCTCAGCTGATAAGATTTCATTGTCTCATCCAAGCAAATGAGCAAGGAAACAATGTCTTTGCAGTACAAGACATTACTTAAAGAGAAAGGAGGAGACAGGTAAAAAAAACTAAACAACAGTGGAAGGTTTACTATCAGAGATAATTGTGTCTCTTCAGTGGATCTCATTCTGCTCAATCGGAAAGAAACAACTCTGGTATGATGAGACTAAATAAAGTAGATTATGTCAGTTATACTGAGAGGCAGGAGATTGTATTGGATGATAAATAATCTCATGTAATGCTGCACTTCATGAAGCTAAATCTGGTTCCAAGTATCAACTAAAGAGAGGTTTTTGAAACTTATGGAACAGAAAAGCACTTCAAATCATTTGTGATCCATTTTCACTTTTAATGTGATGCATATCCTCCGCAATAAAACTTGAAATATTTTGCAGGGGGAAATGCCAACCTAGTTTCTAGAGAGGCTTACAGGAGCAGTCGCTGCTTGTTCAGGACAGAGCAGCAGTCCTGCAGAGCGTCGTCACCATAAAAGTCACACCACACCGAGAAAAGTCGCTAGATTTATCAGTTGTGTTTCTTTTTCAATAAAAAAGAAACGCAAGATGGAGAAAAAAGAAGATGGAGGTGGCTGGAAAGTTGCTAAATATAGCAAAGAAAGAGTGCGTTTTTATTTCTGACCACAGTTCTGCTCAGCCCTTCTGTTCATCCCCACACTGTCGCCGTGGCTCTCACAGACACTTTGCTCTCCCAATTTACTGAAACCTTTCAAAATTAGTCAGAGGCAGGGCTATGCTTTCACTTTATGCCGAAGACGACAGATGGTCACAGTTTAATTCATCTATAAACGACCTTGTTATTTGTAAGCATAAGGATATTTTCCTACAGTTAATTTAGCTTATAATAAACACTAGAACAGTTTATGAAGAGCTGAACTATGAAAAGTGTTGAGGACTTGTGGTTTTAGTGGGTTGAAGTTTTACCGAAAGCTCTATAAGAGCAATACCTCCATCCTCAGAATGAAGGAAGATTTTAATTAAAATGTCTGCTGAGCAGAATTATATTAAAGCGCTGGGTGAAGCCTGGCTGTTGACAACCACTCAAAACATTTCTCAACAAGGAGGAAACAGAAACCTCACAAAGCAAAGTAAATGGAATTAGAGTTTAGAACTTATGAGCAAACAAAGTAACATTTTTTAAAGTATTTTTGTGGATATTTAGTTGACTATTTACATGCAGAGGATTTCAATATACTTCACTGAGGAGGCTCAGCATTGTCTCCATTCTCTCTATTGTTTTTTTCTTTATCTTTCTTAGTTCCTCTGAAACATTTTCAAATATTAAAATTCTGCAAACGGCACGCGGCAAAAACTGCTCCGGGAAAAAGAAACAACAGCCACGTTCTGTTCTGTGACCTTTAACGAAACAAGAGTGCTTCTCTGGTAAACAGAAATAAGCAAGTTAGGGACAGAGAAATGTCATTTTTAGGCGGATGAATTACTACCCTTAGAACAACTCTGTCCTTAAAATATACATCAGCAACTGCAGCTGTGCCATGCTTTAAAATATTCAGTGAAACAGATTGGAAAGACATTTAGATTTGGTCTGTTTGCTCTAACAACTCAACTTGCTTTGCTTTTGGGGAGATAATGATGGAAACATACGGACATGCATGTTCACTAAAGACAAAAACGAACCCTAGAGACGACAAGAAAAAATAAAACTGCTAGTGTTTTGTAGAGTCAATTATAAGAAACACTAAGATCTAGTATATTATATCTAATACCATAAGAAACGATCCAGTAGATTTCTGGTGAGAAGAGATTTACGCCTCTTTATTTATGTGCGTCAAATAAAGCACCTTTTTTTCTCTTGCTGAATCTGAATATTCTCCTCATGTTTCAGGTCATTTAGATTTACCAACATTATTTTTATTTGCTAAATGCCATGAGAATGACAGACAGGATATAACAGAGATTTATGTATTAATTTCAGAGTCATAAGAGGATACTGTTATGTTAAACATAAAGGGATTACCCAACAAGGCGAGACCTTAAAAGCTATCAGAATTACGGAGAATAGCACTGAATATGGCAAAACATACAAAACAAAAAAACCCAACCACCCAGGGAACGTGACAATTTTTTTAAATAAATGAATCCTACATTGTAGCAAGTGGGTTTGAAAAAAAAAAAAAAATAGCTTGTGATTTGAACAGCCTCGACTTTATTTATGAAAAAAGAAAAGGAAGACTTTTTTTTTGTGTTTCCCGCAAAATATTGATTTCCTCTGTCCTGTGAACCACCATCATGCATCATCTTGTCTTGTGAGCTCTACATATTGTTACACAGCTGGTTCTTAACAATGTGTTTCTCTCCACTCTATATGTTCAAAACTAAAGAAGATTGTTAGATTAATGAGATAAAAACCATCAAAAGTAAAACTAAATAACTTCCTCTGTTTTCTCTGTCTAGCTGACAGTCAGAATTGAATTTGGGATTTCAGCCTTTCCTAAGTTTGACTTCCAGGAATATTTGATTTGTTTTTCCAACTTGAAACTCAAGAATTATAACTTTATGGTAAAATGAAACACACAACAACAACAATAGCGGAGTAGTACCTTCTGGAGATAGAAAATAGGTCATTTTATGCTGAATCTGGTATCAGGTCAATTTGCCGTTTGCACACCCATCTTATCTCTGTGCATTGACATTTCATCCCTTACTAGCATTGCTTACCTCCTGTAAACAAACAATTTATATTTGTATAAAAGAACAAATATAAAAACAGTTTACATTTCTTCAAAAATACACATTTTCTGAGCAACCTTCTAGTGGTTGATGTGACTTTTATGCCATTGTAACAACAAACCACGAGAAGAATATAGAAATTTACTGTAAGCCATTTCTTGTAAAAAGGGTTGACTTGTCTAAATAGCATAAATCATTTCACAAAGTAGCATCATCAAAAGACTGAAATAATGGTTACTGCTTCCTAACAGAAAGTGCCTCATTTGTTTTGGATGGAATCGATGTTTTTAGTTGTTTTCTATGGCTTTGCGTGGCGACTGATACATTTCCCAGTCTGTTTCAGTGTCTCTGCACATTGTTCGGAAAAGAGCCAATGCAGCTTTTTGTACATTTTGCCAACTTACTCATTTGCTGACACAAATCTGCAAATCTTTTGTTGTTTTTTTTTAAATGAGATAAAATGGCTCAGGCTCAGGAGCAGCCTTAGGTTCAGATCTCAATTTTCATAATTTACAAACCAAAACCATCTGTCTGAAGATCTTTTTTTTTTTTTTTTCCATTTTCTAAATACTTATTTTAGCAACTTATCACATTAACTAGAATAAAATTAGATTCTATTATAATTTATATATTAAAAAACAACAAAAAACATCTGGGATCATGATCCCAAAAGGAAAAACATGAACTTGCCTAAAAGCAGAAACCATTCACTATTCATTTATCTTTGTTTATTTACTTCACAACCAGATCATAATATCAAATCAGATTTTCTGTTTACTAGCTCGGTTTTGAGCTGAAACAAACACAGCATCCATCGCAGCATCATCCTCATCACACTGATAAAATGTCAACATGAGCTACACCCAGTGCCGTTGCAGCTGCCACATGAGCAGATAAATTTAAGGCAGCATATGGCATAATTCCTGGGGGCTATTAAAACGTTTGACAGAGGCCCTCAATTCCTGGTGCTATGAACCCATTTAAATCTCTAGAGGGTGATCAATATATGTTATTTGTGACTTTGTGCTTGAATTTTATTGCAGAAAAGCCGAAGCATCTAGATTTTTACAAAGGCAAGTTACTCCAAAATAATGATAAGAATATTCCACAAAATGAAACCAAACCAAGCAGAGTAACTTTAACTTTATCTTTTAAATGTTGTCTGTGAGCTATTGACGTCGTGATTATTTCAAAAATCGTTTTTTTGTAATAACTTGTTTTTGGAGTCTTGGTAGGTTGAAGTGTTTTCAAACCCTCAATAACCCATTACTGAGGATCTTTTCAGAAATATTTTTTATAACAATGAGAAATACAGATCAATCCTTTTTTTAGACTTTGTATGAGAAGAATTGTATATTAATTCTTTTCTGTGCATCTTGTTTTATTCATTGACATAAAGAAATTGTGGGCAAAATTTTTAACACGTCTTGATCTTAACTCAAAATAATAGCTATAAACCATCTCAGAAAAAAAAAAATATTACCAAGCGCAGTGAATAACTCAGACATGTGCAAAAGTAAATTGTCCTGAAATGACTTGGATTCTGTCGCTTTGGTGGGAACCTGTGATTCTGGGACGGAGTCAGTGAATGAACTCCTGACTGATTTCTCTATGCAGAGCCAAGAGCCTTGTGGCTCACATTGTTCCACACTAGACACCTAAAAGTCTAGGAAAGCTACACACTAAGCTCCATAAATACCATAAATGATATGTTAAAGTACAACGTGACCATAGTTACAGTTTTTGTTTACCTCTGGTGATACTATGGAACTTTTACTGATGGTAATTATTAAATAACTTCCCATAGTCATTTAATACTTCTCATAGTTCTTTTTGAATGAATTTAGAAGCTTTTTAAAAACTCTAAATGGCTCATGTGGCCTTTGGCTGAACTCATTTATGTTGCATTATGAATCACTAACAGCAACACACAAACAGACTGAACTCATCAATTCCTATAAGGTGAATGCCCAGAGTCAAAGCAGCATTGTGAAGGACATTCTGAGCTTCTTTTTGTATCCCTAAGTGATGCAAGTAGCTGCTTAAAGGATATTAGGCAGCAACATAATGCACAATGACAAGGTGACTGTTACTGGCCCTCTGAAAATACCATCTCGTTATGAATGCACTCAACTCAGTCTTCCTCTCTTCTCCCAGGGACTTTCCGCAGTTTTGTTGGTTTCTCTGTCATCTTCACTGATCACCAGCTTGAGACGGCAGCACACTTGTATAATGCTGTTCATCACAGATTTCCTTCAGCGCCCGCAGAAGTTTCTGTTCCAGCGACTCAGAAATAAGTCTTGTCTTCTCAAATCGTCTCCTCGCTCGTCTCCGTCTTTCCACATTCTTTCTCTCCGATTCATCGGCATGAGAGACACGGGCAATATCTGACAGCCACTGCGGGTCATTGGACCGCTTCTCCACCGTTTGTGTGTGCGTGCTGTGTTTCTGAGTGCGAGGCAGAGGGAGAATGAGGGAGCCTTTGGGCTAGTGAGGAGGAAAACGAAGAGGAAAATAGTCGGGGCAGCATCGTGTCACTGGTGGAAACTACCAGAATCGAAAAGCCTGAGTGAGTCTAAAAGCTCCTTCAATACTTACTCAGGTCAAGTTGAGGGTATCAGATGGGCTTATCTGCATGTTTAGATCAGAAGTGTTTTTGTTGCTTAAATCAGTTTCCTCTGGATGGCTGGAGCTTGCTTCTGTCCTAGTTTTAAATCCGACTGCTGTGCCCAGTCAGATTGTTTTCCTTTAGTTCTCAGCAGCTATTCAAATGATTAATTTGAGCTGTGATTTATGTGATCCTCTCCAAATGTATACTAGTGGAATTTACGCAACATAATCTGTGAGCAAAGAGAACATGTCCTTCATTATTTACAATTTGTTATGCAGTCTCAACTATTTTTCACAAATATGATGAATAATGGACAAACTGTCTCTCCTCAAAGTAGGAACAACATTTGCAGCTTTCTTCCTACTTCCAAGCTGCTTTTTCTCAGTAAATTACTAGAACAAAGTTGTGGGAAACCAGCTGGGGTCAGATCTGCAACCCTTCATTTCTCCTTTTCACATTCTTCCACTGGCTGGCATTATTCTGTCCTTTTTTGATATCTCTTATCACATCTATGCAGAGCACCTCTTTAACTTGCCCTTGCCCTTATGTTTATCTTGGATCAGTGACTGGCTCCTCATCTATTTTCTGATTTTAAGCTCAAACAAGATAAAGATTTTGATAATGGCTCCTGGTCACCTGCAGTCTAAACTCAATTAAGGCCCAGCAACTAAATCAAATGTGAAAATCTAGGAGCCACTTTGACTCCTCATTAGACATTTACTTACACATCAAATGTTTCTCATTCATGCTTTTTAATGATAATTTAAAAAAATGCATTTCAAAAAGATGTGGCTTCAACGTCTGTGGCTCCTAAACCGTTCGGTTTTCCTCAGACGTTTGCTTTGTTGAGTCTGGAGGTTTATCAAAAAATAAAATAAAATAAAATAAACCCATATGAAAGCCTCTTTGTTCTCCAAAACTGTAATATTTGTGTGATATATTTATGTATTTGCTAAAAAAAGCACCTTGGATTATTATAACCCATTTATGATAGCATCACCAGCCTCAACATGGACTTTATTGCTCTGAGTAAGGCTATGATGTAGCATTTAGGAGTCATTTGGACTGCAGTTGTATGCTAATTTTGAGGCTTAAAGTTGCAATTGCAAATTATAACTGGAAATAATCCTTTTGATCAAGGACTGTCCTGCATTTTTATTAAGTAAAGTAGATATTAGAGATATTGTTAAAGTACACATAAAAGCCTAAAACCTGAAAACCTCAGGCAATTAGCCAGAGCTTCAAACATTTACAGCACTTAGCAATGCCATTAATTTGTCAATCTCACTTTAATGTAGTCTGAGTAACTGTAAAAAAAAAAGATGCTACTGCTGAAGCTAAAGAGTAAGACAATCCCCTGGCTTTCAAGTAGTCTTGTAGTCAATAAATGTGCATATAATTATTTTCTGTATATATATGCAGTCAGAAAGTATTGGATTGTAATTTTGAGATTTGACAAGGAAATGACAAGGAAAGAAAACTGGATGGAAATATATCCACCCAACACATTTACCTGCCAGCCTCTATTTTTTTTCCTTTCTCCAGATATAGAAATTACTTGAAAAATATTTCAGATGTTTTGAGACTTTGTGTGAAATCCTGGATGGAGTCCACCATCTTGAAAACCCAAACAACAAAGAGGCTCGTCTCCTGGCTGCTGCTCTGTGAATTAAATCAATACAAAAAGGAATCTAATGAAAAAGAAAAGAGAGAAGAGAAGATGCAAGTTATTTGTGGTTTGAGTCGAACCCGACTGAGATTTGCTGGACACAATCTGAGCAAAAAAATAAATAAATCTTTACAAACTTTTAAAAAAAAACCAACCTATTTCACACCCAGTTCTGTAGCTTGTTCTCTTACAAACCTGTGTACCTCGGTCGTGTGTGTGTTTATGATGATTGGTGATAACTTTTCACCGACGAGAAAAAAAAAAACACAATTAGGTATTCAGCACTCATTCTACAGAGCTTTGTTTCCACGCTGCACTGCACAATGACAGGAGCTGTTCGAGGCGGCTGCAGTGATATTAAATCATTTAGATAATGTGTTGACCTGGGGGGAGCTCAGACACAGATAACCTCAGCAGTTACAATAGCAGGAGGAGAGGATGTGACTGGACAGTCAATACACACTGCTCTCACAGACACAGAGCATCACTACAGCTCCATAGGAATTCATATATTATTCACATTCGCTGCCGGATCACATTTAGCGCTCGTCTGTGAGGTGGAGAGGTCTCGGCTTGGACAGGTTAGCTTATTTAGGAGTACCACAGGGCAGCGCCGCCTTTTGCTTTTTGCTATTTAGCTGATATTTAGAAGTTATAAGAGATATGAGGTGTTCATAAGCACTTAACTGAAAAAGATTGGTTAATCTCAAGTATACCAAGTTCTTCTGTAAGCACCACTTAACACCGTGTGTAACAAGGTGCTTTGCTGCACGGGACAAAAAAAGCTCAAACTGAATGGGCTTTCTTTTCTGAGAAAGTTTGTGAACGAGCAGGAAAATGCTGAGGAGGACAACAACAAAGCTCTCCTGTTTATCTGAGACAATGAATACGAACTGATAGCGTCTTCCTGTTGCGAGCAGAGTGGCTCTGCCTCTCACTATGCATCAGTCCTCCTTCTCTCACTTATTTAACACTATCAAGACTTTTGTTTTTCTTCCACTGACAACATTTGCTCTCATCAGATAGAGCATAAACGTTTTCAAAAATATTTACTCTCTCTCATATGTATCTCTCCCTGTTGGTCCTGACACAGCTGCAAGTACGTGAAATACTGTCAGCTCCCGAGGTGCTTGCTGGTTTTCAAATGCACACACGCAAAAATTGTTGCTCAGCATATGTTACAAATGTTTAAATTGCTGCATGTATTTACATCAAAGCTGCAGCTTCTTCTTGATAGCAGAACCTGTCGTGGATGCTCAGTTCAGTTAGCATGGCCACCGATACTGTCAGATGAACTGAAAAGTTTCCCTGGAGCAGTGCGTACATGAGCATGATTGAAAGACTATGATTGGTTGTTTTTGGCAATACCAACGCATTTTGACAGCTGGCATTAGTAGATCTTTTTACTCACTGTCACAATTTTAACAGATATGTAGGAAAGCACTTTATTTTTATTTATTTATTTTTAATAAAAGTTAAATTCTGCATCTTAAACCCTCCCTTGCTGAAATTACAGATGTAAATATTTTTTGGTGTGTCCCTACCAGTTTTGCACATCTTGGGAATGTTTGGCTCCAGCTTAGCCAGACTGAATAAATAATGTAATTCATCAGCAATTTTAAAGTGTTGCCCCAGATTTAGGTATTCATGCAAAAAAACTGGAACAAATCCTGAAGACTCTGAACTCGAGCGTCACTTTAAAGACCTTCCAGTAAATTATCTCTTATCTCTGACTCATCATCTGCACTCTGAGCCTAGAGTCACCCCACTGGGTCAGTCCTACTGCTTCTGTCGTAATTATGCTTTGGCCTCAGCACTTTCTTCTCCATCCTTGACGTTATAAAATTCTTATGCTTAGATCTGCTAACTGCACTGCATGCTATGCTGGCCTGAAGCTCTCGAGAAGCTAAAAAGAGGAACATTTTCTTCAGGAGAAAAGTTTATTCACATAGATCTACTTTCCCTGCAAATTAATAACAATACGGTTTGCAACTCACCAGCTATGCTTGACTCACAAACACTGAATTTTTTATATTAAATAATTGCATTCAATCATATTTGTCAAATGTAATGATGAGCTTGTGAAATCAACAGTAAATAAAACACTTCAGACAGGAAGCCATTTTAGACTTGCAGTCTGCTCTGTGTTTTTGCAAACATCATAGATCATATAAATCCAAAGTCCTATTGAAATAAATTATTGTCATTGACTCTAAGTGGTACAATAACTGCCAAACTATCATTTAAATCAAGGCTGGATGAAAGTAATTTATCTAACTGCAGGAGCCATTCACTTGCCTCTTACATAACTGTTACCTTTCATTCACTGCAATGTCTGTGAGTGGAAGGATTTTCATTTTTCTACAGCATTAAAACTGGGGATGCAGATTGGTGCAGGTTTATCCAAGCCAGGTTTATCAGCATGGGATGTGCTGCTTCTCTTAGATTGTCTCCTTCCACAGCCGAAAAATAGGAATTTTACATTAACTGGACTCTCTTAATTGTCCTTTTATAAGCGTGTACATGGATGGTTGTGGGTTTTCATTTAGTCTTTGATGCACTGGGGAGCTGCGTAAGGTGTGCCCCACCTTTTGCCCAGTGGCCACTGGAGCCATCACCTCTGCGACCCTGGACTGATAAGTACATGTAGACAAGTGGTGGATGGCTAATTGGCTGGATAGACCTATAAAAGTCAGTGGGTGCAAGAAATCCTCCTTAATATTCAGTGATTTTGCACACCAATGGGCAACTTGAGGAAACACTCTCATTTTTCTTCTGCTACCTTAAAGCCTTCATTTTGATGAAGAAAGTTGTCTCTCTCCCAAATAAAACTGCAGCATGAAGGCACACTGAGCTACTTTCTCTTTTGCTCCTCATCATCTGCCAGGTTTCAGGCTCATGCAGCGTTATAGATTGGCTGACACTGACATCCTGCCACCCTCCTCCAGCTGACTTAATTAACAAGTGTACCTCTGATACCAAATGAAGTTTGGTACAGTATGTGGGTGTGTGTGTGTGCTCACTCAGACGTGATGTTAGAAGCCCTGTGATGCAACACATCAAGGCAATGATGCAGCAGGACGCTCAAGCCTTTCCACTTGTGTAAACTTAAGCCCTGTCTCTCAGCGCTAGCTGCCTTGACAGGCCTGGTGGTGTATTTATGATCCACACCTGGCAACATCAGCAGATCCTGAGCTGCACCAGCCTATTGCTTTCTGTTATCAAGGTTGGATCAAAGAGAAAACTGAAATTGCCTTAACGTTGGACAATTTGTCCAAACAGTATAACCACAGGAAATATTTTTGACTGGGTTTTACAAATAGTGTAAAATTGTTAGTGCTGTGTATTGGACAGGACTGTTGTTAAGGAAATTATATTTTAAAGTTAAAGGAAAGATCACAGTCAATTCTCAACGTTTGACCAGCCAACGGACTTGCAAAGTTCAAATGGGGGAGTCAGAAACCGTATTTATTTAATTTATTTATTTTATCAAGCATAATAGTATGCAATATGGTTCATATATACAATATTTCCACAAAAAAAAATAGAAATGGAATAGAAATACGATGATAATTTAAAACTTGGACAAGGTGTGTATTTATGCATAAACAAAAATAGACCATAAAAAATATGGAAAACACTGAAAATATCAGAAGGGATTTTAATTGAACGTTGTTTGAAATTAACATTTTCAAAAGCATTCATTATTTGAAATGAGAAAATAAAAGGGACAGTGTAGTAGTTGTTGATGATGCTAATATTTTCTTTGTGTCCTTGTTTTGGTTAAAAAGCAATGTACATTATAAAACTGATTATAATCGAGTCCCAAGTTTCTTATGGGTCAAAGGTAACATAGTTAGTAATAATATTAATTGCACTATTTGGTAATAGAACAGCCATTGTTAAGAAGATACATCTGCGTTGGTTTCAGCCAGTAAACTCAGATGTTTCTTTTGTTTGGGTGAAAATGATCACCTTGATCTCCAAGTAACATTTCCTTTGGTTCGGTGGACAAAATAGCTTCTACTGAGTTTTTGTTGTAGTGGTAAGAATATCAATGTTCTGGTCTTTGCCCTGATTGTTGGAAGACTTAGAAATATAGACACATGGAAATAACATTATTAAAACATTTACATAGGATATTAGAGTAACTTTTGGATTGAACATATTTCAACAGAGAAAAGACATTTGTGTGGCTTTTCATCTACAACACTTATGTCTTTATAAATATGGCCCTGAAAATGCAACATTTTAAAGGGTTAAATGCTGTAAAGGACCTGAACTCTTCCCCTTCATCACAGAAGCAATTAGGACGGCGAAGCTCCTGACTTGTATGTTAAAAATGTAAGGTTAGTTTAAAGCCTCAAGGAAAATTGGGTGAAATGAACTTAGGTCAAAACTATTTTGCCAACATTTGTCATTTCAGTCCAGTCTTCAAATCTCTATTTAAGGGAGCAGGAACAATTTTAATAAACCTTTTGAACTGCTGACCTCTTTAGGATTTCCTGAACTCAGTACTGCTAGTTAAGCTCCACATGCCGACTCATGCTTGTAGCAGCAGCAGTTCCCAAACATCATCATTATGAAGGTGGTGCTAGCATTTACAATACTCTCTGTAAATTGTATGTATTATACAAACTTACAGATAAAGTGGATGTACTGCAGTTAGGTAGATAAATAAAATGCAGTGCTTGGTTTGTAAATTAAAAAGAAAAGAAAAAAACTTGGTAAAGTTTAGTATAAATCAAAAAGTTAGCATCGTATAAATCAGGTTACTTACAATATTTCACAATACTCAGCACATGCTAACCTTTTTATTAAATTCCTTCCAAGAACATCAAACCTTCAAGCCCACAGATTATGAAGTGCAAGAGATGCATTAAAAAAAAAAGGTAAAAACTATGAAACGTGGGGTAATTTCTTATTTTTTAACATCTTTTGCAGAATTCCTCCCTCAGAAAGCTGCGTGCCAATATGTGCTGCTGGTGTGTATGGGACAGACAGATTATGGTTTTGGGGGAAATCGGGTTTTGAGCTGGGTTAGGGTTGGATTACGCCTGCCTGACTGCGCTGCTTTGTGCCTTCGGCTGAGAGTACAGCTGATGGGCAGGGGAATGGTGGGAGGAGATGGAGTTAAGAGCAGGGCCTCGTAGCTCTGTGTAAAAATGTGTGATTCAAAGCTGCTGCAATCTTAGCAAGATTGCAGCACTGGTGTTATTGCTGCTCTGCATGAAGAGTTAATGCAGAAATGTCAAAGTGAGTCCATTAATGAACGTGGTGTCAAAATCTTTTCATATTTCTTCAAGTTTTCCACATTTTTTCACATAAAAACCACACATTTTGAACTTTATTGAAATCTTGGGTGAGAGGAGAAGAATTATGTTGGTAAAACTAGTTTTGAAAAATGTTTCTTAATTATATTGCCATCTCTCCACTGTACTATTATCTGCTACTTTTAGCAGGCACTGAAGTTTGAGATTACGATGCGACAAAAAGTGTAAATGTTCAAGCTGCGTAAATAGCTGCGTCATGTTGATAGTTGTTGATGATGCTAATATTTCACGAGAATAATGTCATGAGAACACCCTCATGATTATGAGTACCCATAAATCATGAGGGTATTCTGTCAGGAAGAAACATTTACAGGGTTCCTAACATGCATTTTATTGAAGCAAATTGCATCAAAGGATGCATGTGTGTGTGGATGATTTTGATAATAACGAAATAAAAAAGCGAAAGCAGCGATTCCATTTGATCTAAGACAGTTACACGACGAAGGCCTCGTCAGAGCACAAGAGAAAATTCTGAAGGTGTTTTTGAGATTCTGTCTCCCCCTCAAGAAGCCTGTCAAACTTTGTAAAACAACAACAAAAACAAGACAGTCTGAATGTACTTTACCTTCCCGGAATGTGTCAAGTGCCCTCCCGTCTGAAAATAGCATTACAGAATCGAAAATGTCTCAGCACTTCCAAAGCAAAGACGAGAAGGTTTTGCCCGGATGTAGACAGAGCTCTCTGTCAGCCGGCCCCACATAAATAAAGGGTAAAAATGAGCCTCAGCCTTGAGTCATGTAGTGTATGGGAGACGTCTTTTCTCATTCTGCCTGCCATCTTATAGCCCCAGCCCTTGCAATCTTGCCATCTGTCAGCTGTGACCTACCGGTGGCATGAACGAGGCAGTGAGCCAACGGCTGCGACTGGAAGGAGGTGAGCGAATGAAAGAAATGAGGTGAGCTGGAAATGGAGGAGGAAGAACGGAGTAAGAAATGCAGGGATTAATGGACAATGAAGGCGAGTCAGAGGCAGCATAAGGCAAGAGGAGGAGTGATCTGAGTACACACATAATCCCTTGACCAATAAAGCCTCTGCTCAACATCCCATCTGTTGACTGAAATGCTTTCATATTCATAAAAGTTTAACATGCTAATAGCTGCAGGGCCTTAAAAGATTACTCAGACATTGTGAAAGATGGCAAAAAACAACAGAAACAAAATCATAAACAACTGGAGCAGAATGACGGTTTGATCCTTATGGATAAATTTGCAAAATACTGTCTGCATAAAGAGAGAAAAATCAGACTTCAACCTGAGTTGATGTGATTCTGACTTTCATCAATTTCTTCACATCTTTTAAGAGAAAAAAAAAGTGTGTAATTTTATTTTGACAGAGAAAGTAGTCTTAAAACCAAAAAGAAAAATACGAATGATTATGCATCAAAGCATAATCTCTACATCCCAGCTGACCTTCATTAAACTGAACAATAGCAATTCCTGTTGCTGTTGAATGCTATAGATTGAAAATAGAACGAGTTCCTAGTTTTAATGCATTCAATAACAAGATAAAAAGAAGTCACATTTATTTGTTTGTTGGTACTTTATATTTCTATGCCTGCAGTGGCCTACATCTCTAACTGAGGAATGTGATCAGCAGGAATAGATCTAAACTCCAGCAAACTGTTTTGAGATGGACGGACAACCAAAATGCCTAAACAAGTCACAAAGTTTAAAAAGCAGCTTCACCACCTATGAAGGAAAATAACATAAATTATCTTGTCTATTACTCTTGTATTGAGCTAACAGAAATAAATGTGATACTTCTGACATAAAGCAAGAAAGGTTTAGTCTACTTTAGTGTGAAAAAAACAAAGCAAAAAGAAAAAAAAATGCTGATTAGTGTGTGATGTGCTGGTGCTTTCTTAGGATTTTTGCATTTTTGTATTTGACAAAACAATCTGGCTGCAGATCTTGCAGAGAGTCCGGCTTATAATAACATAATGTTTTTTAAACACTTCATGTTGTTTCATTTAGCCATTGTTGCTTTTTTTTGTCACCATTCTAAAAATCACTAATTGTTTGATGTATTATTATAATTTTTCTAAAAATCTTGAGCTGTTGTGAGGCCATTTCTAGAAAGTATCTTACTGTTAGAGACACAACCCTTGACTAACACACAAGTGATGAACTTGCTGTTTCAGTTGATGAGAAATGTAACAGACAGCTTGGGACACAGAGTCTCTGCCTGAGATTTGACTTAACCACATCATCACGGTTAAATAGATTTGCAATGATACTTAAAAATCCAGAATGAAAAGGAATTTGCATTGGTTTAATAGGGAAAACCTCTTTTAAGTTACACAAACAAGATACCTATGTGTTTAGCAACCCTAAGTGCATTTGTCCATTTGTTTTGTGTCTAAAAGTTTACGTGGGCCTGTACCTTTAAGAGCTGTGATGCTCTTCACATAGCTATTAGTCAGGGCTCTCCCAGGCATATCACAATGCAGCATGGTTTAAATGCCAAGGAGTAAAAACCAAGTTGTAAAAAAAGTGCAGAGAGTCAGAAAAAAGACTTAATATGAAATTGCCTGTGGTTTCAAAGTTTAGGTCACAGTAACATTTAAAGACAAATCTCCTCTGTGCACGAATGGCTGCCAAGAAGTGTGCATAGTCTGAGACCCAACCCAAATAATGCTTTAAAGACAAGAATGTCTGAAAATAATTTCAAAACACACAAGGAATCAATGCAAAGAAGATAAAACAAATGTCATGTGTTTATCTCTCTGGAGCATTTTAGACTACTGACAGATAGTCCACCAGCTAACTCTAAAGGATAAAGTATTTCAGGAGACTATTCCACAGAAAATGAATACAGGAATCACTTTCCAATAGTTTGGAAATGGTAGAAATCCTTGAAAAAGGCCTTCAGCTGCAAACAGTTGGTTGAAACTATACATTTTGTTGGTCAGATTAAAATATATCATCAAAAATGACACAAGTGTTTTTGGAAACACACAGACAGATGTTCCAGGCTTTTGCCCACTTATACCAATCAGAGTTTCACGTTTAGCCAAATCACAAAGAATACAATGTGGTGATAACAGACTGCATGAACGCGACATTGTCAGATAAGGCAGATCTCAGATACGGTTTCCAGGCAACACCAGAGAAGCTTCTCGACGCCTACATGCGAGGACGCTGACCTTACCAGTCCTGAAAGGCTCTGCATGGTTATTGAAACAAGAGTGTTTATCCCAAACTTCTATCCGCCAAGCAAGAGGAGCGTTTAATGAAGCCGACAGTGGGGCTCCTGCTGCGTTGTTGTTTGCCTGCTGTGATTGCTGCTCTCGCAAGAAATAAACGTAGTCCTGGAACCCGCATTCAGAGCCGTTTATCTCATTTGTCTATAAAACTGTTTTATGTTTCTGACATTCAGGATGTTATATTGGCTATCTACCTACTGCTGCTTCTCAGTTGTCACTTTTATACCGTCTATTTTTTACACTTTGCTGATTTCACATTAAAGGTACTCTAATACAACCAGTGTGTAATAGTCCCAGGAGTAGTATGTAGGGCGATGTCACGACTCTTTCTACTCTAGGTAAATCCACTATGTTATTCCTAAAAGGTCCTCTGGGTCTTAGTTATTCATGAGGCTTAGCAGTTACAATGTTCCCCTAGAAAATGCGACATCCTTTTATCATAGTTCTGTCATCAGTTGTGATAAAAAGCTGTGGAGCCACAAATAAATGGCTACATATACAATTTATTTCCACAGTTAAAAACAGTAAGCAGGCTCTTTAAATATACGTGTGTGTTCGTTTCAGGGGCTGTGTGTGGCTTTATAGTGCTTCATATGCACCATCCAGACAAACTAAGGGTTCATATTAGGGCGAAACAAATATTTTAGTAATGAGTAATCTATGGATTATTCTTAATTGTAATCAAGTAATCAGATAAAATAAAGGATAAATTGAAATATTGGTAAATCTGGCATTACACCAGTTACCACCAGATATCAATATCAGTCTGATTTTTCATTTTTGAGCATCTCTGTCAAGCTTTATGTTTGAGAATATGAGAAATGTCGCCTGGACTGGGGGCTTTGGGATGGTGATAGTATGACTACTTCAGGAAAAGTAGCAGAATTAAAATCCAGATTCTTGCCTTCTCAAGCTCAACAGAACCCCTAAGAGGCAAAAAGTTCGGGATTAAAATCAAGGCATCAACCATGAGGTTATTTATGCCCATCTTTGAAAGGTTAATCTGAGCTTACTTCATTTCCATTCTAAGATTTTAACACACAGACCTGAGACTGAAGGCAACATCAGAAAGTGTTATTATAGGCATTACACTGGGAGCTGCTTGCACCTGTTAGGCAATTCCTTTCTCTTCAGTCTCCAGTTGACTGCCAGCTAAAGGCTGACTCCACCAGCAGCTTAGCTTTCATATGTTATTGCAAAGACTACAAAAAGAGCACACTTGAACTCGATATCCAGGTGGATTTGACTGTCCCCCGGAGAAAAGAGCTGTGTATGCAGAGCTAATATCAAGGAGAGGTGGAGCTTAGAAAAGCATGCAAAGTGTGGGCCTAACGGGGATAGCTGCACACTCTTCAGTTGCCAATCCCTCTGTCAAGCCTTCAAGCTCTTTGGCATCACAGGACCACACAGGGAAGAAAGCCATCAGAAACATCATAGGGAAAAAATACCAGTGCACAAGCTGCAGCCTGATCAAACAGGAGCAGACCAAATGGGCAGCATTTACTTTGATGGTACACCGTCTGAAAATGTGAAAAACGTAGTTCAGACCAGAATAAAAGCCAAAACATATTGAGAGTTGTGTGAATGGTATCAAAGAGAATGAGAAAATGCTGCTGAGTGGTGAAAGAAATACCATCTAGGAAATTCATTGTGAACCTCTCTAAACAGCCTCAACTCCTATTACCTTCCAGACTCCCAAACGAACAGAGTCTAGAAGATAAGTCGAGATGCATGTGTAGGCTTTCACAGGACAAGGATAAGCACACAGCAGCCTCCTGTGTGTGAGTAGCCCCTCAGCATCCTCCCACTTTAGTTCCTCTTCAGTGGCATGACACCCTGACTTGGATTTCCAGACAAGCTCCAATTCTGTCAATCACCTTTAATGCCTTCAAGACAGCCCCTGTCTGCTGCATGTCTCATTGCAGTCACTCTTTACTCATTTACCTCAGTAGATTCTTGTTGTCAGACTGCTGACATCAAAATCGCCTTTTTGATATGTACAAAATGGACAGATTGTACTTCTCTCTCCTTCAGTCTGGTTTAATTTGAAGATCATTTCACATCCAGGTTTTCCTGTTATATTGTACTTTCTTTAATTGGATGAAGTTTAGCAGCGTTAAATCAACACAGCAACAACACAAAAAACTCAAACACTTCCATTCTACCTTTAAATGGTCCAAGGGATGTTCTTTGTTTCTAAAACTGCATTTGTGCAATCTGTCAACTGAAGCCAGACTCTCAACAGAATCACGCCTGGAAGTTCATCTCAACTGTGAAGAAGGTAGCTATTATGGCTCATTAACCTCTTCTGGCCCTTTCACATAGAGTGGGGCAGTCCTGAAGAGCAAGCCCAGTAGAGAGCAGCCTGGCCGGGGCAGATGGCAGCCCACAACCCCCTGAGGTGAGAAGGAGAAATGCTTTCAAACTGACTGAAACTAGTGAGATGTGTCGGGCTGATGGCTTTAAAAAAAAACCAAAACAATAGACAAAGAAAAGAAACGTTTCCTTTTTTTTTCATTTTCACAAGTAAAATTTGCAGGAAAAGTTTTACTGGTAAGATTAATGCTAGTTAAGAACAATACAACCGTAATGTTTGGTTAGCGATATTCCATCCATAGATAGGAACAACGGTGGAGAAACCTTTCCATTTGTAGGACTAAAATTGTTACTAATCAGCCTTTTGCATTTTTCAGTATTTAATTTGTGAGCTACATATGGCATTTAAGTTTCAGTGAGCATTGTCTTCTGAACATATAATTCCTTAAAAGATGCATGTATGGACGGTCAGGCCGTTTGACCAACATATTTGTAGGGACCTGTATGTGAATATCTTATTGCTTTAATCTAAACTTAATAGAAAAGTCATGCAATAGCCATTAAAACTAACTATGCTGCGTTTCTGCACCCTGTATGTTGTGTGTGGTTAAACATTTGCTGCTAGCTGTTCAGGGTATGCCTAGTGTGTGCATCTTTTAATCAAACTCAGATACTCAGATATTTTTCCCACATTTTTGGCCTAAATATGGACCAAAAAGCTTTTTTTTTTTCTTTCATCAGCCAGAGTGTGAACAATGAAAAGCTAAAATAATGTGTGGAAAATAAACACACACCCTCAGGACTTTGTGTACACATGTGTTGGGAGGTTTGGGCTATTATTTCCCAAACACAAACCACATTAGGTTTGTCTGCAATCAGGTTGCACCAAACCTGTGATGCATTTGCAGTTATATTAGTAAAGACAGGCAGTTTATGGATGATGTTCTTTTATGCAGACTTCATGTGTTTGAGATCCAGCAAGTAATTGGAGCATGTCTGTGTGTGGATGTGTGTGCACCCCAAGACTTTATTTTTGTGTCGAGAAGCTTTTACAACAACAGTAAGCCGGTGTTGCTTAGGCGAAGGTCCAGTACAATAAATCACTTTTGCTGTCTTTGCTTCTTGACTTTATTTGCTGAAAGGACATCTCAGCTGCATCTTCTTTACTTCGGTTGAATGAAAATCAACATTTTCTGCTTCTGGCACAACATCCTGGTTTGCCGAGCCACTTTTGACCATTTGCTTCGCTGTGCTTGACACCATCTCCTTCTAAGTTTGCATTTCAGCAGCCCTTCAAAGTCTTGAGGAAAAAACAGTAGGAAATTATTCTACGACACAGTAACGGTGTTATTCAAGCAGGGATGACCTTGGGAACCCAACGTGTTGGGAGAGAGGCTGCATGCATGAAAAGCATTTCATTTCCAGACTCCTGCATCTCAGGAGCCTCGCTGTTGAAAATCAAGATAGATGGGTCATCGGCACACAGTGTTTGCACAGCAGCCAAGATGCGTTTATCAGAAATCCGACATGTCACAATGCATAAACAAAACTATCTGAAATGTGACAATAGAAATGGCTTCTATCATGTGATGGAAAAGGCAGATGGTAGGTAATCTAGTAGCACTGTTTGGGTCTAATTTGCATTATTTCCATTTGCTTTAATGTTTCTGATTGCCAAATAACTCCACAGCAGTGTGTTGAAATAAAAACACTGCAGTAATGAGAACCGAGAAGCAGATACTGGGTCAGTATTTGCTTGCCTGCAGAGGGATTAAGATTACAAAAAAAATAATCTGGTTGGCACAGATGGGAAAGGCCTAGCGCCCACACACAAACACATATTCATGACTTGTCAGCATTCAACAAAGGACAGACAAAGTAAACTGTGACAACTCTTTTTGTAAATTCCTTCCCATGCAAGTCCACAGTCCTGGTGCTAATAGGAACATGCAGTTTAAAAAAGTATGTACAGAACCACAGGTCAGGAAGAATAACTACGCAGGTGATCATGGCAAGGGATCTAGCTTTGGTAAGGACAATTTCTTAAAATTCAAACTGTTTTAGAACAGGGAAGGAAGAGAATATAAGGACTTTTGAACATCGTTGTTGGCTACAGATGTGCTGGACTTGGCCTTTATTCTCGCACATAATCATCTCTCTGGTTCACAGAGAATAGTCTGAAAAGAAAAAGGGGCGAGAGACGAATAAGCAGATTGAAAAGCAACGGTAGCTCAAACAACACTTGACACAAACAAGGTATACTGGATTGCATCTCTGAATGCACAACACAAAACCTTGAAGCAGACGTGCTACAGCGGCAGCAGTCCACACAAAGAGCAGCTGTGTCAGCTAAGAAAAAGAAACAAACTGCTTTTCATGCAGGGAGAAAGAAATCAGACAATTACAGATTGAGAAATAGTCTGGTTTGGTGACTCATGATTTCTGACCCTTTTTGGTGGTTTAATGTTGTGGAATATATTCTCTTGAAACACTTTGAACTCTGAGCATCATTCAAGTATAATCTTCTACTTAAGGACCAACTTCATCCCTTTGAGGACATTGCATCCATCTTCTGATGGCTGCTTCCTGCATGATGTTGCAACCATGTCACAAAGCATGACTGTGATTTTAAACCGGTTTACAGTGGAACTCATGTTCCTTAGATCACGGTGTTTATTTACTGAACAAAATAAAAGTAGGCTTAAAAAAAATATGACTATCAAAAATATTCATAATATCAGCGATGACACTATTATGTTTTTTTCCTGTTCTGTAAACAAAAACAATTTGGTCATGTAATAGGTTCCAATCAAGGTTATTGTTCAGTCATACCAGCACATGCCAAATCCCTTCACACTGAAAATAATCTGAGAATAATCCTTTATATCTAATCTACTCACTTTCTGTCAGCTGGGTCGGGTGGATAAATAGCTTATTGAACAATGTTCATCTGTGTAGAATCTTGTGAAGCATATTTCTTGTCCAATGAATTCCTTCAAAATCCCTAAAATGTTCACATGAATAAACAGCATGTAATGCTATCAATATTTTTCTTTACTACTAAACCACTTGAATCTGGGACTGCCTGCACACAAGTCTTGTTTTGTTCTGTATATTTTTTTATAGCTCCGAACTATATTTTACTTTTCATAGGGCTTCCATCGGGCTTCGACGCAGACAAAAGAACATCTGTCAAATGACAATAACAAATAAAATATGGATTATTATTTCTCCTCCTCTTGCAACCCAATGTAGATATTGATTGAAGAGTATCAAAGGGTATCCTCAGGAAAGATGAAACATAAAAGCACAGAAAGACATGAGAGAAAGTCTATTTCATTAGGGAGCTCAGTCTGTTTATTTTTTATTCATTGTCTTTCTGTTGTTGTGTTTCTCTCTTACATTCATCTCAACTTTGCTCTTTGAAAGCCAAATATATATCTATCTATATATTATTATATAGTAAATATATGTTATTAGATATTATTTTAGTTATTAAGGGAAAAAAATAACAACTATGAGAAAGATATTTGTCCCTCTTGTTAAATAATGTATTTTTTGAAAGCTAGTTTCAAGTTTACCAGGCAGGTCAGATTACGGCCGCAGAACAGAACCTGACAACATGAGATTGTTACCATCCAGGAGTGTTTGAGCTTTGGGTTTCATTAGTGTTTTTATCGCTTCCTTGTTAATGACGCTTTGTGTTCCTCATTACTGTTAACAAGTCTTGCCATGTGCAGTTTCATTGATTTGCATTTTGTTTTCCAGCTACGTATTCTGTTTTAATCCTTATAGTTCTGCATTTATCTCTTGTAGATTTATTGCCAGGTTTCCCCCCTTTGGTTCCAGATCATTTGAGTCCATATTCCCTTCTGTGTGACTCATTATTCATATTTAGGACTACAGAAAAGTGGGAACTGTCATCCACAGATGGAGAAAACATGAAGAAGTGGACGAACACCCCCAAAAGTAGCAGATCTTTTGGGGATGTTTACATCAAAAAAGACCCAAACATTTGATTGGCTGACCTGCTGCATGCCAATCACCGAAATCTGCAGTAATGTTGTTGATGCTGTGTAGAACAATAAAGCAAAAATAATTAACACAATTTACAACATGAATGTCAATTTTAAATATGACTTTAAATAATTGAATTGTGGAACTCGTGGCTTCCCGTACATGCTTCAATCCAAATTGTTTTTCATTTTTCTTTACAGTTTGTGTGGCATGTTTAGATTTTACCTCTAAATGCTATGAGCCAAGCCTTCTTGCTACAGCAGTATCTTCACTTGGTTTGCAGGCTCTCACCTCCAAGCCTCCAGTTTAGGTAGGATAAAATAATTGTGCACGAGAAGTGTGCCAAGATTCCTCCAGAGTGACGTAAAAAGGCTCATTGCCAGGTATATTAAAAGGATGATAGCAACCGCTGTCGCCAGGTGGCAAAACCACTTATTAGGCTGGAACAATTATATTTTTCCTCACTGGATTCAGCTTTTATTGCTTGCTTTCTTTTATAAATTAATCCAGCATCTAAAACCTTTTTTAAACTCAAGTTGTCTTTGTCTGATCGTAACTATTGTTTGCAGATCAACAACGTCCACAAGCAAAGCGAAAACAGGGGAAATCTGTAAGGGGGAAAACACTTTTTCTCTGCGCTGCATGTCTGCAGTCGTATTTCACTACTTCGTCTCACTTGTCACATCATCATCTCAAGCTCTATTAGATCTCTCCTCCTTGTCTCCAGTTTCCTCCACAGAATCTCCCCTTTCCTCTCATGTTTTACACAAAAAGATCTTCCCAGTCCAATGAAAGTTCGATGCCTGACTTTCCTGTCAGAGACCATCTCATCAACAGATATTTGGAGGCTGAAATGCTGACAGCTGACATGCTGGATGTGATCGCAGGGACTCCTGCCGAGCCTATTCATGCCTCTTGAGAATCCCAGCTTAGCACAAAAAAAACACACACACACACACTCCTGTCATCAGCCATGATCTTGCCTATATCACACAATAAACAGATCCAGCTGCACAGGTGGTATATAGGAGGTGATTCAAGCAAAGTTTCAGCATCATGCTCCTAGATTTAGATGAAGTTAAATGTGTTCAAAAGCCAAATCATATTTCACAGCTCCTGGAAAAGCAGACTTTAACTTCCTAAATCATTCTACAAATAAACCTTAAAATGGAAAAGATTTGCACTCGATGTTCCAGTCAACACATTATGTCACTAGAAAATGACAAACGTTTGGAAACTGACACTAGACATCCCACTGACTTCAGCTTTTGGAAACATGTTGATAGCTCAGTTCATTCACATTTCAAACTGAGTGCAAGGATTCTTTTTTATTTTTAATCAACTCAGAAAAAGTCAGAGTGAAATAATAATAATAAAAAAACACTTCATAATTCCCTTATTTTAAATTAAAACCAAAGTAATGCAACTACAGTGCAAACAAAGCGCAACATTATAGCGTTCTTTATCTTAATGTTATTGAATGTGTCATTTAAACAGACAGACAATTAGCAGTACAGCACAGATGTTGCCAACAGTTGTTGAAAACTGAATCTCTACAGCAGCTGCTACCTGATCTGGTTGGATTCAATCATTCTCATCATTTCTTGTCTTTCTACCAGAAAAAAAAAACTAAATAATATGATAAAATAACTATGTATACATTGTATGCATCACAAAAAAACGTACATTTTCGTGGGAATATTGATAAATATAAATTAATTTAAAAAACAGCATGAAAGAAGACTACCATATTTTCCGGACTATAAGTCGCTCCGGAGTATAAGTCGCATTTTTGAGGGAAATTTATTTGATAAAATCCAACACCAAGAACAGACATGTCATCTTGAAAGGCAATTTAAAATAAAAATAGAATAGAGGCAACAACAGGCTGGATAATTGTACGATATGCTAACATTACATGACAACAAACTGAGAATGTGACTGCTATGTTAACATGACATATTAAGAGTTATTCAGATAACTATAGCATAAACAACATGCTAACATGTTTACCAAACCATCCGTGTCTCTCCAAATCACTAAACGCAATGAAATCTTCGTCCTCGTTGTCGCTTTTAAACAACTCCGAAGGTAGAGGCCTAGAGCGCCCTCTTGTGGTTTTGTGTGAAAATAGCATGTGATGTGATATAATGATATGCTAATTTACACACATAAGTCACTCCGGAGCATAAGTTGCACCTCGGCCAAACTATGAAAAAAACTGTGACTTATAAAATAAAAACTTAAGACTTTCCAGTTACTTGATAAATTGTTCTGTGTTTGGTTCCGTTTTCTGAGACTTTACAGAAGTACAACTTCAGATTGACTGTCAGAGGAAATAACTCAAAGATAATTTAAGTCCCAAGCTTGACTCATGTCACTCAGATGAGATTTCACATGAAAGATCCGCCATTTGGTGCCTCTAGAGAATAAACATGACTAAAACCTACTGACCTGAAAGGATAATCAAAATGTACCCAATTGGAAGAAATCTCAGAAGATCTGTCTCCATTTTCCTCTAAGGCATTTTTGATTTCTTTGTGTTTTGATTTTTCTCGCCACTGCAAGTTTGTTCATCGTTTTCCTCTTATATGGCGGCCGATGCAACGGCTCCAATTTGATTGCGTCGGACCAAGTAAAATGAAATGTGTGTAATGCATGTTTTCACATAAATAAAAAGGTTTGCGTTTCACTTGCAAACTTTGTCTCCCAACTTGAGCAAAGTGTGCTTGAGCAAGTAGCACTTTCAATCTCACGTGCCACATGTATCTCAAAGTCTATTCTTGCCAGAAATCTGTTCCACATGACAAGTAAAACGGGTGTAAAAATGAAAGTGAGGCGTAAAAACATCTCCATTCTGATATACTCATTGAGTGAGTGGGCTGAAAGCAGACAGTAGTGCTGCAGAAAGCAACAGAGTGAGAGGAGTTGCAGAGGAGTCGTTTGATAAACTGAGTGAATCACGGAAGTGATGGGTGGAAAATGTTCAGGTTCCCAGGAGGGATTAAACATTCTTACCAGCACAGAGGGCATAGTCATATGCAGCCGGTGATTTATAAAATGTCAAGCGCTCTTTTCCCCCCATACAGAAAGGTTCCTGAATTACTGCTACGTGGTGTGTGAAGTGGGGACAAAACAACAACAACAAAAAACAAAGAAAACGCTTAAAGCTCCTAAACATGCTAGTTTGATCAGACTTCAGACACATTTGTTTCACTAGATATTGCAGAACTGCAATGTTCTCAAGTTAGTATCATTCCTGAAAAAGTTGTGAAGAATTAATCTTTAATGTGAAAATATTTAGTTAATGGAGACAACAAAATCTCAGTTTGAGAAATAATTTTCTATAAAATCACTGTTGCAAAGTTAATACCACGTCTGTCTTCTGCTCAGCTCATGCATGTTATAGTTTTTTTTGTCATAATCTTGAACAATATATTCTTATTGTAAAAACAGTTTTTTATATATTTTTGACATTTCTGTGGGTCAACAAAGGTTACTGATTCAGTTGTATTCTTCCATTCCATCACAGATTTATGTTTTTCTGTATAATGAAGTATTTCTTGGATCTAGGATTATTTTATTCTCCTGAAAGACTCGGTGAAAACCCATTCTTCAGTTTTTATTTGCTTAAGATTTCTAAGGTCTCATGATGTCATGCGTACTGAGACATCTCATACTGTCTGCATCACAGACGAGGATGGTTTCCATACATTCATTTTTCTGTTTTACGCCAAAACCACCTGCTCGGTCTCAGATAAACATACAGGTCTGCTCAAGGTATCGACAGCTTTTGGAAAACTCCTTGTTCATTTTTGTCAAAAACGTTTTGCCATTCATAGAAATGTGGGACTAGTTTTGATAGATACTCCTGAGTGCCATTGATTTTTTTTATTATTCTCTTACTTGCACTCTGTGAATCTCAGAGCTCCTGTGATTTGTTAGACGAAGTTGGAGCACAAGACTTAATCAGCTAAAAAGCAAATCAACAGCAGTTCAAAGTGATGTGTTGATAATTAATTCTGGCATGACTAACACTGCAGATTGATTTTTATTTTTTTTAACAAATGTCAAATTAATTTGTGGATGAAAGTGGAATCCAGGATTTTATCAACCAAGGAAGCAAATTTTTCCATCACTTTGTGACAGTAATATTCATAGAACCTTGTAGTTTTACCTTGAATTCACATTGCTTTTCCAATGTTAAAGAAAAAAGCATCACTGAGCAAATGCTCCATGTTTACTTACACAAATGTGTTTCAAAATCAGCACATCAGCAAATCTGCACTGAATACCACATAGGAAATATTAGCAAACAAGAAAAGTTCTGGATAGTCAATAACAGCGTACTGATAAAATTTATGAAGGCTGTACTCTTTATAGTTATCTGCTGTTATTGGTTCTAAAAAAGCTAGCTTCTTTTAAATACTTTTTGCAGGCACTAAAAGCAGCAAAATTACCTCTGCAAAATCAAATAATGAAAACTAAAACTCCCACTGCCAATTTTTACAAAAACAGACAAGAAAAGCTTTCATGGATTTTCTTCATTCAAGTCAATGTAACATTTTTTTAAGCCATTTATATGTTTAGTTTTGACTTTCTTGTGGATAAACTGTGCGCGACCTTCAATAGTAAAAAATGTGCATACTCTTTGAAGTATTGTTGACTTGTCTAAAGCTGAGGTTTTGCATGAAAGCCTCCTGCATGAGACCCCCCAGGGTCTCTTTTACAGCACAAATCAAACTGACCTTTGGAGGTTTCCTTCACATGTACAAAGAAGAATTTTGATTTGTTCTCTGAGGTTTTTTTCTCTGCTCCCCTCTGTATGTCCATGTCAACACTCAGAGTAGTAAAATATTGAAATCAAATTGGTTGCACCATGTAAATTTATGAATAAATGCTTTTCCTTTCAGTAGAATGTGGGACTTTGATTTTTTTTTCCTTTTATTTTATATATGTCGCTGATTCCTGATGGATTAAAATATGCCACTGCCTAAACTTCATCGTCTTAGCTCCAGTGCCGATCTCCATTTCATATTTAATAAAATACAAAAGGAGCTTTATTTTTCCCGATTATGTCAAAAAGATGTCTGTATGAAGATGAAAACGGTTGAAGAGGACTGGTTTCTCTTCAAGCACAAAAAGGGACCGCTCCATTGAACTAACTTTTTGGATTATGAAAATGTTAGAATCCAAGATTTAAGAAACAGAACCACATTAAGCTTTGAAAAAAAAGAAATAACACCAAACAGTTGTGCCATGACAAGCAAAGACGGCTCCTCCAGGATCGCTGAGATTATAAAACTACACCTGGTGCCTGTTTTCTTTCACGACTTTTACATGTTTCTTGATTTTAGACATCGAAATACAGAAAGTTATTTTGAGCTATAACCCTGAACGCCACAGCGAACCTTCTAAAATGTCCCTGACATTTCTGGCTTTATAGCCTCCAAATGATGCAAGTTCAACCCGAAGAGCTTAGATTAATCTGCCGACTCTAAAGTTTCAAATATGTGTGAATGTGAAGGTGAATGGTTGCCATCTAGCATGTCAGCAAAGTGATTGACTCTCTGCTGTGCCAAATGATTGGCTCCGGTCCCCCTGGAGTCCCTCCAGGATCACCTGCTAATGGATGCTTGGAGAGATTTATGCAGGTGTTGAATTGAAAGTCACAGGATCAGGATCACTATTGCGATTAAATTTCATCCGGAGAGGGCAAGCCTCTCTGTGACGGATTTCAGGTGATCCGTCCACTGCCAATCAAAACTGTCCACTGAAAATGTCACAGGAAATGTCAAAAGATCATCAAAGTCAGAAGCATTACTGTCGTCCTTTGAGAATATTTTTTTTCACAATGGTTTTAATGCACCGCATCATTTAATTTTTTAATTGTGTCAAAAGTCAGTCCTTATAAATCAGTATCATTAAGGACCGTTTTAGTTCTTTTCCTGGTTTAGCACCTGAAATAATGATTCTTTCTCAAGCATCTGCAGAACGTCATGAATCAGTTGTGTTGAATCACAGACGTCTAAAACACCTTGAAGGCTGGAGCCGGACATCAGGGTGTTCGAATCATTTATCAAAACATTTATCTTATTTACGTACCACGGAGAGAAAAAGCATTTGCTACATAGTACATTCGTATATTTCAAATATAATTTTGTACAAAACATGCTTTCATACAGCATAGAATAACTTCTTCTCATCTACCTCTTCCTGCAACATGTGGCCAGGTCTGAACGAAAGCTAGTTTTTAGAGACAGAATTTGACAACTAATATCACCAGATTTTAATCTTCAGTGTTGGAAAAATTAATTCTCCGACGTGAAAAATCACGCTTCTCTTATTTGTCAGAGGATATTTGAGCAAAACAGTCACAAAAATGCCAAATCTTCAGTCGCTAGCAGCAAGACTTTTACACAGAGAGAAACGTTGCTCAAAAGCACTGAGGCAAACAATAAACTCAAGGAATGGTTGTGTGTTTTAATAAGAGACCGAAGAAAATCATTTGTCGTGAAAGAGCAAATCTCATTAATGCACAAAATCAAAAAGTCTGTTGCAGAACAAGCAACAGACATTAAACAGCGTAGATATTAATTTGTATGGAAACTAGATACAGTGCTGTGACACACTTCAGCAGATCGAACCACATTAGCATGCACCAAGTCGTGCATATCACAGTATTACTTTGCTGCCCCGACAGAGAGAAACCTATTTGAGAGACAAACCGGAACAACATGGAAATGAGTCGGAGCAGTGACCTAAAACAAAGCACTTCATATCCTCAGCATGGCGTCTGAACACCAAGAGTTTAATGGATGGCCAACTGGGAAGTAATTACAACTTGAGAGCCTTTTCTGCCTTTACATCGGTGAAAGCATGTGGAATACACAATACTTGTGTTTTTCTTGTGGTGTGTGAAAAGACAACGCACATACATCTGAGCTAAACGCTTCAATCATTTACTTCTAAAACTAAATCGACGGTATTTAAATATTTTTTTAAGGCGTTCACGCTCCAATCAGCGGGTTGCCTGTTCAAACCCTTCCTCTCCATTTCTACCACTGTGTCCTTCGGCAAGAGACTTCACCTTGTGGTGATCAGAGAGGACAATGTCGGGAAACAGCAACCTCGTTTCTGTCAGGTCAGCTAACGAACCAGTGGCTCGCCATCATCAGCAGGAGAGTGTGAATGGAAACGACTGATTTCATTTCGAGGCATTTTTCAGTGCTGTGTAAGTCTGATTTCATTACACAGCTCATATTTTAACATGTTAGGACAAAACACACTTTAACAGGTACTGTGCACAGAGGAAACCCTGCAACATAAATGATGGAGAGTTATTCTAAACTGATACTGATTCTCACTCAATTTAAACTAAATAATTCTACATCCTGCAAGAGTATATGTTCTATCTAAAAATCTTAGAAGAACCTGTTTACTATATGCATCTTTCATCTCAGCCTTTGCTTGTGTTGTTGGTTAATTGCTGAGTCACCATCTTAATCATCTCCACAGATGGCGCTTTCATTTTTACCAAGAAGAAGTATTCATCTGTCAACAACAACAGATTATCGTGAGCAGACAATTCATCTCCATCCTTCTACTTCTGCACCTGCTGCTCTGGTCAAAGCTCCAGATGTGAATCAGTTTATTGCTCTTGTTTTCCTCTATGTGACTAAACAGAAGTAGCTTTATTGAGCTGCAGCATAATGTATTGAGGTTTATTACTGCATGTTATGATGATCCTGTTCTTGTCTTATTCTTAAACAAGTTTAAGCCATTGGTTGTTTTCCTTTGAAGCATTTTTTGAACACCAATGTAACACTACGATGGAGCACCTGGGAGACAGAATGTGAAAAAGGAGCAGACATTTATGACAGTAGCACAAAATAGATGTCTTAATCTTTGAGAAACTCTGCGTCTGCTCTGGCACATTCGTTTTGTTTAGCGTCTTCCTGTGCTGCTGTTTGGTGAGCTCTCAGGGCCGCCAAATCTTCTGGCTGCAGTAAACACTTGAAAAATCACTTCATTTTTTTTTTATTTTGGCCTCTCTGACACAGATAAAGACAAACCAACAGTCATGACTTCCTCTCCAGCTCTGCCGGAGCTGCATGACGGTGGTTACATCCTGATGAGAAAGAAAACACAAGTGTGACAAGTATTGAAAACTTACTGTGAACTGAGAATCTATGCTCCAATACAATTATATCTTTAATTGCAAAGAAACACTAATCAAATATTAAATTTGGATGTGGAAAATCAAACAATGCCTGGCCTTCTTCAAGTCCTTTTTGTCAGGTAAAAACGATGTTTAAAATGGAAAACGGGCAGGAATGACGAATCAATACGGCAGATATAAAAAGAGCATGAAGAGGATTCTGATTTCCAAGGACCGATTCAACCAGGAGATCGAGTTTCTGTCATAAAAGGAAGAAAATGTGACTAAGGAGGATTTAGCTTCTCATTTTGTCTGGCTTCAGCCAGACAAGCCTGAGGATGTGACTAATGCGATCAGCATGCTGTTTCCTTGAATCGTACGGAGAATTATTTAAAATTGATTGTCTTTTTTCCAACCTGACATTATTCAAGGATATCTAATTGTATTTCAAGCAGGTTCTGAAAAAAAAACAAAATCAATTTGTCACCCGAGAAATGCAAGATAATTTTTTATTTAAAAAAGTTAACCATAGTAAACAGACACAGGCTGTTTACAAAGACAGCTTTTGTCAACAATTAGCCGTTTTTCCTGTACTTTGCAATGATTCTGTAAATTTCCACAAAGTCGAAACCTTTGTTGGAAATTATCTGGTTTAATGATAGTTGACGGGAATTTATAGGAATATATCAAAATACACTGGTATTGTAAAACTATATTAGCCCTTAACAAGAATTTGCAATGTAGTCGGGGAAAGATATATTTTAGTTTATTCTTTACTAAGACAATCAGATTTCATGCAACTATCTTTCAGTGAGTCTATGCTATCCCTCAATCTGACGCACAAAGAGCCTGTAACAGAGATGACCTGAAGAACCCTGGAAAACCATCATCAGCAAACATTTAAACCTGTGGACTATCATCCTGTTCTTTGGAGCACATCTGCTTTTTGGTATTTAATCATCACTTTATTTATTAAAGTATTTTCACGTAAGGGCTTGAGAAACAAGAGCGCTTTAAAACTTTATATAAAGTTATAAACTTAAAGTTCAGAAAGTTATAAACTTTACAATCAACATTGCGGGGAGACAATGTAGAAACAGAATCAACAATAACATCCCTAAAGCTCATGAGTGTTGTGTATGCTGCCAAATTATGCACCAGAGTTATCCAATTACTGACTAAACCATAAATTTTTTATTGGTTACATGCATTCAACAAAAGGATGAAGAAGGAAAAATGTATGTGAATATGGAAAATCTACTTTCCACAGTAGTTTTGCCAAAAGAAAACCACAACTGAATGAATTATTTTTGAAGTTTGCTCATTTTGGACTTACACCTAGTAAAAGCTATATACCCACACGCCATTCTCTGGCACAGACTGGTTGTTTACCTACAACACATCTGACTCGGGTTTGTTCCTCTGGAACTTTATTAAAAGACCTGAATGACCTGAAATCCTCTTTTAAATCTCCTTCCCAGCAATAACAGGCCAATTTTGTCCAAATAAACCAGTGCAGCTCCACACAGGCCCGCTGCATGTCAGGTGGATGAAGTGGACGCCATCGCAGATGCTGACAGGAGTCGACTAAACAGAACCTCAGCAGCAACTTCAGTAGATGAAGAGATGGATCATCTTCTCTGGTTAATCTTTATTTTAAAGTGATGAAATTTTCAGCAGCATCTGAGAGGATGACTGGTACGATGGTTCAGAAGAGAACTGGTCTTCTTTAAGCCAGCGTTGTTTTACTACTCTGAGCTCTTTATGTGGCAGAGCTGATTTAGAGTTCATTAAAGTTCTGAATTTCTAATGTGTAGGACAAGCTCTAGAAGTAAAATGACAGATTGTGTTAAATATTACGCACATTACTCATGTAGAGAAAGTTAATTTGTAAAAGTAAAAAAAAAAAAAAAACATTTGTTCTTGTATCTTACCAAAGAAGACATAAGAACGTCCATTTGATGTAAGCTGGTGCCAGCAGTAGTTGGACAAGAGGAAGGCACAACACAGACAGGTCATAGGTTAATTAAAAGACTAAATAAGTTATGTACAGATTAAATTTATTGTGCATTTTTCATGTTTTCTTCACTTTTTATTTAAAAAAAATACTATGCTACTATCAGTACAGAGAAAGAGAGACATCCTCGTTTGTAAAAAATGTGGTCTGGCTGATTCAAGCATGACATTTAAACGCTTCTGCTTCAACACGGGCAAAAAAGAAACTTCAGTGTTTATTGGTTCTATTAAAGAGGTGAAAGAGAAGAAAGAGGCAAAGAAATGTTTCCTCAAGGCTCACAGGTGAACATTAAAGCAACACGAATTCATTATGAAACCTGAGTATTTCTAACAAGGACCCAAAAAAAAAAAAAAAAAAAAAAACCAACCCATAAAAACATTACAGTGTGCCCCACAAATAAAATGGCCTCCAGGTGCATAAGCTACAAACAGGTTATTGTGTTTTGATGTCCAAACACGAGTAATGCCATGCTGAAAATGGATCTTTTAAGCTGAACCAGGTTTGTGTGTGTTCTTCTTGGCTGATTGAGCAGGATATTTTTTTTCAATCCCTTGTGACATAAAAACACATCTAACCGACTCCCTTGTTTTGTTGCTGCCGCTGCTGCTTCAGGCGAATACTCTAGCCTTACCTAAATGTGTTGCAGGTGAATGTAATACAATAAGCTCTTTCATATTTTCCTTAAGGAATTTGGAACATGAATATGAACAAAGCAGCATCAGCAATGTTTACACCGATTTCAATGTGTGCGAAGGACAAAAAAAAAAGAAAAAAAGAGTGGATGCCTTTTATTCTTGACTGTTCTGTCTACATCCTTGGGGAAACTGAACTGCAACACCTGATTATCTTTGAGCCCGAGCATCAAGCCGAAAGGTAATTCTCCAGAGATGGATTCAAACTCCTTCACCCACTTCTTAAGTTTCCTTATTCTCATTTCATTTCCTTTTATCTCCTCTCTGAATCTTCTGGGTTCACTTCACTCCTCTCAATGCCTCCTTTCTAGCAGCATCTTGTTTCCTTCAATCTGCTCCTTCTTTCTTCCCCTCCTCCTATTACTCTTGTTATTTACTCTTCCTCTCCATCCATTGTTCCCCTTGTTTTTTTTTCCAGTTCTCCATCTATTCTTTCACCATTCCGATTCGGAGTCCTTGCAGTCTGACTGCTGGTATGGAACAGAAATGCACCTGTAAACTCCTAGGTCGACTTCAATTGCTTTACCATTATATAATGTTGTGAAAATCCCTCTGAACAGCCTGCTTAATGATCTTTTGTGACGTTTCCAATCGTCTGTAGGTGACCGCAGCTGTTCTGTTATTCATCGTCAGGAGTGGAAAGAATTTGATTTACCTCACGCTGGAATAAAATTGCCTTTTATGAGACAGCTCAGGTTCTTTGAAAACTCCAGTCATGCTAAACTCATATGTGCAGAAAGATTGTGTTGACGTTCTTCAGGAAAGTGACAGCTACTCAGGCTGAAACGAACGAAGCAGCATGCAGCCAGAACAGCTTTTGTCTAAATGCACTCTTGCTTCATTCAGTTGGACTTCAATTCCGGTTTCTTGCCATCGTCAGCGAATGAATGTGTGCGTGAATGGGTGAATGATTGAATGTGGTATGAAGCGTTTTGGGTCCTTTCAGTGTGATAAAGTGCATTTAAATATGCAGCTTAGGTCATGTTGAGCTACTGCTATTATGCTGCTACAGGCCATTTAGCTCATCTGTGTTGGATGTAGGAGTCACTGGAGTCTAAATCATCAACAGCATTCATAATGCAGCTGCAGAATCTTATATTGTTTTACAGCATGAAGCGCTGGAAAACACAACAGAGCTACGATTTGCAATGAACATGCAGGAAATTCTGTAAATAAAAAAGAAAAATGTTGTCATGTAAATTCACTGATGAACATCTGCCTCATAGAAAGGTTCATAAAAATAATCTTGTTCAAAACTTTAATTTATGGGATCCTGCAGATTTGCCAGACTTGTTCTAATATCGGTATTATCAGACCCAATACTGATTCAAATCACAGCTGAGGCTCAGGATTCATAAGGGAAGGTTTAAGATTATTTCTTTTTGTTAGAGGTTGGATATGACAGCTTGAGCTACCGTTGTTATGCTGCTTCAAGCTGCAGTTTTACTGCTGGAGGATAAACTGATCACTTTTCTTCTGCTTCCATCACCAGGTCACTCTGTTAGACAAAGCCATTGATCAGGCTGTGTCCGAATGCCAGCCTCAAGTTGTTCTCAACATTATTCAGCTGCTACAGATTCATGTTGTAAATGTGACATTTATTTCTGATATTCTAAATGAAGAGATATTTGGTCAAATTTAATTTTAGTTAAAAGATGCTGCAGCCTTTCTAAAATGTACTTCATGTTCGACTTTATGGATTGCAAACATATTGAATAAAAAGCTTGACATAGTTTGGCTTTCAAATTGTGGTTGTAAATGAGCATAATGATGAAAAATATGATCTGCAACCTTACATTCAGTGTATGATTACTCTTCCAGCCTTTTTCAATCTGTCAGTCTGTTTTGTTAATTACAAAACACAGCTGAGGCTCGAGATTCTGTGACCAATTTAATGTTTACATCTCTGTTTTTACATTCTAAAACGAAACACTTTTGTCAAAGAAATTATTTAACTACATGTGATATAAATGTGCCTTACTGTTTTTGTTTTTCTTTTAACATTTTATATGTTGTAGGATACTTTCTTGGTGATATTCATTGCTAAATATCCCCCCGCCCCCAAAAAAAAGCTTCCTAGAGGGGCTTCCTAAGCTGTCACTAAAATCACCATGAGAGACTAAATATGCCAAGCTAGGTTACGAAGGTCGCTTACGTTGCTAATGACTGCAGTAATTACATGTTTGTATTTTTTTTAATGGCAGCACATAACTCATCTGTCACAGGAGAGCTGTAACCTCATCTTCTCCGGTGTTGCTATCGTTTCATGGAACAAAATGTCTCCTCATTAAAACCTTGTCAACAACACAAGAAATGTTAATGTGTAAAAAATAAATAAATAAATAAAAGATACACAGTTCAAACATCGACTCAGATGCAATTAGGATACAGAGCAGAAGATGCTCAGAGAAATGCCTTGTTTTAAAAATGACTGACTGGAGAAAACACCAGAGAGAGAGGAAAAAAAATTGATTGGAGAGACAGCCCAAGTCTCGCTGTCCCAGCAGTTTGCTGTTTGTCCAACTGAGAGGCAGATGCTCTGCAGCAACAGGAGATCTCCACGGTGGAGCGGAGCAGCTGCAGGGCACAGGATGTTGCGCAGAAACCCGTCAAGGGACTCAACCCCTGTGGGACAGCCAATAAACACAGGCTACCTGAAATAACATACACCAATCTGATCGGAGTTATAGTAGAAAGAGGACTATAAACAACTGCATCCATTCATTTTACACACCTGTTTATCCTTGCAGGGTCACAGAGTGGCTGGTGAAAACGTCCAGCGGTCATCGAGTAAAAACTGGACAGGTCAGCATATTAAAGCAATATTAATAATATTATCATGGCTATCGCTTTAAAAATGATAAAGTTTAGATTCTGATGCACTGATCTAGTCTTGGAATGTGACAGAACATTATAATTACCCAATAATAACATGATATTAGGTAATTTGAGTCACACTTGCATACATTTTGCAGCAGTGGGCTGCAGGAGTTTCATGTGAGACCTGAGTTATGACGCCCGGGCTTCAAAATTTGTCAACATGTCAAGAGAATCTGTGACAGCACGGCGTAGCTGGAAATCACATTACCATCTCTCACCAGAGAAAGAGTTATGTAGAAAGGCTGGAGTGTAGTTTATTTAAAGTCATGCACTTTCATACACCACAGCAGTGCAAGGTGTGATGGAGGTTATATATAAAAAAGAAAGGTGTTGCTCTGCTCCGACAGCAAAGTTGTCACCACACAACTGTTGACAACATGATTATTTTTATGCTTTCACAATGTTGCCATGTTGTTGAAATGTGGTTTACAAATAAACGTGACTGATTGAATATTCCAACCTTTTAAAAGAAAAGGAAAGGTTTTGGAGAAATCCCCTCCATCAGTGTTCATTCCCAGCTGATGAACAGTGAGATGCAACTATAAAACATCACTGCAGTCTGCCTCACATACAAATGGAAAAACCCCACACTGACTTTACTTTTTATTACATCACCAGAAAAAAGGTTAAATGCTATGACCCAGAGACTGAATGCAATGTTTTCCTGTTTTGTTTATGGAAATGGGGTTCTTTAAAAATCAGCTTTTTTCCCTTGAAAGTGAAAACTGACTTTCAGGGCTGTGCAGGGTTTGGTTCCCACCTCCAGCGATCGGTGGGTGAAAGGCGCATCCACCCTGGAGCCACCGACCCATTACATGGAGACACAAACAAGCATGAATTCACATTCACCTAAGGGAGATTTAGAGACCAACTAAACTAATAGTCATGTTTTTGAAGAGTATCTGTAGAAAACCCATGCAAGCACTATCAGAGCTGCACAAGATATTGTGAATATTGTTACTGCAATAGTGAAATTGCTAAGTACTTGTAGTGTATATTGTTGGCCAATGTATTTTACTGAGTTCTGAAGTTGTTTTTTTATTGCTATTGCAATATTTAGTCAAAACAAAATCAGTAACTGAAGCTCACTACACACAAATGACATTGTCAAAAATGTTAAAAGGTCACAAAGAGTAGGAAGAAGGGAAAGGAAGAAACAGGAATATATCACACGCAAGAAAGTGTGATATATAAGATTTTCTACTATTGTGCAGCATGCTAACCATAGCACATTAGAAAGGTCATTTCAGGGTCATTGAGAATGATCTTAGACTCATGTAGGAACTTAAAGCTGCTTTAAAAGAAAATGAAACCCTTCTCTCAGCTGAGCAATATATTTCTGCTTATCAAATCTCACATTTTAAGTGAAGATTCAGATCTATGGTTTCATCATACTGAGCTCTGACACGACTCACATTCAGGATATTGAAAACTTTCAGCCAAGTTTGCTTTCTTGTAAGAGACAAGAAAGCAAAAGAAAGTCTTAAAACCTTGTTGGCAGAGTGATCAGGCTCTGGGAGGTCAAATGCTTAAGCATAAAAATATTATGAGCAAAACCCTCTGTGTTTAAAACACACAATTAAAAAATGATCAGTGTGGCACATAAAAACGGTTCAGGAGTACTTATAACAGGTTTATTTTATTTGATGCTAAAAACGCTGTCAGAGTAGTCCCTTAGGGCCCATTGTGTTTTGACAAAAACAGAAAAGATGGTCGCCCTTTAAATTTATTTGAAAGTGTCATCCTGTCCTCCAGCCTGCAACCATCCAGTGGAATTGGATCTGACCCTCTAAAGAGATGTAAGAGGTACGGTGAAAGATGGCTATTTAGGATATCCTTCACGCCAAAGACATTCAATATTAAGCGCTTCTTTGAAAGTTGATGGCGCACAGAGGCTGCTTCAGGCATGGAATGGCAGAGAATGGCAGTGGGTGGAAAACTCATTTTAGATAATCTTTTCGAAGCAAAAGGCAAGTGTCTCCTCTCAGGAACAACTCCTGCTGAGTTTGTGGCTTGTAGTGCAGAGCCCTGCATCTTACAGCTGTTTCGTTCTGGGAGATTATCCCACACAGAAAGCAGTGGTGAGCGGCAGTGGAACGGAGTAGGTTGAAGAGCTCAGGTGCTTCTTCCGATGACTCTCTGAATGCGAAGAAAATCTGTGTCATTTAAATCTGGGTCAGGGCTAAGAGATTACTTTGTATGCTTGCAATCATTCTAAGTGCTAAAGAGCTTTCTGCATCACCTCCATGTTTACCATTACGGCACCTCACAATTTATAGCACTTTAGACATTTCAGTCATGCTGACATAATACGCTTTGACATTTCAGTCCAGTCTTATTCATCCCCTTATCCATGCTAAAATATTTAGGAGTCCGTTTTATGGCCTTGGTAACTACCATGCTGTCATGTCAAAAGAAAAGCTGTGCCCTTTATGAAGGGTCATGGCAAAGTGACAAAATACCAATTGTTTCCCATTAGCAAAAGACCCTAAAATGCAGAAAAATTGCCAAAAATCCTTCAGGGAATTAAAAAAAATAAATCATTTTAGTTTCATTCACTAAACTCTACAATTTGTTTTATTTTAATGTTTAATTTAACTTAGATCTTCTAACAATGTAACAACCACTTAGCTTTGTAGATATGTAAAATAGACCAGTTATAAACACATCATCTTTAGCCATAAAGTGAAACACAGATTTCACGAGGACGCCGGTGTCCTCATGAAAGAGGATAAAATTAAAAGTTGCATGCTTTATATCAGCTCGTCAGTATTTTTGATAGCATTTCAATTCAACTTTCCTTCACAGTCAATTGATCCTTTGAAATAAATATCACACCTCTTCTTCTTTATTTCTTCTACATAAACTTGTTTTATTGCAACTTAGGTTACAAACTAAAATGAACAATTCGTATCTTACATGGCGCCCTCTGATAGTGAGAACTCTTTTTGTGATACTGCAGTAAGGTGCTGATAAAGAATAACCTTAAGACACACTGTGTTTATGCAACTTGTTACCGTGTTCGTAACAGCTGACTTAGCACTAGCCATCTAAATGATTCAGGAGTTTCTCCCTTGACCCCGTTGGTAACCTTGTTCAGTTCTGCATGTCACTTGTCTGTATTTAGCTACAGGCTATGAGCTGTATAAACTCCCCTGCTGTCAGGAGGACTTTATGCAGAGAACGCCACGTTGCATAAAGCGAAGTTGATTCATTCAGAGGGACAAAACAGACACATGTGAAGCTGAAATATTCATTTGCTGATTAATATCAAAGCTAGACCCGGTGCTAGAGGCTCATGAGGGGCTGTTTTGGGGCAAACAGGAAGCAGTGGATAGCAATAAATCAATAAATACTCCTCAGGAACAAAACAGAAAGAGAAGTTGTGTCCAAACTCAATTTTCACTGAAGCAGATTGAAGAGTTGACACCGCTGATGCTCGCTGACAGACTGAGTGACAGAAACAAACTATGCCCAGTCAAGTCATTCAGTTCTCCACTGGCAACAATCAAGAGGGTAAAAAAAATCCCTTTATAATATGAACTGAAGTCCAGAATGTTCTCTTGAGCACAGACATCAAGCCAGTCTAAAATTTTTACTCTAAAATCCTTTGAATCAGGATGAGACCACATCATGAAAAAGTTTGAAATATCTGCAATAAGTTTGATGGGTGAAAAAAAATGCAATAATGGATAGTCACATTTAAATATATTTTGGTCTCCAAACACCCAGGTCTTTGACAACCAGAATTTGATAAGAATTTAAAACTGTATGTACAATTTTGACCCTGTGTCGAGCAAAGAAGAATCAGCTCATATAATTTTCTTTAAAATTCTCTAAAAATTCATTGGCATTTGCCATTTCTTTCACTCTGGAAAAAAAAAGGAGTGGATAAAATGAATCGTCAAAGCCCTAAATTACCAATAAAGCAATGATAGTACTACTACTACCATACACAACAACTACTTATGATGAGTTCTATCTATGGCACAGCCACCACTCTAAAAACAGGCCTAAAACTAATTGTCTGCAGCATTCCCAGCAGCTCCCAGAAGACAACTCTATGAAGGTGACTGTCTCAGACAGCCCTCCCAAAGCATTGCTGACAGAATTTAGCTGTGGGGCAGCATGGAGGAAAGCCTCTCCTCAGTGTTATATTGCAGCCTAAGGGCGATACGCTGCAGAGTTTAGCTGCAGTGAGTGACAGTGGCAACCAAACAGTGTGTTGGTTTCCCTGTTGGACACACCGTGTGTGAAATCTGAAGAGGCGATCATGTAGCCTGCCACTGTGAGGAAATCACTCTGACAAATGAAGAAATCTGAAACAGCCTAACTCATGTGCTCAACATAGCGAAAAACATACACGACATGGGAGCATTTCTTTCTTATAGGATGAATCTAGTCTATGCATTAGCCTTTGGAGCAGCTTGCTTTCATTGCATCTTACTTGTACTTAAAAAGTGTCTAGTTTTGTGCATGTAAACACTCCACAAATGACTACTTGCACAGTCTCTGTGGTAAGGCTTCTGCAGAGTGTGCGGCTGTGTTTATGCACGTGTGAATTCACAGGGTGGATACCTACCACTATGAGCACAGCCTCTTCTTTAATGAAGCAGTGTGTTCGCCGCCCTTGGTCATCACAGAACTCGGAGACATGTTTTGCATTTCTAAACATTTCTAAACAAGTCACCTGCAGTATACTTATGGACTACTAAATTGGAAACCATTAAAATAAGCTGGACTGATTGGATGTGCTTTTTCAACAAGCTAATATCGTGGCCAGAGCTGCACATAATGTGTTTATTAAGCCAGGAAATGTCAATAATGGAAACACCACTTCAATATGTAACTATATGTAATTATTGGCTTTACATCCAATTAAAGCCAGGTGATTAGAAAGTACTGCAGTGATTGATTTAGATTGGAAGTGACCTCTGCCAAAGCCCACACCCAGTTTCAATAAACAATTTGTCTTTTTGAGTGGAAATAATCTGGAGATCCAATTAGATTTACGATCTCTGAAAACTATGGTAGCTTTAATAAAGAAATTGCAGTCACACTTGTTTTAGTTTTAATTGACCAGCTTTCAGCCTCCTTGTTTATTACAATTTTCTGTGTTATGATTTTGTGGTAGAAGGACCCAAACACAACCACATTGGAGGCAGCAAACTGTGAACTCAAAATAAAACTTTCATAACTAAACTTGGCCACAGAAAATCCAAAGCCCAAGTGGAACCAATGAAAACATAAGATTATGAACACCAGACTGATCGTTTGTTGGTCAATTGCTGTTAAGCAAACCTTTTTGATGTTGGCTCCTGAAACTGGGTTGCAATATCTGGCACCAGAATTTAAACCAGTAGCATCATTCATGTCTCGTTAGCTGCAAAGAGGAGCTTCAATGGATAAACACATGTTTGCTGAATACATCTCAGAAATGGGATCTGGGAAATTTTGAGGAAGAACAAAAGAAAAATTAGCACCACAAAGTCATTGTAGTGATCCTCAGATCTTCCTTTGACAGTTTCTTTTCTGTGACAGGATGAATTACGCTGCTGAACGAAGCCAGAGCCATCAGAAAATACAGTTTCCATGAAACGACGTACATCATCTGTATTGATACTTCGTTGGATGGTATGTGTCACAGTGACATCCACTCGGATAGCAGGACTTCTTCAAATTTCAAGGCTTTTGATATGCGAAGTGGGTGTAATGGAGCTAAAATTGGCTTTTAAAACACTAATTTCTTTGTAATTATTTGCCAATTACAGTTGTCAGTTTGACGTTGCAGCACTGACAGCCTGAATCCAAGCGACATGGTGAGCACAAAGTTTCTGTTCCAACATACTGAGCAGGTGTGATCAACCAGGCGAGAAGGACGGATGTGGATTCTGACAGTTTGTGGCACAATATGGTGATGATTAACTTGTGGGTGTTTAATGAAGCCAGTAAGAAAAATTAACTTTTTCCAGTCACAAAAAAAAAATCTGCCCCCAGAATTGAACTCAGTAAAAGTGGCTTTGACTGAACGTGAGCTAAAAGTGAGAAAATGAGAAATAATGAACTTATTTCATATCTTTAGGTTGATGTTGACACTTTTTTTATTGACATGTATTTTTGATAAGAATGATACTTTTGTGTAGGACATGTTACATTTGTTTCATGTAAATTTTTCTTGCTCACTTCTTAATAACAAACGTTACAAGGTTTGTTGATTTGTTCAAATATTTCCTGTAGATGTTGTGACTTCGATGATTTTAATGGCATTTGAGTGGAAAACTGAAGCTGTCAACTGGTTTTCAAAAGCACTTAACTCCCTGTTCTCTGGGGGCCTACAATTTGGTAACAGCCTCTTAGCACCGTTGTAAACAGATTTATTTATAAAAAGGAAAAATGAAAATAGGCGTAAAAGTCTATCCATAATTCTCCAGCTTACATAACAAACAGGTGGCATGAAAATAAACAAATACCATCAAACAAGGTCGTACAACTATGACACCAAAGTCAAAACAAAAATGTATTATATGAATTATGTTTTTCTCTCTGAATCAAACCTTTTATATGATTCTAGATGAAAGGCTAAATTATAAGGAATTGGAGTCGTTTAAAGAAAACTGGAACAAGCCATGTAATGGTTCTCACTGTTTCATAATCTGACTGGTTTTAAATAAAAATTATAGCTAATATTGACTGTTTGAAAAACCAATCTGCACACAATCTGCTTTCTTGTTTTTTTCTCTCTCTCTTTTTTAGATTTAAGAGGGATTTCATATTTATGTTTGTGGATTTATTGATCAGAGAAAGGCTGCATGTTCTGACTGATTTGGCTCAGAGATTAAACAAAATCTTTCATGTTGGGTTCCTGGAGTTTGATCTTTTTCGTGTATTTTAGTTTGAGCTCTAATTTCCACTCTCATTCTGAATATCGTGCATCTCAAGGGAAATGTGGCTACAATTTGCAATTATAATATTCAGTCTGATGTCAACAATTTGATACTGCTGTCATCTAAAATGCATAGTTTGACTGTCAGCCCCAAAACATGTGGTTGGTCTGAAGTTATTAGTAAACTGAAAACACGAAACCAATGATGGAGAAAGACAAGAATCACTGGCAGTTACTGCAGATTAGAAATATGTAAACATTGGGGGAAAAAAATGTAAACAAAAATGTTAGAATAACTGTTGTAGAGAACATCGTAAATCATTTTAAAAAAGTACAGCCGAAAGTAATTATCCACTGGATACATGATGAATGCAATATAGCAAGCTGCTGCAGGAAGTGAGAAAAGAAGCAACAAGAGAAACTTTGTTTTTAATCGTTTCTTGCACACATAATTAAAAACAAAAGGGTGCTATAAAAATATAACATCCAAAATCAAATATCACCCTTTTATTGTTTACCTGTCATGAAAACAGGAAGTTCAAAATAGATCTGTAAAAAATGTGGCACTTCACAAGAAGTAGACACAAACAACATTAGCAGTAATAGTTTTGATGAGAACATGCATGAAATAGGCCAACAGATGAAATGAAACATTAAAGGCTTTTTCCATTTTTTTGAACAAGCTACAAATTGACCAAGCCTTCTTCGACTGGAAGACATAAAAATAACCAGTTTTAAACTAACTTATGTTATTATGTCACAAGTTAAATTATGATCCGATTAACTTTTTGCTGTAGCCTATGGAAAGTACTTTAACATACATTTGTAATGTTTAATATTGGTGTTGTGCAGGATGTTGCTTTAACAAATAGAACATTTTTATGGACTCCCAGTGGCTGATAGTAAAACTTCAACAAATGTAAATGCTAACATTATAGATTTTGGTCCCTGATGGGATTTAAGGCCTGTTAATCTAAACAGAGAATTAATGGTGCTTCCTGGGAAATATAAAGTAATATGCAGCTGGTACACTTTTTTTTATATCAGTGAATTACTCTGCAAAATGTTGACAAAGCAATATAAAGCAACTTTAAGTTGTTCTCTAATTTCAAGCTGCAATTGCCAGAAAGCCTGTCCAACTAAAAATCACATTAGCAGTAATTTTTCTCCTCAAGCCATTAAATTAGTAATTTTCTATAAAGCAGACATCACCATCTGCTACAATTATCCACTTTCTCTTTTCTCAGAAAAGCTCAATACCGTTGTGATACTTGAAAGCAGATCACAGAAAAGGTAGCGAGTGTAGCTAGATTTAGATAGATTTTAAAACACATTCAGTGTTTCTCTATGATTTCATTTTGGACCATCAGAAGCCTGAGGTGTAACATCAGTCCATGTCATTTCATGCGTGATTGGCCTGTTTGCAGACACTGATTGCTCTGTGGAAAGCAGCTTGAATCTCAAACAGAAGCATCCCCCATCATCAATTTTGATGCTTGTCGAAAAAGTCCAAAATCAATGAATAAGAGGTGCTAAAAACTTAACACTCCCTTGTTAAACTACAATTAACATCTGAGTTGCTGAAATTTTAAAATGTGTCGTTACATTTTTCCTAGTGAGATTAACCTCCTAAGTTGTATGGGAAAATTATTTCAGGATATCAGGTTTGTTTATCCAAAATGCAAAAAAAATTTAAAAAAGCCATTTTATCTTACAACATGGGTATTTCAACCAAATTGTGATTCAAAGACCGGAACCTGAATTGTGAGGTCCTTAAAGACTCACAGGCACAGATCTGTCTGTGGGTTTATTCGCAGACAGAATCAAAGAATAAAGATTGATCTCCTTTGCTTTTTCCCAGTGCTCCCAGTACTAAACTCAGAAATACACCGCTCGGTCAGAAACCACCAGTCAGTCAGGAGGAGGGTCTTAGTGCTGTCAATCATTCATAAATGAGAGGAATCAGTATTTGAGACTTTTGTGTGTGCTCACACTTTCCTCTTTACTCCTTGCCAGGCTACAGGGTCTTTCCATCAGCAGAGTCATGAATGCAAAGTCTAGTTAGCATAGCCATAGCATGAAGAATAAATGGTTTTTCTGAAACTTCTTCGCCAGTAGCACATTGAGCAGCGCATACATGATTGGAGTGCCAAGAAGACCTTCATCTTGGCTCTGATTGGTTGTTTTTGCACCAGAAGCAGAGCATTTTTGTAGATCGCTATAGCAGATCAAGGAAGAGGCGGAGGGGGTTGATTTTTCACAGATTGTCTCGTACCATACTGTCACAGCATAGTGACAATTTAACAAATATGTTTTAAAAACATATTTTTTTAAAATATAAGTTACATAGTATAGCTGTAACAACACCTAGTCTGACAAAGGTGTGATCCCTATATGCTTTGTTTGATTTATAGATATATTGTACTATATCAAAATAAAATTCCAATATTTTTTTACTCAAATTCATTTGTAAATTTTTGAAAATTACCTCCATCTTAGAGATACAGTATGTACTGTGCATTCAAATGTACTTCAAGTGAACAGAGCTGCAACAAATTTTTATAAAATAGATATTGGAAGAATTACAGTTCAGTGCCCTTTAATTAAACTCTTCAAAAAGTCTTTAAAAAGAACAACAAAAGAAACGGTCAACATTTGACTGCAGATATCGATCCACAGTCTCCCGGGTGAGCGATCTGCCGTGAAGTTGTTCATACACAATGAACAATCCTTTCGATTTAGCTGACTTGCTGAAACTTCCTGGCAGACACAGTTGAAGGCAAACCTTTTCCACTGCAAAATAAATGAAACATTCTGTACCCTCAATCGGCATTTCAAGAAGACGATTGTATTTCCTTTACGTAAAGAAAAATGAAAGCGCAGAAGGACACGTCTAGACAAATTTTGTCTGATCTGATATTTAAAATTGCCATCTAGCATTTAAGCTCTTATTTGGGCAATTAATAGGCAGAGGGAGTCAAAGTATTTCACTCACACCGAGAACACTGTTGTTCATTCTGTCACTAAAGTCCTAGTCAAAATAAACCCAGATTGCAGCAGACATTTATCAGGCTTCATCTGTGCCTTGTTATGGAGCCGACTGCAAGTTTCTCTATGCAATGACTAACAGAATTAACCAATTGCATAGAGAATTGGTTAATTCTCTATGCAATTAACCAAAACCAAAAGGTTTTGGTTAATTGCAAAACACACATGCAATTTAGAAAAAGAGTTAGGTTTTTTTTTTCTCTGTGTCAATCAGAAAAAGGAGAAGCAGCAGCCATGTTACAACAAAGGACAGCAGAAATAAAACCCAAGAACCACTTGGTTCATTAAGTAACCATTTAGCATTCACAGGCAAATTTATGAAGTCATTTGTGAGAACTAGGTATGCATTCCTCAGTGTTGTTTTATATTGAGGGTCTGCTTTATTTCAACTCATCTAGTCTGAGAAAATCTCAATTGCCTAAACATGATACTGCATATACTGCTGCTGTGGTACTATAAAAATGTATTGCAATGTCCTTTATTTTATAGCTCCATGATCTTGACTAATTAATTTATGCTGAACACGTCTGATAATCTCTCTGCTGCAGCTGAATGTTCTGCTTGAACTGCTCAGCAACAGGTAAAACTACTTTACATCTGTCCTGGAGAGGAGGACATTTTTGCCACATATGTCCATCCATTCATAATTGCTGTGCAAGAAAAATAGATAAATCTTTTTTTTTTTTTTTTTTTTTTAAAAGCCTCCATAGAGACAGAAAATAGGAGTTGTAACTTTTAAAGAGACCCAGATTTTATGTTTAATAAGAAAGGGGGATGGTGGTGGTGGTGGGAAGAATGTTGGGGCAGCTGAAACCATAATCCGCCCTAAGGCAATAAAAGGGTTAGAGCCGGCTAGCTCTGGTTGCACATGCCAAACAGCAGCAAACTCAGGACGAAATTTAACTGCCTGTTGAATTCCCCCTTGGTGCTTTACATGTACTGCACTTTAGAGAAAAAAGCATAAGCGTATGTTAATTTTGTCAACTGCCAACACCTGTAAGAGCTGCTGAAGCATGACTTAAACTCTCCACGCTGCCATCTGAGACCGACAGAGATGCAAGTGTGTGGAGAAGGTGCAACAAAGTCATCTGGCTTCAATCTGCAAAAAGTGACACTTTCAGAACTGTGAGTGTCACACCTCCCTGCATTTGACAGATCACAGACGAATGTAAAGGTGGATTCATTGCAAATTTATGACAACTTTCTTGCCACTCTGCTTTGAAAGTTGGTGGTGTGAGCGTGGATGAAGGGGAGGTGGGGAGAGGTTTGAAATCTTCAATGGGACTCAGGCAACTTTTAATGTAATATTCAACAAACCAGCAGCTTCTGGCTATCCGTGTGGATCGGCGTTTCATTGCTTTCTCTGGTGTACCCCTAAACTGTATTATATCAGAATATCCTTTGGCATCTGTAGTACAGCTGGGAGAGAGAAAAATAAACAAACGAAAGAAGAAAAAGATGTTTTGTTTTTCTCCTCCCAAAGTACCTGTGTGTTACACGGTCATGGCAGCCTAAACTGACTAATGTCAGGATGTTAACAGAAACTGAATTGCTCATGCAACAATACAGAGATTCCACAAGGAGGCGGGAACAACAACAGCAGCTCTCACACCGCTGGCATGAATCTTTGATGGCATGGGAGACACACAGCTTACACCGATGCTCACACACGGCGCCTCAGACGCCGACCACGCACACTCCTCTTCCTCATAAGACTGTCATAACGGATCATTGACTCATAGAAAGACTTCTAAAAATAAAATGTGTTGTTGGCAGGATGGAAAGAAGCTGAAAACTGATCCAACAAGTCATGGCACTGGGAAAATAATTGTGACCAGAAATGAATCATTTTGAATTAATTATCTTGAAACATGGACATCGCACTTGTCCAGAAGTGAGGAAACAAACACCTGTGGATGTGCAAACGTATGCACAGTTCTGAGGGCTAAATGTTCTCTGAAGCAACGGGGGACGGTGTCCCATGTCCAAGACAACAGATCCAGTGAAGGAGAGCCAAGGGATCTGGTTTCTGATTAAACTGACTTTCTGTTCAACATCGACTCGTACTTCTACAAGACAACAACATAATCCCCTGGTTCCTGTTGTCCTTGAAATGTTTAATATCTGAGGAGTAACACACAAAACCTCATAAATGACTTGTAAAAATAATATCACCTTTCTTCAGCGAATTACGTTTAAACTAAAAGGACAACTAGTTTTCTAAATGCTAAAAATATGCTTTGAAAACAATCCACCGGCAAGAAAATGTATTTCACCAAATATTTGTCACTGAAAAGAACAAAGTAAATCAAGAACGAGGAGTCTGTTTGTTTAGAAACTAAACTTCTACACATATATAGTTTACACTACAAACCACTTAGACTAAATGGACAGTTGCTCAGGGCGGCATCAGAAAGTGGTGGGGGAGGCACCCAAGAACTAGCAAAGAGATGCGTCTCATACGTCAGTGGTCTCCTGAGCAAGTTTGCTACTATATGTACATGTAGCAAGTGTGTAAAAATTTTTACATTTCACCCCATTTGAATGAATGAAGATTTTAGTTTATTGCTTGTAAACAATTGAGAATTTTAGTTGGTCTGAAAACATTTTGGTCTCAGTTTGCACCGAGTTGCGCTGGGGAGACGTCTATAAGGGGATACCAGAGCCCAAGAACTGCTGCACTGAAAATATTTTTGTCTTAAACAAAAAGCTTTGTGGTCCTCGTGTGCTGGTTTCTTTTAGCCATTACTGTACACACAACGCAAAGTACACACAACAGACGAGTCAGATGAATGCACGTGTAGTGGAATAAGTTTTTCTTAGTTGTTGTTGCATACTGGGAGATTTCAGTATCTGCTTTCTGCTACCAGTATTTAAAATATGAACATAATATATTAAAGGAGAGCAAAATTTGAACCACAATGTCACGGCTGTACATTACAAATACAGACACCCATATTTTCCGGACTATAGAGCGCACCTCACTATAAGCCGCACCCACAAAACTTTAAAAAAAACAAAAAAAACTGGAAATGTACAAAATAAGCCACTGGTATCTCCACAAGGATGCAGCAGGTCCATGGTTTGGCATCCCCAACACCAAACCATGGATTCGTTAACACCAAACGTAAGTACCGTGGCTATCAGATCGGTAGCCTTCAACTTAAAAGCTGCAACATATGAACTTCTTTGTGTTGTTTCCATGATGGGGGAGTACGAGTTTGAAAGCATTTCTCCATTGTGCCTATAGGAGCATCTTGCTTGTTCTAAATGAAAATCAGCATTTTCTTCTTTGGTTTCCAATTCTGACTTCCGATGATTCACTTCCTGCCAAAGAGCCCTTTTTTGTATCAGTAACAGAGCATAAACACATCAGCTGCTGGCCGCTCATGTAATCTGGCACCAGCTCCAATGACCGAATGAAGTGGAGGAGAAGAGTGAGGCAAGCACTCATAAAGCTAAATTTACTCCAACGCTTTAACCTCAACATCCATACAAATTCTGTTAGACCTTCTGAACTCGGTGAGTCATCAACCTGCAATTAACTATGCAAATGATCAGTGAGTTTTTATCATTGCAAGATCTATGAGGAGCAATGCAAAAGAAGAAAAAGCAAGGTACAGAACTGGTTAGGCTAATGCATATTTACATTAAAGATACATGAGAAATTTTAGGCTATTTTTTCATGTCTGAACATCTTTGAATCTCATTTCACTTAGGAAACCGTTTCTGAATTTATGGAGAAAAAAACTGTCCAAAATGGTAACAGAGTAAAAACAGCTGGAATAATGTAAAAGCTCTAAGTTGAGTACTTTTGTATTTTTGAGAACACGCATAATAATAAACTTTCCAAAATGCAAATGATATATCATGCTTATTTTTTGAACCCATGTCAAGGAGAATTAGACAGATCCAAAAGAAAAATTATAGCACAACCCAGTACTTGAAGGGTGTACCTAATAAAGTGGTCGGTGAGTGTTTCATAGTCAATTGTCTCAGTGCACACAGCGCAGTTTTTTATTTCAAGTTTCAGCCTTGAAACATTTGGCTTAGAGAATGTTTTATATTTTAAAAAATTGTTTCTGTAAAAAATATATAAATAAAATAAAAATGAATAGTAAAAAAAAAAAAGAAACTACAAAGATATAATTTAGCATGTCCGTTTCTTTTCACTCTTGTACTGCGTTCAAACTTAACAATTACCAATACTTAATTTAGATACACCTCTTAGAAGTGTCTGTCCGATCAATGTCCATTCATAGAGACATCTTGTCTGTAAAAAAGAATCACCTGTTAAAAGGGATTCTTCTTTGTGAAGTTTCAGCATTTAAAATTTCCAACTCCTTAAGTGATGAAAGAATAATACTGACAAAAATGGGCAAAAAGAAGGTCTCGAGCATTGTTATACTAGAAACATGATTTGCTGCTCAAATGAACCAAGTCACTGAAGTGTAGCAATCTCTATTCTGGTAAGGTGGCCTCTGCATGGAAAGGATGTTTCCCTCCTAAGAGCATTAATTGAGTCTCGACACTGTTTTACTTCTGATTGAGAATCAGTTCCCAGCAAGCTAATCTGAAACAAAACAAAATTATAATCCTGGACAAACAAAGTTTCTCTGCCTCTTATCTTTCCCATGAATGACTTCATGGTGATTGGAGCAGTAGAGAATAAACCTCGCCCCAGAGAACGTGAGCTTTCATCCTCTTGCCGTTGCCACAGCGGGCATCTCTTCACTGAAATCTACGTTCGGTTCGTATTGTGTCCTATTTAGTGGTCCATACAAGAAGAGTCTGTCCCACTTCCTGTTTTGTGTTGACTCGTTGCTGTGCTGATCTGAGAAGGGGAGTAATTAAACATGAAGGACCCAGGAGGAAGCACGATGCCTGCCTATGTATAACTGAAACAATTTAGCAGTGTGCAGTATCATTTTCTGACAACAGTAAACAAACCAGTTTGATCTCTTGTTTTTGGTCCCAGAAAGCTATTCTGCTTGACAGCTGAACTGACCTAGTCTGATTTCTGAATTTAGATAAGGAATTGGTCAGAGACTGCTGCAAATGGGCCAGGGATGCAATCACAAATAGTCCTTTAAAGTAGGACACTAACCAATGGATTTGATTCTTCAGGCAGTTTTGATGCTCTAAAGGTCAAAGTGCAGCAGAATTAACACAACAACAGGTCACTGTAAATGTAATCTCAAACAGGACGCAGCCAAAATTTAGCTCTGAATTCAAAATGTGTTTTCCTAACAAGCAGCTACAAAAAGTGTTTTAGTGGTGGGAGATAAGATGTAGTTTTACGTGCATCTCAGTGCGAGCGAGGATGATATCAAGTCAATTTACCCTGGTTGATTTTCTAATCTCAGGATTGTCCAAAAGGAGAAACTGAACAGTTTATGATTAACAACACGTACAGTATAAGTGTCACTGGGAGATAGATGAGCAAGAAACGCAGCCAACACACTGTGCTAAAGAGAAAATGACTTTGACAAGAGCGACACAGGCTGATACAAAATGCAAGTTGTCAAAAAAAAAAGACGATTTTTTAAAGAAAAAACATGAAAAATCGTATAACTATGGCTGCAAAATTTTAAGAAAATGTTTAATTGTGAAACTGCTGCTAAAAATTCCCACACAAATGTTCCTAACACTTTATCATTACACAATGTTCCACCACTCTCTGTGAGCTACAGCAGCTCAGCTGCTAAAAACCAGAGCAACATGAGATGGTCCAACTGGCAAAATATAGTATAATATTAAAATGCACAGTGTGATTGCCTGATTATCTGTTACTACAAAGTGTAGCATTCTACCAAATGTTGAATCCAACTCATCCTTTGCTGTATTGCTCATAATGATGACAACTTAAATTCAATATGTTGTGCAATTCTACACATTATGTTTTCACCCTGAGTCAAAAGAAAAAACAGCTGGTGATGATCTGCCACCGTCAACCTTTCCAGGATCAATTCGCTTTAACAAGTAATTTTCCTCCTTCTAGTCATAATCTAAACAAAATGTGAGTGAGTCTCCAATAAATAATAAATACCAGACTGTATTTGCTATGAGTTAGTTTGGTGTGTCTAGAGGTAATATGCCATGTTTAATAACACCTTGATGTGGGCTTTGGACCAAATGCAACATAACCAGAACAAAGTATGTAGCACCACATTTTCAGAAAACAATATACAGATGAAATAAGTTATAGGCGAGATTTGGCACTGAAAATAGTAAAGTTCATAGGGTCAAGTACGTTTGAATACAAAATGGATATTCCTTAAGGGATCTGCAGCAGCCACATGGTTGTAATGTTTCTCCTGACTAATGTGGTGTCCAAGCTGGTGAGATTTTTCCCCATCATTCCAAATATCATGCAAGACCACCTTATACTTTCTTGCCTTCAGATGGAAATGCAAAACTGAGTTAATTTATCAAGCCAATTTCCACTTCAGTCGGCAGAGGGGCAAAGTTTCTCCAAGCAGGTAACGTTTTAATTTAAAGCATCGTTTTTGGACAAATTGGACTTTTTTAGATTCAGTTCTTCATACAATCATTGGCTGGATTTTTCAGAAAGGGGGGGAAAGGGTAATTGGACGCATCCTTTTAAAAATGTCTGCGGGGGATCATTAACTCACATTAATATGAAACACTTTTAGGGATATCTGGGCTCTGTTGGGACAGTTCTGCCGCAGCCTCTTAAAAAACCCACTTCACTCAGTCTTCATGAATTTAATGATTTGATGCGACCTACAACAGATGCCAGAGGGACTGTTGACATTTAACCGGCTTCATATTATAAGTGGAAAAATGAACATAAGTAGCTCAATAGCAGAAGATGAAGAGAGAGAAACAGCAAAGTTTCCCTTAAGTAGCGAGAACAGACCAAAGTTTCATGTGGATGAAACTGCTGGCCTCTGAAACGCCTCCATCTGTACCAGAGCTGCTCCTGACCCGCTTAGACCCTCAGCGGAACGTCACCGACCTTTAATGTGCTCGTTCACGACGCTCTCCAGACGCTCCAAGCGCTCCATAATCCTCAGCGTTTCTCCTTTGCCGTCCTCCTCCAACTTTCTGTCCGTCTCCCCGCCGCCGCCGCCGATCTCCGCAACTTTGCCCCCGGTGTTGGCCACGTAGTTGGTGATCCAGCCGACGTACAGCAGGCACACGATGTTGGTCATGCCGCTCAGGATCACGCACGTCGACACCAAAGTTTTAGTTCTCCTTGTGCACAACATCGCGACATCCCTCCACGGGCTCCCTGCGCGCCGGCAGGTGGATTGGGCGGACGACGCGCCCGGGGTGAATGTGTGCAAACGCGCAGCTCAGCTCGTCTCCCCTCTCTGCTGCATGGACAGAAGGCTCCAAATGCGTTCGGCGGACGCAATGAAACTCATCCGACTATGATTCAGAGGGAGCCCACGCTGTGCAGCCGGAGAGCCACGCTGCGCTCAGCCGCTGCAAAGATGTGAAACACAAGCCAGCAAATCCCCACTGTTGCCTCCCGTCGGGCCAATCGCAGCAGAGGGGGCGGGATCTGCCGGCCTCTGCCGGCCCCCCACACAGCTGGAGCGCACTGATGAAGGCGCAGGGGTAGGAGGGTAATGTATGGACGCAGAAAGGCAATCGACCCGGGCAGATACGGAACTCCTGGATGCAGTTCAGACAGAGTGCGGTGAGTGGGTTTAAAGGTAACAGGTGGCTTGTGGGAAGCGCAAAAGTACAGGAACATCTGATCACATGAAAATATTGTAGAAAAGTTCAATACTTTCTCTCTTTTACATATTCACCACTGTTGATCTGAATAATGTATGTCACAGTAGATATGAAGCAAAAATGTAATTATTCTAATCGGTAAAATAGAAATGTGAAGGTAATGTGCTCTGCGTTATAGCTAACAACCTCAGAGACTGTTAAAGTCACAGTCATCATGCAGACACACAGCCTGTATAAGGAGAGTAAGCAACAAAATGTCATTGCTAAAGAAGCTGGCCAGTCGAAGAGCATGGTAACGGAAAGTTGAGTGGAAGGAAAAATGTGGTAATAAAAAAAAAAAGGAGTGCATGCAACAAAGAGTATAGCAGCCTTGAGAAGATTGTGTGACAAAGTTTTTTTCAAGAGTTTGGGAAAATTCGCTTGGTGCACACTGCAGCAGGAGTACTTCAAGACCCAGCTAACACAAGTATTAAAGTATTTTTCACCAGATATTGTAATTTTTTTGAATGGCAAATGAATGTACAGTTTACTTCGTTTTTGTACTTTTTTTCAGGCTGGTTCTCCACCAGCAGCTACTATTGAAATCGACCTTTATAAGTCATTAAAATTCTAGATCTCTACATACTTAAAGGCTTACAGTAAAAGCCTTCTCCACATTTTCTCCCAGCTCTTATTTAGTAGTAGAACCTTCTGATATGAAATCCATTTATACATTTTGAAATACAAAATACAACGCAGGATGTTGTATTTTAAATTAAAAGAAAAAAAAAATATTCAGACTTGGACATATAGTTTTGATTTACTTGGGAGAGGCTGATGAAGTTTTTTTTTTTTGTTTTTTTTTTATCTGACAGACAACAAGACGTTCTTTGTTTTATGGAACCCGATTCTCATTCTGTCCTGTCAAACAAAAGTTATGTTTTTCTGGCTTCATTGGACAAGCTTTGCCTTCTCATTTGCATCTTCCCCTCCTTCCTGAGACTTTTCCCGAGCACACACTCGCCGACTGTATATTTGTGATCTGACCACCCAAAGAGATTACCTGAGAGCAAGAGAAACTTCAGAGCTTTACACCACTAGCAGATGGATCTTGCAGTTAGGCCCTCCAGGCTGCTGCTTTCATCTTTGTCTTTCATCCGTTGCTCCGCCGATCAGACAGAAAATCCTCGCAGATTCTCACACGTGGCAGAGAATCGAGAAACTCGCCATTCACCCAAGAGCGCCCTTGCATATTCTGCCACTTCGCCCTGAGTGTAAATAATGCATTAGGTGTGAAATATTAAGGCTCTCTGCGCTTTGCTTTTTTTTTTTTCTCTCCAAATCTCATCTGACCAGCTAACTGTCAGTTTGTCTGCTCCTTTTCTGTTTTGCTGCATTTTCATTTTGGCCAGATATGTCAGGCAAAAAAAGATTACAGATTTTTTTTGTGCTTGAAGTAAAAGGAAAAAAAAACAAACTAACATGATCTTGTAAATATGCACACTTTAATAAGCAGCAATCAGAGTGGAAAAAATGATTACCAGGGTCTTCATCAAACTAAAAGTGAGTTTTTTAGTTTGAATCTTCTGCAGAAAATTTCCCTTGCGAATTTTTCACAGGTTTTTGTTTGATGAAATAAAAAGATTTCCTTCAAGAAAACAAAAAAAGCACATTGTAAAAATGCTCTGCATAATGTCAACTAGTAACTTACAGATAAACTAGTACTTATAGGTAAAAGTATTAAATAGAAAAAAAAGTTTAAGCAGCTGAATCTGATGGAGGCAAATCTAGTCTGAATAATTTTTTATTGAACACAGTTTTTTTTTTTTTTATTTGCAGAGAAATAATTAAATTTTTATTCCCAGAACTCTTTCTCCGGTCTTTGATATTGCTTGGACTATTGGATCATTTGAACACTTAATGAAAAGGGAGCGAATGAACAAGAATATCCCAAACTGGTAGAGCTTTGATCAAACAACTCACAGCCATCTAGAGTGAAGCCAAGACCACATAATCTGTTTTGAAGAAAAGTCAGAAAGCTGGACTTTAAAAATCAAACTATGTTAATGAGAGGGAAGACTGAACAGAAGGATATCTGGGAATTTAAAAATTCCCAGTCCCAGCCCCAGCCAACTCCAACCCCAGCCCCAACCCCAGTCCCAGCCACAACCCCAGTCCCAAACCCAACCCTAGCCCCAGCCACAGCCCTAACCCCAGTCCAAAACCCAACCCCACCCCAACCCCAGCCCCAACCCCAACCCCAACCCCAGCCCCAACCCCAACCCAAGCCCAGCCAACCCTCCGTCCGAAACTGGGGCTGGGGTCTCCAAACGGTCTCCAAACTCCACATGGTCTCCAAACTCATTTCAGATAGGCAAAGACCGAACTTTGCACAAAATTTGAACTGATTGGTTAAACATCGACATGTTGTTGGATTTACAAGGATGGTTATACAAGCCACAATGCAAAACCTTCGACTTAAAAGTAAGCAATAGACAGTAAATCTGTCGAGTAAATGTGGCAGAACAGAGAGTGCAATGTTTTCTCTGGGAATGTAACAGAGCAGAAACATACAGAAAAAGACAAACATTACACTAAACTAGATTTCTTGATTAAATGAGCTGTTAATTTGCAACACTGTATGTCTTGACACGAATCACTTAAATAATGACTGAATCCTTTTTTGTGTAATTCTGTAAAATTTCTATTGCTTTAGGATCTGTAAAATAAGAAGTATTTGTTTCCTAGAAGCGTATGCAGGGAGTCGCTATCGCCTCCAAATCTAAAATCGTAAGAGCAATATTGATTTGGATTTCAACACAATGACAAACTCATCCATTGTCTTACACTCTTATCCCTAATATGGTGGTGAAGGGTGCTGGTGCCCATGTCCAGCGGCCAACAGGTGAGAGGCGGTGTCACCCGAGACAGATCACCAGTCCATCGCAGACACGCCCACATATGACAGAAGAGTTGTCTCCATTTATGAAGAAGCAATGCATTTCCATCTTCAGCTCAGGTATTTTTTATTTGGATGATAATGGCTTGCAGTGAACGAAAATCCTAAATTCAGCTGCTAAAACGCACTGAACCAGCACCAGAAGATAAATAAGGAAACAATAAATCTTCATAGGAAGAATGTATATTTTAAGACAGACACAATCTTTTAAAGGTTACCTTCACATTTAGCTTGCTTGTCTTATTGTCTATTGCAAATGTGCAAAAACTCATTCTAGAAGGGCTTTTTTTTCCTATTCACTATCCATATTTTTCCGCATGCAGCTGCCTGACTTTACCTGATTCTTGAGTTCAACTGTGCAACGTGATCTACAGTCATGTGATTCTGTTGTTAAGTTTGCTGAAAAGCAGGAGCTTTCGCTGCAGCACAGATCTGGATCTCTGGTGAAATGAAAGATAATTGCAGAGGAGGAACTGTCAAAATTTCCTTTCCATTTTGGCATGACATCTCAGTTTCATAGCAGCGGATGCCATTTCTCTGAATGGCTCTGACAATATAGAGCTGATTATGTGGGGCCATGCCCGAGTGCAACAAGGGCTTAATTAAATCAGTTTGTGAGTGGATCAATTGAAAAGCCCTCTGTGGTGAAAAGCGTTTGCTCTGACAGAAAGGATGAGAGCTGCAGCCCCCTGTGCAGCAAGCTAATAACCTTATAAGCTCAGATGAATGACAAAGAAGAACTGAAGCATGAAGGTTGTACGATGAAAGTACCAAACTTTTTCTTCACTTTAGGAAGTTGGTTTTTCTTTCATTAGCATCTGGGATTGACCATCACAACTTGGTAAAAAGTCTGACTTTATTGGAGCTAAAAATGTGTAGTTTTGTGTTTAAACACGTTATTACTGAATCTGCTGAATGGAAAAAGGCAGCATCTCTGCAATCACATTTCTTCTTTGTAACTTGCTGCACTTTACATCAAATGCATTTGCTTCCACTGGAGGTTTGCTAAGGATTTAATGGTCCTTTTGGGCTCTTAGGTTCTTCACAGACTAAAACTAATAATAATAATTATCTTTTGTTTCATTACCAAAACAGCATGATTGCACAGATGTGCAACTGCGCATGTGAATTATTTTGACTACACCATAAAACAGTGCCAGCTGTGCAAACCCTGTCAAATTTTACTCCTATGAATCTTACTTATGAATGAAGCAGCATCAAAATACATAGAAAGGTATTTAGCTCTCAAGCATGGCTGCTGGATAATGAATTTTGTATAAGAAATTAGATTTTTTTTAATGTACTTTACCATATCTTGATTGGCCATGTTTGTTCTTGTCTCAATCTGTCAAACTTTGGTTTTCTTTGACCCATTTCTCTCTAGGGAAATTATTTTCCACAGCATTTTCTCATTATCTCTTCCCTGAGTTACATATATTTTTCAGTTACTCAAATGTGTACTGTGATGATTCTCTTAAAATTAAACCTAAATTATTTCAAAACAAAAATCTTTAGATTGCTGCGACAGTCTTTTTTGTACTTCAATTCTTGTTTTTAGAGTTGTTGACACCGTTTCTTTAAATACATGGAGCTCTTGAGTGTTTAAAAGTGTTTTCACACTTTTAATTGACTTCAGAACAAAAAGCACTATTTAACACTTTAAATCAATAGATCCCAAATCAACAACCAGACCCATCTGTTGATCACAGTCAGAGCAAATTATTATGACCAGCTCTTTTCTAAATCAGACAAGTTACAGTCCAGGAATGTCATACTTTAAATTTCAAATTGAACTAAGGATCTGTTTCTGTGTTCACACAGTTTGTAGCTGTAATCTGTGGCTCAACAACTAATACTTTAAATTTAATACTTCAGATGGTGACCAACTTACCAGCACACATCTGACATTGATATTCCGAAGTAGATGAACATCAATTTTATTAACCTTTTGGTGGGAAATGCCTGATGCCAGCACTGATATAACAAAGCTGGCATCAGGTACACATGGATGGTACATATCTTTACAAATAATTAAAAGACAATTGACAGAGAGAAGATATTGAGAAATGACAGTGGTGGGGTTTGATGAAATGATGAAAATAACTTGTAATGACTTGCAGTGAAGAGGTGGTGAGGAAGACGCTGAGGACCCAGGTTGGAGTGAAGAAGTGATGATTTAGGCGAGGCGAGACAGATTCGACAAGGACCCGAAAAAGAACAAGAAACACGGGTAGATTTAAATACACAGGGAGATAATCAAGGGAAACATGAAACAGGTGTAACTAATCAAAGGCGATACAGGACAGCAGAGACTCCACAGAACACAGAAATCTAAATAAACGCACAGAAACAACCAAATCCTTACAGTTCCCCTTAAACCACAATCAGACAACCCGAGTTGGACAGATTGACAGAGTATCTGCTGATAAATATACTTCCTATTTGAAATCTAACTTTGTGGCTCCAGAAAACATTAATCTCCTTGATGAATGCTTGCTTCTATAGAATGATCCATGTTTGATTGCACACAAGATAGTCAAAAGTAGAAAAAAAAATATATGTTTAAAGATGTTTCTGCTGACTTGATGGCAAATTAATCTAAAAAAAAAAAAACAACCAAAAAAACCCCCGTTTTGATCCATAGGAACTAAAAATTGAGTAAGCCTGAATTGTTTATTTTTGACATTTAAAAAAAAAATAGTTCAATATGCTGCTGAGTAAGGTAAAAACCCTTGCTGTAGCCTTTAAAATATAGGATACCTTGAAGATAAGCATTCAATCTTTGTTGAAGGCCAAGCTAATGGGAAGAATAGGTAGTCACCATGGTGACAGGCACAAAGACGGTGTGAAATCTAATAAGTATATGAAACTATAGGCTTGACAAGCAGGAACTAATAGATACTCAGTCACAGCAAGAGCAAAGAGAGAAAAAAAGACCAAGAAAAACAGAAAGGCTGATCATCAGGCGAAGATGATCACCTGATGATCATCTTCATCAGGCTGTCCAATAGCTCTCTTTGTCTCCTCAGTGAGGTAGCTGCACACTGAGACAGCAGGCCAACCTCTACTTCCAATAGAGATCCCCTGGGAAGAGACACAAACTCACATCCAGATACCACAATCATGACACATCAATCTTCTGTCATAAATCTGTGTGGATAAAAAAACGACGCCACTTTTTGAAATGTCATAGTAATTTTAAACTGATTGATCTTTCTGACACACACCAGATTTTCAGGCACGGTAGACAACATTTTTACAGGGTTAGATCTTAGGAAAGTCATTATTCTGAGCCTGCTTTACTCTTTCCAAAACCAGTTTTGATCTTCGAATCATTCTGTTGTCTCGGCTGAACTGGTGCAAATATATTTTGAGACACAGTAATATTATGAAAATGCTTGATCAGATATTTCTGTGTCTAATACGCACAGATGGTGCACAAACTGAAGAACCCCGAGAGATTTTAAGGAAGACAAAGCAAGACGAATAACGAGTCAGTTTGCCACAAATTTGATTTTCAAAGAATTTAAAGCTGTTCAGTCTGGAACACTGAATTCAGCTAACAAAGTTAAAACAGTGAACTATTTTAATTAATTCCGTCTTATTTTTTTGTTTTGATGTAGATGAATTAGTAAAGCAACTCATAAATCATCATAAAATGTAGTGCAGAGGTTGGCAACCAACATATGGTGGATTACTGGGGTGAGATACAGAAATAGGTGCCAAAGTCCAACAATGCTGTCTGTCACCTCCTCTAGGTTTGTGTCTGTCTTGCAGTTCAAACAACGGTGTTTCGTCAACAACAAACACCGTCGTAATCAGACTCGATGCACAAACTGGTGTTAAGTTTCTAAGAGCTTTTTAACTCTTTGTGATCTTTGTCCACAACAAAACAATATTTTAAAGCTCCCAAGGCATTTTTAAAAAAATGGATTGCAGAGTAAAAATTTCACTCTTGTCTTTTCACATGGACAGCAAAAATTCATCTTCTGTGAAAACCCTTAGGCATGAGCCCAACCTCTAGCTTGACCTGTAACTCCATACAAGTCATATAAAAAACCACAACAATGACGGTGTCATACGTGTTTGTGGTGGTTTTCCAGCTCTACAAAAGACGCCACGCATGTTTTGTTTGCTTGACATGTTTAGCGCCACCTGCTGGTCTGGGAGAGTTCTCTGTGTTTCTGTGTGGATGAAAGCGTTACTGAAAATGGTCTCATAGGGACACAAATGTTTTTGAAAATAGCAACCTGTTTCAGAAAAAAAAAGCAACACTGTGTGGAAAGGGCTTCAGAAATGCATTCAATGCTTTCAGAAGGCAGCCATGCAGAGTAAAGCTGAAGGAAAGTGCCTTCATTTTCCTTCAGCTTCTTATCTTTTGTTAAAACTAAAGAGGACTAATTTAAGTTTTTAACCCTCATTAACTCTTGTTGACATGTTGACACGGCCTAATAACATTCATTCAACACCAGCGCACGACTTCAAGGAATGCATGAGTAAGATGACTTAAATTAATTACTGATTAATCAGTCTATTCATCTCACTTATCTTTATCTCATGACTGAAAAACACAGTCTGGTTTCCTATTAGTCTCCCAAATGACTCGCTCTGAAGTGAATATGCACGTACCATTTGCATTCATCCAAACTTTCTTTATTTGATATCTAAGGGGAATCAAGAGGTTTGGCACCAGTGCATGAAAAAATGCTTTTATTTCAAGGCTTTTTTAAAATAATAAAAAAAAAAACATCTTGTAGAATGTGTTGCATAAATGATCATAACAAATGACAGAATTCCTACAATTGGAAGTTAACATAAAACAATGAAGTGGCAGTTTTACTCTAGATGGAACAAATCTCATTAACTATTGATAGAAATACATTATATCCTCTGTTTTCCTTTCTTTCTTTTATCTTTTCCCATTTTTCGTTTGCTCAGAAAGTGTTAGATACAGATATGCTTGGCTTGTGGCCCGAATTACCACGAATCTATGTGAATATGTTTATCTGTGCTGTGCTGCTGTACGAATTTGTGTTGTTATGCATGTCACCCCTCACTCTCCTCCTCATCGGAGCTGCAGAGTGGTTACCTGCACAAACCTTCCTCCCATTCATCCTTATTTCTGAATCTGTCTTGTCGTTCTGGGTTCTGTGGATACAATCTGACTGGCGGGAAGAAGTAAACGGCTTTAGCCTTTACCTTAAAAGAATCGGTCTCGCTGTCGTAGCGACTTTTTCCTCATAAATGTCACAGACAGACCTCAAAACAAGCCTTGTGGTGTTCTGTTAAACGGTCTCCAAATCATCTCTTCACCCTATGACAACAGAAAGCAAAGATGGATTTTGTGAAATAAAAATGCTTCGGGGCAGATCACCCGGCGATCTGACCTTTATAGCCTCAATAAACACTATACTTAACTGGAGCTCAGATCTTAAAAAATATATTTTCTAACAATACAAGTTAGCAATAAAATCCATCAACAAATGCTTTAGATATTTCTGAATGCATACTTCAGTTTAAATGTGTTATGTATTACGCTGTTAGTTCCCCTCATGCCATCGCATTTCAATTTACAGTTTCTTTTTTTTTAGTGCTACAGCCCTGCCCATGCGTTAAATTACTTCTAGCAGTAGCACTCTCTTGGGCACTAAGTATGTTCTTCCAGCTGTAACAGAATATTCTTCCTTCAGACCTAAATATGCTTTAAACCACAGAGTTGAGAGTTCATATCTAAAATGGATCCAATTTTTACTCCTTATAATTAATATACACAGAGCTTCAAAGATAATTTACGACTGAATAAAAATCGACTTCGGAGGTTGTCACTCCTACTTGAATATGAAGTCATTGTTACAGACGGCCTCTGTGTTTGTCGACAGAATCATCATTTCCACTCCAGCTACATAAAAATGAACAAAGAAAATGGAAAAATTATATGTGAAATCTTTAGAAAGCTTAGTTTTAGTGTACTCATGTGAATTTCAGAAGTGACATTTTAGTGAAGCAATAGTCAAACCTTGCTATTCCTGGTGTCTGTAATTGTTTGCAGAGTCATCTTGGCTGTTTCTAAGACGTCTTGTGACCTGCAGTTATGTATTTCTTGTTATTTTGGTTTGTATTTTTTATTGTTGTGGGTTGTTAATTCTTCCCAAAGTCTTGCCCATTTCTAGCCTTGTAACCATCTTCCTATTTTTTACCAGACTCCTCTGTTTGTGACCAGTCTCATCCATGCTCCTTCTTGCCTCCAGTGGGACTTTGTATATTGTAGTTACTACTAGAAACGACTGCCTCCTTTCTGTCTTCTCTCAAGTTAGCAAACACTTGTAGTGAGACACCTTCAGTGAAGCCACCAAAAGAGCTGAATCACATCTCTCGACTGCAGAATCTCCAGAGAATGCTGCAGCGAACCCCAGACAACCCGTAACTCATTTGCACGACGGCGCTGGGCTTAATCCCTTATGGAATTTCATTCAGAATGTGTCACAGCTGGCTGAGCCCAGTGTTGACCCCTGCAGATTTTTCTTTCTGTTCCTCACACTTTGCCTGCATAAAAACGGTCTAACTCATCTAAACTCGTTGGTCTTTTTTGGAAATGCTGAACATGTGATTTCTTTTTCTTTCTCATCAGACAGACAAATGAATGCGGCGCTCCTCTTCTCTTTATTTTCAGTCAGAAACGTCCCTTGTTCGGCTCCCCAGGCCCTGACGACGACAGCCGCTGTGTGTCAGAAGAGATGCACTTTAGAGCCTTGGAGAAAGACTGACTCAGTTCAACATAAAGCGCTCTCTCCCTCGCCATCTGTTTTTAAAAACTCTTCCTACTTTCATTAGTGTCCTCCATTCACTGCAACAGGACTTCCGGATAAAGAGAGGCACTCCCAGGGATGTAGCTCATTAACGACACGTATTGATGTTTCTAGTCTCAGAAGACAGCAAATCAAAAATCCATTAATGATGTGAAGATCAAGCTGACCATTTCAAAGATTCTGTCTCAGTGAGTTATTTGTTTCCGAAGCTCGATTATCTCATTAGGATTTGACCGTTTTTTTGTTTTTTTAACCATAAATAAAGACATTCTCTTGAGTATGCCAAATAAATCAGATGAACAATGTCTAAGTCCAGTACCTCCTTTGAATTTTTTTCTCTTTTCAAAAGTTTCCCATTACCTTGAAATCCTGATTGAAACAAAAGGAGCTGCACATAACGGTCTTAGTCATCTCGCAGTTCGACACATCCTCAAGCACTTTCCTGCAAGACAAGAGACATTATTGCTGAAGTGTGTCCCAGGTCTGTGCCAAGATCTTTTTTATGTTGCAAAGTCCCTAGAAGGAATCCCGGAGGCATGCTTGACAGATGCTTCAACCGCTGCAGTTGTTTCTTTTGATGTGGAAGGGAACCAGTTTTATACGGAGGATCACTTCTCTCCTTATCTGTCCTGACTGACAGTTTTATCTTTCCTAAGATGTGGTGTTACACCACCCAAAGTTTAAAACTGCGAGTTTAATATGGAGTTTGATGCTTTGTATTTTAAAAGGGAAAATGTGTGACTTTTCTTTGGCGTGCACAGGAAGTTCAAGAACACAAAGGAATCGATTTATGATATTCTTCCTCCTTCACATCCAATTATAGCAAAAAGTCAGAGGTGCATTTTCTTTTCAACAACTTCACAAATAAAATAAGAATGTGGATGTTTAAACATCTCGCTACGGCATCTTCACATAATGAACGTCCTTATGAAAAAGTATTTTAGCAGTTCAATTAAACTAAACATTTTAATAAATGTAGGCTTAATTAAAAGTATGCTTAATGCATGCTCAAAAGTTGTTATTATCAAGAGGCATTTTTAATCTCATACACAAGTCTCTGTGGGAAACCTTTGAAAGCATCATTCTAATTGAATATGGCCACTCAAGACAAATTATGTTAATGGAATGTTTTTGGGGGATTTTTTTAACCAAAATCAGGTAATTCTTAATTAGTGCTAAAAAAAAAAATAACATAATTGTTCAAGTTAATTATCTCAGATTGAATCTATAGAAGTGTTTCTGTGAATACTTGGAGGATAATGGTGGTTTGCATGGTAAGAAAATCTGAGTTTTAAGCCACGAGTCCATTGGCTTAAAACTTCTGTAGACGTTTGATTTCCTAAATCAGTGGTTTCCCATCAATGCTGACTGTGTACAGAAAAGGTAGCTGCATTAACACTCAGTTTGTAGCACACATTAAAATACATAGCACTAAACATATTCTATTAGTGAAGGTGTTGCCACAGTACTTTATTGTACAAAATACCAAGAAATGCATTTATTCCAAATTGTTATAAGCCTTGTGACAAGGCTTAAATAAATCAGTAGTTTTTCACAGTTGGACCATTTCCAGATCTGACTTCCAGAGAAAATAGATGCATGGACATTATTAAGCAAGACACTCAAAAGGCAACTTAGTCTTTGTAGGGAGCAGAATTTAACATCTGACTAGTTAATGACAGAAATTATTTGCAATATCTTTGAAGCACGCACTCTTGTGAACATTTCTAAATATAATCCACTGGGACGCGCACTCAAGCATTTAATTTACTTGACAACCTGAAAACGTTAGCTTTCCTCTCCCGCTAAAGCGGACTTTAACAGATAAAACCGAGGCTTGAGATTTGATTCCAAGACCTTCAGCGGCCTGTGAGGAGCCAATATCCCCACAATGCTCTGCTAATGTCATCACTCTGACCCACCGAGGCTTTGCTATGGAGGTCAGCAACAGCAAGGTACACAAGGAATCGCTGTTTATTACTGCAGCCAGCCAGTTGGCAAAGAAGCAAAAAATGTAGGCATTATATATTTTTGGGCTCAGTGCAAATGCCGGCCCAGGTTCATGTTGGGTTATCAGAAGTTGTAAACAGGACTTTAAAAAGAGGCCGTCGAAGTCATGTCAGGAATACAAAACAAGTTCACTGTAATTTGTGACTGAAAGTCTGATAGTAGAACAATATTAATATAATGCTTGTCAGAGATCACAAAATAAAAGAAAATCAAGGTTGTTGGACTTGTTTTGTTTGTCGTTCTTGGACAATATCCTCACAAATATCAATATGTAATTGATATTTAGTAGATTGATATTACTATTCTGCTCGTCATGTTTCTGGTGGAGAAGCTCTCTCCTGTCCCCTCTAGGCCAATGTATGTATGGCAGATTGTGTGTTTATTGAATCACAAGGAAAATGTTCAAATGTTTCTTGGTGATGATTACCAACTACTTTAACCAACCCACGTGTTAAATTTTAGTTCAACTGATGTAAGTAGTTTTGAATAGCATGGATAACATTCTCTTCTTTTTTGCTGTTTTAGAAATGGGTTTGAACAGAGTCCTTATGATGTATCTTATCTGCAGTAGTTAGCAGGATCAAGGTAAGAAGTAAATACAGAACATGATAATTATGATGCACAAACCTGATATGTATGTTGTACAAATATTGTATAAACGTGATCATTAAATCATATGAATGTGATAATTGTTGTTTTGATAGTTTTCAAAAACTATTTTTTCTTTGTGACAGCAATACGTTTCCGAGGAGGAGAATAAAGGAGAAAAATTCTCTTATTTTTTTTCTAGCTGAAGCCAGATTCATGTAAAGAATAAATTCTGGAAACAAAACTTTCACAAAAATGTTCCAACCATTCTACATGATGCAATTTCATACTTCCTCAATTTGGCCCAGTGACAGTGTGTGTCAGTAGCCTTCAAGTGTCAGGGACATGGGCAGCAGGGTCCTTAAAAATAGTCTCACCATTATGACACTGATGATGGGGTTGTCTCCAAACATCAACGTACAGGTCTCGTTAACACTGTGATTGCTCCTTTACCTTTACCATCTAACATGAAACCATTAACAGCAGCATGGCCAACAACACATTTCCTTTGGACATTTCAAATTTATGTGACTAACCTTTTTCAGCGATACATGACTGTGACTTACATTAAAGTCACAGTCTTAGTAACTGTTTTAGTTACTTTCAGCAGCTGCTAGCAACAACAACAACGCTCTGCCTGTGAACATCATATTGATCTATGCCAATACTGTAATACTGCAAGTTATTTTATAATGATTACATCAACGATGTGTCTCCACTTACCTGGTTGAACTGAAAGTGAGATTGTTTAATAGTACAAAAAAAACTTTAGCAATTTGTGCGTGTTTTCGTATGTTTCTATTGTCTGGAAAACTATAAGTAGGATTTTTTATTCACACCAGTAACCAAGCAGAACTTGACTCTGTCAGAGATCAAATAAGCTTTTTTTCTCTCTCTCTCTTTTTTTTACATCGGGTGTGCATCTTTATTTGGTGGTTCAGTCATCCAGTCTCAGAGTAGCAGTTCAGTGAAGACGTCTTGAGTTGGCAACATGTTTTTGATGTCAGAGGTCAGAGGAGAAATTCCTCACTGGTTCAGGATGAGAAAGGCAACAGTTGCTCAGTCAACCACTGGGTACAGCTAAAGTATGCCGCTGTGTGAAAGGACAACATGCCAAACTTTAAAACAGACGGCGACAGCAGCAGTAAATTTGACCTGACTTCAGTCAAAGGGAAGACGGGTTGAACCCAGAACTAGCAAGGCCTCAAATTATTCCTAATAATGTAGGCGGTAAGCACACCTTGCACTCTAAAAGAAAAAGAGAAATTTCATAAAACGAACCAAGCTCTTGTTACATGAACTCTACAGGATGCAGATTGAATCTACTTCTACCTCTCAGCCAATCAGTCTGAAATCTGAGCTGTAAATGCGTTCAGCAATCACTTAAAGAATTTCCACAGAAATGATCATTAATGGGCCATGAGATTCTAGTAGGGACATTTTTGTCATTATCTTAGAGCTCTGCCTCTTTCTTTGTCTATTGTAAAATAAATTGCAATGTAAGTTGATGAGGAGACATTTCTATCAAGGGTATTTCTGCGAACCGACCAAATTCAATCATTTCCTCCTGCCCCCCATTGGCCAGTTCACCCATGCATTACAGGAAATGCATGGGTCACTCACCACAAGCAAGAACAGATGGGAATGCTTTCACATCAACCTGTCTGGGAACAGTGGCCGACGAAGACCTGCTAATGTTAAAATTAGAGGGATAGAAGATGTTGCAATAACAACATAACAGTTAAAGAATATGAAAGAATGAGTGGAGGGACAACACAACATACAAAAAAAGCAAAGTATGACACATTTTTGCGTATAAATATGAACTAAATTCATATTTGCACAGATATGACATGTTCGGTTCTGGTGTTAGGTAGAACATATGTTCTTTTTTTTATAGAGCCATAAACATCTAATTGTTACATTAAATTAAAAATCTGTCATCCAAGTTTTTAATTCATTCAAATATAAAACTATATTTATGCCTTTCATATACGAAATATAAAAGGCATGTCATCCTTATGCAATGATTTAAACTGTTGGGAGTATTTCTGTTTTTAGAGAACATGATGTATAACTATAGTTACTGGACATTTTCAAAAATAAAAGAAAAACATTCACAGTGGGTATCACTGATAAGAACCAACACTCTGTGAATGATAGAAGTAGATTTTTGGGTTTTAATAGTATTTGCTTTACAAATCACAATTAACCTATTAATGGAAGAAAATTATTTTTGAGTCACTTTTAAATCTCAAAAATTCAAAGCAAATTTAAATTAGATATATACAGCGCAATGCCATGAAACCGTGAGTAATTTTGTTTTGCATATATTTGAATTAAACATTAGAAAGGACAGGTGGGAGCAAGACCAGTGTTGTTTATACATTCCTGGAGAAAAAAAAAAAAGAAAATGTGTGGTTAAATTCAACAAAAAAGAAATACCTATGTAATTTGTCATCTGCTATCTGATAGTACCGCAGTCATGTTTCTTAAGTTTTGCTATGTGCCAAATGCACAGCAAAGTTTATGAATCTTGGGGTTAAGTTAGATAAAGACAAGTGCTTCATTTTCTGAGAGGGAACATTTTTATTATTCCAGTCTGGCATTCTCTCATGAAATCCCTCTCTCTCTCTCTCTCTCTCACACACACACACACACACACACCCACACACACACACACACACACACACACACACTCACACGCACTCACACTCACACACACACACACACACACACACACACACACACACACACACAGAGGAGTACACAGAAAATAAAATGTGAAGGTCACTGATTTGATCAACTCAGCCTTTCAGATGCGTTCGCTGTAATTTGGTGGTAAATCTAGACATTGAGTTTGAGTAGGTGACCACGTCTGTTGGCTGTGCGCTCATGCAGAAGAGCATAAGCTGCTCCCTGAGCAATAAACACAACATAAATTAATTCTGATGTATGATAGCTGGAAGTAACAAATAAGTCACGACATTTATTTTTGACATGCAAGTGTAACTTGTTTTCAAATAACACAGCATTCAGCTGTTTTAGACAGTGTTTTATTCACAGTATTTTCTTAAATTATACTTTGAATGAGATTTGAAAAGAAAAATACAAATAAGAAACTGCTTACTGTATTTTCATTTGTTATTGGTGTTTAATCAATCTGAATAAAAATTTGGTGCACTTTTAATTCCATTTTTAAAAAAATTATTGATTGGACTATTTTAAGTTTCAATTTGCAATTTTTATTTTATTGCTCCGTTTAACAATGTTGAGCCACAAACCTATCGTTCAAATAAATCTTCAAGATTCTTTAAGAAAAAAAAACAACCAACTTTTCTGTTTGTATTAAAGTGATATGAGGTAATAAAAAATATACTTGCAAACAAGGGTGAAAACGAGAAAACATTCCCTGCTGAGTTGTTACGAATGCAGCTCACACACAAAACCAAACGCTGCCAACAGCGCAACACCTGATCTGGTTGTGCCGAACATAATTGGATCAACTTTGGCACTGTGCAAAGTGCCAGAATTAGTGCTGTAGACACTGCAGATAACTGCTGAAGAGTGAGATTTATCTGTTTTCTCAGAACAACAAAAGGACAAAAACAACTCCACTAGACAGACTTGTCTAGTGGAGAAACAGACCTGATCTGAACTAAGCAGAACAGAGAATCTAGCAAAGAACAAGGGAAAGACAGGAACCAAAAAAGCTGGAGAAGCAGGTGAGTCACATAACTACGATGGGAAAACGCAGGTGAGTTCAAAGGGCTCGATGGCTGTGATAATAATAGCTGAACAGAGGAACTGGAACCAAAAGGAGCAACACAAGAAACAGGTTAAGTCCCTGTTTAAGTCAGGGAGTCAAACTGGAATTAACTAAACACAACATGAAATATTTAGGAAGGTAAATTACGAAAACGAACCTACCAAGAAAACACTACTAATGCAAAACGTATGAACCATAAATATCCCATGAGAAAACTACAAATCACTCAAAAACCATGACAAGGAATCAAAGTGCTCATGAGTTTAAAGAAAGTAAAAAGAAATTCTCCACAAGAAGCTTTTCTGCATAGCTAGTGGAAATAATATTGGTTTCAGGTCTAATAGAATAACTTCCCTATTCAGAAAGGTTTATTCTCATTTTTATTGACACTTTCCTTGGCTATAATATTATTCATGTCATTCTCTATATGATCTGATACACATAAAGATTAACAAGTGTTTGTGTATCTGTGTGTAGATGTTTGATAGTGCCTGTTCCAAAGACAGGGGCTGCATAATCAAATAAAAGGAAGGGAGAGTTTTTTATTGTATGATTTCTGTCATAATTCCCTGATTGCTCTGTTTTGTGTTTTCTCCCCAGTAAATGCAGACAGGCAGTGGGCACCAACTCAGCATGTTTTAATGAGTAGTTCTCACTCGCACTTTCAACACCAGATGCTCCTGATGTTCTGGCAGCTCCAGAGGCCTGTACAGAAGGCAGTCGTTTCAGGAAGTCATGAAATCAAAACCACTGCAGAAGTTGGGGTTGTGGAAAATACAGATGGTTACTTTGATCAGTAAAAAACAAAAACCCAAAGGGTTACAGCTCAAAGAGCAATGGAAATAATATTCAGGGAGTCCTGAGCCATGATGTCAGAGAAATGAGGTGGTTGAATTCATACCTTCATTTTAAAAATACAAATTCCTCCTGTCATTGTAATTATCAGTAGGGGAATATCAGCCATTCTTTTTTGTTGTTTGTTTTCATTGGTTCCTGTCTGGCTGTGCAGCACTCAGAGCTGTTGTCTGAGTCCCCAAGGAGAAGAGCTCCAGATTTATTTTCACAAGTGGAGAGTTTCAGCTTTTCATGTATTTGAAGTCTGCTTCTACACCTACAGCTTGAACAAACTGACCGCCGAAAGAAAGGGAAAAGAAGAAAACCGAGGAACCAAAACGTGTACATTTTTAACAACAAGGTCACTGAAAATGACACATCAACAATTTGCAACCACAGCCAAAGAGAAAGTGTTTGCCAAAGATTAGTAAAAAGTCATCTTTAATTCCCAACCTTTCTTGTGAGGGATTGAATGTACTGAAAAGCCAGACAGATACTCCCCAAAGTATAACAGGAAAGCAAGAATCATCAATCAGATCCTGTTCCAACAGTTAAAGGATGAAACTTGACCAAAGGAGACTGATGAAATGTACAGAAATACGCCTTGCAGCGATTCTGAAAGCAAAAAATAAAAAACACAGAACTTCAACAAATTGTGTAAAATTCCTCTGAAGCATTGGCAAAATGAGAAATATACTGGGTAAACTTGATGTGAAATATTTGTGTTCCTAACACGGAGACATTGATTTCAGATATCATAGCAGCTTTCTGCTTTTGCTCTGTCAATAATGTGACCTTTGAGCTTCCACTCGCAGGAAGAGTTGCACAGCATCACATGAGCAGCCCGACGTCTCCGAATGCCAAACATGACACATTCGGCATGGTAATGAGGTAATTAATGAAACTCATTATTGTCCTCATTAAAAAGTATTTCAGCGTCAGTTGAGTCTCTGCATATATTACAAAACACATGAAATAAGAGCGTTAATATGCTCTGCATGGATGTTTGTCTTCTTTTATGGACCAAACGAGCGAGTGCAGCAAGACAGAGAAATTCAGACTATAAACACAAACTGAAACTTTTCAGTTTTAGCATTTATTGGAATTGTCTGCAGGGCCTTAACATGAAGCTACTATTACACTGCACATGTTACCCAAACTAAAAAAATATCAATGAAAAGTTTGAGATTTTCTTTAATTCTGCAAAACTACAATGTCTTTGACATTTTTAGAACATGTTTTTAAGAGTTGAAACTTGTATTAAGATCAATTTTAGTCTGTTGTGATGCACACCTACTCTGTAGAGAACCAAGACTGTCTCAGCTCTCAACCGAATGTAAGAGCGGAAAACATCTCATCTCATATAATGAACATGACATGCATTTCATTCGTACTGAATCTGTCTACTGTTCCTACTCACCTGTGACTTTCTGGATGTTGCGGCCTTTTGTATTTATTGTACTTTGCAGCAGCAGTTTATCCCAACTAGAATTTCTTCTGTAATGTGCTTCTCTCACACCAGGTTGGCTTGTTCAAGTATGCTAATGTGATGCTCTGACGGTGCATCACTTCAGACAAGCGGAGTATTTGTAACAATGTACCTGACTCAACACCACCAGCAACAGTCATCAATAAGCTGCGTCTCTTTGCAAACGTCCCAACCGAATCCATTTGCCAAATGAACATGCTAGCAGTCTTTTAGCGTGAATTATCGTTTCTGCTTGAAGCATTTCAATTTGATTGCAGTTATTTGTTGACAGACAAACTTGCAGGCAATCTGTTCAGAGAATCGTAGAATCCAGGGTTCTTATGGACCAGTGTCAAGTGGGACCAGTGTGAGATTGTTTGGGAAAATCTGCTGATTTTATTGCACTGTATTTTATCGAATCCAAACAACACCTCACACATCTTTAACCAGCTTTATGGAGATGCTGATTTTACTTTGGTATCTATAACTTGTTTTCTTAAGCCAGTAATATGAGTTTGAATGAAACTACTGAAAATGATATTCAATGATATCCTGAGATCCTCCTGTTATTTAATGGGGTTTACATCGGATTGTACTTTGCAGGACTGAAATGAATTTGGGATCTTTTGCCTCACAATGCTGCGCTGGACCGTCGTTTAATAATTAGCTTTTTTTACGGCTAAAGAGCCATCTCTTTAAGTCTCTATTACATTTTAAGACAACCTCTTCATCTTTGCAAACTGTTTTTGATTATTATGAAGCACTGCTTCAACTTACAGACCCACAGATCCTGTTGCATATCAGCAAACATTCCCAGTTATAATTTTAATTAGTTGTCCTTGACTTGTGCAGAGACATACAGACAGGATGTGACTATAGGCTGAATCTGTTTTGTAAAGAAAAAGAAAAAGGAAAAGAGAATGTAATAAGGAGAGCCCATAGAGCACCTTCTTGACTCCATTCAAATCTGGAGACTTTTAAAAAGTCACAATTAATTATGATTAAAGAAAAACAAGACAGTCAAGCTGACAGAGACTGCTTTTAGAGTGAAAGGAGAAGGATTTCTCTGCCTTTAATGCTCTGGAGCTGTTCAGGAATTCGTAATAAGTTAAACATCAAAGTCAAGCAATATTTACTTCATCTTGTTTGCTCTTTAGCTGTGATTTATTTTTTAATCAATACTTTTTTTTTTAGAGTTACCTTCTTTTTTTTTTTTCTTCAAAATGCACTGATGTAGCCTGAATATTTCACAAACATTTCTGTATAGACAAAGACATTTCTTGAAATACTATCGCACCTTTTCGTGTGTCGACTGCACATTTCTCCTCGTCTCGTACTGATTCTGCCAGGAATCTAGAGTCACCAGGCTTTTCTATACTGAACCTCTGAAACAAATGTTCATCACCAATAAGACGCCACTTTTTTTTCCATTATACATATATATAAAAAAAATGATACAGAATTGTTCACATCTACAAGGTGGAAAAGTGCAGAGATTTAATAAATGACTTAATTGTTAGATAACCACTTAAATATGTATTTATATTAGCAAAACTGAAAATATATAAGTTATCAATTGAATACATATTTGAGCAAATTACAATAAGTAAGTCTTGGATCTTCCACACCTCAAGTAGCTAAAAATAACAAGTCAGGTTTTATAAAACATTACAAATTTCCATTATTTTTCTATCCAGAACAAACAAGTGGTAATGGACTGGTTGCTTCTTTAATTAGGTCGAGACATCATTCTTGTTTTGATTCATGGTGTCAATGAAACATTAGTGCCTTCCTTATATATATATATATTTTTTAACTAAACATAACAGGCATTATTACTTTCTTTATAAATGTAACAATAAACATACAGTTTAGTTTTCTCCACTTGTACAAGCGTCACTTTCCTACCCAACTGTTGGTTATGGTAAAGGTAATTTTACTTATAAGTGAGGTTTGTAAATACAGGTTGACAAAGATTTGGGGAGAGAGAAAAAAATTAAAACCAGGGAAATGTGTTTTCTCATAAATATGACACAAAAAACTTTGTAAGTACCTAAATATAGCTGTGTGCCTTTGCCTCAGGTGTAACGTTACCAAAAGCTCTGCTCCATTTATGTGTCCTATTTAGCAAAGACTGTTGACAGCTACTTTTTGACGGCCCTCTTTTGCTTTATTATTTTAACCTGTGTTGTTCCGACAGTAACATGTTTTCTGCATAAAACACTGCAACTAGATTTAACAACAATGTTGCAGGAGAGAAGTCTCATCATCTCCCGAAACTCACCAAGACCGAGGAGTTGCAATATCTTACTCACAGGAAACAACGAGCTCTTTACAAAATGACTTTATCAAAATAAATGAGACGTAGTACAATTTGCAGCGTAGGCACATATATATAGAGACGTCCTCAGAAAATGTACAACACAAAACTGAGCGAACATTTTAGGTCCCGATGTGGCTCCTCGAACTCAAAGCCAACAAATGAAAGGTCAGGATTTTATGGGAGGATTTTTTTTTTTTCTTAGCCACTTAAAGGTTTGAAGTTGAAGAATGAAAGCCATTTTAAAAAATGCATAACTACTCCAAGGGTACGATGTGCTTTTGTTGGGTTGGTAACTGATTGAGTGGATGTCAAAGAGGGTAATTTGCTGTTGTCAGTCTTTGGATTGGCAAAATGTTTTGTTCCACACTACTTTGAAATTAAAAATGACCCCCAAGTCACCTTGTGGTGTGCTGGTACGGGATATCTTTCAGTAATCTGTCTGACAGACAGATGCTGCAAAAGCTTAACCAGGACAGGAAATCAATGGGAGTGAGGTGACAGGGATGAAAGGTGGCTTTCTCTTTTTCAATTTGAGACAGAAAAAAGTGCTCCATTTTAAGATCTTTAAAATGTTTTCTTCCCTAGTGTCACTCTTCAGCAGCTACTGATTCACACAAGTTGTCAGGAGGGGTAAAAGTTTTTCTTTATAATTGAAAGACAGTTCAACAGGGTCTGGTTGTCTTCTCCAGCCAGGTGGAAAACATCTCCAGGATTAGTTTGCCTCCAGAACTGAAGAGGTTTGTCTGGATTTGATCTTTTCATCGCTTTCTGTTCCCGCCTCTCTCTGGGCCACTAACACCTCTAACTCTTTCTAAATGCAGCAGATGATTGGGGGGATTTTTAGGTGATGCTTGAAAGCAGGGAACAGATCATCCCATGTTGGTATTTCCACCCTGAGGTGCCGTAGGGTGGACCTGAGAAAATGTTTTGATCATTTTCAAAAATGTCCTGCTTCTGGCTTCAGTGCCACTGAAAGTCTTCAAAATGCGTCATGTACAACCTGCAGCCCAGTCTATTGAAATGACTGCTTTTTTATTTCTGTGTTAAAACCTGGCTTTAGCAAAACTATTTAAAAAATCAAACTGAAATAATCTCGCAGCTAATGCATGTTGTGCACAATGATAATATAATTGGAATAAATTGACAATGCATTGTGCAGCTCTGCAGGAAACAGGAAATTGAGTCTTTCATCATGCTTTTTGGAAAAGCTGTGAGGTCTTCCACAATATTGAACTATCAGAAAACATAAATACTGTGGAAATTTAAAAGACCTTCTCGTTCAAGTAAAGGCAACAGCAGGAGCACAGCTCTCACAGATTATTAATGGTTTTTATGCATTAACTCCAATATAAATATGAAGTTCGTCTTCATATTTATGCATATTTACATAGAGTGGGGAATATTAATTGAAAAGTTTGCGTCGGGGAGTAAGAGCTCGCCTATATGTTTTTCTTTTTAACGGGGACATTTGTGTTATTTTCGCCCACATTGCTTTGTTACTGCACTGATTAAATGTCTGGCTGTGCAAAGATTGAAATTAAGCACATCAGGCTTATAATACTTGCAAAGAGAAAACATTTCAAGTTGTTTTTAACACAGTATGGGTAGTTTAATATTATACAGTATACGTACTTACATAAAATGTATCTGCCAATAAACCCTATATCTCATTCCTCAGTCAGTCATCCACACACATCATAGAAATGATGTTTGAAATGATCTAGTTTCTACATTTATATAAAATAAGAGAAAAACCGACACTATCAACTCTTATAATACTTTTATAACAATCCATCTTGGTGAAATATTAAAATTTTATTTTGGCTACATAATTGGAAACAACTTTCTGATTCATTGCAAATATAAGTAAGTACACAGTATTCTTTAGGGAGCTAATTATTTTTGTTTTAAATGTGATACTATTAACACAATGAATGCATCTATAAACTCAGTGATATTACTAAGTTGATTGACTTCATATGTGAAGTGAATGAGATTAGCCTCTGTAGACTCGCATAAATGTTTCTGTTTTTTCCCCACAAATCTTTGCTTAATTATGACGGAAATATTTCTATTTCCGAAATTATAGTGAACCAGCAGACTGAGGGTGCAGCTCTCAAGCATGCATGGCTAAAAATGTTTCCTCATCATACTGTATTACGCCTTAAACTCTCTGATTCCTGCACAAGCCACCTATAGTTGGACGTAATGGCTTCGAAGTGCAGTGCTCTTTCTGCAATAGCATGCAAACTGATTGCTTTTCAGAGTCTCTTGGCACTAACCTCAGCTTGTCAGAGGAAATATTCCCAAGCAAGTTCAGCCCTCGACTGTTACTCTGAACGCTCTCTGTTGGGAGCAGGTATGAGCAGCACTGAGATTTAAACCTGGAGGATGTGATAAAAGTATGGGCATTTATTTTCCCTGATGAAGGAAAACCCAAAATACATGGAGTCACTCAGCAGCAGACCAGCAGAAATGGTTCCAGGATTTGCTCCTTATTCCTTCCATTTCCTGATGGAGAATTTAATTGAACGGCAAGAAATGTTCAGTTCCTTCAGGACCGGACTATCAATAATGTTTTCTGAGATTTTGTCATATTGTCTTCACACTTCCTGCAATTGTCTAGACCTCTGTTAAATGAAGTTCATCACCTTAAAGGGAGAGAATATTTATGCAACCCCTTATTATGTAGAATATTTTTACTTAATTGTCATTTTGTAGACTTCTGTTTTCCCTTTAACATTAAGGGGTGTGTTATATTTTGTAAAGAAAAAAAAAACATATATATGTCTTTATTATTATTGATTTATAAAAGCAATAAGCATGTTGAAACATTCAAGGGAGTGCATTCTTTCTATGAGTACTGTAGATGTTTCACACTTGAGCATTAACAATCACTTTTTATGCCAAACATAAATGCACTTGGGTTCAAAGCAGCTGGTCAATACTAAGAAAAACGAGAGCCTCACTGTCCTTGGAAATTGAAAGGGGTTGCAGCCCTTTTTAACTTCTTCAAAGAAATCTGCTTCAGCTAAAATCAATGCATCTTGAATAACCAGGTATTAATAAATGTTTCAAGCAGTGATCAGTAACTTTCCATTTGACTTGCAGTGATGTTGTTCTTATTTTCCTTGCTCTCTTAGCACAGATGCAGGATCCCAGGAGCCTGATTATGTGTTATTGGTTGCCTAATCAAGGGGCAGAACTGCGCTTGGGGGACTTTCTAAAAGTAGCACTTAGTTTATGGGTTGCCTTTGCTGTCACATGTGAGTTGATTGTGCTCAGCTGCTTTCTCGGTCTCAAGGACTCGGCGCCGAGCGTTCGCCATTCACCTACTGAGTCTGTGGGCGTTCTCGCTCTCTTTGTCCAGCATTCCCCTCTGTTTTCGCCGGCTTCACATTAACTTTGACAGTCCAATTCACCTGAAAGGAGGGAATTCATTACAAGAAAAGCAAGGCTGCCGATGGTTGCGGGTTTAATTACTGCTTCTAAGAGTGATGTAGTGTTACACTGTTTCCTTAGAAACAATATGACAAGCTACATTGTGGTGTTAAAACTTTGACATGGCATAGCTGTTTGAGAATATGTAAGGTAGGCAGTGGTAATCACATGACTTAATGTAACTGTGTTTGTGTGCAAAGTATGTTGTTATTGTTGGCAAGTTGATGCTTTTGAACAAGATGACAAGAGTATCAGGAGTATTGATTAACCAGTGAACAGACTTTACAGAAACAGGGGTATTTATAATATGATCACTTCAGTTGATCTCCAATTTAATTATTGTGAGACTACTGGTTAGACTTTTATTGAATGAGGTCAGGAACTTAAAAGAATGAGAATATGCAAACACTTATTTAATGTTAAATATTTTTAATTGAATTATCATCATTATTTTGACTGTTTTTGTATCAACACCACGAACCATGAGACTTTGATTTCAGTTCCATAATGGGTTTATATTGTATCTCAGTAGATTTTTGGTTGTTTACTCAACGCTGTCTCGTGGTTATTGCATCATCCACATGTTTTCCAGTTTCAGTTCATCTTGTCATGTTCAATTATTTCCCTTGTGTTCCTTTTGCTGTGTTTGCTTTGTTTCTATGCAAAGTCCCCAGCCATTCTCCCTCAGTGCCGCAGTTCAGACTCTCTCACAGCTCTTCTTAACTTAATCAGACTCTCATGGATTCTTGCTCCAGTGTTTTTACACTTAGTCACTAGTCATTTATTTATTGATTGATTGATTGATTTTTGTCAAATAGTTTAACCTTTCTTGAGGTTTTGATAAGTTACTGGGTCAGAGAAAGAAGAAAACGGCTTTGTCCTCAGTTCCTAGTATCCATAAACATCTCCGTCAATTATGCTGCTCTGTGTTGTTCCACTATCAATCAGGTGCTTGGCTTGGAAGCCAGCTGAAATACTGCATCTACATCAAAGAGGAAAGCACAGAGAAACAAGTTTAAAAGTCCACAGCTCAACTTTTCACCCCAGGTGGAAGCCACAAACTGCTTTTATATTTATCAACTACTGAATCTCTTTTCTGCAACTTCTTCTCAATCATTTTAAATTCCTCAGATTCACAAAAGTTTGTATGACTTGATATTTTGCAAGGTCACATTCTCTGCAGTCATTCAGTTCTTTTCAGCATTGCCACATCTTGATCAGATGTGGCAATGATTGGGTTCAAGTGAAGGTAGTCTTGTTTGTTTCATCCGGCTTTAAACATGCAAAACTCAGTTTTGCATGTTCATGCAAGCGTAAATTCACACATAAATTACATTTGACACCAAGCAAGCCATTCATTTTTAGGTACGTTTTAGTCATGCATTAAATTGTAGATGCAGATTCTGAGCAATCTATTGTTTTACTTTGCAGTCGTTATGTTGTTGCAGTCTGTGGTGTGTCTGTGAACAGACAGGTTTTCTTCCTTGCAGGTCTCTTTTGTTTTAACTTTTTATTTTTATATCAAACAAGACAATCAGAGCCAATGCAAAATGCAGTTTTTGTATTATAATCAATCTCGCCCTTTGTTAAAAGTAATTGCCACATAAAGCAAAATCCTCCATTTCTATTTCTTGATTCTTTTGACAGTCAAAAAGACCTGAATTTATTGAAATGCCTTCCTGATCTCCTCATGTATTAGTTATTTAGGGGAAACCCTGCTTAACTGCTTCAGAGGTTGCTTGGTGGGATAGAGTAGTTGTCTCTATCCTTTATCGAGACTAAAATATGCCCATCCTCGTGTACAGAGTGGTGGCCCCTGCAGTGATTAGCCAAACACATCTTCTAGAAATCGACAGAAGACAATTAGATTCAGGCTTCTGACTCTTCCCTTTTATTTCCAAATGATCTATTTAAATTCAGTCTGAGATGCAAGACTAAAATCAAAGGGGATTTTTTTTTCCTTCCCCGAACTGAACCTGAAATAAATTTGGTTTCTTTATTTATCTTTGCTTTTGTGTATAAAGATTTCCTGCTGACATTCTTTTCCCCACAGATTGTGCACAAGCTGCACATTCTGTGAACAGAAAGCTTTTCAAAGCTTCACATAGTTATGATATCTGATAAGTGGGGTGTTTTTTATGTCTGTGAGAGTCTCTGTGTTTCATTGAAACATTTTATGATAGCCTATATATAAAACAACATTGTATTTCATCAGCTGATAAATTAAACATTTGACTCATATTTTGATTTGTTTCTGTTTATTAAGGCTGTACATTAAGTTGATATTTTGCCTCGGTTGCCTTATGTTTCCCTAAAGTCGCCTTTTAAATAAAATGCATTCAATCGATCATGTTTATTTGTGTAGCACATTTCAGCACCAAGGCGGCTCATAGTGCTTTACATCATAAAAACCCAAAAAACTCAAAGTCATAGAGGACGCGCAGTCAGCAACTGAAACATCACATTCAGTTGTTGACCACATCAAAATGTTGGTCAGCGTCTCATTTAATATAGTTCAAAATAGATTTAAAGAAACTCTGTTTCGACTGATTTACAATCTCTCCAGAACTTTATCCCAGATTTGTGGTGCATAGATGCTGAATGCTGCTCCTCCATGTTTGGTTCTGGTTCTGGGGATGCAGAGCGGAACCAGAAGACCTGAGAGGTCTGGAAGATTGATACAACAAGTAGATCCTTCATGTATGGTGGTGCTAAACCATTCAGAGATTTATGAACTAACAACAGCATTTTAAAGTCTATTCTGTGAGCTACATTGTGAGGACTTAAGACCTGGAGCGATCGGCTCCGTCTTCCTCGTTTTAGTGAGAATGCGAGCTGAAGCCTTCTGGATCAGCTGCAGCTGTCCAATTGATGTTTTAATTAGCTGTATCAGTAGTAGTACAACTGTTGGAGGCTACAGATGATAATCTTGTTTGGGTGCCAAAAGAGCTGACTGTATGAAGCCGGCAATCCATCACCATTAACGACATGAACTTGACCGCATTGTTTGATAACCAGGATCAATTGGAATGGACGAATGATTGGATGAAATTGACTTTTCTTGTTTGCCTGTTACGTGCCTGAGATGGCATGTGTTGTGAATTGAAACTATCCTTAAATAAAAAAGGGAATTATAATTAAAATCCCAGCTGCATTTTGGCACTTAGAAGTGTGGATAAGTGTCTCTGTGTCATGTCATGTTTACAACCCAGGAAAAAAGAAAGATTACTGATCCAGAGTCTTCTGAGACGCTCTCATGAACACAAAACGGAGAGTTTGCATTTATTTCATAAGAATTACCGGAGAAGGTCAGTGAGTCAACTTTTATTTATTTAATTTTTTTTTTTTAAGCGTTGATCATTTTAATCTTCTTGAAAATGCCCTTAAATTTAAGTCCAGATATGTGTAATTTCTTCTGTGTTAGAGTATTACATTTGCAATAAAAGTTTAATTTGTTAACGACTTTTTATTGCCAAAGGTGTTACGGCAACGCCAACCTTGAACCATCTACGATTGTTGTAGTATTTATGTGGTCTGCAGCAGATCGGCGTACAGGAGCTCCTTGTGCTCATAGAATAGTAAAGAGTCTGTTTGTCATTCAGCTGCTGGGCTCCACAATGACACCAAGAGCAGATGCTGATAACGCTCCGCACTCTGCATGACACGCGCCTACATTTAATAGGGAGGAACCGGCAGAAAGCCGCAGAGAATGAGCGCCGCGAATAAGGGACCGGAAAGTAATGGCGGGCCTGAAAGGGAAGCAGGAACAAATAAACAGATCAGAAAAGAGACGGAAATGGTTACTCAGCTCCAAGATGTCATTTCAAAAGAAAGAGCTGTCAGTTGAGGTGAGGCTCTGGAGCACAGCGGGAAGAATGGGTGGGGAGAAAAAATGCTTCTTTGAGACTATACTTTAAACTTTTCACAGTCGAGTTTTTATTCTCCTTGCTGTTGCTTGAGACAAGGATTCGGTTTCAGAGTTTCACCTCGATTGTGTTTTTCATCCCTCTAACCCTGTGTGACTGTGAGGGTTCACCTCGCACTTTTTCATCTCACTTCATCCTCTGAAGATTTTAAGCCTCTTAAACCTCGAGAAAAGGCTGGGATTCCTTTTCCTTTTTTTTTTTCCAGAAAAGCCCAAATTTCTTTGACTGAATGAAGCAGTTGTGACTTCAGGCCTGACAGAGTAGCGTTTCAGAGCGGTGACATTTTGGTCGAGTGTGACTATCAGTGGGTAGCAGGAATCTTTTGTTTTAGCTCTTTCAGTCAGATCTGGAGTGTGTGAAATGCAAGCTCATCTACATAACTCATGGTCCACAAAAAACTGTTTTGAAATGCCAGGTTATGTGAAATAAAAAAAAAAAACCTTAGTAACAAATTTCAGCATCAATGTAACACACTTTCTCTACAATTCAACTTTAATTTGCTAGAAGAAAATACAAAAACTGAAAATAAGAAATATATACATAGTATTCTGATTGCATAAGTGATGCTTGAAATAACCTTGAAATGGTACTTCAGTGAAGCACTTTTTAGTTAATTGAAATTATTCAGTATTTTCATAATCATTGAAAGTACCGACTTTGCAAAAGCTAAACTCGTGTTCAGCTGTTCTAATTCCCATATTTCTGCTCAGGTTTAAAAGACTCCAATGTCCTAAAAAGTCAATTTCCAAGTAAATCTCAAGTGAAATAATAAAAAACAATGTCTGACTCCCCTCTTCTCTGTTTAGTTTGCAAAAGGTGGGGGCTTGGAAACTCTTCAAATCCATAAGCTGAAATTTGCCTGAAAAAGCAAATTTATTGAACGAAATCACATCAGCTGAAAAGTCAAATGGAGCAACGGTGCCAGCTTTATTCGGTGACAGAATCTGAAAAAAGAGGCCAATTGTAGCAGAGAATGCCTTTTGTCAAACATAAAACCTCCTCAGAAAATTCACCCAGTAATTGCTTCTGCTTCCCACAAGTAATGATTATGGTGCTACTAGATAATTATCCACTTCACTAACGGAACATTTGGCCCGAGCACAAAGGCTTGACTGACAATATGGCATATTATAAAACTATTACCAAACATGGAAACGCCCCTACACATACAAAAAGCACATTAATCCTTACATGTTAAAGCAATGAAGAACCTACATGTAGTGTCAAAGCTTAAAGTGCACATCTTTCTCTGGAGACATGGAGAATCTGCAGAAGAAGCAAAATATTACGGTGCTGGCAGAGAGCGCTTCCAACTACTAATACTTGGCGCGCATCATCAAACATAAATAGTGAAAATACCTGCAGAAACAAGCAAAAAGCAGGCAATTATAAAAATACTAATAAAGATTTTTCTATTGTTGTTTGAAAAGGGTGTTGCTATTTATCCCTATTTTTGTATTTTTCCCTCACTCTCATTTTGTTTCATGTGTTATTTTATCTACACTTTTTTTAATTTGTGTTAGAAAAATGATCCTATCCAGTTACCTGCTTCTTTGAACCTGAGCGTGCTATTTTTAATAACTACAATATTTTTTACGTATGTTCTAGATCTGTCCTGACTGTACAGTCTCCATTTCTTACTTTCGATACTATATTTTACCTGTGTGAATCACACAGCTTCCCACATTGTTGCATATGACTTTGCACCTGGCAGATCTGAATTTCCACACTGATGGACAATAAAGGATATTTCTTTTCCATTCTGGTTTTATTTTATTTATATATATATAAATGTATATATATACACAAATTTCAGTTTTATGTTTTAAAACAAAAGAAAAAAACATAACAAAAAAAGCTGCCATCTCTTGCTTGATAGGCAGATGCACACTCCAAACCTGTCTCAAAGGTTTTTCAACAGCAACAATTTCTCATTAGCCTGAGGGTTCCTTCCACCTCCAGGTTATTGAGGAGAATTCAGGAGCTGCGATCTCTGATAGTGACAGTGAAGAGGAGCGTTCTCCTCCACAGAGCCACCTGAGAGAACCCTGACATGTTTATAGGCCATGCTAAATGTGTCTCTTTGTGTGGGCCCAGTTATTTTTTCTGATTGTTAAAACTCTGCGCGAGAAAGTTTTGACATGTTGATTCCCAAGCTAACAGCACTCTGTCCCCTGCATGTCTTGTGGTCAAGAAATCTAAAGTGATCGCAAAACAAAATGTGACAAAACGGTCGTCGCATTTGTGACCTGTGTCTGACAGCACTTTCTTTCCCAGGATGATGGACCGTCAGCTCCCGAGCTGCCAGCCGGGCTTGGACTCAGTGTGGCTTTATTAGGTTCAGTTTGATGTTAGCTCTCTGCTTGTGCCTCAGACAGAATTCTTATGACACCTATTTGACTTGTTCTGTGCAGTTTCAGCAAAAAATATTTTGGTCTCCTGTGTTGTTAACATTTGGTGGTAAATTTGACATAGTAGGCAATACATTTTAAGTGAGTGCACTGATAAAACTTTGCTTCTTGTCTGAGTTAAATTGCATGGGATAATCATGAACATTTAGCTGGTGTAATTTGCAGCTTGAATGGCTTAAATTTAATTTACTTCATAAGACTGATATCTGGGTTCACATGTCTGTGCAGACTTGCACTCTATGTGATTTTTTGTGTCTTTCAAGTTTTCATTTGTTCTCATTTCAGCCTGCATGACCTCAGCTTAGATCAACAGGTTTGTTCCCTAAATGTTGAGACAGAAATTGACTAAGTTGGCTCATGTCATGAAATAAAGAGTGCACAGTCGGTCGATATTGATGGGGTTTTTTTTTTTAATTGTTATTATTGTGACATAATACACACAAACGCACAACGTTGCACTTCTGTATAACTTAATGATGGGCCACGTCAAGTGTCCTTTGCTCACGTTGTCAAGAGTGGGTGAGCAGCGTGAAACCTCCTGGAGAGAATGTCCGTGGAATATCGTGTAAACTAACTTTATGGATGTATTTTATGCGTTGAGCATTTCCACAAACACAAGGATGGCATCTGTGCACTTAGTAATAGGGAGTCATGTACCGTTAGGGCGGGCTTCCTGCAGCAGGAGCAGAGTGGCGCAGCGGAAGCGTGCTGGGCCCATAACCCAGAGGTCGATGGATCGAAACCATCCTCTGCTACGTTTTGTTTTTTTATTATTATTTTTACATTTTACGTATCTTCTTTCCTCTAAAAGAAAGCAAATGACCCGTGACAGCATATGTAGGTTGCCTTTTTAACTATGCAACCGGCTGATGTAGATCGATAAATTGCCACCAACTAAAATATCCTCCTACAGAGCCTGGAAATTAATCATCATTTAAATGGACTGTATGTTTCATTATTACTTTACTGCTTGAAAAAAAAATCAGTCACAAAAGAAGAAGTGGAATAACGTTCCTAAGGAAGAGTTTATCTGGATAATGTTACAAAGACAGAAAGAGAAACGAGGGCATGGCTCCCCCTGCTGGCCAACCGAGTCCTGCTGACTTTACAAAGAACGGGAATACTTTAACTTATTGAAAGGCCTTTAGATAAGGGCCTTCATTCCCTTATTGAAAGAAAAAAAAACTTTAAAGGCCAAATCTTCTCTTTGACAAAGAAACAGTGTTGTGCAGTAACAAGTTCAGGTCAGCTCTGAAGCAAACAGAGCTAACCTGAACATTTAAACACATGTTTATTCTCTCCTTGTGTCAATTCGTAGCACAATCACATGTTTTACTTCTTCCCTCTTGATTCCAGTTGACTACCCAGTAAGCCACCAGCCGGTGAGGCTTGAAACCCATTTTTAAAGCAACAGCATTCTTTTAGCCTGGACAAGAAAATTGTTCATTTATAAATGCATCCTAATGGCAAACTCGACCAAAGACAAATAGCTGGATTTCTGATTTAGAAATAATCAGGCTTAAGAAAAACAAAAACATCATGTGTTTCCTTAGGTTGTTTGAGTCTTTTCATCATTTTTGATCCATTTGTAGTTTTTAGTTTCTATTTCCATATTAAACCATTAGAGATCATTTAAGCTGAGCAGCCTATAATTCCCTCATCTTAGATTAACTTTTTGATCAAAATGTATTAAACAATCCATTTTATTCCAGATATTTAAAGAGAAACAACCTTTAACCAGCTGGTACATTTGTTTATTTGTTCATTTGCATATTTTGACAAGAAGGCAGTTCAAAGTGCTTTGCACCATAAAAACATTACATTTTATCAAATGCCATCATCAGAATCATGACTCCACATCAAATATGTCAGTCAATGTTCCAGTTAATATGAACTAAAGGCAACATGGGGGGTTTTAGCTCTTTGCAGTTTTATGGAAGTTTGTTCCAGATTTGTGGTGCATGGAAGGTGAATGCTGCTTCTCCATGTTTTGTTGGTTATCTATACTCAATTATATTGCTGCACCATAAACAGTGAACAATCTGGTTATTAATGCTGAATGTCTGTGGAGTTAATTTTTTTTACTTTGTTGTTATTTGTTATCTGGAAATTCTTTATCTTGTTTTTAGGAAATATTAGCCTGTGACCTTTGGTTTAGCTATCAATTTTAATGACTTATTTCAGTCCTTTTTTTGTTTTTTTCTGGCAAACATTTTTACCTTATAGGAAAAAAAATACGCGCACGCATTGCACATCTACAAACGTAATATGACCTGTTAGGAAAGTTTCTTGACTCCTTCCTTTAGCTAGACTGTTTCAGCTAGACTGTTTTAGAAAAAGGATTCCCTGCATTCAGATCAGGATGTCAACATCGTTCACATTATGAAGAAAGAGGCGCTGAAATCAATTAACTGAAAGGACGATTTTAAAACAAACATGTTGACTCTATAAGATGACCTTTGGCTGGATTTTTGACAGCTATAAAATCAAGATTTGGACCTCTGCCCCCACATCTAAACTCACTGTCACACCAGCAATAATTTGGGGAACATGGGTATCTTGTTGCAGCTGTATTTTCCTTTTTTAAAGCTATTTTCAGCTTCAGGCTTACGAACGATCTTGCATCTTTTTTTTTTTTTTTTTTTTTTTACACCACCCCATTCCTACACACAGCAGCTTGGAAAAAAGACCTTCAAGAAAACTGAAATTAGGGACCATCTAATGGAGGACTGTGCGCTGGTCTCGTATAAAGTTCCGTCCTCTTTCGTCTTTCTGTCTCTATTTCAGTCTCCTTTTGGCCCGGCCACATAATGACAGACCTGCTGTGTATTAAAGGACCCTGCCCATGCGTCTTCTCACAGCCGCCTCCCTTTTCTTGGGCCCTTAAAAGCCTCCCAGACCGGGTGGTGGTGGGGGGGACCACTTCCAAACAGAGAGAGAGAGAGAGACTCGCCATCCTCTAAGTCAACCGTTCGGTCGCAACCAAAGGTCTTCAACATGGATAATCATTCCTACAACTTTCCATCCGACTGCACCCCACTCACAAACTGCAAGTCGGCCCGCAAGCCGGCGGGTTCCACCGTGGTGAACATGGGCAACGCGGGGAAGAACCCTCCCCGGGACTACCTGCTCTGGTCGCTCTGCAACACCTTTTATGTCAACTTCTGCTGCTTGGGCTTCATGGCACTCATCTACTCCATCAAGGTGAGCTCAGGTCCTTTTCGCTTGAATTCACTTGAAATTTGAACCGTTTTGAAGAGGCGTTCATATGAGACGAAGCTTAAAATGGCACCCAGAGTAAAAAAAAAAAAAATAAACCCAACTAATTCAACACCCAGAACAGTTTGATGTAATGAAGTTAGGTTTAGCATTACAAATTTGCACTAAGTGGCTTTGACTTTCGGTCTAAATTACCTTTAATTAATGAGGAAAAAACCCTGAAAATGATCAACAGTTGGAGATGAGAGAAAAAGAAAAATGAAGAAGATAAGTTCTTGGAAGAAGGCAGTTTGGTAATCGGTGACATTTGATGAGAACAATTCAACATTCCTTCTCCAATTTCTTGAAGTTGGCCACATTAGATAGACAGTCGGATACATCAGTAGGCATTATATTCCAAATGCCACGCTGGGAAATAGAGCCGGATAAAAATAATCCAGGCCAGCAGACCAGGATATGGCCGTCCTCCATTAGTCAACCTCAAGAACCATTTTGTTTGTGCAAATGTCGACTTGAGACGAATAACCATTTAAAATGTCTGTAAATATATTTAGACTCCCACAATTGTTGTATTTTATATTCTTTTGAATCACACCCAATGCAAAAAAAAAACACATTTAGCCGCAAAGCATCCAGAATGTTCTTGTCCAGAAACCTGGAATGCCTTAAACCACAGGAATGGAGTCAGGCAGATGTTTTACCAACAAAAAACCTGTACCTGGATTTTTTTTGTTTTTTTAAGTTTCTGCTAAGCTTACCACAGAAGGGTGTGTAAACCACATGTCACTTAAACTCCCTCCCCCCCTCTCTGTCTGCATATTTTTGAACCCCAGGCTTGTGATTGGCTCAGCACAGGAATTAAAGACAGTATCTCACAAAGTGGGGAGTTAAAAATGGCATAATTGGCATCTTCTTAATGGGCAAGTACTGTAAAGAAATTAGAGAGTGCTGGTGGAGAGGTTCAGTAACACTGCGCTCTGATGAGTCCTAGAGGAGACACAAAGGTCACATGACTCTTTGCTTATTTTTCCCCCCATTTTGTCCAATTATAACTACATGCCATATAATCAAGTAACTCAAAGTAACGCATAATTGTCAACTGGAAGGAAAATGTCAAATTCAAACACTTTTCTTTAGAAATAAAAATACTAAAAATTCACTTTGGATGTTCATGTTCAGCTCCCTTTACTCTAAATAACATCTGTTCCTTGAAGGGATCAGAGTTCGTTAGAGAACGTTAGTGACACACAAGACTGATTAGGCATAGAGTTGTGAAGATGTTTCAAACAAATATAAGTTGTAAACTAGTGTCCCAACCTCTGAGGAGCTGTAGAGATCCACAGCTCAGGTGGAAGAATTTAAAGACAAGACAGCTATTGGTTGGGCCATCAATAAAACCATCCATTATGGAGGAAAACTATAGTAGAAAGAAAAATACGAAAGTGTGAACAACTGGAAAATTACCAAAACATAGCCGTTTGCTGAATCAGAGAAGCAGCCTTGCTTTGTTCTCTTTAGTTGAATTCTCGTTTGTTAACCAGAAGGTCCGGTTCGTTTGGGGAGGTGTGAACGCGCAATCAAACACTGATGCCGACCAAAACAAGCTAACCCTGGTCCACCTCCAGACCCAGGTCTGGGTTCGGCTGAAGTGAACTTCAAATGCATAAGTGAACGCCAAGCGGACCGGAGACTGCTTCAAAAGCAGGAAACACTCTATAACAAGAGCATTCTGGGTAAAAACAACAGAAACAAATGCTTTAGTCTACCGCTAGCAGGAGAAATGGATCACAGTCTTTTGCCAAAGCCAAAATTGTCTTTTTTAGGCAAAAGACAGAAATAAATCTCTAAAATTATTAAATTTTCGAGATTTTACAATCTCTAAAATTTGATGCTACCCAATTTTTGTTCACAATTTGTGAAGAAAGAAGTTGCGTTCAGTGTCTTCTTCTGAGGTTTTTGTGTTGTTTCTTTCAGTAGTTCTTAGTGCAGCGCCACCACAGGCAAGAAAGTGAACAGGTTTTTCTAGGGGTTTTTTTTTTCTTCTCTTTTTACACACTGCAATGTGAAAGTGAATCGCTCCAGCTGAAAATGTAACAAATGTTGCACTTTTGGTCCCCAATGGCACTGAGTCTGCCAGACTATCAGGTGTGGAAAATACCCTTAAGGTCCATGGTGGCTCTTGCGGAGGTGCAGAGATCCAATGGTCAGGTGGCAGAAAGATTCTCAAATCAGTTGGAATCTAGATTAATCCTGTAGGGGCCAAAAGTGAACACAGCACAAGACCCTGAACGCATCATCTTCCCCTTGAGACATGGTGGTGGACGCAGCTTGCTGTGGAGATGCTTTTTTTTTCAGCACAGACTGAGAAGGTGGGGAGATGGATGAAGATAAACACATGGCAATCCTGAAAGAAAACATGTGAGAGGCTACAAAAGAGAGGAGGCTGGGGCGAAGGCTCGCCTTCCCGCAGGACAGCCACATAAACATACAGAAAGGGCTTGTGGAATAGTTTAGATCAGAGGAAATTCAGCCCAAAGTCCACACTGGACTATTATCCAAGCCAAAGACCGTCTACAAGGTCTCAGTCCACGGAGGCTGTACATCACCGTTTTCAGATTTTTAGGTGAAAAATATATTCTGTTCCACTTCACAGAAATGCATAACTTTGTGTTGGTCTGTCATATAAAACCTCAACGCATCCCAAACATGTTTGTGGTTGTGTTGTGGCAAAGTGTGAATTAAAATATGTATCTTAAGGAGTATTTGCAAGGCACTAAATCTGATATGCTTGTGTTTGTCCAGGCCCGGGACCAGAAGACTCTCGGGAACCTGCAGCTGGCTCAGGAGTGCTCAGACAAGGCCAAATGGTACAACATCCTGGCCGCCGGCTGGAACCTGCTGATCCCTCTGCTGGCCATCGTCCTGATCGTCCTCCTGCTTGTCCACCTCGGCTCCTCTCAGGGTTCCTTCGATTTCCTGGGAGAGGATGGTTTCCAAAACTTCCTCAAGCTGTTCAGCTGGTAGATGGAGGGAAAAAAAAAATCTCTGATTGGATTCAGAAAACGATGACAGACGTTAGAATTAGTCAGCGTCTAAATGTTTGTTTTCAACTTGTCCTATGCTGATGTGTTAAAACTTCTACTTACAATCTGAGTTAACTGTAACACTGATAACTTATTTTAGCAGTATTAGCGTCTCTGCCAAAAATTAGATGAATACAAAAACGTCAAGGCGCATTTAAGCAGTATTTTTTGAAACAGTGCCATGAATGTGACTTACATCTGAGCTGTTGCTAGTACAAAAAGGAAAAATGGCAAAAAAAATAAATAAATGTAGAGCATGCTGATGAGCCAAAGGCTGAAATGGCCTGAAAGACAAAATGAAGGAACGAAAGAAAAACATCACAGGGACAGTTTGCATTTTTTGAAGTAAAGTAATTTAAAATTTGTATCAGTACTTGTAGTAAAAGATGTGATATCACAACGAGTTTGGTGAAGCTAGCCGTTAGCAGTGGTATGCTAAAAGCTAGTCACAAAACAGCATTTTAGCTAGTTTCAGCAGGTTAACATCCCGTCCACACGGAACAGTTTTTTTGCTAAAAGAGAAACGTTTTGAACAACTTTTGCTCTATGTCTACACGCAGATTGCGTTTCGGGCATCCTAAACGTTTTGTTTTTGTTTGTTTTCTTACATTTTTCAAAGTAAAAAATTAACTCTTGTGTCTTTGGACAACGAAAACACTTTTTTTTTTTTTTTTTAAATCTCCAACATGCTAGCTTACAATCTAGCCTGACCTACAACCTCAAACATATCAAATGCAACAATGAAAGGTTACATATTCCACAAAAGACTTCACTTGCGTTTGTTCTGTTGCGGCAGCTTTACGCACATGTCCCACAGTGCATGTTTAGCGCCACCTACAGGTTAGTAGGAGTCAAAAATGAGCCTATTCTCTTTGCGGAAGCATGAACCCAAGTGTTTTCGATAACAGCTTGTTTTAGGAGAAAAATTGTTCGCGTGTGGTCGAGATCTAAAACAACTCTAACTGAAGATGTGCATGGGTGTGGTAGATGGAGCTATGTCAGAAGATATTGTCTACATTTCATAAGTATGTCAATGTCTTCTCAGCCTGACAATGTCCATGTAACTATAATAAAACTGTCAGAAATCCTTAGAAACCCTAGAAATCCTAAGGTTTTTTTAAAGGCTAATTCATGGCCAGTCACAAAATCCAGCTTCTCTGCTTTATTTTTGGTATTTATTGTATTTATGTGAAGTACAATTTGATCGGTGGTTGGAACTGTCTTTGGTCAGGATAGATTGAGAGTGAGAACTGAAATAACAAACAAACGTGAAGCCAAAGTTTATAACGGACAATGAATTCATTTTCATCTTCTAGCATTTCTCACATTACTTTATACATCTCTTTTCATCATTTTATGTTTTTTTTTTTGTTGTTGTTTGATGCTTTGAAGGTTTTCTGTTGTATTGCCTTATTGTGTTCAATCTATGAAATAAATCAATCAGACTGTATGTTAGCACAGTACATCACAGAGAGACCAAAAAGAGATTTATTTAAGTTTCCATGTTGAGATCTCCATGCAGCCAATGGGAACAGGTGCCGAGAGGTGTTCCTTCGGCTGGCTCCTGCGGTTCCTGCCGCTGCACCCACACCCAGCTTTAAAGCGATCATTTTGGGTTTCCGTGGCCCGACTCCGGGGTGGGTCTTGCTCCCAACCGAGTGTTTGGCCCACTAGCATTTTTACACGTACACACAAAACATCCAGTTCTGGGAACCGTGTCGAACGTGCCCTTCGGATGAGAGGCGGAGCCACCCAGGATGACCACTACAGAGGGCCGAATGCGGAGGCCCGCAGCAGAACGGGACGCAGTCCAAGTCTGCTGGTTCTGTACTGAGTTTAACGAACGGCCACTCAGACAGAACGCGAGACGTTTCAGAAAAGACGGTCTTGGCTCTAGTTGTTGCTTCCTGACTGGTTAGAGTCGCTGGAAGTGCTGAAGTTAAAGTTTCTGTCCCACAGTTTACTGTTATATCCATGAAACAAAGAAAAACAAATAGAGTCCAAAGGTCCAAAAATTCCACTTTAACTAATAATCTGTATTTGTTCATTTGTCTCTTTAATCCTGCTCATGTGATGCAACACATGTATATGTTAACATGTAATGTCCATGTCTTCCTGAAACACATCCACTCAGCTGATCTGCAGTCCAGTCGCCACCCCCAGCTAAATCTCCAAGATTCCCCCAGGTTTTCCTTGTGCCACTCATGTGATTCCAGCGTTGCGCTCCTTCTGACGCCCTTCACATTAGCAGCTTTTCTTTTATTTATATCCACCCAAATCACAGCCCAGGGCTTCTAGCTTTCTATTTTCCTTCTGTGGTCTGAGGCAAATGCTTACAGATGTCTGAGGGCAAATTACAGGACAGAATTTGGCCCTACAGTAGGAGGAGGAGGAGGAGCGTACTTCCTCCTGCTCTTTTCAGGAGCTTTTTTTCCCCCCTCTACAGCAATGGCGCAATGTGGAAGCAACAGAAAGCCTCACGCCGGGGCCCAAAGCACTGGTGTCAAACCAGACCTCTTACAAAAAGATGTCTCTGAAACCATCAAGACAGTTTGGGTATTTGTTGTTGATCAAAATCAAATGGTAAAACAATGAAATATATATTAGAACTCAGGAGAGCTTTAAGCAGTCGATGGATGACAAATGAATGTTTTTATTAATTTTCATGAATTGTGTAAAAGGGAAAAATTGGAAATCGGGAAGTGGGTAAATACTTTTCGGAGCTGGAAAGACCGCAGAATGCATGTCATGCAGAAACGTCATCTTGCTGGGATATTCGTATTCTGGAGCTTCTCTACGTTTTGTCACATTATCAGCGCCGATTTCAATGGATTTTATGTGAAAATGTTATTTGACTGCTTGACTGTAAATATAATTCAATATCATAGGAGCAATTTTTCACCAAATTTGCACGCTTGAAAAGAAGCAGAATGATGTTTTACACTTTAATTTGATCAGGACCAAGACAACAAAGCGTTCATTACCCTGTAATTAGCTCCTCTGCAACTTTCTGTACCTTGTGAAACATGGTACCGAGAAAAGCTACGACTAAACTTAGAGAATCTGCTGACAAACATTAGTGCTCCACAAATCTGACCTTTATGGAAGCGTGGGCAAGAAAAACAACTCTGTATAGATACAACATTAGTGTATCTGATATTATGGGAAACCTTTTTGGATGGATGGATGGATGGATGGATGGATGGATGGATGGATGGATGGATGGATGGATGGATGGATGGATGGATGGATGGATGGATGGATGGATGGATGGATGGATGGATGGATGGATGGATGGATGGATGGATGGATGGCTATGCTTAAGACTAACAATAAAAAAAATCTTTACATTTTTGCTGCTGATATAGTAATTGTAAAAAAAATTGATGCTTTAATAATAATGATAATTTTATATAATTAATATTCATAATAATAACTAGGGCAATGTGTATTAATGATAATACTTGTAATTATGAATACATTTTGCTTTATTATTTATTATATCTTACAATAGTAATAAATACTATTGTCGTCATCTTTATTATCATCATTATTATTAATAATGTTAAGATAGTAACCAGATTTGTTTTTAAATCAGCCAATCAGAGACTCAAGCGTCGCCACGGATGCAGATGAGAGTGGGAGGGGCCCCTTTTCATGGCACGGTCTGTGAAAACAACATTTCTCCACAGAGCCCCCTATTAGTGCTGGGTTGGACTTTCAGATTGAGCAGAACCAGGCTTACTTCACTCGGCCCGAGTCAAGAGGAGAGAGAGAGACGGCTGAGGATTGAGAAACAATGAAAGTCAGCAGATTGGTGGTGGGGCCAATAATCAGGAGTTTCTGGAGAAAAGCAAAAGCAGAGACTGCTTCTGCAGCTGGTCTGTTTAGGCACGAAAAGCTATTGCTGTGAGTCTTTACAGTAACTTCAGTTTCAGTTTTGTTTTTTTGCAGATTGTAAACACAATTCAAACAGAGACATTGGGAGAGTCGGGGTTTTTTTCCCCATAAATTTGACCCTTTATTGATGGAACAGAAATCGACTGGCAAACCAAAATCAATAATTACTTCCCATTTACAGTTTTCCATGAGCCATGCTGAGCAAACATGTGGAAGAAGCTGCTCCGCTCATGAGACCAGAACCGAACGCGACCCTGAACAAACCATCCCGATGACGAAACACGGTGGAGGGAGTATCATGCTGGGGGCTACATACAAAACAATCCATGAATGAAGCCTGATGGAGGTTTAAACATTTGTGTGATTATAGCAGAGGGGTGTCCTTCCACCAGGTCAAAGACCCCAAACATACAACCTTCATTACATCATTTGGCAGTTCAGATATTTGAATACTGAGCCAAAGTGTCCTAGTCAAAGTTCAGATCTAAACCAAATGGAAATCTATGGCTACGGATTCTCTATCCATTCTGACTCATATTGAGCTGTTTTGTAAAGAATGTGTAAAAAACCAACATCTATTTCTAAAGCAGAATTAGTAAAACAAAAGCCTCAAAAGATGTACAGATGTGACTGTAACAATGCAGAAGCACGGCACAAAAGAAGGTAAGAATTAACAAAATGTCAAAATTTAACTCCCTTCTACTTGAAACACAAATTAAAGGAATGGTGTAATGTTATGCTGAGTTTCTCTGATGGGCAGTTTGGATAAACATATTCTCATGCGACATCATATCAGAACAAATCTGACTAAAAGAAAATAACAGCACAGTAAAGCAGGAAGGACCCTCAGGTTCCTGAAGGGCCCAGCGTTTCTGCACCCAGACTGAAGCGGAGAGCCGTGTTGCTTTCAGATCATAAGTTTTGGTGATTTGACCCGATAGAGCAGCACTGTCAACAATGCACATGAACAACCATTGCATTTTTATCATCACAGTATTAACAATCAAATCTAATATTGTAATGTAACAAACTGAACAAAATCACCACCGGGCGTAGTTCACACTCTGACCTCCAGATGGCAGAAAAGTCCTTCCAATGTGACTCTTGATCTTTGCTCCATAGCTGGATTAAGACCACAAAGTGTGTGAGGAGGATTCAAATGAATAATAAAACAATATTAAGTCACGAAGCACTTTAACCTGGAACCTAAGCCGAAGGTTCTAGGTATTCTAGACATTGTTTTTCTATGCTCCCACTTTCAGGGTTCAGCTTTGTTTCCCTGTTTCCTTTAGGTTCTTAAACCGTTACTGGTTTAATAATTTACACTACAGAATTTTATATGGTTATAGCTGTACTTTGAATCTTACAACTGCACAAATTTTAACATATAGTTAGCATGTACTGATGCTTCTCATAAGTCTTACAAATGTGCATCTTGGCATAAATTCTCCATTAAATATATATATTTTCTCCAATAAATATCTTTACTTTTAGAAATTAGCATCAAACTGTAATTTTGATGTAAAAAATTACAAACCTTGTCTATTGCAACTTATAAGTAGTTTATTTCTCAGTTTTGTTAAAAAAAACTACATGATAAAGAATCAGCTCTCCAAATCTTAATCCCAGGTTCGTTTACTGTTTACGTTACGAATCCATGACATTGATCCCAAAAGGGAACGAACCCGTTAGAGAGTTATATTTATCGTGGCTCACTTGTTGACTGCAGATGGATGCAAAGGTTATTGTCTTGGGTCTTTGGGATCCTAGCTGGAGTCCAGTGCAGCAAATACATCCACACATGGAACGTCACCGACCGCGTTGCCAACCTGGTACGTCCCCCTCTTTTTATCTGTTTTCACTTTTGACTTAGAAATGGAGAAACATACATGTCATTTACATTCCTGCGTTTGTTGATAACTGAGGTACCAACTAGTTTTCTTCAGTGTTGTTTGTAAAATCCTCTTTAAAGAGTAAACAGCAGGCCGAGTGCTGCTGAGGACAGAGTGCTGAAGGCCATTTTTAGCAAAAACAGAAGTACAATGAAAGTGGTAAAATATAGTAAAACACATGGAGAAACTCTTATGTTAGGGACTTTATTGCATCATTTGGTAGTTATAAATCGATTGTGGGATTCCTCTAGGATACGTTCTGAGCCCACTTAAATTTAACATGACTGATTTCTTCCTTGTTAAATTATTGAAAACCATGTCTGCTTCCATATTTATGCTGAAATCGCAGCTTTTTATTTGTGTCGTCGCCAGACATTAGTCCGCTGTGATCAGTGAGTCAGTCTGTCTGTAACACCAGTGAGTGGATGAGTCAGAATTTCCTCCAATTTATTGCAAAAAGGTCAGAAGTCATCGTGTCTGGTCCGAGGAATGCAAGGACAGAAAGAAGCACGCTGTTTTAAACTTTAACAACCGCTATCATCTTAAAACACTGCCATGAAAATGAGTTTCCTGTTGAAATGGGACGCTGAAAAACTGTAAAGCTGTCTTTAGTGGTCTGTTAAAGAAGAATTCAAAAAACAAACGAGGCAGCTCCTCCGCGATGCTGCTGTCAGAGTCTGTTATATTTTCAAAATTGTGGTGTTTTAATTAACCAAAGTTTATTACTGATTTGATTTGGCAGCTTATTCAGTGTTTCCAGCGCCAGAACAGCATTTAGTTTTTATGCCTTTTGCTCTGAACTGACAGTATTTTTTTATGATCAAACAATCTGACTAATGAACTGTTTGTCTATTTGAAGAATAAAATAAAGAAACAAAATTTGAATTTAAATGAAAATTACACTACAATTTAATTTTTTAATTTACATTTTTAAATTTGTCTTTCAGTAATTATTACAAGAATATGTAATTTAGTTTAGCATTTTAGTTATCTTAGTTTATGTCTTAATTTTTAATAACTCAGACGTCTGCCTCTTGAGAATTTGTGAAATGCGGCCTTAGGCAGCAGCATATGTAAATGTATTTTTTTGTGTGGATTGAATAGGAGAAGAGATTTCCTTCTTTTCTCCCCATCTTTTTTTTTTGATGATCCTTTTTTTTTTTTGCTGCAGGCTGATCCATCCTCGCCTGGTTTGGCTCCTGGAGATCTGGAGAGGTTGAACATGAAGAAGTGTGAGGAGACAGAGGGAATATCCTACCACATCCACCTTGTCAAGTACATAGAAAGGACTGAAAAACGTCCAACATTAAGCATGTTTGTCTTTTACGTTTTTCTTTCTTATAAATGTAAGATCATGTGAGGAAACATCATGTTCCAGGTTAGCAGAGTTAATAATCTCTGCTAACCTCTAGTGGCTTTAAGAGGATGCGTTTTGATTCCTAGAGCAAGCTGCTGACTTTACCTTTGCATTTGTCTCTGCAGAACAATTATGTGAAGAAAATCGGCATCGAGGTTGTATCCATTTGGTGAATGTGAGTTAAGATTACTCATGTATTATTAACTGAGCCAGTCACTTCCTGTTCCTGAAACATTTTAGTTTTACTGAAAATATACAGGAACTACTGTTGCAGGGTGCATAAAACTACATAGCACAGATAAATGTGTTAATTTAATGGCAGCTTGTTCTGCTTTTTTAAATTGTATTTCACTTAAAGGCTGTAAACATGTTATGCAAATTTTTAAATAATCACGTATTTGGCTTTTCATTAATAGTTTCCCAGAATTTCCCCCTTGTGACTAAGAAACATTGTTAAGAAACTGCAAAAGCTGAGATGTTTAATCTAATATTTATTAAATGCTGCATTTCAATTTTAATGCAGCTGCATGTAAAACATAATGTCTGACATGTTAACAAACGTCAACGTTTCGTATTGCCATTTCACATTAAAGGCCGACATAAACCCATTTCTTTTAACTTACGTAAAAGAAAAATTATCATGGTTTTCAAAATTTAACATTGAAAAGTGAAACATATATTTGGTTTGTTTATGAAAAATACATATTGAGAAATAAAAGGGTGAAGACGAGCTGAATACAAAGCACTCAAAACCAGATTTTTATATCTACAAATGTTTTGAAAGCAGTGAATTATTTTTATTTCACATAATAATCGGGCATTATTTCTCATTGTTCAGTCACATATAGTTACTTAAAAAAAAAAAAGAATTGTACCATTTTTCATTAATAAAATGATTCCAATATAAGATCTCATAAAATAATTTTTCAAACGTTAATTTCACCTTTAAAAAAACATTTTTATTCGTTTTGTCATGAGCAAATCTGCTTTACCTTTCAAACTTGCTTGAAAAAATCCTCACTTTCTTTTTGAGCTTCTTTAAGTTACTTAAATAATCATCATTTTGGATCCTAACTACAACTTTTCTTAAAAAATAACTTGCAGGTGAGAAATATTTGGACAATGTGTGTATGCTGAAAACAAAAAGTTTCATAATTTCATCTGAATTTATACGGTAGGTGGAGATGGTAGGTGTAGGTGGAGTCTCTCTTGGGAATAAATCATCCTTTCAAGTTCCAATTCAAATGTTTTGTGTGTTTGTTTTTTTTCTATCCAGCATAGATTCTTGTCAGTTTACAGATAAAAAGTTGATGCCTTCACAAACTGGCCTCCAGAACCATGAAGGAGAAGGCAGACTCCACCTTCACAGATGTCTAGATTAGGACTTTAATCTGCTATGCCAAAAGTTCTGGCACCATATTCTGGACCCTGGATGTCCAGTTTGCACTCCAGTGGTTGCAAACAAAAGAGGAGAAATCAACAAATCAATGGGCTTTAAATCCCACTAGGGGAGGGAAAGGAGGTTGGGTCGGAGTGCTGTGGGAGTGGGACTGGTGAGTTTTGGGCTGGTGGGAGGGGTGGGGGCAAATTAAGAAGCCAGTTCAAACAGTTGTTGTATGAGGCAGACTTAAGAGGTGTGTGTGTGTGTGTGTGTGTGTGTGGGGGTGTGTGTGTGTGTGTGTGTGTGTGTGTGTGTGTGTGTGTGTGTGTGTGTGTGTGTGTGTGTGTGTGTCTGTGTGTGTGTCTGTGTGTAGAGGGGTGGATGTTTGGATGGATGCTGGGGGTCTAATCTGCCCTGGCCTTGGCCTGGTGCCCTTGTGCAGATTAAACTGGGCCCCTAGCGCCCAGGGAGCACCGCCGCTGGCTGGGATTAAGCAGATTCTAACAGGTGTTTTCTTTTGTGACACTAAGGGGGGACCAGTCCATCACTCGCTCAAAAGAGCAAATCATGAAGTCGTGGCGTGTCGATGCCGACAAGGCTGACATGTTTGCGTAAGAATTGGATCATTTTTAGTTTGTGCTTTATTAGCTTTATAAGACCTAAGTTTCAAATGTCCGCCTGGATATTTTTTTTGGCTATTTTAATTGTACGCAGTTTTTTAAACATCCTGTGAGTTAATATGTCTGCCCATTTACCCATAACAACTGGAACCTTCAATATTATGCCACTTATTTTCCCAAAAGTGGTGAGCTTTATTAAGATCACCGGACTTTAGGAACGTGTAGATCTGCATATCGTCGGCATAACATTGATGAGACGGTAAAATGTTTTGCATGAAGTGATCCAAGGGATTAATACAGAAAAAGGAGAGAAAAGATCCAAGCACTGGACCTTGCATCACACCTTCCAGCTGTGCCAGGAGAAGTTGTTTGAACCAGTTCAAAAGAAGAAGAATCACTGAAAATTGTTCTACTGGTTCAAGCATTAAAGTTTCACCACAATCTAAATGCCGCTGGTAAATTGAGGAAAGTTTGTTTTTCGTATGGCTTTGATGAAAAGCTGAGGACAATACCTGTCAAAATGGTCAATTTCTGTGTGCAAAGTTGAAGAAAGCAAAGACGCTGTTGCAGAAGAGTAGCACTTTTCCATTATATCTGTCGTGCATGGATCAGAAATTCTCATTTTAGGTCCTGAGAAGTTGAAATTTAGTTTTAAAGCACAGAATCCTTCTACCTGTGAAGCAACACCTCAGAGAGATGAGAAAACGCCCTTTGTAATCTCCTTTGGGGATTGGATATGCGTACATATGCGTGTAACGACAGACAGGAGGGAGGAGTGGCGATCGGGAGAGTGGGGAGAGCTCCAAAAGCCGCTGCTGCTCTCATGCTGAGCCTTTAATGAAGTGAAACGGCTGCCCGGTCAGTTCCTCCCAGCTGTTGTCCCCACAAAGCCAAGACATTTGCCCTTGGCTCTTTGTCCCCGCTCGGGCTGCCGTACCTCCAAATGACCCGCAGGAACACGTCGAAATAAAAGCAACGCATCTGCTGCGCTGTTGACTCCAACTGCTCAGGAATGCAACCATGTCTCCATCTGTTGACCCCCGGATCAGGACCGAAGCCGGGACCGGTAGGTGTCGACAGTGGAAGAAAAATCAAGGAAAGGCTGCTGTTCAAAGCCAAAAACTAGAATACTCTACAAGAAATTGAAAACAGTCGAAAAGCATCATGTTTATCTCATCGCATGTTCCAAGGTAATAACTTTAAGTCCCATTTTTATCCATCTTAAATTTATTTGATTAATAACTTTCCTTCTCACAAAGAATAGAATGAAGATGTTATAAAACGGCTGTCTTAGATATCCTTATGTTCCATCCATTGATACCAGTAGTAGCATGGAAATCAAGTAAACTGGCATCCTACCAAGTAATATAAAAGCGCTATGTCACAAAATGGACCGCCCTATAGATTGTCTTAGCGGCAAATGACAAACATTATTATTGAAAAAAACTCAAATTCTGTCAGCTTTTAGGCAAACATTGCAAAATCTGCTCTGGCTCTGATTTGTGTCGTTATTCAGATTTACATGGATAAGTACCAGGATTCCAATTTAACACCTGCTTTACCACAATAATCTAAATTAGAGAGCTGCACAGTGACTGTGTAAAGGATAGAAGCAGCTGAAAGTTTTTTTTGTTTTGTTTTTTTACACATAAGCAGCATGGATTTTTCTTGTGACTTTTATCTGCTCAAAAATATCATTTGAAGGACAATAGTTGGATGGAATAACTTAAAAATTTGCAAGTCAATTTATAGATCCTGTGACCTCTACCAGAGAGGTCACGAGATTCAGACTGTATCAAATGGCTGCACATAAAAAACAACAAACAAAATTATATCAGAAAAATATTGGAAGTGAAAAACATGTTTAAATTCACAGAAACTTTTGCAAACAGTCAAACAAAATATTAATGTTTTTACAGCAACAATATATTTGTATACGCCAAATTTATTTGTTGAAACTTCAAATGGTGGTAAAAACAGAAAAATACTGAAATAGGACAAAACAATTCTGCCATTAAGACATTCTAACATTGGAAAAACACATTTTTTCCAGTTGTTTTTGAAAATATAAGTCACTTTACGGCCTTATGCTGCACTTTTTACATGATCAAGTTTGGCTAGTTTTGGTTTGTTTTAATTTTGTTGTGCAACTTTTTGTAGCCTTAACAGATTGTTAATGTAATCCAACTGTGATTTCAACCAACCACTGTAAAATAATTTACAATTTACACAAATAGTTTTCCTGTGAAAACTTTTTGTGCTGTATGTAAGAGGCACTCTCAAACCAAACCTCAGCATATTCTGAAATCACAGGAACTTAGTTTGTGCCTTTCTGAAGCAATAGTCAGATATCTTGAGCATAGCTACTTCTTTTTGTCCCTGCATTGCCTCATTTCACAATATATGTTTGGCAGCCAGTATCTGCCTGAAGCTTCCCTCATGCAGTCAAGCTGAAATGACAACCAAAATGAAATTCAATTAACACAAAACACTTCTTCCTTCTTCGGGTCACCTGGGGTGACAGTTTTGATTTCTCCTGTGTGGTCTGCACACGCCCTGAAACGGCGGAGGAGCGCCTCAGCCTACCACCTACGCCCACGTGTCAACAGAGCTGAGCTGCTGGCCTCTGTCTCAGTGTGAGGTCTTAACGACGCTTTAGAAGTTGTCCTGTGTTTTCGTCCTGGAAGGATTTATTGTGTTTGAACGCTGAATTTCCATTAAATGAGCTGTTTTCACTACTATATATGTCTGAGTGGAATACAGTGGAGTAGATGAAGATGGATTAAGACGTCTTGCAGCAATATTTACTCAACTCAAAGTGCTACAGCGCTTCTACTGATGATTTTTTGAGTTTTGAACTTTTTGCAAATTAAAAATGTAAAATGTTTACATGTATAAACAAGTTTGGGTTTTTTTTGCACCCTTCAAATGAAAATCATCTGCAGTTTCTGTATTTGCATTCTCATTGCCTGAACAAATATACAACATAAAAAAGTGCAGTGGTGAAAGTCTTAAGTTTACAACAATACCAATCAATAACCAAAGATTACGGTTACACAAGATGGGGGGAAAATATGAGTCAAACTAAAACACATAAAAAATAGGCACATAGTATTTAATCTGTTGTGAAGATCAGAGGCATCTCCACCAAAATGTCTAATAAATTCATAAGCTTGAATTAATGTAATATGCCAGTTGAACTTAGAGTATTCAGAAATAATAATAAAATATATATTTTTGTTTTTATAATAAATTCATAATATGTCAGTGATTTATTATACATAAAATAAAGGTTGAAGTCATTACTTAACAATATCACAGATGTTGTAAAACCTTTTAAAATTACACAAAATTATTGCAGAATTTAAAAAAAAATCATTTTATATTTCCTTTACTGCAGTTCATCGTCGCATAATGAGGCATGTCCTTTTAAAATTATTTCTAAATTACTTTCACACTTTAATACCTAGTAAATGTCTGTTTCAGACATGTATACAGCATATTTTTTATCTATATTTAAATTACTGCCTCACTTTACAGCCACAATGAACGCTTCTGGACGTTCATAATTTTAAAGGCGTCTGATCGACTGTGTTTCCTGACGTCACATTGTTTGCCTACCTGTCTGAACTCCAGTACCTCCCGGCCTCCTGCTGATGGGGTTAAATGGTTCCACTGGTGCTTCCTGGGAATACTCACCCCCGGTGGAGATTTCCCCACGTTCCTGGCCTCAGGAAGTGGAGTTTGGAGGGTCACAGAGCAGCGCAGCACCGGGACCTCCAGCCACACTCTGGGATCTGTGTGTGGGGTCAACAGGATCCCGCTGTGTGGCGTGATGCTGGGCTCCACAACTGTCAAGTTAAAAATAATCGTGGGACACAAACGTTTTGTCTCTTTTGCTGTGAAAAATGCAAAAGCAGTTCTGAATGCAATACTTAACACTTAATGATCTGATTTCTGCACAGAAAATATCAGCAAATTGTATAAAATGAATGTTCTTCCATGAACTTTGCTGGTTTTAGCCAGGTGTCGTGGATTGGTGTGCCCAAGTCGCCAGACAATTTTATGAGATAAAAATAAAAGCAAAAAAAGATCTTTGTGTTGTATTTAACATTTTCAGTAAGAAGATATAAACTTGCCATTATACAAATAATTACAAAAAGTGCCATTTGTTTGTCCCACAAATCATTTATTAGACAAAACGTGTCTAATAAACGATTAGTAGTTTGTGATGTTGTTTTAGTTTTCTATTTTAAGACCATTTTCATTTAGCTGCATCAGTTTTTGTTTCTTGATCTGTTTTAAGCATTTCGCCATTAACAGTCTGGTAAAAAATAAATCAGAAATTCTTTAAACGTGGACAAGGGCCCCATTCTAAGAGCCACAAATGGCCCCAAGGATGGTTCCTTGGACACCAAAAGCAGCAATAAAATAATTATGGAAGACTTTGACTTCTTCCATCGCTCTGCAGGTTTTTCACCGTCACCGATGAGCTCCTGATTGGTGGATGGAGACCCGTCCTCTATTTGTTAACCAGCTGGTGATCAGTTCCTCTTCCTCTGAGCTCCGAATTGACTCATTTACGTCAATACCTTCTTGACTTGAAAAAATCAAAGATAATCTCGTCTAATCTCTACACTTTAAACGGAGAAGAGTGGAGGATTAAAGAGGCTTATACTTAACAAAAATAAGACTTTTCTCTACTGAGAGGGTCACACTTTAACCAGCACAGCTGCGTGTAAAACCGAAAAGTTTTAAGAGGGTGTAAAACAGATTCTTTTAGCTCTATCTCCCGCTCTCTCTGAGGTATTTTTGACTCTCTGGGACTCAAATTTGAAAATAAAAAAAACCCTTTGTTTCTGCTTAGAGGTTGTATTCTTCACTGAAAACAAAGCAGCAGCAACAAAAGTGGCTGACAGGTGTAACACTATTGTGAATCAACAGGATCAATTCAGAGCAATAAAGCTTTTGATCATCAGAGCAAGAGATTCTTCCTCCAACTTAATCCTGTTTTCCTTTGTGCTTTGATGTCTGTGAGGTTCGTTTCCTTTAAATACAGGTGGGTTTTTTGTTATGTTTCATTGCGACTTCCTTTATTTCTTCGCTCACTACAAAAGGCGTCTTCAGGAAAACGCCAACGCACGGAAACAGAGGCTCCTTTTGACCCACAGGGGACGCCGCTCCTCAGCTGCCGCCCTGCTGGTCTGTTCGCAGGCATCAGTGAGCTGCTGAGGTGTGACTGCAGAGCAGCTCCTCTTCCTCCACAGTGCATGTTGGTCCAGAGCTGCAAGTTCGGTAGCCTCTGAGATTAATGGATACAGCTGAATCTGGGAGAATCTGATCTGGGAGTAAACCGAGCCAAAGAACTCCCAGACTCCCAAAACTTGTTCAAAACCGTCTCTAATCAGTCAGTCCTCTGGGATGCTGTTTTTTTAGAGATTGTTGCAGCTTAAAATGATTGATTTTGCAGCACCTTTTTTTTAAAAATATATATTTCTTTTTGGCATACCATTTTTCTTTCAGAAAAGTTGTTTTTAAAATAGTTCATATTTAAAGTGCAAATGACAAGCTGCAACTAATGACTATTTTCATAGTCAATTAATCTATTGATCATTCTTACATAATTGATTAATCCCATAAAAAACATCCTGCAAATTTTTCATTTAGCTGCTAAAGGCATTTTATGCAATATTGGAAATATAATAAAGGAAACAAATGAATAAATAATTCAATCGCTTTTCAAAATAAGGATAAATAAAATACGTTAACAGAATTCCAGAATGTTGACGCTCGAGCTTTCAGAATAAGGTTTAATGTTTTACAGTGACAGCTTTTTCTTACAGAGGGTGTGATGTCACCTCTGCTCCTTATATGAATAATTAATGAAGGCATTAATTAGGAAGGCATGAAAAAAAGGTTTGAAAGCTGTTCTTAAGTTTTTAATGTTACAGCTTTTCAGGAGAAACCCGAATCAGATTAAAGTTTTATGAGAACGCAGAATAATACTTAGCCATAAACTATAAAGTTCTGATCTGTGCAAATATTTATATTGTGGATATTTGCCCCTATGCTGTTAGAAAATAAAAATGAAAATATTTACAACATAGACTTTTAAAGTAAAATGTCAAACTTCATCTGCTCTAATACATTTTTGTCAACTTTGATTCTGAATTTACTTTTGATTTCTGGCCACTTGGAGGCATTGAACTGAAAAGCAAATACAGATCGCTTTAGATTTCAAATTAAATTAGCGTTTTTTTTTTATGTGCCATTTCATTTCGTGCAATTGCTGTGTAATTTAATTTAGCGTCAGCTGGCCTGACCCTCGGTGGCATGTTGATGTGTTTCTGCCTGAGCTCAGCTCATAAAAAAAGAAACAACTCTTCCCATCCATCAACCATCTGGGGGCTTCACCTCCCTCCAGCGTTCACACACACACACACACGCACTCACACACAGATATCTTTACCCCATATGAAGGAGCCGAAACCCAATGCTATTATAATCTCTAAAACTTACAACTGCTTTCGTAGTAATCCTACATAACGCTGGTCAAAGCGTCACCAGGCTGAAAATTTGGTATTTTATGCCAAATCTACCAACTTGTTCAAATAGAGCATTTCTGGATAACAATGAGACATTAAACTAAGCTGTATGATAAATTTATCAGACGTGTGTGGGAGTATATAACTGTGTTATGAATGTCGAAAGAAAAAAAAAAATCATAAATTTCAGCAAACATGTCTCAGCTGCGTAAAAGCTGAATAAATCTGACTGGGTGTCCGGCATCCTGTCTCTGCACACTGATCTTTGGGCCTTCGTGCTGCTCTGTTTATCCAGCTGTGCTAATGGACCCATTTAGAAGACCAGAAGATGGTCGAACCGTTGCAGAGGTCAGACTGAAGAACTCTTGGATTCTTTTACAGGCAAAGTTCTGCTTTCCTCATCTTGTGATCTTGAACTGTTGGAATTGTAATTAGAAATATAGAATGAGCTCTTAAGAATGTGTAATAAATTATTTATCGATGGTGAAAGTGGATCTCGACTCAATAGGGATTCATTTTGCAACATCTAATTTCCTAACACAGCTATGTACTTTAAATTGAACCAGTTGATTGTAGCTCTGGTTGTATGATTCATTGTTGTGGGGGTTGGGTTAGAGAAGAGGCGGTGTTTTGGGGAGTACGTTGCTATTTTTCCTCTATTGTGCAATGACAATCAAAGAATAAAACCTGTTTTCTTCAGCAGTGGAGCCCTGTGTAGCAAGTGGTGCTGATTGGTAGATTCAGAAGTGCAGTCATATGACGAAAACACAATATTTTGTAACAGGGAGGCTGTGAGAATCTTGAAAGCGTTTTTAAGCCGTCATGACATGAAATGCTTCTTGTGTAATGCCTTGGTCATGAGAAACCTTTTCGTAGATCACCAAATAGGATCCAACCAGGTCATATTAGCACCGATTTATTTGTCTGTATCAATCAAATGCCTCGACATGCCAGTGTTCAGACATCAACAGAATGGTACATTTCCACACATGTTGTGTCTGGGGTAGTTTTGGAGTGGTGGTAGTGGAGGGCGGTGGGGTGATTCCCATAGTGTCAGCTGTTTCATACAGTGCAACACCTGAACACCGTCCTCAGCCAGCCGCTACGGCGAAGGAAGTCCCCGGTTTGTTTGGTGCCATGGTCGGGACAGCTGGTGCCTGAGCAGCTGCGCGGCCGCGGGTGGCTGAGAAAAAAGCCCATCCCCTGCTAACCCGGGAGGGGCTACTTCATCTGCTCAGCTGTTATCCACCCAGCCCCCACCCGTCTTCACTCGTACTCTTCCTATTCCCCGATGCTCCGTCAGCTGAAAGCTGAAGGAGAGACAGCTGGCCTGTGCTGCTCAGGAGAGGGGGGGTGAAGCTGTTTATACTGGTTTGACTAAAGACAAAGCACATGTGATGTCATTGCTGAAATGATATTTTTAAATCGAGATACATTCATTACATCCGTAGTGATCTGAGTCCTTGCTTTGGAAAGTTATTAAAACTTGAACCAGATAAATAGACTTCACTGCCTTCAAGAGTCGACAATAATTAGCTTAAACAACTCGGGGAAACAAAGAGAAATCTTTTCAAATCTGTTATTTTATTATTATTCAACCAATACATTTTGTTACAATCTAGCTCCACTCGATGTTTCCATTTGGAAATCTGCTCAAGAGCTTTAAATCATAAACCATATTGCTGAGTTTACTAATATGGTTGGTATAAATGAATCTGCTCTAAGCGACTCTAACAGTGTTATAGAAATTAGGTCATTAATTAGGGCATTTTACACCAAGTCAGAAAAGTCTTCACCTATGTTGCTCATGGACTAAATAAATTTCATTAAATCTATATTTAATTACAACTTTCTTCTTCTTGTGTGTTTTCATGTTCATGTGCATTAATCTCCTGGAGAATGTTACTCGTCCTACACCAACAACAACATCAGAAAGACAGGCGTCTGGCTCAGCTGCTGAGAGTCGGTGGGGGAGAAAGAGGCTCCCATTATGAAAATAGAAACTTGAGATTTTCAGCAATAAAATGTGAACTAATGGTTCCGTCACGGTGATTACCCTTTATAGCTCACCTACAGTGACGACCAAAGTTATACTAATGATATAACTTTAACAAACTTTGCAAGAACCTCCTAGAATTACAACCAAGTGTTCTGCAGTCATTGTTTGTGATATTTCACATAGGTTTGATTATGTTTGTTTTCAAAACTAATGGATTTGTACGTCCCCAATATCCCACTTTATGTTGTATTCCGATTGGCTTCTTTTGCATTGCGTGCAGCTGCTGTAACCTTTGTACGTATTGCCCCCAAAATGCCACACAATAACTCAAAATTGGTACATTGAAAGTATTAGATAAAACAAACAATGATTTTTAGACCAGAATAAATCTCATCGTCCTCAGTGTGTCCAGGATCTAAGCATGCAAAACTACACAATTTTGATTAAACCTATACCTAAAAAGGTTCAGTCATAAGGATCCTAAGAGGTTAAAACCTCTGTTCTTGAGTTTAACGATCCAAACGACTCGAAGGATGGGAGGTGGGTCAAAGACTCATGCGACCTTAATGACCCTATTAGTGTAACCTAAACCCTGCTTTAGGCTTCTTCACAGCTTCATTCCTGACCTGTCTGCTGTGCTCCTCCATAATGCTGCTCTTTCACCAGTGATCTCAACACTGCAGTGACTCCTGCACCTGCTTCGCCCATCAAGATGTAGAATTCCTCATTAAAAAAAAAAGAAAAGTCTGGTCTGGTTCTGACGTCACTGTCAACATGGTGACTCAGGATGTGGCATCTTCCCACTTCCACTTTGAAGCCATAAATATTCAACACCAATTCTGGCGTGAAGTTTGGTTCAGTCACTTTACCCATAGTGCAGCATATTACTGTAAAACTATTTTATGTCTGGATATGAGAATAAAAACTTGCATGCTCACCCCTTTAATTAGCCACTCAAATTTACGGATAACAGTCATTTTTCAAAATGGCTGCCATTTACGAGCCGTTTAAACCAATTATTACAGTAAAATGGTATCCATTTTTATGACGAACAAACTTTATGTCACATCATATGTTTTCAACTTTGGTCAACCTATTTAAACAACTTTAAAGGAATAACGCAACAAAATTAGAAACTGTTGCTCTGTGCTCCTGGTGACCTTCAGGTTAACAATTTCAGCCAGAGGTAGATAAAACATCGCTTCAAGGCTTTGAAGCAAGAAAAATATAAAATAACATTGGTGTGATTGTTCCAGCTTTCCAAAGTTGCCTACTCATGAGTATTGGTGCATTTATGATTGCGATTGGATGAGCCTGTAGTATTATTGCAACTGGTGACGATGTACACAAAAGAAACAAAAAAATATGGGGTTTTCTTTGTTATTATTTTAATGGTTATTTGAATATGTTTAAAATCAGCTGATTCTGTTGCAACAAACTGGCTGCTTGTCTGGTGGAGCTGTTCTGTTTGGCTGGGGGATGGGAGAGTCTGGGGACTTTGAACGAACAGAAGTCAGATGAGTCGGGGAGGCGGAGGAGGGAGGATGAGGGATAATGAGGTAGATGGGTGAGCTAGAAAGCAGAGCTTCTTTTGTCTTCCGGTGTGATTATATCAGAGCAAGGGGGACAAACATTTAACACAATGACATGTTGACATTATATAATACGTATCTCTCTGTGGGATGAAAAACAAATTCTCATTTGGAAAAAAGGGACTTTTGACTGAATGTCACATTTTCTATTGGAAAAGATTGAAATAGAAACCTAAGATTTGATCATTTTCAAAGGAATTGTCATCAAGTGATCAAAAAACATCCCTCTTAGAAAGCAGTAAAAAAATAAATACATAACTTGTGGAAAAGATTTACAGACAGCTCATACATGTGTTCTGGTCAATTTGTGAAAATAAATCAATATGTAAAAAAATTGGTTTGACAAATGGAAAAAAAAAATCTATGCAAGATTTCTTTCTATTTGTCAAACCAATAAATATTCTCAATTGCTTATTTTTAAACATACATCTCAAAAACATGCGTCTTTACTTAAATCAACACTTGTGATGTTAAATTCCTTGTGATTTAAAAGAGACAAATTTCCATTTTTGGCTCTCGGGATTAACTATACTGTACCACAGGATTAAGCAACAACTAAATAAAGAAACTTCTGCTGTATGTTGAGGGGGGAGGAGCGGAGAGGTTGAGGGACTGTACATATCCATCTGTCTGAGAAATAAAGCATGATCACGTCATCTCCACTGTCATCCAGTTATGGTTTCATCCGAGGGGGGGCCGCAGCCCATCTGCTCACAGGACATGAAAGCTCGCTGGCGGCCATTGATCATGCGTTGTATCCATGCATTGTTTAATGACCACCGAGGTCAATTAATTAACCATTTGCAGGGTTCTTTAATAGCACTGGGCTAATTTGAGCCTTGAGATTAACGCAGAGTCCCGGTGTGGAAATGACCCTTATTGTCAACGGTGGGATTAGGGGCACAACAATGGCTGACAGATGACTGACAGAGCACAGAGTGGCTTTGGAAAGCTGTTTTCATGTTTGCGTTGCATAAATTAATAAGCACTTTGTGCTCGGGGACTCGCAGGATGCAACAGCCATATTGTCCCTTGAGGTCCGACTGCAATAAGAGCATATTGGAAAGAAGCTCTTGTTATTTTCATCAGGTCAACCATTGGCAGGAACAAAGGCTGCGGATGTGATGCTAAATATTTTTATTCATGCAAGGACAGTAAAAGGCTAACTAAGGAAATCAGGATTTAACTAATGATGATAATTTGAAGCCGTTCTGTTAGTCAGTTGTGTGCATAAAATGATGTGTTGTTATCATCAGATACAGTGAAATTGGAGAGTCGTAGGAAAATGTAACAAGGAGGAGAGGAAAAGCAGCAGAACAACCACAGAGATAACCTGAACCACTACGACTACACTGTGTTCCTAATTATTATGCAAGTGATATTTTCTCAGATTTTCTTAACTGGTCAATGCAAATGATGGTCAGCTTCAAATAACTGCTGCTTTGTAAGGGCATTTTAACAGCTGCTCTCTTAATCCCATGCATTTGTCTAACAGAAACCTTCATCATTAAGCCTTTATCTGTACAAACCCATCTTTGTTCTGAATCAGCCACAAATCTCTTCACAGTACGATGATAACGCTTCAGTTTTTGTTAAATATCTAATGTTTTCATTCCTTGTCATACGGCACTACACTATCTGCTGATTTTCTATTTCCCATATTGCTTGAAACCTGTGGCCTGATTAATTATGTGGAACATCCTTCTTAAGTAGATTTCCTTTAATTGAGCTCACCAGACAAACTAATCAGCCTAGCTCTCTGGAATTAATTATAGTGATTCAAAGAGCCCTGACACACAATACCATCTATAAATTTAATGGCACAACAACAAATGTAATCTTTATGACACTTAGATCCAATTTGCATAATAATTTGGAACGTGGTGTATACTCTTTATCAAAAAGGGAAGTTTTAAGCATCGTCTTAAAAGTATACAATATTTAAAAGGTAGGATTGCTAACTTGTGGAAATTGAAATGAGAAACTATAAACTTTGATTTGTGGTTGATAACTCACAAATCCAAACTTTCACATGCTTATTTTCTTCCCTAATGTTTACTCCAATTCCACTCATGAAACTGTAGACACTTTTTTACATTTCTGAATTTGATAGCTGGTCTTCTTTATTTCTGTCTCACCCAACAGTCCAGCATCCATCCACAAGTGCACAGTAAGAATGTTGTAGAAGTAGTCTTCCATCTCATTGAACAATTTAAAGTTTACTTACGTTTTTAAGTACTTCATAAGAGAATAGCACAGTTAACTTTTGTGGGGGGGTTTTCAGTATGTGTTTAGCAATCAAATTTGTTCAAAGTAAATGAATGAAAACTTATTACTTTGACTTATTAGCTGTCACCTTAACCAAACGATGAGCGATGACTTTATCAGGACGTTTCCATTAGTCTGAGTTTACTCTGGAAGTCGTTAGCTCCAAAGTCTCTTAGTGTTGTCTCTTTCCAAATGAATCATTCTTCCACATGTCAGAAGTCGGTTGCCTCCTCCAGACCTTCTGGTTGTGCTAAGATATTATCTCGGAGCTGTGAGTGAAGAACTTAATGTCCTTCTATTTTGAGGCAGAGCTTATCAGGTTTCCTGGCTTTGATTAAACACAGAATCTAACAGAGCTGCTTTAGGCCTCGCTATCAGGCTGTTTTTCCAAATATCCTCTCATGACGTATTGTATACGCAATAAGTCATGAGAGGATGCATTTTGAAAAGAGACCAACAAAAAATGAGGGAGAAAACTCTAGAAAAATTTTGTATTTCATGATGTTTAAATAACGAGGTATTTCTTAGTGTGATTCTTTCAAGTAGCTAAATAAAAATCAATTCAAAGTTTCTGAGTACAGAGACAACAAAAGCTCACTGATCATGGACTGTTCTACTTACTCGTAACTTTTTTTCAAAAGGTCTTGTCTCATCTTTATCGCAGGGCAATGGTCAATGAGTTTTGCTTCGCCTGGTTGTTTGCAAACCCCCCAAAATGAACATGTTTTCCCCAAAATGATAGAACAGCTCACGTATAGCATTCCTCAGACCATAGATTGATTTAAACGTTTGCTTTAAGATCATTCATTTTCTTTGATTTTTGAGTTGATTATAATTTGTCATCCTAAATAGTTTATGTCACTGTTATTTATTTATTTTTTTTTTTTATGAGGGAATTCTGATGCTGTTATTGATTTATGTTTATGTATTAATCAGTGTCACCAGTAGGAGGCAGCGTTAGTCTGACGGATCAACTCCTGCTGTATAACTTCCACCAGCCTGACATGAATGTACGGTTCATCCGGTTTTCACCTTTATTTAGTTCTCATTTCAGCAGCAAAATCAGAATTAGTGACTGGGATATTTTAGGACTCTTGGTCTTAGTCTGTAAGAATTAGTCAGGGGAAAAAAACAGCTATTTTTACAGAACGCATGCAATTTTCCCGCTGAGTGTTCACATAATTCCCATGGTCATCATCTAAGCCGCTTTATTTTGAGGTCATTTTTATCTGAACTTTTTATTCTAAATAGTTACTCAAAGCAGAAGTTGAACACTTTCACATTCAGATCTTCCGCACTTTGCTTCACGCTCTGCGCAGGAAACACTGGCCAAATGTCATGTCTCTTCTTCTATTTTGAGAACAGTTTTTGTGTCATAAATATCACATTTTCCACTTGTGATGCTGGCCTCTGTTTTACCACAGAATGATTCTCATCAGCTGTTCCCTAAAGTCTCACGTGAAGCTTTCCGAATTAGTCCCATCTGGTGCAGTGGAAGCTAATTGAGGAACTCCTCCCGCTTTGGAAAAGCATGAATCAAATTAAAATAATAGACAAGTCAGATTAAAGTGTTGGAGTAAAGCACGATGTTAGCTGCCTACATGGGTGTGTCTGTATGTGAGAAAGAGAGAGAGCATTCATTGATCGCATGCAGTTAGCATGGCTGAAGGGTGGCTCTGTTTACAGTGCGGTTTTTGTAATGAGTTTCATACTATATGTGCAGGTAATGGAGGGTCACATCCTGTGTTTGCACGACTGCTGCTGCATGCATCCATTAGATACAGACTTGTGTGTTCACAGTGTGCTTGTGAAGAGTCCTGGTGATAGAAAGTACTTCAAGGTTTCTTGGGTTTACTGAGTATTTCACAAGCTTTTCCATCTTGGATTTATCTTTGCTAAACAAACTCGGTAGCACGTTGGAATCTGTAGGGGGCGGTTTTTGTAGAGGACAAAAACTTAAATCATCTTTACAAGCTTATAAAAATGGGAAATTTTCACTCCAATCCATGTTGGTAGAAAGTTTCTCTAAAATCTTCTGAAAAATGTGGGTAAGATAGACTAAAGTACGATTTAACAAGAGTGGCAATTACTTTGTACATAACATAAATTATGAATTATAGTTTATACATATTTCTTTTTCCAATTTATACTGCTGCCTTTCATTTAATACTCTTTACAGCTCTGAAGGTCACATTGTTAATATATCAATTAATATCAAAGCTGTGTGGGGACAGCTACTCTATAATTATAACTGAAAATACTAATAATTATCATACATATTGTGAGAGGTGCTGCAAATCTTTATTCCACAAGACAAGTCAGTTTTTTCATAACTGAATCTGAATCATAAAATAAAACCAATCCACTAAATATGTATTTTTTGGGGTTTTTTTTACTAAGTTGTATAAAAGGTTGTAACTAAACCTGGTAATGATCGTGTCAGAACATGTTTGAGGGGAAAGAATTTTAAAATACTAAATGAAATAACAGCACTGATTTCTGCTTTGGCCTTCCAGCAGGAGGCAGTATGGATCTACCTTCTCTCCTTTTGCTCCTGCTGGAAGTGTAAATAAATCTGTGCCTCTCTGTCTCACTCACTCACTCAATCACACACACACACACACACCCCCACACACACACACACACACACACACACACACACACACACACACACACACACACACACAAAACATTGCATTTCATGGGGGTATTGTAATTTTGCAAAGCTTCTTGCCTCTTGTGTAATGTGTTAAAGGGCAAAATCCACTCTTGCACACAGAATATGACAAAACAGCAGTTTTCAAACAATTTTGTTTAAGGAGAAAAAAAAACCCTACTCTAATATCTGCTTGCCTTGATACCTGCTATCAAGTATTTTTTTAAATGTAAAATCATAACGTTATACTGTCCAAATATACCTGGAGTGCTGCTTTGATTCTTTTACGCGTGTTTGAGAAATCATTTAATCTCCATGGCAACCATTCAGCTGTGCAAAATGCCTGTGTAGACCAGCACTACCTTTGAGGCTCTGCTCCTGCTCAGAAATGTAGGTTCTAAGCTTGTGCTTGATAGAGCAGCCCTCCCTTGCAACTCCCTCATTCAGCTCCTTTAGACTAGCCAGAAGAAATTAGCAAACACCTGGTGGATCCGTGCATCTGCTGAGCTCATTGTAGGCACTACTTCTCAGTGCAATGTTGGTAAAAACAAAAAAAAAAACGTTTTTAAAGGGTTAACAGAGGAGCCATGTTGTGATGACTTCCTGAAGATGAAGTTTCAGAGAGAACAGGAGTTTTTAAAGAGACAGAGCCCCAATTTCAAGGCGTTTGTGCCAGAAGAATACACAATACTGCCTCTTTAAATTGTTGCCAATGACTTTTATGTTACTGTAGAGATATTTTGGTTCACTTTTCTAGCTGTTTTAATTAAGCGACAGACTTTCAATCTCAAAAAAACCTTGAGCTTTGGGTTCGTTTTGTTTTTGATTTGTTGTTGTTTTCAGAGGTGTACTTCCTGATGTGCTTTCGATCTTTATGCTGCTGCATAAGCCAAATTTGCTAAGGCTAAAGGTCATGCAGTAAAGACATTTTCCTTCAGCATTTCCAGGCAAAGAGAAGAGTTCCTGGTTCTATCAATTTCCTTCAATCCCAAGGGTATATATATATATATATATCTATATCTATATAGATATATATATATATAGATATAGATATAGATATATATCTATATATGATAGATATAGATAGATAGATAGATAGATAGATAGATAGATAGATAGATAGATAGATAGATAGATAGATAGATAGATAGATAGATAGATAGATAGATAGATAGATAGATAGATAGATAGATAGATAGATAGATAGATAGATAGATACCCTTCAAACATCACCACCAGCTGCCACTGAACCTTAAACCACTGGCATGCTTTAGAGTCCAGTTAAGTCAATAATAGTCATCAATGATTCCAATAGCTGATTAATCATGTTCAATCCGATTGTTTCAGCCCGTAGTATATGTGTGCTAAAAACAGAATTTTGTGCAGCCGTTTGCCGCCTATAACAGCTTAGTTTTTTTTTTTTTTTTTTATTATTTAGCCACATCCATATTGTGTATGACAGAAATCACATCCCTCCTCTTGTATCGTGTGCTTTGGGAGTGTAGCACGGTGTCGCTCCAACCTCAGAGGTCACAGTTGCCAGGTTTGGCCGGGACGCAGCTGCCCTCGGCTCCCCAACACTCACTCATTCCTCCACTCTTCCACCTATTGTTCCCACCTGAAGCAAAACCAACAAACAAATATTTCCGAACTGAACAATGTCCTCACCCCCTCCCCCCCCGGTCGCCAACACGTGGATCGTTGCCATGGACACATCCCCAGGCTGATGACAGATTTAACGCCTGCATGTGTGTGCATAAAGTGTCCGCTGCTTCGGGTGAACGTATTCATCAGACACAGATTTCTGAAGGGGCTCCTGATTCACTGGTCTGTGCACTTTCCTCTCGACAAGCTAAAGGTCAAATGCCTCCTCTTATTGTGTTGCAGCTGCACTCACACACAAACCAGCGCTGAAACTTGGATGCGTGGGTGTGAGTGTTTGTGTGTGTGTGTGTGGGGGGGGGGGGGTGCGTGTGTGTGTGAAGGAGATAAAGAAACAGGCAAGATTGAGTGAGTTTTGGTCTTCAAGGTGAAACAAGGCAAAGACAAACCATGTGGAATAGCTTAGTGTTCAGACCTATCAAACCTATAATGAATAACAATGGACACTTCTTTAATAGACAAGACTATAAAAATCAAAACTTTTACATATTTTAGTCTAAAAAGTGTCAAGTTGCTCTTAAATAAACCCAGAATTATCTGCACCTTCCCTAATCCTGAACACAAACTGACGTGTTATTATAAAGAGGCTTTTTCTGGCCTTGACTCACACCTGCCAGTAAACCATGAGACTGTTAAAGATTTCAACACTTCTTGTTTTAACCAGATTGGCGTGAAGTTGAATATATTACTTGGGAAGAAGAAGATGAAATAACATTTCCAACAAAAACATTGCATGTTTATTTCCCTTCGGTCAATGGTCTGAGGCAGAATCTCCTAAACTGTTTTATTTTAGAGGCATGTTTTCTTTTTTGTCCCTGCCACGGCCTGCTACGTTTGCTTCCTCTGGACGGTGTGTCACGTCCTCTTCAGTGATTTCAGAATAACATGACTCCTGGGACAGTTTCTGTAAAAGTTATGCATTAAGTATGGGGAAAGTAAGTGACAGCAGGAAGTCACTGCGATTTCACAGGGGAGTGTAATTTCCCATATTGTCACCTTCCTAAAATAATGGTCCAAGTTATTTTTGCCAAATGGTGTTATATTTGACCAAAATATCACCCTCTTTATATTGCCAAAACATTATTTAGAAACATTACTTTGGGCAAAAAATGACGTTAGAAAGGTGATAATATGTAAAACAAATGGTCTTTAAAGACAGCAATAGAAATTCAGTTTAATTCGGTTTCTTTCAAAAATACTTTAATTATCCACAAAAGGAAATTGATGAGGTTTGTTTGTCAGATTAAAAGTAGTTTTTAATAATAATACAAAATGTTTTTCATTGGTCCGATGTGATATTTTAATCTAAGTTTAGTATTTCTGTTGTCTTTAAAATGGAAAATCATAATAATTAACAGAAATAAATGTTGGAAAACATCAGCATGTGTGAAATGATTCGATATAATGTGTCTCACTAAGTGAACTGAGTTACTAAGATGAATACATTTTCCTAAATATTCGAATACACTGAGATGCACCTGATATATAAACCCGATTATGGATCCTCAGTTTGATGAATTAACAAAACAAACCATGGAATCCGAACACACAAATCCCAAATGCCCTCGTGAGAAAAGCTCATGTTTAGTAGATGACACATTAAATGTGGCAAGGCTTCAAGACTTTGTGGTGACTCTCAGGCTGTGCAAAAACAAACCAGCACTTTGCTTTCTTGGGGGCTTGTTGTCGTGGGGAACTGTTGCTATGGCCACAGCCCTTCACAGAGCGCTGGACTGGCTTCGGTGGGGGGAAAAAAATCCTCAAACGTGTGATGGAGAAAAACAATGACATATGGATTCCATTTTGTGTCAGTAGTGGCAAGTTAACAAGTAAAATGAAAGTATGCAGCCTGTGACAAATTCTGCGGACCGGGTTTACGAACTGCTTCGGTCTTCGGTAATCCTCCAACCGTTCTGTCGAAGAAAAGAATCGGCAATGAAATGACGAATCAAATAAATGAAGTAATTAATGAAATGACCTGGTTGCATGGTGTTCATTCATTTTGAGAACAGAAGGCAAATTAGCGCAAATGGAAACAACAAAATCAAAGTAGTAACCACAAACTATGAAAATAACAGTCTTTTTATGCAGGCAACAATAATAAATGCCCATTATATGGTTTTGAACTTACGCCTGTGCCAGTCAGATGTTATAAGAATATTAATTAATTTTATTTAATTCATATTAAAAATATTCGCATTTAAGATTAAAAATAAATAAATATGTTTGTATAAATATGTTCTACAAACTACTCAAGTGACATAGCTAACTTTATCATGTTCAGATTATGTAAAATGAAACAGAGAGAGACAGAGAAGGTCATTAGTCAATTAATCTACAACTGATACTAAGGTGTGGCTTTTATGTAGTAAAATGTTAATTTTCTCATTTAAAAAAATAACTGATTTATTTACATGCATCTTTTTTAATATTGTAAAAAAAACAAAAACAAAAAAAGGCTTAAATGGTTAAATGAAAAATCTGCACAATGTGCCAATCATTTTTAAAGCCTGCACCACAATTCTTGCACCAATGGGAAATATATAACACCATAACACTCGTGGCTCCATCGCGGTGCGTTTGAGAGCATCCGTCCTCAGAGCACCTGCGCTGGCACCGGAGAGAACGCGGCCGATCCTGACGTCACACCCCTCCCGCCACATCCGCGCGGGCCTGCTGCCACCGTCCGCTTTTAACCCCTTTACTTCCACAACGGCCCGCTCTGTGAGGCCTTTCATGTCTACTGGTCCATGTCATGGGTTTAGCTATTAGCTCATTTCCCCAGACTGGAGTCCAGGGGATGTTTAATTTGGCCCAAGGTTCCAATTATTAGACTTGAGAGGAGGTGATGTTTAATGTGTTTATGTGCTGCTCTTTTAGAGGAAGTCTGCCAGTCCTGGATATCCACGTGTCAGCCCAAGTGGCGCGTGAGCGACAGAGGACGGCTGCACACCTCAAATACCTGCCCAGAGGAAAGTTCCTCTAGGCTGACACCGTCACTGACGGATGGCGCAAAGCGAGCTCTTCTTAGTCACTTCTCAACAGTTTGTATAATCCCAAACAGCTGCATGGGAACTAGTAAACGGCAAACAAACGTTTTGGCATTCCACATCCACTGACACTTGTGTTTTCATTGAAGGGCAGAATATGAACTATGAAAACTTATTTAGTTGTTTAACCACTTTTTGTCAACCCATTACCCTAACCCTCCAAATTAAGTATTATTTAAATAATTAAAAATTGCTTTTAATCTGGAAGTAAAGCATATGTTTTTTTTTAGGTAGGGAGAACTAATAAGGTTTTATAGTCTCTATAAAAAAAGTCTCTCATTGCATGTTAGTCCATTTGAGTTTCCTGAAAACTTGCTAAATTTTGCCATATAGTTACTAAGTTTGCAACAGTTTGTCGCTGACAGGAGAAGAGAGATCAGGAGGAACTCCAACGTTGAGTAATCATCACCATTGTGTCATCTAACGTCACCTGACTAATGTGTATAAATATGTATCAGGACCTAAAGTTCTGATCGGGGACATTTCAGCGTGTAACTTGTCGTCTTCTAGAATCAAACCGCGCTTAAAAATCTTGACCTCTCCCCTTTTAAACACACGTGAACAAACACACACTAAAAGAAACTTTCCTTAGCCCTCAACCGCCATCTCCCGCCAGAAAGGGATTAGTCATTGATAAGTGACATCAGCCTGAAAACGTGGACCTTGACCTTATGACTCAACTTCACGCACAAACAGAAGCGCACATCCACACACACGCTGTTGACTCACTGCTGTGCAGCAAGTTGTTTGTGTATTTCATCAGCGTTGCGGCGCGTTCTTCCGACACGGATCGATTTATTTGTTGGCTTCCCTCTTCGGGGAAAATCCTCTTGAGATGGACAAGATTAGAAATCACACACTTCCTGGTGTGTGTGCGTGTGTGTACCTGTTAGCGATTATTATTAATATTTCTTTTTCGATTTTAAGTCACACGAAAACAGAAAATCCAGCTAGTCTAGACTGATCTGACCATTCATGCATTTATCACTTAAAAAGAAACAAAAAAACAAACAGGTTGATGGAAAAACGCCATGAGTCAAAGAGATGACATCATCTCCTCGAAAAGACTGTTTGCAGTGGAGGATGGAGGGGAGGGTGCAAGGAGATGCGGGGGTGGGTCAACAGCAAGAGGTGGAGTTCATGTCTAGTGTGTAGGCAGCAAGGTGTGTGTACGGAGGAGGATTTGCCGTCGTGGGTCGGTCTTTGTGTGTGTGTGTGTGTGTGTGTGTGTGTGTGTGTGGGGGGGGTTAGTGTGTGTGTGTGTGTGTGTGTGTGTGTGGGTCCGCGCACATACCTTCACATCTCAGCTGCGCGTGAGCGTGCGAGAGTGACTCAATGCCCCTCTCGCTGGAGAGGCAGAAGCAGACTCTGACTCACCATCTTCTCAGCAGGAGGTGACTTTCCTGGCCAGACTCCATTTTCCCGCCAAAAACGTCTCTCATTGTTTATTTTTTTTCACCTCCCTTTACCTCCCTCCCCCCTAAGTGGTGTAAGCGCTTGTCCTCCTTAACTATGCTGACGTCCCTCCTTTTTCTTGTCTTTGCCAGCATTCTATCTCTTCTGACCTTTAACCCCCCCTTGTCTTGTTGACCTTAGATGCCAGAAGAAGCACTGGAGCGCTCTTAGTTCCTCTGAATGAAAGCGAGGTTGAAGTGGAAGGGAAATATACAGGGAAATTAGTGAAAACTGTAGTAGTCTATGTTTGATATGACTTTGCTTTTAAAGAAAATATATGGAAGCAGATGCGGTTTGAAAAAGTCAAAAACACAGTTTCACATGCAGGGGGGGAAGGTTGTGACAAGAAGGAATGGAGAACAAAATGAAATGTTTTTTCTTTTTTTTTTTTTTTCTGTCATGCAACTGTCCTTTCTGGAAAACCCCAAACTTTTTCCGCTCATATTGTTTTTCTCTTCGTGTCAACGTTGCAGCCTTTTAAGTTCCAAAACCAAACATTCCCAATAAAGGCCACAGGTGGTTTGTAAAAGGTGGTTTGAAAAAAAAAAAAAAAAACATTCTTCATTTCTTGGAAAAATGTAAACAAAAACAACTACTAAAAATCATTTACAACTTACTTTAAAATGAATGAAAGTCAACTTAATTTGTTGTTTCAAGTTCAAAATGTGGTAAAAAAAAAAAATAAAAATAAAAATAATTTCATCACACCGGACATTTGCCAAACAAAAGCAGCCGCCCCAAGCACTCGGTGCGCTCTTAATCACTTAAAGTAATGGGAGCGTTAAAAGTGAAATTAATTACAGATAAGTATGTTATAAGTGCAGAAAGAAGAACAAAATTTATAGAAATTACAATTTACTAAAATCAACAAAAGTGAGTGGAGGACAACTTCCCATTATGGGACACTGTACAGTTGATTTTATAAGAACAATAATAGTTTTATGACTATACAATTTGTTAAAAACCAAATAGACAAAATTTTAAAAAAAATTAAAAAAAAGGTTTCTAGCCTGTATTTCCAACTGGGAACTCAAAAAACCTTCCATTATATGTCAATATAATGGAAGGTTACCCTAACCTTAACCCTATTTCCACAAGAAATGAGCTTTACACTGTGGTTTACAGACCAGAACAACTGACACTGTAAATTATTATTATCCCTTATGTTTTACACTGTGACTGGACTAAATGCTGGCTTTGATGAGAATCTGAAATTTACCATTTACCATCGCTTGTGTTATGTAAATAACCTGGAAAGATGATGTCTTTGCCTCCGACAAGAAGAAAAGAGTTACTGTATACACAGGGATAAAAGACTTGTCTGCCCGTAAATCCACAGAAACACACTCGCTGAAAGACCCGAAGACGGATTCGCATACTTCAAAAGACATTTCGTATTCTCACCAGCATGAAAAAAAAAAAAAAAAAAAGCCAGTAATGCCGAGCGACACACTGAGCAGAGCTTCTCAGACCAGTCACATAATTGTCAGGCCCCCCTCGCTCTTTGACACTCACTCTTTACTCGTTTGAAAGTCCACTGAATAATCTTGACCTCCGAAATTCGCCAAAGACGCACGAGTGGCTGTTATATGATGTCATCGGGTCAAAGGGCGGGATTGTGATGCCTAGTCATGCAGACTGGCTGTGGCCTTCAAACAAGCCCTCCGTTCAGTCGTCGTGACCCGCTTCAGAGCTGCGGGGTTGTAGACATACAAAGAATTGAAAGTGGGGAACACAGAATAAATCATTTTTTCCCTCCTCTGTCAAACAAGTTTCTGTTTTCCACAGGGGAAAAAAAATAAAAATGCACCAAAGCAGAGACAGTTGGAAGGCTTACAAGACAAACATGAACACAAACCACGGACAAATGCCATCGAGATCTAACGCGTCTGAAAATGAAGCATTTTGTAGTTAGCTGGATATTCTAATCCAGGGAATCATGATTAACTTGGTCATTAAAGAAATCCACATTGAATTTTGTATTTTTAAAGGGGCAGCATAATGTGTTTTCCAGCACAATCAAGCAGCTACGTTGCCTTCAGTTGTTATAAAAATGCTAAATATATCAAATGACCTAAAAGAAATTTGACTTTGTAATTTAACGGCTTGAAATTGGGCAACTGTCTCTTTAAGAAACTCCTGCTCTTTCTGAAACTCTGCATTCACGACGTCATCACAACATGGCTCCTCTATTAACACTTTAAAAATGTTTTTACCAGCTTTTGACTAAGAAGTGGCTCCTCTCGTGAGCTCAGCAAATACACAGCTCCCCTGGTTGCTAATTGCTGCTGGCTAGTCTGAAGGAGCTGTGTGTGCAAGTCGCAGGGGGAGGACGGCTCTGCAATGAAGGAGCTCTGAACCTGCAGAGTTTCGCCGTCGAAGGCAGCGCTAGGTCCCTCCAGGAATGGTTGCCATGGGAGATCAAAGGATTTCTTAAACATGCACGAAAGAATCAAAGCAACACTCCAGGCATGTTTTTGATGAGGAAATAACATTACAACATAATGTAAAGCTAACAAAAAAAGTTAATTTTACTTAACACTGCCCATTTAGCAAAATGATGCCAGATAAGTACATTAAAGCTTATCTGAAGCAACATTTCCACATATTCATTAAGTGTAAATCTGGCTTCGTGTTGTTTTCAGTGGATGTGTGCAAATAACAAATCTTGGACTTTCATATGGTTCTAAGTAAGTTTTCCTGCCCAAGCAAACTGCTAGGCATATTACACAAACAAAATTTAAATGCTAGTATCGATTAACATTCCTGGTAGAAAACCAGTTTGAAACTAAATACTGGTTTGAGTTCTGGGGAAATGACAACCGTATGAGCTAGCAGTTGCTATTAATCGTTACTTACTACTCCTGACATTTCAACAAAACTTCATTTGAAAAATGGGTCAAGTATCCTCTTAACTGTGCGAACATTTAAAGCAGTAAAGCGTCCAAAATTGAGATTTCTTGGCTTAAAAGACCATTTTTGGTCAAACTGGAGGAACTGAATTTATGAGTTAGCCAACTGTCAGTAATCGAAGTGGCTCGAGTGTTTACCCAAGAATGCTGCTGCACCGCATTTTCAGAAAGGATAAGTGGAAAATCCTAAGTAACACGTCTTTTTGACAAGCGCACATTTAGTTTGTAGCTCTCCACTTTGCAATCCTCCCCTGTAAAGAATTCACAGCAAAGAAAACTTTTTAAAACAAATAAAAGCAGCCCAACCCTGAAAAAACAAAAAACAAAAAAACGACCGGCGAATCAGAGCTGCAGAGAAATGCGCCAGCGAGACAGATAAGGGTTTGAGATATGGGAGGAGCAGGGTGTGTCTCGGCTCTCCCCTTTCTACAAAGCGTCATTGTCCTCCCAGCTCTCCACATGTCAACAATGGCTTTGAGTGACAGACGGCTCCCAAAAAACCTGAGGCTCGGCAATAGTGTCTTTGTTTCCTCGGCTCACATTGTGGTGGACAAAGAGTGCTCTGCAACGGGCCGAGTGTGGGGGCGGTGGGCTGGTAGTGGGGTGGTTGGGGGGTAAGTGGCTACTATGGCAGTGTAGTTTTACAAGCAGCCATTGCACACTGGAGGGAATTGATCAGCAGAGGGAGGGAAATAAAAGACGCTACGATGGACGCTCACGATGAAAAAAGTTAGACTTTTGGGATGAACATCAAGTTAATTTGACTTTTTCGTGTATTGTGAAAAATTCTCATTAATGATCTTTTTTATTGTTTCAGTGATACACATCTATCTTTCCAATTTCAGGCTGATTAAATCTGAATGGGTGATATTGACCTGGTCCGTCACGGTAACAAATTTCACTGGGCGATAAATTTTTCCAGAAGTTATCGCGATAAACGATAATATTGTCGTTTTGAGACCATTTTCAAGCATTATTATTATTTTTTGGATGGCATAATGAGGCAATAACACATTCTCAAATAGGAAATTTAACACTGTGAACTGGAAAGCATTTTAAATATCCAAAACAAATGAACAAAAAAAAACAAATAAAATTAATTATAGAACAATTTTGAAATCTGTAAACAAATTTGTCCCTTAAAAGAGTGACTAATTGAGAGCAAAGCACCAGACTTAAGACTTTTGTTATCCAGGTTTTGGTAGAAAGAGAAAAACGACAAATCATACAAAAGAAAATTATTGAGTTTGTTTTAATTCATCATGTGATCAATTGATTTATTGCTTATTGGAACAGGCCTACTGACTCTACTTTATGGGCGTTGACTGACTGACTGTGTAGCAAACTACAGACGGAAAGAAATAAGCAGAAGTCAAATTCTCCAATAAATCCAGTATGTGCATTTGAAAAAGCCAGTAAGAAGATGATGTAAAACAGATTTTGAAAAAAAAAAGAACAATATTAAATCTTCTAAAGCTGTTGTGGTCGGCATGCTGCCCCTGACGGGTCAGGTGACAAAACAAACTGCCTGTTTAAACAAAGAAGCTGCCAAACCCGTCCAGCTTTACAGAGTTAAGCTGTACGCGGTCATGCAGAGATTACATAAAGCAATGACACACTTGCAGATTTCTGCGGTGGTGATTGTTGTAGGCGATAATACGCCTGCAGAGCTCTTTGATCAGATGTTTGATCAGATCACCTTGAGCCAAACGTTTACATAGACTACATGGATATACTGTATAAGGCCTTTTTCACTGTCAGAAGTTAAATCAGACAAAACTTCTTTTGTTTTAGATGATTTAAAATCATCAATATTACATCCATATTGTCCCAATTGTGAGAGAAAGAATATGTCAGACATTTTTGTTCATAAGGGAAACAAAAGCTGATTTATCTAAGCTAATGGGTTGGGCAAGAAAAAGCTTTGAAACAGCCACAAGAGACAGACACCTCTGTTGTGTTGTGGTTTTGGTTTTTCATTGGAATGCAAAAGTCAACTTATGGACAAAATGCTCATTTTGTGTGGATATAAACGTATCACCCTTAATAACCTCAAACTGTTATGCTCTGAGCTACGAGAATCTACCGCCGCCGTGTCCAAACAAAGACAAAAAGAAAACTGAATAGATGAAAGTGACATACTCCGAGCAAATATCTGTGATTCCACCCAAGATAAAAAAATTTTTAAAAAAACCAGCTGAGCCGTGTAAAGACTTTCTTTGCACGCAGGACGTTTCCTCCAGCCATGTAGCGACAGATCTAAGTGGAACAATGTTTAACAATCGCTTATGCTCTGCAATCGACAGACTAATGATATTAAACAATCATTCAGACGAATTCCATCTGGATCTTCTGTTGTGGATTGTGGATATACAGATTTGGTTTAATCCGAATGCTTGCTGACATTCGTCGATGCTTGCATGAAATGCTCAAAGAGGTGATGTTTCTGCTCGGTTTCTGTTCCGTTTCACTGTTGCTAAGCCATGAGATTCTGATATTTACATGCAAACTATGATGTGATGCCACTGCCACAGCAGACTACTTGTTCAAGTCCGTGGTTGGAAGATTTGACCTACTGCAGGTTTGTAATTATGCAATGAGTTCGAATCGGGCCTGAAAAATCCAGAACAACCGAGTCCAACCTAGCGGGCATTTTATCCGAGTCCGACTTTTCCAGAGCCTGTGGTAAATGTAATGTTTTTGTTAAGATTTTTATGCTTTTGTTTGCATACCATAATTTGAGTTTTTAGCTTTTGTTAAACATCTTCCAGCTCCATTTTGCCACTTGTGACGATGTCTGACTGATAGCAGCGGCGCTGTGGGTATTTATTTCGCAGTCTAATGAGGTTCTGTACCGTATGTTCTTTCTATCCTCAACGGAGTAAGCCATACCTGCGCCTCTAGAATGCAATAAGTAGATTAACACAACTTTATATTGTGCGTTCTCTTTGTTTTTCTCTGTGCTGCATGTATTGCAGGCTTATTAAGTGTTTTGGCTTGGGCCATAAGTCTAAACTCTACCACTGCATTTTCAGCAGTGTATTTGTAACTCTCACCTTAACCTAAGCCTAAGTTTAACTCAGTTTAATTCACCCAGGGGTGCCCAAAGATGGTCCTGGAGGTCCGGCATGTTTTAGTTCTCTCCCTGTGGAAGAAAACAACCTTTTCAGGACGTCAGTGTTCTTCTTATGAGCCATCATTTGATCCAGGTGAGTTAAACCAGGAAGGGAACTAAAACGGCCCTCAAGGACTGACTTTGGGCGCAACTGGTGCCCAGTTTCTGGGGTTAGTTAAGACTCCTAACCCCAGAAGTGGGTGTCTGTCGCAATTGGCATAAGTCGCATTGGTCTTCGGCGGTAAGTGGGTCACAAAAGGTGATAAATAAGCAAGCGAACAGACGCGCACACCCCCTCATACACAGAAGGCCAGTGCCGCTATGCGCATGAGTGAAAACATCTAAAGGCGCATCTGTTTGTGTGCTGGGACAACTCGAGCATGCCTTTTGATCCCAGTCACTAAACCATGACACAGCTGGCCTGTGAAGGCCTCCGCTCCGTTCTCTAAACCCCTGTCTCACTCAACTTGCTGATCCTGCAAGGTCTGTTCAGGCAACACCCTCCTTACCCCAACCCCCCTCCCCCCTCCAACCCTCGCCTGGCCCTCATCAGATGTGACCCAGCCGAGTGCGGTGGAGCTTGCCTGGTTTAACGCAGCGGGCACCAGCGGACACTATTGTGCATAATCTTGCAGCACAGCAGGCAGCCGGCAGACGCCGCATGTCGGGAGCCTTTGAAGAGAAGTCTACAGAGGCCAAGTTTGTGGGGATAGCTGGAGTTTACACAGAAAAGGGGGCAGGCAGAGAGGGGAGTGAAGAGGAATGGGCGTAAGCAGCAGTTTAATAAAGATATTTAATACCTCAGCGAGGTCCCACTTTGAGTCCTTGGAAGCAACAAGGAGATGAAAAAGAAGACCCCACAGATATGATTGTGTGGGATTTTATGCCCTGAGCAAAGTGGAAAGGGGGGGAGGAACACGGGCAGCTGCGAGAGAAGTAAAAGCGGATCTAGAAAACGTCGCCTGGGTTAAAAAGAGTCGTCGAGGCTTTTTGTTGACCATAGAAATGTTCAAATTCCTTCGTATTCTTTCCTGGAAACAATTGATAGATGCTTGAAAATAAAACATTTGTTTTGCAAAATGTTTCATAAATTAATCTGAGTTGACACATTCTCTTAAAATGGTCAATCTTTTTCCTTAGGGTAGGACGTAAGGCCTTCAGAGAACTTCCTACAGTATATGTCTGTAGAAGGAAATCTGGGAAACTGCTTTCTCCCCCCTACCAGCTCAGGTCATATCTTTACATTGGTGCATTTGGAACTCATTTCATAACAACGAACATTATTCTGTACATCCCCTTGACCAAGCTGTTTACTGCTGCACCCAGATGCAGGCAGGAAGTAGGAAGTGTAGACATAAAACAACAAAAGAATCTATTTACAAAACCAGCATGTAAAATTGAAACAAATATCCAAAGAGGATGGGACAGAAGGTTAGTTTGCGATTGGAGACTATACTTCAGTTCGGATGATGATTTCTGACTTTCAAGGTTTCCCCGTTTTTATCCAAACTCAACGATGGCTATTACTACTACACGCCTCAGACATTTTCTTAAACCGCAAGGCATGTTTCCAAAAATCTGGGTGTTTGTCCCTTAGTCTGTTTGCTGTAGAGATTGTTTTAAGCGATTTGTGGAGTACTGGCTTGTTCCTAGCTGAGAGGCCTTTCGGTTCACACTGGCACAGGTCTTGTTTCACTGTGGTTAACGCGTCTCTCTTACCAGCCTCAGCCAACATCTTTACAAGGTCTTTAACATTTCTTCTGGGGTTGATACACACATTTAGAGAAAAGTCAAATCAAGTCTGTTTGTATACCACATTTCATCAACAAGGCAACTCAAAGTATTTAACATTGGAGCATCAAGTGTAGGTCCATATGAAACCACACAAAGACTGATGTGTTTTTGCTTTTGACTGGATCTACAGCAACATCTCTGAGTCCCAGTGGAAATACTTGCAGTGCTGATACACAACATCCTCTGTACAGACAAGGAAGCAGTGAATCTGCTGAGGAACATTCATCCAGATGTTAAAAACTGACCTAAACAGTCAGGTCATGGGGCCTGAACGGGCAGACATCTCTAAACAAGAGGGGTCGAACTGATTTCTTAGGCTGGTCGCCCTGCATCAAGTGGCATAGATGCTTCTCACTTACCAAGTAATATTGGACTTCCTGCCTCTGAAATTAGAATCTGCTAAAGTAATACCACCCGATTTAGCACCTTTGTATGTTTCCTGAAGATATGAAGCAACAATGAATGACTTTTTTTTTACTGCCATTAACATTGCGGTTGCAGTCTGCAGCTCTCACGCGTGGCTGCAATTTCTCTGCGATGTCTGAACGACTCTTCAGAGTTACTCACTCTCCTCACTCTCTATGTCTCTCTCGTTGGAAATCCAAACCAGCCCCCGATCCAATCGAGTCACCGCCTCTCTGTTACGGAAACACCTCACCCCGGAAACCCTCACCAGCTCCACGGTCGTCCTTCCGCTCCCAACAGTCCACACCTGCCTGAACCGCTCTCTGACGCTGTCCTCTGCTTGACCTTGAGAAACACCATCCGCTCCTCATTGCATCACCGCCGCCTCACACTGAAACCGGCATTGTGGAAACAGAGACAGCCGCGAACGGTTAGTTAAAGTTTCACACAAACTCACACTTGACTACCTCGGTCTCAGCAATAGATCAGCTTAACCCCTCCAGGCCATAATTGAAAGTGTTGTCTGAAAGGATTTTCTGAAGATACCCTAACAGGAAACCTTCAGGCACTCTTCAATCATTTAACACCATTTAAATATTGTACCTTCTTTCTTGCGTCATTGCTAACAATAAGAAACTTTGCATAGTAACTGAAAATTGTTGTGCTTGTAATTCACCCCTCATGTTGAAATCCCAAATTTGTCAATGAAAACAGGAAACTGAGCTAATTCCTCATGTCTGTTTATGACTTTTGAGTTACACTCTCTCTACACTCTCTCGAGCGACATACACACAGAATTTACAAATTTCTGTCCGGGTCTGAGCGCCCCCCCCCAAGAGCTCAAAGAGCCTCGTTGTCTCGTTTAGCAGCAGCCGTGGGGAGAATTTTCAATGTGCAGCGTGGGACAGGAGCAGGGCATTGTCCCCTACGGTGCCAACCCTCCTCCATATTCATAGAAGCAGGGCGGAATCTAATAAACGTGGGCTCGGGCGAAATCGGTTGTCTCACACGGGAAAGGCAGTTAATTGTCCGGCATCGATGGCAAACAATGCCTCGGCTATGGCGGTGCGGAAATGCACCACCGTGGCTGTCAGCTGCGACGAACGCGAGGAACGCGGACGAGGGTGGCCATATCTCCGTGTGAACGTGCCTGAGGGTTTACATTGCAACATTGTCTTGCTTTCACATTTCCACTTGGCTGAAGTTTGTACCCAGAGCACAGACATAATTTTGTCAAGATGCGATGTCAATTTTCAGAGTGAAAGCAGACGAAATCAAATCAAAATGTCTACTCACATGTGGAGGAAGCCAATTTCAGTTCACTAACGTACAGTTTTTTCATGAGCTTATTCACTTTTTAGTTTTGTAGCTAAAGTTAAAAATCTGAGGCTTTCATTTTGACATAACTTTCAGGGTTATATATGTCTGTGTGTGTTTGTTCAATGGTCTTTTTATCCACATTTGATTCACCAAAGTTTTAATTTATGTTTAATATACGCCCATAGACTTTAGGGTGAGGGTTAGTAAAGACCAAAAGTATTTAGACCTCTGAAAAATCTGGATTTTAAGTCATCTGTTTAGCATTTTAGCAACTCGTTTCTTTTGAAATGTTTGCAATATCTGCAGTCCTACCGTGAAAATAAGAGAATCTGTGGATGACTTGACTTTTTATTCATCCGAGGAAACAAATTTCAAAATATCGACACCTCAGTTTAAACAACAAGTGGTGCTTGTGAGCTGCTCACGATCCCAATCAGCTGGTGTTTGACAAGTTCATACAGTATTTACAAGTCTGCACAGTCTTTTGGGAAGGCATTTTCAGTTCCTGCTTCTGGGTAAATTGTTACATAAAATGCAACAATTTAAAAAGAAGGACCAAACAGTGTGCTTGAAATGTGGTGCAAAAACACAAAATCTTACAAAGTATTCATTGTATAGTTTCTAGTGCAAACATCTTAGTATGCTTTTTACTTTTAGCAATAAATTGTCCCCCGTGTGAAACCAAGTGAACTAAGATATTTGTACTAGAAACTAAACAAAGCATTCTAGGTAAAGTTTTGTGTTTTAGCAGTTTGGTTTGTTTCGTCTTTTCAATGGGAGACAAATTCAATCCCTTTGTTGTGTTGCCCACCTGTACAGTAAGTAAGAAACTTTACTTTTCCTCCGTCTAGCTCGCCAGTGTTACCAGCTTCCCAGTTCATCATGCAAGTTTATCACTGGACAGCTCCCAGTTGTGTTTTCAACACTCATTTAAATGACTGAAAATTAAAACGAAACCTCTTTCCACCATCGAAAAAGCTCGAAAGGACAGCAAACATTTCATTTTGTAGAAGGGGGAAAAGATAGTTGCTCTTATGTCACTGCAGACATCTAATCCACATAACCTGCAGCAGTACACATAATACAAACCAAGACAAAGGCGTGATGTGCAATGACTTCAAAAATGTACAGCTTGGGAGTTCTGCTGCGAGTTTCAGCTCACTAGCTATCGCATGCAGAACTTATTTATCACCTTGAGCATCTAAATGGCCCAGTTAACCAGGGATCCCATTACTGGAGCCACTGAAACTCTCACTCTCTGCTCCTGTCGAGCTTTGACTTGTTACCCGCTAATCCGTCTCCCCGAGGCGGCCGTTGCCCGCCGCCCCCGTATCACATATCCTGTGTACCCATGACGATATTGTTGGCAAGTTTCACTGCTTTACAAAGCCAGAAAAAAAGCAGCGTGCGCACACATACACAAGTTTTAAGAAGTATGAGATATTCCAACGTTTTCTTAAAGACATGAGGACTTCCAGCTATGAAAAGGTCAAGGTTAGTCAAAACATTGTGGAGAAGCTCAGTGTCGGTTGCTTGTATCATATTGTTCCCTGAGGTTCGAATGTTCTCCACATTTCTGGGTACGCAGTCCAAAAACATGCCTGCTAGCTTGATTTATGCTAAATTGCCCTTAGCGGTTTATAGGAAGTGGATGGATGGATTGATAGATGGATTTATTAAACAATGGTCAGCGATTCAGTGTATGCTAAATGGTGCATATCAACGTCGGTCATGTTTCAAATCTAAAATACAAAAAAACTCGGATGGTTTTCAAGAAAGGTTATGTGAACATAGACTTGAATTTGCTTCCGAATATTTGATCTGAAATGTACCAAGATGGGTGTTAAATTATGGTAAGGTATATTACCTGAAAGAATATTTTAAAGTTTTCATTTCCATATTAAATTTAAGCAGTTGGAAGATAAACGTTTTGTTTCAGATTTTACCTAAATCATCTGAAACCATAGCATCATGATGACATACTGATCTTGCTCTGTTCCAGGCCTAATGGTAGAAAAGGGGTTACAGAAATCCCACCTGTTTAGATTTCTCTCTAAATCTACTAAAATGCTTTCTAAACTTGCTGGTAACTTTCACCTAGTTTTAAACTGGAAAGCCACATGTGTTTAGATTCAGGTGTTTGGCAGGTTCTCTCTCAATTGGACTGTGGTTTCCATTAAATACATCTTGTATTAACTTGTACTTTTCAGCGATGTTATTATTATTAGTTCTATTTAAGCATATCGTTGTGGTTTCTCGGTTCAGTTTTTTCTCTTTCTGCAGATTTGGAGGCAAACTTTAAGAGTCTTTATGCTTCTTTTTCTCCTCTACTCCTGTCTCCTTCATCCCTTTCTTTCAGGTCTCTGTGTGCATTTCATTTGAAATAAAGCAAAAGCAGTTTTTTATAAAGTTCATATGTATTTCAGCGGAGCAGCAGTAAGAAATCCATAATTCTCATGGAAGAAAATCTGTTGGGTTCCATCTTGACACTCAGACAATAATTCTTAGACATGGATATTCTTTTAAAGATACCTTTTGGAAATAGTAAGACGCATTAGTTTCTGCAGTGATACCAGAGAAATGGTGTGAAACCTGATTGGTGTGAAACCTGATTCCTAACCACAGACCCTTTAGTGCCGTAGTTTCAATTATCTTTAATCCGACACGCAAATCAGACTCTACGTTTACAAAGTATGCATGTTCAGCTAACACACACACAACCACCAGGTGAAACAGCTCGCCTGGACATCACCCAAGAGTGTCTCGAGAAATTGTAAAGCCTCCTAAGAGGCTGGACGACCCTGCGTCCATTGTGATTTTTGTCTTTCCTCTGCTGAATTCTCTCTTTGTGAGACTAATGGAGGAAGAGATAAGATTTTTTAGTGCGGTTTCACACCGCAGTCCCCTCGGCTCCTGCACTTGCGGCTGGCCAATGGGCTGTCTAGTCTGAGGCAGGGAGGTGCAGGGTTACTAGGCGAGGGAGAACAATGGGCCGAGCGCCTGAGTCAGCACTATCACTCTGCCTCGCTCTCCCCGCTACGCACCAATTTTGCTTTTTTTTTTTTTTCCCTCCAACTTATTTGGACGACCAATGGCAGCGCTCCTGGGAAGGCAGAATACACACACACTTTATGAAGACACGCACACACACACTTTATGAAGACACGCACACACACACACACACACACACACACACACACACACACACACACACACACACACACGCCTACAGACGCACACACTCTGAGAAAGAATAAAGTCAGTGGGGGTTGGGTGCTTTTCTGGGGGTTTTTTTCCCCCCCGAGACAGGAGAAACGCAGCGCTGCCTGTCCAGATGTGAGGGAGGACAAACACAATCCTCGCCTCGAACAGTTTATATGTCAAATTATTATTTTATCTGTTTCAACTGTTTTGCATTGCATTGATTTAAAACTGGGTCTTTTGTTTACATTAAAAGGTTTTGCACCTTTAACCATTTGATACTTTTGCATCTTTGTTCATTTTGTTTTCAACTTGCGCTATGAACTTGTTAACTACCATAAACCACCATGTTTATGGTAGTTATGTTTATAGAACATAACTACCATAAACATGAGTCTTTACCGCAGCGCAGTTTCATACTCCCTTTTGACTAAAACTAACTTTCTGCATTTCACTGATGCAGACACGTTAATGGTAGTAAATTGAATTCATTTAGGGCTTCACGAGTCGGAACGACCACTCACATTGTTTTACCTTAGAGCCACATCCACGCATTCACACACCAATACACACACCAGCAGGCAACCTGGGGTTAAGTTGACCTTGCACAGGGGCAGAAATCTTTCAAGGGGGCGTATAAACTACTGATTTCAAAGTTGCTAAAAAAAAATAGAAACACAATGCCTTCTGAGAATAAAGCCAATCATTCAATCAGTAGTGATTTTCAAGGTTCCATAGATATTTTGAAACCATATATCCATGCATCTGTGTGTGTTTTCCCAGTATTGGCTTACATGTTTAAAGGCATCTTCCCAAAAGGTCGGCGCATACCATCTGCTGCTCGGTGCTAGCCAAACTTTGGGACATATCCAGTGTCTTTTGGAGGCAACAACAAGTCAACAAAACCTGAACTCGAAATTTATGTACGCAAGTATCGCGATGCAGTTTCATTTAGAGAGGTTGCATGTCTCACTATGAGTAAGTACTTTTGTAACTGATATTTAGCGTCTCAACCCAAAATGTTCGCATCAGTAGGGAAATTTAAATGTTTGCTCCATTCTTGGTGGAACCAGATTGGAGAGTTGAACATAATTCTGAAAAACTAAAAATCAATATTAAATAAATGCTGAATTCAAATAACTCAGTTACTTAAGTAAATCAACTTCTCAATAATAAGTTATTATATGGGCCTTTAAATCTTATTTTTGTGAGTTACTCAGCCGAAAGTAAAAAAGGGTTTCTCTAATGTCACATGTCCAAAGTCATTGAGGAAACCTCCTTTTGTTAGAATCTGACTTTCATCCACACAAGCGTTGCATCAGCAAATCCTCTAATTACGACACAGAGCCTGCATTGGGACATTGTCACCGTTATAAACTCTTGAGCGGATGCCCTCATGACGTCCCTCTTCCTGTTCTGGTACTCTGGTTTCCTCTGCTCAGTGGACGTAATAAACTGAGTTGAGTCACCGGTTTAAAACTCTTCCTTCCTGTTCCTTTGATTTTTGAACACCTCAGAGCGATTACACAGCTTCTCAACACAGAGAGTCATCCGCAAACTTCAATTCATTGCACAAACACACATTCAGATTATTTACTGTCTGCGCTGATGCGTCAGCCTCACTGGTTTCATCAGTTGTTGATGGTTGGCTGACTGTGGCACCACTCAGGCTCCGCCTACTGAGCCTAAATCAGCTCACAAACGCACTTTCGTAGCTTTAACTCCGTCACCTCATGTGAACCCCATAAAGCAGAGGGAGTTTGGCTCCAGAGCCTCCCTCCGTACCGACCCCCAGGGGCCAATGTTACCTCTTGGTACCGATTGTAGACTCCCCCTGACAAGGAATGCCCTGTTCAAACTGGGGCCGTTTATTGCAGGTGATAGCAGGGGGAAAGGTCAAGGGTCAGGTCAGACAGAGCGACTGTCTTGGTCAGTAGGAAGTAAAGGGTGAGTGGGTTAGTATATATTGTGGGATAGATGCAGGGGGTTGTCTGGGCAGAGGTTGACTTTTTTTTTTGGCCATTGAGATGTAAAAGCCAAGATTTTGTTTTTTAAGTGTAATATTACTACTGCTGTCGATTGGTTAAAAATGTAATCAAATTAATCACAATAGCACTGTGATTAATCACTGTGACTAACTTTGTAAAGCTTGAAATATGAGTATACACTCAGTTGTGGATCTTGCCTCATGCCGACCAATTAAAATTCAATTCATTTATTTATTTTGTAGCAGGTAATGTTGTCAACAGTAACTAAAAAACACTTACTCCACTCCATATGCATGCAAATAGCAGCAAACGTGGGATAAGTGACAGATGAGATATTTTATTTTATTATCTACTTGCTGGGTGTCACACCCCTTTCTCATGCCGCCCTGGGCACCCACCCAAAAAGCGCCACAGTTACCATGTTTTCCAAAAATGTTTCATAAAATGTTTTATTGTGTCAAACCAAACATATCTGAAGATTCACAGTTCCCCAGGTTTTTATATTAATTTTGTTTTAAATGTTAAAGTGGAAATGTCCCGCTCCATTCATTTTCTGTGGCGCTTGTGCGACGAGTCGCTTGTCCTACTTCAGCCGAACAGCCGCCGTAATTTGTGCATATTAAATTTTGAGCTGTTTTAAGCAAATCTGGAGACGCGACAAAAGCAAGTTGAAAAATATTCAGCTTCCATCGCCGTTTTCTGCTGTTGCGGAAAACCTTAGCCTTTGTGGCGCTGCTGCGATCGAGGTAACCTCAATCACTGCGAGACGGAGGCAGTTGTCTCAAAACGGGCCGTTTGATTAATTTGCACTACAAGAAATCTCCAAACATTCAATTCGCCCAATGTAATTTGTATGTTTGTTTGAAAACAGGTTAATCTCCACAGTTTGCGGTGGGTGGTAATTAAAACCTTGTGAAGCGCACAAAGCAGAGTATAACAAGGCGTGTACAGAGTAAAGTTGGTCCTTGTTACGCTCTATTTGTTGAAGTAAAATGGATCAAGATTCTGTGCAAAGCCTAAAATGACTGTGCAAGAAACAGGTATTTGATCCCCAGCTGAATCATTTACTGCTCATGGGCAGAGAAACCATCTCGCCCTGATTTCAACGGTATTTTCATGTATTTATAGAACAGAATATCAATTAGGACAAACCTTTGTTGGTAAAATGTTCCACATCGTTGGTCAACGGCTGTGTTTGTCTGAGCATTTTTGATTCACTCTGCAGGAGATTTTTTTGAGGGGGAGGGACAAATGTGCTCCTTTGTTATTTTATCTTTTCTATCTACAACAGCCCTAATACATCGTCGTATTTTTCTGGTTGTTCACAGATGAGTTTAATTTAATTAATGAAGTATTTCTGAATTTAAATTTTCATTCTCTCATATTAGTCTAAATGTACAGCTACAAGTGAAGAAGCTATAAATTACTCTATTTAAAGTATTTGCAGCATCCTGGTGGAGTGGAAATTGAGCAAAAAGTTTTAAAGTGTGTTTTCTTTGTACTATATATATATACATATATATTTTTTTTTCTTTTTTAAACAACAAAGTTTATTAACAGTTGCCTTGCTTTGTCCTCTAAAGTCGTTCTCATCGTTATTTTGTGTCAGTGAAAGCTAATCGAACCTTTTCTAACCAAACAACTACCTAAAACACACAAAAACAGACTATTCAGTGCAATCAAATTTCCTACTCAAGTTTAGCTTCATGAGCCTCCGGGGAGTTCAGAGGCAACACTTAAACAATGCAGCAAAAATTGTCTTGTGATTCATTAAATGTCTTTGTCCTGATCTGAAACTGCTGGTGGTTTGGACTGGAGGTTGGTTGTGAAGTGAGACCAGGGCTCACGTTAAGCGTACCGCGCCATTCTTAATGTATTTGCTTTGAGGTGTGTAAACAAAAGTGTTTCAGTCTCTGTTTGGTAAGGATCATCCAGCTTTTTCCTTCTCTTCCCAGGTGTGTGAATATTACACAATACTTACCACGATATTTATTTTTTTTGCCAACAGGCTGAGTTTCATTCCCTGAGCTGCCAAGAGGTTGAACACATGACCTTTTACATCCTTTTTAATTAAATTAATATTGAACCTACACTACATTGCCTTTCTGTAAGATATATCAATTGATTTGACTGGAGGATACATGTGAAATGCAAATGCAAAGACTGGAAAGCACATTATATTTAAACACCATAAAATCTCCTCCTATGGAGGAATTTTTCTGCCATAATCCAAACATGCTCCAACATGTTCAATTTGAAAGCAGAACTTCACATCTTTCTTCTCAAAACTTTTGAAGCTTGTAACTCATAACTTCTCCTCGCGCTCACACTTAGTTTCTACTCGGACTCTTTGCTCGCTTATGAAACATGGAACTGCCTTTTGGCTAAGTCACCTGGCAACCTCTCAGCCAATAGAATGGAAGTGTTGAACTGGGTGCATTTGTTTCCTTGTAGCCAGTGTGACTACTCTACATCTGCTAGCAGTGCCAGAGGTTTTGAGAACAAATCCGGCTTTCATACTGAAAATGAGATCTTTTAGGTTATGGCAGAAAAATTCCTCCATACTCCTCTCACTTTACAATTACGCACCACTCTTTGTTTTGGGTCACTACTAACTACAAACCTGTGACAAGAAAAGATAAAAGTTTTGACTTATAATGTAACAAAGTATGCAAAGCTTTTCAAGGGGTGTGAAGACTTTTGCGAGGCCTTCTTTCCATAAGGTCAAACAATAGGAGTCTGTTCGTTAAATACGTTCAGCTTAACCATCCTCTTTGCAACACAAGCAAAAGAAAAACATTTTCACCTTTTTTCCTCTTCCTTTTCCCCCTCTTCACCTTGATTTTGAGAGTCGTCACTGGAAACAACGAGCCTCCTCACAGGACACGTTTGGAACAGAGGGGAGGGCATACCAAAGTATGACGGCCTTTCAGGTAAAAAGCTTTGATTTGGCAGGCCGCATGCCTTACACACCTGTCCAAAGCCTCCATTCACACTCCCTGTGTTTCCTGCACAGAGTCCGGTCTGTCCTCTGGGGCGTTAGCTGCTTGGAACGCGGGCAGTGTGTATCCAGGCGAAACTCCTCAGCGCTTTCGGACTGGCACACTGACAACACACACACGCGCGTTTACGTCCTTCCACACTTTGCGCAGAGTCCGGAAACGTTTTGTGGATGGACGTCAGCGAATTGACCTTTACACTGAGTTATGTTTATGTGCTGTTTATACGAAGTCCTAAAATTTGCAGAGTGGAACCTATTTGAGTAAGAAAATAAAGTTACTTGAGGCAACGGGAAGCAATATAGAAAAATATATTAAAAGAAAAAATATTTTTTAATATTTAAAAAATATGACAGAACAGAAATGAGAAAACGTTTCCTCATTTCTATAAACCCAAAACAATTTCATTCAAAATACATATTAAAACTGAAAATAAAGTCTTCAAAAAATTACTTCAGGTTACATATTTAATTTATGTGCTGAATAAAACGTTTTGATTAAACATCATATTTCCATCAGAAGTACTAGACCCAATGAGGAACAGTGATTTGGCATTTTTTTCTTCACAGGATTTTTCCTCCCACAGGAAAAAAAAGTTGGGTAAAATAAAACAAAATCAGCTTTAAAGGGGCAGCATTATGTATTTTCTCAACACATGGTGCCATTTTATAGCACAATCAAGTAACTATGTTGCCTTCGGTGGTAATAAAAAAACATTGATCTAAATCATAGTTGTGCTTCATGTTAATATTTCTTAAAAAAAAAAAAAAACGTTGATAAATTCGAGATTGTCCACCACAAAATAATTATGTTCAGCAGCAAACAACAAATCCCCAACTTCAGCATAGAGCAGCTCATCGATGTATCAGCTGACGTGAAAACATTTTACTAGACAATGTCAAAAACTTTATCTTGGCTTTTTTCTATTCTTCCTCTTTCTTTTCTCCCTTATCCCTGCAGGATAAGTCCTTTTTGGAGACATTATTTTGCTTACTTAACTTCTGGCCGGAGCTTTGGACGTTTGGATGCTCTGCTCTTTGCACGGCAGCTCGTTACCTCGAAGCATGCGGTTCGTACTGCCACCACCAGGGGGCTCCGAGAGCCATTGATTTATTCTTTTTATCAATAAAATAATCATTTCTACATAAATGATCAAATATATAATTGTAAAAACAAATCACCTCATAGTGAAATTCTGTGTTTTTGATATTATAATGACATAGAAATTATTACTAAAAAAAGAATATATATACATATCAGCTCCACTGAGGGGGCCCCTTAGCGGCTTTGGGGCCCTAAGCGGCTGCTAAGTTTGCGTATGTGTTGGGCCGGCTCTGTTGTCCACCAATTCTTCCGTATAAAATCATCGCCGGCAAGAGTTGTATAATCATTCCAGTCTGTAAAAAGGACGCCTTACGCTTTATCGGCAAAGATCATCGGGATTAACGTGACATTCCGGCTCATGACCGCCGCCTTTGAACCTTGGGGCCACAACTGTACATCAAATGCTGCTAATTACACAAACATTCGTTACGGGAGAGGAATCAAACCCTTTGTGAGCCCATGTCGTTCCTGCTTTCTTAACTTTCTTCAGTCAATAACTAAGCAGGGATAATCTCCTGTTAAGAGCGTAGAAGATCTGTGGTCAGCTGCAACATCCCGTGACGAGTCGGTTGCCATGTACAAGCGGTCACACCCGGGTTGGATGAAGACCGCGTCACGGGCAGGACCATACGTCAATGAAAATACAAAACAGAAAATATTTAAAACTTAAAAAGATTTTAAGTTTTTAGCTTTAAAAGAAATCTGGTATTTTAAAGGAATTGCAGCTGTTTGTTCATACAGGGTGGATTTATAGATATGTTAGTTTCAGATGGGCATTGAATGGAGTTATTGTGTCAGCAAACCTACTTTTGTATATTTAATCTATTGTGTGATAATTAAAAGTACAGGAAGTGCACAGGCCAAAAAAAGCAATCATAAAAAATAGGAGTCACAGGTTGGAGACCCCTGATCTAGATAAACACTTTTTAAAAATATTTATCTTTTAGGATGAGATTCATGGTGAATTGAGACATTTTTAAAATGGGAAATACCCATTTTAAAAACACAACATATGTTTTAATTAACCATGATTTTTACTTGCATCTTAATTTTATAGAAAACACAATTCAATGACTTTTACTTTAATAGAAAACTTTGTTTCACCTGTTTTTTACACTTGGTTCAGTATATCAACAATAACGATAAGAATGGCTAATCTGGTTGCTGAGAACAGACAAAATGAATATAGACTAATAAAATGAAACGAAGCAGTTGACAGAGAAACCTTCTTTCAATGTGCAAAAACAAATACAGATACAGGTGTAAAACTTTGACTAGTTTGCTTATTTGATTAAAATATTTCATTTTTAGTTCAGTAAAAAAAAAACAAGCAATTTTGCATTGTTGATTATTTTAGTCCATGAAAATGTTCACCTGGGTGGTTTTTGCTCATATAGTAAAATGTTACGTCGCCACCTATTGTTTCAATTTTTCCCTTTTTTTGCAATAAAGTCGCCATTTTCTGCTAAACTGTGGCGACTTCATTTGAACCCAAGACAACGACTCTTTATTGAGGCCCTGTAGCGAATCAGACGGCCCACTGGCCGAACAGATGGCACAGATGATCCATTTTGAACGCACCTCTTCTGACCTGCCAGCAGGTCGTTAGGGCAAGAAGGGAAACTATGGGTGTCACATTTGGCTGTAAATGTGCCGTCGGTGGGTCAAACAAAAAGAGCATCACAACTACTACTTTTCTAATTTCCATATTCATTTGAATCTGGATTAAATTAATTTTGTCATTCTGAGTTAGACCTCTGTCTTCCTCTCTAGACGCTGATTGTTGTGTTAGTCGCACAAATGGACAGACTGGAGTGGCTAGACAACACAACGACAGTTTGTAGACCACACACAAAACACACACCCCAGTTCATTGCCACACATAGACACACACACACACACACAGTCGAATATCTGGGTGGTCTCTCAAGAGCTACAAGGGTTAATGACAGTCCTGTTAGGAAGGATTGACTCCTAAGCCACAAATACACACATCCATGCATTCACACTCGCGCACTATACACACATCTCGTGACTAGCAGCAACTGCGTCATGGTGGCAGAGGTGACGAGGTTGTGTTTTGTTTGGTGTTAAGTGCTTTCAGGATGCGTGTGAGCAGCTCGCCATGATGATTCTACAACAGTTTAATGAAATTGTGAAATTAAATCGTCAATTTATTAATGAGACGGACTAGGAAACAAGCGTGACAACAACAGGATCTGACTGAACCAAGAAGTATGTATAGTGGGAACTTGAACATGAAACAAAAATAAGCAAACTAACCCAAAAGACCCGTGCCATTGCAGCAAACTCAAAATGAAAGTGGATATTTTCGACATTACATTAGGTGGTGAACGTCGAGAGAGAGCAACACACAATATTAAAGCATTGGTGGGAAAACTATTTTTCTTGTTTGTTTTTAAAAATAAAAATGAGGGGGAAAAAAGAGTGTTTTTGTACATCTGTAATCAGTTTAGACTATTTCAGTCCAGGTTTGTCCAGTTCAATGAGTCTTAATGGCAAGAGAAGCACAGAGAGATTCGAATCGGATGCTAGTGATGTTAGCAGGCTAACAGTTAGCTTCTTCTACAACCTGGTGTTGCTGGTGAATACGCCTAAGAACTACTTCCTTTCCTACTTCACAATAAAAGATGAAGCTGTCAAATTTGCACACACTTGATTTTTGGGACTCCTAGTAGCACCGAGAATAAAACTTAGCTCAACACAATGCTATCAGATAGACTTTAATTTGTCAAGACATATATATAAACATCACCATGATCTGTTGGACTGAAGAAATCTCCCCATCATTTAATAACTTGATAAAAAATAAAACTTCACGTGGCAGAAAAAAAATCCTTGTGTTCATCTGAAAGTAGCCAAAAACAAGGAGGGGTTTCTAAAACGAGCCGAGATGAATGGTTTTGTGTGCGAGCCTGTAAATAACAGGTGCGGCTTTTTTATTTTTGGGGGGTGTGGGGGACTGTTTTGTTTTGGGAACCAGCATCGTTCCCAAACACACATGCACACACACACCCGCACGCTCTCCCGTGCTAACACCCCACCTGAGCCAAGCGAGTGAGAAAAAGGAGAAAAAGCTCTCTCGCCGCCACACACCTTCCCCACCCACATCTTTGACAAACAAGAGGCGATCTCTTCGGGGTTTGCTTTCACACACAAACACACCGAATACTCGCGGCCCCCCCCTCTCGTCTCACCGCCCCCAAACACTGAGGCATGTTTTAATGCTGACAAATGCACACTCGAGCGTCACCCCCGTCAGAAGAAAGCCCACTAATAAACACTCACTGTTGCTCTTCCAGTCACCCACTCATAACACTTTAGCTCTTAATTTGCAAACACGCCCGATTCAATTGCGTTTTATGGCTCCGGCATACCATATTTTCTTTCTTTTTTCTTTTGCTGCTAGTGCATCGTTGTTGCTCTTTCCAGAACATTTCACGTCGGCCCTTTCACTTTATTGGGCAATGTTACAATTATATTATGCATGCAACGAGCGCTTGTGTGCCGGTGCCAAAGGCCGGACCGACGCTCGGTGCCAAAGTGGATAAAGAGCAGATGGCAGCCGCTGACGGGGTGGAAAACCTACAATTCCCACATTCGCTAAATCCATTCAGCTACCACTCCCGTGCTTCCAATTGCAAGAATAGCATGTGTGTGTGACGGAGACAGCTAAGAGCCGGAGTTCAATGCATGCAAGTGAAAAAAAAAAAAGAAGAAAAAAAGCATCTGTTCGGCGGGTGCCTGTGAATGGGGTTTACAAATGATGACAACTAAACCCTTGTGCCAGGTCAGTGACTGAAATAGGTTGGTTCATGTTGGGCTTTGCATGTGTGGAAGTGGAAGATGCATTACCACTGTGGAGATTCAGGGAAAATCAAACAGGTGGAAACCAAACAGTTAATCTCTTAAAGGGAATATAATATTATAACTACTTTATTTGTTTAATTAAAGTACTCAATGATTACTTTATTTGGCCCTCCAGTCCTTTTGACTTTATGCTTTTGGCCCTTGTGACAAAACGTTTGGACACCCGTGTTTCTGGTGACTGAGACCAATTGAAATTTTGTTACATAATCATATCTCAGGAACCTCGACTTTACTTTCTACCATCCTTTTTTTACTTTGTCTGTTTTTTCCACTAAATTGGCTCCATTTGTTAAACCTTGAATGAAATATATTTCTGTATACCAGATGTTCAGCCTCAGATGTATTTGTGCCTGTTTTAGTTTGGCAATTTCTTTTTTATCTTTTCTTCCTGTATTTGCAGGAAAAAATAAAGGGTGGTGCTAAAAGTGTGGGAAGACGACATAAAAGAGAGCAAGAGCGATATCTGGACGCAAAGGGCAAGGAGCAATGTTTGTTTATACACCTTCCCAGTCCACGGACTGCGGCGTCTGCCTACGTCTGATTGCGAGTGAGGGCGGCGGTTTAGCCGTAATGTTCACACAACCGTACAGCAGATAAGCGAAGGGGTTAACGCACGCGTCTCGAAAATGTGAAGCGGAACAACGTAAAGTTGAAAAGGCAGACGACGATGCGGGGAGCGTTTGAAGTGGTGGATGTGAAAGTCCTCAGTAGCTTTCACTCACTGTCTGAAAGTGCTCCGAACGTGCAAACGCTGGCGCTGCGCGACACAGCTGTTGCCAGTTTTCTATAAGGTCACGACCGCAGGTTGCGTCTCAGAGGAATACATTTTATGTTTCTCTGAAAAAAATAAAACAAAAATTTTAACTACTATAGAGCGTGCCAGTGTGATAAGACTGCAAGGAGGTTTTCACCGCTTGCCTCATGTTAGACTGTCAGGATATGCTAACGATTTTAGCAAACATGTAGAAAGCATATTTTTGCATGTTTAAATGAATCCACTACTTTACACTGGCCTGCCTGCTGTGTTCCCTTGACTTTATTAAGCTCTCACTCGCTAAATGTTCGCTGACACTCCTTTACTCAACTCTGGGGTTTTTTCAGCAGGACGGCAGCTGAATACTAAAAAATGCCTCATTTTCAGATTTTTATTTGTTAAAACTATGATTTGTAAAAACATTCACCAAACATCTTCAGTCAGAGGCTTTTTCAGACTTGCTGTAATACAAACTGCTACAGGAGATCCTTATTGCCCACAGCCATCAGCATCTACAGCAAATTTTTTAAGCTTTTTTTTTTTTTTTTTGTCAAATTTAAATCTAAATTTGAGTTTGAACAGAAAATCAATCAGTACTTTACAATTTGTCACTTACAATCCCAATAAAAACATTTCAAGCTTGTTGTAACATTTTTTGTTTGTTTTCTTTTTTGTGGCTATAACTTGCCAAAATGTGTGAAGGTTCTAGGGGCATGAATACTTTCCGCACCACTCTGTTAATTCTTGTCAGTATTGGATCTCCTTAATGATGTGGTCTTCACTTTGTAAACCCTCCCGTCTGGTCGCCTGGAGCGACAGGTGGTATTGTTCCCACAGACACAGTTGCCGTGATGTTGCACACTCCTGAGGGTGTAACCTGTGCGTACAGACGCGAACACACCAGCCTCCTTGCTAAGCTGCTTCCTGTGTCTGTGTGTGTGTGTGTGTGTTGCTGCCAGACAGGCGGTGTCGCGTCAGGAAGCGCTCCGTCTCTCTTCAGGTCACGTTGCTGCAGGTCTTCAGGCAGCCAGGTGTTGAACTCTTGGAAGTTTCTCACGTGAAGCAGACGCTTGGTCCTGCTACCGTCTAGTCTGAAGAGAACCGCCTAGAAGTGGTTTTACTGTGACCTTCGGGGGATAAGGATTCAGAGGAGCTCGCAGAGCTAGACAGGGTCTTTCCTGAACTTCAAATCCATTCACTTTGGAAGCCATTCAAATATTTTAATAGCTGAGGTTTGAAAACTCATCATTTCTTTTCAGCCTCTCCGCTGTAAGTTGCTGCTTCATGTAAATCATATTGTGTGACTATCATCGAAAATAAAGCTCAGAAATATAATTTATTTCCAAAATTTGTTTTGGAAATAGCTTGTAACTCCTGTACTCTACAGGAGTACAAATTTGAATTTGTACTCCTGTAGAGTTGGATTTCCACTATTTCCTCCTCTAGTTACATTCTTAAAGGGGCGGTATCATGTAAAATAGACTTTTGTAAGCGTTACTTTATGTTACAGTTATAGTGTCATTCAATTATCTTAATAACATCAGGAGTGTTGCTTTGATTCTTTCATGCATGTTTGAGAAATCCTTTAATCTCCATGGAAACCATTCAGCTGTGCAAAACGCCCAGTTGGACCTAGCTCCACCTTCGAGGACGAAGCTCTTCCACTATTGCTGATGTTCTGCCTCAAAGAGCATCCCTCCCCCTATGACTCCCCCATTTGGATCCTTCAGACTAGCCGGCAGCAATTAGCAGACACCTATTGTAAATGCACAACTTTTGATCTTATTATTATTAGCTACTTCACAGTTAAATGCTCTTGAGAACGCTGTAAAAAGCCCAATGGAGTAACGGCGTTGTGATGACTTCCTGAAGGCGTAGTGTAGGAAAGAGCAGGAGCTTCTTAAAGAAACAGAGGCCAAATTTCAAGGTGTTACATTGCAAAGTCAAATTTCTTTTTAGTCATGTTTGATATTATATGCCATTTAGGATATATTTTTATAACAACTGAAGGTAATATAGTTTCTTAGTTGTGCTACAAAATGATGCTATGTGCATAATACTGCCCCTTTAAATCTGCTTCAGTCGGTACAAGTGAACCAGAAGCTGTATAGTGGGACCTGAACGTGAAAAACTATATACATATTGTTCATATAATTGGCTGTATTTCCATATAAAGAAGCTAAAGATGGGACAGTTTAATGATGGGGTTGAATTTGTGCTTCATTTATCAAGTTTGGTTTAGATATTATAGACTGGAGAGACAGAATCAGCTCTGCTTTCATATTTTCACACATCGAATATATCCAAAAAAATGAGACGAGTCCAACGTAGATTTCTTGTAATTTATTCACATTGTACTCTGTCTTTCAAGCATTGATCACTGTCGCTCTGGAGGAGCCTCACAGATCCACAGCTAACGTTGAAGAATCTGTCTACCGGTTTTCACTCCACAAATCTGGAATTTCTATGAAAAAAAAAGTCCTGCTTGCAATATTTAAACAACTGTTGATACGTACAAAGAGATGGCATAGATTTATCACAGTAAGAAAAGCGAGAACCATGTTACTTTTTCTTGTACTTCTCGATGGAGTTGATTTGTTACACATCATTGCAGTAAAATAGGTTAAATTTTGTTGTTTCAATGTGACAAAATGTAAAAAAAAAAAAAGTTAAAAGTGTTCCAAACGTCAGAGAGCTAACACTGATTTCAGCTCCTAAAATAAAAAGTCACGCCTCTTTGTCTTGTCTTTCCGTCATTAAAAACGGGCGTTGTGTGTCGTGTAGCAACCTTTATGTTTTCATTAACCTGGTCCGTGTTGAAAATCCAGTGACTTTCCTCTGATCTTTGACCTACTGCCACCAGCTTAGTTCACGTTGTGAAATGATATCCATTTCACACAAAAAAAAGGTGCTTGTTTTGAAAATCTCCAGGACTCCATCTGTGCGCTTCCTGTGTCCGATTTCCTACCTGGTTAATCTGCTCTCTGCAGGCAGAGAAAACAAACGTGCGTATTTTTAGGGGAGCTGATTTGGGAAGAAACGATGTCATGAAAAATAAAACATGTCTGGCAGATATCTGCATCCTAAAGGACGTACTGTAACCTCATAATCTTCCAGTTCAGCTGATTTATGCTGTTCATAAACAGCATAAATATTATTAGATGTTTATTCATAAAAATCCAACAATATTAAACCATCTCACCTGATATGGGTATGTGAGTTTTTGTGAGTTTGGTAGCAAAATATGCATTCATAAAAATAAAATAAAAATAAAAATAAATACATAGAAATGAATCTTTGCTGCCCCCAGAAACTTGGTGCTCTGGGCTTGTGCCCTATTTAAAGTCTGATCCTGCATATGTGCACTGCAGCATTGTGCATCATTTCAGAAAACAATGAACTAATTTACAACAATATTTTATTATAATGCTTTTATAATATATTGATAGAGGAATATTGTAAAAAAAATTGTCTATATTATTATTGTAAATAAATGTTTTGGTAAAATCTTAAAAATCTTCATGCCTCCAGTTTGAAAACCGAATCATGTTAATTATTAAACTTTTTGAAATGGTATTTTAATGTTTCTTTCTGTTTAGGCTTGCATTGCTGTTTTCAAACAAAGTTTCCTCCTTCCTATAGACTGTAAACATAAACATAAAGTGATTTATACTCGCTTTATTAAGTCTACATTGGTCTACTTTTATACTGTTTAAAAAAAAAAAAACACCACAATGTTAACAACCAGACAGAACCGTTTATCTTTATTTGGAAAAATGCGTCCCGTAATTCCCAAAACAGCTGTTAACAGTGTTTTGTATTTGCTGGGGACATTGTCTGGTGATCTGTTGTGTATTTATACGAAAAAAGAAAAAAAAAAAAAAGCCCAGGTATCCGGGATGTGAGTGTTTGTGTGTGTTGTAGCCAAAGTGAGTTTGGCTGTCAGTGCTCATTATGATAATGACTGTGGGATCTGGCAGGTGCCCAAACGCTGGAGGACTGAGGGAGGCGGAGGGACGGGCAGAGTTGGTGCGTGTGAGCAAGAAAAGTTATAATGGCTCAGAAGAAGGAGGGGAAGGGTGGCTGCGTGATGGGGATCACATTACAGCTCACCCGTCCACTCCAGACAAACACAAACACAGGCTAACACAAATCGCCATCGCACAGAAAAGAAAATATGTGCCAACATACAGAGATCATAAACAAACACGATTAATCTACAAGCACATTTCATGTCTAAAGTGGTGTGAGGGAGGTCACCATTACCAATCCTAATGTCAAAGGTTTATGTTTTTTGCCACACCTTGACCTGAATGTCCCAGTTTTCCAAGGCCGGATATGTCACATTCACTGGTACGGTGAAAATCAGAGACTCCAGTTTCAGATGTGGACTAGCGTGGCACCCTGCAGCTTTTCTGGTGGATTTTGTAGTTCCAGGGACTCAGATGGGAGGAGATTGATTTTGTGTCTGGTGTCGATTTTCTGTGTTGCTTTGGCCGTGTTTTGAATAATTACGCTTCTGAACGACCACAATGACTGCAATGCCTGTAAAAAGCACCGATATGAACATCGGCTGGTACCGATATCTGATACTCATGTTATCGTTATGGCCGATAACCGTTATTTACCAATACTATATGTATTTCACTACACTTTCAACACCTTGCACAAAACAAGCCCACAACACTGACTTCACTACCGCTTCTTTACTTTAGTTAAACTTCCCACAATGCATCAGTATCAGCAGCTGCATTTCCGCTACAAATGTGTGCAAAACATTGTCGGTATTCTGCTGTCGTTGAATTTCGCAATTGCCGTCTTTCTATTAGGCAAGTTTATTTTTGTAATTCTAATTTCCACAATTATATGGTGAATGAAAACACAGCTACTGTCACATGACCTACAGCCTCTCCTTCCTCTCCAGAACCAAATGCAGCAGGATGGAAGAATGTATCGGTTGTTAATATCTGCCTAGTTTTGTTTATAGGAGCCAAAACCGACTTGTTAAAAAAATCATATCATCATATCAGCCGATACCAACGTTAGTGCTGATGCAGCGTTCATCCCTCTGTGTGTTTTACCCTTTTACTGCTTTCACAGACCAATCATGATCAATTTGGCTTTTTTTGACAAAAATAATGAAAACTGATTTAAAAAAAATAATAACGACAGTTAAATAGAAATACGCAACATAATGTAACTGACTGCATAAGTATTCACCCCTTCATGTCAGTATTTAGTAGATTCACCTTTAGCTCCCATCACAGCATGCAGTCCGGTGGGTCGATCCCAAATCTGACCTGCATATCTGGACGCTGCAGTTTTCTTCCATTCTTTCTCACAAAACTTTTCCAGAGGTCTGGCCTTTGACTAGGCCACTACAGAACATTCACCTCGTTGTCTTAAAACCATTTCTGGGCAACTCCAGCTCTATGTGTGAGCTTATATCACTAGGAGTTTAAAAAAAAAAAAGAGGACAGAAACCAATGAACTTCTTGAATTAAAGGTGGCATTTCTTATATTGATGTGTTTTGTTTTTCATTCGTTTTTAATCGTTTCCTTTTGTCGCTCGTCTTTACTTTGAGCTCCTGGTTATGTTTCCATAAGTTACAGACAAAACATCTATAAAGATAATGAAACTTCATGTAGCTGGTGTGATGTAAACATTTTAGGCGGTGCAGTCTCACCACAGAGTGATAGTATCAGCTCGGCTCCGTCTGGCTGTTATAAACAGAGGAAACGTGGCTGTTAGGTGGAAACAAAAATGAAAGAAGACAGAAGAGGAAAATTAAACCAGTTGATATTTTTTTTAGGAGTAAAAAGAAACTTATTGTAGCTGGTTTGATGGCGAAGGTCCCAGAAAAAAATGAATAAAACCTAATTTTTGGCTTGTTAGTTTCTCATTCCACATTAATAATTTCTGTATTCTGGAAACAGAATCTGCTTAATGGCCATAAAAGACAGGAGAAAATATTTCCTCACGCTCATAAAAAAATGAAAACAAATGCCAATATTCATTTCTTCAAGTTCAAATCATCGAAACAAAAGGGATGAAGAGATTGTTTGGCTTAAATTAAAATATTTTCACCTTGATTCTCACATTTTACAGTATACGCTGCAGCGTTACTTCTATCAATGCTAAACTTCCTGGTATTTCTGTTGCCGTGGCAGCAGCTCAGGCTTGATAAGTGAGGCAAAAACTCAGACAATCAATCTGCTCAGGTACATATAAGGGCCTCTGGGATCAAGTCCAGGTAAAACAGTTGAACGAGAGGTTCTGGCCGTCTTGTTCACAGTCTCAGGCGTCGGTGTGAGGCAGCGTGTTTGCAGCAAAATCCTTTAACCAGGCAGAAATAGTTCAAAAACACTGACAAGTGATTTATGTATTTATTTATTTGCTGTTTCCTTGCTTTGTCCAACGGACATAAAAGGGCAAAATCTGTTCTTGCTGACTTTTCAGATCAAATTATTTGCAAAGCCGCCGTCTATGGACTTTCTTCGTTAAAGCCTTTTCTAAAGGCCGTGGGTGTGTGGGAATTTCTCCACACACTGAAAAACAGAAAATACTTAACCTGAAACTCAAAGTACAAAACGGTTGTGCTTTAGTTGCGCAGCCATAAACAACCCACCAGATATTTACTGTATAAAAACAGACATAACCATTTCCCCACATCGTCCGACGCGAAGCCAGACTAAACCTTTATTGTTTAAAATGTGACGTCTGGCTGTAAGGAGCAGCTTAACAAATGCTCTCTGATTCATAGCTCTGTGCTTTGGGGTCAGCCGTGCTGCAGCATCAACCGCAGGGGATTCTGTCGAGATTCACAACACAGACCTTGTTGACGAAATGGAGTCATAAACCAGGTCTTGCCTTCAGATCATCTGCTCTCTTGTGACAGACATTTTTAGTTGCTTTTAATTTTGTTATTATCATTCAGTAGTTTGACTACGTTTAAGTAGTGAAAAAAAAAGTCCCATGTGAATGAAAATATTCATTTTTCACAAATGACATAATACTTTCCAGTGCTGCTAACACTTGATACAAAATACTTTTTGCCGGTTCAGTACCATGTAGCCTCTTCTTGTGGCATCTCCAAGGTTTTAGACAGAGGGAACTTTAAACATTCCTCTTTCAACATCTCTATAGATCATCCAGAGAAAGAAAGGAAGTTGATTTTGTATCTGATTAACCATTTCTGTCTGGTACGGCCTTATGTTTTCAATCATCAGTCTGTTACAAAAACCTAGTGAAAACTAGCTTGGCCATTGCCTTTTCTAATCTCCCTTCAGTGTACCTTCTTCCTTTCTCCCATTGAAGTGGATTCCTTCAATGATTGGTCCCATTTCAAATGGACCAATCAGCAAACAAAAGGAGAAAATGTGAGCAATGACGTCGATTTTCTGCGCTGGTAGTTTTAGGAATGGCGGCGGAGCTTTTCAGTCAGTGTTGGCCACGCTTCCAAATATTGAATTATCTTTAACCTCCATCTTGTTTGGATCGGTTCTTCTCTCTTCACAGTGAAAGGTCATTGTTTACAGTGCAGGTAATTTCCTGGATGCTGCACAGCGTTGAACTGGTACGTTACACAAGTCATCGTCAAGCATTAGTGATTGGGTAAAATTTTAAACTTCAACAAAGGCCACGCCTTCAGGAAGCAATCGATCCTCGATAGTCAAGAACCCAGAACCGACGACACAGATTGCACTCCGAAAGATATGTTGCTTTTCGACATATTCTTGATCTGATTAATGGCAAACCCACCTGGAGTGTTTGTTGCTAAGATTTGTGATGCTAGGATATACCAACTTGTGGTTCTAAGACTGCTGCCAGTCCTCAATAGTAAATAAAACCTTTTTTACTGTGCTGCCTACTTTACTCTCTCAGTGGCCAACAGAAATTTGTCTCTGAGTCATGTTACATTAATAGTACAAGCTACATGAAGTCATGAATAACTAATTAAAAGTTCTTAGAGTATTAAACAACAACAACAAAAAAGTATAAATTAGAAAAGCATCTAAGTTACAGTAACCTAAAAGGAACTGTTCGGAGTATCAGTACCTGAAGCACAAGTGATTTCATAAAGTTCAAATATTCCTTAAACTGAAGAAATTAGCTCACATTACAAGTTTTATTTCTATAAATATTTTATTAGGACACTATGCTCCTGCAACTGAAGATAAATTTAATTTCTAACGTTGGAAACTTTTGAATGAGATTTTAATAATTGTGACCATTTTGTTCTTTCGCTAAATCTATTTGTATTAAAATGTTGGCATCTTTGAGCTTCCGTACAGAACAGAATCCTAAATCAATGTATTAAGCAAAAAGCTTGGATACTAAAAAGCTTCCAAATATATCTCAAAGAAAAAAAAAAAGTGCAAATCATATGAGCTCCAAGCCCAAAGCTAACAATAAAATCCAAAATAGAAGCACTTCGATGTGACCGGACCTTTCACCGGAACCGCTGTGCGTGTCGCCGTACAGTAGCTGACATGAAAGTGATGGCGGACGGTACAGAGGTCAATAGAAATGTGAAACCACGCAAACCACAGCTGCTGCTCCGGGGCGAAACCTCGAGCCTATACACACCGATGTATATGAAACAGTGTTAACCCGCTCTTTGACATTGTGACGGGGGCGTGAGGCCGCGCAGCTCGCCTGCTGTTGTCTGGTCCGCAGGAAATTGATCCGCGCCACCAAACAAAAGAGAGAAAGCAGAGGGGGGTCCGACCATTGCAAGGTTAATGCCTTGTTTGTGTATGAGTGTGTTTCAGAGAGAGAGAGAGAGGCAGAGCGAGGAAGGGATAGGCCATGTTGTCATAACCGTCTCCATTTAGGCGGTTCCCTCTTAAGCTATAGGTAAAAATGATAATAAATAAAACTCTTTCCACAAAGATAACAGTGGAAAAGCTTCCCAGGAGAGCTGACCTCTCTCTGCTGCTGGGAAATTATTCGTCTCCTTTGCCTCTTTTCCCTCCTGCCCTTTTAGAGTGAGTGCGCTTTAACGTGAGCTAAGCTAACGAGGGGCCATCTTGGGTTTCGCCATTTTTTTCCACCCCCCCAGGAGTCCCGAGGGAATCTTGCTGTTTTTTGTGCGCCAAGAAAAACATGACAACTTTTTCCGTAAGTGAAAGAAGCTAGAAGAAGCAACTAAGACCTGAATGTGAACGTAACCAGCCTCTGGGAATATTCAACGCTAAATGCTAAACATTTTTCATCAAAGAATCTTAACTCCACCAGCAACGCCCCAAAATCTGATTCTTCAATGTTAAGTAATTACTGAAGGATATTGTCTTACTGTAGCACAGTGGTCAGGAAGGAAATATTATGTCTAAATAAATATGTACAAGATAATACAGGCGCATCTCCAAATATTACACTGTTGTTGAAAACTTCATTTAAGTAGCGACTGAATAATTACACACAGACTGATGTTTTTGAGTCTTTACTTCTGTTATGGTTGTCTAACGAAAACACATTTAAGATTAGAATATTGCATCTGACTAATGACATAATGATCATAATAAGAGTATAATACCTTTTGAACTGTGGTTATTTTCTAAAGGTACCACTGTGGAATTAAAATGGGCAAAACTTGACATAAAATTAAAAACAAACATGAAAAATTACATAGACTGCAAAAAACAAAAAGAAAAATTAAATATGCACAATTCAAAGAAATTAAGATTTTGCATAATAATAAATTCTCTTTATGATGTATTGAAACCATTGAAACGTATTGAAACATTTCCTGCAAATTAGCGAACAAAACTGCAACAAAACGCCTTAAAGCTCCTGAAATGATTGTTTTTTTTTTCCTCGCGCGAGCATCATTTCTGACCCTCACCTGCAGGCGTCCCTGGTCCAGAGAAAGAAGACGGGCAAGCCAGAAGGAAAGGAGGGGAAGGCAAAAAAGCCGAGGACAATAGTCATTCTGTCCCCAGAGAGGACCTCCAGCCATACTTCTGCCACAGACAGGAAGTCCAGCAGAATGTTTGCCAAACCGGAGGCTACCAGGGGTTCCCTAAAGGAAACCCGAGACAGCGGGACACCGGATCACAGAAGGGACCCGGGCCCCCCTTTCTGCATGTGCAGGTACAATAGAACCTGCTGCTCCAAGGACCATTCATCACCGGCGAGGGACACGGACCCACTGTGTGTACAGTGAGTAAAAATACGACGTCTCTGCTGCCCCAGATTCAGGAGCAGATTGTGTAATGGTGCAACTGTGTCACTTCTGCCTTCAGGTGACATCACTGAACAGTAAAATATGTGGCATAATACGCTTTCCTGAAGACATGGGGAAAGGTAGAGGTCAGATCTTCTTCCATCGTAAAGCACGATGAGCGACAGCATGGAACATGAGACCGCCTCATGGATAAATAGAAAAAGGTTTAAATTGTCTTAAATCAAAGAAACGCCAGCAACTTTGGAGGATTTGATGTTTAAATGTAAATTAAGTTTTGAACAAATTAGTGATTTTTTTATGACAGAGTATTAGGAAAATGCTAAGAAAATGAAAATAAGAAAATTATAAAAATGTCCAAACATTACTTGAATAAAGTTGAAATATTATGAGAATAAAGTCATAATAATATAATTTTAATATGGTAGCACTATGACTTTAGTCTCCTATTACTTCAGCTTAATTCTCATATGACTTTACTCTAGCAATATTACGACTTTATTTGTGTTATTACAATTTCACTCCCGTCGTATTATGACTCTATTCTTGTAATTTTCTGATGTTTTTCCTGTATTTTTTCTTAACGTGATCCTAGTACTCCCTCATCAGTTTTAGCAGGTGGCCAGATTCCTGTTATTAACTTCAAGAATGTGTGTTTTCAGAAGGTAAATTTGAAGAACATTAAACATATCCAAAGAATACCAAAGCTCTTACGAGAAAGGTTTACCTCGCACTGGGACAGAAATTATGTAACAGCAGCCTTGTTCCACCTCTGGAAACACCGAACAGGTTTTCCAGCCCAGGAGGAACATATTCCAGAAATATGTCTGATTTTTAGGAATGAACACAAATATTGAAGCTCAAAGGTTCATGAATCCCAGGCGTAAAATTTCAAATGTTCTGATTTGTTGGAGCAACAAGAACCCTCTAATTCAACCTGATCTGCTGAATCTTAAACAAACGGTTTCCCCCAGTGGATTATAAGCCTGGCAGGCAACCAGGCTTTACTTCTGCCCCCACCAGGCTTAGCATTGTTTATTTATTTTATTATTATTATTTTTTTTAATGACATTATAGTCTGTGTTCCAGTCTTCCAATAACGCATAACTGGTAGGTGATATTTTCAAATTTCAACTTTAAACATTTCTTAACTCAAGAACATGGCGGCCGGCTGGATGAATGACTGCCCTCGCGTCCCGAGTTTGAGGACGTAGCAAGTTTTCTGTGGGGAAATCCTGAATGTTTGGTTGGTTTTCCTTTGGGTTGACAGCGTACGCATGCAGACCTGGAGTCAGTTTGGGTTTCTCACTCTGGCATAAGAAATGACTCAGCAGAAAACGCGCCTGAAGACGTCTAACCAGTTCGTATAAAATTGCCGCTTGATTCCTGGTTTCTGTTTTGATAAAGCTAATGAAAGCTTGTGAGGGTTTTTTTCTTTCTTTCTTTTTTTTTTTTGTGACATGGCTCGGATTGTTGTTTTATTACTCACTGTTTGTTTTTCGTAAGCTCACGCCGTCTCGCAGTTATGTCTTGTAATTCGTGAAAGGCTTCCCCAACCGTCGGGCGATGACACAGACGGAGGACATGCTGACCATCCCTCCTGACTAATTGTTGCCACGGCAACCGGCAGGGACGACTGAAACTCATCGAGACGGCGGTTGGTTTTGTGGTCACTGAGGTTGTCAGACTGGCCTGGGTTTATGTCTGAAGACCTGACGCTCTGCACTTTGAGGGCGAATCGGTTTAGAAGTTGCTGCAGCACGGTCAAGTGTATTGGAATAAATAAGAACCAAAAAAAACAAGAGAATATTGTCAAATATCTGTGATCTTTATAATTACACAACTAAAAGGAGAAAGTCAGCCCTGCCAGAAACACCTTTTCTGAATGTGAGCGTCAGCCTTTGTGGGTAGAATTGGTTTTCAAAAGTCTATATTTGTAAGTCTTTTCACTTACTTAATAGCTTAATTATGAATTTATGAAGTATTTGCAGTTATTAAACAGTCTATATCTTTTGTCACCAAATAATATTTGTAGTTTTAGGTGTTTTCAAATCAGTTTTTGCAGTTTGGTTTGTTTTTTAAGCAGTTTCTAGTTGCTTGTTTAACTATGCAGGCCATCAAAAAGAAAAGTTTTAGGAATGGTCTTAAGAGTAGACAGGGTGTCTGCCCACTCTAAATTAGACCCAATTAACTTTTCCAAACCTTTTCGAGAAGGTTGTGCTCTGATAGGAACATTTTGAACAATCAGATGTACGATGGAGCTCGATTGTTCAGAGCTTTACGTGTAGAAAGCACATTAATAAAAGACAAAAAGTAAAACAAATGTGGTTAAAGACGACATCCTGCTGCTGATTCTTGTTAACCTGGGGTCTCAAAAGGTTTCTGACACAAATGGGGATTTTTACCGAAAGAATCAAGAAGAAAAAACAAAAGCACCCAACCCAAGTGTGCTACATTATGTTTATGATCTTACAAATTATTGGTTTCTGTTGTCTGTGTTTTAACCACTACTTCCTCCTTGCCACAGGAAGCCTTAATGTAAATGTGAACGTGTGCACAGCGCTTTTACAAAAACACTTTCCCTGACTTTTATTGTCAAGCGTTTCAGATCACCTGGACTAACTAGTGAAAGAGAACAAGAGTATACAAATAAAGCAAGTTTATCTACTAAGGCAAAAAGCCATTCAAACCAAACTGAATTTGCTTATTGAATCCTGAAAAAAGTGTGATCAACCCCAAAAAATGTAATTAAGTTTTACCTGCAAAACCCAGCGATGATGTATGCCGAGCCTGTCAACACTTTCATGTGGCTCAGTGGGAAGGGTAGTCATGTTGCAATTGGGAAATTGTGGGCTTATCTTTAGCATCCTCCCTTTCCAGGATCAATACGGCCTTGGGCGAGACACTTAGCCAGGATCAGCCTTCAAAGTGCCTTTTAAGCTCTTTGAGGGTTTGGCACGACTGGAGAAGCAGTGTGGAAGTTCAGCTAATGTTATCTAACCTGCCTGACAACACAGAGTATGCTCAAAGATCTCAAATAGAAAACATGAAATGGTTTGTAAAATCTCCACAATTAATCCAACACATTCCTGAGTCTAGGAACTTTGTTTTATGGTACGAAACATTCAAGTGTGTCAACAAAATAAAATACAATAACGCAAGAAATCTATAAAGGGGCTTTTACACAACCTCTATGAAGATACTTTTTGTATTGTAAAGATCAACTGAATAAAATTCTGGAAATCTTAATTTCATGAAACTTCAAAGTAACACCGGGTCTTCATTGAATTCATTAATTTTAATGTGATATTTAAATTGGATTTTTGCAGTCTGTACTCTTACTGTTTTCATACACATAAATCTTAATCTGTTATCCTTCTTTTTTTTCTCTCACTTCTAATCTGGGATTGCTTATGGCTCTCTCTCTCCGTTCTTTTTCTTCGCGCCTTGGATCACATTCAACACCCTACAGTCAACATTAGACCGGGGCCTTGTTTGTTCTTGTAGAGCCTCGGGTCATACAGGTGTCCTCGATATCAAGTGGGCGCCTGTTTTTAACCGTTTGATGAATCAGATCAAAAATGGCTACAGCTACCTGCAGATCTTAAAAGTGCAGCTCCACAAACCTGTGAAAACGTGACGCATTTCAAAAGGCGAAACTAACAGAGTGAAATAGTCGCTGCTTTTATCTCGTGTAGTTTTGATGATGGTGTTTTAGAAATGATGAGAATCCAAATTATGCCTCAGAATGAAAGCATTACAAAACAACTGGGTGTGACAAAATGGGTGAACCACAGATGAGTCTTCTCATTTTCAGTTTTGATTTCTTGATTTAGTTCATGCTTATTATTTTATCTGCAAACATAATTTTTCCTGGGTTGCATTTTTTTTTTTTTTTACTTTTTTTTCTTTTTAAATGAAAAAACCAGGCTTTCTAATCAACATTTTATGTATTGCTAAAGACAGTTCATTTGTACATTTCACTTTATGAACTTGCCTTACCTTTGCTCCAGTAACAAAAAAGGAGGAAATGCTGCCTCACTTCCTGTCATTTTTATTTACTGCCTGTATGTTACTACTGAACGGACCGCGGGAAGCTGGGGAGAAGAAAAAGTGTTGCAATTTCACAAAAGTCAAAATTCAGCGTTTTTACTTAGCTTTGAATTTTTTGCTGTCAAATGTAATGAAATCAAAATTTGTTTTGTTCCTTCCTTGCAGAAAGTAGCATCAATAAGTTGATAATTGTAATGTGTCGTCTTACCTGTTATTTGGAGTATCTATTTGGAGATCATTTAGTTGGAACAAATGGTAAGTGGTCTGTACTTGTATGGTGCTTTATCAAGTTCAGAGGACTCCAAAGTGCTTTACACTGCATTCAATTGTTCATCCTTTTACACTCATATTCACATGCTATCTGAAAAAAAAAAACAGCAATATATATATACATATTTATGTGTATATATATATATATATATATATATATATATATATATATATATATGTTTTCATGCAGATTAGCTTGCTAAAATGCTGGGCTAGTGCTAGCATCGCTATGCTGCTTTGCTACGGCTCACTGAAAACAAATCCGTTAATTAATTTTGCATAAACAAACATTACACAAACTACTGTGCCTTGCTTCAAATACACTACAATGTACGCACGACTGAATCTTTAGGCATATCTGGTGTCAAAATGCCTGAAGGCTAACATATTGTCAAGGAAGTTTTTCCTCACTGAACGTAAAACCGGTTCGTTTTCTTGATCACTTTTGTTGGAACTGTTTCTAAACGGTTTTCTTTGTGTCTTTTCCCACCCCTATGTGTCCTACCAGTGACCTTGTAAGAATCAAAGTCAAATTATGAAAGACGTTTTCAAAAATACTCTTTAAGACACTGCATATTTCTTTACTCTCTGTTTCTGCCCACCTGCTGTGTCTGACTCGCAGGATAAAACATTGCCTTGATCAAAACATGAAATGAAGTGTGCGTCTGAAGAAATACTGTGGTTTGACCCTGTAGGGAGACACTTTTGGTGAAAGCAAAGTAAGCGGTGACTGGCAGTGCAAGTTTGTAAGAGAAGCATCGCATGCAATATGTCACCATGTTGTGTGTGATGCTCACATTTCATGAGAAGAAATGGTGAAAACTCAAGAGAGCAGCCAAAAAGGTTTGGAGCAGTTTTATGATTAGTTACTTTTTTAAATTAATTCTAGATTGACTCAAGGATCAATCTAGAAGAATTAATAAATAAATCACTGATGAGTGATTAATTTATTAATTGGATAAAAAAAAAATCTATTTGCATGTCAGAAACAGCTGCAAGTTGTTTGCAGGTGAAAAGGTTCAATCAAGTTGGCACGTGATGAGTTGGATTTCTCACAAGGTTCGTCATATTTCTGCTGTCTGTCACTGAAGAGCATAGGTGATTTTTCTATCTTGATTTTTTCTTCATTAAACCTTACAAAATCTTGGCAAACACTTCACAAGTCTTCCATGCTGGGTACAGATTTACACAGACAACTGGAAAATCCCCCGTGCAACCGCCATCTCTACTCATACCTCTAATTGAAACCTTATGCCAGGAACTGCTGCATTTGCTTTTACGGGCCAAATTTAGCAAATGATTTTAATGAGAAGGAGGGCAGAGGCTGTTCGCTTTTTTAAGAATAAAACTTTAGTGGGCCCTCGATTGAAAGCAAGTGCTTTGACTCAGCAGGTTCTGCAGCTTCTGCAGTTAGGGACTCATTATTCTTAACTAGGGCCGAAGCGATTCCTAGAGTGATTCGAGGACCTCGATTATAAAAATTTCTCGAGGAAATTTTATCTTTAAGTTATACTTTATTATTTAATGCACCGTGTTCAGGTGTTTTAAGCGCACTCACCTGAGTTGTTGACGAGGGCTAAGTGTCAGCAGCATCACGTCCAGTTTTCAAGTTCGGCTTGGGAAGATGTTATTGATTCATGATAATGAATGATGTACGGGTCTTGATTATTTTTCGGGTGACCGATAAGCATCTATAAAATGACTGGCTTGATGCATGTAGTACGGCAGCTTTTCTCCTATTGGAGCTGCTGCCTGGTGGCGGTTCAGAGGGAAGCTTTACGGATGAGCCGAAAGATACATTTTGTATCATTTCGCCACTAATGGGTGGCGATGCACATTGTGGCGACATGTAGCTGGCAGATGTGTTTGTGTGACGAATCCAGGTGTCAAATTACCCTAACCCTAACCCTAAACCCTAACCCTATCCTGTTTACAACAGCCGTATTTCATTCATATAACTTTTCTTTTAAATAGCAACTCACAATACAAATTACGAGTCTTAATTTATTTTATTTTTTATTGTGACATGGAAGCAGATTGAAATATTTCTACTCTTCATGTGAGCCAAAAAAAAATATTAATAATGATAAAAAGCAGCTCTAGACACGCTTTGATTTTTTATTTTTTTTTTCTGGGTATTTTAAGTCTATCTGTCAAAGCAACCTTGAACGAAATTGTTGTTTTGGGGTAACTGGTGCAACATGAAACACATTTGCCCCCAGGGCAGTTCTGTTTAGGGAGGGCTCCGCCGTGGCTCCAGCGGTCTGCAGTTCGCTGGGGAGTCTTTAGAGTCATGTCATCAGTGTCACTTTAATTTTAAGTCGTCATGTGGCTGCAGACTCGGCTGACGGGTGCCAGTCTGGCAGTAGGAAACCCAGACAGAGGTGTTCTGCTTGACTACCGTTCCGCTCCCTGTCTTTTTCTGTCACAGATAATCCAGCATTTGACTAAACATGCAATCACAGTTGGTCAGCCTTTCAGCTTTTTTCCCCCCTGCTTGATGTTTTATGAAGAAGGATGTTTAAGACCAAATTCATCCCACAATCTAGAGAAGCAACGCTAGTTTATAAGAAAAACATTATGAATTTGAAGTGACCTTTTAATTAAGTATGCGAGAAATTAATTCACTTGTATTTACAATAAATTGTCAATGAATTGTTAATTAGACTAAACAATGAAGTCCATTCGACCTTCCTTAAATGTTGTAGTTTGGCCGCCAGCCAGCAGAGGGCGCCGCTGGTCAGAAACAAAGATGGCGGATATATCCAGGTGAAGCAGTCTAAAGTCACAAATTTAAAAGAAAAACAAATTTGGAGTTGAGTTTGAAATTGTTATTGGCAACTTTCATTAATGATTGTCATATTAAACATCTGCAGCTGTTTCTCTGTTTAGAGAACAAAGGAGAATTTATGCTAGCTATGAGTTTTCCAGGTCCAGCAGGTGCCAGAGATTGCATGTCTAAAAGATATAACCAGCACAAGTTTGTTGTCAAATCTCCAGTCTTCATTCTATGTGCTGAAATTGACCCTATTTCAATTTTGTCCTTTGACTAGTCGATAGAAGGTGAGTAAGATTTAACGGCATTCGGATCCTTTTCGCACCCAATAAAGTTGGGTGTTCCCGTCAGAAACTTGGCACATTCCGGACATCTATTCTTTAAATTAATCCTTGCGAATGTGAGAAAATTCAAACTGAAGCAGTACATTAAATGTTTTCCCAAACGGCTGCCCCCTCAGAGCTAAAAAGAACATCCCTGTTTCGTATAAAGCTTACAGCTTCAACGTGGCAATAAAGCATTTAAAGGCATCGTTTTCAGTAGACACCCAAGGGAAAATTATAGACTTATAAAGGAGCACAATACAGGCTCTTTAAATTTGTGCCCACACCACCCACACAACCCTCTCCCACAGCACCCGTCTGCAGGTTGGAGAGGGTGCGCTGGGAAACAAAGAGTCAGGAGCCCTTGACCTGGAGCCGTGTTGCTTATATAATGACAAGGCCCTAGACATTGAGTGGGAGGGCATAAGTTGACCATGAAGCGGTATACTGTCAAGGTCCATCTATAATTAGCAGCTTTTGGCAGGTCAAAGTGGGGGGGGGTGTGGAGGGAGGGCGGAAGTCCGGCTGCTGTCTAATCAGCTTTACATCAGAAGGAGGGAGGAGGAAGGAGGCGTTCTGAGTGTACGGAGTCAATTGTATGTTGCGTTTACACTGAACTACGCACACAAAGGTGTGGCTCCAGACCTTCAAGGGACTCTATTAACCCACGTTCATTTATTGGGACTCAACATGACAAGTTTGCCTCTTGAGCAATTGCGTAGTCTGTTTGATCTTACCAATATCATTCTTTCAAGTTCTGACCCCCGGGGTACCAATTTTCTTTAAACGTTTTCCAAATTTCACACCTGAAATGGTAAATTAACTCACTTCAAACCTGTTGTTTGTTGTACAGCCTTAGCTGTGATGAAGAAGTTTAGACAGTTTCATCCATTGTCCTCATTTTCTGTTTTTTTGATGATAAATTAATATTGCATCCTTACACAAGTCAGGTTTCACTACAAAAACACCTTAGATTAGACCCTGTGAGTAATGGACTCTGGCAGACACCTGAAGGTGTGCTTTGCTATCCGACACCAGCACTCATGGTCCTGAATGTTCAGAACATCCCATAGATGATTGATTGGATTGAGATCTGAGGAATTCGGAGGCCGAATCAAAACCTCAGACCCATTGTGCTCCTCAAACCATTCCTGAAGCAAGCTAGCTTTGTGGTAGACCAATGCTCTGCTGCTTAAAGAGACCAGGTCCAAATGGGAACGGATGATTGGACTAGAAAAGTTCACTGTAGGACAAATGTGTTTCCATCGCCTCTGAACTCTTTTTCGGAGAAGTCAGAAACCACCTCAGGCAGGGGGTTTTGTGCGAAATCGGGGAAGTTATTTCAAAGTTTGCAACTTCCATCAACCTTTTCTTATGCAACAATTCAAAATGCACATAAAAAATAATGTTGATGTTCTAACACAGCTGCAGACTCCATATTGCGCCAGCTTTTAATCACTTCCAAACAATACTCATCGTTAGAAAGAATGAATTACGCCAGGCCACCTCACCGTAATGTCGGACCGAAACGCTTCCAAAATAAAAATAAGCATTTACACACCTCTGTGCTTAATCTTTAAGTATGTCGTAGATGCAAGACATGAAGTTGTGGACATTTCCGATGCCAGCTCATCACTGATTCGTTTGAACGTTTGCATTGATAACTTTTTTCCTGTAGTTGTTGCACATGAAACCTCAAGTGCTCAGCATGATTCACATATTGTTTCGTTACCACCATTGGACTCAGCCATATACCGGTTTCACCAAATTTGAACTGGTTTCCTATGATTTGTTGCAAAGGATCAGAAACCCCCCCAACAAGCTGAGTCTACGCCACGCCTTTTTGCATTTTACAGTCTGCACACATTTCATCACCTCCGAGCAGCGTTTTCTTCTCCAAGGCCGTAACTCATGAGCTCACAAAGTGTATCTTTTCTCGATGCGTTTCTTTTTTCGCTTTCTCTATTACACATAATCCTCTTACGGTGTTTCTGCCTCCACCCCCACATCTGAAATGACAGGGAAACATAGATGTTGGCTTGTTTTGTTGCAACAGAAGTGGCGCAGGAGTCGGCCCAGACAGATTGTTGGCCCGGTGCCCGGGCGTAAAAAGTGATTACAAAACCCCAGCTGTGTGTCTAGAAAAGGTGCTTGTGTTTGGAGTGTGGGTTTTATGGCGGTCTATGCAGAGGTTGAAGTGGGACTTTGTTTTTTTTCTTCTTTTTTTTAGAGAGGCACATTGAAGTCTGTGATTTAGGAGGTATTTGAGCTTTGTGCGTAGATTGCAAAATGTTTCTGGCTTTATCTGACAAACACACCAAGGTTTCAAGGTTTTTGATTTCACGTGATGCGTGCGAAGGTGATAGCAGCAAAATCTTCTCGTGATAAAACTTTTCTGTTTATTGACCGTCGACAACAATTGGTTTTGAACCTTTAAAACGTTGACAAGGCCAGTAAACAACGTGGATTTTTAACTGTTCAGCTTTTACAGAATTGGAGAAATGATCTTTCTCAGTTCAGTTAGATTCAGTTGTTATTTTTTCATTTGGTGCCAACAAATCTTTAAAGAAAACAGTCCCCAACAAATTTTGTTTCCCCAAAAACAAAATTTAAAAAAATCAACTTGTTCATTTTCAGTCTCTCCACACAGATCAAATAATATCGTTCAATATAATTTGGTTTATTTAATCTGTTTATTTCAAGTTAGTGAAAAATATGTACAAGGAATCCTGCTGTAGATTATTTGGCGCAGTCCGTCATACTGGACAAGGACGTGGTGACAGTGGGAAAGAATGATTCTGTTTTATCGATAACATCTTGAAGCAGAACCGGGTTTTTGCGTCCAACTGGACATTGTTTGAGCTCCATAAGTGTCTCCACTATGGAAAGCAAAGAGTGATACAATGAAAAAAAAAACAAAAAAACAAAGATGACAAAGCTGCACATGTTCGGACTTTAAAATGTTTAATTTAAAAACATGAAATGTTTCTCCACCTAACATTTTATCATTATTTTCTCAATAACAAACCTGAATCATCACACAACCACTAAAGCTGTTTCCAAATGGTCTAAACTCTGTTTCCAGATTCGTAGATAACATCCATTGTTTCCACGTACTTAATGATGTTTCCTCTTCTCAGCATTGTAATAATTCCTGCACAGTAAACCGCGGCCGCTGCGCTTTGTACTGCTGCATGTTGAGCTTCGGCGGGTTGGTTTAGGTTTTGTTAAGTAAATAAGAGTTCTTTGACACTTTGGTTTGAAAAGAAAAAAGAAGTCATCTTTGAGTCTTTGTATTTCCCTTTGGCAGTTCTCACAGAGAAAACAGCGGTGACTCCGCAACACATCGGTGTGCGCTTGCACACAGCCACGCTGCTCAGTTAAATCAACCGAGTGACAAAAACATTGTTGGTTCAAGTGGTGAGCAGACCCGGACGCCTCAAACTTTGCACGTACAGGAGAGGCTGCTGGGTTTTCTTTCACTGTTGTCCGTAAAATTCCAATTAAATGACACCCAAATATTGTAATACAAGCATTTTGTGAAAGTTTGTCTTAGAGAGAGCAAATGTCATGAATACATTTGACAGGAAACATAATGCAAGTTGAAAGTGTTACATCATTTTCAGCTTCCTCCACAGTAGAAAAAGTCATATAGTTTCAGGAAGTAGGTGTAGGAAAAAAATTATCGGTACTAGTGTCAGTTAATGAGTTTTAATATATCGGTATATCGGATATCCACTAAAAACTAAATGTCCTGCATCCCTAATGGCATTTTATTTAGGTCTTGAAGAAAGAAAAGCAGCTCCACACCAATACATGTCTTACAATGTGTGTGATGTTCTTTTTCTGAAATACTCTTGTTTTTGTTCTTGGTTGTTTTGGCGATGCACTCTTGGAGTGATTTGAAAGTCCATGCTGGGAAGGTCCTCCACTTTTTCAGTGTGTTGAAGTCTCAAAGCCTTACAAATGGCATTTTAAACCTTTCTAGATTGATCGGGTATCAATAAAGTTATTGGTTTTTATTTTATTTCTTAGCCTTCTTCTTCTAGTCAGATAGATTTGGGTCTGGCAGTAATCAGTTGTGCTTATGGTCAGTGAAATGGAAGCAAAACGTTTCGGTTAATCGCAGATCTTCTATAATTTAACAAGATAAACATTTTATTTTTAGCATTTTACTTCTCCACCGACTATGATTTGAATAATTTTGCGTAATATATCTAAAGGTAAAGCATATTTACAACATATAATAGTGGAGAAGAGGAAAAGCCGAGTCAAAGACACCATCTGCCACGGTTTCGACTCCAGCCTCTGACTGGTTGCCAGCCGATAATCCTCCACCCGTACACCTGCAGACCAGCTCCCATGCACACTCATCTTCTGCTCCAGCCCTTCCTCAGGAGGCTGACCTTTAGCCTGGGTTTGGGCTCGGTTCAGGCGGCACAAAGGAGATTGGATCAGGTCGGAAACCCCCACACCTTTCCGCACGTTGGGTAGGGCAGGGGGCGTCCCGTGTCGACCATTTGCCTGGAGGCCATGTGCAGACCAACAGAGGCATGTCTAGACGTCTGGATGCTGCGTGATTCACTCCCAAAGCTCCAGCAGAGGAAAACACTGAGGGGGATTGTCCTCTGACTTCACCCAGAAGTTTACTTTAGGGGCTTTGTTCTGAGTCAGATATGTTGTACAGCTGCGGAGGAAACAGATGGAAGAATTGTGCCCTCCCAAAGTTTTGAAGTGATTAGATTTATACATATATATATATTTATATAGATAGATAGATAGATAGATATATGAAGCAGTATGGTCTCTCCACAACTTTTTGTACAATCATTGATTGAGGAAACATTTCTGATTGCTCGATCTATTGGGTTAACAGGTTTAGACCGATTCTCACTTCTATTGGATGTATCCTGCAGTTTTATGCTTTGTACTTTCGTGTACTATAAGAAAATATGTTTACGTGACACATGTGCAAGAATATGTACGAGTTAAGGGTCACTTACAATTATTTCGGTGTGAGACAAGGAGTGGAGAAAAAAGAAGATAAAGTGGAAGATAATGCTGTTGAGAACCGCCTTGTTGGATCTGTACTATCGTCCTCTGCTGCTCAGGCATGAAGTACTGGTGGCTCAGATCCTGAAACCAGTGAACTACGAACAGCCTTGCACATCTGCAAGGAGTGTGTGTGTTGTTCAGAAGGCTGCTTTCACTCACCTTGGCTTCAGTGTAACATGTCCTAACAGGCTACAGTCACACAGAGCTCACACTTTGCTGGAAGGATTCCTCAAATGTTGACTCCAAAAAAAAAAAAAAAGAAAGAAAAAAAAAAACTCAGCAGTTTCTAGAATTGCAATTTGTAGAAAGAATAGACCTCCCTGAAACTGTATTTATGCACCTTATTAGGTTATGATGTGCCGCTGATCAGCCATGGATGCATCACATCTACAAACAAGCTTGGCAAGTCTGAACCTGCTTTGTGTTTTATTGCTTGGCTCTGTGTTTCTCAAACTTTTGATGACATGTACTACCCCGGTTATTACTTCATTTATCACTTATGCCAGCTTAAAGACCTTTTATGACAGCAGTTTTCAGATTTTGGGGGGTTTTATGTCATAGAAGAAAAACATTTTGACATAGAGGAAGATGGCGAATGTCTTGATTAGTCGAGGGTTGTGAGTGCGAGTTTGATGTTTGCTCCAAAATGTATTTGTTTCAAATTTAAAGTGGAAAATTAACAGGAAGACTCCTTAAAGTGGGTTCTCAAAATCAAATATGGCTGCCTTCCAGGAAGCTGGAGTAAAAAACAAAACTATTTATTCGCATTCTTGTCTCATTAAATCAGTCACAAGCATTACAACAACTCGCAATGTGTTGCTTCATAGTTTGAATGCATAACGTAGAGAAAATCCCTGTTGTTAGCAATTTTGTCGCTAATATAAGTTAGCCTCGTCACTGAGCATATCAATTAGCAAATCCCACTGGATTTTTTTTTTTTTTTTTTAAATATAAGCCTGGTTTAAGAGGGAGTTTAGATTTGTTGAGGTTTTGTGAGGCTATAATTGGTAACAGTTCATTTACTTGTAGCAGAAAAACATCAAAGTCCTTCATCGCGAGGTTGTTGGAAAAGTAGCTAGCCTACATACTCTGGGTAGCTGATGCTAATGAGCGAAGTAGCTCAATCCTCTTCATTAGGGATTATTTCCAAACTCCTGCTGCACAAACAGATTTAAACAAAAGGTATACTCAAAAAAATGTTTACAACTTTACATAGGAAAGTGGCAGTGTTCAGCTGAACAACACCTCAAATTTAACATCAGACCTTTATTGCTAAAGCCAGCTGAACAGGCTGCGTGTGTCTGACTTGCTTATCTTCCAAAATCCTGAAGGTTCGTGTACGTTTTCAACAAACTCATCGTGGTACGAAATATTCACAAGCTACAGGGAGCGTACTAACTTACACGGCAGGAAGCAGTGGTTTGGTAAACGACACCACGAATCCAACGGTAGCCAGCGGTTTACAGAACGTTACTCATTAACCTGAACCTAATTATTCGGCTGGTTTGGCTGTCGGTCGTGGAGCCGGGCTGCACATGTACACGTACATGTGAATGAATCCAGCCATAGAACAGCGGCGGCCCCGTGGGTACGTCCACCTACCCCGTGGTTGTCTAGAAGCTGCTATTTACTACTTCCTCCACCACTTGAGGTGATTACTGTGGAAGGAGGCCGAGCCGGAGCTGCTGGTCCATCGGCACATAATCAAGCTCCTTGTTGAGGTGGCCACATTTCACAAAGCAGGTCTCAGACCCTGACTGCTTCTTTTTTTTTTTATCTGGCTGGAATAAGGGGGGGGTTGGTGACTGTGATTGTAATTATTTGATAGCCCAGTCATTTAGCCAACTTAGAGCCCTCTGTGGAGCTAAGGGTTAGACCTGAGGTCCACAGCTGGTCCACTCCACAGTCAGTCATTTGTTTTCAGCAGCGTCTGGGGGTCCCGACGTTATTTATGATGCTTGCTGGTATTTAAGTGACATGTGCTTTATTGTGGATTTATAACGTGGGGAAGAAAAGGCTCCTCTGTGCTTTGAGCTGTGTTAATAAAGAAATTCAACAGCATAAGTGGGGGGTAATTTCTGGAAAAAAAAAATAATCAAAAAAATGAAATATTCGCTGCAAAAACACAAACTGTTACCGAGTAATTTTGGTCTAGTTTCTTGTGCAAATATCTTGGTTTCCTTGAAATAAGACAGACTGACTTAAAAGTAACTTTTTAGCAAGATACACAGGCTTGTTTTAAGTAAAAAATTCCTTAATATTGGTGAAAAAATACTAGACCCATTGGCAGATAATTAACTTACAGCATGGGATATAAGTGAAATAATCTGCCAATGTAACAAGTACTTTTTCATTCATATCAAGGCATTATTTACTCAGAACAAGTCCGTGTATCTTGCTAAAACGTTACTTGCAAGTTAATTTTATGTTATTTCAAGTGTACTATGAGGTTTTCACTAGAAAATAGACCAGATATGGAAGATTTTGTGTTTTTGCAGCGTTGGCCTAATTATCTTTTTGTGTTGCACATATAAGTTATCTGTAAAGCTTAGTTAAAATTCTAGAAACTCTAATAAACTACATTACAGTCCTTGACATTTCTAGTTAAACGTTTTGAAGCAAATTCCAGTCTGAGCAGAATATCTAATAATTAATCTGTCGGTGTAACATGGGCTCTGGAAGCAGATTGCTACTATAAACACAAATTGTGTGCCTGTAAATTTTCTGATTTCTTAAAGTGTAATGGGTAAAAACATAAAAAACATACTATTGAACTTTATAAAAGTTCAACATGACTCTTTATTACACCCAGACAATGAAAGAGAAATTAAATATATGCTTAATTTTGAAAAAGTCACCTTTCCATCTTTGTATGTTTTTTTTTTAGATTCTGCTGTTGTTTGAAATTGTGCTTTTTTCCCTCCATTTAAAGCCAGCATGTCCATTTTACAGTAACTCTAAACTGCTTCTGTCACTGCAAACGAGTTAGCAGAGTTTAAACGTCAAAGTATTACACCACCACATCAGTGATTTATCATACTTATTGAACAAGTCAGATTCTGATTGATCGTCGTTTCCTTTTGCTGCATTTTGGTTTCATTTGACCAGAATTAAAGCAGCGTAAGGTAAAGTACCAGACCTTTTTCACATTTGTCCTTTCTAAATCCTCCGTTTAGCTAACGATTATTACGGAAATGCATTGTAATTTAAAGGTTGACCTTCATAATCTGTTGTTGCAAAAACGACCTTTGCTGTTGATCGGCAGCGTTTTAGACTCTCCTGCTCTATTTGTCGGTCCTATTGGTGGCTCTTTCGCTCACGCCAGGTTGCTCAGCCTATCACAATAAAGTACAGTAAGCTAGTGTCACCTCCCACAGTCTCCTGTGACCACTGCTTGGATAGTCTAAGGCCCTAAACGCAGCTTTGAGCTTAGCTTTCTTTTTTAAAAGGGGGGCTGTTGAGATGGATATTTTCAGCCACCAGGTGTTTATCGAGTGTAAATATAGGCTGTGTGAGCCGTGTGATTCCGTATTTACCTCACGTCCACATTTGGGTTTGTGTATTTAAATTGTGCGTGTTAGCTGCAATACTTTGACTCTGTGCATTCAACTTGCTCTGTGGTCACCCCGGGCGCAGATTTTACTGCCGTTCTCAAAATAGCCACGGCTCCAGTGTGATTGCGTGTTTACGTGTGACGAACACTTCTAGCAGAAGGGGTCTAGCCTGGCAGCACCAGTTGTCCCGGAGCCAAACCCCCTTATGCCCATGTGTGGTTAGTTTGCTGCGCTGCTACACTCAAGGTAACGCGCTCTGTGAGCGGTTGTGTGTGTGAGTCCGTGACAGACAAGGAGATGCCTGTGTCCGACCCAACCAATTAACTCCCTTGGGGCTGGAGGGGGGCTGTGGCTAACGCTTGATGCGAACCACAGCTAAATTGAGCTGTGTGTAAAGCCGGGCCTAGGCGGGCTTAGCGGAGGATGTGCATGTGAAGCAGTCTGCTTTGTTGCATCAGGTTTTGATGTTATTCAATATGGGCGTGGGCCCGGTGTGTGTGTGTGTGTGTGTGGGGGTGTGTGTGTGTGTGTGTGTGTGTGTGTGTGCGTGCGTGCGTGCGTGCGTGCGTGCGTGTGTGTGTATGTGTGTGTTACGCTTGTTGTGGGACACAAATCTGTTGACTAAATCACTTTGAAATGACTATGTGATTCTTCCATGGGAAAAAAAAGTCATGTCGTGAGAAGAAACTTTGAACTCTGAAGGATAAAACGTCAATAAAGATTTGGTTTTCTTTAGTGGTTAATCAAGCACTACTAGTGCTACTATAGAAGGCTTTAAATTGACATATGGTGCAATAATGGGACACTTACTAATAATCTGTAGACCTTAATGGATGTTAATTTGCATTGATATTATTAAAAAATAATATCAATATCAAAAAGGATTTTGTATATTTCAAGGCGTGCAGTTAATCAGCACAGGAAGTAGGGGGCAGTAGAGGCCACTCCCAGCTTTATGATAACTTAATTTAATGGAATCTTTAAAAAATGAACACAATACCGAAGAAGTTTTCTTTTTAAATAAAAGATGCAATAAAAAACAAATAGTAATAATAATAATAATAATAATGCAAAGACACATTTGACTTTGGGACCATCCCTCCACTCCACAGACCCCTAAGGAGACGCAGCGTCACAGGCTGCTGCAGAATTTTCATTATTTCCAAGGCGGCTGCCGCCTCTTGGGTGGTCCTCACCATGTGTCGGCCCACGCTATAAGTAAATATGTGCGTGTTTGAGGGTACATACTAAAGTTTGTGTCCTGTTGCTCGCACATTTTCTGAATAAAATTTTGTCCCTGTGGTTCTGCAAGTAGGTGTTACTTTTTTTTTGTCCAAAAAACTGCACAAGTCTCAAATTCCTTTCACCTCCATAATTAGCCCTTTCTGTCTTTTATGAGGGTGATCATGTAAACTGTCACACAGTAAGGAAACAACTAAGTGAGGCTGCTGACCACAGCGTAGGAGGAATTGTTATTGTTGGTGATTATTTTTTAACGACACCTCTAAAACCGAATAATTAAGGTTTGAATTTTTGATTCAGTTTAAATCGACTCTTCCTTTTAAGGAAGTTCTACATTTTAAAAAAAATATATAACAATTTGGTTATTTCATACCATTCCTTAAAAAGAAATTACTATTCTCGCTAACAAGGATGCACAGATAACGTTTCTAATTTAACATATTTGTTGAACCTAACAATATTTTTTGTTTGTTTTAGGACTAAGAAAGTCTGTTCCACTTTTTAAATCTGGCAGTACTTTTCAGTATGTAGTAGGGAAATTAAACATTTGCATTAACACAACAGGAAAATGCAGTCGACAAAAGTATGGACAACATTTTTTTTTTTTTGTCCACATGTAAGCCATAAGTGACTTTTTCATGTCAGTCTAAAAAGCCCAATTCCAATCTTTTTCTTTTTTTTTCTCAAATTTTGAGTGAGAGCAAACCAGCAAAGAACAGAAATCATTTCAAACTTAGTTCACAATTGTAACGCGTATTCAAGTTGTTAAGGCCTTAGGATTAAGCAAACAAGAACACGTCTCATTTTCCACTCAAATGAAGACTAAAACATTCAGATTACAGTTTCTTTAAAACACAAGCTCTCTGTGAAACTTTTATTTAAAAAAATGTTTTGTTTCGTGAACCCAGCAACATTTAGTCATCCCACCCTTAGTCAGAACTACGACAGGTCACGGAGATATGACAGTCCATTAAGAGGACAACAGAGACGCCCAAAAATTAAGGGCAAATTGAACCCAGCAAGTGAAACCTGAAGGGAAACCAGACGACTTATAGGAAACACATGCATACTCTGAGAGAGCAGGCCAACTCTGCACTGAAAAGTCCCAGGTGAGATCCGACCCAGCGAATCTCCAAGCTGGAAGGCAACAGACCTTTTACAGTACAGCCTCGAAATCTTATATTGATGACGTGAATAAATGGAAACCAGAAAAGTCATCTCTTTACATTTGCTTTACCCAGTGCACCTTAAACTAACAAATCCGCCAGCCTGCGACTCCAAGGCAGCACACGAAATGGATTGTTTTTTGGAAACTGACGCTGAGGCAGGCTGATGAATGACTGCGGACAAGCAGGTGGTCTGTCCATGTATATTATATTTCCAAACAATACAAAATGGAATGATTTTAAAAGGCTGGTTTGGCGGCAGACCATGAGCTCCTAGGGCCGCTTGAGATGCCCCTGAACTAGACAAAGGAGGCGCAAGTAGAACAGTAACAGAGTCGTAGTCTTGTCCTTCAGTGATTTGCGGTTCAGCTGTTTCAAGTTAGTACCAATTTATATAGAAGCCAGAGTAGTTTAGTATAACATGGTAAAGAAATGGGGATTAAAACAGGAACGTCACTGATATCTTGACAAGGTCGTGTGAGGAGACCTGGGGTGCATCCACACCACTGCTGTTTCGTCCGCTTTAATCAAACTCTTGTTCATTTCCCTAGAAAGTCGGGTTCGTTTGGGGAGGTGTGTGAACGCACGATCGAACGCTGATGTGGAACAAAAAAAGCAAACTCTGGACTGCCTAAATCGCCAGGTCTCGGGTCGGTTGAAGTGAACTCTGGCACGTTTTGAAACCCTATGTGAATGCCAAGCAGATCAGCGACCGCTCCAAAAGCAGGAAATGCACAAATACAGCCGACGGGAGAAATGCCTCGTTGTCTTTTACCAACGACAAAAGAGAAATCCCACAAGCGCTAAAAATGCGACGCTGCTTCGCTTTGGTTTACATTTTGTGAAGAAGGAAGTTGCGCTCATGTCTTCTTCTTCTGCAGTGTTTCCCTCAGCGGTTCTTGGTGCAGAGCCACCACAGACAAAGAGGAGAACAGGTTTTTCAATTAGCTTGCCTCATTTGACACGGTGCAGTGTGAAAGAGATCGCCCTGAACTAGACAAAGGAGGTGCAAGTCGAACAGCGAGAGTCGTAGTCTTGTCCTTCAGTGAAGACAAAACTGTTGAAAATGTAACAAATGTTGGAATTTTGCTTCCAAGTGGAAACACCTTGAGTAAAGATTCTGATTTGATGTAATTAGTAACTGTTCTTGGAAATGTTTTTCTTTTTTTTTTTCTTTTTTTTTTCTGCTTCTTGTAATAAAATGTGTTTTTCCGAGTATTTGTGTCGCGGTGGCATTTTTGCCCCTGTTTGTGTGAACATGCCTTTGCCTCTTCCCCGCTGTCAGGAACAATAGCATGCGGTGAAGTCCTGAGCAGCAGCCAAAGTCAGGAAGAACGCCATCCAGAGTCTCAGCAGGAGCTCGCTGCCTCATCACGGCCGCAGCGGAAAGCAGGTGAGATATCTGGAATGCCAGAGGCCGATTTTAAAAGGAAAGCGTGCGAAAGAACGAAAGAAAGGAAAGAAAGAAAGTCGAGGATTACATGCATTGTCCTGAAAACAGGAATTTGAGGCTGCGACAGAATGAGGCGGCTTTGAAGGGGGGCTCGCGGAAAAGCCACTGGCATTCGGTGATCACAAAATGCGGCTTTGTTGTTTTTGTTGTCTGAGATGTACTTCAAAATGCCTTTTACTCTGTTAGACAAAATCGTCTAAGTGGACTTCAAGTCACAAGCTTATTCAATTTTTTGCAGATGTGTTCTCTGGGAGAATAAGTTTGGTCTTCTTTAATGTTTATGTTTTTATAGAAAACTGTCTAGAGACTATAATTAGCAATTTGCTGCAAAAGGTCTTGTTATAACACTTTTTGCGACATCCGTACTGCTGTTAGTCTAATTGCGTGTTAGAATCAATAAGCATTAGGTTTAAGCGTCTTCCATCTTTTAGTTTATTTGATCTGTTATGACTAAGTTCTTAAGGAGAAATAAGTAAAAATGGACGTTCAGAACTGAGAGTTTTGAAAGATTTCCATTGGATTTAGTTCAGAATCGACTTCACGATATCGATTTTAGCCAAAATAATTTATTTTCTAGCCTTTCCGCCATGAGTGGTTATTAAATATGTGAATTAGAAAATTATTGCCATCAGAGAGGAGTCGCTGCTAAATTAACTCAAAGACAGACGTTGGAGAAAAAAAAGATTGCTGTAAGCATTTAATGTCAGCAATTAGCATGGTTAACAACTGTCAAAAGCTGTTAAATACCTGCATGCCTACATCTGCTCGGCCTGCAAGGCCTGAAATTACTAGACTCTGAATTTCCAGCAAATCTTCTCAATCTACTTCTCAAGGAAAAATATCAACAGGTCTGCGTAAGTGGTCCTGCTGGTTAGGTAGCATATAAAAATAAACCTGAGCACAAGTCTGGGCAAAAGGAAACAAAACCACAACAAGTCAAACAATCAAAAAATAAATATTACAGCAGCTAAAAGGCGAGAAGATCCAATAAATATAGATGCTGACAACTCTACTGTTGTCTCTGGGTAAAAGTGAGCAGCTAAAGGTTATTTGTCTTTGCAAAAAACCTCACGTACAAATCATGGCGAGCATTTTGAGACAAAATCCAAATGCGGTAATTTAGATATAGTTCAAATTTCACTGAGAAAACGGGGACCTTCTTTTCTGAACGTCCTCGCAAATAAAGTTTCAGTTCTTCAGGGATCCATACATATGTTGTTGCAGCTTATTTTATCTGAAATGTTTCTGATAAACCATCGGAGAGCTGCACATAGTTATAAGGTGAAATAAAAACTTTTAACGCGAACGGCTGCGCAACTGTTTGTTGTGGGTCCCAGAAATCCATCCTTTAAGAGAAACCGGTCGCAGTCTTGCGTTATGTTTAGCACAATCGCAGTGCTAATTCTGTACATAAAAAGTCCTGTAATCTAACAAAATGTTTTTTCAGGGAGTGTGAATACTTCTGCCGTTTTACTTGCACCACATCTTATCTCATTCGTCATTCTGAAGTCACTCTCTCCCTTCACTGTTCACTCGTTTCAGCCTTGACTCTCACTGACACTGACAAACTGCCATATGTTGTTAATATGCACGTGCACGCCAACCCGCAGCGTGCCGACTCCGCAGGCCCAGCCCACGACTCCCAAATTTGCTGATTTGACATAAACAGGTCAGAGAGACTGCATGCAACAAGCCAGGGCACATCACCCAGCTCGTTTTTTTTTCCTTCCAGGCTTGCGTTCACAGCCCAGATCTTCCAGTCACTCGCGCCGAGGGAGGAAGGACACGGATGAACTGATGAACAGATCTCGCAAAGCCGGGCTGCAGTCAGCTGTAAAGTCTCATTTGTCTTCGCCGCAAAAGCAAATGCACTTTGGAAAGTAGAGTTTTCCATTTCTTTTGTTTTGTTTTTTTGTTTCTTCTGCTAAGCTCCACTTCTCGCTATCGCCCTCCAAGCATATCCCTGAAGTGCATCTTTTATTAAAACCACATGCGGGTTGGGAGGGTTGGGGGGGGGGGGGATTGGCCATTTATATCCTCTCTAATTCAAAGTCCCTGCAGCGAACACCTGGAAGAGTTTTATTATAGATGGATCAGGGTTTTACAGCCAACTTGAGCGTGGCTGGACTGGTGGGAGGGGGAGGCATGTGATTCGTGGCATAGATTTTGGCACATTTTAAATAAAAAGCCTCATTTAAATGAGTCTCTCTTTTGAAACACAGACTGGGCAGAAACACCAAAAGCTTTTCCAAGATAAAACACGTTCCGGTCACAAACATTGGTAAAGACACGTAGGCCAAGATGTTGCACTACGGGGGGTCTTAGTCCCTTAGTGCAATCGATCAGTGTCCAGATGATGACACTGCAAAACAGAAAAAAAAAAAATCAATATCTTATAAGTATTTTTGGTCAAATTTCTTAGCACATTTGAAATAAGACAAAACTAATATACAAGTAACTTTTCTTTAATAATTAAATAATTCACTATCGTTGATTTTTTTTTTTTAAAGCGCTTCATTAGCAGATTATGTCACTTATGACAGGATATTTTTCCATATCATAGGTGAAATAATCTGTCAATGGAATTGCTACGTTTTCATCAATATTGAGAAATTATTGACTTAAGCCATTTCCTGTATCGAACTGAAAGTTTTTTTTTTTTTAAAGCTGTCAAAAAATATGACAAGCTTTCTCAGCAAAAAATATTGAATCTTAATAAGTCCTCGTAGTTCAAGAGGGCATCTATGGGAATTTTTGAATTTCAGGTGTCAGAAGTGGGAATAAATCACCCATAATTAAACTCTGTGAGGCAGGCCTCACAGAGTTTACATTTCTGGAGCAGAGCTGGATTTGCATTTCAAACAACATACACCTCATCTGTCAAATTAAGCCCATGCATTCATTTCCACAGCAGAACATTGACTCCAATCTGATTTATTGATTCATCAGCATCTCATTTCCACATCAGAGCTCGGCAGAAGAGCCGTGTCAGCACACCGGCTGTGGTTCAGCGTTTCTGGCCCTGCGTCTCCTTCCCACTGGGGGGAATCTCATTTGCTGTCTGTAATTGATTGTTCATAATCGCCGCCATTGGTCTCATCTCATTTGCTGACCACATATCCAGGACTAATGACATGCCATCTGTTCACTTGTGAGTGTGGCAAGTAGTCCCAGCTGGAATACCGCTGGTCATCCAGAACAGAGATCCCCATTCTCCTCGGGCCATTCATGTGTTCACTGCACAAAGCTTGGGAGTTGATGAGAAGAAGACAAAGGCAGGTGGTTCACACAGATTTGCTCATCTTTGGACATAGGAAGAAGTATTCTTTTCGTAATATACAGGATTTCTGTGTATCTTTTTTTTTGTGTGTGTGTGTGATTTATAAGCTTCTAAAACCAGTGCCGAGCTGTGCAGAGAGCCGTGGTGCAGACATGATAATGGCTGCGCTGTGCTGCGTCCAACAGCCTGCAGTTTTACAGCTAGACGAGAAGCCCTTTTACTGTGTGGTAGCTCAGCACCAACAGATGTGTTTACACAGCCTTTATTACCTGTCATTAACGAGCTGTCAGCATGTGCGTGTGGAAACAATTGAAGGTTTACCTCAGAGACGTGTGGGCCAAGGGATGCAGCTTTTAAAAGGTCTGGATGTGCAGATAAGATCTGAACAAAAGGCGAATCGCTGAACTACGCCTTTAAGGGTAGAGTGTCACACAGGCTCCAGATTCAGCCTCCTTTTCTTTGGCCATCTACTCCATAAGAAGTGGAAGTCCTGAAATGTTGAAAAGCGTATTCATGCACATTGGAGAACGTTTTTTTCAACCGACACAGGCGATCGGTCCTACACCAACTCACACCTAGAAAGACCTCTTGCTCTCACAAGATATTTTTATTCATCAAAACTTTTTAAGCGTTTTGTGGTTTCTGCATCCATCTTTGTAGTAAGAAAGGAGCAGAGAAGCTGATGTTAGTGAATATGATAGGATGCTGTGGTATAAAGGAGACGGTGATAAAAATAGACACCCTTAGAGTGATGCTTTGTCGAAACTTGTTTTGACTGAATTACATCTTTCAGTCTATTTGACTTCACCGCTGTCAGTAATTACGATGAATCCAGTTAATCTGAAAGGTGAACTTTTCTTCAGAAATGATGAAAAAACAAAGTGGAAAATATTGATGGAAGCTAACAAAGTGCTAGCAGAGACACTAAATGTGCTTCCAGAAGATCCAGTGGGGCCTTTGAGGGCATCGGCATGTAGCCCACCTTTCTGTCGCCGCGTTGGGTGCTGAAGGGAAACACAAAGCACACATTGAAGGATGATTTTTAAAAACAAAATAGCATTAAATAATAAAAACAGAGTTCATCCTACGAATTACTTTTCATTGCAATGCTCTGAATAGCAATTGTAATGAAGAAGAATCGATATGAAACATTGAAAGAGTAGGAGCTTCTTAAAGAGACAGCTCAAAGTCAAACTTCTTTTACTATATTTAGCATTTTTATAAAATCTGAAGGTGGTGCAGCTAAATGATTGTGTTATATAATGGCTCTAAAAAATGTCTTTTGCTGCCTCTTTAAGGAAATAGAGTGACGAGACATCTGCTTGTTTACCGTTGAGAATGATAAATGTTTCAGGGACAACAAGAAACCCAAAAACTACATTTTAATACATTTCATAATTCCCGTGATGTTGGTTTTAAGCAAAAGCGACGCTGCGCATCATCAACAATCCCACCATGCCCACAGTGAAACATGGTGATGGCAACATCATGCTTTTCTTTAGACATAACTACAGGTTTATAAAGACAAAATATGACCTTGATTCTATCGTTATTGCGTCTAAAAAAATTTTTTAAAAATCTGGTGCAGTAAATACGTTTTCTAACTCCTTTTCTCTTAGTTTGGGGGTGGGGGACTTAAAATAAGAAAACATGATTGTAGAGGGCACGCAAAAAAACTAAAAGTGTCAGTTTATTTCCTGCCTGTCCAGAGTTTGTTGCTGTTTCTGCTTGGCTGCAGTCTAAAAGCTTTGGAGAGGTCCACAGCTGCAGGCTGTAGTGTACCGTACAGACCACTGCAATTATAGCTCAGCATGTTGGCCAAGCCAACAACTACACTGGACACTTGGAGTGTGTGTGTGTGTGTGTGTGTGCGTGTCTGTACTGTTACACTATGTTTAGTTATGGACAGCTGCCAGGGGAAGGAGAGAACAGTAAGGAAGGGGGCCTGTTTGCTCTGGCCTTGCACCAAAAGGCTCCTCTGTTTTCCTCAGCTGGTGATAATAGATGGAGGGGACAGACGCACAGAAAGACAGGAAAAAAAAAAAAAAAAGAGCCAGGCTTGCAAAAAGTAATTAGAGGAAAGAAATATTTAGCGTTGAAATGAAAAGAAGGAATCAATCGTCACGAAAGGAGAAGGCGACCATTCAGCAGTGGGACGAAGCTGGAGGTGCAGTGGAGAGAAATATGGTCTGATCTGGACATGACTGACAGCTTTTAATCTGGAGTACCTTGCAAAAGTATTCACACCTGTTGAACTTTCTCACATTTTGACGTGTCACCACAAACTTATACAGGGAGGAATCTTGTGACTCGGTGTCAACGTTCGCTTTCCTCCTGCCACTCTCCCTTAAAAGCCACATTCATAAAGTGCAAAACGTACTTTTCCCATTGCACAAGATCCCGAAAAAAGTCACTGACGTTTATGTTGGTAACAGGACAGTGTTGGAAAACATTGTAGGGGTATGAATACCTTCACAACCCCCTATTCTTTCAATGAGATGAGTCAGTTTTAGTTCTTAAAAGTCACGATTCTTAAGCAGAGCGCTGGATATATGATTTTAAAAGCTCAATGTCTTTACAGCAGGCGATGGTGCAAAAGTAAAATTAAGTACAGCTCAAATATATGAAGACCATCAACTTTGAGAGCCTTAAGTGTAAAATCTCTTTGCAGGTGTTCGCTACGGTGATAAAGAACTGATTTAGGCTCATCTCAGGTGCTCTTGCTAAGCCACCTGCACGCAAAGCACGGAAACATGTCGCTGCTTGAATCCATAAAACGCAAAGAAATAATTGAAAACACGTCCAACGTGTTTTTACCTAAGACGGTTTTAATGAGACGTGGAAGAGTATAAAATTTGTAGTTTTCAGGACTGGAAAAGTTTGGAAAAACGATGTGTTTGTAATTTCTAGACTTTCTTCTCCATCCCATTGTCTAAAAGCATCATGTCCATCCATTGGTCCGTCATACCTGTTGTTCCGATCGTTCGCACATCAATTCTTCCATCTAAAACTTAGCATGCATGTGTTTGCTAACTGCACAGTACAATGTAACTAAATATAATCAGCAATGATGCCTTTCCCTGCTGACTCTGATGTAATGTGCACAAGCCAATGATTGCAGCTACAACAGCAGGACACCGCCATCTGCTCGTAGCAGGTCAGGTAAACTGAGGTTAGCAGTTTCAGTGGATTATTGCTTTGCACAAATTTCAATGAATAAACAAAGGGTTTAGGTAATAGGCTGCAAATGACCTCTGTAAATTGTTTTCTTCCTGGTCCATTAACAGACTCTGTTGATTTCTATCAGTGTAATCGTTCTACACTCCGTCTCATCTGACCTCTTTCTTCTTTTTGGCGTTTCAGTTGCATTAAGTGCTATTATTAGCTGGAGCTCTTTGAAGTAGGCAAGTAACCACAACACACTGAGACAGAAATCCTGCCAAATAGCCTTTAGGAAGCCTAATTGCTGAATATTGCAGACACGCGACACATAAGTATACAGCCTTGGATTTCTGTAACAGGAGCTGAGCTGCCTGAGTTTAACATTTGTTTATGCCCCTGAGAGAGTTTTGCCTTATCCTGCTGGAATATGATCATTATTATTCATTAACTTTTGGAAAGTGATGCGTTTGTTTGATCACTGGAGAGACTTCCGTTCTTTTTCACGCAGTTTTACCTTTCTGGCTCCAGACTTCTTTTTCCTTCATTTAAACTCATTAGTCCCCTTTTAAAAAAGCGCCTTCAAGTAAGGCCTGAGAGGCAATCTCCCTGCATCGGTGTTACGTCTGAAACGAACAAACACAGTTTGAAGTCGATCCGACGCCAGCTGCGTTTCTGTTTGAACCTATAATTTTGCAGTTTGACATTTCGAAAATATATTTGGTTGATGGAAACGAGACAATTTTGAATAAACAGGGTTTTTTTAATAGGAAGTTTCTGTCGCAGGGATGAGGTGACTATGTTTTGGGTTGTATTAAAATTGGTTTGCTTTACAAAACTGGAAATACTTTTTCACACGTCATACGAATCGACAACCAGATGTTGCCGCTGGCAACCTTGAAGAAGACGACTGAAATCTGCTGGAGGATTATGGCGTGGCATGATTTTTCTTCACTTATTGCACAAACAAATCCATTCATGTGCGATTTTAGTTGCGTTTCTTATTTAATGGAAACACCGGGAATTGCGAAATTGGGTTTTTCGACAGCTGAACATCGACAAAGTTTTTCCCTCATTTGTATATATACAAATGTACATATACAAATTTTCTATATTCAACAATTGTTTGCATATAGGAAGTGTTATCAAGTGTTGCTGAAGAGAAGGACACACACCTCCAAATTGCACCAAGTTTTTGAGTCCAATGGAAGTCAATTGTATGCTAGAGGTGAAATGGATTGGCTACTCTGACTCATTCCATCCAACAGTGCTGACATGACAACAAACTACTTCGTTTCACCTCAGCAACTACCCACAGTCAGTTGTTGTGGTTTGCTAACTTTGAGCTGGTCAAATTATAAACTTGTCGCGTTCAGATCAAATCCCAACCAGAAACGCAGTTTGGCCACAAATCCAGCTGGCTCTGCTGATGGTGCGTAGTCTGTCTGACTTTATGTAGTCGGAGGCGGCCGTTCCACTGAGGGAACTCCACGATGCTCAGCCGAGCACAGTCAGGCTTGTTTTGACTCTGCAAGGCATCTACACAGGAGCCTGCTGACCTTTTCATCTGTCTGAAACAGAAACAGGAGGCAGTGAAGCAGCCACCTTAGCTAATTGGGTCCCACATCTGACACAGGCTTCTTCCGTGATGTGTACACCAGCAGCGTCCAACACTGTGGGCAGATCAAAGAGCCTAATTGATGGGATCCCCCCCACCCCCCTCTCCTCTCTCTCTCCCTCCCCACCACCAAGTATTGATTCCGCTTGGGTAAAAGATAAAAGGGCCACGGCCGAATTTTAAGCATAATGGTTTGATAATGCCGGTCTTTCAGTGTCTGAAACCGAATCACAGCTTCAACGTCAAGAGCGGATGGGAGCGAGGGCAGATTAAAGGGGCCGGTTCCTGGGGCTCAGTGTTTGTTGTTGTTCAGCTCAAAGTTTTCTGTTGACGATAAGAGCGCCCTCTGATCATCAGACCTTCTTTGAGAACTATTCACAGAGCAGCTCATTATGCCCATCTGATAAAAAAAAAAAAAAATGGTGAAAAAAAAAAAAAGAGGCTGATTTGTGTTTTTATAACAAAGGATAAATACACTATCTGAATCCCAGTGGGTTTGTTTGCTTAGTTCACTTGTCTGCTTCTACTGGCTGAGCCACAAGTGTCTCTTAAGGCTGATAGGGTTTCTTGGGAGGCTTTAAAATCCCAACACTCTCGGCCTTTTGTTGGAGGATCCTGAAGAAAGGACAGCAAATCCTCTTGGATGGAGCGACGGCAAAGACGGGAACTGTTGTTGAGTCTTAGGAGGCTGTCAGCTAATCATGAAAGAAACCTTCTGATTCACTGAGAAAGGGTGTTAGTCTTTCTGCTCCCCCGCTAATTCAGGGTGAGGCCTTCAAGGCCTAAAGAGAAGAGCAGCGAATGTGGAGCTGCTGCACCTTCCATCTTTGTTTCACGAGGACATTTCAGTTGGTTTTAGTCGCTATTATCCATCTGTTATCTATGCCCGCCTATTCTCAGCGGTCATCTGGCAGAAAGACCATTGACAAGCCTCCAGTTCATCTCTAATGATTAAAGATAATCTTTATTTCTTATTTCCTGTCTTCAGTTCCAAACTCTTGTCGGTCTTACTAAATGGGCAGGGTTGTGTAAAATTGACCTTTCTGAGCTTTACATCATGTTCTAATGTAATTCCCTCTATCAAAAACATACCTGAGGTCATACCTGAGGTCATACTGAGGTCATACTGAGGTCGTCAGCTAAGCTAGTTCTCAGCGAAAAGCCGGTAAAAATTTTGTTAAAGGCTAATTAGAGGAGCCATGTTGGGATGACTTCCTGAAGACGGTGTTTCAGAGAGGCAGGAGCTTCTTAAAGAGATAGCGGCTCACTTTCAAGGTGTTAAATTACCAAGTCATATCTGATACATCGTTGCATTTTAATAACAACTGAAAGTAACAACTACTTGACTGTGTTATAGAATAAAAAAATGTGCTCTGGGAAATATATAATGCTGCCCCTTTAAATAAAAAGGGGCAGTATTTATATTTATATAAAAGATATTTAAATATTATCACTGTCCACAGCATTTACTTTATTTGAACGTTTGCACATTTTCCCGTCTTAAACCACAAACATTTAACCAACTCTGTTGGAATTCGAAGGTGTAGTAGACCAACACAAAGTGTAAAATGTCAGTGAACTTTAACTGTGCGGCCTTTGACTGGACCATTCGAACACGTGGCTAAAGCATTCATGTTTATAGCATCAGTGTTTTCCGAGAGGTCTCAAAGTTGGAGCAGATTGCCTTTCAAGGTCTCCGTGTGTTCAGCTCTGTTGATCTTTGAACGTCTTTCATGTCCCGAGTGACGAACAGAGTCCACACAGCATGATGCAGTCAACACCGTGTTTCACGGTTAGGATGGCTTTTGCATGGTGATTTGCTGAGTCACAACCTAACATTGTCGAGTTGTTTGTAGTGAGAATGCAAAGGCTGTGAGTTGAAGCAAGAAATAACTTATAGGTTATTTGAATTTCTTTATTGGTTTGCCACATTTTTATGGGATTGTCCCCTTGCTTCTAACGCTGCATCTCACCTGAGTTCAGCGTAGTGGGAAAAGTGGGAAGGGCGTGTCATCAAAGCGGTTCTGTGATCTGGTTTAATCTGGCTTTCATTACTGTGTTTGGTGCCAGAACCGTGTCCACTCTAGACTAATTACATACTCTAAAAGAGCTTTAATTCGGTGATCCGGTGTTGTGGAGGAGCCCAGTGAACACTTTCTGGTCTGGGTGACGGTTCAAGCTGTGTGTGAAAGCAGTCGCTTTCTTTCTCTGTGTGGTCATGAGCCACACAAGTTGTGATCACAGTGTGCGTGTGTGGGTGGCTTTCCATTTGGGCCTGCTTGTTGTTTGTTTCCTTCTTGGTAATGGGGATTTGTAACCATTTGTAATGCGACGACAGTCAGTTGTTGTGGTTTGCTAACTATGAGTTGGTCAAATTATAAACTTGTCGCGTTCAGATCAAATCCCAACCAGAAATGTAATTCGTACTGATGACGGGAGAATGTTAAAGTACATTAAACATTAGAAGATTCATATTGACTTTTACTAGATTGTATTTTTATACTTTTTTTTGTTTGTTTGTTTTGTTTTATTACAATAGTAACATATTTCATTGGTATATTACCTTCAAAGTGTAACACATAGTCGTAATTGTGAAGTTGTCATAAAAAGTGGTATACATTGGCTCTGTTGTTTTAAGGCATTTGGATCTGATATTCATAAATAAAATCAGGACAAGATACTTTAAACATACAGCAGAAGGTAGAGTGAAATAGTTTTCATCAGAGTATGCGTAAGGGATGGCCTAGTCAAAGTTAAGAGGCCAAAATTCTGTAGAGAATCAATGGTAAAATTAGAAAAAAATGTACAAATTTCCATCCAACCTGACTGAGCTTGAGCTAGCTTTCAAAGAACAGATGAAAAATTGGTCTCTATATGTGAAAAGCAGATTAAGAAGCAACCTGTCAGACATAACTGTGACTGCAGTGAAACAAAACAGACTTTTCAGATCTTAACAGGTAAGAAAATTCAAACTATTTGAATATTTTCTTCCCTTTCTGGGCTGTCAGAAAAAATCCAACTTGTGATAGTAACGTTGAATACTTTTGCTGGCAACTTTACGCACAAATTCAAATAGTAAAGCATACATATCCTCCAGTGAGAGGCTCTGACTTAATCGTACGATTTTCATTTTCTTTGAAGCTCAAGTTGAAATGTTCTCATATTTTGTTGTTTATGTGGCCGGGTCTTAAAAACAGTGGATGTTGAAAGTTTAAGTAAAAGCGAAACTCAGCAGGTGGGGAATTACCCTCATGATCATATTTGACTCATTTCTGCTTGCAGCAGAAGTAAAACCAAAAGAAATGCCAACGAATGTAATTTTGCTATTATAGCAGTATCATAGCAGAGGTAAAGATTTACTTCAGTAAAGTCTTGTGAGATCAGCACAGTCATGGAAAGAACATCTCTATTAGATCATCCAGACATTTTTTTCCTCATGAGCCCAACCTTTATTTCTCGCATCCATCACATGGGGGCATACTTCGACCGACTGACGCTTCCTTTTCAACCCGCTGCGGCGCACACAGACACACACATCGCCGCTTACACCAGACTTACACCCACTCTCTTTTAAATGTACACAATCTCCATTCACTAGGCGAAAAACCCACGCATTCTGCATCCCCGTATGATGGGAGCGCTTTATCAATACACACGCGCTTCCAACACACGCACACACTCTTTCGCCTGCACACAAACAAGCACTTGAGCGAGCTCCCCGCCCCTCCCCGTTGGCTCTTCATTTGGCTGGTGCCACTTTGTGCGAAGGTTTTGTTGCTGGCTTCGTGGGGAGCCGCCGGGGCCTGGATGCGTTTTGTGAGGGCCACAGGACGGAGGCCCGAGTCGAGTCCTGACGTCAAAGGCATTAAAGAGTTTTATCTGGAACGGGTACACAAAATTTACAAAAGTTATATTCTAATTTTGGGCTTTTGAAGGGGTCTTTTCTTCAGACTGGGATCAAAAAGCTCGGACAACTTTTAAAAACTGAACACAGAGTCAAAGATGGAGTCAAAAGTGGTCAGGATTAAATACAGGCAAATACTTCCACTGCTATTAATAGCCAAATTCAATGAAGTAGAATATTACTAAAAGGTTTATGTATTTCAGTTACTCAGCTCACAAGAAAAACACATTACAATTATTTTATATATAATTCTCCAGAGAGAAAGCTTATTTCTGTTAACAGAAATAAGCTGTAGCTTAAACATTAGCCTTCAGTATTTCTTATTGTAAGCTAGAAGAAATGCTGTAAGCTAATGTCAACCAGTTCCTCTACACTTACAAAATCAAACAAAATATGGTGTTTAAAGTCCCAGATTTGTGTTGGTTTGTGCAGCATTTGTACTGCTATCATTTTAAAGATTAAAATTAAGGTCATCAAAGGTCAACCTGACCCCCAACATTAACGAAATCAAACACAATTCGTTTGTTTTTTTTCCATGTTTGTTCTTGTCTGCAGCTGAAATGTTTGCTGTACAGTTGATTGTCTCAAAACTTGTTTGATTTTCAGTGAACATAGGGGGAAGCCTATGTTTAACGACCCCTGGAAACATTTATTATTGTATTTCAAATGGCAGTGGCACAAAGGAAAAATTTTTGCTGCACAAACCAGCAAAAACGTTTAGAGTCTGTTCATACTATGGCGCTTGCTCAGTGTGAAAATTGTGGTGGAACGCCATGGTTTCGGACTTCTCTTTATGAGTCTGGGAATGCACAGAGCAACACATGCTTGAAGTAAATTATACTTCACATCAATTTATGTTTGTGTCTCCGAATATTACTGGCCACGTTGCACACCTCCAGTCGGCGGTGCTTTAATTGCCCTGGCATGACGCTTCAAGCGGAACCTTTCTGGGATGAGAGCAGGAATCACAGATCTCTCTGAGGTCGGGGTGAGGGGGCGTATTTTGTTTTGTTTTCTTTTTCTTGGGTGACGGGGACGGACAGGAATGGGAGGCGTCCGTGGTATCTGGGAGCAGATGGCCTTCCTCTCCCTGCGTCTCCTTTTTGGTGACGTCCGCTGGGAATTGGAGAGGCCTTTAAGCATTCCTTTAGAGGCCAAAGACAGATAAGTGAGTTACGCATTTCGCTGCCATCTGGACTCAGACAGCGCCTGGCCTGCAGCTGACAAGTGCGTGCATGCACGGGCGTAGCTTGGTAGTAAAAAGGGAGGGGTCGGAGCCGTTCCTGGAGAGAGAGCTCTCTCCTCCTCCTGAGTCGGTATTGTTAACCAGGGATGCTAACTTTTGGGAATGCCTGTTTTGTTTCCCCGTCATTGTGGACACGTTTCAGCCCATCCTCGTGCAGCTGACGGCGCCTTCATGGGACACAGCATCTGTTGTTGTTAAGCACGAAGGAAGGAGCCGGAGAAGATGGCAGGTCACCTCGTTAGGTCTGCCAGTTTCTCCCGTTCCCATCGTTCAGGCCTTTGTGCGCATTGTCGCCCGCGGTGTCGCTCTGCCAGGTCTGCTCTGTGCTTGACCTACAGCGTGTCTGTGTGTGGTGGTCTGACTCTTGATTCTTCACGTAAGCACAAAAACAACATTGTTCGAATGCAATTGTGGGTGCAGATGGAAGATTCATTAACCGTGTTAATGGATTTTTTTATTAGTATTATTTATTGTTATTATTGTTAGTCCAACAGCTACATTTGATTGCACGTCTGGCAAGTTGTGCCACATTGAGCCCAGCCAATAATGAAATAATGTTGTGAATGTTTTTGTGTTCACAGTTAAAGCTGCAGTGTGTAACTTTTACAAAAATGCGTCACATATTTATTAAACCTGTCACTATGTCGTGACAGTATGAGACTGATAATCTTTAAAAATTTGAGCTCCTCCATCTCCTCCTGACCTACAGAGGAGATGGAGGAGCATTTCTGTCTGCAGAAATGCAGCTGGTCAAAAACAGCCAATCAGAGCCAAGAGGAGGGTCTTAGCGCTGTCAATCATTCAATGTTCATGCGATGCTAAATGTGCTAATCTCAGATAAACAGACCAAGAAAACTGTTTATTCGTCGCCATTGATGGCTATGCTAGCTAGCCTGAGCATTTATGACAGCCTCTGCTGACGGGGAGAAGCAAGGGGAAAAGAGTGTTTGACAGCACTCTTAAATAACATCTGAATTTAATTCATGTTTTTAACTTTAAGTTTGTAACAACAAACTTATAGATCTTTCCATAAAAGTGACTCTTGTTTCATCTAGCCTGCCAAAATAACTTTTTCCAAACTGAACTTAAATAAGAATGAATAATGAATAATTGTGTAACTTTTCATCCCAAAGAATCAAATCTAGTGTATCTCTCCAAAAGTCCCTTTTTATATAATCACAGTTGCATGCTAGCAGTCGTGAAATGAACCGTCTGACTCGTACTTGAGTCACATCCGACCTGCAAGTTGTAATGTCTCTATTTCTTCATCGTTCTCATCCAACGACTCCCCTACTCCGACATCCTTAAATAAACTTTTACAAGCGAGTTTGAGTGTGCAAGCACACGTGTGAATGCTTCTGCAGGAATTAGCGCCGGTACGTGCCTGAGCGGGCTTTTCCCTGCTGTGTAATTGCCCCCGGTGAATCGGCCCACTGGCACTGCGTGAAAAAAAAATAAAAAAGATGTTGCTAATCCGCCGGGTCAAGCAGCCAACAGTGAGCGAATTTAACCCCCCGGACCGCAGCCACAAATTAGGAAGAGCTGACGGGACCCTGAGGCATTCTGGGTATTGTTGTTGACTGCCAACAGGTTTTCAAAAGAGAAGCCACAGAAAGGTGAAGATTAATAGCTGCCTGATGACCTTGGAGTATAGTTATAAATCTATGTCGCCGTCACGTCCTGTCATGAAAGATCTGACGTTGTTTAGTCCAGGACACCATCACCGCCCGCACAACTTTCGGGAAGACAGTCCAGTTGAAGGACCTCGGTGCTTCCGATTGCAAGAAGGACAACTCCAAAATCTGCCTCTCCTGGCTGCGGCCTGATGAATGATGCCCCTTTGTGGAGGCTGCCGTGGCCGGCCCTTTTCATCCCGACCAGGAGAGCAAGTGCGAGGCATGAATAGCATTAGTCCGAGTCAATGCACACATAGCGGTGTAGCCAGCCCTGAAAGCTCGGCCTGCTGGCCCTCCTCCCTCAAGTTTTATGAGCCAAGACGATTGAGGGAGAAGAAAAACTTTCCTGCCAATGGAGGAGAGCGGCGGGGACGGAGAGGCGTCACCGAGACGGATGGATGGACGGATAAAGCGGAGATAGCAGCCGCTCACCAGAAGACTCTCGTCCCGCGGAAGAATTGACGCGAAGGGGAACAGGTTTGCGGCGGAGGAGCTGAAAAGGATCCGAACAAAAGGAGGGAGGGTGGAAGAATGGTGGCGGAGGACTCGGGCTGTCAGGACTGGCGCTGGGACGGAGTTAGATCTCATTTCTCATCGTGTCATCGCGCTATCTGCGTCTCCTCTGCTCTTCTCCACGAACAATTGCACGGCCACAATGGGACAGACCTCTTCCTGGGGAGCTGCATATGTTCCTCCGGCTGTAAAGCCACAGCGCTCGCTGCAGTTCTTGATAGCTACAGTATGCGTGAAACCGCTGTAGGTGTTTCTCATTGTGCTGGTCTGAGCCTGGAACCTCGTCGATCGCTGACAATAGTCAACACTGAGTCATCTTCTGTCAGCCTCTGCAGCGCCTTCAGTAACCACTCAATGTGCATTCTGTCATTCCACAACCACAAGATATTTGGGGGATTGTATGTAGCGCATAACTATGAATTCAAAGGCAACCTATGCATTGTTTCAAATGGTCAACATTTGGTAGAACATACTGATGCAATTACAGCTGTATGTCCTTTGGGAAATGATTCTACTCCTTTTACACATCTAGAAACTGATGTTTTTCTCAGATACTTCCTTGCAGACTAGCCCAAAGTTAGACAGACTGAGTGGAGACCATCTATGAACAGCAATTTCTCAATGTTGCCACATTCAGGTACGTACTTTGACTTCCATGAACTCTCATCACCTTAAAACACTCAATCTGCTCCCTGCTTGTATCATCGGGATTGATGTCTTAATCAGACGTCAACTAGACTTTAGATTTATGGCCACCATCAACCATCAAGCAAATAATCTTGCGAATTTCGGATCTGGTTTTGGGTTGAGCTCAGCCTTCCTTTTCTGAAACCTACGATGCAAACGCCACATAAAGCGGCACGACATAATGTTGAGTTCATCTGAGGAAGGGAGTTGGCATCTTACTCTGTTGAGGAAAGAAAGAAAGTAGAGAGAGAAGTTCATTAGACAGCGCACTCAGTGGGACTTGACAAGTTCTGCTGCTTACTCAAATTGTGGTCTAAAAGCAAAAGCAGTAAAACTTTATCTAAAATCATATGTCGGGTTTCCTTCGGGCTCGAGCTTATTAATAAAGTTAAATAGTCGCGTCCCAACGTCTGTGGGCCCAGCTGGGTCAGGTTGGATTTTTTAGGTCCAATCTAAAATTTAAAAAAATGCTCAGAAATCCACAAAGTTTACCAATTCAGTGTGACTTTTTTAAATGATGTGTGCCAAATTCAAAACATCCCGTTATGCAAACAGTTTTTTTTTTTGTTTTTTTTTTCTGTTTTGTTACATAAACGGTTTGCCAGGTGTGGATGGACAATTAGACTTCCTGTCACATCCTGTATATAAAGCCCAGCATTATGCTAATATGACAAAGACGTAGCTAATATCATTAACAGTGTGTCTGGCAGGAGAGCCGGTGCTGCATTGTGCCAGCTGAATCTCTGTCATGGCTTACAGCGAGACTCTACAGGGGAAATGAATGAGCCATTGGTAATGTTATTAGTTACACCTGCTTTTCCCTCCACAACAACAACAAAAAAAAAAATTTACGTTTTTTTTTTCAGCCCGGCGGAACAAAGAGGCCCCGAGTCTGTCGGGGAGCCCCAGTACAAAAAGCAACTTCTACGAAGTCACATGAACAGAACCGCTATGAATATCTCGTGTCGCTTCTGGATATTTCGGGGGCTTGCCCCGAGGAATGAAGATAATGGAGGTCTTCTCTTTTTTTGGCGCCTGGCGGTGTTGACCTTGTCACCTTTTTGGGAGGGGGGTAAAAATAAAGAGCGGCTCCAAGAGAGTGGAAATCTCTTGACTGGCGGTGCTTAAAAATGTTTCACTTTGAGTCAGTGGGCTGTCAAATGTTATTTTGGCTTAATAACAAGGGAAATGAAAGCATTATTATTGTAGTCTGTGTTATTATGATGTATATGGGGAAAAGGTTGAAAAAAGAGAAAAATGTCAAAGGATATTTCTTTTTTGGGAAAAAAAATGCTGATGTTGAACTTAGACTCTTAAATCAGTTAATTTAATTTAATATTAAACCCTTTTTTTAATTGCACAAGCATGGATGACGATATTTTTACGAAACAATTTCAGAATCGTAATGGAAATCTCCAAAGTCATTTTAAACTAGTATACGCTGTAAACCTGCATCCGCTGAATTTCACAGTGTTTCCGTAGATTCAGAAAAACTGAAAACACCCACAGTGATATCTCTGTTTGTTGGGCGTCATAAAAGTGGGGGAAAAAAAGGAGCAAAAACTGAAAAACGTTTTATTACCAATTAATAAAAAGAAATCAACATATTTCATTAAATCCTAAGTTATCATTAAGATGGTTTTGTTTGATCTGGTTTGTCTGTCGGGTAAAATAATAATAATCACAAAACAAAAGAGAGATTTTGCTCATGTCTTGAATGTTTCAATGAAAAGTTTGAAATATTTAGTTTGTATTCACTAAATATTTCTAAGGATCTTTGCCTGTTAAATAAGCTTAAAGATCTTTCCTGAAAAATTTGTTGTTCATTGGCAATAATTGCCTAAAGTTGTTCTTCTAGATTGACTTTGTTACCAATCCAACTATACAAATTTAATTTCTTAAAAACTTTCTTAACCATAAATGTGACGTTGTTCTGACATACACATATTAGCCCTTAGTGCTGGACACAGTTAATCGAGCTAACGGATAATTAAACCAACATTTTAATTTATATTCAAATCAAATCATTTTGTTGGAATTTGTTACCAAAAAAAGTGGCTAGAATGATAAGAATTTAATAATTATTTATTGTAATATTTAGAAACCAGTATACGATATTAAAATTTTCAGAATTTTAATATACTCCAAAATCAGGGGTAAAATAAATATTGCTTCATATTATGACGCACCGAAGCGTTCAGCTGCAAGAGGGAATAACTTTAGGTGCATTATCTCGATGTAATGAGATTTATAAGACGTTAAAACCAAAACATGTTCTCGTTTAAACAAGAAGGGTTGTAAAAGTAAAACGGCAACACCCCACGGGAGTTTTGAGTGTCGTCTAAGAACCGGGAGAGAAAGAAGACGGAAAGTCAGAGGAGCCTTTTTATGCCTTTTTAAGAAGTGCCAATCTGTCATTTATTTTAGTATCTCATTATAAAGAGAAATAATGAGAAACCTTCTCATAATAATGAGTTCTGTATGTCGTTGTAACAAAACACTGAGAGTTCCTCATCACGAGATATCGCTCCTGGATTTATTTCATAACCCAACCTGGCAGGTAAATGCTTCCACCAACACTGATTTTTATATGCATTATTAAAAAGAATTATCTTCCCTATGAAACTTTAGCCATTAAAGTTATTTAAGTTACTAATTTATAAATTCAACAATGGTAACTGATACTGGTTTTGTCAGCCATTAGTTGTCCTCTTTGGTCAAAGTGTGGTTCACACCAGATTTTGATAAGGCTAATTTGGATGACAGCAACAGTCAAGGTACTTGTTTGATATCATTCTACTGCGTTGTAAAACTGCATCCTTATTAATCGGGTGGTTTTGTTATTGAGTAATCTGAGCATGTAGGTTTTGAATGTGTATTAAGGAAGATGGTGCTGTAGTTGTGAACGTTTAAATAAACCGTTTGGTTATGAAATAGTTTGATTCATAAAATCAACAGAAAAACAAAGTGTCAGTAGCAGCAGCCAGACTAATCAATTCACAAACCAAATGAAGTCATCGCAATGATCTCGGTGCTTTTGTAAAGAGATTGGGAATGCAAATCATTTCTGCTAGTATATATTTAATAAAATTGATCCAAAGTAAATGCAGTCAAATCCTTGCACCAATTTTACTAGTAAAGGTTTAGTGTTATTGAAGTAGGCCCGTCTCTAAACCCCACAGAGTTGCCATTCGCTTCATCACCTCGACCAAACTTTGTAAAACGTCTCTAAATGATCTCAGTCTTTTTTTTTTTTTTGGTTTTTTTTATTTTGCCTTTCTCCCTGTGCAACATTAAATCTGATCCCCTTGATGCATGTGGAGCGCAAAGCGAATTAGAGATCGGAGCGGCGGCTTGATTCACCCCCCATAACCCCCCTCACCCCCTTCCTTTCTTTACCTCCTTCCTACTCCAACCGAGACCAAAGTCGAGATGCGGGCTGCGGGAGGGGGCCGAAACAGGGAGGGGTCGGAGATGCAGAAAGAAGATATTTGAAAAGCTGCCACGAGTTCCCTGTCACACCGCCTCCTGCGTGGATTGAGCCGTGGCTCTTTGTTATCCACAGGCATGAATACTGAGTGGATGTAAAGAGAGGGGAAAAAAAGCCAAAGAGAGAGAGAGAGAGAGAGAGAGAGGAAAGAAAAGAGAAAACGCGCTGGCCTCGCGTCTGCATCTGGTGGCCTGACTAGAAGTAACTTGACCTGCAGATTCTCTGCAGTAATTTCCCTCATTGTGGGAAAACGTTAAACTTTGCACACACGGTTGATTGCTCTGTTTGGACTAATTTGCATTAATTTGTGCCATACACCATGGTAACGGTGTACGAGATCATTTTCCTCTGAGATGAATTAGAAATACTCCAGGATTTTTGATCCGGTGGATGTTGACGACTGCTTTTCTTTGTCCGTTTAGTGAATCGTCTAATGGCTGCTGTTTTTCTGTTTTTGCCTATTATTGTGATCAGATGTTCATAAAAGAGGTAAACCTTTTCTAAACACTCCTTACATAATTCCTCAATTTCATGATTTGTTTGCGTCATTATTTTTCATGAGCATGCAAATATATCATCTCTAGCTTCTTTGCAAACTCTATTCATTCACATTCACAAGGAGACAGGTGTCCAACAAGCTGACGAACCCCCACCACCACCAAAACACACACACACACACACACACACACACACACACACACACACACCCCCACACATAATGCTCACACACACTCACGTAGGAGTATGTAAACTTCCAGCAGGATTAAATAAGGATTATTTTGGGATTATTTTGGAATGTCATCCAATAATCTGAATTAATTTAACTGTTCAGTCCTTACTTTGTAGTTTTAATAAATAAGTATCTGCTTGAATAAGCATCAAACGGGCCTTGCAGATGTGAAAACTAACAAATCCTTGGTTTGCGCCATAGAAAGTCATTCAACTCGACTAATTTCTGATATTTCCTCTCTGTGTTTTTGTTCTTTTTACAGCTGCACACCTAAACTTTAAAGTTATATATAACCTGCAGCGCATCGTTTGAGCTTTACAAGTCCTTCTCCTTCCACCTGTGTTGACCTGGAGCCCCAAAGCACAGCCAGGCGTGCATAATTCAGGTTCCCGTGCGCCACTCAAATACTCAAAATTAAATGTGGATTTTTATTTTTTGGTTATTTTTTTTAAGAGCTGGACGGGGTAAAGAGGGGGGTCAGGGAGCTTTAACTCGGTGACAAAGCCTCATTTGCAGGTCAATGCGATGGCACACTCGCCTCTCCTCTCCATCCAGCTCTCCTTTGTTCCCAGTCGCCTGCGCCGATGCCAGATGGTCATGGAAAATGCTAATTCTCCCACACACACCCACACACCCCAGCCCCTTACCCCTCCTCTGGCCGATTTTTCTCCTCTCTATATTTAATTGCAGTCTTCTGCAGACCGTCCCGGTAATTACACGTTTCGAGTGGAAAACACGTCCCTCAAATCCCTTTTTTTTTTTTTTAATTAGTATTAGTTACTATATTTGCACAAAGCCAGACACTCAAACGTCCCGGTGCGGCGTGACTTTTAATATCTGAAGCTGTCGGTCAGCTCCACTTGATTTTTTGTGTGAGGTCAGGACTTTCACCTGTGTTCAAACAAAATGCATTTCGGCATGGTTATGTCAGCTTTTCTTTTTTTTATTTTTATGTTGAAACAAAAATGCATTGATCTGAAGAGAAGTTGACTTTTTTTTATTGTACAAATATGTCAAATAGATTTTTTAATTACAAAATTTAAAAACAAACGCTAAAAACTCTGCCGTCTGATGCTGGTTTTCACAGCATCAGATTTATTCCGAGCTCAAATAATCAAAAAGTAACCATTGCTGTGTCTGATTGTGCAAATTTAAATGCCTAATTAAAGTGTTGCTCAGCTGTTTCTGCTCTTCTGAAATCCCTTTTCCACTTAACGTATATTCTCACAGGAGAGAAGGAGAAACGTTTAAATAAGTGCGTAAAAAGATCATAATTTTGCCGATGACGCTGTGATGTAAGCCAAAGGTCATACAGGGGGCCCTGCGGGGCCCATGAGACTGATTCTCCCCGTCAGCAGCTGCTTGTACAATGATGACCCATTGTCAGAGACATGTTTAATGAGCTCTGCATGTTCGCTGTCATCTCTTTCCTTTATGTCCATCATACTCTCATCATACGCTCGCTGAATGAAGTTATAATGGTCCGACGGGCCTTTGTGGAGCTAATTTAGAGCCGCACGGCTCCGTGCGTCTGAAGCGGCCCGAAAACAAACGACGGTCTCGACCGGTCGTCTGAAAGACGGCCCGGGCCCTACAAATTTATTTCTGTTCGGCTTAAAGGAGAGCTTAGCGAGTTGTTTTTCAGGCCTTAACCTGTGAACCTTCCCAGAATGGCTCGAACTCGAACCCTTCTCAGCAAACGAGAGTGCCTTAAAGGTCCTATTTACTGGGACAAATTTTATATAGTTACACAGCTGCAGGGACAAATAGGGGAAGATGACCTGTTTAGCACCATGGAGGGGCATGAAGGGAGGAGTCGGGTGGGGCTGTGCGGGGAACTGAATCCGCCTGAATGTGTCCAGTCTCCGACACAGCGGAGACTTCATTAAAGTAACACATAAACAGCTGTTGTCTTTAACATGTAAACTATTGGGGATCTAAAACTGAGCTGAATGCGCCCTCGGCTCCCCCACAGGCATATGGGCGTTAATTAGCTGGATATAGCCATAGATTAATTATAATATTTTTTCTTTGCCCATTGGTATCAATGGAGGAGCCAGACAAAGTGTCCTTTGTTCTCTGACGCAGGACATTCTGTGGCTGGACTGAATGGGTCTTGGCTATGTCTACATGGATTTGCCATATGGCAACAAAAAGGAAAGAATGGAGCCAGAGAGCGCTTTGTGTTGGAAATCAGAACAAGCTCCCCGTCACAGCTTATGGCTGACAAAGTCACCATCAAAAAGTCTCCGTTTCCATCCAAACATTCGTCTCATACAGTCATGGGAGGGACAGGGGGTGGGGGAGGACTGGAGAAAAATTATGAAATATAGCCCCATATTCGCTTTGTGCGCATTGACGGGCGGCCATGCATGGATACAGCCATGGATGCATGCATGCAAGGGCCCCACGTTTGGCTTCTTTCAATTAAGGGTAAACTTGCAAGTATGACCTGTTGAATGGTCTGTTTGAATGGACGAGCACCATTACAAAGACTAGTAGTTTTCTTTTTGCACTTTCTGGCAGGTGGCCTCCACGCCCGGTGTATCCACGGCGGGGTAAACAGAGTGCGTGTGTGTGAGTGGGTCCTTTGGAGGGCCTTGTCGAGTGCGGGCTGGATGTGTGTGTGAGTGTGTGTTTGGGGTTGGGGGCGGTGGGTGGGTCTTTGCGGCGGACAAAGCGGGGATCCAAAGGCAGCTGCTGCTTCTTTACAAGGGGCGAAAGGGCCTTTAAATCTGAGCCTATATCCCGCAGCTGCCATTAGGGGTTGCTGCGTCTGAATGCGGGTTTCCCCCCGCAAAGGGTCTTTGGGTTCGTGTGAAGCGGGTCCACGCAGACAGAAAGTGGCCGCGTCACTTTCTGTCTGCGGGGGCATTTGATATCTGTATCTGTGATGGGTGACGGAGAGCCGGAGGATCCGATAAAACACTTTGCACACACGTTTCAGGTGGAGATGCTGGGCGTTTCACTCCTTCACAAATCGGATCGCGGGGACTTTCTCCAAACCCAAATAGCGTGGTCACTTTGTGCCTGCAGGGGTTTGCTCTGTTCTGGATTTGACAACCAGAGATTCGAAGCCACTGATGAAATGGGGTTTTATGAATTAAATATATCAAATCTACAAGATGAAGATCGAGTTATTTTAGAGTGACCGGGTTTCAGAGTCTGCTGTTTTATTACAGCTTTCTGGCTATAAATGTAAGTAGGGTTGATATGTATACAAAGTCCTCAGAAAGTGGCTACTAATTAACTACTACTAGTTAATTAGTAGCTAAGAATGTGGAAAAATTATTAAAGTAATTTTTTTAAGTGGATAAGCAGTAAATGGTGACACATTTAGGACATGTAAAAACCCCTGTAGACTTAAAAAAAAAAAAAACGAAATTGATAATTTATTAAAAAATTAGTACTAACACATTATTAATACTATATTTCATGAACAGGCATCCAGAAATTATAGTTACATTAGGAAGTTTTTCAAGGCTAATTATCTCAAATCATTAAAGTACGTCATGACAAAGACAATGCATGACTATGCACTGGTTTAGATTGGTATAAAATGTTCAGAAAATACATTAATTGATGGGATTTGCTCATTTTAATTAGACTGTAGCTTTCATGCTGAAACACAAAGCAGAGCACAAAGCATTTTTCAAAACAAACTACCAAATGCTTCGTCTGCAGGGAAGCCTGAATTGATCCAGAGCCAATCAGGCACAAAACACAAACGCTCTGAAAGGTTTCATTGGAAGATGTTTTATTTCCCTCTTTTTATTTTTTCCAAAAATTTACTTAGGGCACTTGTATAAAAAAAAATAATAAAATAAAACACACACCATATAACGGCTCAGACACAAAGAAATTTAGGGGGGGTTTTTTATATAAAGGCTTAACAACTATTGGGAAGCTACGAGATTGCAAAACACCACAATATCAAATACAGCAAATAAAATAAAATAGAAAATTGGCAACAGACTAAAATCAGCAAGGCATTTGACAAATAAAGAGAAACATAAATAACTTATAAGTTAGAATAAACTTAACATATATACATTTGCAGGGAAAAACAACAATAAACACGAGGACTAGAAATAAACAAACGCTACTGTCTCTATAAAGCTGTACACTTTTGGCCAGTGTAGAAGATTTTCTTTTTCTCTAGGATTGCACAGATGTTAAAACATTTAACACTGTCGAGTGGCTGTATGCAAAAGCAACAATGAATGCTACATTTGTACTGGATAGAAGTAATCCAAGCGAAACGTCGCTCCCTTTTATTTTCCTTTTCTTTCTTCTCGTTTTAGGTTTCTTTTCTCTTTCTTTCTTTTCTTTTTTTTTTTTTTTCTTCCTTCTTCCACCCACCCGCCCCTTCCGAGTTCCCAAACCGTCCAAGTCCTGAGAGGCTCCGCTCCGCCGGGGCTCGCCGGCGTCCGAGGCGGCGCTCCGCCGGGGCTCGCCGGCGTCCGAGGCGGCGAGGCGGCGGAGCGCCGGGGCTTCCCCCCTTTCGTTGTCCCCGCTTCTCTTCCTCTCCTCCTCCGGCGGCCTGACAAGCGGCTCCCGGCGCGTAGGAGTCCTCAAAAACGCGCAGGGAAGTAGTGCAAAAAAAAAAAAAAAAAAAGTGTAAAAGTTGAAGAAGGGGAATAACGCCACCTAAGGAGGAAATTCAAAAACAGACACGAGGTTCAGTTTTTCGACGAAATAAAGAGCATTTCGTTTCACAAGAAAAGCGGCGAGTCAGCTTTCCACCGAAAGAAGAAGAGTGACGACAGCAGCGCCGAGGCGTCACCCCTTCTTAGCGCAGCGTTTTCCCGCCACATTGTGACGCGCACACCCCCCCCCCCAGCCCGCTGGTGTTACTACAGATACTACTATCACTGGAGCTGCTCCTGTGATTTCACCACCGGCTCGCTCCCTCCCCCATCCTCCACATCCACTCAGCCAGCCCAGATAACGCCGCTGTCTGGCTCGATCACTGGCGGCCACATTATTACAGAATTTATCACAAATGACCGGCCATGAGCTACACTGTTACAATTTGAAGAATCAGAAGAAGAATAGAAGCTATGATTGCTGTTCAGAAATGGGGGGCGGGTTAAATGAACGTTCTTACGTTTAACGGATCCTCTTTCGTGGAGTTTGTTCCAACGAGATGGGAGACTTGGGGAGTCTGTCGGCAGCCTTCTTTCGTTTCACGAAGACGTCTGGATGAAAGAGATTATAATATACATAAGTCACAGTGAATGCTGACGTTTAAGTGGCTTCTCTGGGTTTTTTTTTTTTTTTATTTCCCCTGGTAGGTTAAGAAGCCCCTGTATCTACCTGTGATGTGCGTGTTGTTGTCATCGGCGGCAGCCGCCGACCTCTTGCGTCGAACACATGCAGCCTGTCTGCGAGTCCCTGAGATCCCTGTGACCGGCCGGTTCTCCTGGTTCACCTCCGCCGGGGTCTTGGAGCTGCTTCCCCCGTCGCCGCGGTCGCTCTCCGGTGCCGCTAAGCGCTCCATGACGTCCCCGCCGGAGCTCTCCGACATAACGGATTCCGAGGAGGGCGTCTGCTTCACGGGCGTCGCCGGGACGCGCGTCCTGCCGCTCTGCACCGATTCCCGATAAAACGCCGCCGTCCTCTCCGCGGGCATCTCCTCCCACTCGTAGTCCCCTTCCAGCGGGGTGTTGTCCTCGAAATTAAAGTTCCACCTCTGCCGGTCCCGCTCGGAAAACTCCCGCAGCTTGGCTTTCACGTCCCGACTCAGCTCGTCGTGATCCACCGGCCCGAATAGACTGCGGCACACGCCGGTGCGCTTTTGGAGAGGGAAGGTCCTGCGGGCCACCAGCCTCTCCAGCGCGCTGCTCGATAACTGCACGTGGGACATCTCCGAAAAGAAGATCCAGGTGTCGGTTTGGTTGTTGTGGTTGTGTCGTAGCGCTGCAAATGCGTGTCTGCCTGCCCCCCCCTCGTAGCTCGGTTTAAATGTACCTCGGTGCCGTACGCCTCCCAATTTATAACCTCCCAACGTGTCGCGTAGATCCAGGACTTCCTTCATTGGCTGACTGGAACTCCAACCCTCCCCGAATACGTCCGCAGCCCTCACCACGATGTCCTCCAGCCAACCCTCCCACCATCCCCTTTCTTAAATCTCCGTTTCTTTTCACGCATCGGTGACTCGTGCGTCCGAATTTTTGTCATTTCAAGCGTTAAAACGAAAAAGGCCAATGCAAATCCTGTCCAATAATTTAATCCCAAATCGACCTGAAGATCTCAGATGCAACCATAGTTCCAGCTATCGTATGAAATGTTCGCTTCTGGACAGTCTCAAACACACCTGCAGGTTATGTCCCATGTCAGCGTCCAGCGCACAAGGGCCCCTTATCTTTCAGTCCTTCAGCAAACAATGAGCTGCTTTGGATCTGCAGAGATGGTGCACGAAGATGCAACCTCTGCCGCAGCTCTCACGCAGCAGGACAAACGGCGCAATATCACGGGATGAAGGTTCTGATCATATCAATTAGAAGCTGAAGTCTAAAATCTCTACGGCTGATATTTTGCGCATATGTGGAGGCACTGTATTATTTATTTATTTATTTATTTATTTATTTATTTATTTATTTATTCATTCATTCATTCATTCATTCATTCATTCATTCATGCATTATTTTAACAATAAATAAACAGCTTGCATTGACTCTGCCTGCAGTCTCTCAGGTCCGAGCCGAGAAAACTGACAACACCTTTGCAAAGCAAGGACGGATGCACAGCGACCCTTAGTGGTGAGAAAATGGCACTGCAGATTGAGCTACTAAAGCAACTTTGAATAATAATTTGTAGACGCTTTTTCTTGTGCATAGTTCCTCCTTCTTTTTGGTGACGCCTGCATGTCCCAGAGCATCATACCTTTTCAAAGGCAATATGAGATTTAAGACTTTTGTCAACAGTGATTTAATTTATCAGCTGAAACAAGTTACCAATATGGCATGATATGTAAAGAGTAGCATAATCATTACTGAGTTATGATTGAACACATTTTTTGAGAAGCTGAGCTCCATGTCACTGATTATTGCCATTCTCGCAAAACCTAGAAATAACTTGCATAGAGCTTGTCCGGGACCATAGAGACACCCCCCGATCTAAAAACAACTCCTAGAACAGGTAAGTCACTGACATCTAACAGTCTGGAATGGATTACAAAGCCATTTTTTGGGGGGGGGGTTGGCAATCAAGTCAACCTCATTGTAAACAGTGATCCAAATAGGGAGAGAGAGTGGCCATCTTACCAAAATTAAGTGTGCGTCCCAAAGGTCACAAAAGAGCTAAAGTAAACGTTTAAAGAACTGCAGACCTCACTTGGCTTCAGTTTTAGAATGCAATACTAAGAAAGAGAGAATGTGACAGAATGGGACGCAGACGAGAGCTTTGTGGTAAAAGCCAATATAGAGTTAAAGGAACACAAAAACAAGTCTTACATTACAACAAAAGAACTTCATACCAACAGTCTAAATCCCAGTTAGATGTGGTATGACCTTAAACACACAGGCAGAACTTAATTTCTTACATAAAGCAGATTAACCAGATTCTAAACCTGATCTTAGGACTTTTATGGCAGGTATGAGTGAGAAGATAAAAGGCCAGAGCCGAGGTTTTTTTTTTTTTTTTTTTAGTTTTGTTGAAACACAAGGCGGTGGGAGATGTCACTCGCATCACACTGTGACGTCATATGACAAGACTTCCAGCCTGTCGGTGCGCGTTATGGCTTCCATGTGAGTGTCATCAGAGTCACATGCATGGAGACGAGCACCGTAGAGAGGAATCTCCTTGTGAGGAGACTTATCAGCGCTCACCGCTCAACAACAGCTCAGCTGAGTTGTCGTCATGTGATGGTTTATGACTGTGGGCAGGTGATGCAGTCTGAGACTTTGTCTTTATGCCAAATAGTACAGCTCTCCGATCGTCGTGGTTAAGAGAACTAATGAGTTCCTGTAAATTGTTTATCGTAAAATTTGCAAAAATCTTAGTACTGCTTGATGTTTTTGGAGTTGCCACCATAAATTCTCAATGTGTTTTCTTCTAATTTTAGTTGACAGATCAGTACAAAGTAATGTATTTAGCTTTATTTTTCTTGTAGTGGTGTTTTTTTTTTGTTTGTTTTTTTTTTTACAAATATAATATTTGTTTGTTTTTTTTTTTACAAATATAATACTTAAAAGGTGAATGTGCACACCAAATGAGTGCTGTCATCTTCTGGTCAGAAGATAAACAATATTGCTTTGGTCAGTTTTGCTGGCTTAAAAGTACTTATAACTAATTTGCTTGGTTTGGCAATATTACACTTTTTGGCTTGCATGCAAGTTGTTGTGTTTGATGGAAACCAAAGGCAACACACAGAAAGCACCCACAAGGTCAAACATGGCAGTGGCTGCATCATGCTGCAAGGACGCTTTTCTTTAAAGCAAATCAAATGTTAGAACAGAAAAGGCCAAATCAAAAATCTGAACGTAAATCCAAACATTCTGGAACGTCACATTGTGGCTCAAGTGCTCCCCCTAATGGCTATTGGGTCAAACAACAACAGCTTAATCTTTGCCTGCTGAGAACAGTGTGTCATCCATCCAACGTGGTAACTTCATCTTTCTTGTTAGTCTAATGGGTTTTTATCAATAAAGTAGTATCTTAGCAAGGGGATCATAGATAACTCAATCTTTGTTTCTCATAGCTTCGTTGGTTTTAAGTTGGTTACTGATTGGCTTAATGAGGTGGGAGGATAACACCTTGGTTCCCCAGGCAAAGCTGTCTGAAAGAGATACTATCAGCCGTAAAAATGCAAGGAGAAAGTCTGCACTCATTATGTCTCAGAGGGGGCGGAGTAGGGGGGGGTGATTTTGTTGTTTTCACCGAAGCAGCAGGTGCGGTCGGTCTGGAGTTCTGCTGTGATGACTGACTTCTTTAGGTCGGGTGTGATCCTTTCATCTTGAAAGCACACACATGCTTGAACTTAAGGTTGCTTAACTGGCTCTTTGAAATAAGTGGAAACAACCAGAGGTCTGGGTTCTGGCCGAAAACAGCCTGCAGGCGGAGGGAGTTTCAGGCAGAATGCTGATGGATGAGGCGGGCAGTGACCAGCAACAGGTTGGGTTGTGTTCATTTGAACCGAGTGCGCCTGTTGAACGTCCGATGAGGCCTAAAAGCAGTGTTTTAGATTTGTTGAAGGAAAACAAAAGATAATGTGCACACAGTTTCGAGGGCAGAGTTAGTAGGAGTGGTGCTTATGGCAAAACACTTCCAATTTTAGTGTAATCAAAACACATGACATGTTTTCCAAAATGAAGGCCTTTGACCCTGAGTGCATTTTGCAAGGCTTTTGGTGTCATGGCTTCTTCCTCCCTGAGTGATACCTGCATGTAATGTTTGAACAGATGAGTGCGGCACCTTCATGCACCTGTGAACTCTTCCCACAGATGAACCAGACTTGTGCCAGTCCATGATTCTTGTCTTTGTTTGCAGACATTTACGATGCCATGGCAACATCCGCTTGGTTTTTCCAATTGCAATCTTGGTGTTAAGCTCTGTACTTTTGGCTTTCTTTTCTTTTTTCTTTTTTACCCTATATTCTAGGAATTAGTGAATGAATTAGTGTACCTTAATGACAAAGAATAAAAAATATGATTGGGTGACATTTTATAAAGTCTATACCTTTAAATCAGGCTATTGCTTATTGTGGGATTTGTGGTTTTCTTTCTATTTCACATGAGCTTTCCTCTTTCGTAACAGGTCATTTCTTGGGTGATGTTTGCCATCGCCGCCCCAGACATAGACCATTCACCTGAACAAACTGAGCCCTTTAATGTTTCACACGCTGTGCAGGCAGGACTGCTGAGCGTTGCAGGAGGTAAACAAATGGAAAATTGCTCACAAAAAGCCTGCAGCCTATTGTGAAACCTAAAAAAAAAAAACCCTGCACTCTCTGCATGCTGCTTGGAGGTTTAAAGCAGACATGTGACATACTCAGATGAACCAGTTGCCAAATCGCTGCACTCCTCCAAATCATGTACACAAACAATCATTCATTAGGCATTCAGAGCATTATTAATTTCAATAGGCTGCGTAAAACCCTTTAGTTTTGAAGGCAAACTATGAGAAAATCCTCAAACTCTTTAGTCATTCATTTACCTTTAACAACTGAGGTTTCGTGAAGAAAAATGTTTCATCTACAGTGGTTCACAAGATAATGTCTACCCAGGGTTCCTCTTTGCCTGAAAGGAGCTTTGGCAACCACATAAATGCCTTTCGTTTTAATCTTTAACTTTTGTTCTCTTAAACTCATATGCTTATCAAAGCAGGGAAGAAGTAAAAACATCCCATAAAAAGGAAAGAAAGTCACCAAATTTAAAGTACCTTTTAAAAACTAATCATTCCCCTGGACAGAATGCATTTTGTCAGATTACTACCCCAATCGGCAATGATATTTTATGGATATTTTAGTTGCGCTTTCATTTTATAAAGAAAAAAAAAATCTGAAAAGATATGACATGAATTTTTATGAAATGTTTTGACCTCTGTTCTTTGCCAAATAGCATATTTGTTGTCCTGATTGGAAACAAACGAAGAGAGAAAATTTTATCCATTAAATGTGAAGTTATGATAAAACTACGACAGTTAAGTGCAAATATATTTTTTGTAATGGACATATTCGGTGTTTGTTTTGAAAACAACTCAAGTAAATAAATAGATGTTTTTTTTTTTGTTTGTTTTTTTTTTTTGTGCGTTTATTTCTAAAGGAGGCGGATATGACGCTATGCAAATTATCCAATTACAGCCATGCTAACAACTTGGAGCAAAACGCCGGCTTAAAGCGCCTCTTTTCAAACTGAAGCCCAGACTCGGCACAGTCCTGCTCAGCTCTGCGTTACTGAGTGTTAGTCACTCACCGACCGATATCGCTGAAAAGTTCATGTTCCTCCGTACAGCGAGGATATATGCAGCACGGGCAAGTAGGCGAAGCTGGACTTCCGAGTCGAGCGACTTTATTTTCATAATAAAACCATTTCGGTTCGTCATGAGAGGCGCAGAAAGGGCAGACGAGCTTCCGAATGCCTGTCAAGTCGCGGCCATTTTGTGAGTGGCATTTTTTTTTTTTTTTTAATGAGACGCTTTAAAACAGTCGTAAAAGACCGTCGCTGAGGTTTTTATTGTTCACGCTGTATGAAAAGGCATCCTTGTGTTTGACTTTAGATAAGAGTAAATGTTTCTTGTTGTCAGTTGGGATTATCAGAAGTTTATATTTTCTAAGTGCTGAGGAGTTTTCCTTTTTTTTAAAAAAAAAAAAAAAAGAAATGTCATTGCTTTCTTTACATTGGGAAGCTTATACACACTACATTTACCACACTTTTGAATAACTTGGGAAAGCCCAGACGGTGATATCATGGCAAGCTTCTGGAAGGCTCGTTTACAACACTTAAGTTGTAAATTAGTGGACGCATCTTGTGAGAAGCTTATAAAAGAGCGTTGTTATTCACAGAGAAATCAGTTCCGACACAAGCTGAAAGATCACTCAGAAAGGAAGAAGCCACTACTCTCAACGCAACATAAACCACTAGATTATAGTTTGCAAATCCACTGATGGATGAAGACATGGATTCTTGAAGACAAGTTGTGTTGTCTGATGAAACTGAAATAGAACTGTATGACCAGAGTAACAATTGTTGGAGAAAAGGACTTGTGTATTTCAGGTGTTTCTTTCTCTTCATGTTTTACTCCCAAAATTCAGTTTCTCTAGACCCAACAATGGAAGTGAGCTAAAGGGCTGTAACAATGTGAGTAATTTTCAAAAGACAGGTACTTCTAAGTGTAACATTACTGCACCATATTTTTTACTTTTAACTTAATGTTATTTTATTGTAATAATATCATAGTACAATTTCTGGCTAGGCTACCCCATCTAACTGCCTCCCTGTGTGAATAACAAGAGTATTGTAACCAAACACATTTTTCTTTCTGAATGTGTTGATTTATGTGCTTCTATTCATTGTTGCTATTTTACCTTCAAAATCTCAGAGTTTGCACATCACTTTGTTCAAATTACATCAGATAACAGCACCACCTCCTCCCACAACATGGCGCCCGCCCCGACGTGTCACTTATGAAAGCGGAGACGGAGGGGCTTTTACTTTGAAGAGCAATGACCGGAAACGCCATTGTGTTTCAGAGCATGTGATTGTGTGCGGCGCATGCAGTTGATTGTCAGCGCTTGAGCTTCTCATCAGTGCTTCTGTCTGTCTGCGTGGGCGCAGCCGGGCTTTAAACAACTTTTTTTCCCCTTGGCAGCAAAGCTGTTTTCGACATTTGCTATAATGTACCGAGTGGTAGCGGCTTCCGAGCTAACCCGTAAAACATCCCGTAAGCACGCAAATTAACCCAGCTGGTGAGTAATCGTAGCTACATTTCAAACGCTCACGAGCGGCTAGCTAATAAATGCTCCGACTCCTTTAAAACAAAACAAAAAAGAAAAGAGAGAGAGGCATAAATTGTGAAGCGGAGTCTTAAAGAAGTGTGTTTATACCGGCTGGTTAATTAATGACGAACCTTTTAGTTGCCTAAGCCTCCCAGACAAGGTCAAACATGTAAAAATAGCCACCAATAGCTAACCAATCTGTGTGACATTAAATCAGAGCTTTGATTTATTAGCTTCTGTCCTTAAGTTTTAAAATCCTCCCAGCGCGTTTCGGAGGAAGTCGTCACTGAACATTGAGATAGTTTGGTGGAAGTGGGCGGTGTGCCTGTCTGACAGGTTCACCGCTGTGCACAACCCGACGGGACGTGATTTTCAGGTGTTTTTTTTTTCCTTCTTCCTGTTCAAGTTACGTGGATTTTTCTCCGGCCACCTCAGGATGCTGGCAGCCACCTGGGTGGGGCTGACGCGGATCACAGAGACCGGGAGCAGATCTCAGGGATAAAGCCGAACCGAGCCGGATCACTGCTCCTCTACCTCTTCTTCTTCTTCTTCTCCTCCTCCTCCTCCCTGCCCACCTTTTCTGCTCTTTGAAAGCAAAGCGGGCGGCTTTCAGACGGGTGAAAGCCGTCACCCCACCAGCCATGACCAAGTCCGAGTCGAAGAGAGGCGGCGTGTCCGCCGGCAAGTGCGCCGGCGCCGCATCCGCCGCCGAGCAGGTCAACAACGGCTCGTTTGACGTGGGCTTCCCGGAGCCGAGCCCCGCAGCCAGAGCCAAGGTGCTGAAGCAGACGTCCAAGGAGAGCCTCCACCGGAGGATCGCGGAGTGCGAGGTGTACGACGACGGGACCAACACCTTTTTCTGGTGAGTGGGGGACCGGAGGACCACCTACCCACGGGAGGAGGTGAGGGAAGGGAGGGAGGGGACCGCAAGATTTGTTTCCTAATGCATCAAGGTTGTCTGAAAGTCAGCCCCAAGTGACCTCGGTTTATTCAGCCAGAGCTGAATTAGTGGGTTTCCTCACACAGACTCACATTTTCCATCCGAGCTTACCTACTTAGTGTCCCACCCTGCCCACCCAACACAAGATGCAGATAGCAGACTGCTTGCAGACAAATAAAGCCGAGGTCCTGTACTGCAGGTGGTGGTCTGTGTAGGCTGGCAGCGGGTCTGGGAATGTGTCATTCCCTCCCTGCAGCAGTGTTTCCGAGCTGCCTAGGAAACCTTCAGTGTGTCGGTTTAGTGGCGGATGCAAGTCACATTTCCATGTCGCAGCATTGTGACATCTTGCATCAGCAAGGATATTCGGTGCTCGACTCAACGTGGGCTGAAACAAGTCACCAGATTTATTGTGATTAATCGGTTATTGCAACAATTTGCAATAATTCTCTGCTAATTTGGGAATAGATTAATTAAGTGGAGAACGGACAAAACAGGCCATTTGGTGAAAGAACTTTGAGAAAGTTTAAAAAGTTGTGACTTGGTGGTCGCTAACTTGCTGCTAATATAACCTTCCTAGCTAGCTTTTTTTTTTTTCTTTCTTTTTTGTCTTACATTTTGTCCTATTAAAATGATCTTTTAAAAACCTTAAATTTGACTGGCTACAACCTGCACATACCCTGTTTAACTACAATTATTTTCGATTACAAAAATAATTGTTACCTGCAGCCCTATTTTGTACGAAGGCTCTTATAAAAACAAGTGTCTTCCAGGCTGATGGTGCAAATATTTACTGGTTTATTTTATCGAGCACCTGGAGTTTATCCAACTAACTAGTAAATACTCCTAAACGTAAAAACTAATGCAGTTAAACTACAATATGTCTCATTCTTATGTTTATTTTTACGGCGGCGTTTTGTTTCTTCTCGATCTTTCTGATCTCTGTTCCGGACTTTTCGCCACATTTCATCACGCTGCAACCACAAATTTCAGAAAAGTTACAAATGAAAATCGTAAAACCGTGCTTTGCATTAGTATTCATCTTCCATGTACTCAGATGCCCCTAAATGAAATAAACGGCTCAAGATCTGTTGATTTGACGAAAGACGGACGAGGCTGAACTTTGAAAACCAAGAGTCGTTTAATTTTCGCTGCCCTTTACAGTAAGACGGCCTTTTATTCGTTCTGTCACGTAAAACAGCAATAATGAGCCACGTTTAGTCAAAATAAAACGGTAAAATCCTTTCCACATGATGTGCAGCGAGTCGTTCATTGATCCGATGCGTCTTTGGTAACGACACTGCTGGTAATCTCCACCTCAGACATGTGTGGAAAATTGGTGACAGCTGGCCAGTGATAAGAGTGAAGGATTTAGTGATTATCCGGATCACAGGTCAGCCTGGAAATGTGCAGAAACGGTTAAAAGAGCAGCTGCTTCTTGTTTATTTTTGCAAACAAGCAGATCTGACTTTAAGTTTAGTCTACCAAGGGTTGTGGAGAAATGTCCCAAAACAGTTTGAGGATGAGGAAACCTGCCTCGAGTTGGTGAGGAGATGGAAAGTAGAGCCAGTCTGCCTTGTAGGGGCAGACTGGAAAGTGGTTTTTATTTTAAGAAGTGGGGCGGGGGAATAAGAGGATTAGAATGGACGCCACTCTGATTTGCAGTAAATGTTTCTATTACTGTAACTTTTCTACCCATTTAAAACGGCTGGTTGTATCTCCGGTTTACCAACGGGCTCCGTTCTAATCTCGGGCTCTCTCTGAGCTCCACAGAACCGGTATTTGTTCTCCTCTGTTGTTGCCGTGCGGTTGCCAGCCTGGAGGCAAACAAGGGCCCTCCCCCCGTCCTCCTGCCGAACAGGTTGGATAAGGAGGTGGAACCAGGAGAAAACGCTAAGGCCACCATGACTCACTTTGAGGACTTGGAGAGCGGCTCTTGTTCTTCAGGTTGACTGATGGAAGCTGTGATTGCAGCATGAAATGCAGCCGTTAAAATTCACCTTTCAGAAAGTAAAACCTGATCCAATAACAATATGAACGCAGGTGCTGGTCTGTGTTTGGGTTTATCTGTATGTATTTATTTCTTCATTCACTTTTTGTTTAGCTCAGATTATTGAGACGGACCAGGGATCCGTAGATTCGAACATTTGTACCAATATCCGATACAGATATTGTTTCCACGGCTGACAATCAATAATCACAGGTAATATTTTCCATATATATTTCACTGTCCTTTCTACACTTTGGAAAAAAATGACCTCTCTGCTGTCTTCACCTCAGCTTTGATTAAACTTCCCACAATCCTGCGATGTATAAATATCGATGTCACATGACCAACTGTTTCCACTCCCCTCCAGAAAACATGTCAACAAAAACGACATAAATATCAGTTGTAGATGTCGGTACCGGTTTTATTTATCATACGATATTTTAATATCGGCCGATACCGATGTCAGTGCCGATATATCGTACTTCGTTAAATTAAACTTTTAATTTTTATCATTTGCTGGCTGGTATTGGGATGTTTTAATGTTAACATTGAGTTCACAATCTAAGAGTGCATACAGCTTTCATTTTCTAAAATAAATTAGATTTTTGTTTTGACAGTGATGGAATTCTATCTGGGCTATTTTAGCTCTAAAAATCACCATAAAATCTCCAATATTGCAGTTCATGCATCTCCAGGTCAAAATATAAAATTGAAAATGTTTTTTTTTCTAATTTGATTTCTGCTCTGATAAATTAAATTTTAAAAAGTGTCAAAAATGTTCATTAGCTTCACATTACCACTTGCGTTTATGCCTTTAAAAGAAGAAAACAATATTCTTTATGCGGCATATGTTTGAAGTTTTTTAGTTGCATATGTTAAAAAGAAAAAAGCAGAAAGTGAAGCTGAAAAGTTTAATTTAAAGCCCGAACTGACAGCGACTCTCTCTGTACCCAACATTCAGCTCATCGCTCCAGTTGGAACGGTACTTCATTTCCTATGCTGGAGGCAATCAACCCTAGTATTATCAATAAGTGGTCAAATAAAACTTTGCCCTCGCAGCAAATCTGTCTATAGATAGTAATGCACAGGATATCAGAGTGACACCACTATGGCATGATAAAGGCCAAAGTTTGGTCATTGGTTGGAGGTTCATGAGGAAAGTCGATGGTCTATATCGTAGAAACAACGTTTGTGCAACAACCTAGATAGGGACTTTAACCATCTGTAGTTTATTTGTAGCTAAACTTAATTTATTAGTTTCCAGACAGAAGAATCTCCCTTAAAACATGAACTTTTTTTGTGTTAGAGCAACACAAAGTAGCTCATAATGGTAAAATTCAAGTAAGAATGACGCATATTTGGTGTGTGTATTGTAGTCAATTACCTCTGTACTTCTTTTGGGGTCTGTCTATTCTCCTCATACATGCAGGCAACAATTTTTTTTGCCTGTTCTGCCTTTCAAAGTTGGTCTTGAAGTATTAAGTCCTGCCACAGATTGTCTGCAGGTTTAGGTCTCGACTCTGGGTGCATTTCCATCGGCCCTCTTTGGCAAACTAGTCCATCAAGCCTGGTTTGTTTGGGGAGGTGTGAATATGCAATCGCACTCTGGTCCGCCTAGAAAGTGAGGTCTCGGTTTGGTTGAAGTGAACTCAGTTGCTTTTCCAATGGAAACATGAACACCAAGCGGACCGGAGACTGCTCCAAAAGCAGGAAGTGGACTGTAGTGCAGGGCATTTTGGGTAAATACAACCAAAACAAACATGTTAGTCTAGTGCTAGCTGGAGAAATTGAAATCCTACAACCACTAAAACTTGACGCCATTCCAATTTTGTTTACATTTAATCAAGAAGACTCATGTTGTCCTCAGAGATGTTTGTTTTCTTCAGTGGTTCTTGGTGCAGCGCCCCTGCAGGCGAGACGGGATAAACAGTTTTTTTAAAGGTTTTCGCTCATTTGACACAATGCAGTGTGAAAAAGTATCACACCGGCTGAAAATTTAACAAATATTTCAACTTTGGCTCCAATCAATCCAATCCTGTAGATTGAGATCTTTCACACAAAAATGTTCTTCAATCTAAACATGAATAGTTTTGAATTTGGGGATAAAAGTTTAAACTCTCTCCTCATGAGATGCATTTGCTGTGCATCTGTCCAGCTTGTGGCAAAGAGGTTAACCAGTAGATCTCTGGAGTTACCATGGATCTCTGTTTAGTGATGTATCTGTCACCTGCTTACACTTTTGCATCAAACTACTGTTGGTCTGTCATAAAATGACATGAATCTGGCTGTTAGAATATGATCAAAAAAGGTCTGAATGTTCTCGCAAAACACTCCAGAGAAATGAACTTCTGCAGCTTTTGCTCCGGACTTTTCTCCGAATCGTTCCCCTCGACCGACTTTTAGAAGATCTCAGCTGGCAGCGCCGTGTGTAAACATGGCCGCCGTCCCGCCAGGATTCAAGCATCAAAACGGGTTTTCATCTATAAATGGCACTAATCTTATTTTTGCCGTCTCTCTCTCTCTCTCTCTCTCTCTCTGCCTCTCTCTCTCTCTGCCCCTGGCAGGCGCGCCCACACCCTGACGGTGCTGTTCATTCTGACCTGCGCCCTGGTCTACGTCAGCTGCTGGAAGAGACGCCACGACACGGCCTACAACACTAAAAGGTCATTGTCACTTCCTGCCCCTCTTCGCCTGACCCCCGAGAGAAGGGCAGGAAATTTTCCACTAAACGGCTGGAGCTGCTTGATTGGATTATGCTTCCTGCCATGTGGCTGGAAGCGCTTCATCGGAGGAGGAAAACTATTAACTGACTCAATTTGTTTCCGTCCAGTTTGTCTTTGAGTAATTTTCTGCGAGTGCGTTTTTAATTAGTCAGGCTGATGGTGCAAACGTAAAGATGCCTCCGAGATGCAGCTTTGAAACTGGCAAAGTGAAAACCACAAAGAGGAAAAGTTATAACTGGTGACTTATGGCAGGCTGTTTTAACATGAAATCGCCTTCGTCTGACTATCCGTAGATATTTAAAAATTTGTTTTGTCTGGCGATAACTATATTCTGACCATCCCGAATGATAATTTACAACACCTGCATTCAGTTGAAACAAAAAGTGAGATATTAATTTGAATTATCTGAAACATGTTTCACTCTGCATATTGTCAATTACAATAAATTAACAGTAAATGTGATGTTCTTTGTACGAGTCACAACGTAACTAGAGGTATCTTATGTAATTTTATGCTAAATATGCTTGTTGCAGGTGACTGACTCGTTACATTGTGAACTTATCCCTCAATTGTAACTCAAGACGAGCGTCTGTGCATTTTATAGATCTGTGGAACCCAGAAACTGGGAGGAATGCCCAGCGGCTGCCATGTGATTCACTTTAGTCCGTTTGTGCCAGAACCACTAAAATATAGTGATGATTGTCTTGGAAAACCGGTGGCAAAAAAATAAATAAATAAAAGAAAACAGCCTGCAGCTCCTCAGACTTGGATGGCAGCAGCATTTATAGTCCCTCTTCTGGTCTTGGGTCAGTTTGTTGCCTGTTAAATTGCATTAGGCCTTCCTCTGACAGTATTACCAGGTGGATAAGAGGCTGAATGTGTAAGCTGTCTGAAACCTTTTCTAACGGATCAGACCCAAAAGGCAGACTGAATCACATCTAGTTCTGCTCTGTTTGTTTTAGAAGTCAGAGGGGGCCGTAGCTTCTTGTATGTTTTTTTTAATATTATTATTTTTAGCTTTGTTTGCTTCTATAAGAGGATGCTTGTGTGTTTTATGAGTATGATAGAAAGATTCCCAGGAAATTGTAGCCGATGATGCGTTTTGTTTGTTGATGCGTCTGTGAGAGATTGCAAGAAGGCTCTTAACGGGATTTGCTGCCGTCAGCAGAGTCCGGCTCGTCGGGATAAAGATCCACTCTCATGTACACACACACAAACACACACACACACACACACACACACACTCTATAGGACATTGCTTTTTCTGCCTCTAACTAGTTTGCTCCCACTTTTAACGTTTACATGCAGCACTCCTCTCCTCAAACTCACACACTTAATTCTCCTCCCACACACACTTGCACAATCAGTCACACACTCATGTGACTAGACTCGCTGGCAAAGAAGCACTGGCTTTAATTTTAGCCGACGTCTGGCTACTTATCCCTACCTACGCTGTAAGTTCAGACTGGTACCATCACCTAACACAACGTGGCTCTGATTCTGGGTTGTCTGTGCATCCTTAAAAAGTCATGAGTTCATTAATCTAAAGTTAAGGCCTTAAAATGTCTTAAATTCATTAAAGAAAATGTAAGTTGGCCTTAAATATTGTCACCTTCTGAAAATAACAGCTTAAGTCATTTTTTGCATAAAGTGATTGTTGCAACAAAAGAAAAAAAAAGTCACTTTTGACAAAAAAAAATGGCTTGGGCCATTGTTTTAGGAAAATAACAAAATGTTAATCACAAGTTTTACCTTTTTTTCATTATATATGAATTCAAATAAACCTGAAAGGAACTCTGTCCATCTCTTCATCATTGCAGAGGCATTGTGGCCAGCATCCTGGTGTTCCTCTGTTTTGGGGTAACGCAGGCCAAAGATGGACCCTTCACCCGACCCCATCCAGGTAGGGCGAACAATTTCATCACATCTGTTCTCTGTTTGGTCAAAAAAAAAAAAAAAAACATTTTTGGTTTTTAAAGATAAAATTTTTTTGAAAACCCAGTTTTTTTTGTTGTTGTTGTTTTTCACCACTCCTTCAGTTACTGTAGTTCAGGTTGATGTCAGCATCGCCTGCCATTTTGTTTGACAGGACTTTCTTGCATCTTCTTTTTATTTGGATATTGAATTCAGGTCATCTGTATGAGATAATATCAAGTCCTGGCTATTAGTATTTTTTAAATTGAGATACTAAAGTAATAATACAAGAATACAGTCTCGGTATTAGGAGAATAAAGTATCAATTTTCTGAGATGTCAACACAAAAAATGCTAAAATAGAAAGAGGAATGTGGAGCATCTTGTGAAGTTATATTTTGGTACAAGTCTTGCTAATATTTAATGGAAATATTTCATCTGTGATCAAATGATTATCAATAACAAATCTTTCAAATTGTGCAAACTGAACTGCTCACACCAGATCCTGATCATTTTATCCAAGCTTTCATTTCTCAATAAAATAAAGTCTTTCTCGTAATTTTTTGTTTATTTTCTGGTCAAATATTTTATTATTATTTTGTAACAAAGGGAAGACTGAAAGACTAATCTCCTTTTGAAAATACTTTGTCATTTGTAATTTCTTTTTTTGAAAGAGGAAAGCAAGAAAAAAATCATTTAAAGTCAGATCTGGTAGGAAAAACTCAAATTTTATATTTAGGCAAAATTATCTAGCCCAACATGAAGATATTTATTTTGCATGGATGACTTGAAATAAAATTTTTCTTCACATTAAGACACTAACAATAAACTAATCCAAACACACAACCATATTTATCATATTACTATAAAAACTACTATTAAAATGTCTCTATTACTCTACAGTAGATCTTCAGACTCTTATGCTGTTAAAGCGTCCAAAGCTTTTCTGTTGACACTGACATCATGTCATTAATGATGTCATTAAGTATCAGTTACTCTGACCTTCATGGTGTTGTGAAAGGTCAAGGCCAGCTGCCCTCACCAGACAGCCTCCTTTGCTCTGATTGGTCAGATGAATTGGCCTGATAATTAGGCTCCTCCCTTCAAATCAAACCTTTTAGTGACTGCAAACAAAATTAGCTGCCAGCTCTCTATAACTTTGATGTTTAATTACAAATGTATGTAAGACGGACTATTCATTAGAAATAGATAAAATATCTGTTTATATGTTACACTCTAGTCAAATGTTGGTGATGAGATTGCAAGTCAATGAATTATTTTAGTTTTTTTGTTGTTTTTTTTTACTTTATATTTTTGTCATTTTTAGAGTTATTGAGGCAAACAGTCAACAGTCCTACTGGTTTCTGGACCATTCAGCCAAATCCGTATTAAGCTCCATGTCGTTCTATGAATGAGTTCAGCTCCTCTCAGGAAAAATAACACGTCTTTAGTTTTTTCTTTACCCGTTGCCCTTCACAGCTTCTGCAGCAGGTGTCTTATGGTGTTTTCATAACTGAGGCCTGGTGTATGAAAAGCATTCATAGTGCAGATGGAAACTGAATATTATTAGAAATCCAGAAAGCCCAACCTGGTTCGCTACTCGGAGCTCAACATCTGAGATGCTCTCTGATTAGAAAAGCCACAAGAAATCAGACGAAAATGTTTGGCTTGGAGAAAAAAAAAAAATTATTCAAACTTGTAATCTTTTTTTTTTCTGAATGGTAAACGCAACACATTGAAACACGTTACTGTAGCAACACCACTCTTCAATTCGGACGTTGTTACTGACTGAAGTTAGTAACACTGGTTGACGGGGTGTGCATAAGACTGACATGACACTGTCATAAAACCTGTCATAAATGTGAAGGAGTCTGAATGTTTACACCTTCAGTAAATGACTCTTAATGCAAAGTTTGCACTAAAACTTGTATTAAAAGTGCATTAAAATGGTCAACTTTGCATTATTAGTGTCATTATTTACTGGAAGACACTATATGATAGTCATAAACATCCCTAAAGACGTCTTCATGTTCATAACGGGTGTTCTGCCATGTTTATGACAGTGTCGTGTCAGTCTTATGCACACGCCGTCAAGTAAAGACCTGAAGCCTAAACACTAGCTAGTTTCAGTGTCGGTGAAGTGTGAAAATGTAAAAATCAAGGAATGATTATTTTCTTTAAAATATAATGGCATGCCTCCAAATCATTCAAGTTGCTTTCTTTAATCTTTTTGAGTTTTCATCCTGAATTTGAAAATGTTTGAAATTGTGGGAGTCAGACTGAGCTCTAAAGGAAACACAGAGACTATCAGAGCTAATCTGCTATGCTAAACTCTTGTTTATAATAGTAGAACCTGTTTTACAGCAGCTGTGGCATCACCTCTGCTTTCCATGAAGTTAGAGATCATCTCACTGCAAGAAAGATAATTATTCTTTAGTTATTTTTTTCCCATGCTAATTCTTACAGAGCATTTGAAATCGGCTGAAATGTGTCGCCGCTTTCGTCAAAATGGATCAAAAACTGATATTTCATATTCAGTGTTTCCTTATTTTTTTCTGTCATCATTCATTCAAAATTGAAATGGTACAATATGCCACATTAAAAACACACGATTAGGATTTTTTAGCTCTCTTGTCGTGCATTCTGTCGGACGCAGAGCACAAAAAGCAAATCTGTTAAGAAATACCACAGAAAATCTCATTTCCGAGGAAGATTTCTTTGCATTTGTTCAGCTGCTGCCGTTACTGAGGAGCTCAGTCATTGTGCCGCTCCCTGCGACCGTGATTTATTAGGAGCTTCAGGTTGTAAATCTGAAAATCCTTCATTTTTTTTCCCCTTGAAATCAGACAGAGTAACAATAGAAATGCAGGAGTAGGATTAGCAGCAGAAATGACTGGACTCGCTCAACAGGTCGGGGAGTGTGCTTAACATGGCGTGATCTCGTATGCGCCTGAACATCAGCGTAGCACAAAGAAGTCGCGCAACAACCGTAACCTAACAACACCACACAACACCTGACAGCAGCCACACCGGTCCAATGAAGCCTGTTGTTTCCTTCCTATACTTCCTGCCTTCAGGTCCCTGTGGAGTCAGTTGTTGTGTGAGATGAGGTGTGACTTCTGCATGAACGATCTGCCAGGTAGACGACTTTAGGTGCTGCTTTAATGGAAGCATCACTTATATGCCAGTTTTTCTTTTCTTTTTTTTCTTTTTTTTTTTTTCTTAAGACTGCACAGTCTAGAAAACGAGTCTAGTCAAATGTAATAATAGTAGCTCCAGAAAGCAGCAGCATGTAAGAAACCCAACACCTGACCTGGCGATCTTATTGTGTCCAGAAGACACACAGATGGGAAAGTGCTTCAAACACTTTGACAAAAGCACAACAAAATAACCTCAATAGAAACCCGCTGAGTGCCGTGGCTCCCCGTTTATTTGCATGTGCAACACGTAACGGACATGCAGCCGCACAGGAGGCAGGTTTAGCCACTAGAGGATCTGATAAGAAGGTTGCTGGGCCGGTCCTGGGATCTGGGTTTGAACCTGGAGTCTTCAGGGAAACTGTCAGAGAAGAAAACTTTGAGCAGAATCACCCATCGACTCCATCATCAGCAACCGGGGAAACTCGTTCAGCCGCACACAAGTTGATGCTCAAGAGAACCATCAGATAGAAATATTTCTTTGTCCCCATGGAACTGAGGTTTCAGCAACAGCTGGTCCTGCTTAGTGATGCCTAAATTTGTCTGAACAGCTCCATAAAAGAAGCAGAAGTGTATATACGTATCTATATATTGCAACATTTGTTACATTTTCACACTGCACTGTGTGAATGATTCAGACTAATTGATAAACCTCTGAAGAAGACATGAGTTCAGTTTCCTTCAAGAAAATGTAAACAAAAATGAAGTGGCATCAGATTTTAGCAGTTGTAGGATTTCTCCTTTGTCTTTCATGAGCCATTTCGCCCTCTAGCACTTGACTCATGTTTATTTTGGTTGCATAATAAACATAATTATGCAATTATGCAGCGTCCTGCTGTAGTCCGCGTCCTGCTTTTGGAGCGGTCTCCGGTCCGCTTGGCGTTCACACATGCATCGGAACTGCATCAAAGTTCACAATAATGAAACCGATGGCTAACTCTTTAGGCAGACCAGAGTTTGCTTTTTCGAGTTCGATGTGTGTCCATACCTCACCGAACGGACCGGACTTTCCAGGGCCCAAACAGGGCCGGTGCACCACTGATAACTTTAATGAGCTGAATCTACAAACACGGTACTAAACGTTTTCAAATGACTCATGCTTGTTCTCTCTCTTCAGCTTACTGGCGGTTCTGGCTCTGCGTTAGTGTCGCCTATGAACTCTTCCTCATCTTCATCCTCTTTCAGGTGTGTGTCCAACCATGTAAACTGTTTCACAAATAGCTCCTCTTTGTAGGCCGTTTCTGACCGTGAAGCACTGAAACACTTGATTTCATTCCCTTTAAATCTGAGCGGTGACTGCTCACAGATGTACTGGATGGAAGCCGTTAAGACATCCTAAACATCGGCCAAATGTCAGACGTTTTTATTTATTTATTTTTTACTGATTTTTGCTTCAGTTCATGGTGTTTCTATGTGGTTGTCACTGGAAGCCTCTTTTCTCTCTCCCAGTTTAATTAAAATGTCAAGAAGCCAACCCTGATCTGTAGTGTAGGGAGGTCAGCCAGCTGGCCAACAGCTCCAGTTAAGCTAAAAACTCCATGAAAGTTTGATGCCCTAATAAGATTGCTGTGTTCTGTATGGAAGACTGATCCTGCCAAAATCTTGAATACATATATAAATAAATAAATGACTTATTAAAGTAATTAATGTGCCAAATATCCAAAAAGAATAACTTCTACAGATTGCTACATTATGCAGTGTGTTAAATAGTAAAATTTCTAATGTTACCATTTAATTTTCCATTTTATTTCCAATCAAAAGTTTTTTGTTTTTCATATTCTGTATTCAAGACGTTTTTAAATCTACTGCCATAGATTTAAAAACTATAGTTTTTAAAAACTGTATAGTTTTGCTGATATCAATATAGCGAAAGTCATTTTTTTTAAAAAACAGTTAAGTAAATAAAAAATCTGAAAGATAAAAGGTGACTAATTAAAAATAAAATGTGTTAAATAATTTACAATATTTGGCACAATTGCTTTCCCAAGCCATTAATTTTTTTTGGTATGTTGACAATTTTGACAGGATTAGTCCTCCATATATCTGCAAAAGAGCTTCTTTTCAAGTAACGTTGGTGTTTTTCTTCTTTACAATGTTGTGAAACAGACGGTGCACGATGGACGACAGTTCATGAAGTACATCGACCCTAAACTAGGGGTCGCTCTGCCTGAGCGCGACTATGGAGGAAACTGCCTCATCTACGACCCGGGCAACGCCACGGATCCTTTTCACAACCTCTGGGTGAGAGTCTGATGTGTTTCAGTGACTTTCACGTTTGAATGCCTTAAAAAAAAATAAACGTGGAAGCTTTTGTCATGTTTCTAATCTTAAGCTTTGACGTGATTTTCAAATCTAAGCACAAAATCACAACTGGAAATAGAGCTGTACTTTGACTGGGCCTTTCTAAGATCTGAGAGATCGCAATCTGAAGTATGTTGCTGCTTCTGGAATAGGGGTCTGAAGCTTTTGCAACTAAAACAGATTTTAACGCTCAGGCCAGCAAAATGAAACTTGTCTTTTGACGACTTATAATTTTAGACAAAATATCTACTGAATGAAATTTGTTATATTTACAGAACCACTATTTTATTTTTATTTTTAGATTTAAAAGCGTACTATGCATTCTGTTGGTCTTTTTTTTGTTTAAATTAAATATAATTTTGAAAGAATAAAAAGAACAACTGGACAAAACAACTTGAGTTTGTTGTTTAGAACCATTCTGAAAGGTCCAAAGAGCCACTTGCAGCATGACTAATGTTTGACCTCCACATGCGGCTCACAGACGGCGCCTCCCACTGCGTTCATGTGACCGACTCTAAAAGCCTGAGTTTTTTCCGGACCTCCAGAAGAACCGGGACTTTTTTTCCTTTGGGATTTCTCTCAGCATCTGTTGCAGTGACCCAGAACCCTCTCTATTTATTGCCGCCTCCGAGTGGGTCAGTCCACCACTTCCAACATGGTGAATTGCGATCAGACGTTTAAGAGAAGCATCATGTATAGTTTCTGCCTGCTTGAATCGGGCAGAAAAATCCAACAACGGCTAGTTGAAAGACAAAATGGAAGAACAGAAAGTAGCTCTGAGCATACATGATCCACATAGCCGCTGCGTTTTCTCCTGTTTTTATAAATAAGCTAGCTTTGTCAGCCTCAAGGTTGATAAGAGGTTGATTGTTCTTGAAGATAAACCCGGTGCACAACGTCGCTGTTCAGCGGTGTGGCACCCATCGGATCAAAGATTGTTCATCAGTAGTTTCTGCTCCAGATCCTCCAGAGAGACGATGACCCAGAGGAGAAGCTGAAGGAAACACTGTTTCACAGATGGATATCGACTGATTCTTCTGTCAGCTCCGCTCTGTGTCTCTCTGTTGCTTTTTAAGAAGTATTTGTTACCAAAGCAGCTGTAGCTTCACACACTTCTAATCCTGATTGTGCACAACGTGGAAATCAGTTTGTTTGTTTCTGCAGGATAAGATGGATGGCTTCGTTCCAGCTCACTTCCTGGGATGGTACATAAAGGTAAACGCCGACAGTTTATCTCACAATCATCGTTTTTGCAGTGCAATTCGCTCTGCAAAAACACAACGTTCAAGTATTTTTAATCAATTTTGTAGCATAAATGTCTTGGCACACTTGAAATAAGACATATTAAGGAATTATTGCAGAAAAGTTACTTGTAACTTAGTTTTATTTTATTTCAAGTGAACTAAGATACTTGCCCTCAAACATGTCAAACTTGAGGCCCGTGGGCCAATTCTGGCCCACCATAGATTTTTATGTGGCCCTCTAGATTCTTGGCCAAACGCTGTGTTTTAAATATTATGTTATCATTCAAATCAGAGCTTTTTTTTTTTATCCGTTTACTGACAAATTATATAAATCAGTCCCTCCAGTTTTTTGTAGGATTTTCATGGAAATTCATAAAAAAATTAACAAATCCCTCCAATAATTTAGTTTATTGCATATTTTTCTCAAATTAAAAAGTTTTACTTGTACTAAATAGCTGCCTCAGCGTTAAAGGATGTCCGATTATAGTCCCTGATCTGCACAGCGAGTAATAAAAAGTCGCATTTACCGTCATGAATAAGCGCAAATTTTCCAAATTAGTACCATAAAAACTTAAATTTTTATTGCAAAAAAATCACAAAAAGAATCACAAAATCCTGTAGGGACTGAAAAGATGTCCAATAATGTTTAATTTTAAAAATTAATACATATTTTAACAGTTTGTGAACAGGTTTAATGGAAGAACTTCTTTGCAGTTACTTACTCTGACATTTTGAAGATGGAGACGCCCTGTCACTCTGATCAGCCTCACCTTTAACAGGTTTTTCGTCTTGTGTTTCCTGTCAGACGCTGATGATTCGGGATTGGTGGATGTGTATGATCATCAGTGTGATGTTTGAGTTCCTGGAATACAGCCTGGAGCACCAGCTACCAAACTTCTCAGAGTGCTGGTGGGACCATGTGCGTACAGCCACTGCTTACTTCTTTATCCCAACACACCTGAGATAAGACGCTTGGAGCTATAATTACGACTACATGTCAGTAAAATAACGATTGGTAATTGTGCAAAAGGTTCTTTATCTCATTTAATATCTTAGTCCTGTTTGTCTCTTTCATTTTGCTGCTTAGTTTTAATTACACAGTCTGGCAAAATAAACGCAAGTAAAAATGATGGATTCCAAAGAAATGGCCTTAAAAAGTCAACTCTGAGTTGGTAAAACCTACAGCAACCTTGAATAAAACATGAGGGAAGGTTTGGCCTATAAAACAACAATTCCCTTTAACGACGCCAACAGAGGAATCATCAGGATGTCTGTCTCTTGATGCCCACTTTGTCCTGATAAAAGTTGTAAGCCAGCAACATGTGAGTGGATTACGGCTTGACCTCATTGACCTTTTTAACAAAACCCATTCTCCCCCCCTTCCCCCCCAGTGGATCATGGATGTGTTGGTGTGCAACGGTTTGGGGATCTACTGCGGCATGAAGACGCTGGCCTGGCTGTCCATGAAGCCGTACCAGTGGCAGGGCCTCTGGAACATTCCTACGTACAAGTAAGGCTTCGGTTCAGTCTGCCAGAGTTTGACACGAGTCCAGTGTAACCTGGAAATCCTTCTTTCTTTCAGTATGAGTGTTTGGGTTTTTTTTTTTAAATAAAGTGGCTGAAATGAAAGAAAAAGTCGGATTTGTGTAAAAATGTGGAAAACAATGCAGCATTTTATCAATTCTTTATTTTTAGCTGTTATATTTCTGTATTTATCCACATTTCTAACCACCTATTAATCATTTTACCTTCTAGGGGGAAGATAAAGCGCATAGCATTCCAGTTCACACCGTACAGCTGGGCCAAGTTCGAGTGGAGGCCGGCTTCGGACCTTCGGCGCTGGCTCGCTGTGTTGGGGATTATCTTCATGGTAACGAGATCTCACTACCGATTGGGAAGGACTTTGGGTCATTTTGGGCAGTCGCCACATTGCGAAACGCTTCCAAAGCTCCGGCAAGAATGCTTGTGTGGAGTGTTTTGCAGAACTATTCATACTCCTTAGTTCTTTTTTTTAAATGTCAAACCAAAGTTCATATCCTTCAAGTGTTTTTTGTTTTTTCTTCTTCTTCTTTTTGAGGCTCTTAAGGAGCAGCTGTGTTTATGCTGAGATTAGATTACGCACATTTGGAGTCGCGTGATTGGTTAAAAGCACTGAAGCTTTTGATTGTAGTGTGATGAAATGTGAAAAGCTTAACTGTGCAAAGTGGCAGAGCCTTTAGAAAAGGGCTGTGTAACTCTGGAGCTGCCTGCAATCGCTGTGTTTCCATCACAAATGTGTTCAAAACTTTAATATTTCACTAATGTAAAAAAAGAAAAAAACAATTTTGCAATTGCAGTGTTGCCATTAAATAAGAAACACAATTAAAATCACACTGAATACGTTTGTTCATTCGATTAGTCATTAATAACATGTCACATCTTCATCCTCCCGCCACTTCCTGTCGTCGTCTTTGTCATTTCTGCCAGTAGCAACATGACTGTTGATCACAGGACTTCTGTGATGCCAAAAAAATTGTTTATATATCTGCCTGAAAATGTGTCACGACCTGAAAACTAGATTCTTTAATTTTAGATCATTTTCTAGAAAGAAGACAAACACACCGTCTGTTTTCAAACGTCTTGTGTTGGTGTTTTCTTTTCAAATGTGACAATAACAAATAGAAATAACATGTCAACTCTTGAAAAATAACTTATTTCATTCATCAAAAATCAGATGTTTTTTTTTTTTTTTTTTTTCTTTTAGCAGCACTAAGAATAAAAAATGTCTCTTTGGATTATAGAATTTACACACCTTGTGCTTTAGAACACATTTAAATACATTTTATGCAAATTTTCCCTCTGTTTTCAAGTTTTCTCTCCCTTGTTTTGCTCCTGGATTCATGTACATTTATTGTTTTTTTTCAACCTGCTCTCCTCATAGTTCCTGCTGGCGGAGCTGAACACCTTCTACCTGAAGTTCGTGCTGTGGATGCCTCCCGAACACTACCTGGTGCTGCTGCGTCTCGTCTTCTTCGTCAACGTGGGCGGCGTGGCCATGAGGGAGATCTACGACTTCATGGACGACCCGTCAGTACCGGAGTTACCGCTCCAGTCGTTCGTCCGGCTCGGATCGGTTTGCCGTAATCGCGCGTCGTGTGACTTCTCCCAACAGGAAGTTCCACAAAAAGCTGGGCCAGCAGGCGTGGCTGGTGTCGGCCATAACGGTGACGGAGTTCCTCATCGTGGTCAAGTACGACCCCCACACCCTCATGCTGCCCATCCCCTTCTCCGTCATGCAGTGCTGGTTCTTGGGCATCTTCCTCATCCTCATCTGGACCCTGTGGAGGTTCTTCATCCGGTAAGAAGATGTTTGGATTTCTGGGAGTGCTTTTAGCGTCTTTACATGTATTTTTGGACGAAGCGGCTAAAAGAGGAATAAAACTGCGCCAGTATAAAACGACGTCTCGCGTTTATTTTCTAGATAAAAATTATGCAAATAATGTTTTGACTTTTTCTTGAGAATATTCTCGAACTCTTCTTTTGAAGTGGGAATCAATTGTTTAGTTGAAAGTTTTATTTAAAAGGTCCTGGAGAGTCTTGGAAAAAGTGAGAAACGTGATTTAAGTATTTTAAAAGTCTGAACAGAAAAACATTGTTCTCCAGACTTTTCCCTTTAAACTCAGTTAAAATGCGCATCCATATATCCGTCCATCCTTCTGTCCTCAGCAAAAGAAACTCTGCCAATGCTCTTTAGTGAACTATTATTATTTTAACATTTCTACAGAACTAATAATTCTGTAAAAATGTGGAAATATGTGGAAATAGCCTCATTAAACCTAAAATGTTCAGTGTCATTTTGTTGTAGAAATCTAATCCAGTTACTCCATAAAAGCTGCAAACTTTTGGCATCTTTTTTCCTTATATTTATTTAAAATGTCAAAATTGGTTCTTTATCATTTTTAGCCCCCTATTAGAGCTGTCATCAAATATCCAGAGACTGCAGACTCCTGGTCAAGGCCTATTCAAGTCTGTTTTTGTTTTTAATGAGAATAAAATGGATAAACTTTGACTTGCAGCCAAATGGATTCCCACAGTCTGGACTGTGTGAACCTGTCTGCAGCAAAGCATCTTAAATCCAACATGGCAGAAACTGTTTCACCTATTTACACCGCCTGCCTTCCCCTTCCTGCTTTAAAACACAAGCTGGTGTCTAAAGTAACTCCCCTACATTTGCTGTTATTAATGACAGTCAGAGTCTAGTTCTACTTTTCCTTCACATAAATAAGAAACGATACATTTCCTACTGGCTGCAAGTCAAACTGAACACATTCAGAGCCTCACAAACACACAAAGCTCTCAAATTACAACTGTAGTTAATTCATCGCCGCAGTGGTTACACTAAGTGGTGTAGTTGCTGCTTGGCAGATAACAATAAGGACAGAATTGATTATATTTAGATCAATTTAGGAGTCTATCGCCTTTTACGATTACGAGAGCTAGATATAAGCATGCCAATTACTTTTCAGAAATGCATCAAATTTGGGTTTTTTGCTCCCATTTTCTTGTTTCAAATTCTAAAATCCGACTGAAATCATGTATTTTTTTTCCCCTAGACTTTTATGTTTCCTCCACCACATTGTTTGTTCTTGTCTAGGAAATTCACTCCTGAGACAATCCACAGGGCTAACGCCTCATTTCCTGTCCTTCCCAACTTCTCAGTGACATCACGCTCCGTTACAAAGAGACGCGCCGGCGCAAACAGGAAGCGCCCGTGGACTGGGACCGCCAGCTGGGGAACGGCAGCCCGGTGGGGGCGGCCGGAGCGGCGGGGGCAGCCGGGGCGGCGTCGGGCCGCAGCAAACTGAACGGCAGCTCCGACGCGCTGCGGCAGAGGAAGTCCTGAGAGGAAGCGGAGGGGGAAGTTTGTGCAAAGACACACGGAGAGGCAACCAGGTGGACTTACTCTTGTGCCTACAGCAACAACTCGAAGGGGGCTGGGGCGCCATGGAAACGGATGGGTTAGTTGCTGAAAGGTGTAGTTAGTCGCACTACAAGAAGTTACCTCATTCTGCTTCTTTTTTCTTTTCCACACGGTCATGGCTCTACTCTCTAGAAACGTTTCTGTACCCGTCTTGAATGTTTCAGGGCTGACGGGCGACTCTTTGAATCCGATCGGTTTCCATTTGTACCGCGAACGAAACGCTGCGAGCGTCGGCAACATTCCCCCGTCTGTAAATATTCCCGCTTTCCGTTGCGAAGGTGAGAGACGTTGCCAGCTTCCTGTTGGCCACTGCTATGCAATCGGAGAGTCTGGGATTTATTTATCCAATTAACAATCAGAAAATGAAATTTGTTCTGCAGGTCCGAGTCATTTTTGACGGTTTAAAGCTGGTCCCAAGTACACAAGACGATGTATATATGCTGTTTAGGTAGGGTTTTTATTATTATTATTATTATAGTTAATAAGATTTGAGGTTGGTTTCCAGGATTAGAACTTTCAAATGGTTTTACAAAGTAAGAACCTGAAAATGTTCACTTTGAGTTGAAGGAAAATCTTCATGTTGCATTCTAATTATTTACCTGGTGATGTAATCGTTTGGGGAGGAGGGATGCACGGGTGGGTGGTTGATTTTTAAGCTCTGGTTTGTGCTGGAGTTTCATTACGATTGTTGAAAATCAGGTTGTCAGTGCGGGGCGAAAAAAAAATCAGGTTTTCGAAAATAACGCCGTCTTTTTGTTACAAGATGAACTAAATCTTTGAAATTTCACATACGAAACCTGATGTAAGCTTATTTTTCTCTGCCTAAATAAGGTTTCTTTGCCTCCTCGTCGTCCAGTCAGAGAACTTGAAGCCTTTTAAAGCATCTCCGTTCGGAGTCGATGGAAAATATTTCAGGATTAGAACCAAAAACCAAAGCTAGGAATCTAAAGCTAGGATTATTTAAGACGTTTATGTTCCAAACCTGTGGACTCTGGGTTCATTCAGAAAACCTTTTTTTTTCTTTAAAACGGCTTTACATCATTCATAATCGCTCTGAAAAAATCTAAAAGGAAAGAAACTGTTACCAAAACTTAGTGTTTTTTTTTTTGTTGTTTGTTTTTGTGCTCTTTTGTGACAAAGATGCTGACAAAAGTAGCCGCCGTTCACGGCCTGTGAATCGCGGCTTCTGTCCTTCCTGCTGTGGGATCCAGCTTGTCGAGACACTTGCGTACGAAATCGGTTGAAGGCAGCAGAATATTAAAAACAGACTTCATTTTTGCCAAACACTAGACCGAAACATGCTATTCCTCATCTTTAATGAATACACTGAATTCTGTGCACAGTTAAATTATTTCTTGCCATATATTCTATTTATCTGATGCGTTGCACTTCATTTTTTCATCCCATCCTTGGAAGGTTTTAAGGTTTCTCAGTTTCTCCCCCTTAGATTGTTGTTTTTTTTGTCATTTAATTGATTTAATAATTATTAAATAAAAGTCTCCAAATTACACTTAAAGTGAAAATAAGAAAAAGTCAGAAGAGGAAATTGAACAACCATTGCCTAAATCAGATTGTTTTCCATGTGGGTGTTTGGCTAGCATCTCTTTCTGCCACACGGGGGCGCTAGATGTCGTCGTTTCAGCTCCGTGCAGCCATGTTTCAATGTACTTTTGAGTAAATGTGAACATGTTAGGGATTATTAACAGGATTATGCTGCTGCTCAATATAATTTTATAAAGTTTTTTTAAATAAAATCAATCAAAACTGAACTGTAATGTGTCTGGTTAATATTCTAAATACTTAAAGTTGGTTTATTTATTTTTTTTGCAAAAAAAAGTCTTACGACTTTTTAAAATTAGAAGTACATCTTGTCATTTGGTTACCAAGGCGACAAGCCTGTTTGACTCATGCTGCATGTGTTGGTCGATGCATGGTTTCAGCATTTTGATGAGGCTAAATGAATGGAGGACATTTTTGTTGTTGGCCATCATTAAGGTTTGCCAATAGCAGATAATAGCAAACATTTAAGTTTGGAGAAAAATGAATCGTTTTGTTTCCTCATACTTTTATGAACTACAATGAAACGATTTGTTTGTGGCTACAACTCCCAGCATGACGTGAAATGATGACGGTGTGGTTGAGGGTTTTATTTTAACTGAACAATCTCTTTTCTAGATAAGCAGCCTGTTGAGCTTCTTTGTCTTGTTCTGGGAAACGTGCGGGACGGTTTCAGGAGATGAAGCGAGTCGTCTCTCGTGCTAAATATGACTCTTCCACATTTTGTCATGTTAAAGCAAAAACTTTAAGGGACTTCAGGGGGCTTTTTTAAAATATAATACAAGGTAATGTGTAATTGAAAAATTAACGGTCAAAAAATGTTTGAATTTTTGCATAGATCTGAAAAGTGTGGCATGCATATGTCCCACAGCACCAGGTTTTATCTTGGAAATTGGGTGTTCAAGGCAATGAGCGACATTGCATTGTTTAGCACACAGTAACATCAGTAGCCACAAGAGTGTGACGTCTAGCACATCAGTTACTTATGGAGTACCACAAGGTTTGGTGCTCGGCCCAATTCATTTTGAACATATTTATACATCTGCTTTAGTTTTTTAAAATGCTCCGTATAATAAACTGATTAACATCTTTCCACAACTTTAATATTTAACGCTTCTTTTTAGTATTTTTAAAAGTCAATATGTTCTATTGAATAAAATCCATTGAAGTTTACAATTGAGACGCGTTTAAAATATGAAAAACTTGAAGGCATGTGAATTCTTTTGCAAGAAAGAGTCATTTTAACGCAGTTAAAAGTCCACTTCATTTATTGCATAGTGTAATAAATCTTTCACCTGTTTCCTCACCATTAATCACTTTCAAGCATTTTACTGATTCTAAATTAAAAAAAACAAACTTGCATAGCCTAATAAAATAATATCTAGCAAGAATATTACATCTTCCTTTGGTTCATTAGCGGTACTGCATCACTCCTTATAGTGCTACCTGAAGAAGCTGGAGTGTGTTTAGGAAATTCCTCTTAAAAATAGTAGAAAACATTCTTAGGGACACAAAGCAGCAACCTGAGCATTTCAGAAACTATAGGTATTGAAAAAAAAAAAGCATCAAGAAGACAGAATAATTTCTTTGAGCGTTAGCATTTGGTTAAAAATGTATGTATCTGAGTCACTTTGGTTCAAACTTTTTTTAAAAAATAGCAGAGCAGGTCTTACATTTATTTTTGGGGGTAAAAGGCAACATGTGAAGCAACAAGATCCCAGGTGGAGTCGGATTTAACAGGAGAAAATGTGCAAAACGTTGAGCTCAGTCTGATGTGGGAGCAACGACTTCAATCTCACTGACTGACCTTTAGTTCCAAAAGTATTTACATATAAAAATCTGACATTTAAAAGAATAAAAATTTTCAAAAAATGGCTAACATTCATTTTTCAGTAACTATCAGGGTGCTGGTTTGGTGACGAGTAGCTGCCACATTAGTGAGATAAATATCAGCAGCTGTTATTTATCTGCTGGTTTTTTTTTTGTTTTGTTTTTTTTTTTATAGGGTCACATGATTGGTCCCTATGATGTGACCAGTTTGAAGCCCTGCTGGGTGTCCAGTACAGCTGGTGGGAACCAGTTCAGCTTGACTCTCCTCAGGTACCGCAGGCAGAAGCTGCAGACCCCCAGCAGGTTGAGGCCGCCGCACCACACCGCCAGCTGCACCACCGGGTACGTCACCCGGGGGAAGTACATGCTCCAGTGGTTGGTGACGTCGCTTCCTGAGGGCAGGTGCAGAGTGTAGTCGCTCCAGTGCCTGGAGACGCCGTAGGCGGCCGAGACGGCCCGGCTCCTTTCGGACCAGCGGACGCCGCTGTTGGGGTTGCAGTTGTAGTCCACCCACTGAGCGGTGAAGTCCCCGAGCTGCGGGGGCTCTCGCCGCTCCGCGCCGCCGGCCCGGTCCAGCGACGCTGCCTGCACGGCCACGTGCAGCCCCTCCACGCGGCGGACTTCTTTCACCCAGGGCAGCGAGTGGTCGCAGTCCAGCACGACGATGAGGCGGGAGCGGAACCCTCCGTTCTTCTCCCTCCACCACTCCAAGAGCTGATCCAGGCGGAGGACGTCCCCACCTGAGCACAAAACCAGATTGGAAATCCTTTGGAGATCTCGGGGCATCCGCAGGTTGCAGAAAGGCAAACTGAAGAACTTTTAATAAAGCCGTCTTGAATGTAATTTAAGACCAAAGAACTACAGGTTGGGCGATCCTGCTGTATCGACGTTTCTGCAGGTTTCACCAACTCAAACTTAGGCCCCTAAAATCTTAAAATTTAAGACCTGAATCATGACAAATCTACAAAAGAGAAATTGTTTCATACAGTAGCATCAAGCAGTGAAGATGTCTGAATTTAAGACATTTTAAGGCCTTAAGTTTAGATGAATGTGTGTATGATTGTGTGAGGACGTGCAGAAGACACCCTGTGTCTTTCAGAAAGCAGATCAAGACCGTTTGGACGTCCCACCTGCCAGCGCCCACTCTCCGGTGCGGTGCGTGTGGCCGCTGTAGAAGATCACGTATGTGTCGTGGCGAGGCCCGTCTGCTGTGCGGAGCTCCAAGAAAGACTTGATCTTGGCCTGCAGGGTCTCGAGGGTGATGCCGCTCGTGGAGTAGTCGCAACCGTAGTTCTCGATCAGGTGGCAGGCAAAGAACCGCTGCACGCTGCTCAGCATGCCGGTGGAGCGCTTGTTCAGCTCCTGCACCTGGTCTGGCGGCAGCAGCAGGGGCTGGCCGTCGGGACTGACGCACCCAAACGGACACGGAGCGTAAATTTAAGTGCGTCTTGCCGTCAAAACATCATCGACTTGGTTCTCTGCAGCCCCACCTACCTGCAGAAGTTGGTGGGGATGACCACCGCATAGCCCACGCAGGTCCCACCCAGACTGTTCCCGAGCTCGTAGAAGAGTCCATGAAGGAGACACTCCAGGGGCAGGATGAGGAGAAACGTACTCATGAAGATGCCGCTGGACTCCTGCAGACGGGTCACACAAAGCAAACATGAACAGCATATTTAGGAATCAATCTGAGGCCAAGTAAAGAACCTATATCCTTGATTTTTTTTTTCTAAATAAAAAGTACAATTTATTGTTGCGCAAATTAAAAAAAACAATACAAAACAAATTTCAAGCTGGATTCTGAAACTAAAGTATCGATCTTAGCATCGACACGCTAGTATGGACCGATACTATTTTTGGATCGCTGCGCCAGGCTAGTGAGTTATTGCTCCTACCTGCCAGCTAAAAACAGCCACAGCAACAGTGGACGCCAGAGCGAAGAACACCAGGTCTGCGGAAATGAGGCAGAAGTGCCTCATGCCTTTCGAGGCCATGATCTTCTCCAGGCTGGAGTCCTCTGGGCCCTGCGTCCAACACAGTCTCTGGCAGTCACTGAGCTTGTTGTGAAAGCCCCACACGCTGATCACCAACACCACGTGGCAGATGGCCCAGAAGAACACGCACAACACAAAGCCCGGGATCACCAGGTACCACTGGTCCGAGTCCCGCGACTTCTGAGCCGCGACGGCGACGAAGGCCACCTCGATCGCCAGCAGAGGCAGGAGGGTCAGGCGGCGCCTCAGACCGCTGGACACCAGGATGGACCGCCAGCGCTCGATGACGGACAGCCCGCTGAAGTAGGAGTCCAGCAGAGGGTCGCAGATGAGCAGGCTGAAGAAGCAGGCGAGAGCGAACGGGTTGGCGTCGACGCTCAGGCACGTCACGAAGAAAGCCCCGGCGGTGCACGTGAAGCAGACGAAGTTGGGGAAGGCCAGGAGAGCCTTGGTGCGCAGGGTGATCATGACCGCACCGAGAGCCACGGCCAGCACCGTGACGCTCAGGGACTCGTTGACGCGGAGCGCCGTGCTGGCTGCCGCGAAGCCGGCCAGCTCCAGGCGCTCCGCGGAGGTGATGAAGGCGGGTCGGTACCGGGTGCGACCCAGCAGCCGCTCCAGCAGCGACCACAGCGTCCTCAGAACCACGCTGCACAGCAGCAGGTAGTTGGCCGCGCGCTCCTTGACGTCGGCCTGCAGGCCGGGCGGGTTGAGGAAGCTCAGCAGTCCCAACAGGAAGCCGAACCACAGGTGGAGGAGATTCCGGCTGGGCCGCTCCAGGTCGAAGAAGTAGTACAGCACGCAGGCGGCGACGAGGACCAGCAGGGCCAGGATAAGTACCACAAGAACTATATACTCCGCTGTTCCGGTCCAGCGCGTGTAGAGACCCAAACTCAGGCCCAGGAGCAGGGGCAGACCGGACAGGTACCCGAGCCACCGGACCGACGACCACACGCTCACCTCCCCGTTGACCTCCTCCAGCCGGGTCATGGCTGCCTGGAGGCAGTGGCTTAAACAGTACCGAAGAAAGCGAAGCATTTTGATATAATTCCCCCCGGTTTTTAACGTAGAAAACCCCCGTAAATATCACGATTTAAAGTTTGTTAAAATCCCGCGAGAGCACAGCGTCCGGGTTAGCTGGAGAACTTGTTGAGGTAAAACACCAGCATTACAGCGGCTAACGCAAAGCCGTCCCGCTCACCAGCTCACATTTCTAACTTCATGTTTCATTTCGACTGACATCCAGTGAAGTCAGAAGATCTAGCGGGTACAGCGCCGAGAAATAAGCCAGGAGATGTGCGAGAAGCATAGCATTTGGAAAAGTTTGTCCCATCCAAACTTCAGTCAGATGACAACCGCCATGATTGTTTGCTCCGTACGGCAAGCGCTGAGGGTAAAAAAGAAAAGGCGCCTACGCCAACAGTTCAATGAAAAGGTGATGTTCAAGTGTTAAAATTCTAGCTGAACATTATTTTTCGATAATTTGACGACAGTAAATGTCAAAACATTTAAAATGAAGTTGGGTTAAATAAATGGACCGTTTTACAATTGTTTCGAGCAAGTAGTTTCACATTAGATTCAGTTCCCTGCAAATGCATGTAGTTTTTAAAACTTTTGCCTTTTGTCCCGAAACGAGACAAACCTATGTCAACCCTGTTGAGTTTGTAGCGCAAACAAAATGATGCATGACTTTTAAAATTTGTTCAAAGATTAAATGCGTGACGATGGCATTTTACTGCAAATATAATAAGTGTTTTACCCATCATCCTGTTGCAGCACAGCTCAAACTCAGATGGAGTGTAGCTGTAATCATTATTTTTACCACTAATTGATGAATTGATGGCAGGTCTTTGGCTCCAGACTGGGCCATTCTAATAGTCTTATGAGCTTTGCTGTCTTTTTAAATGTTTACCCTATCCACTAACCTTTCTCCTGTGTACCTCTGCCTTCCTGATGCCCATTTGTTCACTAAATGTTCTTTAACATACCTCCACGGCATAAATTGTGCAAAAGGTTTTGAATATTTCCAAGTAAACACACATACACTTGATTGATTTTCAGTCATTTATAAAACAGTAATACAACCATCCTCTAAGCACACATTGTTCTGAATTGTTGAAAGTGTTGATAATGGCAATGGACCATGCAAATAGGCCAAAAGAAAACACTGGAAGACACTTCACAAACACACTTCAAAGTACTCTGAATATGTGCAGTCAATATGGGGTTTTTTTCCATTCAGAAGAATCTTGGGGAAAAAAAAAAAAAAATACAGCGATGAGAACATTGGACTGCACCAAAAACCTTTTTCTTTTTTTTTTTTTCTGTTCCCTTAAAATGATTAAAAAGAAAAGAGAACTAAATTGTTTTGTGTGCAGTTTGGCCAAAGAATCGTCACAATCGGCCCAAGGCACCTTAAGATTGATGGTTGTGTTGTCTGGGCCTGTTGTTCCTTAGGAAACGCTCCTCCTGAGAAAAATGCTTACATGTCAGCACCTTTTGGGATGAATCCTAAAAGTGCCACTCACAACATCCTCATTCACACTCGCCAACCCGAACATACTCTCCGGATTGGACCCGTCCAGGGCCCAGAGGGAACGCATGCTAGCATTTCATCTGGTAGTGTCTTTAGCTAAACCCCCCCTGTGTGCAAACAGGTTTATTAGATAAGTCGGATTAAAATCACAGATGCGCGATGCTGGAATATCTTTTTTTTCCCCCCCAGCAAATTGAAGGAAAGGAACGGTGACATAACCCAGAGTTATACACCTAGAAGTCGTACCTTCTAGGTGTAGAAGGTACGACTTCTACACCTAGAAGTCGTACCTTGTTTGACAACAGTCACATATTCACCCAAGGAAAGTAACACTAAAAGTGCCTGAAATGCTACAATTAGAAGGGTATTGTAAAAGACACAGAAATAATTCAGAAGATCTTGGATTAAAAATAGTGTCACCACACTTTACACTGGACAACACGGATGTTTAGTCAAGATCTGGGCTTTTTTTTTTTTTTTTCCTTTTAGGTTGGGAAAACCAACAGTTTGGCTGCATGACTGTGACAGAAGCAAGCATTCCTTCCCAGACTCTTCAAGGCAAAAAAATAAATAAAAAAAATAAAAAAATCAAGCTTCTGTCAGACTACTGGAGTTGCTGGGTATTTTTTGGCTTTAATACAAGCAGCCTGCAACACTAGCTTATTGAAATAGAGACCAAGTGCAGAATGTAAACGGGCTGAATTGTAATTGCTGAGAGCTGATTGGTAGAGATGGGAGTTAAAAACAAGGGGTAAGGAGTTGGGCTATCTTCAGGGCATTCAAACTCTTATAAAAGCTTTTGTTTTGTGTTTTTTTTAAATCAAAATATATCCATCTTAGTGTCTGTGTGTGTGTGTGTGTGTGTGTGTGTGTGTGTGAGAGGATATGTGAAAATAATCTGTAAACTCTCTTTCCCACTGTGCAAACTGCATTTTGTTTCAGTAGAAGGGTTGGGGAAGTGGGAGGAGAATGCAGCAGGTTTAGATCTGGCAGGGCCTTAGCCGAAGGGAAGAAGACAGGCAGAGAAAGGCCGGCGGGGGAAGTCGGGAGGTCAGGAGGGGTCAGCAGTGGGGCCGGGGAGGGAAGTGCTAGTTCCGCCTAACTCTGAAGTAAGATGGGATCCTCGAACTCGTGAAATCCCGGAACCGAGCTGCTCTGGCTCTCGCCGGAGTCGGAGTCGTACGGCGCGTCCGGCAGCTCGGCGAAGCCCCAAGCCAGCTGGTCGTCCTCAAAGTCGGAGCGCAGCGGCAACGCGGCGCCGCACTCCTCCTCCTCCTCGTTGGAGTTGAAGTCCTGCGGGATGTAGAGCATCTCCGGGTAGTTGCGGGACACCAGGTCGCTGGTGGTGGCCAGGGACGCCTTCCGGAAGGCGATGAGGTGCATGTGGGAGTACTTGACGTACTTGTAGCGCTTGAAGCCCAGCGACTCCACCGCCACCCGCCAGCTACGCATCATGAGGGCGTGGCGGTTCTGGTGGGACGAGTCGGGCGTGATGATGAGCAGCAGGCCGTGCAGCTCCAGCAGTTCGTGGGCCTTTTTGCAGCAGATCCAGCGCTGGTAAGGCGAGGGGAAGTAGGAGAGAAGCAGCGAGAAGACGACCACGTGGAACAGCTGCGCTGGCAGCGCATCGATGGGGCTGCGGAGGTGGCGCAGGAAGGCGTCGACGGCGTCGCCCGCCAGCTGGAGGGGCTGCTGGAGCTGCAGGTTGAGGAAGTCGCATTTGTAGACGCTCTGAAAACGAGACGCAAATCAGAGAAAGTTGTTGTGATGAAACCGACAGTTGCTTAATCATACTGGAAGCTGCAGGTGCAGAATGGAAAGTCTTTGATGTTTCGCTTTCTGGTAAATCAGAACCTTAAAACCAGCCAACCACAGGCATGGAAACTCTACGCGAGTCACTTCTGCTGTTTCTGCTTCGTAACGTGAGCGGGATGTGAACATGCAGACATGTAAACGCATCCATCTACTTTTAGTAATCAGAAATAAACAGAACACCTCAACTGCTGGCACTATGTCGATACCGACGGTCAGAAAGTCATCGAACTTCAGGAAGGGGTTGAAGCAGCTTCCGACGTCCAGAAGACGAATCTTTCCCAGCTGAGATATTGAACTATGGAAGGAAAAAAAAAAACGATGCAAGAAAATGTTTCATCAAACGTGAGAAATCGATGGCTTAAAATATCCAACCTTTGGTTTGAGTCCAAAGTGGAAGCGGACATGAAGGGTGTCCACTTCAATTAAACAAACTTTGATTTATTTTTTGCAATTACAATTTTTTTTTTTTTTCTACTTGAACCCACCTGGGGATGGCACTGTGTGCTTGGCCACTCAGACCAGAGGCATGTGCAGCACTCTTTTCATCCTTTTCTAGCATCCGCTTCATTCCACCATCCAAGAAATATTCTTGACAGACACTGAGGAAGTGAAATCAAAACCAGCAAATTAGAACCTTATAGGGTGTGCACGTGAGTGTGTCAAACATGCGGTTTGTGCTTTCAGCTGGTTTCAAAACTAAAACGCGCGCTCAGTCGCACCTGCGACACCACTCGATTCGGCCCTCTCCTTCGCACTTTTTGGTCCAGTGGTTGTCGGCGAGATTCTTCATGGCGACGGCGTACTCGCTAAGCGTCTGCTCGTCCTCGCAGTGCTCGCGCCAGATCTTGTCGAAGTCGCCCACTGGAAGGAGGGAAAAGACGGCAAACAATCAACTCAGACTTTCAAAAGGAGCCGAAGTCGCCAAATGTCTTTTACTGCTTGGACAAAAACAGGGTTTCAGCAGGTTTCACCGGCTCAGATTTAAGAGCATTCTGAACTAAAGTTAAGATCAGTATCATGACAGAAATGTACAAAACAAGATTGCATACTTCTGAGATGAACTCAAACTCCTATGAGTTCATCATTTAAGTTGAAGACATTGTTTAACACTGCTGTTAATCGTTTCTGCTGTTCATCGCAGCATCTGTGGCTCTCTAGCCTCTACTCCTTTTTCGCAACAGCTCATCGCAGCTTTGTCGCGAGAAAATTCTTCAACAGATCAAACTGGCGCTTCACAATCGGGTTTGAAATCCAAAAACCCTCCAACTTCAGAGTTCGTGTCGCACCACACGCTGGGGAGCAAAACTGTTAACATTTCCGGGGTCAGTTTGTGGCTCTTGGCTGCAGCTTCGTGCTTCTCACGCTGCGCATGGATTTCTACAGCCTTAATCCCCGTAGCAACAAGATTTTTTTTTTTTCTCTTCTTCTTGCACAGAGTGGATTAAAACATTGTATGGGTTGCCAACAAAAGTGAGCCAGTGAGGAAGATGAACTTCCTCCAGGCAACGAGTGATAAATTTGCACCACAATGGAGGCAAAAAAGCGAGTTGCCGAGTCAGCAAGCAGCTAGCTAGCTGTCGTCTTAATTGTCTCCAGTCAAAAAAATGCAATGACTTAAAACTTTTGCCTGATTGAAAAGTTCCACTAGAAAAAAAAAAAAACAAACCAACATAGAATATACAAGATTTGGTAGTCCTGCCATGACAAAATTTGAGACTTGCCATTAATGCATTAAATGCCAATTGACTTTTTTTTTTTATGAATTTAAGACATTCTAAGGAGGCGCTGACACTCTGACAGAGAGCAACCATTCACAGCTTCCTGCTCGTTGTTTTGCTCATCCACTTCCAGAACTTGATCAACTTCTTCAAAGATAATGTTTTAGGCGTTTACACCACTTAAGCTGTTTAGCCGAGATTAAAATGAGAACAAGTCCGCAGAACTTCCCTTCAAGAGACCTTAAAGACCTTAACAGACGCCGGGAGCTCGTGGCATCCAAGCCGACAAGGGGAGAAATGTGACTGGAGATCATCTAATTTGTGATTGTTGCTGCTCTTAAAAACAGGAAAATGACAGTAAATCCTGGATGTTCTTGCAAGCTGCTGCTGCCGTTTGTCTACAGTTGCGAGATGACTACGAGTCTTTTTTTCATCTTCGCGAGGTAAAGATTTTCCATCTGCCATTTTGATTTCTTTCTTTTCTGCTTCTCGCCCACACAACATGTTCCTGGAAGGACGACGCATTCCCCCGGAGAGGTAAAGCGAGAGCTGGCGAGGCAGCGGCAGCGCCGAGGCCGATGTAGGTGGCTGAAAGAGAAAGTTTGAAAACGGGAGGACTTAAAAACTGAAGTTATTCGAGAAGACGTTGTTGAGCTGTCAGGCAGGCAGAAGGCATTAGTCAATGGCGATGAGTTGGAAGAGGGTTTTTCCAAACTTCCCGTTTTTTTGGTTTTTTTGTTGCAACAGAGGGTTTTGCTAATGCAGCTGCTGATGAAAAAAAAAATGCAAACCTGTCTTTTTTTTTTTGGCACGCTCTTATGCACTTTCTGTACAATACAGCAAAATCTAAGCAAATCCAATATACAGTGAAGCAACTCCAGGTTACGTTTACACCAGTAGAAAATACCAAGTAGGTATGAAATTACTCAAATGTGTTTCATTTATTTTTTTTTACATTTTCTCACATTAACATTACAGTACCTTTTCCTCACTTTACACGGCAAGCCGACAGAAAGTGGCAATTAACGGCGAGCTGAAAGAAAACGATTGGTTTTCAAAAACTAATCGCAAAGAAAAATCTGAAAAGTGTGGCGTGCACTTGTCATTAGCCCCTTTTCACTCTGATCCCTCGAAACAAAAAGAGAAGCGAATGCTTGCAGAACAATAATTTTACCTCAGGGGAAATTCAGCCTGCACAATATCAGAATGAAACGATTGTTCTGCTGAATATCGCCATGACGATACTGACTGCAATAAGCCCCACGTTTTTCTGACTCTCCCGTCTCTTTACCATGGCACAATGTCGCTACCAAGCCAGTAAAATTACACATCAGGTGTGTTTGAAAGGCAATGAGGGCAGACAAGATTCCATTTAACTGATAAAATATAGTACTGATATGCAGGATGTTAACGTATGACACTTGAAATAAAGCTGGCAACTAATTGTTGCCTTCAGGCAGTCGTGACGCTGCATGTCCTGCATTGTCTGGTTGCCAACTCTGATTGATTATATTTTGTTTTCCAGCCAAGGTAGCTGGCAAACTAATTTTTTTTTGCCCCATCAAAAGAGATGCGGAAAAACACAGGTTGAGCCTGGGGGTGTAAACACAACGCCAGAGGTACAACTCAAGAGTTCATATCATGTTTTAGAATGGCTCAGTCAAAGTAAAGACCTGAATCCAATTTAGTATCAAAAAATACAAAATTATGCCACACTTTGTTGAATTTTATTTAATAAAAAAAGACATTAAAACCATATTTATTCTTCTACTTGTTGGTCTATCACAAGGTATAATTTAACCTCTAGAAATGTTATTTTTTTGTTTGTTTTAAATTATTAAGTGAGATTAGGTGGAAGTTTTACTAGCTCACAACTGCTAATCAACATTGTGACCGACGAGGCAAATCAGGGGTGATTTGCAGGATTTTTGCATGCTGACCATTTACCTCAGGTGATCGAATTCCACTGAAGCAGGAATCGTATATTTGACTGCAACAATCATAATGTTTGCATAAGCAACAACAACTTCCCTGCAAACCGTGAGCTTAAAAAAAAAATGACATGGCAAGATTTAGGACTCTCGGAAACAATGCGCGTCCAGATAGGTTCACGCACAATCTGGTAATCTGGCTTCCCGTGCATCTCTTGATCTGTGGGGAGGCTTAACGAGGCAACTGTGGCAATCAGATGGGAATCGTCATAAACAAATAAAAGTGCGCTGCAATAATTACACCAATGTTTACCCGGTCTATACGGTTATCTTTTATTGGCGCTAGCAGCCATTCATCTCCGGCTCCTTTCATGATTTTCATGAGTAATCCATTAAGTTTTATATGGACTGGGTTTGCACCGGTGAATGACGTACTTGCACTGAGACAGATAGTGACGAAAACAACAATAACATGTTTTTCTATTCAACATGTAAGAGAATTTAAAACGGCCTTGCTCGTGTAGGGCAACCCGCCGGCTGTGTGTCAGTTTAACCCCCAGCCAGCTAGCAAAGTCAACAGCAGCACTACAACACGTTCACTCGCTCAAATATGAGCTCACTTAGGATTGTATATTGAACTTAATAGCTCCCCTTCTGTGTTAGCGGCTACAGGCAGAGCCTCTTACCCTCTCTGTATTTCCTGCGCAGTTTCCTGTGGACGTTTTTAACCACCCCGGACAGCTTCTCCTGCACCTGCTTGCAAGGCGCTTCTCTGGGAATGGGCACAGAGAGCCTCCCCTGGAGGTTCTCCGTCTCGACATTGTCCCCGGGGTTCATAGCTCGGCTCCTCCGACGCTGCCTCGGAAAGACGCTTTCCCCCCTAGCAAGACTTGCAACCTGACCCGGCGAAGCAGCCAAGCAACCAACAACGCGGGAGCGGATTGGTTGGCTTTGACTGACGCGGCTCAGAAGTGACAGCTCGTCGTCCAATCACAGAGCTCTAGATTCGTACTGTGGACTGACGGAATGTCGTGAGGCATTTAAGTGCGGCAGTAAATGTCATTGTTTCCACTCAGGCCATCAAAACAAGGTAAAATATTTATGGAAGAGCACATTTTAATTCCTATTTTTACAAACGTCTCTGGTTTATAGGAATTTAAATGTGAATAAAAAAATGTTCTACCACAAATTAAAAGTAGTCATTGACATTTTTTTTGTAAAACGTGTGTTTTACTTGATTCACTGAGGTAAGTCAATGAATCACAGGGTAATAAACTTACTTGGAAAAAATGCTGCAAAACAAGTCGAGACAAGTGCTCAACACAGTCCAGTTAGTGACCAACTGGACTTCATGAACTTAACTTTTCACAGGGATACAGTTTCTTTCATGATAGTGCAACCACAAACTTTAAAGTATCTGATTGGATTTTTTTGTGATGGAGCAACACAAACTAGCACATAAATATAGTCACAGAATATCTAATACAGGGTTTTTATATTATCTTCAAAGACAAATCAGTAAAACCCTTGAGTTACCTCACTATAAATCCATCTGAAGGCCTCAGATGTTTGTTAGAGAATACTAGAAAACAAACAAAAAGACCAAGAAATACAGCAGAGAGATCAAGTGTAGAATTGTGACATTTAACGCAAGGTTAGATGAACAAAAAGCTTGTTAGAGATGGCAAAAGATTTGGGTGAATGTTCCCCTTTAGCAGGACAACAACCATAAAGATGCAGACAAAGTTACAATAGAATATTCATGTACCAGGATGACTGAGTCAAAGTCTGGATCTAAATGCAACTGAGATTCGGCAGCAACATTTTAAATTTTATTTTCACAGATGTTCTCCATCCAGTCTGACTGAGCTTGAGATATTTTACAGATGAATCTGCCAATGTGCAAAGCAGGCACCACAGCAACTGCTGCTGCGAGAGTAGCTGAAGTGAAAGATGGTCTGACCCAAGTTCTAGCTTTCCAGATTTCAATTTGTGAAAGAATATTTAAATCCATGTATAATCTTTTCTATCACTTAACTGATATGCATTTGTTAGTCTATCACATACAATCCCCCCAAAAGGCAAAACATTGAGGTTTGTGGTTTTATAAGTGATAAAACCATAAGCTTGAGGAATAATTAAAAAAAAAAAAATGGGAAAATGTAAATTCCATTTTGTCCCACTTCTCAAGAATCACTGAAATATTATAATGTGTATGATCGGTAGCTTCTTCAAACAGTTTTAAATGGGAAGGTGAATAACTGGGAGGACAAAACAGGAAGTAAAATGGAAACAGGAAGTGATGTTTTATCCCAGCAGAAGTGGTTTCCAAAGAGATCCTCTTTGGAGACTCAGACCTTGATGAAGTTGAATCCTTGAAGATGTAACAGTGTAACAAACTGGGGATTGTTTCACTCACAGGACTACAGAGAGAGTATCACTTTATATGGAAAAAAAAAACCATGAATTTAAAAGTTCAAAATTTGCACAATAGTCTTCATGAGACAAAAACGTTTTAACTTGTCAAGTCCATTGCATTATGAACTAATTTTCATTACCATTCCTGAAAATGCCCATAAACAATGAGAACAAAATTGGATTTAAAACAGAATTTTTTTTTTTTCTGGAACAGATTACACCACTTTTCCACTTTCTTCCACATTTAAATGTAATTTTGTGCAAAGGAAGGCCGATTCTGGCTGTGTCACAAAATGTCAACAGTCATAAATTCTTTTACAATCCCCCTGACAGTTTGAAACTATTCCTCACCCTCAAAATAACTCTCAGCGCATGATGGCCGCAATGCTGTTTATTTAGCTGCGCATATGAGCTCTGAATCCAAATGGACTCCCTGGAACAAAGCTGTTGAGATCCCCTGCTGTAGCTCTGACTGTGGATGTTGAGTAGAGATGACCCATTGGTTTTTATGTTATTTTATTGGTCGGCATCATTAATTGAGAACATTTTTCATTGCTTTGACTGAAACTTGGGTTAAAATATTGCATACAACCAAGTATTATGTATGTATGTTACAAAAACCACCCCTTCTTGTCAAATAGCAAAATGTAACCCTAACCCTACCCCTGACTATATGTACTCCACCTGCACTGCTAACAAAATTCTCCATCTCTTTTTTTTATCTGAGGGCTACATCAATCCGCCATACAAGGTTTTTAAGAAGTCTAATCATCGGCCATGTTTAGCAGGTGATTTGAGATGTTTGTGCTGATATGCTTTTTGGATTCTACCACTGTGCTTTGTGATTGAATATCTCGTCTTTGGGATCATCTGTCTGAAGAACGTTGCCACAAAACTCTCCTTTAGTTTTACATTTTCAGTCAAATACAGTATTGCAAACTTAACTTATGGTGACCCCAGAGTCTCAAAAATCACCCATGAGTCTTTTATTTGTGATTTCTCCAAGTGTTACAGTGTCTGATCTTGGGAAGTATTTGCGAGAAACATCCAGTACTGCAAAGCAGATTGTTTTCTGCTTGTGAATGATTTTCCTTGAGGTGAAATGTCTTGTGGAAGCGCTCCGCATTGTTTGGACCCGGCCTTTTTGATGGGCAACATCACTTGTTTCTCTAGGATCACTGAAATGGTGTCAACACACACCAAGTCCAACACTACTGTTTTGTTCACAGTGATGAATAATTAACCAAGTTCAGTGTCTGGTTGCCACTTTCCCTGTTAAACACCAAGGATGCAGGTTTCCCGTGAAAGGCTCATTTGGTCTTCTCTAATTGGGGAATCTGCTTCCACAAGTCCGCTGTGCTTCTCCAATTGGTTGGAGTTGAAAATGCTCACGTTGTCCAATGGATCCATGTGGACACCGATGTCCTCACGGCAGTTAAAGGGTTAAAAATGTCGACACAAATTGGTAGCATTTATGTCATTTATTACCCTCTTATTATTATAGTTTTTATTCCACAGCAAACACGTAACTTTTATTTACACCCCAACATGCCGTTCAGAACTATTATTACGTAATCATTTTCTGTTTGGGTTACAGAAAATGTTTGATCAGAGAAAAACATACAGCTAATTGCTTATGCTCTTGACAACAGAGACTAGATGTCCTCCCATAGGGAAAACTCAGGAATTATTCTCATATCTCAGGTTTAATGCCCAGGAGTCTCTCTTTTTTTTTTTTTTTACAATGTAATTAATTTCTTTACTTGTTTTTAATGGGGTCTCTCTCTCTTTGACAGCACAGCCAAATGACTGATATCAAGTAAAGCAAGAAACAGGCAAGGAAATCATAATGATACGCCACAACTGTAAACACAACCATCAAGGAGGCATACAGCAATGTCTTGGAGACCTTGTCGCAAGAAAATAAGTCTTTCCACCTCCGCTCAGTTTGGTGTACACTCTCCTGTGTATCGGCTCTCGCCTCGGCAGCTGTTTTTACGTCCTCGTCAGCCTCCGGAGGGCTGCAGTGCTGCTGTTCTTCGTCCAGAGCTTCGCTGATGGACGGCATGGACGTTGACGGCCCTTTGCCTCGGCTCGTGGAGGGCCTCTTGCGTGCCGTGAACCCCGCCTCTCTGATCTTGTCTGTGTGGACCTGCGGTGCCCTCAGGCAGCGCACGTACAACCGCAGCTCTTCGTCTGAGTCCGACTCTGCCGAGGCGCTGTCAGGTTCCTCCGCTGAATCGCACAAAGCGCCTTTGGAAGGAAGGTGCTTGGTGTCCGTGTTTGATTGGTCATCCTTCTCGCTGTGAACCTCCTCCTCATCATCGGATCGTAGGGTATCCCTCTGGATGGATGCATATCGCCTCTCATTTGGACAGTTCTTCACTGCTCTAGTCACTGGAGTAGACAGCTCATCTTCAACCTTTTGTGTAAAGTCTGTCCCTACTTTAAAAGACTCTGGTTCATCCTCATTGTTTTGCTTTGTCATGTCTGAGTCTGTATCTGTAACTACAAGCTCTTCTGCTTCTATAACTGGGATCATTATATCCTGCTTCATATCTGTTTCCATCTTTTCCTCTTCCTCTCTGAGCCTTGCTTTTTCCACACTCACCCATCGTCTCTCTGTCTCAATCTGTTGCTCGGCTACGTCTTGCCCTCCTATCTTGTCTACTTCGACACTTTCTGTCCCATCTGTCTTTCTGGTCTTAGCCTGCTGGAATTCCTTTCCTAGCCATGCCTGACTCTCTAACTCCACAGCAATCTCTGCCTTGACCTCCTCTACTTTCTCCTCGGTTTCACTGGTCTCTGTCGTTAAATGTAGCAGCTCCCTCTCTTCTTCATTTGACAAAACACAGTTTTCCTCCTCTTCAACCATCTTTTCCCAGTTTTTCTCCTCTACAATGTCTATTAAAAGTAAATCCTCGTCTTGTTTTAAGAAAGATGAGGCCATTTCACATTGCCCTGTCTCTTCCACAACATTTTGATGCTTATGTCTCCCAGTCATATTGGCGTGGCATTCATTGTTACTTCTAACGTCATTTATGATGGACTGAGTGACTTCATACGTTTCCTTGATCGCACCAGTGTTTGCATTGTTCCTTCAGCTTCTGTTTCTTTTGCATCTTTTTGAGTTTCCGAAGATGCAGCAAGTGATGTAAGATTCGTTCTCTCCGGTTCGCAAAGATAGACAAGACTATGCAGACAAACTTTGCTGTCAGTCAGGTTGGTATTCAATTCATCGAATATCTGTAGAAGTTTATCTTTCACCAGAGCAGTTTTCCTGCTTTCATTTTCCTTGCTGACCTCCGCGCTCTCACAAATCTTCTCTTGAACACCGTTGACCAGAAGGTCGACCCCTTCGTCTATGTGCTCTAGCATAATCCAAAAGTCTTTGAGATCCTCTTTCCTTTCGTCCTTTGAGAGTGTTTCCTCTACCTTTGCGGAACCAGGAGAAACATTTTGCTCTGTCGACTGACACTGTGCTGCTCCATAGGCCAAAATGTCCTCCTGTGCTTCTGTCTGGGAGTTCACACTCTCAAACGCCACATTGTCTTCCACAGGACTTTGCTGACCCAAAGATTGGTTAGATTTCTTTTCCATCTCAGTTGGATTCTCCACAATGTCCAAATGCTTTGGGATCTTATTCAAAGTCTTTTTTTCTTCAGAGGTTGGACCGACCAGTTTGACAGACAAGCTTTCATCGCTCGATCCCTGAGTGCTGGTCAGATCTTTGCCCATGTTACTTCTGGTGCTAACTGGAACAACGAACCCAGCCGTCCCTCTGGGTTCAGAGGGACGGCTGAAGTCTCCGGTATTGACAGGGTTTTCAGCTGACACCCTCTGAAATGCCTGGCAGTACAGTGGTGCAACCACTGTGCCGAACGTGCAACCGTCGCTCTGACTAATGAGGGTTTCGCTCCTCGCTGTTGCTGAGTTGCTAGTGCACGGTAAACTCACGTCTCCGTCCTGATATGTGGTGACAAACTTGCTGATATTTGGCTGTTCTTCTGGGGCGGGCTCACCGTCTGAATCCAGGGGGTTGTTTGAGACATCTGGAGCACTCTCGCCTCGCGCTAATGCAGCCAGGTCAGATTTCACTTGCTTGGTGGATGTCTGGTCATGTGCTTCTTCAAGGGCCTCAAAAACAAACTGAGGACATTCTGACTTAACTCGTCCCTCATTCAACGGCTGCAAACCGACAACATTGTCTCCTGGGGCTTCTTCGCGAGTTACTTGCTTTGTTTCTGTGGGGGTTTCGTCTTTGGCAGGGTCATTCGCTCCTCCATCTCTCTGGGTGTAGAAGTCCCTCAGTCTGGCCATCCGTGCTGCTTGTCTTTGCCTCCTTCTGCTGCTGTTCTGTTTGTTCTCCGTCTGTCCGTCAACAGGGATAGATTCGTTTTAGCGCCAGCTTACACATACTTAGAGTAACTTGAACATTTCTACATTTATCGCATTGTAACCATACATTTCGATATATTTCATATGGCATTTATTCGATAGACCACTACAAAGTAATGCGTGATTGTGAAGTTGAAAGGTTTTGCAGATAATCTGCTGTTTTCTGCTCCCTTTAAATAAAATCCATTGGAACCAGATTTCTTTAAAACATCGTTAAATTAGTTAACGCTATAAGACCTACGTTTCAGCGCTCCGCCTGGATATTTTTGCTCATTTTAATTGTATGCAGTTCTTTAAAGGTCCTGTGAGTGTATATAAATTTGCCCGTCTATCCGTAAAAACTGGAACTTTAAATATCTAGCGAGTTATTTTTTGCAATTTACCGTATATTAAAAGAATGCCCATCAGATTAATTTTATTCCCCGCTAGGATGGGGGTGAAATTACAGAAATAACCCGATACTGGCTGCAAAGCAAAACGTTATCACATCAATTCAAGTTTTAATTTGAACATGAAAAAGGTCTGCATTGTGTCTAAGCAGTCGGTTCACAGTAAAAATAAATCAAGACGAGTTGTCATTTATTGCTACATGTTGTAGTGAAATGCTTGAGCGAAGTGACACGTTATCAGCCGTGAGAAAATGAGAAACGGACGAAGTGCAAACAGGAGGTACAAAGTGTCCCCACGTGCATTATGTTACGCCGGTGGCACTCAAGATGGTGTCATGTGACATTCCCACAGAAAGAGCAATCGGGATCAGGTTAAGTTCTCTGTTCCTCATGTGCTCCCTTTCCTTCCTAAAAATACCTCAGAGGTTTAGGGATGTATTTGCTTTTAGACTGTGCAAAAGTCAATATATATATATATATATATATATATATATATGACGAAAATGTGACGCTGACCAGTAGTTTCTGTCCCTCTCGGGTTGAAGCTGTTGATTGTCCTTCAGAGGTTTTCCTGGTTTTCAAAGTTCCCACCTCCGGCCCCCAGACAGACTCATCTGGAGAACAGAGACATTTTGTTCAAACATTTGGTTCCAAACTGAGGAATTTGTTCTTATTTCACTCTCAGCAAAGTAAGAAAAATAAATAAATAAATAAATAAATCACCTGTTGACATATTTTCCTGAGATGAAGCTGGCTTTGATGAAATGTTTTCCACTGTGGAGACACTCTGACTGCGAATCAATCAAATTTAAACAAGGTCACACTCATCTTTCCTTCTGCTTCATGGTTGTTGTTTTTTTTTTGTATTGAAGATGTCACCAATCAACACAATGGGAGAACACGAGGAGACTTTATGTAATGTTACCATCATCTATTCATTTCATGGAGGGTATTATTTGTGTCAAACCTGGGGGACATGTTGAGCCGAAACCATTCCCAACCAAGGAATTCTGCATTGCGGAGATTGATGACTCTTTTTCAAGCCAATCACGCTAACACACCTTCACACTAAAATACTCACTAAAACAACACCAGTTTGGATTAAAATGGCTTGGTTACTCATCCTCAACTTCTAAAAGTGAGAAGAAAAAAAATGACCAAGAGTGTGCAGTTAGAGTGATTAAATAAGATTAATTACATTCAAAGTTGAACTTGTGCTGCTCTTAGTGCAAGGCTAACCAACGAACCCAGCAGATGCCTTACCTGGCGGTCTTCAGGCAGCTTTTCTTGTTTGCATTTTCCCTCTGTGGTTTCTCTGTCCCCCCTTTCGTGCCGCGCTGGCAGGAGAGCACGTAGTTTCTGCTGTTATTGTTAGCCCAGAATGTCCCCACGGGAGTTTCGTACCGCAGACAAAAGTCGACCCTGACTCCCTGATCCCCGAAAGGTGGCCCCAAGGTGAGCTTAAACGAGAAGCTGTCCGTCACTCCATCGCTGGAGCCGGGGACATACTCTGCCAGAAGGTCAAAGTGGGTGGCCCACCTGTCCAAAGAGGTTCTTATGTAGACAGACTTGTTGTAGGAGATGTTGAGAACCCGAACCACTCCTTTAAGGATCGTGGTCCCTGGAAGTAACCCAATTGTTTCCAGTTCTACTTTCTGACTCAGTACTTTGGCAAGCACCTCTTCGGAAGGCAGTGGAAGGGAGAAAGTTAAAGGCCAGAGGTGGTATTCCACTGAATCTTTGCCCTCGACAGCGATGCAGTCGCTTCCTGGCAGTTTGGGTACATCCCACGTGGCGAACTCCTTCACTTGCACCAGACTGAGGCCTTTGGCGTCGGCAAACGACACCCTCCGGGAGCTGCAGAAAGGCGGCTCGGGATCCGAGTCCTCGTCCGAGAACGAGCTCCTTCGGGATGGTATGGGAGAGGATTTCGGTCTGAAACCGACAACTAAATCGTCCTCATCTTCGTCTGGGTACAAGCCGGAGAGGCCTGGGACAGCGAGGTAGTTACAGGCCTCGGAAGGTCTCGGCCGCCCGGCAAACTCCATGAAGCTCCACAGTGAGTGTCAGCAAGAAACTGCAATGTTGCTCCTCTTGCCAGCTGACATTCGACATGCTCTGACTTAACAGACAGAGTCCAGTTACAGATGACATTGTTGCTAAGGCCAACTCTATTAATAGGCCAGAAGGGACATAAAATATGTACAGTAGTCCTAAGCTCAAACGTTGGAGCTGATGTCCGCTTCTTTCTTTCATCCTAATATAAACTACTTTTAGACATGTTTTTTTTGTAAAACATCACCAGTAACTAAAGTTTGAGGGTTTTTTTTCTTTCTTATGTAACCACTATAATTGCTCCCAGTGGAGTTAAACTATAGTGTATGGGAATTACCCCATCAGCTATTTGGGTGTTGTTGTTGCCCCAGTGTGTCACAAGAATTTTAGGGTTATGGAAACAATCATTTCAGATGGTTTTCTCCTTAAAATGTGTTTTTTTTCCCCTCCAGTATAACTCGCCAATTTAAATCCAGTCAATATTACTCTTAGCCTCTCCACTTTCACAGAGAGGACAGAGTCTCTGACGTCCATGTCAGCAGCTTGAAGGCGAAACTCTGACATGGAGAGGCAGAGATTCTCACAGTTCAATAAAGCTGTCAGTAAAACACACTGGTAGTTATGGTAACAAGGTATCACACAATGCTCCCCAGTCATTAAACAAGATACTGCAGTCTGCTTGCAAAAAGTGCAATTGCATCATGCGCAAGGTGCAGTGTAGTTTTAAAGGGGGATTGTATTTACTTAATTATCCATAACTTTTCACTGGTCCCATGTGAAAAATTATTTGCTCCCTAAACCTAATAAGTGGTTGTGCCGCGCTCGGTGTGTTTGAGCAAACAGTCAAGAAGTTGCTTTGCATCACTATGGAGGAATTCTGGACCACTCTTGTTTTCATTCAGCTCAAGCATCAGCAGCCCGATTCTGGTCTCGCAACGCCGCCTCAGTTTGGATTAAAGTCCAAACTTTCCCTACGTCAGGAAAACCCAGCGGCAAGTTCAGAATCATTGTCCAGCTTGAAAGATCCAAGTGTGCAAGAGCTGAAGGTCACACATTTGTGGGTGAGTTCATTCATTTTGATAATATTCACGTAGCATAAATTATTGTGAAGCAATGGATCATAATGTGTCATAGCATAACGTAAAGTAATGTAACATAAAGTAACATAATGTAAAGTATAGAATAAAGTAACTTAATGTAAAATAATAATAGAGTGTAATATAACGTGTGTAGTAAAGTAACTTAAAATAACATAGTGCAAACTAAAGCATTATAAAATAACATCAAGTAGTTTAAGGTTAAGTAAAGTAGTGTAAAGTATTCCATAAAAGGTAAAGTAAAATATAATAAAGTAGAGGTAACTTTCCTGAGGTTCCTCTTTTATTTAAAAGTTGAGCTCTGTGAAGGACAAAAAAGACAAAATGAATAATTAAATCCCTCTGTTTATATTTGCCGGTGCCACTGCAGACAGACCCCAAGTTATTAAAGTTATAAATATATACCATCCTCCATTTATCCACAATCTAAAACTAAAACTATGGAAGTATGTTTGGTGCAAAACTATTTGTGCCTTGTAAATGTGAACTTGATCCCTTGTTTAGTCTTCATAGATGTACCTGATGTGCCGTTTCAAACGAGAGCAGTCACCGTTGTAAACAGGCCTTTGATAACACTTTGACAGCTGCGTTTTTATGGAGCTCTTGTTTTGTTTTCTCTTTATTTCTTTCTTTGCATAGTTTCCAGAAAATGCAGCTGAACAAAGTTACAAACAGCCGTACTATTCCACACTAAAAGGCTGATGATTCCCAGAAAAATCAGGAGGGGGGCGCGGGGGGGACGTTATTACTTGCAAACAAGTTTTATTAGTGCAGATCAAGCAGCTGCAATGAGTAAAAATTGCAACACGTAAACAGGTTGTTTCAGATCAATTCCCTCTCTGTTTGGATCGGCCTGGATCGAATGTCGGGCCAAGGAGCCAGAATCGAGAGAAAAACTGAGACCTTTTTCTCATCTGGTTCTCCGTCTCCTATCCTTGCTGCTGTGGTGCTCAGTGATGCAGTGACTCCTCCCCACCTCAGGTAGACTCCCAACTCCAGCAGATGTCTCCTTCCCTCAGTCCAAACCTGCCTCTCTTGGAGTCACCATCTCTGTCTGGCTCCCACAGTAACGGTACGTAGCTTTCGTTTAATATTTAGTGCTTGACAAAAAGTTTAAACTGAACGCTGAAGTTTTTGTTCAGCGTTTAGTTGGAACGGTGGAATTTAAATGAGTATTTTGTTACTGGAAATGGCAAGCAGTTTGCCTCAGCTCTTATGCACGAGGAAGAAAGAGAAGCAGAAACATCTGTAGGAGTTTATCACCTTCATGCCTGAAAGACGTGAATGGATTCCTTACACTGTGTGGAATTATTGGTAAAATTATCAAATTTATGCTATTTATCAAATGCAATATAAATGGTTATTTGGGTCAAATATGTCTAAATGTAGAAGATCTCTCTCTCTGTGTATATATATATATATATTATATATTTTTTTTTTCTAATCCACTCTCTTTTAGGGCTATAAATTGCGCTTTAGGCTTTAAATAAAGTCTGAGGCTTAAAGAGCCAGAGGCGATTTCTTCTTCAACACCTTCTTGAAAAGTGACACTGCAGGTTCCTAAAATAAACATCTCGTCTTGTTCTCGGAACAAAGAAGAAGTGATTCCACCGGGACCCTGAATCTTACAGCTTATTATTTACTGTTTATTCTTTGATTTTTTAAAGTTATTTATTTTTGTAAGGACTTGTGCTGAGATGCCCGAGTCTCCTCTGAGTCCCTCGGCAGCCCGTCAAACTCCAGTCAGCAGCCTGCTCAGCCACACGGACGCCGGAGCGGGGGAGAAAGCGGTTAATGGGGACTCCTGCAGCGGCGTGAGGGCGCAAAGCTGCCAGAGCCTCCTCCACAAACAGGTATCCTCACAGAGTCTGTCTCCAGTCAAATCCTCCTCTTTGTAAGTCGGAAACGGCAACGTGAAGAGACGTGATGCAGTCTGGAGTTCTGCAAAGTTAGAACGAGAGCAGCTTTGCAGATCGATCCGAAATATCGATAAATCGATACCAAGAGTAAATATCAGCATTCTGTACTTTTGCCTCAGATTCCCTCTTGAGGTATTATTTTATTTTTGTAGAGTAGCTTCTCAACTTTGCTTTAATTTTTTTGTTTTTTTTATTTGCTCTCAAATTATGTATTTTTTTTTTTACACGTTGTTTAATTAGGAAAAAATGCACAAAAATTTGTTTAGTTTTTCTATTGTTTCCATTTTTAATGCTAACATATCTTTCAAGTATATTGTAGATACCTGTACATTTTGTATAAATTCTGTTAAAAAAAAAATCTCAAATCAAAAACCATAAAAACACCTACAGGTCAGAAGTTTGGTCATTTATTCAAAACGTAAATAATAAAAAATATCGGTATCGGCAATACTTGGAATCAAATCGATACCAAAATTTGAAATATCCCACATCTCTAGTGTAAAAGCCCAAAAATCAAACTGATGTGAGCTTAATCCAAGTAAGAAAGCAGCAAAACAATTTTACCTGCTTACCAGAAATACATGTTAGTTCTCACAAATAAATAAATATCATGATAACAAAATAGAAACCAAAAAGAAAAAAGAGAAAAACACACAGAAGAAACCCAAAAATTAAGAAAATTATAATAGAAATGAAGTGAAAAGAAACACTAAGAAGAAAAATAAAAAGGACATTTGATTTTATAAAAGCAAAATGCATATAAAGTTCAAAAGTGTTTGGGACTGACAGCACGTGTAACGTTTACAGCGTCACTTTCAGGAGGAAGAAACAGATGTGCAGGATGCGAGTAAAAAACAAATCTGCTTTCATAATCTTGAAATCGTCTTTTTTAACTCTCTTCTGACGAAGCACCAAGTAGATCCACAGAGTTCGATCCACTCGTGTAAATGTAGTCGGCTTTGGTTTATCGTGTCATTTTGTTTCCTGTTGCAAAATCGAAATAACTGGGACGGCAAAGAAGCTCCGAAAATAAATGGAGCTTCTTTAAACTGCATCTTCGTTTCTGAACAATTGAGAGCAAACTGACGTTTTCAGCTCTTGGTGAGACAATCCGACGCTCGATTGTCTTAATCTATTTAAACGTCTGATCTAAAAAAGCTGAACTGTTTAGCTTTGTAGATAAGAATGCAAATCGATCCAACATATCGATAACTTCGAATGTTGGAAGTTATTTTGCTGAAATTGTCCAGAACGTTACGTTGCTTTTGTTTCTGGTTTCAGCCACATGGGAGCTGATCAGTCAGTCATTTGTCGCTCAATCCCCAAGTTTACAGGTCAGTTATTATTCCGGAGGCGTTTTGCGTTTATTAATAGCCATACACTCCTATTAGGAGCCACAACCAGCATGAAATTATGGCGCTAATTAGGTCGGCCCGTCTCCCGTCTCATTCGGGGTCAGCGGCATGATGATGTTTCACAAAGCCGTTCGCAATCCTGATGTGTAATTGGAAAGATTCCCGCTTGATTACATCCATTATTGAAACTCCTGACTTCTCTCTGCAGATCGTTGTGTGTGTGTGTGTGTGTGCGTGCGTGCGTGTTTTTAAATCCCGTCTTTCTTCCATCTTCGAGGTGTTCCTGGCCATGATGGCTCCTCAGCAGCTGCAGCAGCTGCTGCCGCCCGGCCAGCTGCAGCAGCTGCAGGCTCTGATCCGCCACAAGCAGCAAGCCCTCCTGCTCCAGCAGGTACGTCGGCGCACGGCTTCATCACGCCGCTTCCACGCCGAGCGTAGAGATCACAAGGAAGCGTCCGTTTTGTGGTAATGTTTGTAATTCGGAAACGGATTGCAAATATTGCAGCAGAGCGAGTTGGGAGTCATTCCATGGAGGCGTTTTTAAAAGTGCAAGTTTTCCATGCAGATGAAATGAATTATGCATGTTAATTAGAATGTTGATATGTTATCACAAAACTACTTCATATGATTATTGTGGGGGGTTTTTAAAAAAAAAAAATCTTTCTGATATATCCAGATAAATATGTCATGCTGTACTACGTACAAAAACATTTTGTGTTGGCGACGCAAATTAGTTAATAATTGGCCTAAACATGCTGATAAATGGTAAGATAAAAATAAATAAATGAGTTAAGAAACAGATTTTTTTTTTTTTTTTCAAACAGAAAAGCAGTACTAAACAAATGATTTTGTTCTTGGTCAAAATCAAAAATCTTTTTTTCTAATGCTTATTTAGACCCAGTGAGCGCGATTTCCTTTAGTTTTTCTGAAAACGATACATATGTAAAAAAAAAAACCCATCCCATCCAGAAACGTCGCCTGAGTTTCAGAAATACCGGGACAAAATTACACACTGAAAGCACGTTGAAGAATTAAAGCTGACGTCAAGGAGCAAAAGGCGAAGCGGAGACGTCGCTGTCAGCGGAAATCGATTTTAGGCTCTGAACCTTTTAGCGCGCGCTCGTAAAAAATCGCCTTGTCATTCTGTCAAGTCTCTGGTCTATCGGCAGGCGGTGGGTTTCTACGTCTGAATAGCAGAAATAATGAATCATTTGTTCCTGTTTTAGCAACACCTGAAGGAATTTTACCAGCAGCAGCTTCAGCAGCGGACCAGCAAGAAAGTCAAAGAGGTAAAAGCCACTTAATCATAAAACCGTTACGCAAACAACACCTATATGAACTGAACCCATTGAACGCCTCATGGTTATTCCACCTTGTATCGTTTTCTGAACTCTTCCTGAGTTAAAACAACAGTCTTGCTGTTTCTAAATGAACATGAGCTTCTTTTCTTTGCATCATTTGCACCCTAACCCTTATTTTCTGCAAATAAATACAAAATGTTTGCTTGGAATTTCAGAGACATGTTATCAGTAGTTCGTAGGGTAAAAGAAAAATGTTTGTTTTACTCAAACATTTACCTAAAAGAAGTAAAATCAGAGAAACCGATCTCGCCGTTTGTTTTTGTTTGTTTTTTTTTTAGTGCTGTTTATAGCGGTAAAGTAAAGCCTTCTGGGAAATCTTCTATTTTGACAATCCTGTTAATATTAATGTTTCTGAGTGGCAGGGAATCCGTAGAGAGAGCTAAAAGATGAGGGTGATGGACAGGAGGCGTTCCGACCTCAAAGACGTGGCGCTCAGCGCCAAAGATAAACTGTCAGTGATTTAAGTTTTTATCATCTTTCAAAGATAAAACAGAAACGAAAAGAGATCAGTTCAGAGTTTTTTTTTTTGTGTCCTTGGTTTTTTTTTTTTTTTTACATCCTTTACGTTGTTCAAGAGATGCTTGTCTTTTCCTATCAGGAACAAGATTTAAATCTGAATCAGCCAGGTGTATGAACAATGACAGTAGAAAAAAAACAGTGAGATTAAACAAAGTCGTGACTTCTACACTTGAAACATGTTTTTAAACATTTTATTTGCACAGCTCATTTCAGCAACAAGGCTTTTCAAAGTGCTTTACATCATAAAAATACACGGTCATTATTATTACTATTAATTTATGTACTAAATTTGCTAATTGTATTTTTTATTTTTGTCTGTCATTTTAGTAAAGTATCTTCATAATTATAATTATTGGGTTATTTGGGGTCATGCTTCGGCAAATCAATACGCAGACATTAAACATTAAAGTAATAAATCTTTCTATTATTACTCTAATGTTTAGTAACATTTACACTAAGTGCAGAAATCATGTATTAAGACTTTAATGCATCATGTTGGAAGCGTTTACATATATATATATTGATTTCAACACTCATTTATTTTATAGTGAAACAGCTGCAGACGATGTGATTGGTTAGCAGGTCGACCAATCAGAAGCCAGCCTGTGACCTTTTAATGTTTTTATGATGAATTTACATTTGAATGATTAAGTTCAAAATGTAATCAATTAGTTTTGCAGCTGATATATTAAGTTACTGAAATCGTCATGTATTTTTATTGATTTCATTTTAATTCACATCTTTTATTTTATGATATTATTTATGTATTTACTGATTTGTGGCACTTTTTGTTTATTTTTTTTTTTTTTTTAATCTTTGTAACTAAACATCCAGCAGTCCTGAATGCTCTGATCTCTCGTTCTGAGGCGTTTAAGTGAACTTTCCTCCCTGATGTGAAATCTTCTCGCTCAGCAGCTGATGTTCCAGCAGAAACTGGCCGCCTCTCCTCCCGGCCTCTCCTCGGGCTCAGGTCAGGAACACGCTGGTTCCTCTCTCTCGTTCTCCTCCCTTTTACTGATCAGGACGAAAACCATCTGTGCCAACTTAACAGGCTGCTCCGGACCCGCCGAGACGCAGGAGTTGTGGAAGGAACTCAGATCGGCCTTTTCGGACGACCGGACGGCGATGAGCGGGATCCGGGAAGCATCCGCTCGAGTCGAGCCGACCGGGGACCGGCCGTCTGAGTCTCCCCCCGGAGCGGAGCGGTGAGGTCCTTTTTGCAAACGTCAAAAGATGCGTCGTCTGCAGACGTCCTCTCTGTCTGAGGGCGACGTTTGCTTTTGAGGATTCGATTCCCAGTGGGCTGCTTTGTTTTGTCTTGCTTTTTATTCCTCCACCTGCGGTGGTGCAGCAAAGAAAATGGAAAAAAAAAAAAAAAACAAGAAAAAGAAAGTCGACATGACTGGAGAACACGTCCCCGACTCAGAAGTGAAATAGCTTTCCGTTTATTTGTCGGTCTTACCCGCCACCTCTTCCTGTCACTTCATGTCACCCAAAAAAATAGAAAACTAGAGTCTCCTGTCAGGAGTTTCTGCTTTGAATATTTTTTTATTTTTCCAGCAGCGGTGCAGACGGGGACCAGGCCGTGGCGCGCGCCCTCTTCGGTCCCGGAGTGTGTAACTGGCCCGGCTGTGAGTCCGTCTGCGAAAACATCGCCCAGTTTGTCCAGTGAGTTTTTTTGTTTTGTTTTGTTTTGTTTTTTCCCCTGCAGCTCCAAACGTCTGAGATCTTCACCTTTCGTAGCAAAACTTGGCACTTTCTGAAGAAGAAAAAAAAATCTACTGTAATGCTAAATGTATGAAACAGATTCATAAGAGATAAGCTTTATTAAAATTAAGTCAACTATTTTTTTTTCCCCAAAGTCAAGCTAACAAAAAACACATTTTTAAAATAAAAGTTCTTCAACTCCACAGTTTTCTGTAGCCCATGCTGCCTGTGTGATCTTTAAATAAAATGTAAAATAGTCAAATCAAAGCCTTATGTTATGGATGAAACTTGCAATAATTAATCACAATCATCATTTTAAATTAAGAACACAATATGATAACACACTATATAGTCCTTTAGTCAAACTGTCAACGGATGTTGGAATTTATCCCATTTATCCCATTTTTGACGTAACGCCACGTTGTCATCTGCACAGAAGAGTGTTCGGCTGCCTGCTTCTCAGAAAAGTTACTGAACGTTTCTCTCTGTGTCGTCGTTTTTTCAGACACATGAGCAGCGAACACACTCTGGACGACAGGAGCACGGCTCAGTGTCGAGTCCAGATGCAGGTGGTCCAGCAGCTGGAGCTGCAGGTGAGCCAGAGTCGCGTCAGAGTCGACGCGACCGAATCCTACGAAAAAGACAAATCCGTATTCTTCAGCTTTAGCCAGCTCTATAAGCATTGTAAAAAAAAAAGAAGAAAAAAGAAAGGAAACTGCTCAGCGCTTAAACGTAGCCATTATGATCCTGTTTTTGTTTCTTTACGTCCACTTTTTGCCTCATTTAGGTCTGTTTCGTTTTTCCATAACAAACAACTTTAAGTATCATAAGAATTTGAACTGTTCCGGTAAGAAACGCACAAAAACAACCGTAATCTGATTCATTGTCTTGTTGTTTTACTTAGCTCTGGATCCGCGTCGGTCAGCCAACGCCGACTTCCAGCAGATGTTGAGACGCAGCGGGAAATTGTTTTGTTTTGGAAAATGTGTTCCGGATGAAAGGCTTCCATTCTAATTAGCCGGATTCCGTGTTTGTTTGTTTTGTTTGGTTTGGTTTTACGCCGTGACGCCGCCTCGTCTCGTGGATCAGCTCTGCAAAGAGCAGGAGCGTCTGCATGTGATGATGGCTCACCTGCGCCTGCCCTCCCCGCGCGCCCAGTCGGCCGAGTCCGAGGCGGCCGCTGACCGCCGCGGCCCCCAGGTACGCCGCAAAACACGTGAGCCGCAATTTAGTGGCGTCTGAACCTTTTATTTGTTTTGTCCAACCTGCAAGAGTTTGACAAAACTCTTTGGGTTTTTTTTTTTTTTTCTTTTTTCAGTTTCAGAAACTGAAAGAAGGAAGAGACATGAGCGAGAGTTATTTCCCAGAATGCTTAGCGGCATGTTTTTGTATCCCGAGATGGAAATGACTTGCGTTGATCTTGTGATTTATTAAGGCAAATGTTTGTTTTAATGTCCTGCTCGCACTAAATGTTTCTGAGCAGAAGTCATTGTCAGATCAGAAACTTTTGCTCCTGCGATTTGAAAGAAGAATTTCATTTATTGTAAAATAAAATAAGTAGTTATTTAGATATTGTTAAGTACAAATAATAGAGAAATGTGACTCTTTAACTAGAGAAAGGCAGTTTGTTTGTTTTTTTCTCGCAGGTTGTAAAATATTTGGTTTAAATTCCAGCATCAAGTTAAAACTCACAATTCAAGATTAATCAACTTAAAAAAACAAACAAAGTTTTACACAACTTGTCTCTCGTTGTCAAGTCAACTTCGTGAACTTTAATTTCTGATTCAAAGCCAAAATGATTCATTTTGTTGATTTTAATTGCATTTTCAAGGCAGCAGTGGTCTGCAGAGGTTGAAGCGGTAGAATCGTTTTAGGAAAACCAGGGACGTGTTGTACATGAGGAGATAAAACGTCATATTCTCCTGCAGATGTGCAACGTGTCAGGCTGTAATTGAGGCATGTTGGTAGTTTTAGAAAAAGTTACAGTAAGTCTCCCCTTATCGAGAGCTTCTAGATAGTTATAAACACTTTACAAATCATTAATAACTGTTTATTATGCGGTAAGTAAGCGTGAGAAGGAAATTATAAGCAAAAAAATGTGACGTTTACAAATGTTTATTGTGCGTACAAGATTGTTTGAAATGTTTACTTTAATAGGTTGGTTTAAAATATATACAGGAACAGATTTGGATCATTATTTGGCAAGAAACTGGTAGATCTTGTCTCCTTCTCACCCTTACTTAATGCATAATAAACAGTTATTAATGATCTATAAAGGGTTTAGAAATTAATTAATAACATATGTTATCTGTAAGTGGAGTGTTATTGTAAAGTGGTACTTAGATGGAAATCCTAATATATTTAGTCTTGTGCGCGTTCTTCCTGTTTTTCTCTCCTCTCTGTGTTTTGTAGTTTTGTCTCCCGGCCGTCGGCTCCAGATGGGCCGACGGTCTGCTTCCAGACGGCGGACATGCTCCGATAACGCGGAAACTAATCATTTGTTAATCTCGCAAACACTGAACCCTAATCACAACACTCACCAAACAATTTCACCCTGTAATTAACAATGATTGGCTTCATTCTCATCGCGGGCATGAGGCGAAGCGGGTCGGAGGAGCCGAGTCCAATCGCTCCGTCACGCCCGCTTAGGAAATGTCTCACTCCTTTTTTTTCTCTTTGGTTTTGTTTTTCCTGTCCGTCTTTTTCTTTTCAGCTCCGTCCAGCGTCGCTGGCCAGCAAAGCGTCTCTCTCTCTCAGACTCCAGAGACCTCTGAGCGCCGCCGGCTCGCCGCCGCAGGGCCGCGGGGAAGACGAGGAGCTCCCGCTCAGACGCTCCGTGGCGGCGGCGGGACACCGGCGTCACCCTCTGGTGTTCTCTCTGTCTTCAGGTAAAACGGTTGGCGCGGTTTTCACCCGACGCGTCAGGAAAGTAGCTGATTTCAAATCTTCCATTTGCTTTTTTTTTTATCCCTCCATCCCCTCACATACACACACACTCACGCACCCCCCCCCACACACACACACACACTCACGCACACACACTCACGCACACACACTGTGTTTTGTTCTTCTGCAGAAAATGAATTTGAACTGTACCAGAACGCTGACATCAGACCACCATTTACCTACGCGGCCCTGATCCGACAGGTATGAGCAGAGAGACTATTTGACTTTATTATTTTAAGTCTCGTTTATTTGAACAGCATTCTTCAGAAGCGACGCGTTTAAAGGCATTGCTTTACACCACAAAAACATCACACGGTGCCAATAAAACGTTACATTTTGTCAAACGCCATCATCAAGCACATCAAATATGTTGCTCATTTACTGTTGATCAAAGGCAGATCCACACTGGTGGGTTTGTAGCCGTGGTTTATAGGAACTCATTGTTTCAACTGTTTTGCAGTTTTCTGGAAGTTTGTTCCAGATTTGCGGTGCGTCGAAGCTGAATGCTGCTTCTCCGTGTTTGGTTCTGGTTCTGGGGATGCAGAGCAGGACCAGAACCAGAACCAGTGTAGGGTATGTAGAACTGGGTGATGTGCTCTGCGTTCCTGGTTTTAGCCAGTAATCGATAAGATAAACTCATGAATGAGTCTTTTAATCCCACCTTCTCTCCAGGTGACAGAAGGCCGACTTTGAAACCGTGTTTATGTGATACTGAAGGTTCAGGCCTGATTTAGAGCCTGATCGCTGGTTTCCAGGACGAAGCATTGAACCAAGTACTGATATGAGACTCAAACCAAACTTTTTCTGAGGTTTTCTACCACAATGCGCGGCAAAACAATCTCGCCTGACCGTTGCCTTCTTGCACATTTTCGCGCGGTTCTCATCTCCTTTCAGGGATTTCTCCCATCTCCTTGGATTCTCTCCAATAGAATTTCAATCAGGAAACAGAAGAAGAAGTTGTGAGCAATGACGTTGATTTCCTCCGTAGTTTTAGTATCGAGTCAGCATTTAGTTTTATCAATGGGAGCGGAGGAAGTGAACGACGCCGTTCAGCCATTTTGTTTGGCTCGGCTCTTTTCTCTTTGCAGTGGAGAATGGTTGCTTCCTGGTAGCTTCATGTCGTCAAACTGGCGCGTCACATGCGTTACAGCCGAACGACTGGGTAAATTTAGAACAACAGAGTCCACGACTCTAGGAAGCAATTGTTTCCCATCAGCCGAGGGTCTAGGTTCTCCGTACGAAGCGAAACCAGACTAGCAGAGAACTGACACTGCATGAGCTCCTGAAAACGCACACCTGGCGCTGAAGAGTGAGAAAAGCTGTCAACGGCCGCAAAACTCAGGAAACTGGAGCAGAACTTCCCCTCGGAGCTGGACAAGAACCGAAAACCATCAACCAGAACTGCAATTGAAGGGTTTGGATCAACATTTTCCGTCTGTTAAAAATGTCCTTGTCAAAGTATGACTCAGCTCGAGACATTTTGAAGAGATTGTCGAACTGCTTTTGTCAAAACAGAAGGAGGCATAATCCGAAACATACGTCACTCCAACCGAAGCAAGCGGCGGTTCTACCACATCGTAACTCAGGAGGCCTGAATACAGACAGACGCGCCGCTTTTCAGACGTACTTTTGTGCAAAAACGTGAAATCGGACATTGTCTTTCTTCCACTTTACAATAACGCACCGTTTTGTTTTGATCTACAACTTAAAGAAGATGCATTTAAAGTGGCGTGAAACCATTTGCGGGGCAGCATCGTGCTGATTCGCTGATGCGAAATGCGTGTGAAAACAAATGTAGAGTGGAAAACAAAAAAGGTATCATGAGATTTTATGATGCACTTCCTTTTATTTTCACTTTATGACACACTAAACGCGTACTCCTGCTCTCCGCTCCCATCTGCAGGCTATCACAGAAGCCTCAGACATGCAGCTAACGCTCAACGAGATCTACAACTGGTTCACCAGGACGTTCGCGTATTTCAGGCGGAACGCCGCCACCTGGAAGGTGAGCAGAATATCTGGCCGCGCGGCTTTGCGGCGTGTGCGTCTCGGCCGACCCGCTTCAGCACAACCGTCTCCCGTCCCTCTGAACCAGAACGCGGTGCGCCACAACCTGAGCCTGCACAAGTGCTTCGTGCGCGTGGAGAACGTGAAAGGCGCCGTGTGGACGGTGGATGAGGAGGAGTACCAGAGGAGGAGGTCCCAGAAGATCACAGGGTGCAGTAACTCCCAACTACCGATCACATGGACCAGAGCATGAGGTCCAATAAGATGATGATTGATTATTACTGTTCTTTCATAGCCAGGAAACACAGTAATTCTGTCCTGAATTACAGAAACCATGAAAGAACAGCAATTGTATTCTTTCATAACAGCCGAATTACTTTCGCCATAATAATTCTATAGTGAAGGTGATATGTAGTGAAATATCACTGTCCCAGCAATATTTGCTAAATGTCACTTTATTGGCTGAATATTTTCTAAATATTGCTCAGTGAAAGCAAAATGGAATCAAGTATCACGAAACCGATATTTAGTGAAATATCGCCTTTCACCAAATATCGCTTGGTGAAAAGCGATATTTCAGTATCGCTTTGTGAGTGATATTTAACTAGTACATACATGGTTATTATTATATTTAGCAAAATAAGGAGTGCTCAATCTGCACCTTTGAGTCTTACTTTGATTGTTCTGATAGAAAGCCAAACAATGTCAGCTTAAAATGGACAAGTTCATCAAATACATGCAGGCAGTAAATTGAGAATTGATGCACTGCCATCTAGTGGTCATAGTTATGTCTCAGTTGGGCATAAGAAGCTGCAGTCAATAAATACATTTAAATGTGCTTAAAGTGAAAATCTCAACTTGAATTAGAATCTCTTCAAAACAACTTTAACTGATTCATTTTGTAATTGTGAAAAAGTTGAAGTTGGTGCTGCAGCCATTATCAAATCTCTCCATCAGCTGTAGATAAGAAGGAACAATAGTTACTGCAAATTTAAAAGGCTTTCTAGGGTCCAGAAACTAACCACTGTAATAAAAATATCTATATATATTTTTTATTTTTCACCTGTGTGCAGTAATTACCGTACAATAAATAACATCCGCCTCCCTCCTGTTAGGAGTCCATCGCTGATAAAAACTGTCTGCTCCAGTCTGTCTCTGGGCTCCGCCCTGCACTCCACCTTCCAGGTGAGACGCCGACGTTTCTGGGAAACCTTTTTAAATTCGCGGCTCTCTGAAGACGGGGAGCTCGAACTTCTCAGTTTGGATTTTCAAATATTCTCTAGGCTGCGCTGGCAGAGGCCTCGCTGCCGGGCCTCAAGAGGGAGCGTTCGAGCCGAACCCTTCGAGGCGTCGCCAAAGCGGCCGACGGCGGCAGCCGGAAACGAAACCTGTCTCCTCCAGTCCAGCAGTGAGTAACACGAAGCTTAATGTGAACCGAAAACTGACCCAAAATAACTGACACGGTTTTCCTTGTTTCTCTCTCTCAGGCAACTCTGCTTGGAGAAAGTGAACGGTGACGACGAGGGTCAGCTGCCGACGCTCAATCCAGCCAGCCTGCAGCCTCTGATCCACGGAAACGGCGAGGAGCTTTTGTTTGACCTCGAGTGACCTTCGACCTTTAGGATTCAGTACCGCCAGTTCAAGCAGCTCTCATTTAGCATCCTGAGATGTTGGAGGTGGTACTATGGCAACTTTACTGAGGTTATTTATTGAGGTGTCTGATATGAAGAGGGTTTGAAACGAAATGCAGACACTTTGCTAAAGTGTCCGTGACCTTTGATCTTCCCCACTGTTTGCAGCCACAATGGGATTTCTTGCAAAATACAAAATTACAAACGATTAATCTAATTTAATCGTGATTAATCAATCATTGGAATAATCGTCAACTAACTTAGTAATTGATTAATCGTTAACTGGAGTGTACAGACTCACAAAAAGGGTAATTTACCAAAAGAACAACATTTTCAGAGCAGTAATTAGTGCTTAAATGCAAAATATATACATTTTGCATTTAAGATGAAGAGAAAAAAAGTCTTTGTCTTCAAGTTACAGTTTTAGTTTCACCTCCTTCTAATTCTGTTACAAAAAAAAAAAAATTAATTATGTATTATTTGAATTTTGTAATGTAACTCTTAATATTGGATAATAAAAAAAAAGGCTTTCATAGTTGAGGAAAAATCTGCTCAGCATGACGATTCATTTCAACCGATTCATCGATTAATCGTCAGAATAATTGATAGAAAAATTGATTCCTAAAATAGGATTCCTGCGGGTGTGAAGTGTCGTCTTTAGATTCTCCTGCTATATGTATCGACTTTAAGACAAAACCTTCTTTCACCCGTCAGATTCTCTTCACTTGCACAGCTCTACCGAAAGTCCCAACAAAACGTTAAACTTTGTGTTTGTACGTTGATAAAATACGAAGTTCAGAGGTCGTAGATACTTTAGCAAGGCTGTGTCACAGTACTGGATCACAGAAATGTTCTCTTTTGGAAGCTGTTTTATATGTAATTGTACGGATGATGCAATAATTTAATCTTTGTGTGTCAAAACCTGCATTCCTCATCCAGTTCCCAGATGTGTGGAAAAAGCAAACCTGTGTAGCTCCTGAGATAAATCACAGTCGAGACAAAAATGCGACAATTGTACGTTTAATGACTGAAAACGATGTTGAATTTCAAATTAAATTAGGGGGGGTTTTTTTCTCTGTTTTTCTCGTTGTTGTCACCCTGGGTTTTAAAGCAACTTAGTTAGACTTTTTAAATGTAACTCTTCATTTTCAGGCCAAGTGATTTTTTTTTTTTTTCCCCTCTTCTTTGTAAAGGCTTACTGGCACAGATGCATCAACAACAGATGATGTCTGAAAGGAAAAACAAAACATCTGTGTCAAAACGGCGTTAGTGAATTCTCTCCTAGGCACAGACGAGTAAAACTCTCACCTGTGTGTTAAGAAGTTGCGAGTTAAATTCGGATTTATTGGGTTGTTTGTCGTCCGTGTTCGTGTGTAATTAAGAAGCGAGTCGGTAACGTGTAACAGCTGGAAACGATTTTCCCCGGTCTTTCACCAGGCAACAAAAACGTGACCTTTGTGCACCGAGGTCGCGCTCCCTGTGGCGGGTTCTGTCGGGCTGGATCTGTAAATATAGACGTCGTCTTCCTTGATTATTTATTTTCGGCAGGTTTATTTTCACCACGGCAACTTGTCCACTGTATAAAGACGAGGTCAAGTCCGAGCACGTTGTAACGGAGGTTTCTGTCCGCAGGTCAGATGTGTGTCACTGAATAAAATGTGTCCACTTGTTGTACATTTTAATACGTTGCACGGTGTTTTATTATTATTATCATTATTATCATTGCCTTTAGTGCACTTCTGGTGTCCCACAATAGTATTCACACCCCCTAAATATTTGCCCCAGTATAACAATTTGGTTCAAATGGTTTCCCCTCATGTCCTGTTCATGTTGGGGTTCCACAGGGCTCTGCTTTGGGGACCATTGTTGTTTCTGCTCTCCTTCCTCCGATTTTGTCGTCTTTTTAAGGATTTTTCCCATCATTTTTCCGGTGATGACATCCTGTTGTTAATCTCTCATCTTCCAAATGAAGTTTTGAAAATCCGCATTTTACTGAAATGTCTGGATTCGACCCGAAGTTGGTTGACTGAAGGTTTTCTTCGGCTGAATGAAGGAAAAAAAAAGAGAAAAAAAGGAGTAATTATCGTTTCACCAGGAACAAAAAAAACTGCAAAGATAAAGCAGACCTTTGGGCGTCTTGGTTATTTGGTCAAATCTTTGTTTAGGCACCTTGAATAAAACCTTCGACTCGGGTTTTATTCTGGAAAATCCTGTCAAATCTTTGGTTCCTTCCTGTTGTCCGAATGTCTCCCGTCCAGAATTGAAATGATTTTTCTCAAGTCACCAAGATAGAGTCCATCTATGTGTAGCTGGATCTCACAATAACACTAGTTATAACACTAGTGAACAGCAGATATGTAGTTATAAATATCCAGTAAATATTGATGGTAAAAAAAAAAAAAGTTCTTTTCAACTCCTGAACATTCAACTCATATATTTTTCTTTGATAAATTGCTCCAAAACCAAACAAATGTCCTGACCTTTCGTGCTTTGTATTTGTACTAAATCGCTTCAGAAAACCTTTTAAAATCTGATCCTACGTGGAAAAAAAAATAAATAAAAAATGCTGTCTTATAAATAACAGCTTGGCGTAAAGTTAACCAATGAGCAGATTTACTCAGATCACTCTGTTTGTCTCTCAAGATGCTTCAATTAGCTCCGATTTGGGCTGACGCCTCCGCAAAGCAGATAAATAAAAAACAGAAATGATGAACAGACAGTCCAAAGTGCGTCACGCCGTCTCTCTGAGACGGGGGGTGAAGCCGCGTCTGTTCGCCGCGGAATAAAAGACTTCCTGTCTCGACTGATGTCAGTAATTGTCTTTGCCGATAACATGTTTGCTTTTGGTTTGCTGTTTGCCTCTCAGGGCTGCCTTTGATTCGCCTCGCCGCCTGACATCCTGCGCTGACTGAGCGTTAGCATCGCGCTCGACAACTTCGGCGGCTTCGTTCGTGTGCCGCTTTGATGTGCTAAGCAACCAACACGTTGTCAAGCGCCGCACTTTTGACAGCATGTTTTGTTTTTTTTTGTTTTTTTTGTTCCCCCAATCCAAAAAAGGCCGGCCGGTTGTTCATTCGCTCATCGACATGTAGAACGATAACAGTGCCGTCCTTCACGGGACCAGTCGGATCGACAAGGACTCATAAAATGGTGGACTGCGGGCCCATAATGGTTCAGTAATTTGGGGAAGAAGTGGACCGTGCTGAACACTCTGTCTCCACTGTGGAAATTGGTGGGTGACTCATCCCTGTGGATGAGGAACAGGGGAGCGAGCGGGTCAGGAGTGGAAGAAAGTCCCGGAAGAAAACCTGTTGGAGGCGGTTGAGCGAAACTCCGCAGAGATTTTACGTTGGCTCGCCTCATAAAATCACCTGAGCGAAGAAGCTCCCAGCCCCGACTTCTTCAAATCAGACAACATTGGTGTCAAACGTTTGCGCGGCAAAGATTTTCGTTCGTGCTGCTTTGGCTTTGAGGATACCAATGAAAGGTTAAAGGTCAACCAGGCCCCCCACTTTCGTGAAATCAGACAACATTGGGGTCAAACGTTTGTGCTGGTTTGTGCAGCAAAATTGTTTTGTTTGTGCCGCTATCGTTTTAAAGATATAAAGAAATGTTTCATCAAAGGTCAATCAGCCGCCCCACTCCCCACCTTCTTTGAATCAAGACAAAATGAGAGCTATGGTGGGCTAACATGCTATGGTGGGCTAACATGCTATGGTGGGCTAACATGCTAAGGTGGGCTAACATGCTAAGGTTAGCGGGTTAGTAGTTCAGACTGGTTTCACGCAATTATAGGTCATTCACTGATTTCCCAAAACGCAGAAAATCTGGGCCAATTTATGTTGGCTATTCGAGATGCTTTTCTTCCTCTCTTTTTATAATACTTGTGCTGTGACCGCATCCCCAGTTGCTATTAGTGTTTGTTGTTAATTAGCACACTTGAGCGGCATGTGCCTCCCCCGTGTTGGCTGACTGAGGCGACGACCTCTCCGATGACCCCGGGTCACACGGGGTCCTGCTCGGAAGGGGGAGTGTTGTTAAGGCGCCGGACAATAACAAAAACAAAACCGACACAGAGCAGCTCACACAGGCGGTGACTCATGTCAGCGCGCTGGGTGTTGCTGCGGGGGCTTCCTGACCCTTTCCAGACAAAAAGGCCGGGAGAAAGGTCCTGCAGCGGCGGCGCGAGAAGAATGCCGGTCCGACATGCCGCCGGGAGAAAACGCGTCCGTGGAAACGAGGCCGACTGAAGGCAAGTGCCGGTGGTCTAACCTGACGCGAGCGAGAACGGGGAGTGTGATCTGTGGTTTTTTACAGGTGCAGAAACCTGCTGGGTTCTGCAGGACGTCCGCCTTCATCAGCGGCTCACTTGTTTGCTTTGTTTTAATGTGAATTCACTGAACCGTTTGTGGTTTAATGTGCGTCACGTCAGGCAGGCCGTTAAAACAAAAGTCCACCTTTTTTTTTTCTTTTTTTCTTTTCAGAATAAAAGTTTTAAGTTGAATCTGAGTCAGGTTATGTTTAATAGATTTGGTGCCAGCTGTGATTTTTGTCATTTTTGGGGATTTTGATTTAGTAAAAATGTGACTTTCATCATCTAATGTCAGGCTGTTATAATGGAGACATTTAATTGTAGTTTTGATCTATCTGCACTTTTATTTGGTTAATCGGATTCTAACATTTTTTTTATATGTACAAATAGATATTTAACTTGTGTTTCGATATATAAAATTTACCTTCTCGTCTTATATTTTGGGCCTTTTAAAACCTAATTTATGACAGTAACAAATAAACTCCACCGTCTATATTGTTAAACTGAAAATAGTCCATTTTTTTATTATATTAAAGGGTCCAGTTCTAAAATGCTTACAGCAAACTGTTCTCCATCTCTTTCAAAAAAATATCAAATATCAAGCCTGATAACGTCTTTTAAATGAGTCGTTATTAGAATTGTTCCTATTTAGGGTTTCATTTCTTTCACTTTTATTCACTTATCATGCAAGTTTCTTATTATTTTTAAATATTTACCAGTTCTTTCTTTTGCTTGTTATGTTTTTTTTGTCGTGGTTGATTTCGTTCACTTTTAATCTCTCAGTTTGAGTTCATCCTTTTGTGATTCTAAATTAGTTACGGTGGGATTTATGACATAATTTGTACCTGCAACGAATCACATATGATAATCTAATAATTTACTATAACAAGAGGAGATGTTGTCTGTTAAAAACCTTTTCAGGTCCTTCTGAAGAAGTTTTTTTTTTTTTTTAAATGAGCATTTAACGTTCCTCACACACAAAACTAGTTACATTTTATCTACAGTCACAGACGGTTGTAAAAAATAATAATAATAACATTTTTCTTATTAAATAGCTTTATGCTTGTCTGAGTTTTCCACGACTTAATTTTCAAATAACTCACCGATCCAGTATGGAGGGTAAAGAGTGCCAAATGTAAAAATATATATAAAAATAACTCATGAAGTCAATTATAAATAAAAATTGGTTACATTCTGTTTGAATCAATTAAATCTGTCATTATTTTTATCAAACACATTAGACCGAAAAGACTTAACAAGTCGTGTAAAACTAGTTTTTTCAACAGTAAATATCAACTGCAAAGCAAAACAATGTGCTTTCATTATTGATTGATTGAAAGTTTGGAGAAACTTTATTCTTTTTAGAAAACAAAGTGGGAAATTTTCCCTTTTCCCCCCCTGAAAGAAAAAAAAAAAATCTATTATCCTCTTTCTGTGCAAAGCTATAAAATACAAACATGAAATTCATCTCAGCTTTCCGTAGATCTCCTCAGTGAAGGAGAGCAGAGGCATTTTGAGGATGCCGTTTTGAGACTTTTTGTTGTAAACATGCTCCCTCTTTGGCCGAGCTTCATCTCCAACATGAGTGCAGATACGATCCGACCTCTCAGCCGACTTGAGCCTTCAGCCGAGGATTTCCTCTGAGGGGGCGACCCCCCCCCCCCCGTTCGCGGAGGAAATGCCTCGAGCGCTGAGCTCATGGACAGCACATGGAAACCGAGGCGCCGCAGTGGAATCGGTTCACACTGCCACGCTGCTCATTCTGGTTTGTTAAAGTTGAACATCTGCTGAGAAGAAAACGTGAGATGTTTGTTAGGTTTTGTTGTTGTTTCTGTTTCGGACAACAGATGAGAAAGCCGTCGTGGTTTTAGTATCACAGAAGAAGAAGTACGGTCTCTTCTTCAAGACAAGCTAATAAAAGAAGAGCGTCTCAGTCTCCTCTTGTTGCCACATGACCCGTGTCTGTCTGTCTGTCTGTCTGTCTGTGTGCCTCAGCCCAGCCTCTGCCGGCTCCAGCCCGCCTGACGGAGGCCTCAGGGGCCCGCGGCGTGTCGGAGACGCCTCGCCGTGACCTTCAGAGGCCGACGTGTCCCCGGTGCGGCCTCCCCGTCCCGCAGAGCAGACCCGAAGCTGCCTCGCAGCCCCAGATCCGGCCGCAGGGCTCGGCGGCGGCGGTACGCGGCGACAGGAGCCAGAGCAAGAGAAGTGGGGCCGGACCCGACCGACCAGCTCCTGGATCTGCAGGCAAACCGCATGTCCTGTTTAAACAGAAATACGTTAGAAAAAAAAAAAGTTAAAATTCCCAATAAGAATTTAGAGGTTGAATGAAATTGGTGAAGATATGGACAGGCTCATCTATACTCGTCTACTTGAACGGCCTAGTCAAAGTAGCCACTTTAATCCACCCGAGTTTAACAAAGGGGTCTGGTAATGGATGCATGACACACACCTCTCAGCTTGTTCCTTGACCTGAAGGGAGTCCCCCCCCCCAACACACACACACACACACACACACACACACACACACACACACACACACACACACACACACACACACACACACACACACACACACACACACACACACCAGTTTTATCTGATGTGAAGACAATCGTGGGGCTGGTTGACCTTTCATGACCTCTGGAAACATTTCTTAATGTCTTCAAAATGGATGGGCATCAACAAAACGTTTTGCGGCCCAAACGTTTGACACCAATTCTGTCTGATCAGATGAGGGCGTGTTTGGGGAGGAGGGTTCTGCTCCGCTTCCCTCAGGTCAAACTTTGAGACCGCACACAGCATCAACGCTGTTCTACTTCCTGCTGGCCTGTCACGTAAACATCCCGGCAAAAACGCCAAACATTCCCAGCTGCCGAAAATGTAACGCAGAATAACTGATTTATTCTGTGTGCCCTGCGGTAAAATCTTCAAAGTCGGGCCCGTCTCGTTTCGTTCGGTCGCGTTCCAACCAAACGCAGAAACTTTCCGGACAGAAAGTTTCCCCGGAACACGGGAGTCCGTTTGCTTCCCTTCTGTCTCCCGCTTGTCTGGCGGCGGGTTCACGCTGTCGTCTCTGCGAAGCTCCGCATCAAATCAATTCTGGAGCGACACGCGGCGCCTCCCTTTCATCTGCGCACGTCCATCAGCGCGGGTTGTATGTGGGGTGTGTATAAATCAGCGGGATAAGCAGGGAGATGTTGAGCCCCACTCCGCAGGGAATTCTGACACCTTCCTTTCTTTTCTCTCCTCTTTTCCTTTTGGCTTCCTTCAGTAAACAGGATAAAACAGCTGGATCCGCAGCAGCTCGCTCTCATTTGTCCTCGCAGAGATGAAAACAAATAAATAAATAAATAAAATGAAATAAAAGAATACAGGAGGAACCCAAAACACACACCGCAGCACACAGACGAGGTCAACGTATGCAATTTGGTCTGCGCCTAATTTGGGCAGCAGAGCAATTATCATGTGACAGCTTCCTCCTGATTGTTTTTTTTGTTTGTTTGTTTTGTTTTGTTTTTTAGCCCTGAAAGCCTCTGCGGGTTTTTCTGTCTTCATTTTCCCTGGAGGACTGAACAAAGCTGTGATTAAGTAAACACAAGATTTTCCTCTTTCAAGTTTCGCTTGACACCGCAAACAAACAAATGCGGGAGATTAATTTGGGTTAATAGAGTCGCTAATCCCCTGTTTTTGAGAACACACACACACACACACACACACACACACACACACACACACACACACACACACACACACACACACACACACATTAAAAAAACAATAACAAAAAGAGCCTTTTATGGAACATCAGACTCGAGTCGTCTTCATGCTGGTGTCGTGTCGCCCGCAGACTCGTGCTTTGGGCTGCTGCTGGCGTGCCTGTGGTGCCAGTTCTCGGTGGTGCTGCTGGGCCTGGTGGAGGCCTGCTCCTCCTGCTCCTCCTGCTGCCTCTGCGCCTCCTGCTGCCTCTGCGCCCGCTGCTGCGAGGCCGCCCGCGACGCGCCCGGCGAAGACTGGGTGCCCCGGTGCTGTTCGAGTCCTGCTGTGAGCCCGTCGAGTTCCTGGAGTTCTGCCTGGACTGCTGCGAGATCTGCCACCGCAGCTGAGCCCCCCGGGGCGGAAACTGACCCGCCGGCCCGCGGAAAGTCTTTTTGTCTGATCCAGAACTGAAAGTGGAGGGAATTACTGGAGCTGAGGCGATTAATCGTGATTTATCGCGATTAATCGTGATCTATCGTGATCTATCGTGATTAATCATTTGCTGAAGTAATCATGAGTTAATCTAACTGTTGATTAATCGCTTATTCGACTAATCAAACTAAAAAAAAAAATGTTAATTTGCAAAAAAAAAAACATATTTGAGAGTAACTAGGTAAAATTGCACAACCAAAAAACAAACAGCTTCCATTCTACTCAGAATTATTTAAGTGGCAACATTTTAGCGTCACTCGGATCAAATCCTCTACAGCAAAGCAAAATATCTCCTATTAAGCACTTTTAGCTTTTCAATTATTGACCCATAGCCAATAAATGAGTTCTGCGCCATGTTGATGTTGAGCAGAGAGGGATGAGCTTTTAACGTCATTAGCAGTTTTATTTCTTGGCTGCTCTCCATGCCATGTTGTTGAATTTTTCTTTTTAAAGCAATCAAATTACTTTTATTTGTTCTGTGTTTCAATGTATTTCAAATATTGTACAAATAAAAAGACTCATGTGTTTAATAGCGCACCTGCTGTCATTCGATTAATCGTCCAAACAGTCGACAGAGTACTCGATTATCAATAGGTCGGTTTACACGGCTTGTGTCTCCAGTGTTGCTGCTGCATCTGTTGCAGGACCGTGCAGTAGCTGCAGGTCAGAACAAATGCAGGCTGACAAGTGGAACAAACCTGAGCGATTATCTCACGCCGCCCGTCCGCCACGCTCTAAATTAGACACCCGTTGTCCCCCCCCGCCCCCAGATGCATTGTGGGCCACGGAGACGCCTAAATCTGATCCACCTGCTCTGACGTGATTTAAACGGGCCTCTTTGCTCCACCGCGCAGACTTTGACAGCGTCGTCTTCATCGGCCACTTAGGGGTTTATTTTTGGCTGCTCGCGCCGCGTCTTCCGCTGTCGCAGCTTCCCGATGAGGCTCCTCAGATCCCGCAGAGATCTGGAGACAATAAGCGTCTCCTTCATGTTTAAAAGCGCCTTGTTTGACACGCGCGAGGAGGGATTAAAGCCAGAGACGACAGGTTTTGTGTTTGTCCTGTTCTTTAGCTGTAAAATAATAATAATAATAATAATAATAATAATAATAATAATAATAGATAAATAAATAAAATAAAAAGTCAAACCTGTGATCTTCCATCTCTGGAAGCGCAATAATGCCTTTTGGATTTAAAGCGACAGGCTTTCTGCTTGAGGTCAGAGGTCGCATTTGAACCATGTGTGATCAGCTCAACATATATACATGAAAACAGATTTAAAAAAAAAAGTTTTTATTTTTTTAAATGATGGCTGTAATCTAACATTAAATGGTCCTGCTGTCGTGACATTACTGAGGTTCCAAACGGGCATCTTGCTGGACCCGATGGAGAGCAGACTGCTGTCAACCCGAGCTATCTTTTAATAAAAGGAAAGAAGAAAAAAAAAAAAAGAAAGAAAAAACATAAAACACAAAACAAGCTCCTCTTTATTCAGCTTCGTTCCATCTGCCACCAAAGCCTCGTGACGGCGGCTGTAACCTCTTCAATCAAAACAGGGTTTATACGCGCGTCTACATAAAAAAAAATTATATATAATAAAATAAATAATAATAATAATAATAATGGGTGAAAGAGGAGGGAGGGGTAATAAAAACACCTGATAGTCAGTCTGTCAGATGTGCCCATCTGCTACAAAGGAAACAAAAATAAACGTAACGAGATTTGAATATCAAAGCCCGGAGAGACGCGCGAGCCGGAGGGGGGCGAGTCATAAAACACGACGCCTCGTCTTAATGGGAGAGGAAAATTGTTTCATATATCATCAGGCTTCGCGTGGGAGGAGGAGGAGGAAAGAGGAGAGGAGAGGAAAGAGGAGAGGAAAGGGGCTGGTGGGGGTTTAGAGAACATCAAAACACAGCTAATGAGAGTTGGGGTTGAAGATGGCGGCGCGTCAAGGCTGGATGGAGAACCGAGTCCCTCATTTGAACGACACCAAGCCGGGACTCTTCCCGCGTCGCCTAAAATGTCTGGGTTCGTTTAAACAGCGGCTGAAGACAATCTTATGCTTTCCCCCAAAGATCTCTTCAATAAAATGTTTTCTTTTCAAGTCGTCTTTAGCATTTGTTTGTTTTTTGTAAATTTTTTTATAATACATGTGATGTTTGTGTAGAACCCATGTAAAAGCTGAAATAATAAAAAAAAAAGCTGAAGCATGTTGACCCACACAGTGACTTAAGACTTAAAAGCTAAAGCTAACGTTAAAACCCAAATAACAGCATATTGTCATTCTCAATTCTGCCACAGGAGGGCGCTGGTCCCGTTGCGCTGGTGTTGGAACTACAGTAGAAGTAGCGTAGGGCAGATTATCTGTTCCCTGAAAAGGCAGCATATGCCTAATTCTCAGGTCTGCCAGCAGAGGGAGCTCTTCCTGTTTTTATACTCATTTCTATGGGGATGAAAAATTCATAAAAAGCTGAATATTGTAAAAAGTATGCGTACCATTCCATGCATTCTTTTAGCTATGAATACCAAAAGATGTAGCCGGCATTAGCACAGCAAGCTGAATGGTATAAAAGTTGAACGGTGAAAATAGCGCAAAGTATGCAGGAGAAGGAGCGCGGCGAAAAGTGTACAAAAAAAATAATAAAAATAAAAATAGCAATCAAAAATAAAGAGAAACAGGAAAACGAGAGTCCATCATTCTATATCTTCTCCTTCACTGTAAATATGAGTCAAGTGAAACCCATATTGGAATAGATTACATTAAAACAATCGCTGTATTTAGGTAGAAAATGTTGACAACAAATCCTTCATGGATGCTCCATGTAGCTTTGCATTTATTCAGTTTTACATACTAATATATTCAGAGTACAAACTTTTGATTCCACTGTTGTTGCAGTGAATGAAACGTTACTTTGAAAGCCTTTCTGTATATTTATGTATATGTATTATTATTATTATTTTTTTACAGTATTTTGAGATAATATAAAACAACAACAAAAAAAATAATGGAACACATCATCAACAAGCTGAAATGTAAAACCGTGGTCACCCTGTTTTTATAGCCGGACAGCATTCCAGCTCGTCATGTTCAAGTATATAATGTTCATTACATAAAAGAAGAAATAAACCGAGAGCGACACAACTCTACATTAGTACTACCACAGATATTGCACCATTGGATGGCATGTACCAAATGTCATAAATTGGCAAAAATGATGATAAATACAAATACTTAAAAGCGGTAATTCCAAAACACCAAAATTCACAAATCAAAACTGGAGTTTCAGCCGGCAAAACAAATACTTCTGAGGTCGTCTTTAGTTCAGAGTCTCGTCCGTCCCTCACTCCGTGAGGGCGGGGGGGAGGTAAGTGCAACGTGCAGTCAAGTTTATTTCGTTCATGACAACAAGACTTAAGAAGTTTCTTGGTCTTGGCTTTAAGAGTTTTCCGGTGGCTGGCGGAAACGTGCGTTCAGATCCTACGGTTCTTCTTCAGCACCTCCAAATACTGCTGCGTGGCCCAGCTGAGGGGGTCCAGCTCCACTCTGGAGGCGGAGCCCACCGGGGACAGGCGGGCCGAGGCGGCGTCCAGCTCCGCTGTGGCTGAGAGAGGGCCCACGGTTAACACCTGCCGAGGCTCCTTCCCGCACGCTTAAACATGGAGGAGGAGGAGGAGGAGGAGGAAGAGGAGCTGCGCTTACCGTGTCTCAGTTCTTTCGATATGTTTTTGTCCAGCTCTCTCTGCATCTGGGGAAAACACAGCAGCGTCTCAGGTGAACAAAAACAAAATGCGGGTGTGAAATGTGGGTGAAGAGAAGAGACACTGAGGAGACGTTTACCGGCGGAAACACCACTGTAGAAAACACACCAGAGGGGAAAGAAGCTGGAGAAAATCTGTGTTTTTTTAGCGTGAAACACAGAAGGTCATGCAAAATCTTCAAGCTCCTCACATATCTGAAAGTTGTGGTGTACAAAAAGCTCCTCGATGGTTGAAAAACAAATTTGTATAAATGATTTTTACGTAAAATCTGAATAAATTAACCTCCCTTCCTCAGACGGCGACCAGTACAAACTATTATGCCTTTTTCTGTGTGGGGATAGAATAGGAGAGCATAAATTCAATTTCTGGCTTGTCCAGTTTGATATGTTTGTATTATGAAAATGATCTAGATAAGGATTTAATTTACATCAGGCCCACTTTACCACTGCTTTATTCAAACTTATAAAACAGGGCTTTCACGTTTGGGCCTTTTATGTTTGCTAAGGTAACACTAAAATCAAAACGCAGATTTTTTTCAGTGTTTCAGTTCAAAAAGTGAAACTTGATACATATTTGTAGATTTCTTGGAACTGAAAAAACAACAAAAAAGATTAAATTCTATCTATTTATGTCTTGCAGCTAATGAAAGCTCAACAATCCTTCCTTCCAGATGTAACTAGAACATTACATAACGGTTTAATATTCATGTACAGTTTTAATGCCCCATTGTTATGCTGTGTCCACTTAACGGCTGCTGACTGTATGGTCCTCCAGCAAAACAATCAGTCTATGAAAATGTTACTTTAAAAGGAGCGAATTGTTCAAGGCTGCGTTTCCACCACAAATGTACGCAAAACTTTGTAAATATCCCGTTAATGCCGGAAAAAGCACAACTACGGAAATTGCGGCGCTTCCGATAAATGAAAATCACAATTAAGATCACACGTAAATAAGCGTGCTCGCGCGGTGAGACGTTACAAAAACACGCAGCGCCACGATCCTCCAACTACTTCCTGTTGTCTTCTTCCATTGGTTTGCGCCAACAGAGACATCCGGGTGTCGATTAAGTGACTCGGGTCCAAGTGTTTTCTCTGCATTTTTGCCAAATGCATTAATTTCGATACGCCCAAACAGAAAAAAAGCCCGCCTCATCATAGCACCGAAACTGTTTACCAACAGTCCCTCCCCCCACAGAAACTGACGTTTTATCATGCTAATTTATTTCCGACATGTCAAACTGTGCAAATATGTGCTCACGAGCCAGTCGTGTATCCGTGACATCCGAGTTCCTGCCGTTATTCAACTGTGAGATTCTGTTGTTATGCAGCTGTAGGACCAATGGCAACTGTAGAAGCGTCTTACCTGGACTAAGGAGAAAAAGAGCTGGACTGCTGCTTGGTCAAACGGTAGCAACAAACAACCTTCAGAACGCTGTCAGTGGGAGACTGTAGACCTACACTGCTACCGAACCACAAACCAACAACATGAACAAATGGACGAACACCGCACTTAGATCCACTTCCCGTTTTTACGGCGCAGTCTCAGAGCTAAACCCTCTGGGGGGGGGGGGAATGTTTGGTCTGCGCACACCTGCTGTCAGGATGGAAAATGGCAGAGGTGAGTATTTACAAATCCCCCACCCCAATGAACCTGTCATGTTTTCGTTCCTGAAAACTGTGTGCTAATGCAGTGCAAACTGCAATCCATTGAAGGAGATTGTTATTATGCATTTACCTTTTCGCAGCAAGGATACCAAGATGAATGCAGGCACACCTCAACGCATACACACTCGAAATAACCAAAATAAAGCGACTGGAAAACCCAGCTGCTTTTAACTGTATGCGCTTTCATTAAAATAAAAAAATATATAAACGTCACAGTGACAATGTAACAGTAAAAGTGTTACGCAACGCTGTCCTATCCCTAGCAAATTCATTAATTGTTTTATTCTATAGTCGTTAAAATGAATACACACAAACAGAGATTGTGGTTAATATGTGACACCACAACCTACTCAGTAAATACCTGCCACTTTATAGTTGTGACAGATTTGATCTTTGAAATAAGCTTTCTTCTATTTTTAGCTGCTGAAAGAGTTTGTAGTTGAGAGGAAATGATCAAAATAGTTGTTTAGGAGGATCTACCATCAAGGCTCAGATTCATCTTTCTTTGTATTCCCTTGATGTCCATAATGTGATAATATGAACATTATCACCACCTACTGGCTGGGCATGAATATACAAGCATTTTGTGTTTAGTAAATGTATGATTTTGTTTTTTGTTTTGGCAAGGATGTGGCTTAATCCAGGCCTAATTTGTTTCCCTATAACAACATTTGTGTACATTTTATCATTTTTTTTGCATGAAGTTGCTTAATAATAACTTCTCTCTTGAAGACACACTGGCACTTGAAAACTTCAGCGTTCGTTCCAGCAAATCAGAGCCACGTTTCCATGCAAAAAAAAGCTTTAAGATAAAAGCTGTTCTGTACCTGATTCTGTGACCAATGGCTCAGTTACGATCTCAGTGCACAAGCTCAATTCAAATACTACGTTGGAAGACTCAGAACAACTTTATACTGAATGACAAAGTGTTTAGGCCTGAGACAGGACCAAACTAAACCGGTTCTTGAGTGGAAACATTTTAGCGCTAAAGTTGCTGATAAAAAGGGGCGGAAAGTAAAAGAAGAGAGAAAACCAGCAAGAGTGGCCTCCAACAAAGGAGTGCCACCTTGTGTTGTTTGAGCTGTACAGGCAGAACAGAGGTGCATTTACCCAATTAAGCCTAAAATTAATTCACAAGACTTTAAATTCAAAAGATTAATTTGTGATGCAGTTATGTTATTTCTTTTTCGGTTTAAACCTTAGAACGGCTTTTTCATGTTTGAACGACTGCAACACAATGAGACCGACTCCCAGGAAGACCAGTGAAACCGTCGATAGCCACTAACACTGAACACCTGAGCTTCTATTGTGGATAAAAAAACAGAAATATATTGACAACATGCTCTCCAGGGGCTGGCAGAAATAAGATGGGGCAAACAAATTGTAAAAAAACCCCCAGTACTTGTCAACCGCTGGGGGTTTTTCTGCAAGCCTCCGGGGTGATAAAAGCTTCAGGTTGAGCATCTTTCCTCAAAGTTAGTATTGCTGCTTCCTCTGTTGTACAGGTAAACCTCAGTTGATTAAGGCGCGGCGCTCTGCAAAGGTTTTCTCTGCTGCTGAGTTTTTGTACGTTTTGCCGTGTTACAACCACAAACCGCAAAGTATTAAACTGAGATTCTACGTGACAAACAAGATCATGAACAAATTAATTCTGTTTCGTCTCGCCTAACTAGATCCTAATCTGATTTTTTAAGGATAGTTTTGTGGCGTGAGCAACAGTCTGTGGATCTCTGCAGCTCCTCCAGAGTTACCATGGGCCTGTCGGCTGCGTCTCTGATTTCTGTTTGGAGTCTGCAAAGACTACCAAGGAGTGAGTGGATTTTACCTTCCTTAAAGTGGGTTATTAACTTTGCCTAAAGATTTTTGCTGAACGTATTTAGAGGCATAAAATACAGCCCTTAAAAAGCAGAGTGATTTAAAAATATCTCCTGATAGGAGATTTCTTCTTAGAATTTGAACCAGGTGAGGCTAAAACTCTAAAACCATGCCACTTGAGGAGTTCTGGGTAAAACATATTTATAAGTTTCATTTTTTTTTTTTATCCTTAATGGAAAATGTAGATATTGTTGGACAGCTTTGGCTTAATTATTTCCCTGATTATGTTTGGGGTTTTTTTTTTTCAGTGATCAATTTAACAATTAATCAGTTACTAAATTAGTTGACAACATTTCCAATAATCAATGGTCACAATTAATCGTTCAGCTCTAATTTTAAAAACCTTGCTTATTTTTCTCTCCACTTCACTACAAAATGCAACTTTGTCTACAAAATAAACTGTAATCACAAAAAAAAACAAAAAAACAAACCCACTGACGTTTGAGGCTGTAACATTGCAAAAATGTAAGAAGATTCAAGGGGTATGCATACATTTTCAACCTGTTATACTGCATTTCAAAAAGAAGCGCAAAATATGTGGATTTTTTTTTTCTGTTGCTTTGTCCGGCAGCTCTTTCTCCACTGAAGCCACGAGCAACGCAAAGAAACGGCAACCGGTCAGACACTCAGCTGAAAACAGCAACACACCTGGTTATGAGTCTGGCTGAAGAGAGGAGAAGTGAGAAAAAGACTTTTGAGCTAGAAGCTAAAAGAGTGAGAAATACAAGACAAGTTAGAGGTAATAGTGAAAAGGCAGAAATAATAAACAGGAGGAAGAAACAAAGAAACAAAACAAAGCCTAAAGTGTTTGTTGGGTGGGCTGATGTAACTCGTCGAACACACGTCTCTGACTATGAGGCGAAACTACAGAGACGTCACTATTTATCACTAACATCTCCGCAGTTACATGAACTCGTTCTTAAGAAATGAAATCAGGAATGTACAAGAACACAGATTTCCTCTTTAATCTCTATAAGTGAGTGAGAGATGAAGGACTGGGCAGACCTTAGCCAGGTAGTCCTCCACCCTTTGGTTCTGTCCGTCTGACTCAGTACTGGGCAGGGAATGTCCCACGCTCGTGTTCCTATTGAGGGTCCCCACTGAGGTCCCGGGGGTGGCTGGTGTAGCCAAGGCACTCATGTCCAGAGAAGGCCCCATCAGGCCCCCGCTTGTAATGTTTCCCATCATAAGACTCCTGCTGCGCTCACTCAGCAACTTGGAGTTGGCTTCGGAGAGGCGGCTGTTGGCCCTGTTCATGGGAGACAAGAAAACGCTAATCACCACCATCGTTTTAGCAGCTCGAGATTTGTTAACAAGCGTTTACCAGTTTACCAAACCTATTTCTTTTTTTTTAAAATTAATTTTACAAAGCAAAACAGACTTCTTTAATAAGCATTTTGACCTCTCCAGTTTGGCAGTTAAGGACATCCGCAGGCGCATCTCTTCGTTGTAGAGGTGTCGGTAGCGCTCCAGCTCGGAGCGCGTGGACTCTTTTTGGCTGACTGCCTCCTGATGGACGGTGCGGGCTCGGCTCAGCTCCCCTTCCAGCTCCCGGATCTTCTGTTCCAGCTGGGCGCGCATGTTGGCCTCGTTGGCGGCTTTCATCTCATCCAGAGCTTCCTGAGACGCCGCCTGGGACTGAGAGACACACAGATCGTTGTTAATCCCACTGGTGGGGCGACATCTCTGATGGGATTTCTCCTCAGCTCTTTTACCTGGAGGAAGAGGTTGACCTGCTCGAGTTTCTGCTGCACCTCCTGGTGGGCTTTTTCCTCCGCTTCACGTCGGTACTGATCCAGCACGCTCTGGTCGGGCTGGGAGTTGTCCAATTGGCGTCTCAGATTCAGCAACTCGCTCTCCAGGTGCTTTTTGTTTCTCTCCAGCTCGCCGTGGTGTCTGCCCACGCCTTTCAGGGAGGCCAACTGGTCCTGAAGCTCCTCGTTGATCTGCTCCAGCTGGTAGCGACGAGCTGTCTCCTTCTCCAGCTCTGCCTGCAGATCCTCCACCTGAAGGCAGAGGGGATGTTTGAAGGCCAAGAAGCAAGGGGAGATTGCAGGCGATGCACTGCCCAGGTGTTCATTTAAAATTCGGTACAAACCACTTGTCTTTAGGGCAGCGTATTGCTGTAAAAAATCTTTTGACTGTGGACAAAAGCATAAAAGTTAACACAGTCACCCCTAATGTCATATGTTTGGCCTACGTCCCATCAGCCACTTCAGGATGACGGCTGTTTTTGTGCCTTTCAGGCCCATTTTTGCCATAAATATTACACATTGTACATTTTTGACTTTGGTCATCCTATTGAAGCAACTTTAAAATAATGATATGTCGTACAATAAGAAACAGAGTCTCGTGTGGAAAATAGCTTCCACTATTTTTTTTGTGTGCTCATTAGTTTAGCGTTAGCTTCTTCTATTTTTCTTATGCTTAGCAGTTTAGCGTTAGCTTCCACTGATTCTTTATGTTTAGCGCTTTAGCGAAAGCGCAGCTAATATTTTTGTGTTAAATATTAGCTTTTGCTTCTGCTAATTTTCTAGACCTTAGAACCCAGGTCCAGAACCCTGGTGTGAACTGAGTCAAAGAAAAACAGTGAAATGGTCTTTGATTTTTTTTTTTCTTTGAATCCAAAAACGAAAATGCAACATATAAGCAGCGCATTGGGTTGCGTTGAAGCCAGCATCAGACCCACAAACCTTGTCCGTCATCCAGCTGTCAGCCTGACTCGGTCGCTGGTGAGGGCTCTTCACTGGCGAATAAGACTCTTGACCCTGCAGCTTCTTCTTTGCACTTTTTAATAGAGTTCGTTGCCTAAAAAAATAAACGCACAGAGTGAATATCTAACGCATCCAGTAAAATATCCTAAACTTGCAAAGACTAGGCTGATTGAATGTACAAAATAATTGAATGGAGACTTAAAAAGGATACAGACACTGGTGGACCACAAAGCCCAGAAGTTGGTTCTAGTGGATCCTAGGTGGCTCTAAACAGCAGGATGACCCACCGCCCAATGAGAGTCCAACGAGTTTGAACGTCACCTGTGCATTTCTTTTTGAAGATCCGTGTTTCTCTTCATCTCTTGATCGAGGCGAGTGTCAACCTCTTTCTTTTGCTCTGCGATTTTCTTGGCTTTCTTCTTTTCCATCTCCATCTACACCCAGAATGAACAACTCAGTGACTCTTTTCACCTCAACTGAGTGACACTTAACCATCACATCATGCATAGATCATTATCAGTGTGAAAACCTGGTTTAGAAGTTCTGCTTTTTCTCTTTCAAGTTCTGTCATGCGCAGTCCTATCTTTGAGCGGTTCTTTGTCTCTTCCTCCCACAGGACCTGAGAGTCTTGCATGGTGTTAGACAGCATGCTCTGTTTGTGCAACTGTAGAAGAAAAACACACGAGCTCAAAGTACGGTTCTGCTCAGACTTGGAGGCACGGATGTCTCTCATTTTAAGTCATTTTATCATGCTTTTATCATGCTAATTTATTTCTGAGCAAGTTCCCTACACCGGAGTCTGCTGAGAATGCTAAAGCTACTTAAAGTGGGTTGATCAGAAAATCCAATAAAAGTAAAAAAAAAATAAATAAATAAAAATAATGTCAGTCTCTACAATTGAGTGTATGTGAACCTATGACATCAACTAAGGAATTAGGATGAGAATTTATTTTTAGTCATTTTATTGGTCCTAAACTTTCTTTTTCATTGTCATAATTTATAAAAACCAATAAACTGAAACTGAAACCACCCACCTCTTTATTCAGCTGTTCTTCCAAAGAAATCTTGTGGCCTTGGAGGTTTGATACCAGCTCCTCCAAATGTGAACGGACCTAAAGAAAAAACATGATTTAAAAACAAAACAAAACAAAACAAAAAAATTAAAGAGTCTTTGTGTTTCTGCTACTGCTGCTGCAAAAAAAGTCAAATTAGGATTTTAGAAAGTTGAAAGCTAACTAAAGGAAGTGACATGCATTAATCAGGAATACATTCACAACTCAAAGAAAGACACCACAGACAAAATATAAAAAAAAAATACAAATAAATAAATAAATAAAAAAACTGGGAGACGAAAGACATTTCTCCATCACCAGGATATTTATTCCCACATATGCTTGGAGTTCTGACACTAAAAACATGGTATATTTTACTTCATTAAGAGAATCAGTTTATCTCTAGTTAAAAAAAAAACAAAAAAAAAACGATTAAATGAATCAGTGTACAAAGAGGAAGAACCCCACACAAAGCAACTACGCCTACAGTCACAATACTGACCGCGCCTCCAGGTGAGCAGTCAGCTAGCTGAAAAAAGATTGTACGCCCTTTAAGTTTTAAAACTGACTTAAATGCATAAACTCAGACAGTTTATTCAACAGAACTGCTTGACACCTTTTAGCTCCAAAGAGACCATGTGGAGCATTGAGACCATGTGTGAGCAGGTGAACAAGTTACTCACCACGACGGCTTCCTGAGCATTTTTCTGAAGAACCTCGATTTGATCAGCCTGCTGCTTCGTAGTACTTTCCAGTTTGGCGTTCTCGACCTCCAGGCTGGGCGACATTAACATTCTCTATTAATCAGGCCCAGATACTGGCCTCATATACTTGTGACTGTATGGGCTCTATATATATATATACATATATGATATATATATATATATATATATATATATATATATATATATATATGTAAATATATATATATATATATATATATATATATATATGTGTGTGTGTGTGTGTGTGTGTGTGTGTGTAGTAAAATAATAATCAACTAATTTAGCAATTGTTTAATTGCTGTCTCAAAAAACAGCCATTTGGTGAAAAACCAACATATTCAGCTGTAATAAAGCCAAAACTACAAAAAAAAAAAAAATATGCAGTTTACATTTCAGAAAAAAAAAACAAAACTTCTTTTTAAATATGTTTTAGCAGAAACTCTTAAAGTGTTTTAGTTTTAGCTTCAGCAGGTTCAGATTTACTGCAGGAATGCTATATTGCTACATTTTAGGTAATAAAACATTTATTTTGTCATTTGAAAAAGGAATTTAATTATTTTAATATATTTCTAATGTATAAAAAAGGCTTAAGTGGTTAAATGAAAAACTTGTAGAATGTGCTTTTTTTTTAAACAAAACATATTAATCGATTAATCATCAGAATAATCGTTAGTTCCAGCCCTAACTTAATAGAAGAAAATCTGCACATAGTATCTAATCACATGGTTTGTAGACTTTATGTCAGAACTGCAAATACGCAGTTCTCTTAAGAATAAATACCAAGGATCGCTATGAATCAGCGCTTGTGCTGCAGCCGTGTGTTTGCACTTACCTTTGCATCGCTTCCTCCAACTGTTTGGTGGTGAGTTCAGAGGCCACGACGGAAGCCACCGCCTCTTGGAGTTTATCAATGGTACTGCCAAGTTCCTTTTCCATCCTGTCGATTCTGACTTTCGTACTGTTGATGTGTCGCTCTGCCTGGAGGTACTTCTCTTCGGTTTCCTCAAGCTAAGTAATACAGACAAAACAAAACACTCAAGAGCTAAGATAAAAAAGTGTACTTCACGGTTTATGTGAAGTGTGCATATATCTATAAAAGCAGCTATTAATCCTCTGATCAACTCAATATGTCATAAACAGAGTCGTGAAAGTCTTCTTGAAGTTCTTGTCACATCTTAATGTAAAACTATGATTGCTGTTGTGACGACTCACCAATTGGAAGTAATTAATTCTTCAGTAGAACAAAAAAGAAATTGGACTTGGTTTCCAAAATCTTTTGCAAATATGTTGGTTGGGAGAAAATAAAGACAAAAGCTGAAATGTGCTTTCAAAAACCCCAATCGGCCCCCTGAAATACACTACTCCAATGGTGAAACATGGTGGTGGTGGTATCATGCTGAGGGAAATCTTGTCTATAGCTAAACACAGGGCAAAACTGAGAAAAAACAAAAAACAAACAAAAAAAAAACACCAGCTAGAGGCTAAATTAGTCCTAAAACTAGTTTGGGGGTTCACTTCACAACTGGTAGCAGGACAGGCCAGAAACTGACTATAATTTCAATGTTACTGTAATTGACAATTTCAGTAAAATGTTTTTCTCTGAACTCTTGACTCAAGTGAACTAAATAGAAATTTTGTTTTCTTTAAACAAAATTTAAAAAAACATGTTTTGCCTCTACTGCTTAAAACATTGTAATGGCACTGCCATAAGATGTAAAAAAATAAAAAATAAATAAAAAATTCAACCAGCTTTAACATTTGCCAGACCCTGACCTCATAATAAACTTCAACTTAGTGATTACAGTTTATCATATTCCAGCAGAAGATTTATTAACCGATTGTCTCCTAATAAATCACGCTTCAGAGAAGAGAGCTGCGTCCTGCAGTCACCTTTTCTCTGAGTCTCTCGACGTCTTTGAGAAGGCGAGCTTTCTCTTCCTCCAGGTCGTTGCGATAGCGTGTGAGGACCTCCAGGGAAGCTTCGCACATCGATAACTTCTTAAGAGAGTCGGCCAGCTCCTGCTGCAGCTGCCTTAGAGTGTTCTGTGCAGAAAGAAACGAAATCAGACATAAAGAAGCATTTTAGCAGTCCTACAGGCGGGAATAGAAGATGTTCTGAAGGAACTTTTAGTCAGGCTACGCAGCCTCAGGCTCACTTCTCGTTGATTCTTCTCTTCCTCTAACTTGAGGTTCAGATCACGAAGTTCAGCAGCCTTGCTGGCGAGCTCCTTATTCCTCTCCTCGATTAGGTGAACTCTTTGTTCGCAGTCGGCGCGCAGCTTGGTCAGCATGTCGCTGAAGCGCTCCTGGGCTTCGGTCATGGCGCGCTCCTTCGCGGCGGCTTGGTTCTGGGCCTCTTCCAGGTGCTGCCGAAGCAACACGGTCTCGCTTTGGGCATGGGCGAGGCGCTCTTCCGCTGCTTCTTGCCGTGCTAGGCTGCGACTGGACAGCTCCTTCTCCGCTTGCAGAGCCGTTTCGAGCTCCTTGGCACGCCCCATGCCATAGTCCTTCTCTTTCAGCAGGGCGTCCAGCAGCAGATTCTTCTCCGTCAGTTGCGCGGAGACCCGCTGCATGTTGTCCTCCATGCTGCTTGTAGTAGCGTCGGCCTTGGCCAGCTTCTGTTTCAGGTTGCTGACTGCCTCGCGCTGAACGGTTATTTCTTCTAAAAAAAAAAATAAATAAAAAATAGATAAGTGTAAGTGATAAAATTGCTTATCTATTTACCATCTTCTCAGAGAGAAGAGATGTGGATTGCATTGGGAGGAAGAACAGGTTAAAGAATAATTGTAAAATGCACACTGCAGGCAAGTAAATAAAAAGCAAGAGTAGAAATTGTGGGGCTGAAGCAATCAATTAATTGTGATTGATTGATTAATCGAAAGAAATCTTAGTTTAGGAGTGAATTGGTCGATTAATAATAATTGATCAACTAATTTAGCAATTGAAAAATCATTATTAATCAATTAAGTAAAAAACGTGTTAACTAATTTTTCCTCCAGGAAAAAGTCTCTGGTGTTCCAGTTAATGATTAATCGTTAACTGGAGAATACAGACTCAAAAAGGATATTTACTGAAAGAACAACATATTCACAGCAGTAATTATGCCAAAACTGTACAAAAAATAGATACAATTTGCATTCAAGATATAAGACAGTCCTTCTTTGTCTGTAAATATGTTACCAGAAAGTGCCAATTTCATTTTATCCTGTTAATCAACAGAATAATTGATGACTAAAGTAACTGTAAGCTGCAGCTCTGCACAGTTGTATGTGCAGACCGGAGGACTTCTCCACTCACTTGCGAGTCGGTCTTTCTGTCTCTGGTGTTCTTCCTTCTCTCTGAGCAGAACTTTCTCTGTCTCTGCGTGAGACGCCAGGCGAAGTTCGACCTCCTTCACGGCGGCGGCCAACCGAGACCGAGTCGACTCGGCCTCGGCCTCCAGCGACTCGCGAGCGTGTCGTTCGTGTTCCAGCTGGCTCGTGGTTTTCACCAACTCAGACTTCATGGCCGCCAGCTGGTTGTTGCAAGCGAACACGGTCTGGGTCACGGTTTCATTGCTGTGCTGGAGGTCTTGGCGCATGTCCTCGAGCTGTTCCTTGAGGGCCTCCTTCTCCTCCTCGAGGGTGCTCTCTTTGATGCTGCTGTCTGCCTGGGAATGTTCGAAGTCTGCCTTTAACGTGGCCAGCTGCTCCTGCAGAGAACTATTCTGACGAAGCAGCTCTCTTTCCCTGTCGCCGGCCTCGGTGAGCTGAGACAGAGCCTAACACACCGCAACGAAAACATCAAAGCATCACCGTAAGTCGGTCTGGATTTTGTGTATAAAAAAAGCGCAACAAAAAACAGTATTGGGAAAAAAAAAAACAATCCTGAGAAGATCGGATTGAAAGTTACGAGAATCACCTCATTGCTTCTGGTGATGCTTTTCCTGTTCTCCGCCTCTATCTCCTTCTGCTTTCGGAGGTGATTGTTGAGCAGATTTTCCTGCAGGGCCCGGGAGGTGCGTTCCTGAGCCAGCAACTTCTGAGTCTCATGTTGCTCTTCTTCGAGCTGAGCGCGAAACATATCACACGCAGGCGTTAGAATCACATACACACACATGCGAGCAAAGAGCGAACAAACAGGGATGCAGCTAGCGATTATTTTAGTGATCGAATATGGTGATGATTCATCAATTAATCGAATAAAAACCCTGGCAATTTCTGCTGATTTTTCAGTCAGTAATTAACAACAGGCAACGTGTTTTTAACAAGGGATGCAAAAGGGTTGCAACTAACAATTATTTCAGTGATCAATTATTGTATTAATTATGCTGACAATTAAGGAAAAAATCTGCAATTTCCACAGATTTTTCAGTCAGTTTTTAACACTACTGACACAAAAGTTATAGAAATATAAAGACATATTGTTTTTTTCTATTCAGCATAAAGAATATAGATGGTCATTCCTTTTCATATAAGAAAAAAAGAAAATGGCTGCTTACCAATTAATCGATAGTCGATTGATACAATCGATCAACTTTAGATGAACTTATTAATCGATAACACACATCTCCATTTCTAGCAGAAAACAAAAACTTAATAAACAGTGGCCGTGTTGGGCAGATGAAAACAAAGTGCCTGTTTCATGTTGCTGGCGAGCGTTCTCATCTCCAGCTCCATGTTCCTCAGGGTCAGCTCCACCTTCTGCTTGTCCTCGACCTCAAACAAATGCTGCTCCTCCACCCGCTTCAGCTTGTCTTTGGTGGAGTCGAACATCATGGAGGCATTCTGGCGATTCTCCTGCTCTTGTTTCAGTTGAAATCTTCACACCAAGTGAAACACAAAGAGATCAAGTAATTAAATGTGTAAAAAAAAAAAAAAAAAAAAGTTCAGAGGAAGGTTAGCCCAAAAATCAACAACAACAAAAAAATTCTCACTTGATGTTTGTGAGGTCAGTCTGTATTTCCACCTGGTTGCGCTCCAGAAGGGCCTTGGCGTCTCTGACTTCCTCCAGCAAGGTCTTCAGCGACATTCTTTCCGCTTCCAGCTGGTTCACCTTCTCTGTCAGATACCCATGGCGACTTCGCATTTTTTCAATGGAACGCTCGTACTCGTGGAAGATGTTCTGTATCTTTGTCTTAGTCGTGGCATCTGGGGGATGAAATACAGAAGGTCAACTCAGTGTCCCGTGAGCCCTTTGCCTCGTTGATTTGGCCGTATGTTTTGGACCAAGAGATGAACCATGTCCATTTTTCGTCTACAGGCCACCAAACTGACCCAAATGATCCGGTTTAGTCACCACCACCTACAGTGAACAGCTAAAAGAAAGAGTTAATTTCAAAACAGCTCAAATGTAATTAAAAAGGTTTTAGATACATCCATTAAAATGACTGCTAGAATTTGTGCCACGTGTGAATTGGTTAAAAACAATGTCATTAACAGATAATAAAAGTGTTCAAATTTGACATCTACATTTTTCAGTTCAATTCTGCTCCGACAAAAGAACACACTTATTTTGCCAACCACTCCATCTGTCTGTGTCTGTCTACAAAATTAGATTGTCCATTTTTTGTTTTGCAACAAAAAGTAAGGAAAGTAAATAACTCCTCATGCATTGCGCAAGCTTATTACCCAAAGAGAATGAGTCCAGCTTCTGCATGAAGGAGGCTGCATTACGGTAGCCTGAAGTTTGTGAGTCCACATCGTCTGTGTCGGACGACTGGGTGAGTTCTTCTAGATCGTCAGGCATGCTTAGGTCGTCAAGACTCTGGATCTGGAAAGAAAAAAATGATGATAAAATGATTCCCCTATCTGTTTCAAATCCAACACTGAGTTATGTAGTCGATCCGGTTGTTTGTACCTTGCTTTTCCGTCGATCTGTAGCCGTAGACCTGAGCCGCACAAACACAAAAACAAGGAAAAAAAAAAAAAAAGTAATTCTAAAGATTTGCATGAACATAGTGAAAATACTATGTTGAGACAGCAATTGCAAGCTTTTCCTGTAATGTAAGGCATTTCTGATTTGGTTGATAAAAGCAAATTTGACATTTTAACGTCTTATAAAAGTAATGAAAAACAGAAAATGAGACATGTTTTGGAAGTGTTGGAAGTATTATGTTGCATATTGTGAATATTTGCCTATTTTCTGCGGTGTAATTAAAAGAGATGCAATGTTGGAAGAAGCCCCCTCTATGTTTGTTTATCACAACTTAAACCCTCACAATTTAAAGAAAGATAACCTGAGCAAATGCAAAATGCAGTTTTCTAATCATCTCTTTAATCCTGAAGGGAAAAACGCTATCCAAACCCTCCTGGTTCCTATTTGACAATTGCCTCTGAAACTGATCGTGTCATCCTTAGTAGCAACAACTTCTAAAAGCATTTTGGAAGTTTTGTTTTTCTTAGCTATTCATAGAACTTTAGGAAGCTTTAAATCAACGACAACGCCATTGTCCTTCACGATTGTCTGCCAGATATCGTGCAAGTTACTGAACCTTCTTCAAGGCAGTTGTTGCTGCCTGGAGTGGGCTCAATTACTTATTCAGTTTAGGGATCAATTGTTCATATCAAACCTGATTAACTGAATGAAAAGAGAACTTTGCATTTACTCAGGTAATCTTTGACTTTTAAAGTTGGGTGGTGATCTGACAACAAACAAACAACCAAAGCAAAAACAGAAGGAAAACTTTAAGGCTGCAAATACTTTCACCGCATGCTATGCTAACAGTAGGGCTGAAACGATTAATCGACTCGTGATTAATTGACTACTGAAATAATCGGCAACTAATTTAGTAATCAAATCATTGTTGAGTGGAATAAAGAAAAAGCAATTACTCTGTTTGTAGAATACAAAACTGTAGGACTGGAAGAACCAATTAATCTGAATTAATCAATTAATTGAAGTAATTGTCAACTGATTTAGTAATCGATTAATCGTTAACTGGAGTACACAAACTCAAAAAAGGGGAATATGCTGGAAAATATTCATGGGAGTAATTAAGCGAAAACGGTACAAAAAATGAATACACTTTGCATTTACGATAAAAACAAATACCTTAGTCTGTAAACGTGTTCTACCCAGAATTCCTCAAGTGGCATATTTTTAGAATCACCCAATTGAAATCCAATTACTAAAATAATTGTCTGTTGCAGCCCTAGTTAACAGTTTTATGCAGTCTGTTCACCTATCAACCACAAGTTTTGGAGAGGGTGATTTGTTTCCAGTAACTAGCGTTCAGGTTAGTAACACCAAATAGATCAGTGGCGCAGACAGATGTAGGAAAGTGGCGTCCTGCATATATGTACCTGTCTCCTTCTTCATCGTCCGATATGTCACTTATAGGGCTTCCCTCAACCTCATGTGCGGTTGGTCGATCAACTTGTGTGCTGGCCTGAGGGCCTCCACTTTGCCGGGCCCAATGGACCATCAGCTCAAGCTGTAATTTCCCTTCTCCACCTTGCTTTATGCCACTGCAGCTCTGTACGATTGGAGCTCTGTTGGTGTTATGGAGAGCAATAAACCTGATACTCATTGAACTGTGACTGACTGAGGCCTTTGGTTGAAATGAAAAAGAAAGAACACACTGAAACCAACACACCAAACCAAAACAAAAACCCTTAAAGGGCCGGACAGAATTATTTGCACTCTTGGCAAATCTTGTGTAGAAAGCCTGAAAACACAGGACAAAAAAAATGAAGCTTCATCCTGTCATCTAACCAAAGCTCCAGTAGATTGCTTTTTTAATTCAACATGTTTATTTTTGTGATGGTAGGACACAAACTAGTTCTTTCCTAACTTTATCTTAACTCAATGGTTGTTATGGAAACTGGGCGAACCCAAGATGCAATTAGTTACTCAGTGTGAGTGTTGGGAGTCAAATGACAAATTCATTTTTAGGCTTTTTCTTACTCATCTTTACCACGGGTGCAAAGAAATGTGGTAGCTTCTGCCACATTTCACTGAAAAACAGTCTAAAAACTAATGTTAAATCATACAGAATAAAAAAAAGAAAAGAAAAGAAACCAGCCACACAGATTGTACACAAAGTCTCAATAGAAGACCAATTACTAATGGATACTTCCAATTAGTATTTTCGCTGGGAAGCAACATGCATGAATACCTTTGGCTGCCATCAGGCTCATATTCCTGATTAGATCTTCCAGCTTGAACCAAACTTAAACACACACTGGTCCCAGGCTTCTCCGAACCGCCTGCTTCACCGCCATGGCGGTAAAAAAACGACTTTCGATGCTTTGTCACAGCACTTGTTTTGCCGGCCATCTGAAAAACAACGTAAAAAAAACATACAAGATTTATGAACTTGGCAGGAGAGAACGGTCCAGCTGAGAAAGGCTGAGGCTTGCATTTTAGCATGCAATTTGGATCCGTGTTCGTGCTCCTTATCATACATAATTCAGCGTCGCCCCACCCACTGGAGACCTAATACCTTAAACCTGTTTCTACTTAAGAGTCTATTGGAACTGCATTACCTAGGAAAAGTAATTATAGCATTTCCACATCACAACTAGAAACTTTGATGCATTTTAATGTGATTTTAAGCGACAGACCAAAATAAACCAGTGAATAATATAGAAGTGGAAGGAAAAAAGAATTTATACAATTCTTACAATGTTTTGTAAGAAGCTCACAAGTGAAGAATGGTGCAAATTTGAGGCAGTTGATGCAGATGAAAACTTTTTCGTTCATTTTAAGACGCAAATATTCACTGATGCAAGTTTTTGGTTTTTCATTTTAAGGATTACTCTTAAATTATTGCCCCACATGTTATTCGTCATATAAAATACACTGAAGTTTATGGTTGGTTTAGAACAAAATGCAAAAAAGCTCAAGGGATGTGAATAAGTCCTTACTACTTAAGAATATACAACTAACCCAAGACGTTTGAATACTCTTGAATAGTTAAAATTAAGAATTTGATCTACAACATCCACTCTGCTATTACTCAATGTTAACCTAATTTTCTAATAATTTACTGAAGCCAACACACATTTAAGTACTACTGCTGGTTGTCATTTTCTTTAAAAACAATAAAGTGACAATACAAATAGTAGATTCTGTTTCCTTTTCTTATTCTGTCCTTTAAGAAATCGATACACGAAAAAAACTTGGATAATAAAAGTTCTTCATGAGATTGACTGTAAAAACTAACACACAGCATGCATAATAAGGGAAATCAAAACTGAAAATAAAAGTTATTCCATGCATTAAAGAAAACTATTGTTCATGCAATCTTCACACACATTTGACAGACATTTTCAGTGTAAACCATACATGCAAAGCACATGTATGACACAAGACTGCAAATAAAAAGCACACAAGTGTGGACCACTTGTAGTTTTAGAGTGGCTGGCCAGTCACTAGCATATTTTGTCTGAAAATCTGTCCCAGATGCAGCATTTTACTGTACGTTATATTTACAGAACTGATTTTGCATTTTGAAAAAGCTGTGATTAACTTAATTAAGGCCAACTTAACTTTTTTAAATTAATTGATGACATTTTCAGGCCTCAACTTTAGGCACATGGATTTAGACTCACAAATTTAAGATTTTTTTTAAGGATGTGTGGACACCCTACATAAATCTAATCATAAGATCTGCAGTTTTTGACTTTCACAAATAACTTTGTCTACACACAGCTGTTCAGAAAACACTCAAGGGTCCACAGCTGATTGGTTAGAATGGCAAGAAGTTAAGGTGGGTATAAGTGAACCAAGCAGATCTATATGAAATGAAACACATGACAAGAAATGAACATGTAACTGCAGCAATAGGGTCATAATGCTATGAGCCTCAACTGAAAGAAGAAAGAGAAACATATTCAGGTTTTGAATAAACTGAGGAAGAGAGAGAAAGACGAAGTCCAGAAGCAACTGCGTCAGAAGCAGCAATCCTACATCGCTTTCTTGGGCTGGGCCTTTGCTTTGAATGCAACTCCCAGCCTTCCTACCTCAGGATCAAACCTCATCATGTCCTCTTCTTCAGGCCCTTCTCCATTAGAGACATCTGGACATCTGTGTTGCAAGGCCGGCTCAGACGTCAGACTCTCTTCTGAGCCTGCATTGGACCAGCCAGCTTCATGTAGACGGCCAGCAGAGTCAGTAGCAAGCAGAGCTACGCCGTTATCCTTTGAAGCAGGTTTGCTGTATCGATCGGTATCGTCTTCGCTTTCTTCCTGCGCGGCGGTGAGCTGCGACGAAGCTTTGGCCTCGACATCAGCTGTGAGTAGTGCTGACTTACGACGGATGAAGCTATCGTTAACATCTTGATCACAGTCCGGTAGTGTTTCCTCACACAAGGAGCTGCCAGGTGACTCTGCCATAGACTCCTCCTGTCCTGACTCTCTCTGCTCATGGATGGTGAGAAGAACAGTACTTCTGGCTTTAGCTGTGGGGCGAACGACGTCCTCTTCTTCCTCGTCACTTGAATCTTCGCCCGCGGAGCTGGACGCAGGAGAAGCGTCTTCCGTCGGGGTTTTCGCAGGATCGCTTGATTTAAAAAGTTCGCCAAACCTCTCCTTTAACTCCCCAGTGACGCTCTTAAAGGTGGATTTTACCTCCCTTTTCTCCACCTCTACCCAGAGTTTCTCGTAACGCTTCTCCCACGGAGTATCTCCACCTACCTTTTCTTCCGTGTCAGAGCCTGCATGGCCTAAGTTGTTCAAACTGAACTCACGTCCATCTACTGCATCATCTTTCTCCTTTGATGATGTGATTTGACAAGGAAGAACAAACAAACAAACAAAAACAACAAAAACAAGACAGAAATGCAAAAAAAGGGTTTTGATATAATATCCAGAACACAAGGCAGACATAGAATCCACTCGAGATGTTCAAACTAGGGGTGAACCAATTGCGTTTTTTGACCACCCAAAATTAAGGAAATTGGGGCCTATTCATCAGCGCACCCCTAGTTCAAACTGTCTACTTTGAAACGAGAACTGGGTAAAACTTTCCATCTCTAAAATTGCAACCTTGGTAGAGACATAACTCAGAAGCCTGCAATCATTTTCCGTACAATGAATAATTTAGGCAATACACTCTCTTGGTCTATCACATCTCAAGTTTTTGACAGAGTGGGAAAGATCAAAATACTTTTACAAATATATTGTACATTTGTGGCTTCTTGCCAGAAACACGTTAGTACAGTTAGGTAGCTAGACATACCTTGTAAAAAATATATTCTGCTTTTGCTAAAAATGTTCCAAGATATTCCAAATTAGAAGTCATCAAAGTCTTGCATCCAAAGAATGTGATAACATTTCACGCTGATATGACTTGCTCATGCATTTTCAGAAAGAGAAAGACGCTTAAACTGGAGAAGATGTTGCTAAAAGGGAGAATTGAATTGAGGAGGCAGAGACAACTCTGTATCAACATTTCTCACCTTCTCCTCGTGCTCTTCATAATCCGAATTTTCTTGAATGTTTTCTGTCATATCTGAGTCTTCAGCAGTACCTGGAGAGAAGACGGAGTCAGTACCCAGAACACTGGGCATGTGCGGGCATAAAGGTAATCTTAAAAAGGACTACTAAATTGTACCAGGTTCATGCGCTGACCGTCGCCGTTTGCCAGTAGGAGAATTTTCTTGAGAGCCTCTAGTCTTTTCTATATCACTATCTGAATCTGGTTGCGGGATAAGGAAACGGATAAAAACTCTTGCATGTTGCATATGCATACTCGGGATACGCATGGCAGAAAAAAAGTTCGCCACCTACCTTCGTCCGGCGTCTGAAAATGTATCTTCGTTGTACGAGGTTGGGGCAGTAGAGCAAAGATGGAGGACGTGCCGGGTAGACTCTTCCCAAAGCTGCTGCTCCTCTTAGGTGTTGAGGTTCTGGGAAGACCACCGTCTTTCTGAAACTCCTCGAGGCCAGAGGAGGGAATCTTCAACCCAGGCGGGGTTCTTTTACTGATACTGCTGGCAGAATCCCAGTCTGATCCATCTGCACCACGAACATAAGATACTTTAAGTCAAGGGGAAAAAAAAGGTTAGTTTGTGGAGCCATTGAGTAGTTTATGTCAAGTTAAACATTACATCCCCCTTCTCTTCTACTCTGAAGCTACAATCTAAAGCAAAATATGCAAATACAGTTCTTAATGAGTACATCTGAACTCATTCAAACTCCATTTACTGTTACTGACCTGCGTCTTTTGCTTCAAAATGGGTAAGGACAGAAACAAAAATCAATGCAAAAGTCAGTGTCGCATGTAAAGAACGCAGGCTTTTTAATCAGTGTACACACTTTTGCTCATATGCAGTTGTTTTCTTTTACATTAAATCTTTCGTTGAAGCCAACAATAATTCACACTAAAGCAAAAAGAATTTCAACAATGATTGTTTTCTCAGATGAATGCTATAGATTCATGGTAAGGCGAGTAAAAATCTGAAACAAATCCAAAATAAACACCATCATGCTTTGAAGCAGAGGTTTGTAGAGTGAACTTTGTGCAATCATCTTCCAAAAGTTCCTCGCAGATTATAGATTTCATGAGTAATTGTCCCACTCTTACGCTAGAAACATGACATGTTGTAGCTTGTTTGATGGAAATCAGTCAAAAAATAGGCTGAAAGTCTTTCATTGGACAACAAACCCCCCTTTACCTTCAAGATCATCTACATCGCCGACACCAAGCTCGTCCATTATGTTGACATTTCCTTTGTGGCTGATCAAAACACTGAGCGCTTTAGAACTTTCCTTCTATTTAAAATAAAAGACAGAGATCTGGTAATTGTAGCATATACCAGTTAGGTTCTGTGTCTCAATCTGTTAAATGTACCTTTTTCTGTGCAGGATTGTCTTCCTTTGTAAGCTCCCTTTGATTGTCCTTACTGTCACTTCCAGCTGAAAAAGACAGGATGTGATTTCAATTGACTACTAAGGAGTTCTCCAGGAAGCATCTGGAAAATCCAGATGATGCAGGCAGTTGGGATACTGTTAGAAGCATTCCCATGCAAATGAGCTGGAGGTTAGCATGTTCCTGTATCGCCATGCAAACTGATGTATTTGAATGGAACACGACTTCAGGCGATGGTCAAGATTAGTAGAGTTTGAATCACAACATTCCTTTAAAACAAGCCACCTACAACTATCTTCATTTGTAGGTGGCTTCATATTTCATATTTCGGTTTTTTTGTTTGTTTGTTTTTTACCTTAATGACAGAAACATGTAGTAGTGTCCCACAAACTTCAGTGTATTTTATTGGGAAAGGCAGTCAGACGTCTTCTAATTTTTCATAAAAATGTTTCATTTCTCATCCAGTTCTAATCATGGCTTGAAAGTATGAGGCTAATAAGTTTTAGCACAAACAATCAGATTAGTAGGGGTCACTAATTGTGCCATCAAGGCAACAATGAAAGTAATTATCTATCTTTGGCTTAAATAAAACAACATTAAACAGTGGAGGTCAGAACAGGTTTCATCTTTCACTTAATGTGGCGTGGGTTCGTCTCTCTATGTCATTTTGGAGACATTCACACTTGGAAATGTGAGGCCAAAAGCAAACTCATATGTTATGTCTGGATTGAAACAAATGGAGGGTAGTGTCAGTGACTGCTGGGGTCCCAGTAGCGACCTAAACTATTAGTGTGATCATTTTAATATCCCTGATACTTCCAACCTATGTTTAGGCACTTTCGATTTTGTTGCAAGTCTTTTAGGGTGTGTCTCTGCCTTATCCTAAGATTGTAATTTTTACCCTTAATCCTTTGCAAAATATCTCACTCAGTCATAGAGGCTTAAAGTGTCTCTGAATATCCATTTTCAAGTTCTGGATCAGATTCTCAGTTGGTTTTAGGTCTAGATTTTAACCAGGCCTTTGTAACACATGAACATGCTTTGAAATAAACCCTTCTACTGTAACTCTGGCTTGATGCTCTACTGGAAGACGACCCTTCTCCCCAGACTCAAGCTTTGAGTTTGTAGGTTTAAAATTGTGCTGTGAAAAAATGAAAAACAATACATTTTGTGCTGGTCTGCCATGTAAAATCCCAATAAAATCCAATGAAGGTTGTTCTTATAATGCAACAAAAAGCAAAAAAAGTTCAAAACTTCCTCAAGTTCTGAACTTTTTGTACTTTACGTTTCTTCTGCAAGGCAATAAGCTCTGAAAAGACTTGGTGTCCCTTGCACTTTATAGCCAGTTGACAGGATCAAGCAGGTGCAGTGAATGCTGCATGCATCCCCCCCTTATGCGACAATGACGTGATGGTGAGTTTTCTGATTAGCAGGGAGTGAAAACAGGCGTACCCTCTCCCTGGCTGCCTTGTGGCATGCCTACATTCTTGCGAGGCTCTGCCTCTGCCATCCTACTCCCTCCTTCCCCTCTTAAAAAAGAAGGAATGTAAAACAGGTCTACAAAAAGAAAAGTAACAAACTGTTGGGACGGTTTTGTTCAAAGGGACACACTTTACATTGTGCATTTATAACGTTTAAAGATTCGGACACTAGACAAACAGAAGGATAAATGCCGTTCATTAAAGTGCATGTTTCTATAACAATAAATAGGTAAAGTCACACAATTTCTGCTGCATGGAATGTTGCCTGGAATGACTTGGTTGCATCTAGAAGCAAAAAAAAAAAACAACAACAAAAAACACCGAAACCATCAATAAAGTGAAAAATAATAAAAGTATACATTTACTTTCTTTGAGTGAATCTTCCACAGGATTTGCTCCCTCTTTATTTGGGCTGTGCAGATTTGGCTCTTCCTTATGCGGTACGTTGGAAAGTTCAGAGTTTGACTGAAATTTACAAATAAATTTGAATATTTAAGACCGACAAAAACAAGAACAGTCATCTGATCAGGAGCAGTTCAGCAACATATTTGTTTATACCTCGGAGTCCCATGAACTCTCGTCTCCTTCCCCTTTCTTCAGACCCAGTTCTAACCGGAAGTCTACATAGAAACTTTAATTAATTAGTATAGAGCTTTTCTGAAATAAATACATCAAGAACAGTGATTTTAATAGCCGCAAAGTGCACTATTTCAGCATTTAATCACATGTCAGATATGATATGTACTGATGCTCCCACGGATTGACTAGAATATTGTAACAATGGCAACAATACTGTCAGTTTGCAAAACATGATCACTGAGAATCTATGGTATAAAAAGAAGTCGTGACTCTTCTTGAGCAAAAAGAAACTTATTTATGATAAGCAGTGGAGGGCAGACTTCAGCAAACATTTAGCAAACTTAGCTTCCTCTAAATTAATTTTTCCTGATAAATTCTAAACAACTAATTTACTTGGACTTGAACGTCAATCAAGTTTGATATCTCAGTTGAACGTTTTGGTTACATCGACTGTTAAGAATTCTCCAAGTAATTCCATGTTAGTATTCATACCTCTTTTTTTATCTTTACCAACTTCTACTTTGGGAACAGCTGGAACTCCATCATGGATGTCTCCACTGTCTTGAGATTTATTATCAGCATTCGATGAGTCTTTTTCATCTTGTCCTTTTCTATCATTGTCTTTTTCATCTTCAGTAACATTTTGTTTCTAAGGAAAAAAAGAGCATGTATTTAAAACCCCATTTCATTGACATTTGAGTTCACAACTATTAAACAAATAGGTACAAACCAAGAATTAGGTTTTGCAAACGTAGACAACTGTTGAAGGTCTTGGCAGAAGTAATGTAAATACAAACCATCCTGTTTGACACCCAATAACCAAACATCCCTGTTTTACCTGAATACCAGGCTCGTCAGTGCTTTTTAGCTCGTGCCATCTCAGGCTCGTGTTCTCAGATCGATCGGGTGAGCTCAGGTCCACCTCATCAATGTCAGTGTGGGGTAACGCTTCACCAGAGACCTCTGAAAGTTGGTGTTGTCCACTGGTATCATCATCCTTGATGGGTGAATTGGAAAAGACCACATCCCCTCTCTGATCTTCGTCATAAGACTCTCTTGTTCTGGCAACACTTGCAGTTTCAGTTTCAAGCGGAGCGTACGATGTTAGTCTAGCTTCACCTTCATCAACTGACTTTTCACATAAGCCAGCAGAATCATCTCCAACATCAAGCAGTTTGACTGTAGCACTGGCAAAGTCATACTGGAGTTTTTGATGCCTGCTATCTGAATCCTCACTCGATTCAAAATCTTTACTCTGATTTTCATCGACGACCAGCGTTTCTCCCTGAGCTTTGGCTTCATTTTCAGCTTCATCATTTCCGTCAATGTAGGAACATGGAATCTCTTCGGTATTGTCCACAGTTTGAATGTTGTCTGTTTTGGCTTTTTCTGCTTCTTCCTTGTCTGACTCATCACTTTCCTCTTCATAATCATCATCCCAACTGCTACTGTTCCCTTCCTCATTTTCGGAATCTGACTTTTCTTCCTTTAGTGAAGCAGATCCTGTTGGCTGGCCATCATCACAGAGTATTGGGCCTTTTGCGTCTTCACACTCAACTGCTACTGACACTACAGGGGAGGGGTCATTGGATTGTTTCTCAATACTGTCTTTTTCTTCTTCCTGGAAGGAGGGTTTGTGCGTTTCTTTCGACTCATTATCTGCTTCGTTTAAATATAATGATGCAACTTCAGATTGAGCACCAGTGTCAGGTTGGTTGTCGACTTCAGAGGAATCCCAATCTGATTCAGTTGCTATGATTGGTTTGTTTTTGGCCTGAGGAGAACTTGGTAAACCCGGATCATCAATAACTCGCTCTGGTAAAACACATTGTGTTGAAGAATCCCATGAAGTATCAGGCTGCCCCTCCTTCTCTTCCAGCTGCATATCTGGAGGTTGGACATCATTTTCTTGTTGAAGAACCTCAATGTTTGCCTCGCTCTCTTTGGGTATGTCGACATCACTTCCTTCTACTGAAGAGCCCCAGGAGGACTTACGTCTACCTTCCTCAACAGGTTCCCTGCTTGATGAAGGATCATCTTCCACGTCAGACTCGACATTCTTTCCAACGTCAGCTAACAGCTTCCTCGGACAAGCGATCAAAGTGCTTCCACCAATTTCTTGTGCTTCATTTTCTTCCTCATCGTCAGTGTCATTCCAAACTTTGTCGACGCCATTTGTCTCGTCGCTCAAAGAATCCTTATCGTCATTTTCCGTCTCTTTGTCTGACGCCACTTCTTTAACTTTAGCGGGTGACTGAGCTACTTCGGGTGGGACTGGGACTTCTGTTGAGATTTGATTTGAATTAAATGTTTGGTCTGATGGCCTCATACATTCCTTACCAACACTCTCTTCTTCATCGGACAGCTTTGATTCCACCCTAATGGCAGACACAATGCAATCACCTGCTATGTCTAATGTTGCTGGCATTGCAGAGGTTTTTGCACCATCAGGAGTGTTGGCGTCTGCTCTTTCCGTCTCTTCTTTGCTGATCTCATGTTTGACTGCAGCAGGAATCCCAGCATTCAGAGAGGATTTACTGTGGGGAGTGTTTTGAGTATCAGCTCTGATGTCAGTTGCAGAGCAGCTCTGATTGTGATTTTCCTCCTCTTCCGATCCATCTTCTTCTTCATCGCTTTGTTCACTATCATCCTCTTCACCTTCTTCCTCCTCATCCTCCTCATCATCTTCGTCTTCTTCCTCCTCCTCCTCATCATCATCTTCTTCCTCTACATCTTCTCCAGAGTCCCCTCCATCAGAACCTTCCTCTTGAGTATTATTAGCACTTAAATTATGCTCTGAGTGTTTTCCTTTCCCCGTTTCAGCTGAATTATCTCCTTGTTCTTTGGCATTTTTTGGGGGAAAAAAAAACAACAAAAGAATAGAAAGCTGTTACAAAAAAGCACACAGTAAAGCTTTACCACTACAGTTTTACCTTTCTGGAGATATGAAGAGGGGATTTGGAAAGGATGGAAACTGTGGAGGAATCTACTGGGACATTAGTTTTACGTAGTGGCTCTGATTCTGCATCACTCAGGGAAGTGTCGGGTAGAGCAGGAGCTACGGGGCAAGCGGGGATAACAGATTACAGTCACAAACTACTAAAATTAGTAACAAATGACTAAAAGATTCTTGGTACCTTCTCCTTTTTTAGATGCCAAAATTCGGCTTAGGTTCACTTTAAGTGGTTTCTAAATTTCAAAAACATTACATGGAAGTTAGATTTAAAAAAAAAAATAAATAAATAAGGCTGCTGTGTGTCAAATATAAGCCTCACCAACCTTTCCCGCAGAGGAGTCATCATCATCTTCTGTTGAGGGCCATTCATCATTCGCACTTTTAGAAGCTCTAAGGAAGGAGGAACGATTACAATCAGAAAAATCAAGTCGCAAAATGGATTTGTTTAATGCAACAAGAAAACTCTGCTTACCGACTGACTGACTCTGACAATGAATTGTCTTCTAAATCTGCAACAAGGGAGAAACACGTTTTTATTAACGTATTATCTAAAGAAACTTTACCTAGACATTCCTCTGACATGTGGAAGAGATTCAAAGCATTTAAGGCGCCCTATGAAAGTTGGTATACCTTAAATAGTTTTCACATTTTGTTAACTTTAACTGTGATTTGAAATTTAAAACAATACACAGACCAACACACTGAACTACATAACAAAAGTAACAAAATGAAAGGAATTTACCAGATTTTTTTTTCCAAAATACAATCAGCCCCCTTGACACATTACTTATTGACTCACAACTAGAGGCTGAAAGTGAGCCAACATGTTTAGCTCTGTTTTTCGTACCATGTGTGAAGGAGCCCGATCTTAATCGTAACTAAAATTTGGCCGTTACAATGGAAAGCAAACTAATTAAGTTCATCTAAGCGTAGTACCTCCCCCTTCTTCATTTGTCCCAAGCTCTAGATCCAGTCAAGCGTGAGGAATAAATAAAATGATCAGTCAGTCATACAGAGAGTCTGTCAAACTTACTTATTCACTATCTAACTAAAATAAATGTGTCTCACCTTTATCAGTGGCTGGTCCACCCAAAGAAAAGCCTGGTTCGGGATCATGGAAGGGAATGCTCGGTGGTTTTTTCTTCTTGTATGGACCTGGACGTGATACTGAGGCTTTGTGTGTCCTCTTGGTAACATACTCTGTGATTAGGAGGCAACAACTGAAAAGGAGGGGAGGGGGGGGAAAAGAAACTCAAAATGCCACGGTGCTCATACCAAGCATGGAAAAATAGATTGCTGTTAGTTTTGGTGTTGCTCAAAGAGACTATAAAACCACTCTGTGCTGTGAAAGTGTATCTGCACCCACAGGTTTCTCCTGATTTTACTTTTTTTGTTGTTGCACTTGGGATAATAGCAAGTATTATCCCAAGAGTGGCCCAGGCTTGGGCCACTCTTGGGATAATACTTGCTATTTGTAGTCAGTCTTTTGCATTATTGTGGACATTTGGCCCAAAGTCACTTAGTAAAAGTTCCCAGTGGGTTCTTTGCTGACTGACATTCTGTCCTTATCCGTTTTTTATGATTCAGTTCAATGTAAAAAAAAAATACTTCAATTCATCCTTTTTTATATTTCATATTATCCAGTTTTCTTTACAGAGTTGTTGCGGATGCTGATGGATGTGGGCAGAAAGATTGCAATCTGTATTACAGCGGTTTCACAGGATCCTCTAGCTAAAGATCAATTTAATCATCTCCAGATTTTTCAGATCGGTCCCCAAAACAGAACAAGTCTTCTTAAGAAGATGGCTTAATCTTTTCAGTCTTTGGCTCAAATGCTGCCATTGAATCAGATGTTGCTTGATGTGTTTGCTTGTTTAGCTCTTTGAGTTTATTTCATGTCGTCAGAAAGGTCAGTGCTCAGGCCTGAATGTGGCCTGTGAAACTGAGTCAGTGAATTTTGTTAATCAAAGTTTATTTGAAAAGGTTGTTTTTGTTTCATGATGTTAATGAATGTGACAAAAAAAATCTACTTTTAACAGTTTTTTTTTAAGTAAATATCATACGACCAAAACAGTTAATGTGATTAAACGTGATGAATCAATTACTGAATCGTCAACTAATTTATTAATCAATTAATCGTTAATTGGAGTACACAGACTCAAACTAAAAGCCATTAGATGAAAAAAACCCCTAAATATATTTAAAGTAGCAATAAAGCGAAAACTCTACTCATTTTATTCAAACATGTATTCATTTTGCATTTAAGATGCAAAATGAATACAAAATGCCTATAAATATGTTTAACCCAAAACTCCTCAGTTTTAGTTTCACTAAGTTCAAATTCACTAGAGTAATGATTTGTTATTGCGTATTAGTCAATCAGATTTTTATTTTATTTTATGACAGAAAAGGAATTGAATATTTGTTTATTTTCCTCTTTTGATGCATTTCCTATACTGTACATTGTAAAAGGATTCAATGATTAAATGAAAAATCTGTACAAAGTGCAAATTTTTTTATCACATTAACCAATTAATCGTCAGAATAATCGACAGATTAGCAAAATGATTGTTTGTTGCTGCCCTGAATTACAGAAACAGCATTTTATTGCTGCCGTGAATGTGTATTAATTTTTGAGTTGACCTTACCTATGATGCCCATTTTTTTGTGCGTGGTCATCAGCTGTCCACCCTTTTTTGTCCTGAAGGGTGATGTCTGGATCGAACTGCAAGAGAAGCTTTACCATACTGTGCTGACCGCTGCAGGCAGCTAGCATCAAAGGGGTCCTGAAAATTAAATCAGCGTCAGCAAAAGAGCTTTCAACAGTTCGACACGACCTTCCGTCGACAATCATGACTGGCAAATGGTTTCTCGTTCGGTACCGGCCTTTGTTCGTGGTCAAGACAATTCACATCAGCTGTCTCTTTCAGGAGAAACTCGGCCATTTCAATACGGTCTTCACGGATCGCAATGGTCAATGGGGCGAACCCTTCCTGGATCACAGATCAAACGACATTGACGAAATGGAAGTAACACTTTGCCGTGAATGTGAACAAAATCTAAAGAGACTGTGACTAAAACACACTTTTCTGACAAAAAAAAAATACTCGTTTTTGACAGAAACCATAAACTCATACAGCCATCACCTTATTTTGCACGTTAATTTCCGCCCCATGCTGCAACAGACGTGTCGCTGTGGGAATGGAGGGGATGTTCGCTGCTAGATGGAGGGCCGTATTGCCGTTGACGTCTGCAAGATTTGGATCGGCTTGATTTTCCAGCAATATGGCCACACAGCGTTCATGCTGGCCCTCCACTGCCTGTTAACCAAACAAAAAGAAAAAAATGAACATACATGAAGAACTGAGGTCTGAAACAATAGCTAGCAATGACACAGGAGGTGGCAAAATGTCACAATGCTCCAACTGACAAGTTCTAAAAAGCCTTAATAATAAATTGATCTTGTAGTGCAGTAGCGTAATCTCGTACTGAGAAATCCGACCTTTAATTTGAGTGTACGTTACTGCAGTTAAAGCACCAGAGACACAAAAACTGCTCTAATAACAATGAAAAAAAAAAAAAAGAGTATCAGATTATGCAAAAGATCATTTCACTTTAAATGCATTCAGCAGAGGGTGCGATAAATAAATCCAATTATTCAACACCAAAAAAAGATTCACGGTCTCTCGGAGTGTCATCGTGCAGGATTACCTTCATCAGGGCGGATCTGTTTTGATTGTCACGCAGGTTAAGTTTGGCTTTGCTATCAACGAGGAACTGAACCACTTCATCATGACCGGTGGCACACGCAATATGAAGTGGAGTTCTGTTAAAGGGAAGAAGAGTTCAGAATCATGCAAATATCAAACATCAAACAGTTGTACAAACCTTTTTTTAGAATCCTTAGAAAGTCATAAATAGAGACAAATTAATTAATCAACCAGGGATCTGAATCGGATAATTTTATTCCCTCACTCATCAAAACTTTTAAAAACAATAAAACTCCTCCTTTTCTTCAATTAAAACTATGCATTGCCACATAAATGAAGATAATCGTCTTATTTTTTAAAAATTCTGCTGCTCATATAGCTTAGAAATTAAATGGGAAGTGGGAATTAAGTAGAGGTCAGGGAACCTTTCATAATTTTTTTTAAAGATTTAAATAAAAAATGATCTCATTTACTCTGTATTACATTAACAGGTCATTCTAACAGTTGTTTTCCACATAAAAGTCTTGCGGTACATGTATAATTTAGGTAGTGCTGCAAGCTTTATATAATAAGCACACTGGCCAGGTTGGAGGAGGACAGCACCGACTTACAAAAGGCACAAAGAATTGAGCTTTACTTTAATCTACCAGACAGCTCATGCACGGTTATACTTTACAGGATACTTGTGAGGATTACCTGTTCTCCTTGTCAAGTTGATTGATATCACTCTTCTTAGCCAGCGGCTTCAACTTGGCCAAATCACCCTGGAAGACAGCCTTGTGGATCTTCCCCAGATCCTTGTCTTTCAAGTCGTAGCCATCAGAAAGTGCGCTGACATTGTCTGAGGTGCCACAGTTCTTCTTCTTCTTGGTAAAGCTCAATAACTTCTTCATTGCATACGGCAGTTCAACCTCGCTCCTTAACCGTCACTACCTTCCTCTCGTTAGCTGCTGAGGGGTCACCACAGGCGTCTTTCCCATCCCTAAAAATAAGACGCAGAAAAGCCGATTAGAAGTGCCGCGAGGCGTTTCTTTTTCTTTTTTTTTTTTTTTTTTTTTTTTTCTTGGTTTCCCTTGACGATAAAGCTAATGCTGGTCCCCACGCCCGTATTTAAGGCGAAGTAGCTTCTGTGCCTTTATAGCCTGGTAATCGACTCCCATGTCAAGCGGCCACGATGCCCGTTAGGTGTAGTGTCTCATTACTGGAACACGGTGTTGGGTGACAGAAAAAAAAAAACAAACAAACAAACATACCAGCCATGCTAATGACAGGTTTCAGAGGTGCTAACTGCAGTTCATCTCCCGACACGGTGTCCTCTAACAGTCCTTAACGACAACAAATGAGTGTATAGAAAAAAGAAAAGCAAAAAAAAAAAAAGAAAAGAAAGAAAGAAAGAAAAAGCAAACGTTAATAAGCCGTTAGTGTTTGTATTCCAAAGCGTTTACAATGAAACCAGCCGGTTATCGCGTTAGCTAATGTCAGCGCTGACCGCAGATGTCGTTATGGCTTCGTGGTTGTTACCATGGCAACATACTGTATAAAAATATCGGTATCAGGCGCTCATAGCGAACTAGCTCGAGGTGACACCTAAAATATTCGAATTCTCATCTAAAGCCAGCTTCAAAAATAAACATGATTCGCCATTGTTGTTTATGAAGTCCTGCTTAACATCATATTGAGGATTAATGTGGCGCCTCCCACGTCGTCACTAAACTAATGATGCAAACCGCCACATTTAAAACGAGTTTGCGGTGAGGCGCAGAACAGCAGAGATTTGACAACGACGAGGGAACTGCAGCGCTAGGGAACGGCATCTCATTCGGTAGAAAAGTATTCGAAAGAGAATATAAGTGCAAAAACCAAAACATTGCTAACTAAATGCTAACTAGGAGTCGCTAAAACAGTTTACAATATTATATATTAATACATATACACGCCTTAAATGCAAAAATTTCCAATAGTTTACGAAGTGTTAATTGTAATAACAACCTTAGACCAAAGTTACTAACCTGTTGATTGTCGAATTTCAGTTACTATCATGGAGCTAACGAAAATATGCTCACATGAACTTGCTTCCACTGTTAGTTTCAAGGAACCAATCATAGATAAGTAGGCGGCGTTACAATTCCGATTAACCAATAGGAAACCTCAATTTACTTTAGTAAGGTTGGTTTACAACACATTGAAGGCTTTGTTGTGTAATAGCAGACGCTTACCACAAGGTGGTGCCATTCTTTCAAAGATTGACTACTTTTGGAATGTCAACAAATCACCGTGTTAAGCTCTGTAAATGTATTAACAGCTGAAATAAATAAATATTATGTATTTATTCTTGCATGAGAAAATATTTAATTGAATTCCTTTTCAGAATATTATTAAAGTCTTAAAATTCCTGCCCTGTTTTTTCTTTTTAGAACCGTCTCTTGTCAAGAATGGCTTAAACTATCAGAGAATTTGTATTTTTCTAAAAACAAAAACAAATAAGATAAAATGAGTCACATTAATCTGACCTAAGTGCATAGTGCAAGAGTGCATGGATTACATCAATGTGATGCCATGGCATTAGACATAAAACTAAGTGGTAAAAACCCATTCTCAGCCTTACAGCTCTGAAGAAGCAGGCTACAGACTTTTGTTATCACTGCAAGTTATACAAAACTGTGCAACACACAAAGAAACACTGAAATCTTTGAGATTCTTTCCAGTAATACTATTCAGATCACATGCCAAAAACGAGTTACCTCTGATGTCACAGAGAGAAGATGAACGCAACAGTAAATTCCCCTGAAATCCACCCTTAAATCACGCTGCATTGCTCTGAGGTCAGCATTAAATATTTATTCACCTTGAAAGAAAAATCAAAGACCCCCGCTCGAAAAATGTGATTCTCATAAAATTGAACAATGCTGGAGATACGTGTTGGGTAACCCAAAAACCTGATCTGCGTCGCTGGAGGCGAGATGTTTTGACCCGGTTTGATCTCTTTTTGTCTCTGAAAATTCCCTTTGAAAGTTAAGCGAAGGGAGAAAGAGATGAACAGGTGAAGAAGAAGAAGTCATTGTGTGAACAAGACATTCGGGCTCCGCTTGTCTCTTTGTCTGCTGGAGCCAATTATCTTTCTCGCGTCTCTCCAGGTGCAAACGAAATCCGGGAGACATGAAAGTCATGCTGCTGATTCCTGCTGCTTTTTGCACAAGTTTTTATTATGCTTGACATATCTCTGCCTTACTTACACCTCCCTTTTTCTATCACCGTTGACCTGAGGTGCTCATTAATCCACATCAACAACAAATCTTTCCACACTGTTTGAGCCCAGCATTCTTTGTTCTCACCATTTGATGCAGCTGATGCTTTCAGGTTTTGTTTGCTGGAAAACCAAAGTCAAGTAGTTCCTTGTTAATGAACTTGGACAATAGATCCTCTTGTCTACACATGTATTTGAAAATCATTCCTATTTAACACAGAAAGAGCCATAATCATACCTGTCAGAAAGGAGAAATATGATAATATATTATCACATATCATATAGTCATATTACTGTAGTAATCATAATCATCTGAGATTTTTTTTTTTCACTTGTCCAATTAGCTTAATCCCAATAAAGTATCAGTATCATTGTCTTAAGAGGTGATTATATCTTATTGAGAATCTTTTAAAAAAGAACAGAGGACTGGAATGCATAGTGTCTGGTTTCTCCATTCAGGAGAAATCTTTACTTCGGTATCGATCCAAAACTATCGATACCAAGTCGATATCAGTACTGGATCGATACTGGTTTGATAAGATCGATAATTTAGTTTCAGATTCCCTCTTAAAATATAGTTTTACGTTCGCGTTGTAGTTTCTACCATAAAATATTTTTTTCACCATGATTTGCTCTCCTGTGTTCATTTCTTGCATTTTGTTTACTTGGAAAACAATGCACGCAAGTTTGATTTAATGTTTATTGCTTCAGTTCATCTTAAAAACATGTTTTTAAAGTATCTTGCAGACACCTACAGACTTTAGAAGCGTCTGGCTCCCTGATAACATTTAAAATCCCACAGAAAACAACTCTTTTCCAATACCTATATGAATTTTTTAAAAGTTTCTAAACGGTTGCGCTTGAGCTCATTTTGGAGTATCAAAGCCAAGAGGGTTGAATACAAATGAACAGCAAGCTGTTTTGTAAAAAAAAAAAAAAAAAAAAACCTTTTCCTTCCACAATACTTTCTATTGATCTCTCACAAAAAATTCCAACAAAAGCTTCAAACTGTGAGAAAATTCAAGATGTTGGAGAAATGTTTCTTTTCTGTCAAATGAAACGTAGTTAAGCTCAGACTGAACAGTCTTTGGAGAGTCTGGAGGAGTTTTTGCTTCCAGCTCAGCATCCCTAACGCTCATTCCGGTAGCAGCTGCCTCCCAAACTTGAAACATGGAGTGAGACATGATAAACGGGGTGAGCACACGCTGCTGAGAGTGGGTGTGGGGGGATAATTAAGTGCTCTCCGATGTACTATAACTATTAAAAAATGAGGTTGCAACCTTGAGAAGAGATCTGGTGTCAGCATCAGCAAAGCCCTGCATGTCAAACTCCCACAGCAGATCAGGCAGGCAGAGAGTGAAATGAGGTTTACCTTTCCTGCGATTGGTTTTAACGTTTAATGAGTCTTTCCGTGTCTCAGTAAGCGACAGTAAGTGAGTTTGTCATCAATCGTCACCTCAGAGGTGAGCCTCAGAAGTTCGGCTCTCAGTGGAATATGAGCAACAAACAGAAACCATGTGTTTGTGCTTTCATAAAACAAAGAGTGGAAGACATTACCTGTCGTTTTGGGTTTAGTTTGAACCGTAAAACTGGACATTTTTACCTGTGTGTGTCCATCCGCCCCAGGTTCACTGAGTCTTTTCAATTACGTCTACTGACTAGTATGAGATTGGAAAAAAAAAAATGTTTCCACCCCGGTAGGTTTGGGTGTGCCACTGCTGAATTCTACAGAAATGTCCTTGCTGCATGTCACGGAGCAGAACCTGCTCCAAATGCCAACAAGACTTTCCCAAATCCAAGCTTTCAGACGCCAGACTCAGACACAGTTTGTTTGTCAATCAGAAATTTTTCCTCAATTTGTAAATGAAAAATACATTTTCAGAAAATATCTGACTGTTCATTCACCGAAGGTGAGGTCCTGGAACTTTACATTTTGTCAAAAACATGGAGCAAATACACATCCAACATATTGATCGATATTCCATGTAGTCTGACTGGAAGTCAGGTTTTAGCCTTGATTTAAAGGAGCTCAGTGTTTCAGCTGTTTTACATTTTCATGGAAGTTTGTTCCAGATTTGTGCTGCATAAAAACTGATTGTTGGTTCCCAATGTTTGGTTCTGGTTCTGAGGATACAACAACAACAACAACAACAACAACAACAACAACAACAACAACAACAACAATAACAACAATAACAACAACAACAATAACAGGGGTTTACATATTTTGCTGCTGAGTCATTCAGTGATTTATAGACTAACAGAAGTACTTTAAAGTTTATTCTCTGAGCATCATGGAACCAGTGTAGAAACTTTAGTAGTGAGGTAATGTGCTCTCTCTTCCTGGTTGTAGTGAGAATGCCAGCAGCACCGATCTGGACATCAGTCCTTTAATCCTGAAAATGTTCTTCAGGTGATAGAAGGCTGACTTTGTAATTGCCTTGATGTGTCTCTGCAGGTTCAGGTCTGAGTCCATCGCTTCATCCAAATCTCTGGCCCGATTACTGGTTTCCATCCGTAATACCCAATAAATACAGAACAGATTAAAACTGCAGTGGAAACAAATAATAACTTTGATGGAAAGCACACTGTTGGAATGGTAGAAAGCTATGACGCTAAGTGGTGATACGCGATATCAATCCGCCCCCATCAGGTGATCCGATCCTTTTAACATCTTTTTTTTTTTGTGTTTAACACATCTTCTTTACTGACTGGAATTGAAGGGTCACCAAATTTAGCCATGCATTTATGTGCGGAAACCTAAAAATTGGTTGTCCAAGCTTGGCGAGGTTATCTGCACACTTTTGAATGTAAGTCTGGCAGTGTTCTGGTCGTAAAAATATTTAATTCCAACCAAACAATTGTCTAAACTAATACATCCCTGGCACATTTTTGAGGGAGCAAGCCTCACAAACTGTTCATGAAGAGGAGCTTTCTGTTGCTGTTTTTCCGCATGAGAAGACCTCATCAAATTGGCTGACATTTTGGAAATGCTTCCACTGCACCGGCTGCAAAAGGTGATGGTGGTAATGAGGTTGGGGTCCTGCGCATGGGTATGGCTTATGGCCGTGGTTTCATAACCAGTAACCTTTCTAGTGATTTGTTGAGAGGTTGTGTGCACTCTGAGGCCGCGCAATAAATGTGAAACCTGCCAGGTGTTTCTTTTTAACATATTAAAAAGTCACATTTTTGCTGCTTATCTTGCGTAGCTGCTTCTGCAAATATTTTCAATGCTTTTATTTTGACGTACGCTTAAAGAGCAGTTTCAATCTAATGGTACTCACAATCTAACCAGAGGAATGTTTCACGGATTAATAATGTTGTGCATGTCAAGCCTTCTTTCGCAGGAGCTTTATGGTGACCAGTTAAAAGTTGTTTGATGGTCATACGAGGGGATAATTCTTCATGGCCTCGTCCGTCAGATTGGTAATGAACTCTGCAGCTGATTGAATATTTTGCATTTGCATTTTAATGCTGTTGCTCTGAAATGTAACAGCTGTGAAATGATTCCTCCTGGCTTCAAGAGCTCAGAGTGTGAAATCAAAGCTCTAATATCAGAGAGACTGTAGGGAAAACTGAAAATACATAGGAAACTAAAAACACTGCATTTAGGACATGTATAATAATTCTCTTACTGTAGCTTTGTCGCAAGTATTTTCGTCACGACTTGACCTTTTCGTTTTGTTCCCCATGTTACGCTTAAGTTAGGCTTTTTCCGATGGAATCGATTTGTTTTACAAAGGAAAGACTGAAAGAAGACACAGACTGTTAAACATCCACGTACTCTCTCTCTGTTGACCTCGTTTCTAATTTGGGAGCTTTTGCAAATGACGAGATGCATTTTAATTCATTTCCTTTCAAATGAACAAGACATTTACAAAAGGTTTCTTCAATGCTCTGTTGAACTCAAGCTTCCCCAGACTGGTACGTGTTCAGGATAGATCGGGTGTGAATTTGTGCAGGATTTTTAAATGAGCAGATTTCAAATTCAGAGGTGTCGCAGCAATACCGTGCTGCAGTGATAAGTCCTATTAAGTGCTGGAAAACTCATCATCGCAAAACAAACTGAGGGGTTTTCTCTTTTTTTTTTCCCAATCAAACAAAGACAGATTGGGAATGGAGTTTGAGAAAAGGGAAATGACAAAATTTACAGCAAGGAACAAGTGTGAAATAGTTCAAAAAAACTTCAACAGGATTTCATCATCCATTGATTTTAAATTGTTGCTTTTTTAAATTATTTTTGAATAACATAGCTTTCCATAGCAAATCTGAAATCTGAACTTCCATTGAAGTTGGATTATCACGTTTTGAAAACTCACTTTTCTTTTCATTTTCAGTACTTACGAACTAAGCTGCTGTGAAATGGAAAATCTGGTGACAAAATATAAGTTTTACACCAAATGAGGCCTACGTGCAAATTCAAACTGGAAGACTCTTTAGCCCCACCTGCATCATCCAATCGGCGCGCGCCTCTCATCACCGATGACCAATCAGCGCTGGACCGAGCCACGTCACGCCCAATCACCGACCAACCCCCGTCTGAAAAGGACCTCCATCTACGGCTTCCTCCGCTTTTCAGCCGAGCTCAACCCACCTCCACCCCTTCTCCACCTCCACTCTCTCGGCTCCTCAGGCTTGCATCCTTCACTGACCTCCACCACCTGTGTAGGGTTTTAGGTTGGTCTGAGGCATCCTTTGAGAGTGAAGATTGACTGTAATCTTTCAAAAGAAATGTTACGGAATATAGTAAATTAAATTACAGGAATCAAACTCCTCATTTAGTTGCCAATCAGCTTTTTCCATTTATTTTGGTCATCCTTGCCATCAGTGGCAACCTTTGTCTTTTTAAAACGCCAATAATCTGCAAAAGCTGACTCATGCTCCTGAACACCTGCCGTCCCAGTTTTCAGGGTAGGAGAACGAGACACGAATGAACGCAACAAAATGATCTTCGCAGATGTCTCCAGACTTTTGACAGTGAAACTGGAAATCATGAGACACTCCGGCTCAGAGAGTTCTGTCTGCAGACTCTGCTGAAAGGCTCAGGTTGAAATAAAGGACATGCTGACCTGAGCTGTTGTCATGCGGTGATGAACGACGATGTCTACGAGACGGGTTGCTAAGATATCTCTCGGCGAGCTTCAGACAATTGTTGTAGAGATGATGGGAACCAGTAGCAGCCGCGCGGTATGAAGCATTACCTGTAAGAAAGAAAGTCACGCGTTCGTCTAGTTTGACCCTCTTCCAGGCAGCTCTGCTCTGGAACATCATGATTTCTGCTCGGACTGGGATTTCTGTCGCACACAGTGTTGAATTGTTTTTGTACTTTTTGGGCTCTGTTTTAGAAAACACCTCTTTTTTTTCAAGCTATACTGCAGCATACTCTTTTTTCTCCGGAGAAAAGAAAAAGTGCCCTTTTGAAATTGTTTTTTTTTTTTTATATTATTGCATGTGGTCCATAGTAGCATTTCTGGGCTTATATTACCAGTGCTCCACATTCTTTTTGTAGCAGTTTTACCTTTTCATCAATCCATAATCATTTTGTCATTTGATTAATTCTAAGAAATATGTAAAAAAAATAAAAAAAATGTTTCCGGGCGGTCGTGTCACTGCACCCTACAGGATTGATTGCTTAATAGTTGCATTCACAAATACGCGTAGATTCATTTTAGCTTTATTTTGGTAAATTTACAAAGTCACAAAGTAATAATAACATTGGGATAACAATCGATAAAATAAAACTTTGTTTTTTTACAACACAATAATTTATCAAAAAAGGAATAGGCTGAAGTCAAGACCTATACCATGCCTGAGCATGTAAGCAAATATAGATATGAAAAGGTTTTCTGTTTCAGATTCAAGTTGTTCTCATCTGTTTTCTTTGGACAATGTGTGTTTTTTTTTTTTGTTCTTTTAATGACAGGTAACTTTAAAGCTATTAATACTTTAAAAGTATTTATTTTCTTGTGAGTGTGCGGAAATTAAAAATCCGCTGGCAACTCCATGTGTCGTTCAAGGTGCCTTTTTTTTTTTTTTTTAACTTGAGCCCCCGCCTCTCAAAATGTGTGTGCACGGCCCTGTCCTACATCTTTGATTGCTTACCTGAATAATGTGAATCATGCGCGGAGCAGAGCTCAAGGAAAACCTTCTGTGTGCCGGTGGACTTGTGTTTATTTTTCAAACAATTTAATTTGCCACAAAACTGCAGTTTATTCTTAACTTAAACACGTAAGAATAGACATGCTAAATTCAATTCACCTCACAGGCTGCTGAGATTTTGAGCCCACTGCGTCATTTGTTTCCATAGTTACCTCAAACTTGATTTGAAGTTTCTCTTTCCAAATAAACAGCCACATAATTGAATTACCCCCCCAAGTTACACAGCTCTGTGCAAGTCATCCCTCATTAGCATACAAATTCAATCACAGCTGCCGGATTATTTATGGGAGCAGTGAGGGACGTTTTTAAAGAAACAGGGCCAGCAGCAGCAGACCTGTATCGCTCGGCTCCCGTTCAGATTTGTTTCAGCTACCAGATCTTAAATTTGACAGTCAGATCAGAGGCAGTCTATCAGAAAAAAAAAAAAGCCAAATTCCGGCCGAGAAGCGCTTCGAGACAGTGATGTGGCACGGTTGTTGTGATGCGCTTTTCGTGGGGGTGTAAAAATCTGTCTTTTTGTGCAAAATAAGTGACAACAGTAAGCATGGCAATATGACCTTTTACTGTGTGTTAGATAACTGAATGAATTGTGATTTTATTAAGGGGGCAGTGTATGGGCGGAGGAATTGATTTTTAATCCCAGGGGGTTGTGAGTTTCCAAAATGTTTTTCACTGATGCGTCTTGAGGATTGTTTTGACTTTGTGGGTGTGTTTATGTGACTTTTAAAAAATACTTACGTGCAGATGCATTATTCCAAATGTATATGCATGTTTTTTAAACGTACAGAATGTTTAAAAAATGTTTTGTTTTTTTTATATTTCTTTATTGAAGCCCTTTTTATAAAAAGAAAACATAAAAAACTCTTGAATGCTTCACAAAACTAAGCCTTATAGAGATGTAGCCATTTTAATACTGCACAAAATGAACCTACTCAGATATCAACTTCTATTCCAAAAAGAAAAAGTCTTTACTTGTCACCCCTCCTCCTCCCATCAACAAATCATCTGTATACTAAGATACATGTATAATAAGATGGTCTTATAACCGTTCTAAATGGGATAAAACAGTATTTTGGATCCATATCGTCCTTGGCGCCGTGACGCCGCTAAGCTGCCAAACGTCTGCTGTTGTGGCTGGTCCAGCTAGTTCACGACCAATCCGCTAAGCCCGTCTGATGAGCAGCACCTGCTGCACCTGCTGCTCTGACGGTCTGGTGGGAGTCAAGAGGAGGAAATCATCAGAAACAGACGGGACGGACACGGCGACTCTGGAGGAGCCATCGAGACCCACAGCTCAGGTGTGAAAAATCTGTTGACAAACAACTCAAGTTAAGCCTGCAGGGAAAGACGTCAGACGCACGGAAGAAGGTTCTTTGGGCAAATGAGACCAAAATGATACTTTTTGCCCAAATCGAGCATCTGCAGCGAAAACTTAAGAAGTGGAGGTTTGCCCTCTGTCTAACCCGACTGAGCACCAGCTTCGTTTTTTTTTTTTTGTTTGTCTCCTGCATACATCTGGTATGTATCAGTACTTAAAAATGATTCATATGTGTAACAGGTTGTAAAATATGAGCAGATGAACAGGAGTCACATCAGTTCCTCCAGGTGGCATTACGTGAAACAAAACAGTCAGAATAACCAGATGGATTCTCTGTAATTTACGGCGCTGGCGTCACATGAGCCTGCTATCGATGTGAGAGGGAACTGTTGGCTCGTGGCGGGAAGAAGTCTTCAAGCATAAAAAAAAGCCTGTGACCCTTGTACACAAGGTCATATTTACTTACAGCTGCTGATATTTTACCATCTATTATGTACATTTTTTTTTTACAGCGTACAGAATTAAAGTTTTATTTTGAATCACATCATTTGGGATTAAGACTCTGATGTCAAATCAACACAAGCTAGAAATCGAACAGTCTGTTGCTTTTAAAATACTAAACATGTGAATAACCTCACACACCGTGACAACCCGGCTGCCATGGGGCCTGTTTTCACCATAAGTAGGGATCACCAGGGAACAGTCGCATTGCTTAAGTAGGAGAGGAAATCACCATTTTCTTTCATTTTTCTTTTCTTTTTTCGCTTTATGGGTCCTCAGTCGATAAATGGGGGACTATTGGCTGGAACATCTGGAAAGGATTTGCCTGTTTCTCATCATTTACACGGCTGGGAAGCTTGGCTTGCAGTCAGGAAAGCGCAGCAAACAGCCCAAAGTCGCATCAGCGGAGAATCAAAAGAGGTGGGAGGGAGCAGCAGAAGGGCACGCAATTACTCAACGGAAGCATTAATGCCTAATGAGTCAACATGAGAAAACAAATTACAGACAAACAGGACAGAGGTTTCCCACTTGTTAATGGGGATCTTTTAGTTTTTTGTTTTTTTTTGAGTATCACTAAGGCAGAAGGAAAGAAGCTTCCGATGTTTGGCTGCTGCACCTACAGAGTTCCAGGATTTTTCTTGGCACAAAATACGCTGATGATGAAGTGGTGAAAGAGAAAAAGGAATGAAAAATAACATGACAGGTTCTTCAGTTAATGTTATCTTTAAAATTATAAACAAGAGTCAGAAGCAGAAGAACTGGCACAAAGATGGAGAGAAGCACATACTTGAGAGTTCAAAAGTGTGCATTTTCAAAACATCACTTTAGCGCGACTTACTGACAAGATTTCAAGGAACAAGCATGAACTCATCTAATGTCCTCATAGCACACAGACGTTTGACCACGTCCAACTGTTTCCACCTGCTGCATGGGGTATTCGGGGACCAGTTCGGAGGAGGAATCTCAGCAAAGACTTTGCTCTACGTCACTTTTTTTTTCTCTTTGTTTCCTTTATTTGGAGGCCACTTGGACCTCTTGCGTGTCTTCTGGCTAAACCGGGGCTTATGGGAAAAGGAGGAAAACAAAAAAAACAAATTAATAATAAATTGACATGTGGGAACTAAAGAAAATCTCATGGAGATTTTACGATGAAAATACCCAGTTGCACGAGTTAAAACAGCATGCCTGTTAGTGAACCAGATAAATGTATTTGGTTTGCGCTTTCTTCAGTGTTGGTGTCAAATATTTTTATATTTCTATGTTATGAGATAATCTGTGAAATGATCAGTCTCCTACACTTCCTCCCCAAAAACCAACCAAAGCCAGGTTGAGGGCCTTGGAGCCGTCAATCGCGCAAGTGAACATGCTGCTAAATGTGGTAATAGGGGAGAAACAACTTACAAATATTTGGAAAACTGTTTATCCAGCCTCCCCATTGGTTATGCTAACTAGCCCTAGCATTCATGACAGTCTCCACCGTAGCAGAATTTCGCAGACAGAAACGCATGGGTGATTGACAGCACTAAGACCCTCCCCTGGCTCTGATTGGTTGTTTCCGATGGAGTCGCGTATTTGTGCGGGTGCCAGCAGGAACATAGAACGAAGGCAGAGAAACTCAAATGATCAATCTCATATTAAAGTGCCACAACAAAGCAACAGTTTTCACAGATATGTTAAAAAAAACAAACAAAGAAAACCCATATTCTTTTTAAACTAAAATTACAACTTGACCGGAACATCAGGAACATCGCTGACAACGTTTTCTTGCTGAGCAGTTTGCTGAGGTTCTGCTAATCTGGGTACGTCTCGCTGGCGTATTATGACTCAATAGTTTCATTGTGAGTGCATGAATACATTTAGAGGAAAAACATTGATGTCTGGAGCCCACTCAGAAAACAGAAAATCTTCCAAGTTTCACATGATGGGAGCACGCCGTGTCTTTCCACGGGCAAATTTGGAGTATTTAGCGCAGGAAAAGAGGTTTTAGCACCGAGTGAGCGTTGTGCGTCAGAAGGGACAAATTTCAGCAGTCACAGTTTTTGGCCATCGTTGTGACGGTTTGATATGTCTCTTTGTCGCTCCGTACTTTCACGGCAGTGCTCGCCTTCGATTTGTCTAACACTACGGGTAGAAAATAAAAAAGGAAAAAAAAAACATAAATGAACAACAAGGATTAATTGTTTAATGATGGAATCAATCATTGACTACTTGAAAACGTCCACAGCTAATTAATTGATTGCAAACGAGTTCATAGTTTGCCCCGCTCTATGTTATTCCCACTTTTTTCTTTTCTCTGCAGTGGATTTCCAGGTAACATAAATTGATACGTCAGACTTATTTAAATCTCGATGATTGGTGAATGCTCACAGAATAAAAAAAAACACTTTGATTTACAAACGATGCCGTCACCCGAGACTTCAAGCTGCCATGTTCTTGTGTGGTCCGTAAAAGCAAAACCATAAGTTAAGGACGCGTGGAACAATCTCTGAGAGCCGGTGTTGAGTCATGAAATAAAAAGGGTTTTGTCATTATTATATTATCATCTGTAAGCGTTTATCAAGTCAAAGTAAGCAAATTCAAAGTATTTACCCCGCACCAGATGCCTTTGGATTTACTTTTATACATGGTGCAGATTGTTTAGTCATGTAAATGTAAAAATTCTAATGATCCAAAAGAGTTGATTTATTTTGTGTTTTACTTTTTCTTTTAAAAACCCCTCGAGCCCAGAAATAACCACGTCTCTTTCGCTGCCATTTTGTTGGTAAGTTGAGAAATCTAAGAGCTAGAGGGTCATTAAACATCTTCAGAAAGGATGTGTGATTTCACTTCCTCGCAGTCTGGGTTGCTTCAAACAAACCCTGACCAAAAACACTAAGCAAATAGTCTTTTTTTTTTCTTCCTTTCTTTCCTTGTGTGCACTTTTAACAGATGAAAGATTCTTCTTTTCCCCTGATAAAGTGACCTCGTGCAACAATCTCTTAAGGTTGGTTGAACCCGTACCTTTCTCCACGGGCTCAGCCACGTCTGTCCCCCCCACTCTTCTCCTTCAGCTGGAAGCCGCACAGAAGGTGCCTCCTTCTTCTTCTCGCCCCTGAAAATCACGACGCTCCGGATCGTCTGACGGCTGAGAGTCGACTCGTTAAGAGGCTTTTACGCAGCGTCGTCCGAAAAGAGAGCTCGAGCGCACTGAACGCAAAAGATGCTAACGGAAGCGCGCGATTCCGTTAGCAGCCCCGTTGATGGTCTCGACGGGGCTGCTAACGCGACGAAGCGCGTTAATATTTCATTCCATAAAGAATGTACAAAAAAAAAAGGAAAGAAAGAAAAACATCAAGAGTTCATGACAAACTGCATTCCCATCAGATATTTCCTCTCACGCGTTTCACTGGTGGTCTGGCTCCACGAAGGCCTCACGGATGATTTCTTTTTTACATTTTTTTCCTCCTTCCCTTCGTCCCTCCGCGCATTAGGTTACACGTCGGTTTCGTGACTTCAGTGTAATTATCTTTTTGGAGCAGCGGTCTAATCTCTAGGAGGTTCAGTTGCGAAGCCTGGAGAAAAGCAAACAGCTCAGGATTATTCCTCACAGACGAGGCCACTGTTCTGGAAAAAACAGTGAAGGGTGAAGATATGAAGTGGCAGGGCAGAAGAAGACACTTATCTCAACTTATCTCAGCTATTTGACTTCTCCTTCAGACAGTCATGAGGTTAATTTTGTAATAGGATAAAAAAAAAATCAGGTTTCCTGTGTTTAAGTTTGGGTGGCTTAAGAGTTTCTTTTAATGAGTTTACCAAATTAAACCGCTGCAGCGTCCACATGCTTTTTCCTCCTTAGCAGCAGAGTTAGTTTGGCAGCCGGCCCTGGGACAGCTTTCTCAGACGCACCGGGGTAATGGTGTGTTTGACTTGGAGGCCGTTCCTGGCTTAATTATACAACTCTCTCATTTCACTCAAAAAGAAGTATGGATTATAAAGATGGGCAGCCTGCCTTTCTATGATTTTCTTTTGGTTCAGCTCATTCCCTTCGTCTCTACCTTCCTTGGACTTGACCGGAAAAAAAAGCTTGTTTCTGGGAAGATGTTCCCCCCAAAAAATGTTGGAGGGTACACTCAGTCTTTATCCAATGCCGCTTTTACCACATATAATGATCCCAGCTCGGTAAAAAAAAATTAGACCAAAATCATCGCGGGGCAGAGTGAAAAGAACATTATTTTGTTGCTATGGACATGGAATAATATCTATGTCATTTTTAGCACAAACGATCGCTCACCACAAACCCTCGTCTTTAGTCCAAGTAATATAGAAATCATCCTGCAGCAGCCTAATTACTCCAAAGAAAACGTTCAGCGTTAGTAGTAGACAATCCTAACCAAAAATAGCAGGCCGGACTTGAAGTATTCCACACTTTCACTTTCTTTCACTTCGTCCATGCAAAGCCAGCTCTGCACGGTACTAACATTATTATCTCATACGTGTGAAAAGCAACGAAAAGTAACCTGCACCTCATCATCACTGATGATCTCTACAACAACTTGGAAGAGAAGTTCTTGCTCTCTACAACAGTATAACGCAAAAAAGGGAATAGGCACCCCCTTGTGGGGATACCTATTCATCTCAAGGAACCAAGCAATATAACGACTGTTGCGACTCGCAGATGTCCCGTGTCAGATAATCAAGTGTTCCTTGCACTGATTGCTGCTTGGATCCTCCAATGTTACACTTGTGGTCTCCGTTTGAGCCGATGGTGACTTATCACTGAAAAGAAAGCTTTCCTCCTGTGCACAATACGTCAAGAGACCTCACAGTAACAGCTCATTTCCAGCGCAGTGCAAGCTCGTAGAGATCGCGCAATAGAGGGTCCATTACTCCAACGTGAAAGTATTAAGATCTGTAAAGAAGTGGGTGAGTTACGGCAGTTTAAGGATCCATAATCGCTGCTCTGAATGCAGAGTACCATATGGTGGCTCAACACTGGCACGAAAGAAATTTCTAAAAGCGCATCCATCTGGAATGCAAGAATCTGAGGTTCCCAGCAGAGAAGTGCTGCAGTCGGGCCAAAACCTGCATCAGTTTTTGTTTGGAAAAGTAAAAAAAAAAAAAAAAAAAAAAGTGTTGGCACATTTGTTCAGCTGGAAGGAGTACAATAAACATTTTATTGGAACAAAATGTGTAATCATCGTTTTGGCAGGGAGTCATTACTACTTACCTATAAAGGAAATGTTTATTAGAACAATTTCACGTGGCGATTACCAATTTATAAGAGCAGCCGAACAAAAGGTCAACAGCACAATACACTTCTGAAGTGAGACAGCTGGTGGTGAAGGTGAGATTTTTAGTGACTGCGCAACACTTCTCGAATCCTCCCTGCGGTCGATCGTCTCTTCTCCAAAAGCCACAGGATGTCAGCAAATCCCACTGGCTGAGAGGGTTTCAGGAAGCAAGAGGCATTTAAGTGCGGTGCATTTTTCTTCCACATTCTTCTGCCTCAGCCCCCCGTCAGCTGCTCCTCCAGCTGGTGAAATGTAAATGCCTCACATATTGATTTAATCCATTTGCAGAATTATCATTTACAGAAAAAGATGGAGGTTACACTGTGGGAATGAGGTTAACGGCAGAATCGGTATGCTAACCCTTCAAAAGTTTATGATAAATACACTTTAAATTCCAATTAAAACACAATTAGGTTTTGCACAGAAATAAATGAGCCAGGTGTTTCTGATTAGGCTAAAGGAAACCAGAGCAATGAGATAGTTGAAAATGAAGAATTTTTATAGGACACCTGAACCACCTTTATTGCTACTTATTAATGTTGCTATATCAACATTATTAGGCAAGACTTCCATTTCAAGACGCGCCAAAGCCTCTGCCATGTTTCAACCCAAGGACAATGCTTCTCGGGTTGGAAGTCGCTTATCTCCTCCAGATGTAAGCAGTGTCTCAACTGGCATTTGACTAATCAATGTGGTTCTGGTTTGAGTGATCATTTCCCAGCGTGTCGGTAGCACACTTCAGTCTGACTTCAAGGTGTCTCTTCTACAGAAGCTGAGTTTTTCTCTTTGGTCTGTAACATTTCAATCAATCCCTGCGTAAAGCCGTCGTACTTTAAGCTTTAATGTAAGGTTATGTGAGGTTTTTCCATGAATGTTAAAATCTCTTTGTGAAATATCTTTAGGCACCAAAAGCCTATGATATAAACAGAAACGTACCGTAAATAGGAAATAAATAAAAACACATCCTAATCTGGACTATTTCTGAGTTAGTATTGCGGGTAATAAGTCTGAATACCCCTGAGCAAGATGGAACGGCACTGAAAGCGACCCTTCAGACTACGAACACAACAGGCACAATCAAAACTGTCAGATGACTGATTACACTCCGTAATACAGGGGTGCTCAATACGTCGATCGTGATCTACCGGTCATTGCGATCCACCGGTCATCGGAAGGTTTTGAGTCGATCTCAGCAGCAGGTGACAAACTGAAGATCCTCCGGGATGCTGAGACCAGCACTTCCTCTTCTAACAGGCTTATCAAGATATTCACTAAGATCCAAAACGTTTGTAACTTCATTAAAGAATAATAAAAAAAAAAAACAACACGTGTTAAAATTAATATTCTCAGCAGGAGTTTTAATGAGCTAATCACCCACCGCTGTGTTCATGAGAGGCTCATTAATAACGGATAACTATAAATACCGCAAGCGGTTGCTACGGCAAAGGGTGTGCTTAACAATAAAGAGAGAAAGAGAGTATAAAGGTGCGATTGGTTCTGAGTTGATCACCTGTTCTAGTTGTTTCACCTTTGTTTACCTTCGCTGTGGTTCATCACAGCGAAGGTAAACAAGATAACTGAGGACAGGCGGTACGTCTCCGTTCCACCGTCACAGTGCAGGCACAGCCAGGGTCCGGTTGGTCACAACTTGGTGTCTCCTGGTCAACCTATGTAGAAAAAACACCAGGACGTCGTTATTATCCAGGCAGTGTTTTCTCTTTAAGGCTGACCCACAGCTTGAGCAGTGTCGTTTGCCCCCCAAATCCAACAGGTCGTACAAAAATGTAGCCATGCTGGTTGAAAACACTGCCGGTGGAAGGGCAATCAGTTGTTCAGTGGCTCAAGGAATGAAGTTTGACAGTTGGAGCAATAGTTTTTGTTGTAAAGCTCTCTGTCTGTGTCTCCGCCAAGAGAATTCAAGTAGACCAACAGAGACTCCAGCAAACATTTAACGTCGTAGTCCCTCCGCACATCCCGAAGGCAGCTTCTTCTGCCTCAGCTCCGTCAGATCTGGGGAAAGGTCTTTCTGACAGAAATGTTTGCCGGGCTGGCGGACAGCGGAGAGGACGAGGCTCGCACAACAGGGGATGGACGATGCCTACAGAGAAACCCTGTCCTGAGCAACACACCTCCTGGTGACACTCATGTAACCCACAAGTTACTTTAAATCACTTAATAATAGCAAAAGGCAGCCAATTTAATTTACTTCTCTGACTAGCACCAATGCTATAAAAGAAGTTGGGCCGGATCAAAAGACTCTAAATTCTAAAGAGCCTAGGTGTGAATGACAACACAGGAGTGCACAAAGTGTTAACAATGAAGAGTGAAATTTAATAATACAACAAATGTGGATCCACATATAGAATTACAATAAAATAGCGCGCGTTTTGTTTAAAATAGAAAATAAAATAAATAACTGTCCTTTCAAGGTGTCAGTCGATCCTCTCGGTATCTCAAAGATCAGATAGTGACCAGTCGGGTCACTATCTACAATCTCTCTGGGTTCTCGGGGCTGGGGCTCGCCATCCAAATTCAGAAGTGGGTCTTGAGATCTCAGGGCACTCCAGGCCAAAAGTGCACCGTAATAAAAAAAAAAAACCCTGACCAACGCTCTGACGGTGTCTGACTCTACCGGGGACTTTTTTCTTTCGGTCTCAGCTACGCTCAAAGAAACGTTTCTCCAGATTTCATAATCTCTCTCAGGCTCTTAACAAAAACAACGGTCAGCTGTTAGCTATCATCTGCGTCTGACGTGTTCTGAGTAGAATCACAGCGCAGCAGTGAAAGGGGCGGGACAATCAACGCCATTGGCTGATGTAATGTCAGACCACGCCAGCCATTGGTTGCCCTATCCATCAGCAATTAAAGGCCTATTTCACAGTTTTTAGCGATGGTTTTCGCACGTTTGGATATATCTTTCTAAGTAAAATAAAACACAAAATCTATTTATACTTTCCAATCTTGTGAAACAAACAACAACAACAAAATATCAAATTAACATAAACTTCCACTAGTGTTTTTAACACTGGGTTACACTCAGGTTTAGGAGACTCTGCAGTGCAGCGTTCACCCAGCTGTTGTGGAGCTCGTTGGAGAACTTAAAGTAGTTCTCCTCCGCTTGTCCATGTCGTGCAGCTGCTGTCCTCCGTACACCTGGGAGATTCAAGCCAATTCTATCCTCTGAATTACTGTCCAGGGACCGACGTCTTTGTACCGACGTCTCTGGACAAACCTCGCCAGCCGAGTCGGTTTGTTCTTTTGATTTGGATTGAAGACCCGTCCAAAACAAATCGTCCTCCTCTTCTTGCTGGTAACCTTTGCCAGAATCCGTCCCCGGAAAGAAATGATCGCATGCTTAACCCAGTCGTCTTGCTTCTGATCGTTGCTATGAAACGATCAGATCAGTTCTGCATTACTCAAGCTGACATAAATAGTAAAATGAAAAGTAATATTTATTCTATTTATTTAACATGAAGAGATTAATAGATTTATATATGATTTAATTTTTGCATGTGTGGTTTTCCATACCTGCTGTGGTTTTAAGCCATTTATCCACTATTATTTTTAATTATTAATCATTCATTATGATTATTCATGTATTAGTCATTACATAGTGCTAAGAACAGTCTGTGACTTATTAAATTTATTTTTTTTTTTATTTTTGCAGACAATTTAATGCTGTGACTATTTTACCAAACATAAGAAAGAAAAGCAGAAGAGCGATCTAGACATGAACTTATTCATCCTTTTATTGAGGCCCAGAACCTAAAAGTTCTTGGTTTGCATCATTCAGGAGCCTTGGGGATAAAAGGATTCATGATTGTATTTTTAGAGGCAGATTTCAAGAATGACTCGGGCCAAAGTTTGGGTCAGGTGCGAGTCTGGGATGTGTAGGAATCTCCACGATGTCAGTGAAACAGAGTAGCATACCTTAGTAAGTGTGTGTGTGTGCATGTGTGTGTGCATGTGTGTGTGTGTGTGTGTGTGTGTGGTTTATTTAGAATTTCTTGACGTTTCCTCTCGCGCCAGTTCTTGACACTTGGCAAGCTTTATTTGTCCTTCCCTTGTTTTCATTAGTATCAGCTATTTCAGCCAGTCCAAACTGATCTCTGTTGTTTTTGGCACGATGCTTTCTCGGGTGACAGAAAGCTTAGTTTTAACTTGATTGCACAAGCTTTGAGCATTAGAAAGCTAAAGAAAATCAAAATTTCAGATGGTAAAGTAAGACAACGAGAGCCTCTAAAACAGGGGTGTCAAACTCAAATACACAGTGGGCCAAAATGTAAAACTTGAACAAAGTCGCGGGCCAGCATTGAACAAATGAACCTTTTAATATAGACTTTTTCACAAACTCTCCCTCATTAAAGGGCCGGGCTGATTCAGCGATCTCTGCTGCCACAATATAACTGGCCTTTACAGCAGCCTCACTTTGTGATGTGGCTTTTTTGAACATATTCTGTTGTGAAACCAAACTTCTTTTCATCTCCTCTACTTTCTTGCTCCTTTGAGTCATGTCCAGGTCATTGTACTTGTCATGGTGTTTTGTTTCATAGTGTCGTCGAACGTTGTACTCCTTAGTGTTAGCCCCGTTGAATCCACAAATCAGACAAACAGGTCTGTCTTTTACATATGTAAACAGATATTCTGTCTCCCCCCTGTCCAGAAAGCTCCTGTTGTCTGCTTTTCTTTTCGCCATTTTTGGGAAGGGGTTTTACAGTGACGGTTGTAGCTTGAGATCGCTATAACTACTGTCACAGAGGAGAGGGTGTTTCTGGGACCTGTCCTGATTGACGCGCCAAAACAATAGCAAGGCATTATGGGATTTGTAGTATTAGCGAAGAATGAATGCACTGTATCATACCGGTGGGCCGTAGTCATTTGGTATAGCCTCACGGGCCAAATATAATTACTCTGCAGAGTTTGACACCTATGCTCTAAAACAATACAAATATTTTCAAATCCATAAAAATGTCTTGCTAACTTTATTCTCAACGATTTACATTCAATAAAATTAAGACTGGGATTGCCTTTTGTTCACGAAGCCCTAAAATAGAAAAAAAGCAGATGTGATTCCAGTGCCTTCCCAGATCACGACCAGTTTGATAAACAGATTAGAACTTGGCCAGCAGGCAAAAATAACGTGCTTTGCTAAACACTGTAGGGCAGGCACACATAATATATGGTCATTTGTTGCCTAATACTGCAGATTGGAGGATGATACCAGAAACTTGGCAACATAGTTGTTTTTTATTGCAGCTATGAATGAGAAAGACTCCCCTTTCCTGGTATCAATTTTCTTCCAGTTGGAAAAAAAGAAGAAAGAAATGGGAACATCTGCGAAGAAATATGATTTGGACGATTGTAAGCATGATGCGCATTCTTTCCTCTTCGTGACCCTCCTCGGCTTGAGCAAAGGCAGAGCTTCGCAAACTGTTTCAGAAAGCAGGTCAGGTAATTCGCTCCGTGTCGTCGCCTCCTGCTGGACAGTTTCTCCATCAGCTCTACCCCCTCCTTGTGACCTCTCTGTGGCCTTTCCGTCTTATCGCGTGTTATGTGTCTTAAAGGAGTCCAGCGTCTGTCATCAAAGCTAACAATGCCGTAAATTAGCCTTATTTGTGGGCTCAGGCGTTCAGCACTGGTGAGGAAAAAAAAAAAAAAAGCCCCCGAAGTCCCAGTCTCATTGAGTTCCCCTGCTTTTCTGGAGTGCGTTTGGCACAATCATTATTCAATTATCACGCAAACTGAGACAAGTGGACACTGCAACGGAGGCGAGGGGGACGGGGGCATGAAAGACCCTTAAACTGCACCCTGTCTCACCGGGGATAAGCTGCAGGCTCTTCCAGACTCTTCCAGACAGCTCATCTGGAATGATGCTCGACGCCAGGAGGCCGGGATTATAGGTGAAAAGCCTGACATGCCAGACCGATATCCACTTCATCGTCTGAGGCATGTTTCCACTTAAACTCTTCTTTTATCAGGCAGACAGAGAGAGAGAGAAGGGTTTATTTGAATTATTTTGTCACTTTGTTGTAATTTTATAGATTTTTTTTGTGTTTTTTGTCTTAGCGTGGCCCTTGTACTCCATCCGAGGGAGACAAGAGAATATCAAACAGAAAAAAAAAACTCTGCACAAGGTAAGTATTGCAACTGTTGGATCATGGGGTGTACTTAGTTTTTTCATTTACCTGTTTTAGGTGGGTCCAAGACTTACATAAGGGGTGGGAGGGTGAAAGCCTAATGCTGAGAGCTGACCGTAAAACTTGGGGGAATCATATCAGGATTTATGTGTTTTTGCAACTGGAACAGATAAAAAGGATAAGTTGGGAAATCAAAGTGAACCTTAACCCTGGAAGTGCGGGACATAGAAAATCCAACTTTGTAAATTGATTTGTAGGAGTACTTTGTTTTCAATTTATATTGTGAGGTTTCATGAAAGTTTTAAAGAGTAATGGAGCCTAGGCGAAAATTCAAGCTGGGAGAATCGACCCGGCTGACACTCATCTCTCAATCACCACGTCCTACCGCAGCCAATCAGGTCTGGAGGAACACATCACCGCAAGCCAATCGTCATCCAGGAACGCCTTCAAAAGTCAAGCTACCGGAGGGTCGGTGTGCTCGACCCGCCTCCCTCCCCCTCATCTCCACCTTCGTCCTGATGGTAGTCCTCCAGGATCCTTCCACATCCAGCTCCACCACCCGTTTTCGGTCCCGGGGGGAAGACTGTCCGAGCTCGGCCGAGCTGATGTCCTGCCCGCGGTGATCCGCGACTCACAGTCTTCTGCCGGGCCCGAGCACCAAAGAATTTGTATCATTAAATCTTCTAACTGCTATTTTCTTCTCTGTGTGAGTCTATCCAGATTGAATTAAATATAATGTAAGACATCTTGCACAAGTGTTGCACCAGAATCACACGTCCTACAAAACCGCAAAAATATTCCAAGACTGAAAAATAAGGTTGAGTCTCTAAGTTTGGGTAAAAAACAAGAGAAGAGAAGAAAAGAGATTTGTACTTTTTTTGGTTTGCAATAGACAGTGTGATATTCCAACATTGGGACAAGGTTAAACAGTGTGCTACTTTTCTGGTTTGCTTCCTCTGAGTTCTCGGTGGATGTATGTCTGATAGTGTTTCACAATGTCTGTGTGGTCCATCATGAAGTTCTTGATCTGAGGAGGAAACACACACACACACACACACACATCAGTTCTTTCTTTTCTTACTCCGGCTGCCTTATGCTGCTTCCCTCAGGGTGCATACCGCGTCCAGTTGTTTCTCTGTGTCGTGGATGTCCAGACCGCCTACTCCGATCACACCGCCGGCCATTTCGAAGAGGTTAAGGGTCGCGTACGTAATCTGGCCCAGCTCCAGCGTTTTCTTTGCAGCCGTTTCCTGAATTTGGTTCCACTGCCTTTCCTGTAGAAACACACGCAACACCTGAGCTTCTCTCGCATCGTCTTTTGCTTCTTGGCTACGATGAGGCTACGATGAGGCGCTCTCGTACCCATATCAGAGCTTTAGAGCGAGCCTTTTCCAGGTTTGTCTGGAGCTGCGACAGGCGGTTGTTCTTTTGCAGCCACAGCAGGTTGTGCTGGTCCTTCAGGATCTGGAAGGATTTCTTCTGCTGCTCCATGTGTTCCTGCACCTGAGTCTCCCTCTGGTACAGCTGGTCCCTGATGTAGAGGAGGTTCTCGAAGTAACCTGCGAGCGCGTCCACGTTGGCGAACTGCAAGACACAGAGTGGGGGTCGCCTGATGACAAAACGGGAGCAGAAATAAAGTTCAAAATACACCGGCTCTGTTTAGTCAGCTCTGTAGTTGAAATCCAGTTCTCGCTACCTGCGGATGATGCGCCTATTCACGCATCTCTCTGCTGAACGTCACTCTGAATTATTTGCAAGACATCCCCCTCCCCACTTTTCAAAAATTTTGTGTACATTTTTAAAATGTGAAAGTGCTGCTTGACACGCCATTAGCTGGCATTTGCAAAGCAGCCAATCCAAGAGTGCCATTCATATTTCTAGCTGCTGATTGGCTCTCCCTCCGGATATCGAAGACTATAGATATCAGCTCCTGCAGTAATGCCAGGTTGGTTTCCGCCAAATGTATTTATCAAGAATAAGAAATTCAGGCAAAGAAAATACTTTTTCAACATTTTTTTTTCTAAGATAAAGCTTATTAATCCAATCCTTACAACACTGCACAACGTCCTCTAACAGTACACTTGTTAGAGGACGGTAAAGATGACATGGAAGATGTACTCACGGCTGAATATGTGGAGGATTCAACAGTTACCAGATGAAGGGACAGTCTTGGACATGTTGGTGAAAACATGTCCAAGACTGTGATGTCTTTATGGATTTATGTCAGGTTTTTCCTTTATTTCTTTAATCTAGACCACATGTGTCAAACTCATGGCCCGGGGGCCAAATCCGGCCCGCTGTAGCGTTTTATGTGGCCCTCCACAGACTAGACTAAACACTAAGTGTGATTAAATATTATATTATCAATCATATCAATGCACTTTTTAATCTGTTTACTACCAATTAATATCAATCAATCCCTTCAGTTTCTTGAGAATTTAGTTGATGTATGATTATAGTCCATGATTAAATAAATAAACAGTTTGAGTAAATAAACAGTCGCATTTATTATTAGTTCCTGACGGGACTGAAGAGATCTTCAATAATATTATGTAATTTCAAGTATTCATTGACATATTAACAGTTTGTGAACAGGTTTTATCAACACATTCTGGCACAACAGGCCCTTTAAGAGCCTTCATGATCTTGATTTGGCCCAAAACCAAAATGAGTTTGACACACCTGATCTAGACTGTTTCAACCCAATGTGTCCTCTTTTTCCTCGTCATTTCTATCAATGAATTAAAAGACAACCGCGCCACACGTCGGGTCACGTCCGTACTTTTGTTAGTTTGAGCACGCGCTCCAAGAACTCCCTGTAGTGTGTGTATTTGAGGGTCTGAAGCTGCATCTCCCGCTTCCTCATCTTCAGCTCAACGCACTCCTCCCTCAGCCTCTGAATTTCCGCCTCCTTCTCCATCGCCTCCTTCATCTCCTTCTCAGCCATCAACCTGTCGGATTCCGTTTCTTCGTCCTGGAGCAGAATGACGGATTCACTCAGTGCCACAGACAGTCGCGTAAACACTTTGTGCGCTTTTGGACATTTAGGAGGCATAACATCAGCATGAAACAAACTCAGAAATGTAAGTAGTGTTATTCAAAACCTAAAGCCGAAGATGTGGTGACTAACTATCCTCAAACAAATCTCATAGCCAGGAGGATGGCTATAGAAATGACTGGTTAAAAAGGAAAATGACTAGTTTTTCAAAGGGGAGCATGTCCTGTTTTTATTCCCCAGCTGGTAAACAGACGTTTGTTGAGATATTTCTTTTCAGAGAAAATTTAGGATTAAACATTTATATGTGAGCACACTTTTATATAAAAATGAATATTTAGCAGTGTTAAATAATAACTTAGAGAATGTCAAACTTGATAAACATGTTTTTGTGTGTGTGTGTGTGCGCGTGGGTGTGTGTGTGATTTTTGGAAGTACCCGAAAAAACATTTCCAGCTTGAAGCGTTGCTCACGTGCTTCCTTTGCGGTTTGCTGCAGCTCCTCATTACGCCGATGTAAATAAATCAAATACTGCCACAAAAAAACAAAAAAAACAAAACAAACATCAACAAAACAAGACATTCAGTTCGTCATATGAGTCACACGATATGAGTTTTGACACAGCATACTATGCAAACGTCATGATTCTGGATCTAAAGAAGCAAACAAACAGTGCTGCATGTTTAAAAATTTAGGATTACATAAATGGCGAATGTTACATCATAAAAAATATAAGTTTAATGTTTTGTCTGGCCTGAGACAGCATTAAAACCCATCCTACTGGAACGTTTCACAAAGCACCAACAGCGTTTCGCATAATCTCTGGTACAGCACAATTCTGCCCAGATTTGAGCTTCCTGTTGTGTGTTTTTCTTTCTTCTTTTTTTTTTAACATAAACCTTTCAACATAAACCTCTCCTTGCGATCTACTTCAGCAATCAATTGAGCTGTGCAGGTGTTTTAAACTGAACCGACAATAAAGGCGCTACAAGAGAGGTAGAAAAATGCTTTTATTTCTTTCTAAACCACAGCTCAAAGGTTTGAACAAAGCAGTCTGGTCTTGCTCTGCTGGGGTCGCATCGAGGTCAGCGGTCTGCAACCTGCAGCTCCAAACTCACATGTGGGTCGCAGTGACTCAAAAATAACTACTAACACTCGCTGTGTTTGCATCACGTTCATTTTATTTCAACATTGCAGAAATATAGGATTCAAGGAAATGCATCGTATAAAACTTTTTATCTTATTTTTATGTATTCTAAAATCTAAAAGCAGCAGTGAAAAAAAAACAAAAAAACTTCTTATTGATTCAACTAACACAACAAAGGGCTGTGAGCAAATGTCGTTTGGTAAGACACAGAAAGGGGTTTTTGGATGATGAAGGGTTTTTTGGCCTCTGATCTAGTTGTCAAATCTGAAGCCACTGAAATCACAAACCGTGTTTTAGAACATTTGATATGACGTGGGGTGAAAGTAACCAATCCAATGATTCTGACAGAACAAGCAAACAAACACAAAACAACACAATCACCCTTCACCAAACTGAACGATACGGTGTTTTTATGGACTCTGTAATTATTTCAGAACTAATCCGCTTTTAGTCTGGCCATTCCTCATTTCCGTGAATGTCAATGACATGCAGCAGAATCAAAGCCAGCGTCTCCTTCCGCTGGACAGACCGTCCCGAACCTGTTTCTGCTCATGGGCCTTGTGCCGCAGCTGCTCCAGCTCGTTCTCCTTGTTTCTCAGCTCCAGCTGCGCTTCTATAAAGTCCCGTCCTGTCATCGCGTCTTGGACAGTCGGCTTCCTGTTCCTGCAAACGCAAAACAGAGCAGACGTGTTGGACCGGACCGGGTTCGGCTGAACTTCGCGTGCGGTTCGGGGTTCGGGGGATGAGTGGACTCACGGACAAACCGGCCGGTCGCTGGTCATCTTGGAAAACATGCTGGCTCTGTTTGCCCGTCGGCCTCCGGATGTTTTTATCTTTCCTCTCTCTAATTCACTTCCACGGCAAACCCTCCGAGAACCTTTTTCGTCGTTTCTATGGCAACGGGTCGCTTTCTCTTCTAGGCGCAAACTGACGTTTGTTTTGAAGCAAAGCAGTGTTATGTATGGAAGCCCGAGAGTGCCAATTGTAGGCGTTTCAGCTTTCGGGGTTAAATGGCAAAGAATTAGGGCTACTGGAGAGTGAAAGACAATAAAAACGTGGTCACGGAAGAGTACAAAACTACATTTCTGGATTGATTTTGCATAATTGCTACAATTGCATAATTGCTCATGTGGAAAAGTTGCACATTTTCAACACATTTAATTAATTTTTTTCACGATTAAAGGTAGATATTTATAATGTTAGACCTGCAATTTTTTCTAACATCGTAAAGCCAGCTTAATAAATAGCCAGTTTACTAAGATTATAAAGTAAGACATTTGGTACAAAACATACCATCAGTCTTTTAACATTTAAGTGAAACATTTCCAGATGTGCACACGTGAACATTTTCGCAGAGATGCTGTTCTGATACAGAAAAGAACTCACATATACCCTCTTGCATTTCGGAAAACAACCAGACATGAAATCACCTCCAAACCTTAGAGGACTTCTGGTGTTTTTGTTGCAAAAATGTCCTTATATGTACAGTAAGAGAATATCCCAATTTATTTGTTTAATGACGCACAATTATCTGTTTTTTTTTCCTTGCGAATTTATGACTTTCTGACATTAGCGACTATCCAGTTTTTTTTTTTATTGAATACGTTTTTGAAAGTCCTCTGCCACATTACACGCCGTTGCTAATACCATTGATAAAAATAAAACTGATGTTTTATCTCAAGATGTGCAAAGCTAGCACATCTTGTAAATTGAGTGAAAGATGGTTATTTGTTAAAGATTAAGTTATTTGTTTTTGTGTGACAAAACATGAAAACATTTAGCGAGCATTTCGCTTGCAAGGTATGCTGACTTAGAGATTGTACATAGTTCACAGCACTGCTAAAACCTTTAACCGTGTCACATTTAGTTTATTTCCGTAGCCTGGAGATAAACAACAGTCTCATTCTGGAGGGCATAAGAAACCATGTCACTGTAGTCTCCAGCTGAAAATAAAACTCTGTCCCTTTGTCGTAAATAATTACCTTTAATGTATTCTGGAGGGTTTGCCAATGACAGAAAAACCCGATTTACACACTTGCCCGCTTTTCAGTGCTTTTCTTGAAATTTTCTAGAGCTGGGGCAAAGATCAGAAAACCCTGAAATGTAAGAAAATCTGTTTTTGATGCAGCCTGCCGTCAGTCTGCCGTCAGGCAGCAGGAGACGCACTGAAGCCTTTTCTGCTTCCACGAAAGAATGATAAACCTGTCAAACACGACCTCGGCTATTCAAGTTTATGGAGCTCTGCAAATCCAGCCTGGGTCATTTCCAGTTCGGGCACATAAAGATCAGAAAACTACCTCTCTAAGATATACGCATGCATTTGGGATGGAAGGTGGAAATCACAGAATCAGGAGCGTTAAAGGGATCCGCATGGCAAACAGGCACAGAATTATCTTCACTACTTCACATGAATTTCAAAGACTAAAACATTGCATTTCAAAGGGCTTTGAAAAATGTGCGAACGTCTTGTGATGTGTGTTCGTCTGTTCTGAGGCCCGTTCATCTGCCGTGCAGGGAAAATGAGACTTCACTATTCAAACGGGAACTGATTTGGTCAAAGACCTTTTGATTTTCATTTCACTGTGAAATGAATTTACATGTTATTGATGAAATCCCATGTGTAAAACTAAAAAAAGGCAGCGTGTAAAAGCATAACTTTATCGCTTAACAATTTAAAAGTGTGATTTGTTTACTGGCCTCTTTCAGGCTGCACGGGTTTTCCAGCTTGGAAACTTCATGTTTGATTTATTGTCCAAAATCGCAAATGAATTCATCTTTAGGTCTTTCATGTGTCCCGGGGTAAACCTGCCATTTGTCCCGTTTACTGCTGGAGACGACTGGAACACAAATACTGAGCGTGCCCTGGAAACGGCTGGGTCACGGAGTTCATTCACAAACAGGAAGACAATACAGAAAAGCAAAAATGTTTAAAAAGACGTTTCAGTTACAGGTTAAAAGTATTTATATAAATTTAACATCTCTATGCTCTTCAGTTGTCAAATTATAAAGAAATCAACAAAGAATCTTTAAATGAAATACGCCTCATAATCTTGGAATAAAGCCTCTTGCACATTTTGGCTTTTTTTTTTTTTTAACGAAATCACGTCTTGTAAATAGCAGGAGGTCAAATTGCTTGTGGGAAGAGCAAAATGGGCATCTTGTGTATGTAAGAGCCTCGCTCCATTTCATGCTAAAACAGCCACCGAGGGGAGCCAACATGGCCGCGCTCCGCCCACGAACATCACGCACTGCACCTGCCTGGGGGGGGGGCAGAGGGGGCACGCAAGAATCGGGCCCGTGAAAAATCATCCGAATTTTAACTATCATTGTAGCAACACGTCAAGAATAAAAATATGCAAAGCAAAGCACTTAGACATGCGTATGTAAAATGTAACAACACAGGGACTATTAGGTTGCCAAATAGAAAAAATGAAAAGGAAAGAAATAAAAACACCTGAGTAGAGAGATGCTCATACAGAGCTAAAGTGTTGTCTTAGAGGAGGACGGCAGACTTTTCTTGACACTTCGTGTCAAAGTATTGAACTGAAACTGAAAATATGGTTATCAGATGTTAAGCATCTGGTTGTAAAAACAGCCGGGGGGGATAAACCAAATCTACTCTTCTGCCAAGCAGAGTCAGCCGATCCAAAGGGGAAATTAGGAGGTGGAGAATGTTCCACAAAGTGATTTTGTGACTTGGCTTCGCACATACTTAAATCAAAGTCAAAGTCCCTTTTTTTCTTTTCAAGAAAGGTTTCTTACACCCTGAAAAGTTTCAATATTGTTTGGTCAATATCCTGATGTTATTGCGACCCCCCTGGTGTAATTGTAACATTTCATTCTTTGTGTTCGAGATCAAACAGTGCAGTTACTGCTGGCGCAGCAGAGAAAATAGTGGTGCCATCTATTGGCAGACACGTGCAATTACTTTGCACCACATTCTTGATGAACTTGCTTGGAAGAGCTCCAAGCTTGAGGGAAAAATATCAGAAATGTTCCACCAATCCACAGTCTCCCCTGCAGATGTGACTTTCAGTTTGTGTTGAGTTTTACCATCCATGTCTCATATTACCAAAGAAATTTGGTTCCACTTCCACCACCTGGCATCATAACCTGCTCTGGCTAGCGTTCCTAAAACATGATGACTGCGACTTTATGAATAAAAACAACTGTTCAGCAGTGAACTAGACACGCCTCACGGTTGCTTTTCTGTTGGTTGGAAACAGTAATGAAAACGGACTGGATCAGCTACAGCGCCGAGTCTGAAGCTGTTGTTCGGTGCTTCCATCACGACGAGACGTCGTTAATAACATGCAGAATGAATGCATGCTCTGCTTTGAGGACAAATGAGATCCTGTCGAAGGCCTGACTGCTTGTGTTACCCCTGTCATTAGCGAACAAATGCGCCTGGAAACAACGACAGGTGAAAATTAAGAAGGCTTCATAAATGAATGCCGTACAAAGGTACTGGATTTTGAGTAAAGGTTGATTAACCTCGTGAGGGTTCAGTTCATCTCAGCAGGTGTTGTTCTGTTTTGATGGCTGCCTCCCTCTGGACATGAGGAAAATGCTATTTAACAAAAACATTCGTCTGAAAAGGTTGCATTTATTTATTATTTAATTATTTTTTTATTTTATTTGGAGTATATTTAGAAGTGGCCGTCTCAGAAACTCAACTGGTCGGAGCCCACTTGACGACACGGGGGGATGTTTTTTTGTTTTGCATTCCCATGCAATCATTTCCTGTTCCCTCGCAATAATGTATTTAGCAGTCATGCATCGTCTTGATTACTGAAAGTCTTTCTGCTACAATGTCATGATTTTGAAAGGTGTTTTGTCACAAACACAATGTCCCATCCCCTCTCTGAAACCTGAACACGGTAGAATTGTTTTGCGAGAAAGCAAGAAAGAAAAAAAACAAAAAAACAAAAAAACGATCCAAATTATTGACTTTTTTGAGTTATATTTACAGGGTAATATCGACCCTCTGACAGTTTTGTCGTGTCTGTTAGTCTGAGCGGTTAATAAAGGCCAATCCTATCTCCACCGAAAGAAATCACACAATCACGAAGGAGCAGCTAATAGATGGGTTTTTAATAAGAGTTAGGAATGTATGAACACGGGAATCTTTAAATTTGCACCGCACAAACTATTCTCTTAAGGCACGTTCGCTGTTGTTAGAATCAGGATTCTGTGAGCGGCACTTTGTTGGGTTTTTCTTGTGCTTGTCATTTAGTAGTACAGTGTTAAATAGTCAGATCAACTGGGCACACGTGTCATTCAACATATACACATATTTGGCTTTCAAACTCCACTGAAGTTTATTTCCTACTTCACACTGATTCAAAGCCTGATGAATGAAAGCGTTCCTTTTATTAACCCCCAGATATCCCTGAAATCCACTGGTTGCCTTTTAATAGTCTAGAGATCTGCTTAGTGTCCGGATTTATTGTGTTTACATTCCCCCGCCGGAGTACCACGCCACTCAACTGCATACCTGAAAAGCAGAAACAAGTTCATGAGCTTATGTCGCACAATTTTTAGAGACTGTTGGATCTAATAACAAAACAGCCAAAATATAGACAAACAAAAGTCTTTAAATAACATGGAGACCCCAACGATGAGTTCCACTTTGAAAAAAACAATGGAAAAATCTGAATTCAGAAATGAATTTAATCAAATTATACAGCACTTTGGGAAGAATAAAAGCTTACCCATGATGAATAACCCACACACACAACCACAGTTGTGTGGATGGCCACACTTTCACATTTGAAAGCTACTTCCGGATCTCACCCACAGGTGGCAGTACTTAAAATAACCTGATGTATTATAACTTCTTCAACTTCTGTCCCACAGACTAATATTATGCTGTCAAAAAGAAGCCTTGCGTAAGTAGCCGTGTTCCCACTAATGTTTGTTTAAATTAAGTATCGCAAAGAGAAAGCTGATAGAAATGACAAAGTACATAATAATTTTCTCAATTTCTAAGTCCAAGCCTCTGGTCCAGAGCAGAGGCCTGTCTGCCCCGTGTGGCTGTCGAGAGGCACTACAGGCTGGGATGGGAGCTGTGGATGGAGGCGTGGGTTCGAATCCCACTTCTGATACATTTGCTTTAATTTAGGAAAAGGCATCATGCCAGTGACTGAACAAAGTCTCAGTTTGTGTCATTTGAGGCAGAGCAGGAGAGTTTGAGGTCAGGTCTGCCAACAACAACCGTGGGAGACGTTCAGTCACTCAACACACGTTATGACTGTGTAGAATAACACATTTTCATTTTAAAGGCATGATGCTAAGCAAAACTGCACATAATTTAACCGCGTAATAAAAGTGGAGGCACTGAGTATTAAATGTTTTGAAAATATTCTGTGACATGTGAGATGTCAGATAGTTGGATCTCTGTTTATGTGCTGAGCTGCTTTACGATTGGCAAATCTGTCATCAAATGTTGCAACAAGAACCAATGAAATCAGTTCGTCTCCGTCGCCTCCACTTGCCTTAACGGAGGTTTTGAATGTCGGTCTCGGAGGGGACACACACTGTGGGTCAGTCTCATTGTAGCACAGTCTGTGCTGTTCCAGAAACACACACACACACGACACACACACACACACACACACACACACACACACACACACACACACACACACACACACACACACACACACACACACACACACACACACACACCCCCACACACACAGACAAAAACTAGGGTCAACCCACTGGTGGTCAGTTGTGGACATAGTGGTGTTTACTTCTGCCTGAAGTAAACACCATATAGATATATACTATATATAGTCCATCATTATCAGAACCAATAACTGGAAAACATTTCAGTGCTGAAAAACAATCCCCATATGAAACGACCACCTGCGACCATGAGAGCACATGCCAACGCTCAATGTTCTCGTCTTTGAACCGTCATGTTTTGTATTTCATAAAATATGCCATTTTACATTTACAGCAAGCGGATGCTGCATTTGGAGAGCCTTTATGAGACGGCGCGCCGTTGGACGTGTTTGTAAAACCTGCAGCTGACCTGTCGTATAAATCTGTCCAAACAGCGCTGTCTCTCTCTCTCTCTCTCTCTCTCTCTCTCTCTCTCTCCCTCTCTCTCTCTCTCTCACGCTGTCAACTCTAATCACCGAAACGTATGAGCAGACATTAAAAGTCAATGAGCAGAGTGGGAGAACAAACATGGAGCAGATTTAGTCAGGCTTTCAAAATGGCTAAGAATATTACATCATCACATTATTCATTTGGTTCTTGTTTTAACAGGATGTGTGGGATTTTGAACTGTGTGTTTTCTTAGTTTATGGTATTTACATTCATGGATACCAATTTGTGTCCCTATCTGAAACACGGTTCATATTTTCGATACGTATGCCCACTATCATTCATCATTTTGTGTTTTATTCAGATTGATGTGGAAGACCAATATAATGTAGCGTGCAACTGTTACATGGAAGAAAATATAAAAAAATATATGCATAGTTTTTGCACCTTTGTTTTTTCAAAAGTACAAGTACCGACCAGCAAGGCCAGCTGTTTGCTGGGATGACCCAGTTCAGGCGCTGGGAGACAGAAATATGCTAGCTACGCTGCTAACCTGTCTGGCTAATGAGTCTCAACCCATGAATGGCTCTTCACAGACTCTTCACAGACTCGCAATGTGAAGAGTTACTGCGGCTCTATTGCACTTTATGGTTGAGTTCTGCTCAAGTTGTGATAGTATTTTGTTACCACTGCATGGTCACCATTAACTATTTCAATCTGGAGAGACTCACACAGAGTAGAAATATAGCAGTTAGAAGATTTAATGATAAACATTCTTTGGCGCTCGGCCCGGCAGAAGACTGTGAGTCGCGGATCACCGCGGGCAGGACATCAGCTCGGCCGAGCTCGGACAGTCTTCCCCCCCAAAGAGGGTACCGGGCCGAGGCCTGCTGGCCTGCAGTCTGACGAGGTTGGCAGCGCTAGTCTACCCTACCGACGGCGATGGCGGCTCGACAGCGGAAGGCGCGCAGTCGATAGGACTGGGAGCGGCCGCGTCACTGGAGCGTGATCTGCCGACGGCGGGCTCGGCTGCCGTTGCTAGGCCTGCAGTCTGGCAAGACTGATAGGCGCTGGTGTGCCTGCAGACTAGGCGATAGGCGATGGTGTGCCTGCAGCCTGACTAGGCGATAGGCGATGGTGTGCCTGCAGGATGACCATCATGCCGAAGGTGGAGGTGAGGGGGAGGGAGGTGGGTCAAGCGCACCGACGAGCAGGACGACCCCTCCGGAGGCTTGGCTTTTGAATGCGTTCCTGGATGACGACTGGCTGTGGTGACTTGGTTTGCCGGACCCGATTGGCTGCGGTAGGACGTGGTGATTAGGAGATGGGTGTCAGCTGGATCGAGTCTCCCAGCTTGAATTTTCGCCTAGGCTCCATTTCAGCAGTCCTACCGGCTTATGTATGAAGCTATGTGTTTAGCATGTCATTCATTAGTTTCACTTGTGTCAAGTTACTGTTATGTCATCAACGTGACACTCAACAAAACCATGTGCGATAGGAAATAGGATTATTTATATGGAACAAAATGCTAATTTTAAGTGTTTTATTACAATAGTTTGAAGCTTCGCCTGTGTAGCTGGCGCTCTTTGATGCTATTCCAAGTCAGACACACTTATTTACAAAACTTATCTAGAGTTATGTCAAAGAAGTCCAACCTCAACCTACATTTTATATTTAAATCACATCATTAAATGTGGGAACATGTCAAACCCATGAGAGCCTTTTTAATAAGTTCATTTATTTTTGCCGTTTGGTGGCTGAGACGGGACTCAAATGATGCCAGTCTTATTACTTCACATAATAACAATTTGTCATCTTTACAAAATCTTAAAGTTTTTCATTTCCAAAACGAAACATAGGCAGCATTTGACAATATAATTTTGTAAACTTTACAATGTCTCAATTTATTATATTCTGGCACTTTTTTCCCACTTAATTCATTTACAAACAAAAACTTGCATGATTATAAATGGCCAAATTTTTGCGGGCGAAGGTAATGCCAAACAAATTACATATTTTTCGTCTCCGACCTCAGCGTTACTGTGTCGTCTTCAGTCTTTCTCTTCAATTCTCCAAAGCCTGAGTGGAAACTTCAGCGCAACTAAACTGAGCGACAGATACAGCTTTGCACAGAGACCCAGACATGCAGTGAAAAGATAAATATCCAGTTGGCTAAAGTCTTTCCTCTCTCATTCAAGCCGTGTCATTGTGTCTTCAGGAGGTCCAACTCTTTTTTTTCTTTCTTTCCACTCAAATTATTTAAAAGTAGGTTCTCTATCAAGCTGAGCTTGTTCAACTCATCTCACTATTCATCAAGTCATCCGCTGATTTTGTGTAGTTGCTTAATTAAGTTCAGACTCGCTTTTACCTCGATGCAGATTGGGACAGATCCAGGCACCTGATCACATCCAACAAAAGCGATTAGGCAAGGTCAACTTAAAATTCACAGTAACACTTTAATTAATTAGGAGAGCGTAAGACTGACATGACACTGTCATAAACACGACACAGCAACAGGCGTGAGCGTGAAGCAGTGTTTATGAACGTTTGCCACATTCATTCAGTCATTGATGACTCTTTTAATGCAAAGTTCGGTTAAAGGTTCATTAAAATGCCAAATTTGCGTTAAAAGTCATCTGAAATTACACTCCAGAGAAAAATTAGCCAATAGGTGAATCTGTGATGGCTCAGAGCTTGTTCCTACAGCAATCTCTCTTTTTAATGCAGGGCAGCTTAGGGGGACTTGCTCCTGATTTAGTGTTTGTATCACCTGTCGGTCAATAATGAAATACACTGCTGCACTCTTCCCATGTTGTATTGATTTGTATTGTATGTCCTTTTGGTATGTTTTGTTGATTTTTACTTTTCAGTCTTGGATACTTTGTCTTTTGGTTTTTATACTTGCTGTAGCATCAATTGCCCAATTTGGGATACGAATAAATCTGAAATCTAGCATCAAGCTAACGTGAACCTGTGTGCTTTCAGAATGACAATATTTCAAGGCTCTTATTTAAAATGAAGAAAGGAATTAGTTCTTCAGTTGTCCTCTTGCTATTAATAATGAACGTCCGTTCGCCAGTTCGTACCCGCATGCTGTCATCTTGTTCCTCAGTCCGACCTTTTGGGTTGGATTCCTGAAATGTCTGACTAATAAATAACATTAATAATAAGAGCGTTTTGTTTTCTCAAGTAAAAGAACTGACCTCTCTGTTTTTGCAGAGTAACAAATTTTAGAGCAAAATTTAAAATCCTCAAAACCAGCAATGAAACAACGAACCAGTATAGAACCACTGCATGAGTTGTTTCAAATAGATCAAACCATTTAAAACTTCGCTTCAGTGACACCTAGTGGCAAACAACAAGAACATTTTTTTTTTGTTGAAGTTAGACTTATTTTACTTGCAAACTCTTAGTGCCTCAGCATCCACAATCTCTTTTTGAAAAATACTTGACATGAGGTGGGACAGGAATTGAAACCATTTAACTGAGGACATTTTTATATTAGTTTTTCCATTGTTTGGACTCTGTGAGGTTTGTGCGCACCTACTACTAAATTAATACTTTCCCACATCAGGAGATCGGCTAAAACACAAGAATCAGCATTTCCAGTTTAAAAGTGTTTTGCGGTTTGAAGAGGTAATGACCAGTAACGTCATCGCCACTTAGAGGACTGACGGTCACAACAAATTTGCTTCTCCAAAACTAAAACTAAAGCTTTTAAATGTTTTTCCCTTTTATAAAAAGAAAATAATCCTTTTCTTTCCCCTTTGAAAGTATAACTCATTTCAAACTTTGCCCTTGAAATGTAACCTATGCTAATCCCTAATCCAATAAAAAATAAGTGTAAACTATAGATTTTTCCTATTTTTTACTACAAGTACAGCATCTGTCATTCAGTAGATATGCATTTTGGCCCAATAGGTCACCACTAAGCAATGCAAAGGCTCCAGAAGCTTTGTTGTTTTATAATGGAAAAAAAAAAAAAAACGAGACGGGAGACGATTATAACCGCCAAGGCTCCAAATTTATGACCCAAAGGTGGATGTGGTGATGAAACGAGGAAAGGCAAACCGCATTCATCACCCGGCCGTCACAGATACTGTAATAAGTAATCTTTGAAACGAACTTGGAGATGCTTGCAGATGCTTGGAGATGCGGATACAAACACAAGTCAGGCATGGATACGTCATGTTCCACTGCCTCCTCCATCCTCTTATTGTCCATCCAGCTGTCCTCAAAATGCCACGGCCAATAAATTGCTTTAATATCTTTTTAGCAGCCAGTAATGACTTCTGCTGTGCAATCTCAATTTTATATGCTCGTGCAAATGGAAAGTATTTTATAAGTGTTGTCTGTGACGCGTTGGAAACCAGCGGGTTGTAACTTCCTTTAGCACAAACAGGACAGCGGGGCGGCCAAGGGAACCTTCGTTTTAGTGTCGGTGTTGCTTAAGAGGAAAGCAAATTCAATTTGTTGTTACAAGATGGTGTTTTTGATTAAAATGTCTCTTGCCATTTGTAAAAGAGAACACCGTTTGGCGGCTGATGTTGGAGGAAAGGTTATTATGAGTATAGAACTTTACCTCGAAGCAAATATGATCATAAAACAAATAAACTTCACGGACGGATCCAGAGGTATGAGATATTTTTGACGAGCCCAGAATCCTTGAATATAGAAAACAGATTTTGGTTGCAGGTCCAGGGATGTGGAAACCTACCAGGTGTTATTATCCATATGTAGCCAATTGTACTGACATGTCTCGCCACAGTTGCTCTTGGCGGGTTGCCATGTCCAGCTGACAGTTTAGGCTGTCTTCTGCCACGATTGATAAAAAAAAAAAAGAAAGAAAAAAAGCTCGAACCTGAAAGATTGACAGTGGAACCAATGATTGGGAGTGCGCTTATTACTTTGTGGACTGAAAATGGCGGCTGAGGTGTTGCTCAGGGAGTTTGGAAGTACTGCCTTCCGACTACTGGCCAATCAACGAATGCCGTCCGGTGCTAGTGAAATAATTTCCACGTAATACCCGGACGGAGATCAGCTTCGTGTGGAGTTCAAGGTGGATGGATTGAGCTTTGTGACACGGTGCCATCAGTAGAAGGTAGTAAAAAGCTTGAAGTGTGCTACCAACATATGGATCATCAACACCACTGGTGCCAAAAGTCGGTCCTCGAGGCCCGGCATCCTGCACTTTTTAGTTTTCTCCCTGGTTTAACGCACCTGGATCCAATGATGTCTCACTCGAAGGTCTAAGAAGAACATTGACAAGCTGGAAAGGTTGTTACTTCCACAAGGGAGAGAACTAAAACACGCAGGTTCTTCCCTTTAGGACAGACTTTTTGGCACCCCTGGCCTCCACCGTCACTCCACCAGGCAGGGTGGATCCGAGCTTTCGTCTCAATCTTGGTGATGCTGTGTGAACAACCTCCTTATTAAAGTCAACTTAAGATAATTTTTTTAAAAAAAAGAAGAACTTTGAACAACGGAGAAAGGCTTTTGCTAGACTTACTCTGTGGTGAATGAATTCTTTCTCTCTGCCTCTGACACACACACAGAGAGCTTTGCAACGTTGGACATTCTTGTCAAGTTAAGTGGAGGATGTGAAAGCATCGAGGTTCGTGTCCGTTCTCTGCTCTTTCGGTCCGGGGTTCAAAAACAGGCGATTAGATGCTGGTCAAGATTGCGGCCACGTTACATTGTTAGAGCTCTCGACCCGAGGCACTGGTTCAGTTACATCACCGAAAGATTACAAGTCCTCCCCATGTTTCTATCAAATCACTTTAGCTGGACAACAGAGGGGGGCGGCGAGGGGGAGGGGAGGAACAAATATGGTTTCCGTCCCTTAGGACAAGAAGACTCACATTCTCCGTTTTGGAGCTGCTTCCATGATTTACGAAATGTAATTTTTGAGGGAAAACTCATAGAAATAAGCTTATTGCCTGATCTTTTTTTTCACTCCTAAAATTGTTTTCGATGTCGACTCCGATCGGGAGGTTGCTCTTGATGAATGAAATTCTCCTCGGTTTTTTAATATCTCCGATATTAAATGGCCCTCGGGTCACTGACACACACAGCCGCTGTTTACTGATGGTTATTGGGTCACTTTTCTCCAGCGTGGACGACCTCTGACTCACTATTTTGACAGGAGAGCGTTGAGTCATTGATTTTCGGTTTATACGAGAAGTGCCGGGGCTTCTTCCCCAGAGGTCCCCGGACAGATTTCTCAGCTCAGTTTTTTCCAGCGTGACATCGGGGCACAAAGGCAACGACAAGCAAAAGGAAGAACCAATTATCGCTCCGATTTTAGCCTCACATTCAGTAAACACCCGGTGAATCGTTTGATGTTTAATTCCTGCTTTCAGTGTGTTTTCTTCACATTATTTTTCCCCACTCTGCTCTATTTATTTGGCCACTTTATTAAAAGAGATGCCCATGCTCCGGTAGAGCTATCTGAGGTTGGAGTCCAATAACTTGTCCCGTCTCGACGCATTTCTCAGTGATGCAACCAGCAATTGACACGCGTTAATTGATGAAACGTATCGCTGCGCTCCCGCTGCGGTTTCCCTCTCTGCGCTCCCGTCACGCCGCTTTTGTGTGTCTTGATAAGTGAGTGTCTAAAAACTCATTTTATCCGGGGACACGAAGGGCTTTTTGTGAAACTTCAAGAGAAGTCTGAGCTGTTGTCATGACGAGCTCCAGTCTCATCTACCACGTGAAATGAAGGACGCAAACGTTGTGCGTGTCCAACTGCGCTGAAGGCAGAGCGTCGTGGTCTCGACCTGCGCACGTTTCCTTTCTCTCTTTCCACACTTCCTGTTCTCTCGACCATCTACGATAGAAATGCCAAAGCACATAATAACCTCGGCATGGTGGGCACAAGTGTGATTCATTTCACTGCAGTGTTTTCCAGTCAATCCAAAACGTCAACAAGCCTAAGATCTGAATATTTCACAAAGGGATTGTCACGGGGTAATCAAGACGACACACTAGAGCGGACGGCCTTCACGGCTTTATACGGACACGCTGATTGGAAAATATGTCCCATAATGCCCAGCAGAGAGGTGTTTGCAACAACATCATTTAATCATCTCATGTTTTTATTTTCAATACATTTGGGTATTGGTAAATATTATATATAATTTGGATCATTTGAAATATGCAACTAATATTAAAAACTAACGAATGATGGTCTCTTCTGCAGGAGGAGCGAGTGTGTAAAGCCAGGAGGGTAAAGTACAGTTTGTGTCTCGGCAGGAACAGAACCAACGCCACGGGCCTGACGCTGGTTTCTGTGTTTTCTAACACATTTAGTTTTATGGCTTTGTAGGCACTGGGAGCTTGTGTTTTTGTGCACTTTTTTTTTAAAATTATGATTGTTTTTTTCGTTGCTGTAATTTTTGTTCCCCTTCTACAAACTTTTACTTCTCTTTGCCGGGAAGAGAAATAAAAAAAAATAAAAAAAATCACACCACAAGCTGAAACCACAAGTCCCGAGTCCCTTTTGGACATTTGGCCAAGCCTTACGATTTCTACATTTCTTTTTGATGATGAGGATGATATTCACATTTTCTATTGATGGACCTTTTGGATTATATTTCAGATAAATCTCGAGAGGAAAAGCGAGGAGAATCGCTCTCTCAAACCCCCACAGGCAGCTGCAGGTCAGACAAGCGCAATGTTCTCTCTGAGCAAAAAGTATTTTTCGACCTGAGCAGAAATGTTGTGCTCTGGGCAAAGTGTGGCAGAGCATTTGGTCCGGACCCGTCAACGGACATGGACCTGATGTCCTTTGTTTGTTTGTTTTTTTCACCTCAACGCCATTAGAAAGAAAACATCGTCACAGTTCCATAAATGGTGACAAATACAGAAATCTCATTTAATTTTTAGGCAGAATTGGTTCAGACTTGGACCGGATCAGAGCCAAAGACTTTTTTCAGACGTCAGACAGACCGGTTCATGATCCCGACCCGAAGCTGCCGCATGTGTATGAACCTCTGGGTGACTGTTATGCTCTGGAGCCTTAGATTTGGTCCAGATCTCAAGGCAGTAGGTTTCATCTGTCTGCATATAAACACAGAGATCTCAGAGACAGTTGTGTGCAGTCTGTGTAAATGTCTGCAGGGCCGTAAAGTGGGGGAGCCAATGGCCCTCTGGTCCCCCCTATTCCTGTGCCTATGATGGAAACAGAAAGTGTACTAACCCGTGCTTCTTAAATTGCTTTGTGGAGTTTTTTTTCTTTCTTTAACTGCAGAGGGCGTCGTTCCAAGAGCATTTCATCCAGACATGCTGCCACTAGAGAGACACTTTCCTCTCCCCCAGGGACCATTAGGGACACCTGGGCACAGCAGGGAGTCTCTGGGAGGCATGATTTTACAAGTTCAGAAAAGAAGAATCAGAAACCGAGATGCAACCAATAGTCAAACGATGTTGCTTGTAATTTCTGTCTATAATACTGTCACAAAAGGTTCGAGAAGGTTTTTCTTGCAGAAAACAATCAACCCTGTTGTAGGCTATATAAAGGATTCTTTTGCTGCAGACAAAACAATCACTTTAGTCTGAGGGGGTAAAAAAAAAAGATACTGGAACTGAGCGCAACGTGCGAGAGGATTCAGAGTAATTAACGGTCAAAAAATGTGAGGACACCTTTTTTTTTTTTCAGCAGCAGTGAAAGTGATTGGTCTCAAACGAAACGCTGGTAGCTTTAGAAACATCCATGATGTTTGAATTCTGCTCAGATTTTCACTCTGCTTCGCTGAACTGACAGCATCGGGTGACAAACGCGATGCGATGTGAACAGATACTGAGCGACCGGCGCAGGGCCTGGGTGCGGATACAAGCTCTGTGGTGTACAAAGGATGAAATAAAATTGGCAAAATACAAACTAAATTGTTGAAAACACATGCGGAAGAGTTAAAAATTGAACATATTTTAAAATCAGCCTGTTGCAGGCGTCATTAGCGGTTTATTTTGACCCCATCCTCATTTCAAATGTTTTATTTCCGGCTCAAATCAGAATCGTCACAATGTGTCACTCTTCCTCACCCGAACACTGAAGATGGATTTATTTACTGTCTACAGAAATCTGGCCGAAGATGCAATCTGCTGCTCTGACTGGACACGTACTGACCGTCGTCCCACTGGACTTCTCAGTAACTCGGCTTGATGTCTATTTGGTGGCGCTCATTGTTCGTTTATTATTGTTTGTCTGATAATGTGGTTGCTGCCGCCGCTGCCTGTGCAGCAATTTGGCCACTGGGAGCAATAAAGATCTCCGTGATCTTTGAATCCGGACGTATGCAATGAAAAGAGCTCGGCTCTTGTTTATGAGCCATAAACTCTACAGCCAGATGCTGTTCGCTCGATCACTCGGGGCTGAAAAAATAAAATAAAATAAACCAGGCGCAGCTGTGTTGTGGTTTGGATTTGGTTAGACTCAATAAAACGGGGTTACGATTAAAAGAGTGGCTTTCAAATGTTTGTTTTTTTTTTCTTCTGTATATACAGATATATGCAGAATTTGCTGAAAACAAAGTTGAGTTTATTAGCACCCATAAGAACCATTTTTCACTCTAAATTTCTCTTTATTCTGCCTCGTATTATGAGCCTCAGTTGTTTTAGGATTTCAGTTTGTCCAGATGTTATTTATTACAAACAATAAAATAAAGGTGCTTGATTTGTTCAGACACAAAGCACCAATTGAAACCTGCTCTAAAGTTGGACGGATCCCGACACGTCGCTGTCCAGGATCGTTATCAAAATGTCCTTTAATCTGCTCGTAAACGAACCCACTAAAGAAGGATTTTCTCTTCAATGATTGCCGAAGACCTTTGAGATTATCTAGAAATCGGGTTTGGAGCTTTGAACATGGAAGTTTGTAAAACCCCTACAATAAGTTAAGTAGATATTTTCATAGATGGAAAGAAATGTTTCTAACCGGTGCATTTTGGGGATTATAACCATCTGAGAGGGAAAACCCCCCCCCCCAAAAAAACCTGTTTCTCATTCCTTATTAGGAGGTGCGTGGCGCCACGGTTTGCGCAGGACGATCAATATTTGCTGTATTTTATAGGACTCCTGTAACGGGATTCAGGATATGAAACGGAGACGAGACGCCGTTGCCTGTCAGCGACTCTCGACGACCCGGGTCACAGAGTCCACATTAAATTGTCTCTGATGAGAGGTGGAAATGTGCTTACAGCAGCAGCAGCGCCATCAGACCTTATTACGGATGGATTGTGCACACTAGTGACAGGAACAAACAAAGAAAAAAAAGTGTCATGCGGAAAAATATTTGCTGATCGATTTATGATAACTGTAGATTTAGTTCAGTTAGCTCTGCTGCATCTCACATTCATTTAAATGGCAAAGGTTAAACCCAGTTGGAAAAGGTCAGCTCAAAAGTATCTTCCCCACTTTGAGTAAAATGTCATCAAATTATGCTTTATTTATATATAAGCTTTTTTTCCCTTTCTTTCTTTTTAACCACCAAATTACACCCGTTGTGGTTTGAAATTGGCTGCTCTGAACTCCCACCTTTCCGTTTCCCCCAGAGAACAGGAAGGCCGTGCTCAGCTGGAAGTCAATTGATCCACTTTACAGATGAGTCACCAGTGCGCCCTTTCAGGGAGGCTCTTAAATCCATTTCCTGCAGCGCTGCGCCGGTCTGCTGTAGAGGAGCGCGGTTGTCACAGCTACGCACTGATACCGGAGGGGTGGGGGGAGGAGGTCTGGGGACGGAGCATCATCTTTCACAAGTGTCTTGGTTTTTTTTTGAAAATGAATCTGTTTTCTGCCATGAGTCCTTGGGCTCTATTCGCTGCAACTCTGAGCTGAAGCTGGATTGAAAAGCCTGTGACAGTTAATAGATAACGACTTCGTCATGTTTATCATAACATGAAATTATCAGCCGGACGACATGTTCACTGAACTCCGAGGGAACATGAGTTTCACTTGGATTTCGCCCAACCCACACAGTCGCTGACACATTTCATATTCAAATCCATCTCGTGCTGGAATGAAAATTGGCCGTTTCTCATTAAAGCTCATAAAAAATGGATGGCTTTTCTGAGAACAAAATAAAAGCTTGCGATATGAAAAAGCCGAGCAGCTAAAGAGACTGATCTTTAATCAAGCGTCTGTCTTGATTGATAAAGCGGCTCTGTTTTTATAAAGGCTGCCATAAATTCCTAATGGGAAAATAGTTTGGTGATATGACAGAGCTCGGAGTTTTCTTTGGCACCGAAAACCGAAACACGTTTGATTAGTGTAGCTGCCATCCCCCCAGTCTGCCCACTGGCTTAGCGGAGGCAAAGCAGTGGCGCTAAGTATGCGATAGATGGGGGTTCGTTGTTCTGGCTGGAATCATGGACCTCGGACTGTTTTGTAGCGAGACGCCACAGCTCTTGCTCAGCGTCGTCTCGGTTGACTCCATTGTTTTCTCACTCGCCCATTTTCCATCCCAGCTTGGTCCCTTCCAGCTCGCTGTGGGGGGCTGGGACTCTACCAGCAGCCATAACCTGCAGGTAACCCTAACCCTACTTCATTAGCGTTTCAGAAACAAGTTCGGGTCAAGTGGATTAAACTTCTGGCTTAAGAAAATGAGTCAATCTTTTAGGTAAACAGGTCGCCTGGTCATTGCTTTCCACCCCAATTCATCTTCTGATCTCCTTTCACTTCTCCACCTGGGCTTTCTCTCATCGACTTGGTTTCCCTCTGGTAAAGGTTGTAAACAATGACATTGATTTCTGTCCTGTTCTATACTTGTAGTCTGCCTGAAGTTTTAGCAATGAAGGAAGTTAACAAAGTTAAGCCCACTTTGCTTCCAAATATTGAATTAGCATTACCATTCGGCTCGTCTCTCTTCAGAGTGGAGGATGGTTGTTCACAGCGCAGGCAGTTTCCGGTAAGCTTCATAGAGTTGAACTAGCATGTTACATACATCACAGGCAAACATTAACGATTGAGTAAAATTTCAAAAAGTCCATGCCTCTAGCAAGCAACTGTTTCCAGACCATATATGAAACGATCTGTCTTTGTTTAGAGATTAGAGTAGATTTTATGTCTTTGTCCTTAGAGTACTCATACCTTATGTCATTGGGTAAGAGACACATCCTGGGCAGATCCTATCCATCTCATGATGATCCTAAGTACTTACCCAGAAGGCAGGAGGACTTGTTTCTGTCAGATGGATTGTATGACCTTCAGTTTTGATCGTGCAATCATAGGTTAGGAGTTCCAGCCTTTAAAGAAGTTTCCAGAAAGAGAGTGTAATCCCTGACTCACACTGAGACTAGAATAAGTCAAACAGTAAATGGCTTATACGCTCACAAAGCACTGATAAATATTAAACATCACCGATTCACTAAATGTTATGCAATTTGAGCAGAGCCGATGGAAAAACATTCCCCTCAAGCACCACGTCACATCAGCCCTGAAGCCGAGCCTGCAGTTAATCCAGTCCACCTGATGAACTGGAGTCCACGTTTACTCTTATAGACACTTTCTCAATTTTAATCTTGTGCCTCATGAATTACTGGACTCCTCAGCTCCTGTTGAAAACCTGGAAAGTCTAAAGAAGAACTGTATGTCCCGGCTAAATGAGGAACTCATGAATCTGAGGAGCGATTGTAGAACATCTCCACTCCACTGGCAATGTTCTTGACTGGAAGTATTTCCACAGGCATGGAAAGACACTCTGTCCTCTTTTTAACTACCAATGTACACAGCAAGAGCAGCTTATTCCTCAAATCTCATCATAAGTCATCAGCATAATTCAAAATTTGTGTCTGTTACGCGAACACGACTCTCAAGAGTTAAGCCACCTCGTGCTGTTGAAGTGTGAGCAGCTCGTGACCTTCCCATGTTAGAGAGGGGAAACGTTTGGGCAGTTTGTCAGACCTCAAGACTATTTCCCTTTGTGGATTAGCTCAGGTTGTTAACTCGGCTCAGTGTACAACCTGTGCTGTGGAAACCTCAGCCAGCCTGCGCTGCAGAGGAACTGTGGTCAGTATTTGGACTTCTCTGACTAACAGCCTGTTTTCGCCATGTTTTCACACCTGTTAGTCCGGTAGACTCGGTTCGATTGCGGACCGAAAAAGGCAGCGCTTGTTACATTTGGATGCAGTTCTTTTTCTCAAAAGAGCCGAACCCTTTCAGCAATCTGTTCTTCTCCTCTCCTGGAGGAAACGACACAAGAACCTCCAAGGAAGACGGCGAGCGTAAACAAAAATGGAGTGGTGTCAGATTTTAGCGGTTGTAGGATGTTAAATATCTTAAGTTAAATTTAAAAATACTTAGCATGTTGTTTAGGGATGCATAACTAAGCATGGTTGTTTTGCATTCTCTATTCCCTTTAACTCCTAAATACAAACTTTTTGTCCTGCTTAAAGTAAAATAACTCAAGAACATTTTCATATCTGTTTGTGAAATACAGGTGTCAGTAAATGGGCAATAACTGAGCTTTTCAGAGGTTTGGGAACTTTTGGTTGTTTAAATGACTTTTGATTCTTCCGATTGACGTTTCACTTGATTACCATTATATCCCTGAAAATATATAATTTTGTAAAACCCAGTCAAACCGTAGAAAACAACTTGCAGCGTATCGATGGCATGGGGCCCAAAATGAATCTGTTCCAAAGTATTTCTGAACATAAACGAGGTTGTAACCTGCAGACCCAAAGCGGTGACCTACTTGATTAGCATCCAGCCTCACATCCTGTCTCTTTGCTTAGATTGCCCTTTAACAAGACCTTGCAGCCAAGTGGCGGAGATGAAGCTACATGAAGGAGCACACTTTGCATTTTCCTGTAGGACTAATAACCGAGGAGGAGAAACAGATTCTTGTGTTATGTCAAACGATCAAAGACCGGGACAGATCAGCGCATTGTGGTCCAACATCAAAAACAGAAAAAGAAAAAGTGATTAAAATCAGGGGGAGAAAAAAAAAAGAATCATATTGTGTTTACCTCACGCTTTCATAAACACTGAGAGCCTGAAAGTAAAGGAAGTGAAATTACAACGAAAGTGATTGGAGGGACTTTGTTGTTTCTGTTGGGTTAAAGACAAAGAGGACAATGGCAGCTGATCAGCAGGTCAATGGAGTCTGGAGAAACGGTAACGTAACTCTGTTATCTGCGAGGTTACGGCTCCTCCGGATCCTCCTGCTGAAAGTAAAATTAGAATTTAAAATGACCATGTTGCCGTTTGGAACCTGAACAAACCCGGACAAAAAAGACAAAAAACCCAACTCCCTTAGGACATGCACACTTAAAAATGCAGATACAGTCCCACACATTGCATGCATTGCTTCCCTCTTTCACATTGTTTGAGCCTGGAGTACCAAGGCAAACACGATAAAGCCCCCCGAAGGAAATAGGGGCCATGATCTTGGACAAAAATAGGAACCTTTCCAATCCGACATTGTTGTGTTGAGTTGACGGTGTTGACATGGCGACCGGAGAGGAAGATTAGCATCGGGACTTATCTTTTTCAAATGGCACGACGTTTGGCACGCTGACGCTGTAATTATTATAATCCTTTTTCATTATCAGCTTTCTCATCCCCAAGCTGATGAGAAATAGGCTACAGTAGGTAGTAAATTAGCCGGGTGCACGCAGCGTCTGGGCTTTTGCTTTCATTTATCCCCACCGTGCCTATCAGGGTGACATAACTCTTAAGTGACGCACTACGCACAACGAAGCACTTGAGTCAACAAAGTGAGGTAAAGATATCACCATACATCAACCCTTTGGTTTGTCCAGTACAGGTCTGACCACATGCTGGCTTCCTGGGTAAACACAGCCGCTGTAAAGCACAAACAGCTTATCAGCAGGCAATCCTGCTGTGACAGGGGAAAAAAAAAAGAAAAAGACAAACTAAGGCTGAAAAGAGAAAAGTGATATACAACAGATTAAGATTCCACTTCAGGCCCTTCGGTCAACATCGCAGAGCTGGTCAGGGCGCTGATGAATGTATACGGCGACGGCGGCGCGTTGCAGTCCCGCTCGCAATTCCTCTGAACTTTCTAGCTTCGTTTTGGGAGATTAAAGGCCATGCAGAACGCACACGATGCTGCAGTGTAGGAAATCTTCAAAAATTGGTGGGATGCACAGCAGGACTTTGATGATAAATGGGGCGCAACCCTGTTTAGGCAACAAGTTTTGGAGCAGTCCAGACCAGTGTCCAGACCAGTGTCTGGACAGATAGAGAATCTGTGGAAAGAGCTAAAGATTAGGGTGAAGACAAGGAGACTTTCTCTCGTCAAAGGCTTAAAGCTAACGCCTAAGCTAAATATTCACAATATCTGTGGGAGCATGCAAAAATATGGTCAGCAATTATAGGAAGTGTTGTTCTTATAATTGTCCTTCAATGCGATTTTCCTTCACCGTTTGCTGCACATCTTTCCCACAACTTTCTGTCCTTGTTCTATTTGCCATTAGAGCTGAGAAATAAAAACCTTTAACGGTCTTGTTTAAGGAACCTCCTTTCACTTTACAGTTGTTGCCACACCCACAAAAAAAAGGTCAATGGACGTCATTGGACGAAAGTTTTTAAAGGACAAAAACAAAAAAAAAGAACAGCACATGATAATCACATGTTTCCCTGTGGAATTAAAGTGAATCATCTTTGTCTGATATGACATTAACCAAAATAAAAATGTATCCATAACAACCACATGCAGACCTTTACTTTTACATGATCCTAAAGTTAATTATACAATGTTGCCTCATTTCATGTCGTTACCCAAATGAAAACCTAAAAGACGGGGGAAATGTGCACCACGTACCTTTTGTTTTTTTTTTGTTTTGTTTGTTCCACTTCCTAACAAATCTCAGTGGAAGTCCTCAAGTGTCTCGGGTTTCATGTAAAAGTTGTTTTTCGGTGATTGTGGTGCCTGTTTAGAGAGCTATTTGAGAAAGGCTAACTCGCAGACGTGGCACTTTCCTGGCAAACAGAAAGAAAAGCCGCATGGGGAGATAAGGCCCTCTGGTAATTGCGTATAATTTTGAAAATATTTATACAGTAATCAAAATTTCACTGCGACAGACTGGCGACCTGTCCAGGGTGTACCCCGCCTCTCGCCCGGAACGCAGCTGGAGATAGGCACCAGCGCCTCCCGACCCCGTTAGGGAGAAGGGTGACAGGAAAATGGATGGATCAAAATTTCATCACAGAATGTTTTCCCACCCGTATCTTTTTGCCCTCGCTTCCGACATGTCTGCGTAAGGTCCCGCTAAACAGAAGTGGTATAAACGTGGGGCTCTTCGACTTTTTTTTATTTTTACCGGCATTTTATTAGGAGACCCGGTCTCCAGGAGAACAGACTTCACTTTGAGCCTGACTTTTAACAAAGGTGAAAAGTCTCGTGGCGAAGGAAATAAAAGCAGAGCAGCGCGAGACGAGCTGCAGCCATCGACATGGCGGCTACGACTGAGGAAGGAAATCAGCAATTCCTGGTGAAACAGTGAAGCGACGCGGAGGAATTACAGTAGAGCCACTGACAGCTCTCAAGACCTTCCAGAGGTTAACGAGAATAGAAACAAAATTTTTTTTCCTCGACTCAGAGAGATGAAGTCTGTTTTGTATTTCGCCGTGTCTTTCCTCTGTTTGCTCACACACCGTTAATAACTCAAATTATGTCATCGCACGTGTGATGCGGCGCCCCACTTTTCCGCTGACTCTCGGTTTTGTACCTGGAGGAAATTAAAAACTCAAAACTCGTAGTTACCGCTTCTCTTCCATGAGCTGGCTTCATTCACATGTAAACATTTAGATCATTTCGATGCAGTAATGTTTGTTGATTCATATTCAGTTTCGTCTGACTGACATTGGACAACCTTTCCCGCCGTTCTGCAGAATAAATCAACGCTTGCCCTGACAATTCAGACGGTGCATTTAGGTTGCCAAACCTCAAGCTGCATTCTACATTTCGTGCACTTTTGGTTCTCTTCTCCTTAAGTCCTTGACATGTTGAGGGAAGTTTTAAGAGTCGGTCGGTCTCCCTGTTGGTCTTTGATAAGACGAGACCAACAGGGAGTTTTGTTACTAGAGGTTATAGAAAAAAAAAAAAAGATCTCTACAGAGAATCGTAATTCAAAGCTCTGGGAATTCGATTCGATTCACAGAATATTTTGCACAAACCTGTTTAAATTTTTTTATTTTATTGTTGATAACTGAAAAGAAACAGTTCAAAACAAAGCTGTTACTGTTTTGTTTTTTTTTTCTATGGATGGAGTCTATTTACATGGAGTCGACATGTTCTCTCCGGGCAATGGATGGATGGATAACAATACATTGTCTCTGCAGTGAAAGTTAAGACAATCGGTAAAACAGAGCCTACAGATTCAATGAGCTGATTTGACGAAGACAAACAAAACGCCTCGGCACCAGACGTCATGGTCCATGGACACATGGAGGGATGCACAGTGTGGGCTGACAGAAGGGAAATGAAGAGCAGGCAGAGATCTGACGTTTAACTGTCACCTCCTGGATTTGTCTTAAGAGAATGAAAATGCTCTCAGATTCAGCTGGAATGACGGCCTGGAATAACACCATCTAAAGGAAAGAGCGTTGGATGGAAAATGTACGATAAATCAAAAGAATAAAAGATCAAAGGGAGGATCCAATTCCTCTTCGTCAATAAGTTCGCTTCCAACATGGCCGTTGCCCAATATTAAAGTTTTTTATTTTTTATTTTAGAGAGGCAAAAACAATGAAAACATTTTTACAATTACCTGACTGCCAAGAGATTTTCAATCTCAGTTTTCGAACCAGTCCAACGTCTTTCAGTGCAAACAGCTTGACCTGACTGAGGTCCTGTTTACGTTTTCTGGTGAAAACGGAAGAGTTTTGTTGCGTTTGTAATGAAACCACCGAATGTTCTCGCTGACTACGGCACAGATTGAAAACAGGTTCCAGAGTGCAATGGTTCTGAAACGTCCCGGTGTCTGTTGTTTTGTAAACAGAACAAATGGATCTTTACTGTCAGGGAATCCCGAGCTCATGCACAGTGTGACGCTAAACAGATGCTTCCTACTATCCACAGAAGAAGAAGAAACTACTGATAATGCTGGTGTTACTACAATCAGATACGGTTCCCTCGGCGTCTCTTCACCGCTCCGCATCGCATGTGTGCAAAACACATGTGTGCTTGTTAAACGCTCTGATGTAGAGAACTATGGACACCATGAAGGCTCAGCGTGTATCAGATGCACATAGTTCGTGTTTTGAGTAGGGAACAGAGGTTGGAGGCGGTGCGCAACCAAAAATGTTCCTGAATGAAATTTCTACTAGGAACTAATAATTTAAAGTGTTTTAAGTCGGAGTAATCATGCATAAAGCAGAAATGTTATGCTATACAAGTTTAAGTGAACATTCTGGGGTTATTTTATTTTTACACTGTCTTGCTTTTATATTGTTTAGTGACCAAAATTGTTTTAAATGTTCTGTTCTCGCTGCATGTTTCATGTAGGAAGGACATTGGCGATGCACCGTGTCCGGCGCTGAAATATCTACTAGATGTCGACAGCATAAAGGTGTCGTAAGATATTAGCCTGCATGAAAATTTTTATTTTAATAACAGTTTTCCAGAATAATAGGCGAAACGATGCAGTTTTCATGAAACAATATCACATTTTTGAGATTGACTTGCCGACTGCAATAAGATATTCCCTGCTTTTAACTTTTACAAAGAAAGTCACATTCAATCAAATTTAGCAGTCTGCATACTGACTTTATTTTAAGTAATTTCTACTGGTTAGGTTTAGCAGCACAGTCCTTTTTGAGAAGCAAAAACCATACAAATGTATTTAAAGTATTCGTTTTCATCCCTCCTCGTCTTTACTTTTTTAAACCCTGCATATAGTCAGGTTGTGTTTCCAAAAGTTCTTAACTAAATACCCGTGAATTAATCAAAGCCAACTTTACCAAATTGTTGACTGCTTAGTTTACAAACCTTGAATAGCAGCTTTCACTAAAATGAGCGTCGTGCTCCGTCTTTCTGGCAGTTCTTCTAAAGGAGCAGAAAAAACTCCTTCACCGCCCTTCGTGTGTGCTGCGAAGCGGCGTTCCTCTGTGAGCTGCACCGTGGTGTCATTGTTGATGAAAGGCAGATCACCATGTGCATGTTAACTTTGACCAATCAGAGACTTTGCTGTGAACATATTTTCCCACAGATCCAAACCCATTTAGCTGGAAAGTGTGGAGATTATGAGAAAAATGAAGAAGAAGAAAAAACAAAAACTCTTAAATGTAAATTGCTGTAACAGTGGCTCTCAGGGATTTAAATATATAGAAATATTAAAAACAAAGTCAGCGTACGGTTACTGGATGTACCTCCCTCTTACACTTCATATGCTCAGCAGATGCGTGAAAGTCAGAGCATGGCCAACGGGCCAGGTCAATGTTGCTCGTTGGATTTCCTTTCCTTTTTCTCCTTGCACAAAATAAAAAAGTAAGACGCAACATTTTTTTGATCTGGAAAGTGAAAATTCTGTCATGAAGGCAGGAAAAATCACAGGCAAAAGGACAAGTGCAAAAAACCAAGAGGAAACGTCAACACAGACGGATAGTAAAGCGTATTCCTTCTTCTTTTTACACATTATGTAAAGTCACAACCTTCAGTGTACATTTTCATGAAATGGATCAACACAAAGCTGTACATGACTGCGAAGTGGATGAATAACAAAGGATTAGACAAAACTGCACAGGAAAGAAAGACTAAAGAAAGTACAAAGAAACGTACTAAAGTGGAAAGACGTCGGTGACAATGGTAGGATAACAATAAAAGTGCAAAGTCAAAACCATAAACTCATATGGATCACGATGAAACGTACCACATCTCTACTACCTTCAGCAAGATTTCTACTATTACATCAAAATGTTTGTGCACTGCCCTCAATCAGGACTGGACCCAGTGAACAGAGCAGCCGTCGTGCAGCCAGAGGCACTTCAGCTCCTGATGCTTTCGCAGCAGGAGACCGGAGACCCGACGCGCCTCGGAGCAATGTTTACATTTTCATTAACTTTAAACAACATGTCCCCCTCAGTCCCAGTCATTCCACTGCAGACAGAATGAAAGGGATTCAGGAACACATGCAATGTTGAAGACGTAGTTTTTTTTTGTTTGTGTATTCTGGCAGTCCGACACGTAGAAAGTTACACCAGCTGTGATCCATTTTTAAGGATTCATTCATTCATCTGTAATTCAGTGCTGTAAAAAAAACAGTAAACTGCTTTGCCCCTGAACAGATTTCATCTGTTTTTCCTTTTTTGGTCATGCTAAACTCTTCTTTTGTCTTAGAGTCGGGCTTCATTTGGTCCTGATGAGCTTTTCGCTCTGCGTGCGGCCCATCGGGGTCGTACTGACCTCGCGTGCGCTTTTACATGGTTTGTTTTGTGTGTTTGTGGTTTTGGGAACTGACGGTCTGATGGGACAGTGGCTTCCCCAATGTCCGACCGTGACATCTGCCACTGTGCTAAAACTAGGGTCAAATACTCCATTTCTCGGTGCTAATTTTAATATTGGATAAAGATAACTTGAGTAAATACGAAAAGCAGTCTACAAATCGAGTATGAAGTCATACTCGAGTATGACTATAGTCCGGAATTTGAAACATTCTTTCCAAAACATTTTGTTCAGTCAGTCTACAAAATATTTTCCCAAAAGTCATGCGGACCATCAAAATGTTTCTTGGTGAGTCTGAGACAGACGACATGTTCTTTTTGGTCAGTAGCGGTTTTGGTTTTGGAACTCTCTCATGGAGGCTATTTTTGTCCAGTCTCTCTTTTTTATTGTCAAATCATGAGCACTGAGGCAAATGAGACCTGCAAGGTCTTGAATGTTGCTCTGCATTGTTTTGTTTTATGGTTTTTTGGTGTCCAAAAGTCTCAGAAATGGCTTGGGACCCATTTCCAAACCGACTTCTTTTTTGTTATTAGATGTCATGTTTCTATTTTTGGCTCAGTTTTAATAGAATTTTCTTTTTATAAATGAATTAATTTCCAGACAGCTTTTTTTTCATGTGTCTGACATGGATCTGGTTGATGACTTGAAACATACAATGTGACAAACGAGTCATTTATCTGAACAGAAGATGGGAGGATTTCAGAGGAGACGTAATATGCAAAATTCACATGTTTGCACGTTTTGTACTTCAATTTGAGTCTTAACTGCTTCTAAAAACAGCACCAACACTTAAAAAACAAAACAAAACAGAATATAATGGCACAAATCAGCAGGCGCTAGCAACCCGAGCGAAGCCCAGCCTGTCACCTAGCAACCCAATCGGAGCTCCAGCATGTTTAGTCAGCAGGTTTTCCCGCCACAGGCGACGTACAATGGCTGCTGGAAAAGACAAGTGTTTTGCTGTCGACCTGCCATCCAGAAACACACTTGCTGTATTCTGGTTGGCTGTTCAAGAGGCTCCACCTCTTGCTTTTCAAAGATGCATAGTTGAACAATTGCGTCTCTGTTTGCAGCCGTTTGCACGTGCGAGTGTGGCCACCGGCAACTTATTTTGGATTCAAAGAGGAAAGAGGCCCGAAAGAACATCACAGCCAGGACAGCATACAATGTTCAGATTTAACGCATAGTTAAGTTGTCTTGGCACAATCTTTCCTGTTTTGAGTCGATGTAACATGCAACCAGTGCGACCCACTCGATGCACATATGTGCGTATAAATGGACAATAATCCCTAATTTCCATAACATCGTGTAAGCAGCACATCCCCACTTCCTCAACAGTCTATCATGACTATGTGGCACACTTTGTCCCGTACATCATTTTGGATCGGTGATTCAGAAAATGGTGACGCCTCGTTACCAATGCAGAGTGGAACAGAGTGGCACCATTGAAGGAGCTTTTTGAAAGCTCCACTAATGGTGTGCATTAGAGCATTCCGTCTGCGCCATGAACAGTCACTCTTAATAAAAGCAAAAAAAAAAAGCAACAAAAAAAAAAAAACAAACGAAAAAACCTTGGATGCTTAGTAATCCAGTCCTAACTTTTCTCTCTCTGTTGATTTGAAGCAAAATGTAACCATGTAATTGCTCTCGTTGCTTTTTGCTGCCTGCGTGTGCGAGGTAATTTCAGAGCATTTCATGCATGTGAGTAACAGTAAAAGGTTTCCTGTGTGTTAGGGGGAAGGGTGAACCTTCTCCTCCAGCCTTTTTACTGTGCAGGGCAAACAGCCATGCCCGAAATTTAGAGTGGCCAATTCATCTAACATGAATATTTTTGAATATTTTTGAGTTCGTATGTTCTCCCAGTGCATGCGTGGGTTCTCTTCAGCTTCTTCCCACAGTCCAAAAACAGGACTATCAGGTTAATTCTCCCTAAGTGAGAATGTGTGTGTGTGTCATGGTCGTTTGTCCTGTTTGTTTCTGTGTTGCCCTGCGACAGACTGGCGACCTGTCCAGGATGAACCCCGCCTCTCACCTGGAGTTAGGCACCGGCACCTCCCGACCTCCCAGGGACAAGGGTGTCAGAAAATGGATGGATGGACAGAAGAGAAACATTGCAAAACTCCTGCAAACAGGCCTTGCTGCTTCATCAAGGCCACAGTGTTGCAGCCAGAAGAGCAAAAATAATCTAAAAAAGTTAGAAAATTGACTCATCTGGAATAAAACTCGTCCCATAAGGATAAAGTTGGAAGTACTTAAAACGTTCTTTCCCACAAACACAGGTGGAAGAAGTCCAGGGCAAACACAGTGATCCAAACAGGAAAACAAGATAGCTGCACGGCTTCCAGGGAAGAAGCAGAAACAGCAAATTACAGACAGAAACCGAAGAGGAACAGGTGGCAACGATTTGAGCGTCGAGGAAGAGGGGAGGGGGAACGTTAAGGGGACAGAACAAGCAGTACAGAAAAAACAACAACAACAAAGTTCTGAAATATAATATTAACTCCATGTGAAATACCGTGTGGCTTAAACAGCACAGGCCTGCAGGCCTGGCTCTGATGTTAGCCTGATAGCATGGAGCGCTAGGCTGCATGCTAGTGAGGCAGCGTCACCATTTCATTCAAGGGTGTTGGATGAGAGACGCATCGAAAAGCTGGTGGACACTTTCATTCGCTACATGGAGTCACCTTTTTGAATGAATTACTGATTTTCTCCGATATTTGCTTGTAAACACACGTTTGTGCAGCCATCATTAAGCTTTGACGTCATTCTGACGGTCGATGAACGTTGGCTTCCGTTAAATCTGGTTGGTGTTGTAGCATGCGAGCCGGTCTTCATCACTTCTGATACGTTTTAAACAAGAGTTAGTAACAAAACTACTGCAGCAAGTAAATGCTGCCCTGCTTTAATCCCTCCAGAAACCAGCTCTGAAACATATCTGGGAACACTTGTCTTGTTGTAACATAAGATTCTGACCTGAACTCGCCCTGCTTCGTAGAAAGGAAATTGTTTGGGACGTTACAGAACAACCGGTCAACCATCATGGCTGAGCCTGTCATGAGCTGGAAGATTATTCAGCTTTCCAGTCTCCATGGACAAGCAAAACACCTTCTGCAGAAACATGTTACGTAACATGTTGTGTTTGGAGGTGTCGAAGCGAGCCTGAACGTAATCATAACGCCTGCTGGTGGTGGGTTTGATTGACTGCCAGGACTTTACACAAGTAAAGAATAAACCTTACAAATGAACGCTCATAAGAGACGTCTCATATCCACACATGTAATTTTTGATGGCATTGAAAAGGATGCAGTTAACAATTGAGCCCTGATATCTGACCAGGAAGAGGGAATACTGCAGGTCAGTGACTCCTTTAGATATAAACTAATCCTATTGGACAATAAATTGAGCATGCTATACAGTGTGATAACAATTAGAATGCATGTATGATTGAATTGAATGTTTTCATTTTTATTTTTGTAAAGTGCCTCAAAACAACCTTTTATTGTGAATTGGCTCTACATAAATAAATAAAATTGAACTGAATTTATACTTTATTATTATTTCTCTCCAGATTTGGCCCGGTCAGCTCTACTCCCAATCTGATACTCAAGCGAATGAATTAATACCCATTTGGACTCTGCGGCGTTTCTCTTCAGGAATACACACGCAAACTCTGCCGCTGGGTTCCTGCGCGTCCCGCGATCGCGTGGGGATGCCTGGACTCGGCATCTGCGTCCTGGAGATTAGCGAATGTGAGAACGTAAACAACGCTTAAAAAGGACATGATATATAAGATGTCGCTTACTTCAGCTCCAACCCTCTCTTCTTGGTTGCAAGACTTAAAAAAACAAAAACAAAATGTTGGCGCAGCCAGAAAAATAAATAGTAGAGAGGAGTGGGAGAGAGAGAGAGGAATCTTTAAATAGTTTTAATCAAACAAAGAATTATTTTTTTTTTCTTTAAATCTTGCATCCGTGCCAATTGAAGCAGGAGAGAGGCCTGGTCTCCCCCCCCCCAGAGGGTTGTTGTTATTAGGTCATAGAGTATGGATTCAAAGGACCAGTGGTGAGAACATTGCTGTCTACTCTCCTGATAGATGATGAACTGTGCCGATGCCTCCCAGTTTCCCATAAGCTCTAAGTACAGGATGCTTAGCCGAGCAGGAACAAGCCAGATGCACGCATGTCACACGCTCACCAAAAAAAAAAAAAAAAAACCCAAAAAAACCCCACTCACACGGACGCCCGTCCACCCGGCTAAATATCTCGGCGAGATGTTTACGCTGCGAGCTACTTTCTCAGCCGTCGTGAAGGCATTCGCAGATGACTACTCGGGGCCGATTTTTCAATCAGCTTAAAACAACAATGGCTGGAAAAACTGAAAAAGTCAAATTAAAGTAAACAAAGCGTCAAATCAGCAGCGAGGGGGCCCCGGCCGTTTCCAGAACCGTTTTAGCCTCGGCGGTTTGGGTTTGAGAGTTTTCTTCAGTCCACAAATAGCTGGACGGGTTCCAGCGGCCTCGTCTGTCACAAAAAACGTCTCTCTCAAAAAAAAAAAAAAAAAAAACGTGGAGGAAAGAGCAAACAATGCGATCAGTCAGAAAATATGCTTGCAAGGCGGGGGAGGAAGAGTGCTAATAACCGTGACTGTCGGCCGTGGCTCGAGGGTCAAGTGAGATTCATCAGACGGTCGATTTTAAGAGCACAATTTAGATTACTGGTTTGTCTTTTTAATAACTAAATTAGTTTAAGTGCTTAATAGGTTTCCCATGTGGGTGGTATCCTGTCCTGAACTCTGTCTGACACGGGATGTACCTGGCGATGGGGAAAACGCGTCCATCTTATCAGCGCCCTCTTGTCATACTCCTCCCAACATCCAAGCAAAACAAAAACTTGCAAATGCTGAATTTAATTTAGTGTTTTGAAAAGACATCCCTCGGCTTAGATTAGTGTTTTGTTTAGCGGTCTTAAAGGAAGACATCTGTTCAGCGTTAACGGCCTCCTTATCGTCACACGGTGTTTTTTTTGAGTTGAGCCCGAAGGCGGGCGTGAGGCAGGCACCGCCGATAACCAACAAAAACAAGTAGCGAACTACGAGGATAAGAGGGCCACAGCTGGATCTGTCGATGGCTGAAAGCGAGCCAAACTGTGCAGAAACAGAGGATGGAGATTACGGGCGAAAAAACAAAAAAGTAACTGATGAGTTTAGTTTTACAGCTGAGGAGAAGGTGCGAGAGGTAATAAATACTGCACCCTCATGCGTTAGCAAGCGGGATGCAATACACTTTCTTGTGAGAGGATAGAGCGCACAAACGTGCAGCGAAATGTGAAAGTCTAAAAATGTGACGCTACCGGCCAAGGGATGTTGCATAAGAGAGGCTCAGACTCCCATGTTCGTGCGAGAGCAGAACCTCAGGTCAGAACGCAGGACCAGCAAATGTCTGCGTTGGCCAGGGGAAACGATCTCCTGCATCTCGATGACTAATTGAGAATCCAGAGACCGTGATGTACGTTCTGTTTGCCTTTGCACAAGTAACCTGCGGCGCAAGTTGGGTGTATTAAGAGGAGGAGGGGAAGAAGAAGAAGAAGAAGATGTGCCCGCCTTCGGACTTATACTCTGGGTGAAGGAATGGTTTCGTATCACAGCAACAACATTGCTATTCATAATAACGTGATAAGAACGAATAAAATGTTCCCATTGCTAAGTCATAATTTCTTTTTTGTTGTCGGTTTTTGACAACCGAAAGGTTGATGTCCAGGGCACTGGACATTTTTTTCCAACCAAAAGTAAAAACATCTCTTTTTTTTAATTGTTTTTTTTTTTTTTCTCTTTTCCTCCACACTGTCCTGATAACACACACGAAAAAAGATTTGTGCTGCGTTTCAGTTACCTGGTGAGAGGAAACTCTGAACTGGGTTCATCATCCACGTTTACCACAAGTTGACGTAACACATCGCTCTACCGTCTCACCGACTGATCAAATCCGTTGAATCATTTCTTTATTGACTAGGTTTATGATCGGATTGCTTCGCTCTTTCTCACACAACTTTCACGATCACAGACCCGTTTACTGAAGCTGTGATTTAGCTGCGGGTGAACGTGTTAGCAGAGACGCGGTTGAACTTGCGAACGGGCCTCTCATCGCCGCCGTGGTGACTAAATGTTTTGTTTGACGCAAGGCCCTCGGTTGCAGGACAGAGAAAACGATTTTACAGAACTGTGTAAATCAGAAGTGCACACCGCTGACCTAATTTTCTCCCCTTTCTCTGCACCTGTGTCAGAGTCGGGGTGTAAATCCAGAAAGTCCAGTCGCACCTGATGGTGTTTTGTAATCCGCGCATCGCCGAAGACATTAGCCAGGCGGCGCAGAAGGCCAACCCTGTCGAGAGCGGAGATTCTTCAGATGAATTAAAGTTTGTTAGATAAACATGACATAGAGTGTGCAGTGAGAGAGCGCGCCGCTCTGCTGAGCAATCTGCCGTTCTGTTTAGTCAGGGGCAGAAACACAGACATGTTTGTCGGTGCCCTCAGCGCCTCGTTTCTACTGCAAAGTGATTCATTTCAGTGGGATTTGCTCATGTTTTAGCGTGCGATAAAGTGAAACACATGAAATCTGGTGGTTTGTTTTTAGATATGCTAATCTAGTCTGGAAAGATTTATTAGTAGATCAAAAAGGAAGAAAATATGTTTGACCTTAATTAGTACCAGTGTCTCACGGCAAACTGGGGCTCAAACCATCGGTTTGCAGGGGTTTGAACGTCAGGCGCACTTATTCAATTGATATGATGGCACCTGTCAATCTATTCAGTGGGTTTGTTGCAATTTGTCCCGAAGTGAACAGTAACCATCGCTTACCTGGAGGACAATGTCTTTGTGTCTACTATGCGCCGCGGTCTGGATAGATTTGATGATTGTTTGCTATTAAATGCGCTGCGGTCATAGAGATTTGGTGGAAAATAATCAGAAACATTTTATAAAAACTCAGTTCTTTCCAAACTGGAGTCCGGAAAAATGTAAAAGGCTGATAAAAACTTGCAGCCGACCTAAGAACAGATTTTTGTTCCAGCTTCTCTCGGAACGAATATTTAGCGGTCGTGCTAACTCCTGCGTGTTTACACTGCCATGAATTGCAGTAGATTTGATTAACATGTGCACTGTCCTAATCGGATAAATTAAATTACATTAAAAGACCCACAAGAGCTTTAACTACACCCTTTCAGTAGGTGTAACCCGGGACGTTTCTGTAACCGTGGCAGCCGTTGCTGTAAAATGAACTCAAGAAACCTCCAGTTCGTGGATATTTGAACTTCATGCTGCTGGAGGTTGCCATGGGAACGTGGGTACACCGTGGGTACGCCGCGGTTACGACGGGACGGACCTGGTCAGGCGGTCTGTGGCGTTTAAATGATGCTCAGCTGGTGACATGCCAAGGAAATTTCCATGTTACACCAGCAGAGCCTGATCTGTTGACACAAGTCGAGGCAGCGATCAGCTCAGAGTTTACAGAAGGAATTGCTGGGCACGACGAAGCTCAAAGATAAAAACATGTTTCTCTGTGTTAGAGAGGTCGGGGGTCATCCGACGGGATAAAGACAGCTTGTTGAGAAAGAATGAGCCGAATCTTTCTGCGATTGCTCCAACCTCTGCTGCCGCAAACTACTGAGCGAAAAAGGCAACATCTGCCTTCCAGTCATTGAACCGTAGAAAATATTCACCTGAATCGATAAATTCAATGTAACTTGGGGTGCTGTTTCACAGTTTCAACTCTGAGAAATGCTGTCTTGTAAATCCAGCAACTTTTTCTTCCTCTAGACTTGATAAAAGAATGTCAGCGTTACCGTAAATAAACCACATTCTCTGGCTAAAAACTCCCCGAAAGAGAAAGATCACAGTCAACTTTCCTCTACTTTTCCAAGAGATAAGGGATCCAGACTCTACTGGAAATGCTCAACATGCATTTCACTTTCTTTTTTTTTTTTTGTCTTAAGCAGTTTCAGTATCGACAGCCAGCACAGTTTCAAATATCAAAACCAAGAGGCTGATCAGTGGGAGATGATATACAAACATAATGTCTTTATTTCTTCTTTCGTTCTTAATTCAACTCACTGCATCAGAGCTGCTCGTATTCTGTGGTGAGGATTACGATGATTGTTCCTGGTTTCTGAAATGTTTCCATTGGTAGAAATCTGAAAAAAGTGTGGGGTGCATTTTCATTCGCTACGTCCCGACTGCATGATGCAGCCACCACCGTGTTTCACCGTGGAGATGACGCACAACTGGAACAGAATTCAGAGAGCACGTAAAATGATCTGATTTATTCTTCGCAGGTTTATGTTTGAGTAAAATGAACGTTGCTCTTTTATTCTAGGAACAACGTGTCTTTGAAATTCCAAGCAGACATTTAGTGTTTATTAGCAGAAGGTGAGAAACGGTCAAAATAACAAAAAGGATCCAAGTAACGCAAAGAAAACAAGATAATCTTTCAATGAGGTTCAGTGAAGTGCACGCTTAATTTTTTTTTTTCCCAGAGCTTTATATCAAGTGCCATCTGTCTTATAAAACCCATTTAAAATACATTAAAGTTTGTGAAAAGACTTTAGTGAAACCAAGACTGTTACATGGACTGAATTTAAATCATCATTTTCTAGTAATTTGCACATTTTTAAGTATTAACTCTTCCACTCCAGCGTTATGAATTTTCCATTACAACTTACACTTACAAACTTTTTTTTATTTTGTTATTTTCCCCTGCAGAATAACATCTTTAAACAGTCTGTGACTGACTCTATCAGAGCCCTACACGTGGGAGTGAAAGGTTGATGCAGCACAAATTCCTGTGACTCCGGATCAGGATCCGGATCCGGATCCCCCGGATCCCGGCTCACAGCGGAGGATGGAGAGCAAGGTGCTCCTGTTCTGCAGTAAATAAATGAAGCGCGGAGCTGCAATAATGGCTCACAGCCTCTCCAGTGGCTCATGCAGGAAGAAAAAAAAAACTCCAGATGAGGGTTAAAAGCGGCTCCTTCCAGCATGACGGAAGACATCTGCTGCGGTGTCCTTGACCCCCCCCCCTCCCCTCTACCCCCCCGGGATAAACCACGAGCTCCCACAGCGGCTCTCCAGCTGAGGGGGTCTGAGGGGCCATTTCAGCAAAGACTGAACCGATTTAACCGATAGGCCAGATGAACTTAGAGACAGGCTCTCTGTGAGGGCCGGTCGGAAATGAAAGAGAGCAGATCCGTCCGCGCTATCGGCGGTTCGCTTTAGGGATGTGAACTGTGACATTCGGCTTATGTGCAGTAACAGAACCGCCGAGAAGAAAAGTGCAGGCGGCGCGGCAGGATACAGTGACGGTGGTGTTTTGGTCTCTGGAGCTTGTTTGGGGTCTTCACTGAGGAATTCACAGAAGTCATGTGTTCTCCCTTAACTTTGACACTTTCTGCTCTTATCTTTCCACCAGGTGCATTACTGGCAACGTGGACTGATGATATATAGCAATATTTTCTAATAAGAGTGATTTTCACCATTTTGCACTATTTTTCTGACTCTAACTGTACCACATAAGCATTGTTGGCTACTTTGCAGATTTCCAGAAACAGTTTTTACTTATTTATTTAGTGGCACAAGCCTGACGCTGATTCCTCCGATGTCTGCTTTGACAGTCCTGACATCTGCTGATCTGCTAAATGAGGCTGCCGGGTTACAATAGTCTCTTGGTTGTGACTACAGTCTGGTTTTCTATTGCTGTGACTTTTTTTTTTTTTGGTCAAATTCAGTTCATTTTCATTAATTTTGCTCATTTTTATTAGTTATTAGTTAAATATTGTTTAGTTTTAGTGTAGTTTTACTAGTTTCGGGTTCATTTTTAGGTCAACGTATTGCATCGTGACAGGGCCGGACCAAGGCATAAGCAAACAGAGCAGCTGCTCAGAGCCACACAAGTAAGCATCGTTTACTGTATGACTAGAATGATAAACAGTTAATGTTGCCGGGGATAACCGGGTTTGCATGGCCTGATTTCCATGAGAAATGATGAAATTATTATAAGGCAACAGAAGAATTCAGTGGAAAATGGCTGAAGAGCTGGGAGCAAACTGGCTGGTTGAGGGGAGGAGGTCAAGAAACGTGAGGGAAGATGGAGAGGTGCACAACAACTACAGGGGAAAAGGACCAACACTAATAAACTAAAACACAAAGAAGGAAAAAGAAAGAAACTAAACACAAAACTCAAAACACGCCAGCATCGTAAATCAAAGTCCTTTACTTTCAGTGCGTAACAACATCAGTGTCACAATTCGATTGACTGATTTGACAAATAATCTGATTTTTAAAGCCGCTCTGCTACGAGCTCTGTGTTTCGTCAGCAGAAATGGGGGATTTAAGCGGATGTCAGGAACGCCATAAACCAAATTCTGCTCATCTCCTCCTTCACGGGTCAAACAAGACGATGGCGCAGGCATGGGCGGAAATTCAGTTTCATTGCTTTTGACGAGGACAAGAACCAGGAACATTTCCCCGGGAGTGAGGCGGGACGGAGGCGTCGCTTCGAATGGATTCTCGTCGTTTTTGGATTTGTTGCCTCCGCCGTCGCTTCACTTTGTTTTTTGTTTTTTTTTCCACTGAAGTCTGTCTTTTAGCTTTTATTGGAGACAAGCTCCTATAAAATCTCCCTCTTAGCCTGGCTAAGTTTTATGTGTGGATTTTTGATAATGGCACACATCATAAAACTCTGCTGTTACAACATTATTCCTCTCTAAAAAAGTCTGTTACGTAAAAACCTGGAAAACTGAATTTATCTTGCCGTCGAAACAGTTTTGGACTTAAAGAGATATTTCAATAGAATATAATTCATAACTATATTGACTATTATAGTTATGAATATAGTAATATAGTAATATCCTAATTGATTTTACTGTTCAAAAATCCAGTGGTGAGTAAAAGACACTTTAGACAGCATGAGTTTATCTTTAATTTGTAATTTGCTCACATCATGTTGCTATCGCTTTAAAAATCTTCAATTTGTCCTGCGTTGCACATTATGGTAACTTTGCTCAAAAAACATAAAAAAAAAAAGACTATTGTACCAAATTAAATGTCAGAAACTATCACTAAAAGAAATGAATTTTTATAAAGTTGTGCAACTTAGATTATCATTGAATGTTTTATTAAACACTATGTTCATATTGCGTGTATCAGTTGTGATGCATTAAGCATTCTGATGTATGTTTTGGACTAGTCCAAACATCAAAACAAAACCAGTTCAACATGTTATCAAGAAATGTACTTCATTAATTTATGAAATTAGACCCATCAGGTGCCTGTTTTCTTTCTTCTCCTGGATTACATGTGACGTCTGCCACATTTTCAACCACAAACAAAACCGGTGGCCGACAACTCCAACTCAAAGCTGGGCATCATTAGGGGGGGAACTAAATGTGCTGCAGCTTTGCACAGATTTACAAACAAAGAAACAAGTCAGCTCATTTGAACATCGTTAAAACTAACTGCTTGCAGACTGAGGGCTCTTTTCTGCTTCACGTTTCAGATACAAGAGCTGTTTCTGTTCACTCGGGGTAAACAGTCTAAGGTTTGCACCGAGCCTTGCTTGAGATTATGCTAAATCAAACTTTGGAAGCTTATGAGAAAAGAAAGGAGACCTGCTCTGATACCTCTTGGTTTTACATGTGAGGATCACAAATAATCACCTTTCAGATGGGAGGAGCCTGAACTCCTCTGGTGCAAAGGATGAGACGCGTCTCTTAATGCGGACGTGGACGAGCTCCGCTCATGTAGAATACTAGCAACGATAAGAGATCAATTTGTCCGTGTGGGACGTGGTTTTTGTTTTCTAAGTCTGGTGCGCCCCGAGCCTTTTCCGATGACCCCCTGGGTAACTGCCCAACTCAAAAAACGATTGCGTTGCGTATTTGGTGAAAATGCAAAAGGGCGAGGCACAAACCTCCATGCGTCGGGAAGCTTTTGGGTGAAATGCAGAAAAAAAATATTTGTGGCAGAATAATAGCAGAGCATGTCAACTCAATGAGGCATGGAGGAGGCGGTGTCATGCTGCGGTGCCCGTGTTTCACAGCGTGGACGTCACTGTCGTTTTACTTCCTGGTTACGCCTTGGCCTAGCACACACAAGGAGAAATACATCAATAAAACACACAATTGTAACGTCAGAAAATGTGGAAAAAGTTCAAGACTCATGTTTATTCTAAGTGGGTGAGATTCAGTGGGTGAATCCTGGGGAACAGGTTACTTATTTGTTTTGTTTATTTATTGATTGATTTGTAATATTTACATAATGTGATTTCGTGTGAGGTTCAAGCTTTTAGAATAACACTGATGTTTGAAATCAGTCATGTCACAGCAGTTCTCCTCTGGTGTTGATTGGAATTAGCTGCTGCTGCGCAAATTGCGCAAAACCAGCTGGAAGATCCAAGTGAAGCCATTCCAAATTCATCTATTTTAATCGTTCATGATAAATCTCACGTCAGTTCAAATTATTGTACTTTATGTAATCACCAGTTTAAGGAGGGCTGACTTCTCCCTCCTTGGAGAGGATGTGTTTGTTGTTTTTTTTAGCGCATGCGTTTTTTCCTTCTTTTTTTTTTTTTTACGCACTGAAATCTGACTCGACTTTAAAAAGCCACTGCGGCGGCCAGCAGCCACACAGCGCCGCGTTCCGCCCCCTCACCCCCGTGTGAGCAACAGGTAGCTCCATATACGGACCAGAGAGAGGCGCCGCGCGGCCCCTCTGGAAACGGGTCTGCAGAGGGCGCACGGAGGGGCAGTGCCACCATGCGCACTCCATCCGACGCGCCTCTCCTGAGCGGAGGCAACCAGTCCCTGCTGGCTCCCAGCCTCGCCGGAGACCCGACGATGGGAACCCCTTCGAACGGCACCCCCCACGCGAACGGATCCGACCCGTTCGCGCGCAACGAGGACGTGGCCCAGATCGAGATCATGGTCCTGAGCATCACCTTCGTCGTGGCCGTGGTCGGGAACGTGAGCGTGCTGCTGGCCATGTACAACACCAAGAAGAAGACGTCCCGCATGCATCTGTTCATCAAGCACCTGAGCCTGGCCGACCTGGTGGTCGCCTTCTTCCAGGTGCTGCCGCAGCTCTGCTGGGAGATCACCTTCCGCTTCTACGGCTCGGACTTCCTCTGCCGCGTGGTGAAGCACCTCCAGGTGATGGGCATGTTCGCCTCCACCTACATGATGGTGATGATGACCCTGGACCGCTACATCGCCATCTGCCACCCGCTGAAGACCCTCCAGCAGCCCACCAAGCGCTCCTACGTGATGATCGTCTCCACGTGGATGTGCAGCCTGGTGCTGAGCGTCCCGCAGTACTTCATCTTCTCCCTGAGCGAGATCAAGAACGGCTCCGAGGTGTACGACTGCTGGGCGCACTTCGTGGAGCCGTGGGGCGCCAAGGCGTACATCACCTGGATGACCGTGGGCATCTTCCTGGTGCCGGTGGTCATCCTCATCCTGTGCTACGGCTTCATCTGCCGCACCATCTGGAGGAACATCAAGTACAAGAAGAAGAAGTCGGCGGCCGGGGCGGCGGGCAAGAGCGGCCTGATCGGGAAGTCGTCGGTCAGCAGCATCATGGTGATCTCCAGGGCGAAGCTCAGGACGGTCAAGATGACGTTTGTGATCGTCGTGGCGTACATCGTCTGCTGGGCGCCGTTTTTCACGGTGCAGATGTGGTCGGTGTGGGACCGAAACTTCCAGTGGGACGGTGAGTCGAACATTTCTCGGCGGGGAATCTGTCCCGGACTGCGCCGCTCGGAAAAGTCCGATCGCGCGCCGCGTTTTACGCGCGGAATTTCCTCAGGAAAACGGCGCAAAAACAAACAAAAAAAAAAAGTGCGACAAAACGAATGCGCGTGCATTGTTAAAGATGCAACAGTGGATGATTCATCTGAGTGATGAATCTTTCAACAATACCATTCTGGCCCACAAGTTAGTGGTATATATATTTTATAATAATTTAATAATTATAATTAATAGATTTTCATATAACCAATTAGTTCAATCGTAAAGTCATTCGTAAAATGCACAATTTAATGATTAAATGTGAATATAATTAATTAAAATCAGTACCTCAAAGGCAGAGTGTATTAAATCAGTGTAATCTAAAAATAAAATAAAAAAAAAAATTAATAATTTAATGATAAATTGGTTGCAGCTTGTCGTGATTTTGAGTGGGCGGGGTCAAGCTGGTCGGTCTAAATTAACTGTTTAAGTCAGTGTGGTGATTCTTTTATTTCATATTTATGAGCAAGGGAAATATGAAATAGTTTGATAAAAAAAAAAGAATCACAATTATATGCTATAATACATAATGAAATCCAATTTTGAACAATTATTTTATGTTTCAGTTATTTATTGATTGATTGTATTGAAATGACCAAATGAGTTTAACACATAATGATGATGGTGATCATTATTATTATTATAAGTGTTAGATCCGAGTCATTGTTTTTGAAATACATTTTTTTTTTACGTTTTAAATTCGTGGGATTAGGTTTACAGGGCCGGATCTAAGACGTAGTGGGGGCTCTGGGCTGAAGCCAGTTCGGTGCCCAACCAGCATGAGTGCATGCGATGCGTCAAATTCAAAGAATTCGAGGATTTTCGTCACTGTCCGTGTAAAAGTTGAGAAACTTGCCTTTGCTTTAATGTTTTGAAGAAATTCCTCATGAGCTCATTACTTTCCCTAAAACCCAATAAATTTAAATACCTCAGAGCCACTTGGTCTCATCAGTCCGCCTCAGAAACTTTTAAAATGCAGCGTTCGCGAACATCCGTTTATTGTTTAGAAGCCACTGCCAAGGAAAGTAATTGTGAAATCATGGCCCCAAAGGGGGACTTTTGTCTGGAAGGCCAGATGAAGGGTAATGATCATCTGGGCCTGATAAAATCAGAACAAACTTTAAGTCGTTTTATTCAGGTAATGTTCTTGTGATGTAACTTCAAATTAATAAAAGGAAAAAGAATTTACATTAGAAGGTATAACCTGATAGTCTCCATTTACAGCAAAAATCAGCTGATGTGGCAAATTTCTCCACTCAGAAGAACATTTCTTTTAATAAGAGTATAAATCTCTTATTCTTTATTAAAAAAAAATCAATCCTTGTGTGCATAAACAGTTGATACACCTGAATTTCCCCATTGAGTCAATAAAGGATATTTCTATTCAAGTTGGAGTTGATTCTCTAGGTACCATAAAATTTAATGTTAAAATTTTTTATTATTTTTTAAAAAAGGCCTTTAATTAAAAAAAAAAACTATACATTTAACTGGATCATTGCTATTTACAGGGTTAGCAACCATTCTATGCAGCGTGAAAAACAAAATGTATCACAATGCATGTTGCAGCTTATTAAAGCCTGTTGTTTTGACGACACCCCCCACCATGTGGCACCAGATGAACTTCACTTACAGGGAGACTTCTGCATATCCCAGATGCTTCGTGGATTAATCACTCCTCCCCTCCCCCCCTCGCTGTCCCCAGATTCTGAGAACACAGCGGTGACTCCTCAACAGCTGCTGCAACCCGTGGATCTACATGATCTTCAGCGGCCACCTCCTGCAGGATTTCGTGCACTGCTTCTCCTGCTGCTGCAAGCTGAGCGGCGACTACAAGGAGGACTCGGACAGCAGCGTCCGCAGGACCACGCTGCTGACCAGGATCACCAACCGGAGCCCGACAGGCAGCACCGGCAACTGGAGGGAGCTGGACAACTCCCCGAAAACGTCAGCACAGACGGAGTGAAACACCGAGACACTCATGCAGAGCGAGCTCATCCGTGGGCATGCGTGATCGGGACAAAAAGCCCCACAGACTGAGAAATCCTAAGGGACAAGAAAGTCTTCTGTATGGTGAAAAAGGAGCTGAACAATGTTAAGAAGAATATAAATATATATATGAGCTTTTTGCTCAATCCCATGTGCATACTAGATCTGGTTTATAAACATTCTAATATGTATACATCATAAGTGCATTGCGAAAGGAGGGGATGTAGTTTTTGCATCACCACTTCATTCCGCGTGTAAACATTCTGGTGCAGCAGATAATTGAATATTTCAGCTAAATCTTTCGCTTTCTGACACAAGAACCTAGCAGATGTTCCCTTGGGAGCTTCATACATTGAAAAAAGAGAAAACGTTAGCCACTGAAAAATTCAAGACGGTCGACATGGCGCTCGAAGAAAATTTCTTTTTTGCACTAAAACTACCGAGATTGATCACAGCTGAAAACCCAGCTACTGCGCTGAAAATTTGCCACGTTATTACTTTAAGGCCGTCTGACCAAAGTCCAAAATGTGACATAAAGTTCATTGAAGTCATGAAAATGGGTAACATTTTATGACGATAGTTGATTTAAAAGACTCAGATGGCAGCCATCTTGTAAAATTACATCCTGACATTCAAGTGGCCGATTGGAAATATTAAAAACGTACGACCTAAGGGCTGAGCATACAGGTTTTTTTTTTTTTATCTCGATGCTGTCACTGGGTCTCTTCCCTTTCTGAGTGTTCATAGAGATTAAAAGTCACTGCGGCCTCAAGGTGTTCATGGGTAAAAACAGCCCTGTGGTCTCTAAGTAACCGAGGCGGCCGCAGCATCCGTTGTGTTTGAATTTCCATTTTGTTTTTGTCTTTTCTCTCTCTCTGTCTCTCTGTCTCTCTCTCTCTCTCTCTCTCTCTCTCTCACTGTCTCTCCCTTTCAGCGGTTTATGTAAAAATGTGAATAAAGCCAACCCTTTGACCGAACATGAAAGCATTAACAGGAAAAGGAAAAGAAAAAGATTTGAACACGATACTCTCCTCTCTCAACTAATGGCTCTCAGTTCTGACGCAGAAACGCTCGGAGCCGGCGGGCGACACAGACTGTAGGTGATCCCGACCGCTCTGGGACGGCGACCCACCCTTTGCGCACCGTTCCCATGACTTTCACAGAATGTCAAGGAGAAGCTCACACATTCCTCACGAAACACGTCAGCTCACTTCCCGAGTTTTTTTTTTTTTCTTCTGACATCCTGCGCTGTTGGGGGCTCTGTGTTTTTGGCTTTGTTTGCGCACATGACAAAAAGAATTTCCTGCACTTTAATATGATTTACGGCATTTTAACGGCCGTCAGACCACAACCACGGAGTCCAGCAAATGTGTAATTAATCAAAGTTGTATATACATTACTTTGTGTGTGTGTGTGTGTGTGCGCGTAAGCATTTGTTCTGGAAGTGAAGCCTAATGTATTTTTGTAAATAAAAGGCACTTGAATATCTGTAAATAGAAGTGATATATGTAAATCTGTCTGTAATGGCTTTGTGCTCACATCTTAAAAGAAGAGATTTATGCTGAAATACACATCAATGTAATGAACACTAATGACTTTGTTGCCTGTTTTCAGTCATAACACTGGAGGTTTCACTGTTTGTTTTATGCAGTTGCTGCACAGCCACAGAAATCTGTCTGTTGTTTGTGTTGGAATAACACAAATAACAAATAACTTGCATTGTGCCAGAATCTGGCGTTACGCAACCTTTCCATTGAAAATAGTGTGAATAGGAAGTCCAGATAGGAAGTCCACCGTTTTTTCAGAAAACGGTGACAACAAAACCCTCCAAAAACTCAACCAGGATAGGTTTTGAACAGGCATGAACGCCTCAATAACGGTGTTAGCGTTTTGTGTGGAGAAGCAAGCTGTCGCTTTAGCCCATTGAAGTCCAGAAGAGATTTCGGCTGCTAACATTAAAAACATTCTCGCTTCCGGTTTGATTCGACTTACCGAAGCGCCACATATCGGTGGAAGATTGTATGACCAATAAATAAATGATTAACCTTTTAATACTCCCTCGCAAATATTCATCTTTTCCTTGTAAAACTAAACAGTTCTCACCACAAGTTGTAGTTTCTCGCGGTTCTCGCACGCTAACACCAAGCTAGCGTCTTTTCCTGCCTGTGAAGTTGATCAAATGAGGAGATGCTAGTCGACTTTCCGCCAAGAAATTAGCCTAGTCAAAGCCCGGGACAAAAGATAATGGGGTTTTACTTCCTCGACTTTATATCACTGTAGTTTGAAAAGACAAAAATCCCAAAAATAGCAACCAAACCAAAACACATACTGGGTTACGGTAAAATAAACCTTCTTGTTGATGTTTAAATCTCGAAAGTCTTGAAGGATTATCTCTCCAACACGGTTTTCTTCCTCTTAGTTTTTCTTATGCTTTCTCTACATATGTTGTTTTAGACATTTCATGGCGTGCCACCCTAAAGTTTTTCCATTCCTACCGAAAGTTTCAGGGAGGAATCTCTGTTATTTTGCACCACAAATCACCATCTGGGATGCCTTTCTGAAGGCTAACAGTGTTTGTTTTTTTTTCTTAACTGGAATGATTTCAACATCTAAAATCCTCTCAAAGAAATATTGACCAAAGCATGTCATCATAAATATGCAAAGAACTCCAGACCTGGTGATCTCCAATACTTTTATTTATTGACTTGATCTTTAATAAAGTAAAAAAAAAACATCTTGGCTTGCTTTTCAGTGTCTTGATAAATTTCTACGAACTCCATCAGACTTTACAAGACAACGGCGAAGTGGATTTCATTATTTCTAATCCAAATTGGACGCTTCGCGAGACTGTTATCCAGTCAAATATTCCCGTTGGTCAAATTCTTGCTCGTGAAAATGTCCTCCACCTCTAAAATGGATTATTTATCATGAAGCGGAAATATGACTTAATCCAGATAATTGCATTAGATTCATTGCATCCTTATCTGATTCGAAAAGCATTTTTCAGACTGGGAAGGAAACAAATGCTTCACCACCCACATATCACGCTGACGCTTGGTTTCAAAACAATTTTGCTCACATCCACTCTCTCCTCCCAGCTTTCCTCAGACCTCAAGATCTCGTTTCACACGTTAGACTTCGTGGTTCTCGCCTTGTGACCCTGTAAAACCTTTTTCCATACAAGAAAAGTCCCTCGAATGCAGCACGTTAAGCGAAAACCTTCCACAAACAATGATTGACTGCAGTAAAACGGAGAATAAAACATGAGGTCAAGCAGTGATCCGCTCCGTTCACAGCAGCGCAGAAACAGAGATTTGCTGTAAGGAATGATGGACGTCGCTCAAATATCCGACCCGTAGCATCACTGAGAAGAACAATTTGGCGTCATGTCTGGACGATCTGGGCAAATATTTGAGTGGCTGCAAGGAGGGAAATATATGGACCTCATTGTAGAACTCATAAAACCAGTAAAGTTCCCTTTTTTAATCCACACACACCTGTTTTTTCCATTCACAACGCCAACACTATATTTTTGCTTTCTGAGAAATATCAATAATAAAATAAAACAGTAGGCAAGCGGTAATCCTACTGCTGCATCACTTTTCCATTTCAACTTGGCTTTCCTTTGGTATAAAGGATAAGAAAATGACTTTCACCCAAAAGTCTGTTGATCCTTGTGTACGCTCGTAAATCAAGAGAGGCGAATCTGCGGAGACGGATCGGATCCTACAAACAAAGGGCATCGATCCGGGTCCCGGCTGCTGGCGGGTTCAACCAGAACCCGTCAGCAGCCGGGTTCTGGTTGAACCAGAAAGTCGAGCGATCTGAACGGCAGCGTGGTGGCGATTGACAAACCAAACATCCGATGAACGTTTAATTCAAAATATATTTTTGAACTATATTCAAAAATCTGAATATGGTTTCAGATTTTTGCATAACTTTTCTAGTGAGCTGCTATTGTTACACGTTCATTTTCCAGACTACAGAGAAGTAATTCTTAGGGAAACTCAAATGTGAAAAAATTGGGCTGATATTGATATGCGATAGCAATACTGCAGTTATGTTAGATTTACCAATGTTTTATTTTATCTTTTTTTTTATCCGATTACCCAGTTAATCGTAAGAATAATCAATAGATTACCTGATTGCTAAAATATAAAATAAAAGCCCCACTTCCCAGTGTCTCCTTGGGCTCAGGGCTCCATGATCTTCTGCGTCATTTAAGACAGAAGATCCACACTTCCTTTCTTTAATGAGAAAACAAGCTTCCACTGTGTTTTTCTCACAGGAAACAAATCTGCTTTTTCGGTTTCTGTCCAAACAGTCAGCTGGCTTTTCCTCCACCTGAAACCGAAGCAAGCAGGCGAGGAACCAAAGGAACCAAAGGAAGCATTCGGGAAGGCAGGTGAAGGTGGTTAAAAACGCCTCGTCTTTATTCAGCCGCTGTGGGTCGGCGGTCTCAACATCTTTACTACGCGCAGCTTCCGTCTTCCTGCTCCGTTGTTCTGCCTCTGTTGCCTTTGAAAATAACACATACCTCAGTTTGCTATTGTGACGGCTGATCGGCCCCGTGGGGTCGCTCAGCCAACGCGGACGAGCCAATCTAAAAATACTATCATGCAAAATCCGGGAGACGAAGAAACACTGTTTTGATTCTTCACACATTACATAAAAGCAGCCGATTGAATAACAGTATCGATAAATAAGTTCTTTGTTTGGTTGTTTTTTTGTTTTTTTTTTAGATGGTTTGTAGATGAAAACCGAACGTCAGAAGCTGCTGATGCAATTTCTAGCAAGACCGTCCTTCCATAAAACATTAGATTTAGCTTTTCTTTAAAGTTCAGGATCCTCATGGTGATTTCTTTTAGTTTCCTTCAAAGGCTCTTTTGCTCTCAGCAATATTTTGTAACCCAAGTTACTCTTTGCACTAAACATTTCCAGTGGATTATGTCTTAAATGAAACCAGTTAACACTAAGCCTCGGATCATTTTGGCACTAAAGGGGCTTTATTCAGACTATGAACCTGTTTCACATTAAAGTATAAACAGCTCAACTCAATTCAGTGCTATATACTGAATATAGCACTATATTCAACATTGAAAATGTTGATGTTCATGTTATATCTAAATGTTGGACATATCTTAAGGAATATATGAGTGTTTGTATGTGTGTATCTTTAGGACTATCGCTGCTAATTGTTATTTATTATTGTATGTTTCTTATAATTATAATTTATTTACTGGGCGTTTGTGTTGCCAGAATTTCACCGTATGAAGACGGTAAAGTTCTGGCAACCAAAACTGCCAGTATTTTACAGTAAAGTAGAGACTTTTTTTTCTTTTACAGAGTGGGACAAACAAATCCGTCACTTTGGGGATCAATAAAATCTTATGTTAGCTACTTTGCTTGCTCATGTTTCATCTCATCTGAGTTTTACAGAACACATTGCCACAAAACAAGAGCAAGACAAAACAAAAAACTCTCAAAAACAGCAGTCAATCTCCAAAGATGAAGCCAGATTTCAAAAATATCAAACTTCTTGGAGACAAAGTGTAAGCACGCGCTCAGTAGATTAAATCTTCTGCACTGAAGCATGTTTTACGACAAAACCGATTTGCATCCTGGAAACTGTGTGTGTTATCGTCCGGTGTCGGCTCCGGCTGTCGCCGTGTTTCCTCGGTCAGCTCAGGGTCTGTAAGTTATTGTTTCCTCGCAGCAGGGGGTCTCATCATGGAGTTTGTCGCTGAGGTCATCAAAGGACGGAGCGGTGGACTTTCAAAACCTCTAATCCGGTCCATGACCCTCGCCAGGAACCGTAGCGAACCTGTGCTTTACTGCTTCCCTTTGCTAACAGATATGAGGAAGAACACAATCACCTCCGCAGCGAAGAACGACGGAAAAAGGGATGAAATTAAACATGAGGCCGTCTTGTGATGTGAATGTGCTTCAAGTGAATAGTAGTGTTGCAAGACCGCTTGTAATAAATTACAAATATTGAAACGGTAAATTAACACACATATATTCAGCCGCCTTAATATCCCTCAATAATTTTTTTGCCACGACTAATTGCTGTATAATTTGATTTCAGTATTAAATATTTTTAAAAATCTGCTCGGCGAAAACCTCAGGAGTTTGTCATTAAAACAAACCTTAGGGGGTCCTGATTATAAAATTAGGATTAAATAAAGTTTGGGACACAAAAAACATGACGACACCTGTCAGGTGTGCAGTGCTGCATATTTTTATATTGATACGATTCCAAGTATAGGGTGGTATCGCCAACGCCGATACTGATACCGATACTTTTTACTTTAGTTTGACATACTGACCTTTCAATTTTTGCTTTTTTGTTTTTCCTTTGAATTATTTTGTTCAAACTTAGGACATAATTTAGGTTATAGGTGCCGACAAAATACTGCAATAACATATAGACATGATGAACAGAAAAAAATAGAAATTGTCAGAAATTGTCATGTGAGAGCAAAGCAAAGAAAAAATCTATTTTAGGTAGACTTGAGAGGCAATAATGCAAAAATAAAATACAATTTCAAGAGGAAATGTGAGACTGAAGTATCGGTCTCACCACCTTATTATTGATTCTGATACAGACTCAGGTATCAGAACATTAAAGTGAACACTGCACATGAATTTTAACATGTTATTACCAAAGTGTTTTGGCTATTTTTCCACCTGGGACAGAAAAACCGGCCAGAGCTAAACACTGAGTAATGCTGAGAGGAAACCTTGCAGAGGTGGCAAAAAAATGTGACACAGAGGTTTGAACTCTGGTAAAAATAAAAATAAAACGATCACATCCTGGTCGTCCTTCCAGTCACTCATCATCCTGTCTCTTTCGTCAAGAATCATCTCTGTTCCTGCTTGCACGTTTGTGCATTCGACATAAGCACAATCTGTTTTAGCTGGACTGTTTTCCGCTCAGTCTGACTGAACTTGAGACAAACAGGTTCAGATTTCATGCCGTCTGTCACACAGAGGTGGGAATGGCAAGCGGCGAACCGCCCGGTCAAAAAGCTCAAATCTTATCAGGAAGTGGTGGAGAGAAGCGGATGCTTGTTGGTTTCGGCAGGGATGAAAAAAGAAAACACTTCAGGAATGTGCATCATTTGGTCAAATCTGTTTTTATTTGGAAAACATGTCTACAGATGAGTGCGGGCAGGATTGTGGGTAAATATGTTCCCCTGCAAATTCTTCTACTCCTAATAAGAAGAAGTAAGAAGGCAAAGGAACAATATGGTCGGTACGAAATGTTGCTTTTTTTACCCTGCAAAAGCAGAAAATCTCACCAAGTGTTTTCATCTAGTTTCTGCACCAAATAGCTCAGCTCACTCCAAATAAAACAAAATCAACTTCTCAGCAAAACGTAGGAGCCTGTTTTAAGTCAACAATTCTGTAAAATTGATGAAGAAGTGCTAAATCTACTGGCAGATATTAAGACATTATTCCCATATTGGAAGTAAAATAATGTTATCGTATCATCAATATTCAGGAATTGCGAGAAGAAAAGTCACTTGTGAGTCAGTTTTGTCTTATTTCAAGTGTACTAAGGTATCGTTTCTTGAAACTAAACAAAAACACTTGCAGTGTGGTTATTTAAATTCCTTTAACTTCAGTTCTTCATAAAAAAGAAAAAAAGAAATAAAAAACACAGAGTGAGTTTTAATTGCACGCAAATGGAAGAGGCGAGGGTCGCACGCTGGTGCCGAATCGATCAAACAAGTGCTTTGATCCGCTGCCGGATCGCAGCATGACATCACCTGAAGTCGGCATACACATGAGAGCCTTACCATGCACAGACCGGTTTCAATCAGAGGCAGGGAGGTGGGCTGAGGGGCCGCCAGACACGCTGACCTTTTTTCCTCTGGACGTCATTGTCTAGATGGGTGATGTCGTGTGAAACATGTCAGGTTGTTGTTCGTCGTTCCAGATGTCTTTGTCCATCATCTCGTTTTCCTCTCTGGAGGTTTATTCTCTGCTGGGCTCACTGTGTATTGCTTCATGTGTAAATTATGTCATCTGAACTTTTTCAGATTCCATGTCGGCCATGTTTTTTTGGGGGGGAGCCTCTCTGAGTCATTTGGGCTTCGTGATTGGGAGGATTTCGAATGAAAATTCAGTCAAAACATTTCGCCGAGTTGTTGACGTGAAAACGGGCCGAAAACAGGCCGAGCGAGGAGCGCAGAGCGGTGTGTTGATGGCACGAGTTGTTGCCTAGCAGCCAGCTGCTGAGTTAGATTGGGCCTGTGATTAATGAAACGTCAGAGCTGAACTTTTAGCTGCTCTCAAACAAACAGGTGCAAGTAGCCGGCTCTGTAAACAGTTTTACAAGACGGGAATGTTTAAGCAGAGCAGTATTTTTTATTAATTAATTTTTTTTTTTTTTTTGAAGACAAGAAAGAGTTTTCCTTCTGAGAAGCACAAACATGTTTACATTCTCTGCTGACGGATGAGGCCGTGAGCGGCATCCTCACGCAGAAGCTAAATAATTCCTTCTCGCTTCAAAGGATTCGCAAAACCTTTTCCGTTATTAATCCTCTTACTTGTTATTGGGACATCTCACTCTTGTGTCATGTCAGTGAAATTATTTCTTCTAGAAAACATCGATGTGAGCGACATTGTGTGGTTGCCAGGAGTTGCGAAAGTATTCACACCCCTCGCATCAAAACCAAAAGGAGTTGGGTTTTTATCGGTGGGGGAGTGCAAAGTAGCCCGCAGTTGTGAGGTGGAAATAAAACGATTTATGGTGTTAAATATCTGAAAAGTGTGACCTGCACCACCTGATTCAGGCCTGTGAAGCCCTCCTACACACTCTTACAGTGTGTCGCTGTCAACTTCACTCATCAACAGAGTAAAATGTTTGCAAAGTCCAAGTTTTGCCGCCTGTTCTCAGTTGGATCCAGGTCTATGTCGTGATCTAAAGCGTCTGCACTCAAGTGGGCAATAAGTGGCACTGGGAAAAACATTTTTGTAAGATTTTTAAATGATTGTTTAATTATTGTTTAGTTCCTTTGAGGTATTGAAGTACTTCATCAGTAAATCCTCAGTAAAAGTGCGGCTGTGTGGATGGAGACGACACCAAACCAGTCAGCAGGTCTGGAAAACTGTCTCACAGCAGCCATGTTGGATTTTGAGGTCACCTTCTGACTTTTCCTTTTAGAATTACAACTTCATTGAAGCTTTGTGTATTTATTTTTTATTATTATTATTATTATTATTATTATTATTATTAGTTCAAAAATTTTTATTATTCTTTTCATTTTTTATTGTTTTTCAAATTAAAAGCTGGGTTCTTCTGACTCCAGAAGTCATTAGTTCAAAAATAAAACAAACATAAGGCACATTTTTATGTTTTTTTTATTTTTTTTTGTCTGTTTGTTTGAATTTTATCCTTTAACTTGAATTATCCTGATTACAGCTCTGAGTTAACATTTAGTATTTTGGTCTAGAAAGATTTGTGAGTCCAAATGTTCCTTTTTTTGGCTTCCATCCATAAAGTCATGGTAAAATACGTCGAAGCTTGCTGCTGTAATATAATAAATTGTGGAAAGTCCCGAGAGTACGAGTAAAGGCACTTCCTTTTCTGACATTTTTTTGTTTCCTTTCCTTTCCTTTCCTTTTTTTTTGCAGTAAAGTGAAGCATCAATCATATACTGTGTGTTTGGTCTGCATGTGTGGTGTTGTGCTAACTGAGACCAAAGTCCCTCAGATTAAATTGTATTTTCAAAAGATTCGATTTGGAAAATTTAATCACATCGTCTCAGACAAAAAGAAAAAACAAAAGTCAAAACAAAATAAAATAAAGATCTTTGGCGTGTCACAAAATGTCCAAAAGGGAATCGTGCTTTGATCGCAGAGCATCCTCCTGCGCTCTGCAAAAACATGTTTACAACTTGAACATTTCCCCCTCTGTGCTTTCATGCTTCTCTCCTGCCAGCAGACTGACCACAGCTCAACAAAGGAAAAGCTGTTTACCACAAAGTGAGGAAAGAAGCAACAGAGACAAACGACCAGGGCAGGGGCTCCCTGTGGAGCGTCTGACCACCATCTTAACCCTCAGCTGGGGGCGAAACGTCGCCAGGAGCTTCATATGCGAACCACACCTCTGCCAGATCTTTGGAGGGAAAATTCATTCTGATTGATGATTTCCTTCTCCCTCATTGTTTCAGGAAATCTGGGCAACATTGTCATCCATAGCAAAATGCACCCCCCCCTGTCTCTACAAAAACCAAGCAAGGTTTCACAGATTCAGTCTGAATTTTCCTCCAGGAGATTTTCAGATGGACAATGCCATCTGCTGGTCAAAGAGCCAAACTACAAGGTTTGATTTAAAACAGTTCCTGTTCCGATCAGTTGAAGCCCCAATTTGATCAATTATAGATCAGAGGTTTTTGTACATTGTCTGTGTTTGCATTGATTGACTTTCTGATCCCAGTTTGGTGCGGCTGATGGTTGTGAACTGTGAACTTACGACCCCTGATTAGACTGGAAAGCTTTGTGAGCTTCTTTTTTGACCACTTGATTGGCCAACATGCAGTTTTCACAAAAACTATTATTGTCTTGCATGGGAGGAGAGAGCTTGATTTTTTTCCACAGGTTATCTGTATCATGTTGAATATTGTAATTATAGTGACAATAATCACAAATATGTAAAGAATAAAAATGTAATAATAGTACTGCAGCTTTAATAACTTGAAATATGTCTGCATGTATAAAGTGTAACCACATAATGTAGAAGTTCAACGTTTTAAACCGACTTTCCGGGACGAATCAACGTTTTGATGACAAAAGATAATTAAAATAATTCAGATTAGAAACGCTGGAGTGACGGATCTGAACCATGCGGCCTCCTTTTCAACTTCTCTAGGATTTGGGGTTTAATTTAATTTTTTTTTTTTTTTCTTTTTATCTTTTGAGATGCAGTGCAGCTGCTTCCAGTTGTAAACGCAATAGCTTGTTGCCACGGCTTCACATCATAACAACTGTCTGAAAGCAAAAAAATAAAATAAAAAAAAATCTTTCCAGCTGCACGGCATCCAAAACGAGACGGAATAATTGTCAAAACAAGCAACCCAGAAAAAAAAAAAAGTACAGAAAAGGAGACAAATCAGCAAAGATGTAAAAATAATAATAATAAAAATAAAAAATAAAAGCTACACCGACACGCTGCCTCGGTGAAATGTGATTCTAGCAGAAATGATCCCAATGAGGCGAAACAGCAGTTTGTCTTTGTGGCACCAACGTGTGAAAACATGGACCGCGGCTCCTCTGGTGGCAACAGATGGTATTAGATTTCACTCCTGATGACACCCTGAAAATAAACACTGCAGTGAGAGTCGTTATCATTATCTCCATCATAAACACACACAAGACTGGCACAATCCGCGCTGACATTAAGTCTAATAAATCACCTCACTGTCTGTCTCACACGTTTGTTGCCGCAGAGACGCAAACCCTCTGCGTGCGTCTGCACGCCGCTCCGCCGCCTCCGGGTCGTCTGTCCTCCCCCGTGAGTGTGTGTGTGAGCCGTCTGCGTGTCTGTGTGAGTGACAGTCATCGGTCAAACGGGCCCGGCTTATTAAACCCACACACAGGCGTCCGTCCAAAAAAAAACCCCAGAATTTTTCATTTGTTTTTTTAAGCCAGCTTGACCCCTGTCATAAATGTCGCGATCATGTCAAGAAGAAGAAGAAGAAGAAGGCAGAGGTGAAGGGAGGCGATGTGCAAGACGTGAACCAAAAATAGAAAATGATTGAATCCAGTGGAGTTAAATTAGATCAAGTCATCGCTGACTAACACTGCGACGTTATGCAATGCGGCAAGAGGCACAGAACAACCTGCTGAACGTGATTTATGGTTCACCTTGTTATTTTCGCCTGCTTCGTGTTGAGTAACAAGCAAAGACTTTAAATTTTACTTTCACATTTTTTTTTTCAGATGAAGCTTCTGGAGCTGCAAAATACCGCAGGACCGGTGAAAGTGGAAACTTTGGTTTTCTTCTTTCAGATAAATTCAGTTAGTTTTGCACGTGGTGTCCTGCAAAGAACCTCAAGGTTCATTGGAGTTTTTGCTTTCATTCGGTTATTTTCAGAAAAATGTTCTGTGCATTTATGTTCTATTTATGTTCTTTGAGTCTAAAACACCAAAACGAAATCCAGTTGCATTTGGAGGTCACACAAACTGGCCACAACTGGATTTTCGTTTATGTTTTCGTTGGGATGCGTAACCATGGCAACAATGTGGTTTACAGCCGGGAGCAACTGCAAAAACTCAAATAGAGCTTAACTGCACCAACAAATCCTAGACGAGTTGAAATATAGCAGGAAATCCGTAAGAAGAATCTGGTCAAACCTTCTAGAAAATATCAAAGTTATGCAAATTATGGAAAATTCACACATTGCACATTTTTATTCTTCCATGTGGGTCTCAACTGCTTCTAAGAAACAGCCCAAGCACTTAATAAAAAAAAACCAAACAAACAAAAAAAACATCTTTTTTGGCAATAAGTTCATATTTTTTGGGTGTCTGGAAAATGACCTGTTTCAAAATCTTCCCAATTTTTAAATCATATTCAACGGGCACTGCATCATTACCTAGCAACCATGGCCTGTCACCTAGCAACCCAAGAGGACTCCCAGCATGTTTGGTCAATTAGTTTAACTGCTGTACAATGGCTGCTGAAAGAGACAAGTGTTTTGTTGTTGACTTACTGTCTAGAAACTGCTTGCGGCTTTCTTGTGGGCTGTGCAGGAGGCTCCACTTATGCTTTTCAAAGATGTTCGGTTGTATAATTGAGCATTTGTTTGCAGCCAATTTTACATGCGAGTGCAAATGTCGAGTCGGGGAGAAGTGGCCAGCAGAAGCTTATTTGGATTTAAAGCAAAAAGAGACATTAAAGTCTCTCTGTAAAGGAAAAAAAACTGAACCACTGATATTTTGACAAGTTTTCTTCCTTCATGTCCCGCTTTGTGTGATGAAAACATTCCCAGAGTTCTCAACAGACTGTCATATGTCTCTGCAGAGACCAAGCAGATTAGAATGCAACAATATTCTTTCACAACAAAAAGTTTCATTTTGCAGAGACACCAAGCTCTGCTGACCTTTCATGTCTCAGGAGTTTGAACCTCTGGAAGTGCGAACGTCATCGCCGGAGTCGCATCAAACCTCACACCGTTTCCATCCGCCCCGGAAAGCTCAGAGTTACTGCGTGACTGTTCAAGGGGTCAGTGATAATGATGCGCCCGCTTCTGAGCTGATCGTGGAGCATGAAGTGAAATGAGGCCAAGCAGACCAGACAGCGCAGGTCAGACACTGAAACTCCATCAAACAGAGTTAGTCAGGACGTTATTGACGACCGAACTGAGCCAACCAGGGTCTAATTTGGCTGAAAACTCTGCGTCGCAGACGCCCTGGAAGCTCAAAAGCCACCAATCTGTCTCAGTTTTGATATCACACAGGTTAATTTGTTACGGAGCAGCTCTTAAGAGTCCTGCTACATATTTATCAACCTCGCCTCTGCGCGCCGTGTCAGCTTGTGGGCGTAATCGGGTCAGTGGAACTCTGTGCAGACAAAACTTTAAATTATTGATCAGCGGTAGTCTGCCAGCGGTCCATCATCAGGCCACTCACTGTCGCTGGAAAGCCTCGGTTTAATGATCGTGCTCTCAGATTTAATGATCGCGCTTGCCTTTTAAAGAGCGGAGATGATCATTGTTATTGAACGCAAACAAGAAGCTCGTCTAATGATCATCAGGAAGATCATTAGACAACGATCATCATCCGCTCTGCTGGCAGGGGAGCAGAGGTCGACTGAGTAGAGCAGCTGAAAGATTTGACTCAAGTGAGAGCAGCAGCACTACGTCAACATATTTTCACTCAGGTAAACGGAAAAAGTGGCCATCCACTACTTTCTACTTTTAAAAAGTAAAAATGTGTTTGTGTAAAAGGGCTACTTTATCACACAAACCATCAATCATTTAATATTTAAAAACTATGATTTTTATGTCGTTATGTGGATTTTTTTCAATTTTATTTTGTATTTTAAGGACAAAAGGGAAAATAATTCATTTTGTTACATGATTTAAAAAAATAACAAAACCAGGCAAAAGAAGAAAAAAACATTCAAATCATTTTTTTTTTCAATATAAAACTTATGAAAACTGCAGGTGTGTGTTTGTGTCTGGTGAATCTTTGGTTAAGTTTGTTCTTCATTCTGTGAAGTTACTTGCAGTGACTGTAGCATTCAGGCATTTTACTCAAGTAAGAGTAGCGTTACTTCATCATAAAAATTGTCAAGTGAAAGTGAAAAAGTATTTCAGTTCATAAAACGTAAATGTAGCTGGTTACTGTGCAAAACCCGGGAAAATCTGTTGAAAGGACGACAACCCGCCTCATTCTCCACCCAACAAATATGGCCTTGAAAAAAGAATGGCAGGAAATGATTGTTGAAAGGAAAACTATCAGAAGTCGCATTTTTGTCGTGGCCAAGCAAAAACACTGCGTCCGTTTTTATTAAATCATATTTCCTTGTGAAAATCAAGTCTATTCATCGCCCTCCGCATCCGTCTGTAGTTGAAAAGTATCAAAAGCAGCATGTGATTTTAATCAAGCAGCATAAATGGCCTTTCATTTTCACTTTCTAAAATGTGACAAGAATTTTGTGTCTCCAAGTGTTTGAACGGTCTAGTCAAAGTCTGAGAACTCAGACAGTGACTGCGCATTCGGAGCCGTCTCTCATCCCCTGGTCGCAGCTACACTTCTGGTGTTTGTGTCACATTTACCAAAGACCCAGTTATATTCAGGTCAAATCAAATCACTCTGTGACATCACTGGAGTTGATGCTGACATCGACTAATGTCAGCATCAAAGCGCCGCGAGTTACAGCCACGCAGGATGATCTGATCAAAACAGAAACCAGAGTTTCACTGAATATTTTCTACCAGCAAAACTTGGAGTCGGATTTGAATCATCACGTCTGCAGGGGGAACGTTTTTGTTGTTGTTGTTGTATTTAATGATAACAACAAAATAATGTTGTTTTCTTCACCAAATCTGAAAGAGTGTCTTGCACTTCTGCTCTCTCCAGCTCTCTGCAGCTCTCTGCACCGCTCCGCCAATAGAAAGAAGCCTGAGGTCTCTGTGCAGGCCAATGATCGTTGCCCCACTGGATCCTCAGAGGTTGGATTTCTCGGCTCACTTTGAGGAAGACGTCACGAGAGCAGCGCGCTCAGAAACCACGCAGAGGGAAACTCTGAGTTCTGCTTCTGTTTTTGTTGAGTCTTTTTCTCTTTCTGACAGAAGATTCGTGCTTTTATCAGATATTGCTTCTCAATGTCTTGTGTGTGTGTGTGCGTGCGTGTGTGTGTGTGTGTCCTTCAGGAATACGACTGTAGCTCAAATACACACGCAATATCAGTTTCAGGATAATGTTCTCAAAACTGTGTTCGTTTCTATGCACTCAACAGCTGAGTTTTCATTCAATCATTCATTTAAAATCTCAAAAGTAAATTCACTCGGTGGAAACGCGTCAATTTGGAGACGGTTTGGTCGATGGTTCACTGTCAGTAATAATCTTTATCTTTAACTAACTTTAATAACTTTCTTATTGAAATTTGGGCTTTCATCGTCTGCAAGCCATAATTATTAAAATGACAAAAAAATAAATAAAGGCTTGGAATATTTCACTATGTGTGATGATACAATATTATATATGAGATTCACTTTCTGTAACGAGTGACAAGAAATATTGAACTATGAAAGAAGAGGAGGTAAAGGGCAACGCAATCGTTGCTGTGGGACTTTTGCCGTTTCAGAGTGATTTAAAAAAAAACACAAGTTGATAAAAATCTAATGTGTTCTGAACAGAGATGTTCATCCAATGCTGTATTACACATATGGACCACAAGCAACATGTTGAAGAAGGCGCTCTGGACAGAAGAAGGGGAAGCTAAAAGACTTGTCCTGAATTTCAAACAGCAAAAGTGTGGAAGAGAAACCGAAGGCGCCAGTCATCGCCTTGAAACATGGCGGTGGCAGCGGAGGCGTCATGATGTGGGGGAACCGTTTTTGCCAGCGGGGACGAGAAAACTGGTCCGAATTAATGATGAAACTGATGAAGCCAAATACGGCTCGACGTGGAGGGAGAGGAAGTTGGCTTTCCAGGAGGACGGTGAACTGAACACGCAGCCGGCGCTGCGGGTGGAACTGTTTATCAGCGGCGCCCAGAGTGGGTCCTGGAGGGCCGAGGGCCGAGGGCCGGCATCCTGCATGTTTCAGTTCTCTCCCTGGTTCAATGCACCTGGATCACATTAATGGCTCACTAGAAGGTCTGAGAAGAACATTGACAAGCTGGAAATGTTGTGAGAATAAAACATGCAGGATGCTAGACCTCCAGGACCGGGGGTGACTTTGGGTTTAGAGCCTTAAAAAGCCTTATAGTCGACGCTGACATGTAAAATTAACAGAGACATGACCAAAGCACTGGCTTGTGTGAGGTGAAAACTCTGAATACAGCATGAAAACAATGTGGTTACCATTGTGTGGCGATGCATGTCCTAAATAAACTCTAAAGCTCATCGAAAAGTAACCCTCAAAGGAAAGGAAGTCCTAAAAAAGTCCCTGTGCGGTGCAGAACTTTAAAATGCAGAACTGTGACCTCCTGCTGTGTTCAGTAAAGTCAGAGTGGGAAACAGCCTGCACTATTTATCACATTCCTGCACAAGTTCCACAGCCTCCGGGTGATCGTCACTGCCAGATTAAGCACCTTTGACCTCCAGCAGTAAGCGGCTCATGGAGGCGCGTACGCGCGCGGGCGCGCGCGCACACGAGCAGCGACCAGTTTGTTTGTCACATGACCACCAGCGTGAAGCCCAGTCTGCCTGTTCGTGTTTGGCTCCTATTTCCGCGTTCAACCCACAGCGACTGAATGAGTCTCAGCCACCAGCCCGGCAGCAGCAGCAGCAGCAGCAGCAGCAGCAGCTCTCGATCTGCTACCTGACGCAGAGAAACCGCGTCCCCGTGCGGGCATCGTCGCCCACCCGCATCGCTCCGCCGCCCGCAGCCGCAGCAGCAGCAGCAGCAGCAGCAGCAGCAGCAGCAATGCTCACGCGGGTGAAGACGGCCGTGGCCAGCCTGATGGGAGGCGTGATGGCCGCGGGATCTAACGGAGACCATCCCGGCGGCCCGGAGCTGCCGCTCAAATTTCCGTACAGCAGACCGGAGTTCCTGGGACTGTCCGCCGACGAGGTGGAGTGCTCGGCGGATCACATCGCGAGACCGATCCTGATCCTGAAGGAGACCCGGCGGCTGCCGTGGGCCACCGGATACGCGGAGTGAGTAACCTGCGCGTCCATCTTTCCTTGCGTCCTTTGAAAAGTGAGATCACTCGGGCGGCTGTAAACACAAACACCAGCACGCATTTACCATCGGCCTGCTGTATGTATGCCTGTGTGTATGTGGGTGTGTGTGTGTGCGTGTGTGTGTGTGTGTGCGTGTGCTCAGACGTGCAGGTGAACAGAAGCGGATCTTTCATAATGCATCGATTCAACATTAGAAATGATTGTGTTGAATATAAAGTCAAGGACATCGCAACTAAACATGCAGGCTTGTCATTGTTTTTCCTCCCTGCTTCAGTTTAGCAAAATAATCATTTTATGTTCATCAGCACGTGACCCAATAACCTACTTATTGCACATCATCCGCTTGGTTCTTTAAACAAACAGACAACAAAAATGAATCCAGACTTGATCTGTTTCTCTTACTGATATTGGATTTATTCCATCTTTGTGCCTGCAGGGTAATAATACTGATGCGTTCACTTTGCCTGTAGGAGGCTCAGAATGAAGCACAAATTTCCAATGAGTTTCACTTTGGCTGTTTTTCATCAGCTGGCAGAGGTTTAATTTTCTCTCTTTACTGTTTTAGTTCATGTAAATGTAAACCAGTTCAGGGTTTGATTATTTCTCAGAGACGAAGACGAGTGATTGTCCATCCGGAGCATTTCCTCAGCACCTTTCTCTCTCTATATGCATTGCGATTGGCCGACATCCCGCACTGGGACCCGAGCTCCTGCCTCGTTACAGAGAGATACCAGCTCAGTGTGACATTTGACCCTTTACTTTCCCACGCTGACATTTTCTCCAGAGGCCGCTACGATTGCAGCGAGCGCGTTTCCTTCTCTCTCTTTGTTTCGTAGATGTTTATTTTTGGTAAAACGCATCGTCTGCAGAAATCCCCGGGTCTTTCTGTGTGGACATGCTGCTTTTAGACAAGAAAAAAGGAGTGCAAAATAACCTTCGGGCTCCAACTTGACATCTTCAGTGACTCTTCTGGATACTTTCCTGTTTAAGCTTTGAGCATCGGACGTGGAAACGGCTTCCAAAGTCACTGGGTGGCATGTTAAAGCCTGTTCTTTTCCAAACTTAAGATTTTCTAAATTTAGACGTCGGAACCAGAGGTAATTTGATATTCTTGCTTGCACAGCTTTAAAAAAAGGGTTTAAGAACGTCTACTGGGATAAAACTGACAAATTAATACGTGAAAGTATAACCACATAACCGTGGTCATCAAGTCTTTGGAAGACTAAAAAAAACAAAAAACAGCCTGTTACTTTTTAACCAGGAAGCAACAACCTGCTGTAGAAAGAGCTCAATTCTCTAGTAGGAACGTGCAAGTTACTTAAAATGGCGACGTTTGTTATTTTCAACAAACACCTCGACTCTTGTTTCCTAAAAATGAAGTCTAGTCACAGGCTAAAAGCAACCGGCCTTGGTGCTGCTAAATGCCGCCAGCTGTTGGCGATAACTGGAGGCCAGAGTCCAGCTCTTCTCTGCACAGAATTGATTTGATTCAGCCGCGCTGAGCTCGCTATACGAGCTGCTTCTCGGTGCAACCCGGGTGAAAACGTCGCCGAACGGTTAGTACAGGAGCGATGCTGCGATGACTTCCCGAAGGCGCAGTTTCAGAAAACAGCAGGAGTTTTTAAAGAGACACAGACCAAATTTCAAGATGTGAAATCAGGATGTAAAACTTCCTTAAGGCCATATTTTACATAGCATTTTTGTAATCACAACTTCAGATAGCTTTTACACATTTCTTTAAGTAAAAAAATCCATTTGAAAGCTGCTTTTGTTTTTAGTCACTGGTCACCTTTGTTATTGCAACATCTCTGATGACCTGAATCTGAAAACGGATGTCATTTTTCATGGTTCTTCTCATTTAAGTCTGTGTTTACAAGTGCAAATTGTCAGCAACTGTTGCTCTGCAGTCAGACATTTAGATCAGATCAGTCTTTATCTGCCAAGGCTGAAATCAGAGTTGGCTTTTCTTCTTCATGAGTGACGCCAGACTGTGAGGTCATTCCTGCCTCCGTCCCTGGAGACGCAGGAAGAGCAGCGCTGCGGATATGAGGATGATTCTGATGCCTGTTTGAAGGTCTGGACCAGTGAGCAGGATCATTCAGATGGATCACTGGTTATTGCTCACTCTTGTCTCAAGTGTGCACACAAGCCCCGCTCCCAACTTTTGCAGAGTGTTTGCTTCTTCTGCATCTCCTCGACCCCCGCAGTTGTTTTTCCACTGAAAAAACAAAATCGACCTCTACTCTTCTTTTTTTTTGTTGTTTTTTTTGTTTTTGTCTTGTTCTGGTTTGCAGAGCGGAGCGGGGTGTTGGGGTTTATGCAAACAGAACAAGGCAACACACCTGAAACATCAGCTCAGTTCAACAGCAGGAGGTTCTGGTTCTGGTTACACAAGTCCGCGCGAAAGCAGATCTATAAAAAAAACGATCCGTCGCGGTTTTAGAAATCTCGGTAACGCTTTATTTGACGGTTTGTGAATAAGACTGTCATGACGCCGTCATAAACATGACATGACGCATGTCGTGAACGTGAGCGAGTCTTCATGAATATTTCTGACTGTCATGAAGTGTCATTCGGTAAATCACAACACTTTTAATGCAAAGTTGACATTATTCAAAATGTCTTTGTTATGACATTAACAAAGACATTAAGCAAGAAATCATGATCTGACATAAATTTGTTCTGAAAGTTTAACTGATTAAACTTTAGCTTTAATAACATAAAGCTTCATAATTTTTAAAGTTTATCCAGTAATACTTTTGTAACAAACAGTCCAAAGCTCAGCTCGTCTTCACCGCTTCCCTTCCTGTCATATCGATGGAGCAAAGATCAGTTGTCACAAAGCTTTTTCCTCCTGCGGCTCCCATATGTGTTTTATTTTCTTACCTACCGATCCACAACGGTTAATGCACAACCTCAGCAGCTGTATGATCAATAACGGATCAATAGGTTTCTCTGCAATATAAACACGAGGGCCAAGTTTCCACCTTCTTGTTTGGCTCCGGCTGCGGTTTCTATCCGTCTTGGCTCTTTGCCTTCTGTTTTTCTGTGTGTGTGTGTTTTTTTTGTTGTTTTTTTTCCACTTTTACATTGTTTGCATTCCCATCAAAAGAAGCAGCAAAGTGGAAGGGGGCCGAGAGGAGCATCGGTCACAAGACTCGGCACATGCTCACCGCCTGCGTCGGCACGGGGAGGAGGAAGGAGCGATTGGCCGATTTCATTTCAACCTGGAACCTAAAACTAAAAAAACTTTCATTTTTTAGGTTTTTGTTTCCTGCAGAGCTAAATTAAAGATCACATGATGACTGAAAATCTATTATAAGCAATTAGGCAACAAGGATTATTTATTTATTTTTTCATAACTAAACCCGAAAGCCTATAATTATCAGCACTCGTAGCCTGCAGGCTGTTCACCCCCAGCTCATGTTTGTGCAGCAAGTAGCAAACAAGTGATCCAGGACAGCCTGTAATTTATAACATCCGCCGCCGATTGATCCGCCTGCCATGTTTTTGAAGTTTTGAAGTCTGCAAGACATCAAACAAAGCTCCCACGTAGTTCCTACGGGCTGAACGCTTTCCGGAGCAGCAGTGGAAAAGTTTAAAGGAAAATCAACCTGTGTGGATGAAGGCAGCATGAGCAGCAAGTCCGCACACGGCTGAAACACGGCTTTTGATATTTGATAGATGGCATTAAATAAGTCACTGCATGTCAAAGTATTTACCCCACGATCAGTTGCTCAACTCACTTCTTGTTGTATTCTTGGCAGGATTTGCACCCCTTCTAAGTTTTGCTACTTTGTCAGGTTACAGCCAAAGATGTTTTTTTTTTTGTTGTTTTTTTTTTACTGGATTTTATAGGATTCAACAGCAAAAAGACGTGCAAAAGTTGTCAAGCTGATGAATGACTTTTGATGCATCTGCAAATGAAAATCTGAAAAGTGTGGCAAGCAACAAGTGTTCCTGCAAGTTTGCCTTGTATTTAACTTCTTCCATCAACTCTGACCAACTTCCCCTGCATTAAGATCTTCTGGCTAACTATTCTCCAGCTTTACCATGGCAACAGAGATGCACATACTCTTCAAAGTATGTGCACCTTTAAAAAGTACTTCAGCATCATTGTTTCAAGTAAAATTTCCATCTCAGCCCGTATCTCCCGTCTCTTTCCTTAGCGCCGATACATCGTGCATTTCCGGTAAATTTGAAAGTTGATTTTATAAAATGTGAAACAGTTTCAGATTTATTGATGCTGATGTAAAAACACACTCCTGGAAGTCGTTGTCTTGTTGATGTTTGCACTTGGCCTTTCATCTCCTCTCACGGCGGAGATGAAAGGCCGGTGGTGATCTCGTGACCTCGTGACCTCGCGGGGTCAGCCGAGCGTCGCTCCCTGCGGAGGTTCGCTCTTACACAACCTGCAAATCGTGGCGCAGAGCCACGGGGTTCTGCCGGTTTCACCGGCTAAGACGCAGCTTTGTGTTTTCTATTGTTTTATAACTACATGCTGCCACTTAAAAGAATTGCTCTAAATTTATAATCTGTTGCAAAAGGCTGTAAGGAGTTCATCCTGCTCTCCAACCTGCACTTTTGAGACTGAGGGGAAAAGCGGAGAATATCATTAAAGAAACTCGTGTTGCTATTAGACAAATGTGCATCATAAGGCGTTATGTAAACTGTTTTAGTTGTTACAACAGAGGGAAATGAAGCATTTCTAAGTTGCCGTGACTCGTGACACCAATTAAAATCCGTTTTAGTGACGGGAAACGCAGCGCAGCAATCTTTCCGCCGGGCTGATGACCCGGAGTGTTTTCTCAGCTGCAGAGGGAGAACGTCCACTCAGAGCATCTCATCCTCACAGCCGCTAATGATTGCTTAAATTAGATTTGTACAAACAATGCTTAACATTTCTGTTGCCACGACAACATTTGACTTTCTCTTCTTTAATCACATATCTGTACACTGCAAAAAAAATAAATAAATCTTACAAAATTTTTGGTTTAATTTCTAGCGCAAATATGTTATTACACTTGAAATATGAGAAAACAAGCTTGCAAATAACTTTTCAGAAAGATATAGGAGCTTGTTTTAAGGTAATAATAATAATAAATGGATTAAAAAACACAAGTTCCTCAGGCAGATTATTTCACTTATAACATCAGAAAAATGTCTTATTATAAGTGAGATAATCTGCCGATGGAAATGGCACTTTTTAGTCAATATTATTGCCCCATACATTCCTGAAAAGTTACTTGCAAGTTAGTTTTGTCTCAGTCCAAGAACACTAAGGTGTTTGCACCAAAATGTAGGCCGATAATACTTGGTAAGAGTTTGTGTTTTTGCAGTGCATGGTTACTGTTTTATATCGCAGTAATTTAATACAGTCCTAAAGATAAAGACCGATTATCTGAAGTTGAGCCAAATTTAAGATCACGAAAGCAGATACTGATCCGTAAAGTTCTGTTCTTTCAGCACCCGCTGGTCCAGTTTGAAAAGCCACTACAGCATATTTACAGACCCGGCAGGAATGCAGAGTTACTGTGACCCAGTGCTTTTCCATGGCTGCTGCAGCAGATCCCAGCCGTAGTCAGCTGCAGCATATGCCAGCTGTTCACAGTCTGCAGTGTTTGAGCTTTCTGTTCCCTTTGCCCTGCGTGAGTGGGAATGTTTTGTAAGTGAAATTTCTCTTCTTTTTCTAAGATTGTGTCGTTTCTTGTGTGCAAAGAACAATGATAAAGGCTCAGGTTATGTTTGAGTGAGTTTTGTGGGCTGCAGGACATGACAGGGGGCCTCCTCAGACAGGAAATAGCATTTCTATGTCAAAAAAATAAATAAATAAAATTAAGGAAATAATAATTGAAGCCATATTTGATCGTTGAAAGTTAGCATAATTCTTTTTCTGTCAGTGTTGATCTTGGAAAAAAGCACAATTGTGTGAATTGTTTAAATGGTGCAATGGAACAATTTCCTGTGTTATAATACTTTGCTACCTGCAGATATGGCAAAAACATATTAGTCTGACTATATGTTGTCCAAATGTGTCATATAAAATGTTTATAATCACATTTTGTGAATGTATTTATCGATAGGTTTTGTTCTGGCTAGTGGGGAACGGAACAGCAAACGTTTTATGCTTTGGAGTTCCATCACATACGTTCATGCAAAGTTTTCCATCCTCGTTTCTGCTGAGTTCTTATTGCTCATGTGTGTTTGACCGTCGTTGTGTTACACTGGTGTCCTAAAGCGCTGTCTTCTCTTCTCCTGTCTCCATGAAGGGTGATCAATGCTGGGAAGAGCACCTTGAACGAGGACCAGGCCTGCTGCGAGGTGCTCATGCTCAAAAGGAGGCCTCTGGAGAGCTCGACGTCAAACCGAAACCCCGCTGCCCGCCGGAGGTCTTCGCTGCCCAACGGAGAGAGCCTCGGCCTCCGGGACAGCAGCGTGAGTGAGACGGACAGAGATCTCTAATATGTCACACAATGTCTTTTTTTATTTATTTATTTTTTTGCCACTTTCATGAAGCTTATTTTGCACGCAAGTATAGTGTTGCTCCTGATGTGGTATGACTTTATGTCGAGGAGTGGTGCAAAGTGTGCGGCCTGTCAGAGTTAACGATCTGGACCGGGTGAATCTCTGGCGGTAGCGTCTCGTTTTCTTTCAAGACTGAAGTTCAGAGTTCTGTGGAAGGCCTCAAGGGGTCAAACAGTTTGGGGTTAAGTTGATGTGTGAATAAATCTGGACCCAACAATGCCTCGTCAGCAAGTCCGACCTGTTAGCATACTGAGGCGAGTGAGTCTTCATGAGCGCAGATAGAGCGTCTGCGTGGTGTAGAATGAGATTAAGGCTGCATCAACATCCGTCTTTTTTAATCTGCTTCAATCAAGCTCTCGTTTGCTTGCGTACAAAGTTCGGTTTGATTGGGAAGGAGTGAAACAGTGACTGGGCTCTGATGCGGACCAAACAAGCGAACTGGTCCAACTAAAAACCTCGGTCTCGGTTCGGCCGAAGTAAACTGGCATGATTCGAATGCATATGTGAACGCCAAGCGGACAGGAGAACGCTCCAAAAGCAGGAAGTGGACTATAGCATAGGGAATTCTGGGTAAATGAAACCAAAACAGAGTCTAGCGCTTGCGGGTGAAATAGACTATAGTCATACTTGGTGCAGGGCCACTGCAGAGTGGCAGTGCACCAAGGCAGGTGAAACCAGGGCAGGTTTCACAAAGGGTTTGGATCATTTGCCTCAGAGCAGCGCAGAAGTGAACCGCACCAGCTGGAAATGTCGCAGATGTTGCAATTTTGGTCCGCAGTCAAACAAAGTTTACCAGACTGCTGGGTGTGAAAACACCCTTAAACACGTTGTGTTTGGGTCATTGCCGCAACAACCCAAACACGTTGTGTTTGGGTCATTGCCGCAACAACTGGATCGCAGTTACATTCCTTTCAAAGCAGTGGTGAAAGTATCTCTGAGTTGTGACGCTCAAGCCACAGAATCTGGTAACATGTCCCAAAAATCTGTAGCAATTTGACTCAGATAAGACGCGTAGCAAGTCGATTCTGGCTGTTGCAATGTGAGTGTGAGAGGGTTGGAGCACAGTGAGAGTGAAACCGGGTCCGCGGGAACCGCTGTCCCCTCAATCCGACCAACAGGCAGTTCATCGGAGCGTAGGGCGACGTGTCCTTTCCGCATCCCCTCGGCGGTCAGCAGCTCTTGCGTGCGAATCAGCCCTCAAGTCTGATCTTTTTTCAGTCAGAGGTGCATTGTGGACAGTTCACCAAAAAGACGTGCATCATCCTGCACTTGGCAGTCGCCGCTGTTTGTTTTTGTGGAGCCGCTTTGACATATTCAACAATGGCTTGAGTTGACGCCGTCTCTGTTCTTCGCTTTGTCTGGTTTTTGTGGCAACAGAAAAATAGCCCTGCATTACATTTTCTCTCAGTCTGTCCTTCACACGCCATCGCCGGAAGCCAACAGCAAATACATGCAAGAGCCTCTCATGACTCACTCCTGCAGCGCCCGCCTGCGGACCGACATGAGAACTGTGGAGCCTCTCTTTGCCTCCTGGAATCATGCTGTAGAATCTGCCTGTGCTATATTTAGAAAACGCTGCTTTTTGCTCTGTGGACAAACACGAGCATAAAACTCCAACTACGGCTAGAGCACAGTGCAGTGCAGTTCTTCTGTCTCTGAGAGTCGTTTTAGGGCCAGGTTCATTTCAGTGGCTGGTCTGTTCCAGAACTGATGCAGAAACAGAAGAGTTTGTGTCAGAAGAGCGAAGGACCTTAGACTTACTGTGTTCTGTAAAGACGGCCGACTCGAAGGGTAACGTGAGTGAGCGGCATCGCACAGGAAACTGTTCAAACCTCATGTGGGAGGCAGAGTCTTTGAAAATCAACAAAGAGGACAGCATGTGGTACACGGTGCTGGACTTGTTAAATCCTGCAAAATGCAAGAGAGGAACCAAAGCAAAGGGGTAGAAGAGACAGAGCACACACGGTTCTCACAGTGATGCACAGACTGTATGCATCGACACTGACTGATGGTCACTTATGCCCACAAACAAAATATTGAGATTTTGCAAGTTTCTTTCTGCTTTCTCAATGTTTTCTTGTCTTCTGTACTGTATTTGTCTTTAATTGACATTAATGTGGCATAAAGTCGTAACCCTAAGTGCTTCGTATTTATACCTTTGTATACACAAAACCAGTGAGACACTGCTTCACCAGTTCTGACACCTTTTTGCCAGAACTGGCTTTTAATGTCTTCAGCAGTCTAAGTTTTGAGGATTCTCTTGTCTCGATTGTCTACTTTGGACCAAGCTTTCACAAATTTATCTACTTGCCCATTTCTCAGTGCTCTTTCAGGAAACGTCTCTGTAGGGTTGGACCGAGACGATAACCTCGGCCAATGTCAACGTCCGATGTTAGTATTGCTATTACAGCCAATAACCAATACTTGCCTAACTTGTTTGTAACATTTACATTTCCAACTCTGTGAAGAAACGCCTCTGACATTGTTTCCCACGTCAGATTTTAATATTAACACAGTTTTCTTACCAATAGTTTAAAAATCCAACCAGCCGATTCAGGACCATTTCTGAAGGTCTTTCAATTTCCTTTTTTTTTTTTTCTCTTTGTACTTTTTCTTCCGTAAGTCTGGAGTTCTGAAAATTCGGCCAATTTCTTTTCGAGTTTGAAGAGAAAAAGAAACAAATTGTATAAACTGCTTCGATTAGAAGAACTTTACCTTTTTGGGACTTTAGTTCTGTGTCCTCTGATGAGGTCGATTGCATTTGAACCTGACAGCGGCTGATGTGTGTGACACAAAATATCCTAAAGTTATTTAAAGAGAGCTAACAACTACACCTTACCAAGCGAGTGCTTTTAAAAAAAATCAGCCAAAATCCTCAAAACTTGCAAATCTCTGCAGTAGGTCTATGGAATGAAAGATCGATGATTATAAGATTCAAATGCAAAATGAGCACCGTTGCGACGATCATTGTCCTTCCTTGCGTCCAGGATGGCTCAGAGGATCTTACCTTCCACTACTGGGCGCTGTTCGATGGCCACGCCGGTTCTGGAGCTGCCGTCATGGCGTCTCGTCTTCTCCATCACCACATCGCGCTGCACCTTCAAGAGGTGATGGAGATTCTGTGCGCACCCGACCTGCTGCCGCCCACCTGCCTGGACGAGGAGCCCGTCAATCACCTCCAGCCCGCGACGTCCAACCGCGCCCTGTCCAGGGCCGTGTCGCTGCGGGGGGCCGCGGGCGCCCCGGGTTCGCCCAGCGCCCCGCCAGCGCGCTTCTTCACCGAGAAGAAGGTTTCGCAAGAAAGCCTGGTTATCGGAGCCATAGAGAACGCCTTCAAAGACATGGTGAGTTCCCAGGTCGACGATAAATGCATGTTGCGATGCTGCCGGTGGAGTTTTCCTCGTTTTGAACAGAAAATCAGGTATTTAATTTACTGATTACTTTAAAGGCATGAGTGTTGTCCCAATCGATATGATTTCAAGTTAGTATGAGCCTCTAGCTGATGATATGCAGGTCAGAGCTTGAGAAAGCAGAATTGTGTCGGGTTTTATTGCCTGTATCAAGGAAACTGCATTGATGGATCAGAGCACAGTTTACAGTGATGAGTTCCGGTTTTCAGGCAATAAAAAGCCTGATTGTGCATTTCCACCGACTGTTTTCTGATTTAGTTTCTGGGGGTTTGAAAGTACTGTGACTGAAGATACAATAATGTTTTAGTAGAAAAATAATAGCGCGTGAATTCCCCCAGGAACATAAAATATTTACAGCAAAGTGGCTTATTTTCGCAGCAGTGAGATTCTGCCTTTGGAAAATACCCTGCCAATATTTCTTGCCGGCTAATTTCACAAAACCATTTCAGGCGTCTTTCGTCTGCACCTGCGACCATTTAAACAACATGTGGGGAGTTTAGCTGTTTGTCTGACTTCATGTGCTTAAGTAATTACATGTTTTTTAGTGTCGCACGTTGAATCCGACGCCTGGCTTTCGGTTGGATTTCCGATGCAGTGCAACTTTCCGGTGATATTTTGTTGCCTATGGATTTAAAATGTTAGTAAATATGTTTTCAAAGGGCAAATAGAGATGAAGTAGATGAACACCTACTGGCCTCCAGCAGCACAAATATGTGCTTCTTTGTTTTGGCCACTAGATGGCAGTGCACAGTCATGTTTTACAGAACCGGCAGGTCAGAACCAGATTGATGAAGATGAAGAATTAAGTCTTCCTGTTTGTTGAAAACGAGAGCGAAAAAAACTGGGTTGATGATTTTGATTTAATCGGCTCAAAACATATAAATCTGCCGTTGCTTCCTGTGTTCTCCAAGCCAGGAGCTCGTCCACTTTAGCCATTTTTAGGTTTTGCATTTCAGTTTCTCAATTCCAGACAGTTTCAGGCTAAATTTCCGTCATTCTGGCTGGAAGCAAAGCATTTTCACCTCAGTATGTAACAAATGTTTTAAAGAGGGAATAAGTGCAAGGGATTGTATCTGCACCGTTTGGGGTTTTGTCCACAGCTCTCTTGTTTCTGGGAAAGATTCACCCCAAACTCTTGCTTAAGTCTTTGTAATTTTGCTCTGAGAAAAGTAAACCTAAAAGCAGAATGGAGTTCTGACCTTTCACCAATCTGTGTTTTTATTTGGAGTTCATGTCACGGACCTGAAAAACAATATTTCATAATTTGCAATGTGGAGGGAGAATGATAAAGAGTCTTCAAGTTTTTTTTCTGCCCCCCACAAATAAAACCACTGAAACGTTGGGTGAACTTGGAAAGCTGAGTGAACAAGCGAAGGTGTTAATTCAGCGGTCTGGCTAAATTTCGGACCCTCGGGTCGGATCTGATGTCTGTGTTATTTTAGCAGCTTTTAATAATCTGGCGTTTTCCACCAGACTTTCCTCAGGGCCGTCTGTCTTGCCGGAGTTACGTCTCAGCTTTGACTAATTAGTGAAAAAATGATTAATTCAGTTAATTACCCGCCACTCTGTCCGTCGCCTGGGTTTTCCATCATTTACTGACAGCCGTTTCTCGCCGCTCCACGAATTATTTCTTTCCATTTCCTGCTTTTGAGGTCGTAGCTTTTGTTTTTTGTTTATTTTCAAAGCGACAGATAGAAAGAAAGAGGTTTAAACGTTGCTTTGAGGGCACAAAAATGAAATATAAGATCAGCTCATGATTGAATTACTATGAAAATGCAAACTAACTGGTGGAAATCATTCATTCAGTGATAAACCTAAATGCTTGTGCACAGCTTTTTGCGTGTTCCTCGAGCTCAGGGTCTTTTTTTCTCTCTGAGAGCTTAGATGCTCTTTTTCTTGACGTTTCATAATCACAGTTCGTCTCGGCATTAATAAGATGCAGGCGGGTTATGAGCCGGCAGATGGATGAAAAGTGGAGTTTTCTGGGAGTACTTTATGACCCGGATCGTCTCTGTTGGACCTCTGCCTTTTTAAAGTGCAGTGAGCTTCTTTGGCCACTAGGGGGCCTCTCACATCAGGATCTAGGGAAGAGCAGCTCTTCTGCCTCCCACTGGAGACAGTTGTTTACAATGCCACAGGGAGACACAAAAAAGCATCTCCACAGTATGATGTTGCCACCACCGTGTTTAGCAGTGGGGATGCCGTGTTCAGAGTGATGTGCCTCTGTTGCATGTTTGGCACATGACTTGCGATCTGTGATGTTACTATTGCAGTTTGCAGACTATTTTTTTGTATAGCGGCATTGGGAGCAGCTGAATAAATGCAGATGATAAATCCTTTTTTGCCCAATTTGTTTTTCACAGGAACAACTTGACACTTGAAGCTGGTTGAATATTTGCAAAGCCTGACTTTGTTATCATCAGACGATTAATCGGTTAATCGATTAACCGGTTTGAAAATTTTTCCACATTCTGCAGATTTTTCATTCAATCATTTAAGCTTTTTCTTATTAGAAATACATTAAAACATGCAAATAAATACATTTGATTCTTTTCTTTTTTCTTTTTTTTTACATAAGAGAATAAATAAAACATTCTGTCGCCTAAAATGCAACGACGTGATTTTTTTTTAGTGAACGCTTGATCATTTTTAGCAAAGGATGCTAAAAAATACTTCCAATGTCAACATGTGAAAAGCTCGGCCCTTTCTGCTCAGCTAAACATCAGAACATTTTAGTGATTATCTGTCATTTACGTTTTGCATTAACTTATTAAAAATTGGACAGCAAAAGGTTCTTGAAAAGAGGTTTGATTTACAGAATCAGAACCGGGTAAAGCTAAAAATCTGCCACTTGAGGAGTTCTAGGTATGATAAATTTACAGACAGAGATGATTTTCTTCCACAATAAATGCAAAATTTGTACATTGTTAATGCAGTTTTGGCTTATTTGCTGCTCTAGAGGTGTTATTCTTTCAGTACATTACCTTTCGTTAGGGCCTCTGTACACCTGCTGTAGATTAATTGATTGCTAAATTAGTTGACAATTTTTTTTTTTGAATGATCAATTCATCACGATTAATTCAATTAATTGTTTCAGCCCTATTGAGTCGATTTGACATTTTCTTTGTTCAAAGATTCTGTTTTCTTGGATTCTTGTTTTGTTCTCAGTAATTTGCAGCAGGAGTTTATGTGAGTTCTTTGTCATTTTTGTCTTTAGATGAAATAAATACATCTACAACAGTGGGCTTGCACCAGGGTGTGTGTGTGTGTGTGTGTGTGTGTGTGTGTGTGTGTGTGTGTGTGTGTGTGTGTGTGTGTGTGTGTGTGTGTGTGTGTGTGTGTGTGTGTGGGACAGATAAATGTGTGTGGCTCACTGTGGATTCATAATTCCCACCACCACCTCCTGCTGACCTCTGACCCCCCCAGGCAGTGGAGTTCTTGTCAGGAGTAGGGTGGGACCAAAACACACAGGCGGCCTCCGTATCTGGGGGAACGTTCATGTACCGTGACACACTGGTCACCTACCGGAGGTTCAGAGGGCGGTGCGCTCCAACTGTCTCGTGCCGTCACATGCCGTCACATGCTCCCCGGAGCGTTTTCGGTCCCTGTCGATCTGCCGATCGTGACAGAAACGCCCCGAGGGTCCAATTATATTCCTCCCTGCTTCTGTCTGGGAATGATTAAGGCATCAGAGGGAGCTGACAAGGTAGCTGCGGCTCAGATATGGACCGGTGCTTTGATTAGACCACTGGCAGGGCAATTATTCATCTAATTAATGGACATGTGTTTTTATAAATGATAAATTTTATTAATTATTTTGGGGTTTATTATTATTATCAATAAAGACTAATTAACTGCTAGAATAAGCAGCACTCTATGTAAACCTTCAGTGAATGGATTCCCTTTATTCAGTAACTGCTTGACTGAGACGAACGAACCAACGAATGAATGAATGAATGAATGAATGAATGAATGAATGAATGAATGAATGGATGAAAGAAAGAATGAATGAATGATAAACACATAGAGGTAGTTTTAATATTAGCACAGCTGGGAGAGTAAGAGAGGTTGGATTCCATCCATCCATCCATCCATCCATCCATCCATCCATCCATCCATCCATCCATCCATCCATCCATCCATCCATCCATCCATCCATCCATCCATCCATCCATCCATCCATCATGGAGTTTTGACAGAACCTGTCGCCATGCTGTCACACATAATGTTTATTGATTGTTCAGCTTTAATTCTTTACTCTCTTTGTCTAAACAAAATGAATGTTTAGCATAAACCAGGGAAACTTGTCCAAATGACGTGCTTACATCCTGTGTGTGTGTGTGTGTGTGTGTGTGTGTGTGTGTGTGTGTGTGTCAGGACGTGCAGATCGAGAAGGAGAAGGCGTCCTTCAACATCTCAGGAGGCTGCACCGCTCTGATGGTCGCCTGTCTGCAGGGGAAGCTGTACGTCGGCAACGCAGGCGACAGCAGGTGCGACTCGCTCCCTCCAACCAACCGTGACGAGTTTCTAAAGCGCGCCGCCAGCGCTCATGCCTGCCTGCACTTTGCCCAGCCGTGTCTCCGTCCGTCCGGCTGAACAGAACTTTGTCTGCCTCTCTCCTCCAGAGCGATCATTGTGCGAGCCGGGGACGTCGTGCCCATGTCATCGGAGTTCACGCCGGAGTCGGAGAGGCAGCGGCTGCAGTTTCTGGTAAGAAGGAATCAACCCAAGCTCTGGTGGCTTGATAGCAAAGGAAGATGGTAAATAACACATCTCGATTGTGAGAAAGTTTTTCAGGTAAATGTTTCAATTGGAGTATCTGTTCGGATAAATCACATCTAAAACCCGAGATCTAATCAGCACACAAGCTGCCGCATCTGAAAGCTCAACTGAATCAAAACAGTTCAAACAAATCAGGTTTCACCGTCGGCTCCGACGCGTCCTCATTGCCCGAATCGTCTTCAAGGAGAATCTTTAAAACGTTTTTCCAGTCCCGGGTGTCTTAAGCTTTTCTCTCCTCTCGTTTCGAAGGCGTACATGCAGCCACACCTCCTGGGGAACGAGTTCACACACCTGGAGTTCCCACGGCGCGTGCAGAGGAAGGAGGTGGGGAAGAGGATGTTATACCGGGACTTCACCATGTCGGGATGGTGGGTTTGCTTAAAGACTCGTCGATTTAATGCCTGTTCCTCAGAAGAGCAACCTCCACAGCTGGCTTACACTTCGATGACGACGTGCAGAATTTGATGCTTTTATGTTCCTCAAGTCGGTTAATTTCTCTCTGACAATTTAAGGCTGTGATCCGTTACTTCGTATGTAAAATTAGAAGAGGGCAAAGTTTTCTAAGCCACCCTTCAAAATAAGGAAGACAAGAAAACATCACTTCAAATAATAACCATCTTCCGACCAAAACGCTCACATTTAACCAGCCAGAAGGAGACGGAGCACGGCGTGGACGCTGGTTCATCCGGCCTCCGTCCAGTCAGGAGGACGGGTGGAGGGAGGTGAAGGCATCCTGGGGTTTCCATGATAGATATTAGATGTTATCTTTATGCCGTGCCATCTGTTTTTTTGGGAGGGAGAAAAAAGCCACAGAGATGGACGTGAGGAGCCCAATCTCTGCTTAACGCAGGCAGGAAAAACCTAGAATTAGAATTATTTCCAAGGTCTGGATACGTTGGAGATGTTTTTATTTTTAGATGTTTTTATTTTTAGATGTTCTTCCTTCTTTTCTACAACACTTCCTTCCATTCTTCCCTTCCTTTCTGCCAGGTCTTTCCTTTTTTCTTTCATTTCCTTTTTGCCATTCCTTCAGTGATTCTTTTTCTTCATTTCTTTTTTTCTTTCTTCTCTTTGTACTTTCCTTCTTTCCTTCTTCCTCCTTTGGCTCCTTTTTCCTTCCTTTCTTTGCTTCGTTTTCCCTCCTGTCCTTCTTTTTTTTCCATTTCTTCCTTCTTTCCATCTTTTACTTTCCGCCCACGTTGCTTTTCTTTATTCCTGGTTTTCTTCTTTGGCCGCTTCTTTTTGCCCGTCCAGTTTTCTCTTCCATCTCGACCTCAGCAGAAATCTCTGCAGCGAATTCTCTGGGAACTTTGATACTTTGAGAAACTGAACCGAGTCATTCAGTTTCTGGAAAGGTCAGAAGGTCAACAGCTGTAAGAGCTGCTGGTAGGTCGATTGCAAAACATGTTTTGTCAGATGCAGCCGGGATTCAACTTTTCGGATATGGTGCAAAGCACAAGACGAGTATGCGGACACAAACTTTGTCCACCTTGTTAGGAAAAACTTCCTTCACCTTCCGGCGCTTTTCTGGAAGAGCGATTTAAAAAAAAACAACAAAAAAATAACGGAGTACCATCCGTAAAAAGTGAGACACAGATGTGAAAATGCAGAGAAACAAATGCCGCGGTGGCGGCAGAACGAGCAGGATCATTTCCGGCGGCTCGGCTTCGCCTCGGCGCATGTAGGTCAGCGTTGCCGGGCCCGGAGGTCTCGGCCTGCTCGTCGTCTCCGCAGCGCAGACGCTTTGTGATGTATTTTTAATCAGGCTCTTCCCACAACCCAGTTCTGCTGCGGCTTCGCTGCTCAAAATGCAACATGTCCTGATCAAACAAATTCTGCAACTGATGAGAAACAACATCGCTGACGTTCATCGGTCTGGAAAGGTGAACAAAAAGTCACGTTTAGAGCAATTCGGACTCAAACGTTTTGATTCGTTCCTGTCCAAATTTGAGCATAGAAACGACCAAGATTAGAAAATGTTTCACCATCTGATGGAGAAGAGCGTGAGCCATTTTGCAGCGGAGGCCGAAACCATTTGTGCTTCTGACGTGAAGACGTTGACCCAACACTGTAAGATGGTGTCGTCATTGTGATGGATTGTAACTGGCTGTAATCACCGTTCCTCTCTCCCTCCGGCCTGAAGTCGCCCACTGAGGAGACGGTCAGCCCTCCTCCCCACTCAGCCCACCTCTTGGTCAGTCACGCGCTGCTGTGGCTCGGGCTGCCAAACAGCCGTCGAGCGTGAAAACGCTCGGCGTCGTGCTCGGACGCCCCGGCCGCTCGGCAACTTGTGTTGCCGGTTTTGCGCTCGGTGAGGGGACCGTCGGGGTTCGTCTCGCAGGACGCGGGTCTCAAACGGGACGCCGTCCTCAAAAGTTCTCCAGGGAAGAGTCTGCATGATGGAAACATTTGGTCCTTTTAAAGTAGATGCTGTCAGTCTTATGTAACATCTTCTTTTTTTTTTTGCTCGGAGCAGTCTCATTCTGCTGCGCTCGCCTCGATGGCCTGCGCCGCTCCAAGAACTGCTGAGTGCAGCGTTTTTAGCGCGCGCCTGAGTTGGAAACATATGGGCTCTCTGAGTGAAACCAGCAGTGATGTGAAAACCATCCTGCTCTTGTGTTTCAGAGCAGCTGAAATGCATTCGGCATGGGGGGAGGCGAGGCGACGGCACGGTATGCTTTATTTATAACAGCGAGGCCCAAACTTTCCAGCTTCTCTTGACCCAAAACGGAGGAATAACCCAGACTCCTGCTCAAATGCAGAAGCATTTTTTGCCGAGCCAGATAAAAACCGGAGCGACGGCAACTCGATTATCATCGGCATGTTGCTTTTATTATGTGAAAGCTGAGAGGCAGCCGACTTTTCTGGTTGCTAATTTTTTGTGCTATTTGCATTTCTAAAACATTCTGCTCATTCACAAAATTCTGGCTCTGACTTTCAGTATTGATGTCTGCTACACTCTACGCAACATTAAGCTTTCTGTGATCGTTGAAATAAATCCTGCCAGAGCGTTGTGCTCTTTAACATCCGAGCTGCTTCCACATACTTTACACCGTGGTCCAAATTATTATGCAAATTGGATTTCAGGTGTGAAAATGACCTCAGCAAACTATTTGGACTTTCTGACTGATCACGTAGCAAAATCCTCCTCATGCATGACGATGCACCATCTCATGCTGCAAGGAATACCACTGTGTCTTTGGCTGCTTTGGGCACAAAACGGGAGAAACTCATGGTGTGGTCACCATCCTGCTCTGACCTCTGACCCTATTGAGAATCTTTGGCAGAAGATCTGAGGATGGAATGTAGTTCATATCAAACCAGCAGCTCTGGGAAGGTTTTCTGACATTCTGCAAATAAATACAAGCAGAAACTTTCTACAGACTCACAAGTTCAATGGATGCAAGAATTATGCAGGTGATATCAGAGAAGGGCTCCTATGTTAACATGTAACTGGGTCTGTTTAGATGTTTTTGATTGAGATAGCTTTTGATTTTAGTACATGTGACCAATGAATGCTGCACATTCAAAGAATGACCGTTTTCAGTTCTTTATAGTCCATAAAATGTTTAGAAAATTTGCTGTGCAGAATAATTTGGATCAGTGCATTTTGAGTTTTTTTATTGTTGAAAGGAAAACTGTTCTCATGGGGAGCCTTGTTCTGTAAAATTTGATTTATGCAGTAATAGTTCACAACTTGAACATTATACTGACCATCATTTGCATTGACCGTTTAGGAAAATCTGGGAAAATATCACCTGCACAATCATTTGGAGCTCGGTATAAATTAGAAACGGCTTTCAAAGTTTCTATAATGTAGTTGCGCCCCTTGGCTACAACTGCATGATTCAGATTTTTCATATCTGTTGCAGTTTTCTCAACATCCCTCTTCAAGTTTTTGGTCACATTATGCTCATTTTTCAGGAAAAAAAAAAAGAAATCGTGGGTTGCTTTGGTTGCCAAGCAATTGAGCCACAGTGATCCCCTCTGGCATTTTGAGAATCCACAGGGTTCCCAAACAGATGATTCTTACTCACGTTTCAGCATGTTCCCTTTGTATGTAGCATGTGAAACGTAAAGAATACTTTTTCACTGGCTTGTGTTGCTGATTATCTTTATGTTGTATGAATTCAGCAGATGCTTTTATCCAAAGTGACTTAGAAATAGGGTCAACGGTACAGAGCTCCTAATGTCAAAGCGAACATAAAGCTACTTCAAGTCATAAGAAATCCATTAACGCGTCGTCTTTCTCTCGCCCAGGGCCTATAAAACCATCGAGGACGATGACCTGAAGTTCCCTCTGATCTACGGCGAGGGGAAGAAGGTGAGCGTTGCTCGGCAGCCGCTCGCTGACGGTCACTTCCGCTGCCGTGAAAGCCTCGTCTGTGAGCGAACCTCTCAGCCCGCCGCCGTTCGGGGGCAGCGGGACTCATTTGTGGGCTTATTTTTCCAACATCAGTTGCCGCCTGACAGGACAGTGTTTATTTACTTGGGGATGATGTAGCTGGAAGAGAGCCAGAGCTGAATGAAAGGACTTTCATGTGTGCCGCTTGCTGCAGAGAGAAACCAGTGAAATTTGAGAAGTGTGACTTGTGTTTCAGCTACGTGGCTCTGTGCAAACCTCCTGAGCCCTTTGAGCTTTGGGCTGTCAATAACACTTTTCTTGCTGCATTTATTTATTTATTTTAACTTGTGTGAGCCTAAGATTTTTACTGTTCACCCCTAAGAAGACCTTTGTTGCGACGCTAACCTTAAATAACGAAAGTATGGAGCAGTTTTATCTGTGCTTTGGCTCAGAGATTATAAATCGGAGCCATGCGATCAGCGCATTGTTCTTTCCCTGCTGCTTCTCCCTCCGGGCTGCGACGTCATGAGTACAGTGCAGCATACTTGAGATGTGTTGAAAAGGTCACAGCCAGACGAGACAGATGTGAATCTATTCCATCAGCCGCTCCGCTGCTTTGAAAATAACCATATGGTATATATTTGTATTGGTATTCTCAAAGATGTTGTTTGAAATGTTTTATTTCTAAATAATGAACGACCACTGGTGACTTAGTCCCTGACTGTGTGGTCTGTTCTTTGTTTGTCTGACGTGCGTAATTTATCCTGACCTTTAAAAAAAAAAAAACCAGATCCGAAGCTGTGATGATCAGAGCCGAGTTCACGAGTGGAAAGTTTCCTGGAAGGCTGAGGCTTTCTCCGACGGCTCTGAGGCGCTTTAAGTTTTAACGTTTTTCTCCCTTGGAGAGAAGGCCGTGAAACGAGGAGACGAGAGAAACGGATCCCGGATGGCGGCCGAGTAACGCGTGTCTCTGATGGTTTTGCAGGCGAGAGTGTTGGCGACCATCGGGGTCACGAGAGGCTTCGGGGACCACAACCTGAGGGTTCACGACTCCAACATTTACATCAAGCCCTTCCTGTCCTGCTGCCCTGAGGTACGCCGACGATTTCCACGTCTCTTATCCTCAGCAACCTGCGCAGTCGGGTCGACGAATCGCCTCATCGGCTTGTAGCTCCAAACCTTTAAATCCTTTAAAAATGAAACTTGTGTCAAGGTAAAATTGTAACCAGCAAGTCTCATAATGAAAGCTGTTTTTTTTATTATGATGATAATATAATAAATAATAATATTAATACTGTTTGTCAGGAATTCCTGTTGCTTCATGTATTTATATTTATGAAATTCAAGCCATTTCTCAGATTTTTGGCCACAAAATTTTTTTTTCTTTGTCTAACTTGGATTTACAAGTGAAACAAACCGTTAAGCTTTACGCAGACTGTTTTACAGTGCTGAACTGCACTGACGAAACAGCGCAGGGCTCACAGGATCTGCACGCGTCTTATGAAACAAAAATACCCAAGGTAACTACGGAGCTAAATAGAGATCGGAAAATTTGTTTATGAAAAGAAGAAGAACCGAACCTTGAATCTGAAAAGAATTTTTGAAACTTTGGTTTTTGATTTAAAACTATTTTTCAATTTCAAAACTTTTTCACTCTCTTCAAAAAAAAAAAATCTTTTTTTAACAAAATCTCTGCCCCTAATTTAGCTCCATAGATACCAATTATAAGGGCTCCTTTGCATTGAGGATTGTGCTCTCTAAGCCTCCCCGCAGTCCTTTCCCCTCGTAGGCAACGACTGCACACGATTGCATTAGTCACCAAGGTCGTGAACTCTCTCCATCGTCGCTCCGCTGCTGCCGAGTTCAGGCGCAGGTCAAGCCTCGCTCATCTGAGTCGAGTCGAGACGCTTCGGGGAGAGACGTCGTCCTGAAGAATCAGAGCAACGTTTTAATTGGTGCTGAAAAAACAGTCAGCATGAAGTGTTCAATTGTTTTTTTTTTTTTGTTGTTTTTTTATTTGAGCACAAGATTCGATGTGGATCCTCAAGAGAGCTTTTTGCTGCCGTATTGAGAAATCCAGGAGTTATTGGGTCATCTGTGTTTTGTTCTGGGAAGCCTGACTGAAGTCATGAGGTTCACTGAGTAACCCAGACAGAGGGCCGTCACATCACACAGCCGCTGTGAAGACAGCTGAGCTCTTTTCCCAGCAGCCTCGGCTGCGAGGTCGTCTGTCTGCTGTGACCCTCCCTCCGGATCAGAGGGATAAAGGTCGTGTGGGCAGAAATTAAAATACTTTTTTTTTCTTAAAAGGCTCCCTGTAGTTCCCATACAGAAATTTATGAACTGAATTCAAAAGTGTTTAGAAGCTGTGCAGGATGCTAAACATGGCATTTACACAAACATGTTTTAGTTTTTATCATTTGAAAATTGAAAAACTGAAATTTTTACACCTTTTACAAAGGATGTTCAAAGTGTGGCTCGTGGGCCCTTTTGCAGACCTTGAAATTATTTTGTGCGGCCTTCTACAATTTAGAAATTATTTAACTTCTTTTTTTTTTGTGGGGGCGTTGGAAATTTTCACTGACAATTTCAAATCTTAAAATTGAAAACGCAAAAATATTTTTCACTTAACGTGTTAGCAGAAGCCTCCAGTGAACTTTTGTTCATCTTGGCTAAACACAGCAACTGTTTCTGAAGACAAATTGACCTATAAATATTTTTTCATGACTTAACTGTGCATTAGTAGGCATATGAAGCTTGCATTGTTGTTTGGTGGTTTGAGCCAAATTCAAGACAATATCTCTATAGGACATAATATGGGAAGTAAATCCACTCAGATTATGTTGCTACTACGAGAAATAGCATAATCCTGTGGCTGTTTACTGTATTTCTCTACCGAGTTTTATTCTATCCACTCAATCTCCACTCTTGCCTTTCCCCCCTCGTCCACCTCCAGGTCAGAGTTTACCCCTTATCGCAGTTCGAGCACGGACCAGATGACGTTCTGATTCTGGGAACCGACGGCCTGTGGGACGTCCTCTCTAACCAGGAAGTGGCCGAAGCGGTCACCGGTTTCCTGGCGAACTGCGACCCAGACGACCAGCACAGGCACGTTCTTCCACCCCGACCCGACTCCCTCCCTCCCTCCCTCCCCCGCTGCCGCCGTCCTGTCCTGCCCCGGTCCGAGCGCAGCTGCAGCCAGTCAGGCCTGAACTTCTGCTCACCCCGGTCTCTCCTGACAGAGTTCATCTGGCTCAGATTATGCAAAATTTTCAAAACATTTAGATTCACTATTGGGGGGAAAAAAACAACAACAAAAAAAAACGTTTTTCTGACGTCTTTTTAGACTGTTCCTCTAAGCACAGCTTTCAATTAATTCCTTTAGTTTCCTATGTGATTTTTTTTTTTTTATTATTCATTTGTTTTGTTAAACAATTGTATTTATCAGGATATCACCTTCAAACTCATTTTCATCTTTGGCCACATCACGATCATGAATGTTCTTAACGGGCTGGTTTTGCTGGAGATCATTGATAAAATCCAGATAACAAACTGCTAAAATATTATTAAATAGACGCGTCTGCATTCGTACAATTAAACTGTATTGAACAGGGATTTATTTTCGGTTCCTGCGAGATTTTGCGATTGTTTTTTGCAATATTTTGTGGCGTTAATTGCGCTGTGGTAGTAGGCTTTCTGATACTTGCCGTATCGATTGGATAAGGCTGAGTCAGCAGACTAATAGAAGAAAGAACCACTGTCACCTGTGGTGGGAGTATGCAGAGTTGGGCATTAACTCCGCTACATTTACTCCAGCAACGTTTTGGTAAAATTGCTCTTTGAAGAGTAGTTTAAGTTTAAGAGTGATTTTTGTTTCTACTTCAGTAATTTATTTACAAGATAACGCTACTCTTATCTGCGTAAAACTCCACTAAATTCGGCAGTAAACAGATAAAAACCACATTGATTTGATTGATGAGATCATATTTAAGTTTACGCGTCACCTGGAAGGTTCCGTAAACGCGTCCCTCTGGAGTCCGGAGGGCCACGTCAGACCGGGCCGGATGTTGGCCCTCGGGCCTCGAGTTTGGCACGCGGCGCTTCATTAATCCCGTCTGCTTTGACAGGTACACAATGGCCGCTCAGGACCTGGTCATGAGGGCGCGCGGGGAGCTGAAGGATCGCGGCTGGAGGATATCCAACGACAGATTGGGCTCCGGAGACGACATCTCCGTCTACATCATCCCCCTCATGTACGGGAACAAGCAGAACTAGCAGAGGAACTAGAGACGGCCAAAAAAAAAAAAGTTTTCCTCTTTTTCGTTGTTTTGATGTTGTAAAGACGTGCGGATTTCCGGGAAGGATCCGTTTCTTCTTCCCCGAACTTGGATTTCTCTCTGTGGTAAAGAAGAAAACGAGAAACCAGACGACGAAAGGAACGGCTGATGACTTGAATCTCTTTTTTTTGTTTTGTTTTGTTTTTTTTCTTTAAGTCTCGAGGAAGCCATCTTTAACCGGGACTCTGTGGCGGACGGCGCGGTGACGCGCGTCTCAGGACCGCCGTTACTTCACAGTGCACAATATTTATAAATGTGATGCGTGTAAATACCAGCACAGCGTTTGACAAAACTGGGATTTGTGGAATATTTGTATGACGTACGAGGAAGGAAAAAGGTCTTGGCACTGAAATGGAGAAAAATAAAATGTCAAATCATTCGGAGTCTGTCAGCCAGTTTAGCGTTTCGGTGAACTAGACTCAGCAGAACTACAATTCCCAGCCCAGGTTCGGCTCTAATCGAAAAAGAACGAACAAAAGGCCTCTTTCTGTTGCACTTTGAGAACTTTCTGTCTTCCTCTTCCTCATTCCTTTCACTGACGGGTGCCTCCCTCACGAATTGATTGTTTTTGTTTGGTTTTTTTTTTTCCATAAAGTTCTTCTAAATGATGCTGACAGCTGAGTGGACAATCACCTTCCACGTCTACCGTCGCTATGTTGTTGTCGGATCCGGTGGTTTTTTCCGTGTTTCTGTCCAGGTTGAGTCTTGTGAGTGCAAGAGGAACTTCATCTTAAAGTGCCTTGGAAAAGTATTCACACCCCTTGAACCTTCACGCGTTTTGAAATGTGCAGTCACACAAACTTCAGTGTTTAATGGCCATTATTTGTCTTTTGTATGCGTGTCCTAAATCATCACCTATCGGGAGTATATGTGAACACATATTTGCACCTCTTGCTACGTATTCCCAATAATATTTAGATCTGGACTTTGACTAGGCCGTGCCAGCCCCAGTCCTAATTTTTACCTCTGCGTGTTCGTTTTCATATTGTTGAGCATGATGAATATTTTTTATTTATTTAGGCTGACAGCAAATTGCTTCTGAAGCTCGTGGGTGGCTGCGTAAGTTTTATTTTGCCGAATCGGGAGTAAAACATGTCGGAAGACACGTTTGATATATTAAGTTTGTGTTTGAAATGTGACCAAAAGTTAAAAAAAAAAAAATCATTCAAAGAGTGTGAATAGGACTGCACATACAGCACCAGTGGGTTTTTTTTGTTTGTTTATTTTTTCCCTCCATATTTCCATTTTATTGTTTTCCATGTGGATCTCGTCTTGGTGTTAGCCGCTGTGTACGTTGGTGTAAAACGCGGGAACAGAGTCGATTCATTGAAATGTTAATAAAAACTCCAGCGGACGCTCTTCTGTCGAGGAACCAAAACATGCAGTTTGCAACATTTTTAAAATCAGAGGATAGTTTTAAAAAAGAAATAAAAAAAAAAAAAGGTTCAGTGAAGTTAAAAAAGAAGAAAGAAATCTCAAAATGAAATTGTTCTGATTCTTTGCTGTTTTCATAGTAAAATGTTTACATTGCATCTACATTTGTTTCTCTTCACAAATCTATTGCCTAGTATTTAATTTAATCTTTTTTTTTGCAGTCTCAACCGTAGATTTTTGTAAAAAAAAAAAAAAAAAACATTAAGATCGTTTAAATGGTTTCCTTGTGTTTCAGGGTTAACCAACTGCTGTCTCTTTAAAGGGACCACACATTGAGTTGGTGGGGATTAAACTGCAACTTTGGTGTGACTTTAAATAGCTCTGGTTGTTTAAAGTCACACCAAATATTCAAAGTAAAATGTGAAGTGCCTTCCTTTGCTGCAGCAGGTGCGTAAGAAAGACGATAAGAGGCTGCAGTCGCTCTGATTGGCCGGTTCGGAGTGTGAATGAAAGCAGGTCAGGATAAAGGACGGTTAAAGGTTTCACACCTTCAACCATAGAAAAACACAAATGAGATATTCCAAGAATGAGACGCTATTTTTGTGGAAGAGCACAGTAATCTTTTCCAGCCGTCGGTTTAGTTTGAGTTTTTTCCCTCACATTTTGACATTTTAGAACCACTAATGTTTTGTCACGTTTCATGTGGATTTGAACAAATAAAGTGGCTCATAATCGAATGATGTGGTGCTGAAAATGGCGAGTCACGCAACAGAGCGAGAACGCACCCATAACAGAACCAGATGAGTTGATGGTGGACAGGAACCTGTTTGGGTCTGTTGTCATTTGGGTTCGTATTCGTCCCGCCCCCCCCATTGCTAAACTCTCACACGTTCCCACCTTCTCTGCAGGAGCTCCAAGGACCATCTGGTCCCGTCAGAACCAGCGCCACATCCGCCTGCAGTCAGACCAGCACTGATCTGGCACTCCACTCCTACTCTCAACGTGTGTGTGTGTGTGTGTGTGTGTGTGTGTGGTCCAGATTGGATGACGGCAGCAATGACACAGTCATTGCCGTGGGTGGCTTGTTTTTTTCCAAGGTCACAGCACTCCCACCCCACCCATCTGAAGTGAGATGGAGAGTGGAGGTGCGGTGGAGGGCCCCCGGAGTGAGATGCTTATCAATTTTACGAGGAGAAGCATGACCTTTTTAGCATGTTTTTCACCCAGGATGACATTTTTATTTATTTTGCCCCTGACTAACATGAGGGAATCTGCAGCCGCCTGTGTGTGAGCGAACCTGGTGATGAGAGAGGGCATGGCGGGGCGGTAACCCAGGGTGCCAAGGCTTTTGGGGTGTCAGGTTTTTTTTTTTTTTTTTTTTAAATGAGTAAATAGTTTGCAAGCAAACTCATAGGAAACTCACAAACACATATCAAATTAGGTGTTATGAAATTGTTGGATTTTATTAATATAATATTAAATCAAAGGTTATAAATTCCTAGTCCACCATACAGCATAGCGCGTTGATTTGTACCCACCGACAGGTTGATCGACTTTTCTGTGATTTGCATGTGTGAAATATGTTTTTGGTGAACCAGTTTGGCTCCAGCCCCCGGGGCCCATGTCCTTCTACATCCGGCCCTGGACGGATGTAGAAGTTCCAATTTGCAGTTCCTTTGCAAAAGTATTCACATCCCTCTGACTTCGACCCACAAACTCCAGTGTATTTTTCACTTTTTGTGACGGTGTTGAACAGATGAACGCAGAATCGTTGAAGTGGGAGGAAACTGAGGCGTCACTTTCAAAACTGTTTCACAAACAATCAGGATAGTGTGGCTCTTCATCCTGGAATCTTTACTCTTTTTTTTTTTTAACTCATCAGTGTGCATATATTCTATTCTTATGAATATGAACGTATTTTATTTAGTCAGGCCTCGTATAGAAACACACCCTTTATTTTTTGCTGAAAACCATTTCCCCCTGTGTTGGTCTTTCAAATCTCAGTAAAACAAACGACGTCTCTTGTTGCAACACATATATACGTGTGATTTATGTGCAGCACGGTTCAGGTGCAGCTTGCTGAGCCGTTGGCTGCATCTCTTTCCAGCTGGACTATGACACCCACAGCCACAGCGCCTGCATTGCCCCACGAGAGAAACCTGTTGGAGCTTTACGCAACATCACTAGCATCATCCAGGCGGGGTCTTAAGCTGCCATCACAAACGAGGGCAGCAGAAACCGTGGCTCCAGCTTGCAGCAGGCGCGGGGTCCTTACAGTAGGATTTATTTGCGGTTTCAGCACAGAGACGCTTGGTGGGCCCGGAGAGGAGAGCGGAGCCCCTCCTGGGATGAACACAGCCATCGTATCAAGTGTGAACTCATGAATATTTCACAGTTGCTCCTCTCGGAAGGTCAAAGCAGGAGTCATTCTTCCTCTGTGAGGGGCCTTTTACTCAAGAAAGCAGGACCCCCCACCCCACCCCCACTTACCCCTTTCCAGGAATCATCGACCCAGGCTTCCAGCCAATCAAAGCTCCTCGTCCCGCTCCCCACCCCCGTCCGCGGACCAATGAGCGGCCGGATGCTGCTGGGCAGCACGGGGAGGCTCCCAGAGGTTAACAGCGGAGCTGCTTCCTGCTCGACCGAGGGGGGATAGGTGGGGTCGGGTCACTTCACTGGAGCTGTTTGGTGTTTTTTTTTCTTTTTGATTTTTTAGGGTGGAGGGGATCCAGGGAGACCCACCGAGGCAAGACGCGCTCAGGTCTGAGCGGCTTGAGTGACTGATGCCCTGAAGGTGACGGTATGCAAGCAGCAGCGCTGACAACAAAGGACACCCGGGGAGAGCAGATGTACCGTGGGACACCTCGGTAGGAAGCGCGAGCCACGTCACTGCTCTGCACATAGCAACAGCGCTGCTGACCTACATGCCTCGTTCCCACACCGTCCAGCCCCACGCCGCGCGCGCGCGGGGCTGCAAGCCCCAACAAATACTCCCACCGTCATATTACATTTAATACAATTAGAAAAGACACTTGAATTCACGAGGAAATATAAAAAAAACTACATAAGAGGGTATTTTTCTTTTCGTACTTTTTTTTTTATTTATTAAACACGTGACAGTGAGAAACACGACACAGTTTCTGAGATTAAAGGGGGGAAAAAAAACAGTTAAAATTCCTTATTTTCACACGAATGAAAAACCCCCGTGAGTTTCAGCGGGGCGTGTTACCTGGGAGACCCGCGGAGCGCGCGGCAGGACGCGGGGACTTTCTGTCCGTGGTTCGGCCGAAGCGCAGCACCAGCACTGGCAAGGCAGTAGCTTGCGCAGTCATCTCCATAGCGGGCAGTGTCTCAACCCGACCAACAGCACAAACTACTACCTCAGCCAGTAACGAGGCCTGAAGGCGGACAAAAACCAGGACGCCGTAAAAAAAAAAAAAAATACTCAAGGAGAAATAGAGAGAAAAAAGTCGAGCAGTGTCGAAAATGCCTCGCAGTCGAAGATATCCGCGCAGTCCTGCTTCTGTCCTCTGCCGAGCCGCTCGCTCTAACTGGGAGGGAAACCCCGCCCAGTCAGACCTGCCCTCGTCCTCCTCCTCGCCTCACTTCCCCTCATGTGACCTGTCGATGGGACACTGAGCCTCGGCTCCCAGAGGTCACAGGAGGCCGTGAAGCTGCAGAGCTCCTCAAGATGCATGTTAATCCCCCCCCACGCTTGTGTGGAGAGAGAAGGCGATCACCACACCCACTGTACTGCACACAGCCTGGGAGATGTTCTTGGTTTAAACACCTAAAAAGATGAATGCAGCCCATCTTGTCATCCCAGCTACCTGAACCCTGAATGACAAACCAGCAGTTTGTCAATTGACTTTTCTCATCTGTTCTTGCACATCTTTAGATCAGCGCATTTGGTTTTAAAATCTTTTTTCATGTTCATGTCTGACAGTTGATTCTGCAACTCCTCACAAAAAAAAAGTGGTTACACCAAAGCTACTTCACAAACTAACAATTGGATAAATATGTTTTCACATGGTACCATGTTGGTTTGGATGCCTTGCAACCCTTCATGCCCACATGCTTCCGATGACATCACATCAGGCATGATAAGGTCCTCCGATATTGTAATCGTACGGTTTCTTCTTCTTTTTACTCAGCTTCCATCAAATGAATTGGCTTTCTGGAGGCTTCATCATAGTCAAAATCTCACCAAAGTTTGGCAGATGTGTCAAGGCTGCGTGAAAATTACGCATTTTAAGGTCGTTGCAAAAATCACAACAGAAACAACTCAACAGCGCCACCTGGTAGCTTTCAAAAAGTACCATCTGCATTGACCTTACATGACGTAGAGGCATTAAATTTGGTACACTTGTAGAGCTCCCCAAGACACAGAAAATTAAATTGACGTCATAGTGCAAGTCGAACAGGAAGTCGGCCATTTTGGATTGAAAGATCACAGCTGGATCAGACTTTCTATGTCTCACAACAAAACCTGGGATATATATAAATAAATTAAACATTAGTATTCATTTATATTAAGAAATGTGTAGCAAACAGACGAGCCTTTTCCCTGAGCATGCCTTGTAATGAAGCAGACGGCTGATTGGAGAAATGTCCGTTTATTTCACACAGTCATGTACATCCCTTTTCAGACGGCCGGCTGAAGGTGACATGGAATGTTAAAAGATTTGGGGAAGTTTTTTTTTCCTTCTTCTTTTTATTTGCATAACATTTTGAAAGAACTTCATTGCTGGAAATGGTGGAAAAAAAACAAAAAAACATTTAAATTTGGGTTTTTTTCATTTGTAAGATCAGTTTCTGACTTTCTTTTCCTTAAGAACATAATCACTGTACATCAATGCGGCGTCTCTGGAAGAATAAAACAAACCAAACCCAAGAGCGACACTGCAACGTTCTCTTTTATTTCTGCAGTCGACAGGCAAATGCTGCCTGCCTGAAGGTGAATGGAGGCGGAGGGGTTTAAGTGTCATTAGCTCGTATGAAAAGCACACAATGATGCATGTTAAGTCTGGAGTCGTCCGGCCTTCTCTGTGGGGGGTGGGGGGGCTGCTTCGCATCGTCGTAAATGGAGTTCATGTCCAAACACTTGTGAAGCACCCCGGGATAAGAATCCAGATTCAAGATTTCTTCATTATTATAAAAACACGGAGTGTAAGAGTAAGTCCGGTCAGGACTCTCCGTTCTGGACTTTGGAGACGGGAGGCTGCATAAAGTCTTTAAAGGGCCCCAGGGCCTCCTTCAGGGCTGCGCTCACCTCGGACGAAGAGCAGGTAATGCACTCTACCAGCGTGGGATACAGAGCGATCACCTGAGCCCACGTGTTGCCATCCACTGCATGAAGGGGAAAAGAAGATAAAAGATTAATAAGCAGAAAGTGGAGGGATTTCTTCAGGCGCAGTGAGGAACATACCGTTTTCTGGCTGAGTCTTTTTAAGCGAGTCCATCAAAGTGCTTATAGCTTTCAAAACGAAGATAATCTCCGTCACTTGCTGCCTGAAAATCATCAGAAAGAGGGGGAAAAAAATGAGTGATGCAGCAAAGTAAATTTATGGTATTCTTTTGCTGATGCCGTTTTCATAAGAGTGTGAAAAAAGTTACAGCTGGTCTAGTTGATAAATCCAAATAAAATACCGGAGTTTCTGATTGGCTGCATTTCCACTACAAATGTTGCAAAACTTTGTCGACATTCCAATAATTTCGCAATTGCAGTGTGTTTATTAAATGAGAAACATAATTTTTACAATTCTCCAAACAGCAAGTCATTAAAAACATGCTGCTCTATCATCCTCCTACCACTTCCTGGCATCTTCTTTGTCTTTTTCACAAGTTCTAAATGCAGTTTTGCCAAATTTAAACACATCAAAAATAACATTTCAGCGGGAAAAACTTTTTAGCAAAAAACATTTTCTTTAAAATGGGCGCGTCTCCATTAAGCAACTTTATTTTTGTACTTCTGATTTGCGCAATTTTACGGTCGATGGAAACGTGGCGGCTGTGTCAAAGCGTACGGACATACCTCGGTAACGGACAGCGTCCGCTCAACCGCTCGTCCTCCACGTAGCGCCGCAGGACGTCCTGGGCCCTCTTGAGGAGCACGGAGAGCGCCATTCGAGAGATGTAGCCCTCCTGAGGGGTGGACACCTTGTTGCTGAAGGAAAACTGGAGCAGCGTCTCGAAGCACACCTTCGAAAAATCTTCCCGCATCCGCACGTCTATCTCAGCCTCTGCGGAAAGAAGAAACGCGTTAGTATCTATAGAGTTAAACCCACCGCTATCCTTCTGTGACACTTCCGCGGTCGCTGCTGCCACTTTCATTCAACTCCAGTTTGTTCGTCTAGAAAGTCCGGTTTGTTTGGGGACAACACGCGATTAAATTCTGATGCAGGCTAAAAAAACACAAACGCCAGTCCACATAAAAAGCTCGGTCTTGGTTTGATTCAAATGAACTCTGGTGTGGTTCCAATGCATATCTGAACACCTAGCAGACCGGAGACCACTCCAAAAGTAGAAAAAGGACTACAGTGCAGGGCATTCTGGGTAATTACAACCAATCCAATACGCAGGTTTAGCGCTAGTGGGAGCAATGCCCTGTGGTCTTTTACCAAAGACAAAAGAGAAATGCTACCCCAGCTAAAATCCGACACCTCTCCATTGTTGTTCACATAGTTTAGGTTTTTGTGTCGTTTCCTTCAGTACATCTTCATGCCTCCAGTTTCTGAAAGTGCTTGGTTCATTTTACACAGTGCAGCGTGAAAGCGAATCACAGCAGCTGAAAATGTAATAAATGTTGCAATTTTGGTCCCTAATCGAACCGAGTCCACCGGACTACCAGGTGTGAAAAACAGCCTTAATGTTACCTGTGAACGAGGGAGCTTGGGAGTGAATGGACCCCTTATTGAGCATAGTCATGATCTGACCAACGAAGTCTTTGGGGATGAAATTGGCAAATGGTAAAATCTCTGTGCTGATCAACTGGACCACCTGAAAGGAAGGAGACATCACAATGTGAAGGGGATGGGGGCAAAAAACCAGAAGCGAAAACGTTTCTGAGATGCGTCTCTGACGCTCGAAAGGACAAAATACCTCAACATCGATCGATTCGTTCTGCTGAAACTCCTGAATGGACAGATTGTCAGGGGGCGCGCTGAAGAAAAAAAACAAAACAGGAACAGTTAGCTTAAACCGGCCGCACGCGTCAACGAGGTTCGGGGGGGGGGAGGGAACGTACCTTTTGGTGAAAAGAAAGTCTTCAAAGGCGTTGGCCAACTCCGGCCACATGGTGTCGAACTTCCCAGACGAGGCGTGCTGGCGCGCAACAGGCAACCCGATGGACAGCACCTTGAGCAGAGACGACACGGCGAGCTTCCAGGTGCTCTCCGACGGACAGGCGTACTTCAAACCCAGCGGCATTCTTAAAGTCTTGAAAAGGAGAAAAGAAAAAACAGCGCAATGTTAATCTTATGAACATTATTTTGAAGAACGATTAGAAGGAAATGTATAAAACTTCCTTATCCGTGGAAATCTTTGAGTCGCTCTGCTGCGTTTGTTCTGATGTTTGTCTTTTTTTTTTTTTGGGTTGGTTGGTTTCTGGATGCTGTGCAACTGGCGGCATTTTTGCTCTTACGATTGTACTTGCAGATAGTTGATTATGATGCGTAACCATGGCAACAAGGTATTTTTATTTATTTATTCATTTACAACTGGGAGCAGCTGATTAGCATCTCAAAAGCATGTAGGATGTGAAAACAAAGACTGTATCTAATTATTTATTTACTCATCCATGTTTAGTTTTGCACGCAACATATTTTTGCAAAATCAACAAAGAGGACAAGAAAAAAAAAAAACTTCATTAAATCACCAAACTGTAAGAAAACGACAGACAAAATGACAATGGATGAAACTGCCTGTGAAAAAACAATTTTATGCACAAATGACTTTTAGGGTTTTTACAAGACAAATATTCTGCATAATAATCTTAAAAGAAAGATGTACTATAAAGGCAAACATGATGAAAACGGCTTTGCTATCGCTCCTGTGAGAAGTCAGAACTTGTAAAACTCTCTACGGATTTTATGAATGAACTTCTTTGACTATGCTCCTTAACATTTACATTTTGGCTCAGATTTACTTAGCATAAATACCTTGATGATATTCTGCAGAACCTTCTCGTTGATGACAGCTTTGTGGCACGCCGTTTTATGGTAAAGGTCCACCACCACCTCCAAGGAGCGCTCAGCAAAGGGCACATAGTTTAAGGCAACCCACTCTGCCTGTGGAGGCAAAAAAAAAACAAAACAAAAAAAATATTTTACATTAACATGAAAATCTAAAATCAGAAAGAAAACATTGCCTCTTCAAAATCTGGCAACACTGAAAGCGTGATTTAAAGGCACACTTTAAGCAGGAAGGAGGAAACTTTACCGCTGCTATTAGACCGCTATTAGTTTTGCCCCATGATGTTAAGAGTCAAATCATCAAAATGTGCCTTTAAGAAACAAAGAGAGTCACACTTGTGTAAAAAAACCCCAAACAAAATTAAAAAAAAGGATCACCAAAAATCACAAAGTCAACTGAAAAATGAACTGCATACGAACGGTGCACACAGAGGCGCAACCACCAGTTAGTGGCAGGCAGAGACGGGTGGAGGGGGTGGAGGAGGGGCAGCATGGGGTGAGTGTGAGACCCAGATGAGACACGAGAGAAAACACCGTGCGGACCGATTCCTGGTCTGCCACGGAGGGGAGAGCATCACCGATCAGCTTAGTGCCACTATAGATGAGGGAGGGGGCGGGGGTGCAGGAGGGTGGGTGGGGGGCTTGAGGCAGATAAAGAAACTCACCGGTGCAAACAGCTGGATCTAAAATTGGTTATCCGCGGTGAGCGGGTCCGAGAAACAGAATGAGAAAAAGACTGAAATTAACCGGCTGCTTTGAAGCAGAGGAGTTGACTTTGAACAAAATGAACTGTAATAATTATTTTTGGGGGTTTTTTCCAGTGGGGTCAGAATAAGTCAGGGATATTGGAGTCAATCAGACAAAATAACATCTAATGTCTTTTCAAAACTTTGCTGCTTTCCAACCAAAACCCTGAAAGTTATTTAGTTGGAATTTTATGTGAGAGAGCAAAATATTTCAGTCTAGACTTTGTGTATTTTTGTTTGAAACCCTTAATTTATATCTGAGTGTCAAAATAAATAAGATTAGGCATCAGGCATCACACAACCCTGCAAGGATAAGCTGGTGTGGACCATAGACATGAATACGTAGTGTGTGTGAGAAAATCTGTCAATGACGGGTATCAACTTAAAATACTTTGCAGAATGGCACGTTCTGAAGTTCGGCCCATTTACTTGTATCAGCTTACTGGCAGATTCAATATGGCGGACGCTGTGACGCATCGCAGCAACGGGCCGACCTGCTCTATGAGGCGTCTACATATTCATGTCTATGAGTATGGACGATCTCACGGTACACAAGTTTTCTCTTCTACTCAGATTTAACCAAAACTGTCAAAAGTATAAACATAAAAAAACCTAAAAAAAAAGTCCTTCAGTTTGCTTCCACATCAATCAATGCTGGAGCAAACAAAGTTTGATACTTTACACACAAATGGACTCAAAAGTGAAATCTGTGGCACCAGAAGAGCATTCTGGGATTTGTAGTATTAGCAGCGCTTCTGCCATCTGCTGGCTGACTGGCGGAATTTCTTATTAAACCAATGGGGAAAATATATTTAAATAACAGGCCAAATCTGGCCTCAGTTTGACAACCAGAATCTAACCCATTCATTGCACCTCTGCCTGCTTGCTTGTTTATTTGCTCTTTGTGTGAGTGTGTCTGTAAAAATGTGAAAACCAAATTAAGGACTTAATCACACAGACTCCATGAAGGATTTGATCTTAGTAGGACAAAATGCCAAAAAGATAATGGTGACGTGAATACTTTTGCAGAACATAAGGTTGACTGTAGAGTTAGAGATTTGAACATCTTTCATCAACATCCGAATTAAATCCAATCTGGATTAGAATTTAGAAACTAGCAGTAGCCCAGCGTGAGGTGTGGCCCACAAAGTTTTTTTTTTTTTTTTTATAGTATTGTGCATGTAATTAAACTCTGGCTCCTTTCAGATGTGGTGTTTTTTTAATATTGTTGGATTTAAAAAATTTTTAACATTTATGTAAAACGATGACATCATAGCATATCTTTCTGGGCCCAACGTGAAGCCATCTGTTAAATGTTTCAAATCAGCCATCCCTCAATTAAACATCCTACGGTGTAGACCGAGCTTTTAAACGTCTCTTAATTGCACGAGTAAAAAATTTTATTTATTTTTGGGGTCACCTAAATTGGCTCCAAACCGGAGGCCCTTATTCTTTTGAACCCGGTAGTGAATCCGGTGGATAACACACAGCACATCGTCTTCTGCAAGCATTTTTCTCAAAATATTGTTTGGGTTTTAAATTACAACGGTTGACATCATTCTGTGCAGATAATGCGCGGCGTCCCTCTGGTCTGAGAACTTGTTGACTGAAGGAATCGTTGTTTCCCAGCGTGCAAACAAAGATGATGTAATTAGAAGTTCTGTAACTACTGCAATCTCTCTCACAATGATTCAAAGACCAAAGAAAAGTGGTAACACAAACTAAACTATGTGCATGTTGGGAGCCAAATCTATGCAGGAGGGAGGAATTTGCAGAAAGCAATAGCTTACAGCTTCTAAAAAATACTCCATAAGCATGCGAGGAATAGTTTGATTGGATAGGAGGTTGGATAATATTCAGCTTCCTCTGATGTAACAAAAACAAAAAATCCAGAACAACTGTGTGGAGGTGGCATGGTGAGTCGGAGGTCCGTACCTGGTTGTATTTAGCGTTGGCCACGTGTTTGGTTTCCACCCGGCCATACTGAGGAGGCTTGCAGGAGAACTCCACGAAAAGTAGCAGCTGCTCAAAGATGGCCGGGTACATGACCTGCAGGTTCTCAGGGCCCACACAGATGGCCTGCAGCGGGGAGGGAAGAGAGGAACAAACACCGCTGACATTCACCGCAGGACTGCATATTAGATGATGCAAACAAGCAATCTTCCCCCGAAGCGGCTCTGAAAACCTGTCCTGCTGAAAACATTTCTAGCATTACTTTTTTGATTCAGAGAGCTTTTAACTGGTTCTTTCTTTTTAAATCCTTGATGATGAGGCAAAAAAAATAAATAAATCATATAATAATTAGGGTTGCACAATTTACAATATTGCAGTAACAATGGCCTGCTTGGATTCAATTAGGGACGAACTGATGGGAACATTTTCAGCCAATATTACTATCCAATTGCTGTTATAGTTAATAATTGATATTTGCTGATATGATCAATAATTGTGTAGCCAATTTGAACCGCCCCCCCCACCCAAAAAAAAAAAAACCCCACACAACTACACAGCTTATATTGCCCCTCTAATTCAGTTAAACACCCACAAAATCATTGAATGGTTGATTGGATGTCCAAACAAAAACAACATGGTCGACTCCAGTGGCGACCACAATTGGGGGGACAGAGGGGCCCATGGTTCCCTCATAAAAAAATAGTGGCCATATTGAGTTAACTTTTTCTATGTAGACATAAATGTACAACAAAATACATGAGCAAAATTATACATTTTATTTACAAATTCTGCATTCTCTGAGTATTTTTAGTGTTTTTGATACACGCTGAATTCCCTACATGTCCAAACCAGGTTTAGTACGGGTGGGTAAATTATTTATCGTGAAAAACTTCTTATAAGAATTTTGATTTATTCAGTTCTTGATGGTAGATGAAAAAATAAAAAAATTGACAGTAAAATTGGAAATGTTATTTTGACTATTTTCTCCACTGTTCCACAAAAGCATCAATATTATGATTTAATGCACTTAATGTGTGCAGCATTTATAAATGAGACTTTTTATTCTGTAAATCGGAATAATTTTAAAGGATTATACTTCTGTTTGCAGCGCTATGAACGTCAGTCACAACCATAGTTATCAGCAAAATATGTAATTAGTAGGTTTTTTAAAAAAATCACAATCTCTAGTGTTTTCACTATAGCAACAAAAAATATCGCGATAAAATTAGAAATCCATATTCCCCACCACTGAGATTTAGCAGCAGAGATGCAAAGTGTCGTGGAGACCTTTTCATGAAAGAACAGAAAAGATTCAAGAAAATTCAGATTTCACACATTTAACCCCTTCATCACGATATTCCGCTGCGTCCCAGGCGAGTGCCGCCCTACCTTCTGCAACACATCCAGAGCGGTGAGCACGGCTTCCTGCAGGCTAGTGAGCGTGGCCTCTGTGTAGGAAGGCAGGATGAAAGGCGAGGCGTCGCTGCTTATAGGCACAGACACGGCGCCGTGGAGGATCACCCCCAGCTTCTTCAGGTCGTCCATGCTGAAGTTAGCTTTGATGTGCTGGTAGAGCGCCGGGAAAATCTGGATCAGTGCCGTGAGGAAGGGCTGGCTCGGGATGAAGGCCAGCTTCTCGGCCGGGCCGCTGGGGGGCCTCGTGCTCTCCGTTCCCGCTCGGTACCACGTGTTCCACGCGGACCACCACAGCGTCGAGTCCTCCAGCGCAGACTCCTCCCCCGGCGGCGGCGCCTGCAGCTCAGCGCCGTTATACCTCGTCAGCCTCTCGACTAGCGAATCTGAGCGCACCAGGGGTCTGCCGGGGCCGGAGGCGGAGAGCGGGTCGATCAGGACCGGGGGCACGCCCATGGCGGCGAACGCGTCCCCTGCTTTGTCCGAGTCTTTGACCGGCGTGACGATCTGCAGGATTTCTTGGAAGCTCTTGAGAGCGGCTAGCGAGACCTCGTTGTTTTTACTGAGGGCGGCCGACTGGATGTGGTTCAACAGAACCTCCCAGGCCTCGAAGAAATCCCCTGCAGAAACACGGCGAGAAGGTCAGAACCAACAGGAAGTGGCTGTAATTATTAGAGGTGTCCCGATCCAATATCAGCCAATAAAATAAGTGTATCGGATTACATCAAGCTGCATCTAAAATCGTTGATAGAAGCACTCTGCTCCAGCATGTAGTCCACCCCAGCATTTCTATCCAGCACACCTATTTATTGGTTAACAGTAAATAGGTCACTTTATCGTATCGGGTCAAAATTGGTATCAGTCGATACGCAAAGCTTCAATATCGTTATCGGATCAGAAGTGAAAACGTTTTATCAAGACGCCTCTGAAGATTATCAATGCTTTCATACGAGCCTTTTGCGAAACGCATCTGTTGCAGGCTCACCTAGTTGCTGGAGGAGATACCGCCTGGTGTTGAAAATGCGAGCCACCCCGGCGAGCGTCAGCACCCACGTTTCTGCCCACTGCTTTTCGGCAGTGTCACGAGAGTGGTGGATGAGGATGTTCCCGCCCCCAGACTCGATCTTCTCCTTGTCCGCTGTGGTGGATGACGTCCTCACACAGTCCAGCAGCTGGAACAAAACCTAAAATACCATGGAAGGATGTGAAGAGGAGGCAATCAAAGGAAATAAAAAAAACCCCAAAAACACACAGCGCTTAGCCTGGTGGGGGACACATAAAGCCTGGAAATGTACACTGAGGGAAACCCTGCTGCATGTTACCTTCCAGACCACGATGTGCCACGTCGGCTGCTGCAGCAGGGTCCCGTGGGCGGCGATGGTGGAGAACAACGTCTGGCCTGCACTTTTTCGTACGGCGGGCCGCGGGTCGACGCACAGCTCGCCCAGCTTGGCGTACAAACACAACCACAGGCAGTCGAAGGGAGGGGCGGGGTGGAACGGCCTGTTGAGCGTCTCGCCCTTCTCCAGCGCCTGCTTCTGCAGCGCCTCCTCCTCTCTCTCCAGCTCCTGGGTGATGGCCTCCCCTCTTTGGAAGAAGTAGTCGGAAATGTTCCACTGTGGGTGAAAATGGAACGGAGGACAAAAAGGGGGTTTTATCTCCTCGTCACGACGCGAGGAAGTGCATCGTTCACCGTGGGAAACGACGAGTGAAAGTTCACCAGCAGGCCGATGGAAGTAAGGCTGATGTTGAGCTCCTGGTTCTGAAGGCCAAAGCTGCCGGCCACATCCACCACAATCTGGAGGCACGTGCAAGGCATCGTGGGGAGGAAGTCGGTCACCACCAACTGCAGGCACTGGAAGGCTGTTCGGATCAACGATTCGCTGAGAAGAGAACAGCAATCAAAGGTTCGTCTCAGTAAAACGCCAGCAGCCGACCACCACCGCGTCTGTTACCCTTACCCTTGATCGTTGCGGATAGCTCCGATGACGCCCAACACGAGGGGCCAGCCGGGGCCGAGGCTGTCGCCCTGACTCTGCAATATCTGAAGGACGCACTCCAGCTGTTTCTGCCGAATGTCGGCGTGCAACACGTTGGACAGCTCCTTCAGGGGGTTCAGCAGCAGCAGCTGCAGCCGCTTTGGGAAGAGAAAGAACATGATTAACCGGATTAATTGGCATTAATACATTATTCAAATAATCATGTACAAAACCCCCACAAATTATGAAAAATCCACAAAAATGGGCAGAAACATCTTACAGAATCAGGCTAAAATGTAACTACAATATGTAGCCATGAAGGTGAAATGCACCCTTACACATCGACTGCTATTATTAATATGTTTCTCTCTGAGTTTTACAGCTCTATTCCTTCTGTTCTGTCCTGCCTTGATGGCATCGCCTGTATCTGCACAGCGAGGTAAAGGTCACCAAGTCTCACAAAATTCCTCCACAGCACAAGGTGGAGGTGCCAATTTTTATCTCATTTTCTTGCAATTGGCAGACGCGTGCTCGTCATGGTTACTATGTGACGGCAGAGACTTTCTAAATGTCAGCTTCACATGCAGCCAATTTGAAGGACAAAAGCAGAAAAAGTTCATTAGTACAGTCTAGAAAAATTTATTTATTTTTTTGTCTCTCCACAAAGTTTGACATCATTTAGTATAAAAACTTAAAAAGAAAGAAAATAAAAAAGAGCATTTTTTGAGTGTGTGATCAAGCCTACCTGGTTTTGGGAGAGCGGAGGGTCGTGTTTATAGGAGAGCCCGGCTTTGATTAGCGCCGTCAGGGCCTCAGCTCCCCACTCTCTCATTCTGGAGTTCGGGTGCTGGCAGACCTACAAGACACACGAACACACCAGAAGCATAAACGATCAACCTGCGGCTGCAGATTAGGTTGTTACAGACGAGGCAACGTTGGGAGTGTGGATACACATGGAGAGGCCTGGATGAGTAGCAGAACTGGATCTACCTTTGTAATTGTAAACAGGTAGACATTTTTGTTTTAGAAATGAGATGACAAATTCAGAATCCAGATGATCCATGTGTATCATTTTGTGTCCACGTAAAGCTCAACATTTTAATCACATTCTGCGTTTGGAAAAATTAAAAAGAAAAAAAAAAAACACTAAAAAAGTATGAATCTTGGCATAGTTTCTTCAAACTATGAAGGAATTTGAATAAGCGCACAGGGAAAGATTTAAGGGAGGCAGACTTTGAAGGTGCAGATTTAGATTCTTGCTGTGTGATGAATCAGATCAACACTGCAAACAAACTGCGGACACATTCTGACATTCAGCGCCGTCTTGGATCCGACATGTTTATGTCAGACAGCGAGACAGAAAGAGAGAGAGGGAGACATGAGGGGAAAAAAATAAACGAGAAAAAGAAGCGTTTCAAAAAAATCTGAGCTTACCTTCTGCAAAACAAACGTGTGCAAAAGAGAGGGGGAGATAAGGAAGATGTAAAGAAACCTTACAAAACTCTGAGACAGATGTCCAAATGTAGAAAATCTCAACACTTCTGAGCTATTGCATATTTTGTCACGGTACAACTGTGAACTTTAATGTAGTTTAGTGGAACTCGATATGTTTATGTTAATAACTGCGTTTTCTCCACAAAATTCGCAAAAAGGTTGCTTCAAAATAAAAACAAAAAACTATTTTAAAACCATTTATCACCTTTGTTCCACTTCGCAGGAACACTCTACTTTGTAAAATCTCAACAGAGGTCATTAAAGATCATGGTTCTACCGTGACATAGTGTGGAAAATTTAAAAGAGTATGAAAACTTTTTCACTTTTTATTGACACTTTCTGCATTGCTTCACAGAGCAAAACATAAACGGTATTCTGGGTTTACATTTGGTTTGAAAATATTTGACAAAATGTACTATTTATTGAAATACAAGTGGGGATCTGAAAATTTGAGCCAATACCGATATCCGATATCAATGTAGCGGTTATGGCCGATACCCAATATTTTATGCATCATGTATGTATAATTTACATTTTTATGAATAAAAAAGAAAAAGAAGGGAAAAAAAACCCACCATTCTGCTGACGTTGCTAAAAAGTCAACAATTCTGCACAAAAACAGCCTCTAAATGACCTCAAACACGTACACTGATGTCTAAAAGAAGGCAGAAACATTGCCCAGGAACAAAAAATTACTTAAATCAACCGATAATCATATATTTATCACAAACTCCTGCATACAAGGTCTAGCATCCTTCCAGTCTGCCAATGCAAACAGAGGGCATTTTAAGTAAACTGTAATAGAGCTTTCTGCTTCTGTTGTTGCAGAATCACTTTTTGTGAAAACATACCACATGATAATGTTGTTTCAGCTGGCCTATTTGTAGGGGGAAATACTTTCCTGCTGTACTACATCTATTGGACAAGTTTATAATGAAATGTTTCCAACAACTGTCTCCTGCTAAGCGTCTCCACCTATTTTTAACCGTCATTAGCGAGCGGGTTTAACGCGGGTAAAGGTTACCTCTAACAGGTGTCCTGTCAGGGGTCTCCACAGGATCTCGATGCGGTCCATGTTGACGAGGCCAGTCTCCAGCAGCTTAGCGACGGCGAACAGAGACGGCTCCTGAACAACGGCCAGAAAACAAGACGTATGAAAATATTAGACGTGCGGTAAAGCAGATGTCCGTTTGTATTTTAACCAGTGCAAACTCAAAAAGAGAAAATGTTGGTGAGTTAGAAAATTTTTCGTACCTTATTATTTCCATAAGCCATTTCCATGGCCTCCAGAGAGAGCGAACAGAGTGCGTTGATTAAGTGATGCAAAGACACGTCATCGAGGTACCTAATAAAAAATATATACATTTTAAAATTGTTTTACTTTAACAGTAAAGGGTAAACTGTGAGTAGGGGTGAGCATTTATCGTACCGTTTATCATTTATTGTGATAAATGAATTATAAGAATTTTGTTCAATAAATGTCAATAAATGTTAAAATCTGACTACAAGCAGTTTCGATATTCATCTAGTTGATATAAATCACATTTCTTTGTGTTACTGGTATCCTAAAGCAGCAAAAGGGAACGTTTTTCAAGAGCAGTGTTTGTGTTTGTGGGGCTAGAATTGCTGTGACACGCAGTCACAATTCTGTGACAGCGTGTCACAGCATTTAGGTAACTATTTATTTTTAGTTGCCTAAAAATAAATAGTTCTTATCGTCACTTTGATAAGTGACGATAAGAACTATTGCTATCACAATAGTACCACTAAATGTTGTGCTAAAACTTTAAGTCCATATCGCCCACCTCTAAATGTGATGCTGATTAGCTGAAAAACATATTAAAATTATACTTACTAATATCAATTCTAAATTTGATTAAAGTCAGCTTTGAAGAATGAAAAATTCTTACTGTGAGCTTTCAAATAGTCGGGACAGGATGTTGGAGATGATGGGCAGATCTGTCATGACTGCTGTGGTCAGCACCTGTTTAGATTCACAGTCAGTTAGCTCACCATAAAAGGTCGAAGCAAAGATTACGACACCTGCAAACAAAACTCACCGTACTCGGTCCCTCCACGGCTCGGCCCGGTTTCAGGGCTCCACCCACCGCTGGTTTTAGCCCCAGGATCCAAACTAGATGCTGGGAGAGAAAGAAGGAAAAGCAGTCAAAGTTGATCCGACACCATCCATCACAAAACGGATTCCTAAAATAAAATTGTTTTGTTTGTACAAACATAAGGCATGTAAGGTGACGAGGCGTGTGTCGTACCTGGAGGGTAGCCAGCACCAGCTGCCACGATGTCCCCAGCACGGCGCCGTGGCAGTGAGCCAGGTTCAGCAGCGTCCTCATGCACTGGATGTTCTTGGCAGTCAGCTGGAATAAAAGAGAAATATTTATATGATTATTTACATCGTGACACGTTTAGCAGACACCTAAAACTAGATAGAAACAATCGGAACGAATGACTTGGAATGACGGTACATGCTCCGTTTTCACTGCTATAGTTAGACTCGATAAAACATTTTGCTGGATGATAAATTGTGATAAACGATAATATTGTTGTTTTGAGACAAAACTATTAGTTGTTGCCATTTTTACCATTTTATACTTCTAGTACTAATAAAAAGAGCAGATCGCTTTTGTTAACTTAGATTTCCAAAAGGCTGTCAACAATTTTTATCCAGAACATCCTGCAACACGTTGAGATTGAAAACTTCAAAGAATAAAGTTCAGCAACTTTGCAGAACTATGTTGGAATTACGTTTTATTTTGTGGAATAGAATAGACAAAAACATTTTCTGTGAAAGATAAATAAATATATAAAATTGTTTAGTAAGAAGAAAAAGGACAATTGTCCAATTGAAAGAATTAATTGGTTAATTAAAAAAAACAAAAACTTAGTTGCCGCCATCAACAAATTGTACGTGCTTTAATTTAGTTTTTAGAAAGCTTTTGAGTGTGTAAACTGTGCTTAAAGTTAGTTTAGTTTTTTTTCCCCCTTTTTGTAAAAATCAGTGATGCAGATAAGTAATGCTATCTTTTATGAACCTTTTAAAAATTAATTTAAGTCGCAGTGAACCGGACTCGACCAGTTTTGCTCATTAGTTTTGGAGAGAAATGCCCCATTCTTAACAGCAACAGCTGAACTTTTATGAAATTTTCTAAGAACCCAAGAGGCAACATTTGCTTTGATTCAAAATAATAATAATAAAAAACCTTCTGGATGGATTTAAAATATCAAATATCAAACGTGTAGGTGCGTCCTCACCACCACGGTGCCTTGCGGCTGAGCGGTGAGCGGCTGCCCGACGGCCACCACCTGCTGATGAGACTCACTGGAGGGGCTGATGATCTGCACGCTCTGGCCCTGGATGGAGTAAGCTGTGGAAAACGCAAGCACACAAACAGCATCTAAGACTTCAAGTGATGCTCTGCAAAACGCACAAACAGGCTTTGTAAGAAGCAAATAAAGAAAAACGTTCCAAAACAAGACTCCAATGTTTACTTGGAAAGCTAACTTAAGTCAGTGGATTTGTTGAAAACCAACGTAGTCGGCTTGAGATCGTCTTTTTATGTGCATGAAAAATGTTTGTGGGAACCTTTGCTGGAGAGATTAGAGGTGTTGCTACTCAGGACGGTGAGAGCGTAGTGGGGCGGCAGAGAGGCCTTGCAGATGGCCGTGATGAAGGCGTCGCGAGGCGTCACCAGGCCCAGGCGGCCGCACAGCGACGCCATGGTCATCTCCGCCTTCAGGATGTTCTCCGTCGCCGCCTCGTCGGTGCTAGAAATGTTGCACGGGGAAAACAAGAGGGAAGCGTAAACATTTACAGCACTTAATGTACGTGGTTATCATTTAGCACATAAGACCCAGACTACGTCTTACACCCAGGGGGGGGTCCCGACCCCCCTGGGTGTAAGATGCAGTTTTTTCTCGAAGGTAGCAAACATCTTATTCATATTTAGCTCTTTAACTTTTAGTAAATTAGAAGAGTTTAAAACAGGAGGGACGGGCTGAACAAGTGAACCCGGATCTGTGTATGAGAGCCGAGAACAGATAGAAAAAAACTAAGTTATGCCTTTACTTCTCACTGTTTTCAACGTAGAGCCTTTAAAACCATAAAATAAAATCTGAATATTTTTCTATATAAACCATGGTGCTTTAAGTGTTACATTTAAGTTATAATACACCCCAGATATTCATTTCTATCTACTTACTGGTTCTCATTCATCTAGGACATGGCAAAACTAAAAAAAAGTATCATGCAGAGGAAAAAGATATGCATAAGTAATTCTACCAAATTATAAAAACGACTTATAATCCAGAAAGTCCAGTAATTCTAAATTAATGCTAACTTCTCCACATTTTGTGCCACAACTACTAACTTGAGTTCATTTTATTTAATTTTTTGGTGAAGGTCTGACATAATTATTTGAGTTAATGGGTCAGAGAGGAAAGTAGGTAATCGATCATTAGGCTGGGTCTCGGATCTGTGTCAAAGACTCATGCCTCTGCATGAGTCGCACGCTTAACCACTGCGCCATCCAAACTACTCCATAATTATTCAAATCAAAGTACATATGAATTTTCACATTTTCTACAAATAAAAATCTGTGTACCGTGTAATTATATCAACCCCCACAGAGTGAAAACTTTGTACAACAATCTTTTGATGTAATTAAACCTGCAGGGAAAGGCTTTTACATTTCTCTAGAAAATTATGCACTACTCAGCGTTGATCTTGCAGATAAAGTCCCTTGATGTGACACTTTTGAATGTCAGGAAGCGTTCTGCATTTTATTTATTATCAAATATGAGGATGATTTTCTGTTTGAATAACTAATATTTTTTTCTTACCTTGCATCTAGCAGCAGAGACAGGGCAGCCAGGAGACCACACCAGCTGGCGTTGACCATCTCCTCCCAAACCAAGTGGGCCCCTGAAAAGAAAATGAGATGCTAAATGGACTTTTAATTGCTTTTGGAAATGAAGAGATGTCTATATTTATATTTCATATGTCACTCAAAGTCATACACGCATCATGCGTGACAATCTAAGGTCACAGAACCTTTTTTTTTTTAAACCTTTTAGCCAAAACTCTTGGTGGTCTCGTCAGTCCACCAAGACGAGACCAAGACCAAATTAAAAAAATGGTCTCGAGACCAAGACCATTCTTGGTACTACAATACTGCTGTCCACATTTAACACAAATATTAGAGGAAGCTTCATTTTCCTTCTTTTCCAGTGGCTCTTCCTACCTGGCTCTGGTTTCCATTCCTCCTCAGGGTGAGTCTCCCTGAACTCTGCAGCTGCCTCCTCCTCCGCGGTCAGCTCTCTTTCGATCATGGAGGTGATGCCCCTCACTAGGTCCAGCAAGGCGCTGAAGGCCACTGACATGGCGTAGCCCTCTGGGATGGACGGAGGCTCCACCTTGTCCAACATCTCCAAGCTGGGTGGGGGAGAACGTCAAGACCGAATCAGATGTGACAACTCTAAACATCTGACTTCACTCTTGATTTGATTAGAGCAAATCTGTTAATCTGTTGTGGTTAATAAGTAATTATAACAATTTAGTGCAGAATAATACTGTAAAAATAAAAAAAAATCAAGTCTGGATACAAGCATAAAGATTTGTATAGTCGCCGTAGCGAGTTAGGTTCTTGTATCCACATGTGAAAGATTCTGCTGAAATATTCAATTGTCCGCTACTCTACTAGTGGAGTTTCACTATAACCATAAATAATATCTGTACAGAACATATGTTGTCAGTTTCAAACATATAATGAACATTTGAGTGAAACATGAAGGGAAACTCTTACTAGGTGGCCTTGGCGCTGCCCTGGACACTAACAGTCATGAGGGGGATCCAGGTGCCGCGGTACTCAAACGCGGCCTGTGTAGTCAAGGTGCCGCCGCCCCCTCCTGTGCCCGGAACAGCCTGAGCCGTGCCCTGCGTCCCTGAACCCGACCCACCTAGAGGAAGAGTGAAGAAAATAGAAAAACATTTAAAAAAACAAAACAAAACATGTACATCCTACAAAAACAGTTTTATTTAAAGCATTTCACTGTTTCAAACAGACAATTTCTAACAGATTTTACATTTAAAATGCACCTTCATTTATTTTATAAGATAAATAGCATTCGAAGGCCTTTTAACACGTGTTTTTTCTTTAATATTCAGCACCAACTCATCCATGAAGGTAACTAACCAGCAGGCGCACTGACAGCAGCAGCGTTGCCAGCGTTTGGGACAATAAACAGGGACTGAATGAAGGATCCCAGAGCGTTAACGATATCTCTGAACACCTTGGTGGAGTGCTGCTTCATGTCGTAGGACTGACAGAAAGAACTGGAGAGGGGGAAAAGAAATAAAACGCTTCGTTAACAACACACACAAAACAAGGGCATTTGAGCAAAATGTGAATTCTAGAGGAAATGAAAACGAGATAAGAAAAAAAAAAAGAAATGCAAATGTGCAGCTTATAGTCCAAAAAATACTGTAATACATTTATTTATTAATTTATTGGGTTTTACATTAATATTTTGACTGAAGAAAATGACTCAGTGTGCCTTTCCATGACCCGGACATTTTTTTCAAGATGGGGCCCTGGCACCCTTTGGACTCCCCACTGAACGCCACTGATCGTCAGATCAGATAGATACAGGATAAATTTAAATGAAATGAGTGAACGCGTACAAATAAACTTGTGTTTACCATAGTAAATGTGGCTGCACACACAGCCTGTGGACTGATTCTACAGCAACGGCTCGGAGCCACTGAGGCTTTTCCCCGTCAAGAAACTTCACCAGCAGAGACAGGAAGATCTCACATTCTGTCACCTGTGAAACAGACACAAACAAACAAGAACAATTCACACATCATCACTGGTTTTAGAGGAATTAAAACACATCAATTCATCTAAGATCACCAATATTTACTTTGCACAACCATTCATTCATCCTCCATTATTGTATTCATTTTGGGCTTCTAATGCAGAACTGTTCCTTATCAAGGTGGACAGACGTATAACACAGAAACTGAAGGAACAAACAATGCTGACCGTATTTAGAACTTTTAAATTAACAGGTCCAAATTCTAGCTTTTTTGAAAGAGCTTATGTTGTACTTTGTATCAAAAGCCAAAGACATGAGTGAATAAGGATCATGATATGCACAGAAGTAATCCATCTGGGATCAGGTTTGGTAAACCCTTACCAGTAAGCTATAGAAGTGTTTAATGAGGACTGAAACCACTCGCAGCAGCCTCATGCAAATGGGAAAATAGGGTTTCTCCACGGGTGCTGGTGGAGCGGCGGCGCCGGCGCCCTGCCGGAACTTTATGTTGGGTGAGAAGAGCTTGATGACAAGAGGGCACACCCTCTCTTTCAGCAGGAAGCTGAACTCCTGGTGCTTTGGGAGACATTGAACAAAATCAATATAGAAACACAGAGGTAATATCTTCATTCACCACAATAAGAGAGAGTGCGTACCTGCAAGAAAACACCGGGGAAATCGTTCAGAACCGACTCCAGCAGCTCCAGGCCAAATGTTCTGGTCATTTCTGTCATTCCCACCAGCCAGTAGGGGGCGTCAGCGTTCACCAACTGGCACAGGTCCTGCAGGCAGAAGCATCCAGTACAATAGAGAGTTGTATCCAACTTGCAGAAACAGTGCACTGACTTAGCTCTGGTGAGAGAATAAAGATCCTCACACAGAGAGGCATTATGGGTAAGCAATAACAGGCAGAGCGTAAGAAAACAAGGAGCCATTGAGGAAATTCTGACAAGACTAAGAGCTTTAAGATCCACATAATTATGATGGTAAAATTAGACATTTTGACTTCTTTCTTTAGATCACAGATAATCTCAAACACTCCTGACAGAGAGGTGGGTGGAGGACTGCTGCCTCCTGGTGGACAAACCTGAAACAGCATGTAAGCGTCCTTGGCGCTGGGTCTCAGGGTACTGACAGAGCGCCGGTTGGTGTTTCCCTGGACGGGAGGAGGCTGCTCTGCGATGCCTTCAGTCCAGATACAAAACATGTTTACAACATTTAAGCCACAACCGCTTTTAGATCCAAGCAGAAAAAACAAAATGTTAAAATTCAGAGCTATGTCTCTTTAAAGCAACAATAGCAAATCTGAAACTGTATCTTTGTTCTGACTTGTTTTTTTGTTTTTTTTATCATGCAGACCTTTGAATCTCTCGTCTTCGGCGACCATCCTCTCAAAGACAACGGTGACGACTTGTCTGACGGTGGCGGCCGCCGTGTTGTTGGTGATGTTGTCCTTGGTGAAGTGGAGACGGAAGCACAACACGATGGCCTGAAAACGATGCGGGAGACTCTTCAGACACGTGAAATATGTACATCAATGCATACACCTAATCAGAGCTACACCACTTTAGCACTTCCAGGAAACTGAGAAATCTAAAGGTTGTGACAACCAGAAAGAAAAGATGGATGAACAGATGGACAGAACAACAGATGGACAGACTACAGAAAAGTTGGATGAAGTGACGGATGGATGAAAGAAAACATGTGTAGATGGACTAAAGACAAAAGATGGACGAAATAAAGACGGATGAATGGATGGACAACAGCTACATAAAAGAAAAGATGGATGGACGGACAGACTGACAGATGGTCCTAATACTTGGTAGCTAATACTTCTAGTCAGCATAAATTTAAACTTCATGCTTAGAATAAATTTAGAGCCTAAATTGAGTACTTAAAGGGACAGACACCAAAAACTCAAAAAGCTACATTTATTCAATTAATTATCAAAACAGTTTTGGCAACTGATGACTAAGTTGAGAATGAAAGTGAAAATTATTCACATCAGAATTAAGTCAAGATAAGGTACGCCACCTTCACATCAGGGCAGAGCAAAAGAAGGACGCTTATGTCATGATTGTGTTGACCTTTTACCTTTGAGAGGACTTCATCATGAACAACCGTGTTGGTGGTCAGCAGGACCAGTACCGTCTGCAAGAGCTTCAGCTCCTCCAAACCGTTCTCCATCAGCTGCCACAACATGTTGATGATGTTCCCTGCAGCCGCCTGGCGCATGCACAAAAGGAACCAGAGCAAACGTTACACTTCGGTGCAAACACATCGGCACATGAACTGCACGCTTTATGCAAAACCCGCCATGTTCAGCAGAGACACAATAGTGGGAGCAGCTGCTTCCTGACGCCAGCAACAAAACATCAGACACCAGATTTAGCCGTCTGTAAAAGCTGATGCTGACACCAAGTGACACTGCAAGTGTTTTATTTGACACGCATTTAAAAAAAAAAAGTCTATATATATTGTGGGATCCAATTAAATGATCGACCTCAAAACCCAAATGAGAATGCTTCCTTTTGAAGCATTCTCTGTTAAAGGTACCCTCAAGTTTAATCTATTTATTTAGATCAATAAATATCAGATCAAGATTTTTTGTTTGTTTTTTTGTCCTGAGTGGAATGAAAATTTATATTTTTATCAAAGAACCTGAAGCATCTCTACATGAAAACATCAGCTTCCAGATCATTTTTAATCAGTCGATATCGAAAACGATTCCAGATCAGGAGTCAATGCAATGTGCCCAATCGATGACGGTATATCTGTTGTGTCTAATTTGCTCATTTCATGTCATGCTTAATTATTTATTTTACATTATATTTAATATTCCTAAATGCACTTTATGAACCATTTGAAAGAAGGTTTGATGGTTATTTTTAAATATTTGACCAAGGTAGTCAACCTTTTGTTTTTGTCCGTTTCTGTTTCCTTAATATTTATTTTACATTAGTTGTGGCACTGACTGAACAAATTAAAGTTGTGTTTTTACATGTTTGACCAAGCTTGTGGTGCAGCATTATGTTTGTCTCTATATAAAAAAAGATTTAAATCAATTTTGTTTCTCTCCATTGGAACGATATCAGCCGCTATTAAAATTCAGATATCAATATCGGAAGTTAAATAGGAGGATCTGTGCGTCCCTATTTACAACAGCTGTGTGTTTATTTTCAGTGGTAAACTTCCCGTTTTTACATTTTGCAGCTCGCCTGACCTTTTTCTTCCCCCTCATCCTCCTCAGGGGTTTGTCATTCAAACTGTGACAGCCTGCTTTTTCTGATACACATTTCTCTCCGGATGAGACATGTTTTCTGCAGGAGGCGGCTGTCTCAATATGACGACGATGACAGTGCTGCTTCAGTCTTGTACCAACCAGATGCCTTATTAGGTGTTGGCGTTAAGAGCTCATTCAGAGCATCTGCTGCCCAATTACTGGGTATTTTTGTTAAGAAATTTCATCTGACTCCAGTTCTTCCCTTAAGACTGCTGCCTCATTGTCTCTAAATGTCAAAAGTAAGACCAAAACTTCTTGAGTGGCACCTTGAGATGTAGCTTGGCTTTGTCCCATGAGGCCCTGAAGACTGAACAGAACAAAATGTGTGTTTGGTATGAGGAAGTTTTAGTTTGCTCGCTGTTATTACTTCTAAAAAGACAGAATGTGAAGAGGAAAAACGACAACTTCACAAGGGATATTGGTAGATGTTTTGTATGAGATGAACAGATTCATGATAAATAAAAAAAAAATGCTCCGATTAACATGTCAATTCCTTGAATAAAAATTTAAACGGCAGGTTCAAATGTTTTGTTTTCACTATTTTGCATTACTCTAAAGTCTGGACTTTAAAAAATAATAATAATTTAATATAAAATCATGTTAACGCACATTGTAGTGTGTAAAACACAAAACTAAATTTAAAAAAAAGAAAAATGGAACAGATTAATGAAATCATGGCCTCATGTCAGAATGTAGACCTCAGGAAGCTTTTAATAGCAGCTTTGTATGGTGAATTAACAAGCCAGACGTGAAGCTTCGGGGCACCAGCATACCGGCAGCTCGGCTATTTAAAGATTCAGACCATCTTCACCCATCTGATAAGCCTATGCTGAACTTCAAATTAATTTAAGAACTTATTAAAGTCGTCCCCCTTCCCCCTCACATCTTACTCCACATGATTTCCTCTGCTTTTTTGTAACTGTGCCCGCACCATGCGAAGAGGCTCATGCATTTTCTCAGCCAGCGGTTTCCTCGGCTACGGAGGAGGGAAAAAAAGAAACTCATTGGGAAATTAAAAAATGGCGAGCTGCTTCGTGATACGAAACATGTCGCTATTGATAAGCTGCATTGATTTTAGAAGTCAATAATGAAGCTATATTCAAGTATTGCAGGTGTTGTATTTTTGTCTCTACTCAAGGCTCAAAGTGAAATATCGATAACGTATTTATTGTCAAAGGTAAATTAAGTTCCTAGCCTTAAAACCATGAAAAAGCACTTCTTGTTCTGACTGCAGCTGTGCTGAAACGATGATTCTTAGGGAATCAGTTTAAAGACAATTCCATCAGATTGAAAAGTCAAAACATACATTATCAGGGTTTCTGCAGGTTTCACCAACTCAAATTTAGGACTTTCTAAGACCATTATAAATGCAATTTAAGACCTATATCTCCACAACTTCACCCAGCCACCTGGCAACAAATTTGCACTTACCAACGACAGACACAAAAAAGGCTAGCTGGTTTCATACATTTACGAAGAAAAAAAAAAAAAAAGTTAACTCATGCACTTATAATATTTACACGGCCAATAAATCAAAGTTAACTGAACTGAAAGGTACAGATGACATTGTTATACAATAATTAATATTTTAGATCCACAGGGTTCATTTAAAAGCCAACCAACCATCGGTGAAACCCAAAATCAAATGTTTGCATATTCCTAAAATAGCAACCGAAAGAAAAATCTTGATTGCTTATCTAGTTGGGTTGGTTTACTTAAAAACTAAAACATAATGAGATGCTCATGAACCAGTACAAGACCTAACGAGAAGCAACAAGAGGTTTTTCTGTGCTTGTAAAATTTGACTTTTTTTCCTGTTCTTAGTGTATTTGTTTATGCACATGAACATTTGGTTGTTGACGTCAGCTGCTTAGGCCCTGTGTTTGCTCTCTGTCCTTACCTCAGACACTACCTCATGAGACATGAGTCTCTGAATGGCAGCCAGACACAGCTGGGTGATCTTTGGCTCTTTGGTGCCGCAGCCCATCAGAAAAGGTTGCACCACCTCTGAGCTGTTCTCCTTCAGTGCTGCAGCAAAACACCAGAGACAGAAATCAGCAGGTTATAGCAGAAGGGTACTGCCGTGTGATTTACTCAAGTAAAAAGCATCAAAATGTAAATGTTAAAATACAAACATAACTTTATAAAAGGACTAATAACAAAAACTTTTGAAGCATCTACTTTGAATGAGGAAACACTCGTGGAAATCGGATGGTAACGTGAATCGGGAAAACATTTTTCAGTTAGATCTGTAATTTAGCTGTTCAGAATCTCTCTTATTTCGGATCACTGCTACAGCAACGCTCTTCTGTGAGGAAGCAATTACTGAGTGAAGACTCCAAGTTATACAATTTCAGATTTGCTTAAGGAAATAAGCTATTTAAGCACTACATCTCCTAAAGAGAAATAAAAAATGGAGCAAATTGACATCAAGCAGGTGAAAGGCTGAGGATAGAAAATTGGCTCCAAAATTCTGATCAGTGGGACTAGTCTTTGAAATCAGATCATTTACAGAATTAAATTAATTCATGTCATATTTTTGTTTTCTAACAGCCATCTGCTGAGTTTTAACTCTGGAATAAAAGACAACTCTCTCTAAGTCCTATTTAAGACAACAGAACAGTAACTGTTTCAAATCCAAAAACACATGCAGACTCTGTAACGACCAGCGTGTCATAGTTGCACAGTGCACAGTTACAGAGGGGCTGCTCTGTTCACTCAGAAAATGTCAGCTATGCTTCGCTACTGGAAATCATAAAAAGCTGGATTTGTTGAGGAATGTACCAAAACAATTTTCTATTCATGAGGGGGGGTGGGCGTGGATCAGCGAGGGAGAGGAGTTATCTCGCAAATAGGTGACACCGTGACCCCACACCCTCTGGTTTGCAGAAATAATGTGTGGATATTACTTCAGCGCACTTTGAGGGGTTTGTACATGTAGAAAAGCACAATGCAGTTCATTTACTGGACATGAAAATGCTGCAAACCAGAGGAGTTTGGCAGCTAAGAAGACTTGAATGAAGGCCGCAAAAGATCAGCGCTAGGTTTTGTGCAGGTTAGGACTTTTTCAGATTATGATGAATGGGATTTAAGACGTCTTTGTACAGAAATGTACAAACTTTGTCCAGTAAACTGATTATAAATTTACACTTACCTATGATATATGCAAAAAAAGCTAGCTAGCTAGTAAAGGTATGTGAGCAGTGAGTTACAGGTAGCCTTGAGTCACAGAACCCAATGGCTAGTTAGCTAGTCATATTAAAAAGTTTAATATGTCAACTGCAATGATTTTGCCGTCATCTGACAGCAAAAGTGAGTTTCTGTTCAAGTGCAATTTAACAATTTCCGTATGTTTTTTTTCTTCTGAATATTTAATTTAGCACAGCTGGAATTTCTGTTGAAATCCCACATAAACAGTAAATATCTTCTTGTAGGATGGTGCACATTACCCTGATGTGTACCAAGAAAATCTGTTTGGTAAAATAGAAGGGAATTCGATACGCCGTCATTATTCTTAGTTGGGTTTCAGATGCATCATTGCAGCAGACAGCACTGCACTCAACGTCAGTCTAAGAGGGCCATAAATCTGGACTACAAGAACATGACCTTTTAACCTTTAGTCTGGTGTCAACTAGTAATTGCAAATTGAACCTCTCTTAAATTTATCTCCTAAGTGGTGTTCTTCAGGCTTTTGTCTGTCTTTAATTGCTTTTGCAATCAAGTTTTTTCCTTGGTAGCATCTATTTTATAAATAAAGTATGCTACTGTTAATGCACTGAATAATTCTTAGCCCACAATCGTCAATAAAAAGGATTTTTGAGATTTTTTTGTGTCCCCCCTCACCTTCCATGCAACACAGCTTACCTGCCAGTATGTCTGTTTTCCTGGCTGCGATGGTTTTAATCTTCACAATGCCAGACTCTGCAGCCTAGAGGAAAACAGAAAGTGAGACGTCAGAAAGTGTTGGTAAATACCCCCAGATGAGGCCTTGGCCTCGCTGAGATGTGCTACTCGGAACTGATTTCCCCTGTGGGATGTCTGTCAGCTACGAACACAAAACAAGGGGATGTTGAGAAAGAGACTGGACGCAAGGAGACAGGAAAAATGAGAGCGCTGACAGCTTTCAAATAAGGATCTCCTTATCTTTATGCAACAGCCAAAACGCAAAGTTACCGACCGATGTTTGTTTTTGTCCAACCTGCGTATCTTCTTTTGGTAGTAGCTTCAGTATTACTACTTCCTCTCATCATTTTTAAAGCGTTCATCTTTCACTGTTACACATTGAAATGTTCCAGGGATCGAGTCACAGTACACAATGGAAATCTCTGCATGTGTTATTCACCTGTAATTAACGTATTTAAGGCCAACTTATACATTTCCTAACAAATTTAAGATGTTTTAAGGCTATAATTTTAGATTTGTGAATTTAAGACATTTTAAGAATGCCCAGGCACCCTGGTGTTCACATTTTGTCAGATTATAACCAGAAACAATGCATTTTATTAGGTTATGCAAAAGTCCAAATGACACACCGCTAATACTCTGTTTACTGTTTAGGCGACTTTGAACGCAGTCGATTGGACAGGATTTTATTTGCTACCATCAGAGTAAGGGGGCATGCAACAAGGTTACTGGACAGATGGACTTAGAATTTTATGGCGATATTTTGTGGTACTACTGTGATAATAATAAAGATTATGGGTAAAAACGTTGCCTTACTTTCTAGGTTACTATTCACAGCTATTATGGTGCCACAATATTACATATTATTCTTGAAAAACATTCCCATTTGAAATTGGCTTCTTTGTGACGCTCCTTACTTAAAAAAAAATATAAACATACACACACCGCAACTGCAGTTAATTATATTTTTATTTATTGATGCACTCATGGAATAAACAGATGAGAAAATATAAAAAATAACATTTGATCCAACAGTGTTTCAGTAACTTATAATAAATTAAAATTCTTAATGTGATAAGAAATGTTCACGATAAGTCATAAACGGTACGATTAATGTCCACCGATACACGCAACACGTTAAAATTTCTATTTCTTAGACATTTTAAAAACATTTATTTTATGCACCACTTCTTGTTTGTCCATCCCATCATGTACAACGTTCAAGAGGTATGAATACTTTTGAAAGTCAATTTAAATAACGCAAATAGAAGAAAACTAATGTTGCTCACAAAGTGAACGAAGGCACTTCAAAGTGGTTTAGAGTTGCGCTACGTTTTGACTCAAGAGGTGACAACATGACTGCTGTATCGCACCAACAACTTTCCACTTAAACAACTGTAAGATTGTTTAAGTAGCTGGAGAGCAGCTACTCATAATCTGCCAAGCTGTGTTTGTCACCAAGCAAAGCCTGATCAGCAGCTTGGGCTTTTAACCCAAACCGAGGCCGGGCCTGCTGAAAGTTAATCTCTGGAGAAATCCTGCACTCCTTCCTCACCAGCCTCCTCCTCGGTACAGCGGTGCTGCAACGAGCTGTTAGTGTTAAGGCAAGTGCCTGAAGAGAAGAAAGACAGTGTGCAGTCCAAGTTACAGCAGGAGGCCACACAAAATTATTCCGAGGGCTGCAAATAGCCCCTCCACCACACTTTGGACCCCCCTGGTGTAGACCGCAAAGTCCCATTTCTGAAAGAATAAACTTGTTATGGTTATAATGTGATATTATCAAGTAGCTACGGTTTGGGTTTTATTAGCTGTACGCAATGTTTATCAAAATTATATAAATATATTTGAAGTTTGTATAAATACAGTGTTTATGAGTTTCCTTATGCAAATGAAATTTTAAATGAATCTCTTTTCTTTTTTTTGAGACGTTCCTGCACCAAAAAGCTTTCGTAAACCTTCTTTAAACATCTGAGTGCAATTTAGCAGCGGTGCTGCTTTCACAAACAAGAAATAAATCTAACATCCTAAGTGGAACCTCATGCTGCCGCCATATTAAACTATTTTCTTTGTCAATTATCGGTGCCCATTTGACATTTTCAGCAGTAAGTTTCTGAAACGTAAACATGGACGGGCGATGCAGCGCAGCGTGGAAAGCAAATCAGGAAGCATCGATGCTTTCAGTTCTCCTAAGGAGCCTTTTCAGACTGGAGACCCCTAAAGGGGAACTGACCCACATCTGCAGACCAGATGCATCACAAAAAGCGGCAGTGTCGCTCGCCGGGGCCGTCCTCTGCAGCAGTGCGTCCGCGCCGCCTGCACAGGTCAGCGCTTTTCACAAGCTGACTTAGCAGGCTGTGAGAGATGTCAGACCTTCAGAGTCGTACCGTCAAATCCCAAAAGTCGCTTGAAATGCGTTGATGAACTCTTCAAGTGCTTGCAACGCATTTAGCTCAGTTATAAGTTCTTTAATTCTGAGGCAAAGGTTGTTTCACGTTCTGGTCCTGGACATAATGCTAGAGAAAAAAAAAAGGAAATCTTTTCTTTTATGTTGCACTGTGGTGCAACATGACTGTGGCTGACAGATTGAGAAATCTGGCTTTTTTTTGAGTCCAGTCACATAAAGAATTGTGATTTGTATCACTAAGCTGCACATGGTAACTTCATTTGATCATATTTTCTCATTTATTTCTACTGAACACTGGAGCAAATAGGGAAAATAATAATTCTGACAACGCAGACAGCGCTCAGGGTTTTTAAACGTCATAAATTGGAATTTTACGTCACGACAAATCAAAGTTTATTGTGATTAGTTAGTGGTTTTCAGAACTGATGACTACGAAGGTTTTTTTTTTTTTTATGTTTGCACGATGATTGAAAAATCCAAAAACTTTTTAAACACATAATCTGTCAGGAGAGTGTTTTTATATCTCGTTAAAACAAGAAACTCTCGATTTGCATGTCATTAGAGCGAGAAAGTTTCCTAATTTCACCGAGAAAATTTCTCGTGAAAAAGTGATAAAACTCGTACTACTATAAGTACAAAATTTCTTGTTTGAACAACTTTTGCACTTCGTTAGAACGAGACACTGCTGCTGAATTTATTTCTAAGCTGTGGCAGCAGATCACTTCCGAACCAAAGTCACATCCAAACAGCTTCAAAGCAAATACATGTTACAGAATGGCCCAGTCAAAGATCACATATAAATTTGACAGAATCTGTGGCAGAGTTTATATATATTTTATCCCTCCTACTTCAAAATTACAGTGCTTTTGATGTAATAAAAGCTTTAAATATGTTGATAATTGGAAATTTAGTACTTTAAGAACTTGAAGAATGAAGTAAAGTCAATTAATACTTACAGCTCTAAGTGGCTCATACAAACGACACAGTACCATTTTTGGAAAATTGTAATTTATTTGCTAAATATCCACCACAGCCATGTGGTGCTGAAAGAGCTTCCCTGCTTGTTGCGCAACACGTCAATTATTTTAAATGAATAATATATGTGGGGACAAGTTTAAGAGACAACCGAAGACGATCTCTGGATTGCTGGCTTTTACACGTGGGGAAAGGAAGCTTGTAAGGACCAGAAAACACCGAGGATTATAAACAAATCAATATCTGAGGCAGTAGCTTGATAATGACCTGAGGCAAGGCCACAGAGCCAACAGGAGATGTAAAATCAGCCGCTTGTTTGTGGTCCAGTTCGACCGCAGCAGCGATACCTATTAACATATCAATCTCTAATGTTCAGGCGCTGAACACGCAGCCGGAGAAATGTCTTCCCTATCTCTTTTTTTTCTCATTTGAATGTTATCTTTCTCCAAGGTTAAGCGACTGGAGAAAAGGACAAACAGACAAACTGAGCCGATGGACAAACATTTTCCCCGTCTGCCCTTTGCCGAACAACCTGTCTGATCACTGTCACGCGATTAATTGCACGCAGTTAAACTAAAATAACAGAAGAGGACAACATCATTTGAATTGGATCTGTCCAACAAGCGACTGATTGTTCTCCAGAGGGAAATATTCCAATCGAAGCTAAAAATGGATGGATGGGCCTTCCTTTCCTGATACTTTGCACACCAACAGAACATGTTTTGTGTATTATTGAGCAACTATTTGAAAAGAACAAAAAAAAGACCTAGGTATTGGTTCGGTTGAACTCGGTTCGATGCAAGCATGTGGATGCAAGCGGGCCTGAGACCGCTCCAAATCCAGGAAGCAAACTATAGCGCACAGTATTCTGGGTAAATTCAACCTCAGCAAACATGAAAGGCTAATGCTAGATGGAAAAATTACTTGTGGTCTTTCACCAAAGACAAGGAAAAAAAAAAACAACTCACAACTGCCGTAAACTCATTGTTGTTCACCTTTAGTGAAAAAGGAAGCATTTCCTTCAGTGGTTCTCGGTTTAGCGCCTCCACAGGTGAGGAGGGAGAGCAGGCAGCTCAAAGCATTTGGTTTGTAACACGGTTCAGTGTGAAACGAATCCCATCTGCTGAAAATGAAACAAAGGTTTCAATTTTGGTCCCCATTCTAACCGAGCCAACCGGACTGAAAACAACCTTGGCGCTTTTGGTTCTTGATAGAGAAACATTTTGAGTTTGTTTGAGATGCCTAACGAGTTGGGTCATCTGCAAGTGTAGCTCTGCAGATAACATGATCAGAAAAGGTCCCTCTGCTTTTGGAAAAAAAAAAAAAAAAAAAGAGTTTATGATCCAGTAAGTTTGTAGAAAAGTGGGATAAATTTGGTCCACTTCTACACTGCTGTATTAGTGGATAATAATAAACGCCTCCACATTCAGGAGAAACCGTTAAATTTGACAGAATGGTGCAGCTGACAGCTTCAGGCAACATGGAGATGGTTTGACTGAAAAAACAGCAGCTAAAATTAACACCCATGTAGTGAAAGTGGAGGTGATTGTGATTTTTAAGACTTTTTTTTACTTTTTAATGGAACACAATTAATCTCTATTCCCTTTTTCTAATAGCAAAAAACAATCTGAAAAACTAACTCCTGTTGTAAAGCTGTGTTAAAAAGGGTTGTCAGTTCGGTGGTACTCAGAAAAACTTGGTGTTCATCAAGGTTTACCCATGATCTGGTCATTTATTCTAGTCGCTGCCGCTTCATGATCATTACTATCATTTTTTTGTTAATCAATCACAAAAAATATTGTTTTCTCTCACTTGTGGTTATTACTCCGCTCATCCGTACCACAGTTATGGGCTGTCTCCTTCAGGGATCGCCCCAGCGTAGGGGACCATGTTAGATCTTGGAGAATCAAGAGCATTTTGACAGAGACGTTGCATTTCATCTATATACCTAGTCTATCCTCCTCAACCCTCATTTCCTTCTCCTGCTCGTTTTACTCAGAACATGTGATTTTCGAAAAAGCACAAAATATATAATTATTTTTTTTATTTCTTCCTGAAAACACAGTTTTTCTTCTTTTTTTTTCTTCTTCAGCTCCTTTCTGCTCCATCCCAATGGACATCTCAGACTTTCCTTGGATGAGGTCAGATCCATGTGTGAATCATGACTCCGGGGCCTCCTCTGATGTTTGTCCACAAAAATGCCACATCTACTCCAAAACGGCGAGGAAAACATTTTTGAAAGGACCTAATCAGGCGACCCTACTCTAAGCTATTTGTCTGTGAATCAACTGACTTTTTCTGCAGCTACTGTTGACATTTTACATGTTAATGATGGATAAAAACGTTGTACATTAAGAATATACAACATTTTGTACATTTTAATCTTCAAAAAAACTACTGTTGCTGTGTCTTGCTATCTAAACAGGCCTCCGTTTCAAGGCGTTTTCCTGTTATTTAAATCTGGAACTTGTTGCTGAAAAATAATATGTTTGACACGGGATCCAGACTTTTGGGAAAATGTTTTGGGGATTTGCAAAAACAAAACAAAAGAAAAAACAAACAAAAAAACAATTAAATAAATAATAATAAAAAAAAGTTTCCTGCTACATTTGATCTAATACAAAGACTAAGCATTTCAGAAAAAGAAAATCAAAATGTCGGTGGGAAACGGTGGCTACAGTGGGATGGTCTCATTGCCTGGACCGCATGCAGTGAATGACTGAGTCAAATTTTGCTCTTGACCTGAAAATCCTGAAGGAAAAAAATCCGTTTGTCGGCTTGTGACCTTGAGCTTCAGCATGCTTGGGTTGTGCAGCAGAATGAGGCAAGAAATTCAGGTTTTGATAAGCCAAACCCTAGATCTGAATTAAACTGAAGTGTCGTGGCATGAGCTAAAATAGACTATTCAAAATGTGTCTACATGAAGTCAGTGTGTCAGAAAAGGTGACTATGGAAAGCCCTGGAGGACAAAATGCCAGTTACCGTCTAAATAAACAGAGTAAAGAGAAGCAGTGACCCGATCGGCTTGGTTGAAAGATTCAAGGAAAACACAGTTTCATTTTCAAATCATAGCCGAAGATTTTACAATTTAGGGATCTTGATAATTCAATTCAACTTTATTTATTCCAAAGGGAAATTAAAACCTGCTGAAACTCATATCTGAAAGAGTGATTATGGATGGTGATGCTGCGGGGATTTACGCACTCCAGTAGAAGCCAGTCATGCAGCAAATCTGGAGAGGCCTCTGACTGAAGACTGTTGCAGTATGGCAGCATCATGACAACTCAATTCCCGGGCAGCATCATGACAATGTCCCACATCAACATGTCCTGGACGACCGCTGATCCACCTCGTTTGCTTTTGCCGTTTCCTGTTTAAATGTGTGACGTTGGAAATATGATCTCTGCCTGTTTTGATTCAGAGAACACATGGTCTGAACTTGCCGCTACTAAGTTGCAAAAAACAATACCTTGTAGATCATTACTGTCCGAAAATAAGAGCGACAATCCGTCCCGCTGCACAGCATCAAAAACATGGGGGTGGGGGAAATAACTGTGCAAACATGCATCACCTCCACCAATAAAATATATATAAACCAAAGGCTACAAAGAGAACAAAACCAAACCTGACAGAGCCACTTCCACATATTGCCATCAAAAACAATTAGGTTAAAGTTAAGGATAAAATGTTCAAACTTATACTCAATTTATTTGAATCCTTTTGCATTTAAGCTTTGTTTTCATTGAACTCTTGAAATACATGACTTTTTTTTTTCTTGATGAATATTTTCATCCCAAATTTAGCCATAAGTGAGGAAGAAGTACCTAAAAGAAGCAAAGCACTACTTGTGGAGGAGCCAGTAACGAAATGATAGTTTTTCATAGGAACAACTTTTACTGCGCTGAAGCGTGTGAGCAGCTGTCAGTGGCCACAGCAAACACAACAAGGCCGTTTGGTTGGAGCGGAGACGGAACAACATCCAGGAAAAACAAAAAACAAAACAAAAGCCACAATATTTACATACATAAAGTTCACAACCCTTAGCGCGGCGCGGCTCTCGGCTACGAGCCCAAACTAACCTCTTTGACAGGGGGGAATTTCTTCTTGCACTCCATGGAGAGAGACCGCAGGTCCGTCTGCATGTTCTCCAGCAATTTCTTCACCGCTTCGGGGCTGCTGGTCGACATCTTTGACGGCGTCTTCGACACAGATCCTCACAGGAACGGTTGACGTTTACGAGCGGCGTCGGAGCGCAGTCGCCCCCCACCCATTCACCGCAGGGATATGATCCGTAGCTGCTTTATTCGCCTCCCTTGTTGTAGAAACTAAAAACGCCGCGGTCCATTGACACAGGATCCTCCGCTTCGAGCGCCCCGTGCGCAGGACAGCAGCGATGACGCCCGCATACGCTCCCCCTCTGCGGAGCACGCGGGCATTAGCTACGGGAAGAAGTCGTCCTCGCGACGACTCTTCCTCCGACGCACAGGCAAGCCGAAGTATATTCACTAAATTTATCTGTCTGCCATCAACGGCCGTGCCAGCTCTGCTTTCCTTCCCACAATGCTTTGGTGGACAGTGACACGTCACTAGGACTTCCGTAAACAGTAATGAGCGCAGAAACTTTGCTGCAGCGACCCCTGCCGGACAAGTCCAAGGGGAAAACTCTTCTCGGTTTTGAGGTTTGAAAAACCAAAACGTGAAATTAATAGGAAAATAATAATAATAATAAAAACGTATTAATAAAGAAATGGCTCCACAAAGACGCAGTTAAAAGGCAAACAAACAAAAATAAATAATTAAGAGAAAATGTCTTTAGAGTTGCCAACGTTCTGTCAAAGTCAGTGGGCGGGTCAAACACGGTTCAAGGCAAAATGATTGGCCTGCGGCTGAGTTGCTGTGCAGGTTAACCAATCATATTTTACCATCTGTTTCACGAACTATCGTCAGTGTTTGGCCAACGACGCGTGAAATGAATACAGACTGATATAAGTGTTTTAAACAAACTGTATGTAAACTCTCATTTTATTTTAATGCGTATTCAATTGAAAATGTGTTAATTTACTTTTTTTTAATCGTAAAACTATATGTTTATACTAAATAATTACATTTAAATTGTTTAGTATATATATATATATATATATATATATATATATATATATATATATATATAACATTTTTTCTTTTATTATTTATCTCGTGTAATGATAGGATATACTGTACAGCTCCATATATAAATATATAGTTAAAATGATTTATGGGGTTGTGCCATTTTGGTTCTACACTAGCAAGCAACTATATTTATGATTTGCTGCATTAGAAATTATATAATGGTGAATTTTAAGGAGGAAATTCTCAGTGTATTGATTGTCAGACAGAAAATGAAAATCTTCCAGAAAAAACTTATCAAATTTGTTGATGATAAATCAACAGTAATCTAAACAGTGGAACAATAGACAAGAACTCAACCTTGTTTATACCAGGAAATCTTGCCAGACTCCTTCAAATATGTACAGAGTGACGTCTTTTCCGCTTACTTTCCATGCAGGTATTTTTACACAGCCTGTGACTCAGCAATAACTCCCGGCTGTTTTCACAAGGTATTTACCCCTTCAAAAGGTGTTTTTTTTTTTGTTTTTTTTTTAAAGCAGGTCTTTAAATGACACAGATTTAAAATGGGACAGTTAAAATGCAAAGTGACACATAGTATAAAATGCAGACATAAAGTTATGCTTCAAACAAGAAAATTCCAACTACAACAACAGATTGTTTTATTATTTTTATATACCAAGACAGTTATATGAAATCAGGTAAGATCAAATCAATAACATCCCACAAACTGAAAGCACTGTTTTAAAATTAAGGTGACATTAATCAGTCATAAAAACATATTTCACAATAGAAAAGTTGTTCAAATTGTTCTGTATAGTAATCGGTTATTGTACATTCGAACCAACTCTGAGGTTTCTCATATGCACCAGAAAGAGCAGTCAAATAAGGCATTTTTTTTTCAGAAACATATCAACCAGCTTTCCGAGATCAACATCATGTTTAAGAACCTTTGCATTTTGATGGCATAAAAAAAAACCTTGTATGTTAGATACAAGACAACCCCAGCTAAGCTAAAACTGGACAAACAAAATAACCATGCAACTCTGAAAAGTTCAGTAAAGCAGGTGAAAAATTAAATCATATTCCCAAAGTATTACAAAGGGATACAAAAACAAAACAGCTTATCTGATTGGTCCTTTGAGCTACATTCCTCACCTCAAGTTCTCTCAAGCAGCACTTATTAGTATACTTCGGTAAAAAACAAAAAGTGAAGAAAAAGAAATAAAAGTGTGGCAGTAAGGGTGTGGAAGTAAAAGGTTCTTATACAGGTTTCCACTTTGTTGACTCAAATCTTTACATTTAGAACATTTTGGGCATTGGAGTGCAATACAATCTTTTCAAAAACACACGTAGACCAGGTGTTTTTTTTTCCCACAAAGCATAAAAAAACTACAACACTGATGTTGGCTTCCAATTTTTGTTTTGACACTTTAAAGCACTGGTTCATTGCTGTCTTTTTTTTACAACTACTGTAAAAAAAAGTTGTAAAAACTACTTAGATCGGTTTCACTTCGAACTCAACACCTATTTGTGAATCAGGATCTATTCGGCTCCGATTCTTTAATGTTTGACATCAAAACCGACTTGAATGAGAAGAAGTCGCCTGCAAAGATGCGCGGACAGACATGGCTATTCGTGTCATTATTTAAATAAAATTGTAAAAATAGAATTTATAAGACAAATTGGATCTTGTAATTTATCTTTTTTTTCTATTTTTTTTCATCATATTTGAAATTCCTAATCAATAATCAGCAAATTTACTTTATTCGCTGGCATAAAAAAACAGCGAATAAAAAATCAGCACATGCACTTTTCAAATCTAGAGAATACATGCTTTAATCATTTTCAAATGCAGTTGTCTATTCCTGTAATCTAGAAACATTTAATTATTGCTGAAATATATTTATTTATTTTGTATTGTCTTGTATTTTTTATTCAAATGGTCGCATCTAAAAAATATTTACTTAAGACTTTCTGTGGCATTTAATGTGACACTTTTGGCCTTCAGAGTATATGCAGTAAAGTGTCTGTTTTATCCCCCCTATGCCAGTCGGCGATAGCAAACATCTCGAATGTGGAAAATCACAGATAAAACATAACGTGTATTATTCAAATATAAAACGGTGTAAAAATCATGTTGCTCACAGAAATGTCCATTTGTTTAATAGAAAAAGGTACAATAAGAAATAAAGTCTGGAAACTTCAACCATATTTTCAGACAAAGAATTGTCTTTTTCCCCATAAGTCCAGGTTTCCAGACTTTTCAAACTTTTTCACGATAGTGTCCGAACCCGCAGAGATGACAAAAGTCATCCCTGGTGAACTGCATCCAAAACGTACGTATATGTTGCATTAATAATAATAATAATAATCAAAAAATGCAATTAAAAAGTCGACAATATTATTCAAGTTAGCTTTTCATGAACGCTGCAGTCAGTGTCGGGACACTTCTTGTGCTCTGTCTGCTGCAGGCCAGACCGTTAAAAATTAACGAAAGTTACCAAAACGTCGCGTCAAACTAACTGAACATTACAGATGTCCATAACAGGTGAAAAGGCTTCCTTAGAAAGCAAATTTCTTTGCCACTGAGAACCTATAGTGGTCACATTTTCAAATGTACACATTACTCTGCCATGGGCAAATGAGATGTTGACACGCTCTCCAAAACAGGATGGAGAATGTTTTGTTCAAGGCACTGGGACGAGGGAGGAAGATCCAGTAGCAAGAGGTGCAGTTATAGGTGTGGTGGCTCTGAAAGTCTTCACCTGAGGTCAGGGAGAGTGAGAGAGAAAGGGAAAGAGGGAGAGAAAGAAAGAGAGAGAGAGAGAGAGTTCGACTCTCAAGTCTCTAGCAGCGAGACTCTTTTTCATCTACAGGGAAGTAGCCGTCCCTGGTGGCAGACTCTTTCTGGTGAGGCTTGTCGCCGTCTCCAGGTTGGACGCCCATCAGCCTCCCTTGTTGCTGCTTCGTCGTTGGTAAGTCAGTGGAAGGAGTGGTGAGAAGAATGAGGCGCTGGAAAGGGTGTAGCACAAATCCAATCAAAACACAATAAAAAAAATCGAGTAGCTGTCTCGGTAAGATTGCTCTGTTCAAGGTGTAATATTATGCACAGTGCGCCAATTGTGTTTTTATACAGATTCTAAGAGAGTCTTCATTCATCTTTTCCAATTTTCTTACATAAGGCAAAGAAAAACAGATAAAACTTTCCCTCCTGCACTCAACTCGGTACATCTCAAAACGAGAGGAAACTTACTTCTTTAAGCGTTCCTGGAGTGTAGTAGAGTTTCCCTGCTGCCCACAGAGGGATGCAGAGCATGGAGGACAGAGCCAGAACCCAGCCAATCCCGTCCCCCCAAACTGGGTACACGTATTCATTGTTGTACTTCAGAGGCGAGTACTTGATCAAGGCAAAGGCAAAGGTAGCCTGCGAAGTGAAAACAAAAAGTCATGTTGGTTATTCTACTTGCAAGACTTTAATATGTGTATTGCTTTCATGCAATCACTGATATTTGTATTTCGTCATCACTTTCTTTATTAAAACGGAGATGAAGAAAGCTGCAGGCTGCTTTGAGAGTTATTGAACTGCAATTTTAATGTCGTCCTGAAGGGGTCGCTGTTGTTTCAGCAATATGCTGTAAAAGACAACTCCGAATAAGCATGAAACCTACAAAGCATGTTGCCGGGGTAAAGAAGAGCCAGCAGAATTTGATGACAGGGCCAGGACGGTACCCGATCATATCCTCGATGTTGTCATAGTAACGATCAGCACCTGAGGGAAGACACAGTTTCACTTCCATTAGCGCTTTGAAGTGACTTATTGATGAAAAGAAAGACACCCCAAAGCTAAATACGTTGACTCACCATAAACCCAGGCAATGCAAACAGTCTCAAAAATAGCCACGAAAAGGAGGCACATCCCACTGGCTGCGTAGTAGTCAAACAGCTGGAAGACATACATGCCTCCCTGTTGGCACAAAGAGGCAAGAGTCCAACTAAATACCATCAAATATCTACATTTGCCTTGCATGGTTTATAGTTATTAGCTAGAATGAATTTCAGCTTGACCTTTCTATTATTTTCTCTGACATTTGGTTTGCTTTTCCAGAATTTTCTTAAAGCTGCAGTGTGTAATTTTTATGACAAATCTATATATTTTTACATATTTCTTAAAATGATCACCATGTGTCACGTGTGTGTGTATATATATATATATATAACTAAATTGCTACTGACATCACTGGTCGTGACAGCCTAATATAAGATAGATAATCTGAAAAAAAAAAAAGTTCATTTGCCTTCTGTAGAAACTCACTGCTCAGTCAAAAACAACCAATAAAAACCAGGGGGAGGGTCTTAGTGCTGTCAATCACTCTAATGTATGGTCGATCTTTTTACGGATTATCCATCTGATATTATACTGTCACAACCAATAGTTTTAATAAATGAGGAAAAACACCTCGTTTAAGGTTACACCAGAATATGCTCACAGGCATTTATGTTTGTACCTCTGTCAGCATGATGAGTCCCAAAAGGAAGGACACCACAGCTACTGCCAGGATGAAGAGCTCCCTGCGGTTTTTGCGGCGGAAGACAGAGGGATACATGTCCACCATGGCTGTCACCAAGCTCTCCACGCACACGAACTAACCCGGTGAGGAAGTAAAAATCAGAACCTGACTCAGCTTGAATCGAATAGCTTTCAGGTACAATCGTGTCGTCGATTGTACCTGACTGTCCAGTCCCAGGAACACAATCATTACGAAGAAACAGCAGGCCCAGAGAGGGGAAACGGGCATCATGGTGACAGCGCGAGGATATGCTATGAAGGCCAAACCGGGACCTGGATACGCACAAAACAAACAAACAGAAAATAAGACCTCAGAAGTTTCAGTTCTCTTTGTTGGATGTTGAAAGCAAATAAATAAATTTAAGCTTTCGGCGACTCTGTTGGAATAAACACACACCAGATTCGGCCACTTCTGAGATCGGCACGTTTTGCTCAAAGGACATGAAACCCAAAATGGAGAAGATGGCAAAGCCGGCGAGAAAACTTGTGCCGCTGTTCAGGAAACAGAGACACAAGCAGTCCCTGGAAACGACAGAAACCAGGCATGATGGTTGAAGTACGACGCCGATCTGGAGCACAGACTTGACTGAAGTTTTGTAATAACAAAATGGCAAACGCTATAACGAGGTAATGATGCAAAACAAGTGATATTAAAGATGATGTAGATAGAAAAACAGACTTTTCTTCTGGCCTTACCTGTAGCAGTTGTTGTTGTATTTGTTGTAGCTTCCTAAGGCTGTAAGGCAGCCCAGGCAGATGGCATATGAGAAAAAGATTTGCGTTCCAGCATCCATCCAGACCTTGGCACAAAGAAATCATGTAGATATTAAAGTACAGAGTGACTAATGTACATTCATACATTTGCAGGGTTAAGGTATGTTCTGTCAGGCTGTACAGTCATCGAGCCAGAAGTTCAAAGCGTGACTGACAGCCCTTTAAAAGCCTTTGGGATGGATGATCTGTGGAGACACGTCCGAGACCCTGTTCATCACCTCAGAGAACAAACAGTTTGGCAGTCGCCAGTTGAAACTTGCTCCTCTCGTTTAGGTGATAGAAGATGAAACATTTTTTGAGCAGCGCCAACGCTACCTTGGTGCGACGCGGCCACTTTCCCACGCCCGATGACTAAAGGGGCCACAAAAGTATAAATTTTGTCATAACTGAGCGCTGAATATGAGTCAAAAATACTTTGAGCACTCACATTCTGAAATGACAATGTAGCGCACACAAACACATGATATCTGAACTACCAGATCTGCTTTTCTCAAAAGTTCCTGCGTAATGACCACACCGAATCGCTGGTCTAGTCATTACAACTGCATTAGGCAACCCATAATTATGGAGGACCAAAACTGACATAATAAGAAATAAAAGCACAAATATATATTTGGTTTTTTCTTGGCCTTACACATGAGTTTCCGTCAAGAAATGTATATATTTTCTTTTTCATTTCCCCTAAACATGCATTTTTGTCAAGAAAAGTAGATGTTTTGTTTTGTCTTTTTCTTATAAAAGCCCTCTTTCTTTTGTCATTGCCTCCTCTCCTGATTCTGTTTGTCCTTTTTCTGCTGTGTAGACTGGCAGAACAATTTACACACATTTTGACTCAATAGGTCACATGACGCCAATTACTGCTGGTGAACTTTCCTCTGAATTTTAGCTGAATCGTTACCGTACTCGATTCATCAACTCAACAAATTTTAATTTCAAGAAAGGTACAAAAAAAGCTAGCGCTCCTGCAGGACAGCTTGCTCACCATAAAGAAACTAATTCATCTTTTAAACTGATTTAGCTGGATTGTGACACTAAATGGTTTTTAACCCCAACTTCGAATGGTTTCGTGAAATTTAATATTTTGGTTTTGCCTTTCTTCCCGTTGCATACAGGACAGAAAACCTGGCTGACTGGAGTTCCAGCCCAGAGCACAAATACTGGAAATCACATTTAACAAAGACAGATACTTCCAAGATAGCGGCTCCACCAGCCTGGCTTGACTTGGCTAGCACTCTCGGGACTCCTATTCATTCCCTGAGACATGAGAGGAAAAGAAGAGGAGGGAGGGCTGTTTCTTGGATTGTCATGCTGGACCGGTAGGTCTTTAGATTGTAGCTCTCAGAGAGACTGTAGAACAAAACAACCAATCTGCACATTAGAAATTCTCCAGCGGGGCAAAAAAAACCCGATTTACATGGCTCAATTACGATTTGGTCTATGAAATTTCATCTAATTTTAATTTCCCTGCTGTTGAGAGTGTCTCAAGTCACAAGAGGTCTGTTTTTTAGAGTTACTGGGTGAGATGATTTGAACTTTCAGTCATTGTGAAGTCAATTTACATTTGTAGGAGGAATCAAAAGCTACCGACATAAATTCATAACTTATTTTAAAGCTGAAGACTTAAACTGTCTGTCTGTTCTAACATACAATCGAAACCAGAAACTATGTAAAATAAGACATGTTTATTTCAAAGTGTCTGATGTGAAATCAGAATAAACTTTTCCCATCAATTTTTTACTTGCTAAGTAATGAGAGAGAACATTTTTTAAGACAGTTTTTATGACTTTCTTCAGTCAAAAGTTCAAATACGCAAAGATTACCATGGATTTAAACAATTTGATGCCATGTCTTTGGCAGCTTCAGAAAGGTTTATTGATAATTTATTGAGTTAATTTGAGGCACACCTGTGGGTGTCATTTAAGGCACCTGAAACTCACTGCTTACCTCGTGTAACATCATGAGAAAGTCGAAAGAAACCAGTCACCGTGTCAGGAAGAGAACTGTGGACTTGCTCAAGTCTTAAACCTACCTGGGGGTCAGACAGTCGTCCCAAATCGGGGTAAAGGTAGAAGTGGATTCCCCTCAAGGCTCCGGGCAAAGTGACTCCTCTGATCAGTAGGACCAACAGCATGATGTACGGGAAAGTGGCCGTGAAGTAAACCACCTGCGAGGAAACACAGCAACTCTGTCAAACTATCAGTTCGCTTTGCATTACTTTCGCTCACATTCCTCGACCCGTCGAGACGATTTCACCTTCCCAGTTGATTTGACTCCCTTCCAGATGCAGAAGTAGCAGATGACCCACGCCACGGCCAAGCAGGCGACCAGATCCCAGTTCAATGCACCAATGTGGTCAATGCCAGAGGAAATTCTCAGGACTCTCCGCCTGCAGGACACAAGCAATCCCAGGATCACTCCAACGTCCTTTGACAAGCGAGCAACACAATCGGAAGTGATTCCGATTCTGAAAGAGGCTCGGATCACTTGTCGAGTGACGGATATCTGGTGAACCACCTTGAGGAGCCGGCGAAACAAAATGGACGAGAAAAACAGAACTTACTCCCAAAACTCAATGACGGGAGAGGTGGCGTTCTCATGGTGATTGACGGAGCCGTTTCCCCTCTGAAATGCCATACAGGAATCTTGAATGAAGAACAGACAAAAAGGACATTCATTCCCGCGAAGAAATCCAAGCTTTCTCAGAGGTTTCCAAGTGACACTCGGTCGAGGGAAGCAATGCCGCCGCTGAGGGGGAACAGTGAAGTGGAGCGGGAACACTCAGTCCCGCAACTTAAAACAAGTAGCTATATGAATGAATGGAACGATGAGAGAAACCACTGAAAAACATCAAAGTTGTGACATTCAATTATGGTTCCTAAAAAAAGAGAGAGAAAACCTTGAATTTGGAGGTTGTGGGTACATGCTAGCGAGCTATTAGCAGCAAAGCTAACATGCTGCAACAACAGGAAGTTTTGCTGATAATTACAAATATGCTTCTGCATTTAAATGTTAAACACCAGCAGAAATTGTATTTAAAATAGGATTTATTTCAGGAATCTGACATCTGAGGCAAATTATAAAAACGGTGTTACTAATTGTTGTGGCATGTCTGATGCACTCAGAGATCAGATAAATCGCAGCCAAGCTAATGCGTCTGAGTCGGAATTAGAAAATAGGTGCTGCAAACTACTACTATCTATGCAAGACAAAGACAATGCATTTATCTTGTCTTTATTTATCTTCTCTGAAAAAAAAAAGGATTTTGTACTGTCCTGTGTTTTGCCTGTGGTTTGAGGAAATCCAAGCTTTCAGAAATATAATAAATACTTCAAACCTCTAACTTTCTTTGTGTTTTACACATGCAGCTCCGGCATCCATGATGGATACTAAACTAAAGGCTGTTTGGAGACCACTCACTTTCCATTTCAGATGTGTGACTTCGTTGCATTTCCACCTGAACAATCCAACTTTCAAGTCGTAACAGAAGCTGACGACAACGTAAATTTTCTTTCTCATTATATTTGAACATGTTTGGAAACAGAGGTCGTCCATTAGTGCTGTCAGAATTTTAGCTTATCCCTCCAACTCCCACTGTGTTTCATACACTGCCAGCACGGATGTTAAACTTCAGGGGATTTTGTTGTGGTTGTTGCGTTTCCAACTGGGAACTCAACTTCTCCACCTCAACTTCTGAGGATGCGTAAAATGCAGTATGAATCCAGAGGAAAGCTGTCCAAATTGAGAAACAACTGACCCTGCCTGCGGTAATGAAAAACAGTCTTACTGTCCCATCGGTCGATCGCCTCACCTGTGTTCCATGTGTTGTTGCAAGACGCCCAGGGAAGATCCCAGGTGAAGGAGTTGAAGAGAAAGAATATGGCCCAGGCCAGCACAACAATGTAGTAGATGTTCAGCAGAGCGACAATCACCTGGGTGGCATAACCCACTCCTGACATTTGAAAAAAGATAAGGGAGTCATTTTGAAAGAAACAAATCATGTGTGAGCAGTTTGTTGAGTGTTCGCCCACTCAATCTAAGCTGGAGTTTTATAGATTCACATGGAAGTAATTTTTGCACATTTATAATGACTCCCAGGCATCCGAGTTCTGGATTAAACCTTTGCTACTGCACATGTGTGTGCGTCTTTCTCAGATGTCATGCCTCAAGTTTCCCTATTAGACAATCCCATTTAAAAGAAAAAAACTTAATAAATAGCCTCCGATTGTTTCCACATATATAACAGACTTCAGTGTGGCATGTGTACTTATTTAAATAATTCACAACCACAAAACCTTGTGCACTGACATGTCTGAAATTCCTCTGTCAAGCCGCAGCGTTGCGCAGACATGTTTGCTTGTTTTTTTCCACGGTGACGCCCCGAGTTTCTTATGGATCTTATGCGGTCCATAAGAATGAAGCTTACTGTGTATTTCTGCACTGACCTACCAAGCAATAGGTCAGTGCAGACCTGCAGGGTGACGCCAGCTCCGGGCTGCAGGCCGAAAAACAGCTCACCAACAATGACCAGTGGTTTCAGCTCCGAATGCGCTTAGATGTACAAAGGAGAAAGGGATGCATTGCTTTGCAACTGATTGTCAACACTATGACAACTAGATAACAGAAAAAAAGTTTAAATTGAATAAAAGTAGCGAGGAAGAGGGAAGAAGGTTATTTAAGCTAGCTTGACTTTGACAACCTCGACATGTACATGTGCTGTGGAATTTGGTGTTTCGGTTCAGAGAGCGGCAGAAAAAGAAGCTGGTCTTGAGTTATTCTTCAAAGGTTTTTCTGTGTTATTTTTCGTTTTGTTGTGGCACAAAACACTGAATTAAGAATAGCTGCATCTCCAGGTTTCGTTTTGTCACCAGAATTGTTCTACGACTAATATAGACTTTTTGCCCTCTGCTGTTGTGCACACGCTCAAAGGTTCTGGACGCAAACAATAACATGAAAACCTGCGTACAGAAGAGGAATAATCTCAAGGTGTTTCAAGGCAGAATAATAATAACACACACAAAAAAAACACATTACCTTCAAACAATGGGCAAATTTTCCGCCAGCAAGTGATGCCGCCCTCACTGGTGTACTGTCCCAAAGAAGTCTCCAGGAGGAACACGGGGATGCCACAAGCAAACAGGAAGATGAGGTATGGAATAAAAAAAGCCCCTGTATACATTTAGGCAACAGTTCATAAACACGTTAAGACTGTGTAATACTTAGAGCTGGGTGTGCAAAAACACAGCATCTTGTATGAATATCTTTGCCCCTTAAGCCATTCCACATTTTGTTGGGAGCACAAACTTCAAATGACTTTGAATTTTGGCGAACCGCAAGCCTTTTGGGCAATGTCTCCACCAGATTTCAACATCGACACACTGTTCCCATTCCTCTCCGCGCGAAGGCAAAAGCTTGGTCAGACCGACTGGTTAAGTTCTGCAAACAGCAGTTTTTAAATGACACTCTCGATTTATTGTTTAAATGATTTCTGAAGGCTGCAGTGGACTTTATGTGATGGTACCAGAGAAAAAGGGGCTCGGTGGTATGTTTTAAAACTGGGAATCATTTTCCTTCCATCTCAGATTATGCAGTAATTTGCATTGGTCTACCACATACAATCATAATAAAATCCATGAAAGTTCATGGTTGTAACATGTCAGATTTTGTGAAAGCTCTCATTTGAAAAGGAAAATACTATCTAAACACATTTTCTACGTAGACCATGGCATCACAACATTAGTTTCTTTTATTTATTTTCACAACTGACATCTGGTTATCTCTGTTTGTATAAACTCTGTCCAAAATGTCTCTGTTTACCTGTGAGGTCTAAAATCCTCAGATGTGAACAAATGCTATCGATTATTCCTACCACTAACTCGATGTGGCTTCTGCTCCATATTAAACACGTGCAAATAACTGAGTACAGCAGATGAACAGCTTTAGTGCCACAATAGTGAGGCGTGACAATGAAAAGTAAAAAGAAAGTCCAGGTTCAGATGGGCTACAAATCAAAGCGTATTTTCGCGAGGTACTGGTTTCTTTTCACATTCTAGGTTCCCAGCCCTTGTTCCGTTTTAACTTAGTTGGGTCCTGGCCCCTCGTGCTTCAGACACCAGACAGTTTCCACGAACCGTGAAGACGATTCTTAGACCTCACCTCCTCCGTTCTTGTAGCAAAGGTAGGGGAAACGCCAGACGTTGCCCAGGCCGATAATTTCCCCGGCGACAGATAGGACAAACTCGATCTTGTTGCTCCACTGGCCCCTGTCCATCATCTTCTCCTCCGTGCTGGGGACGATGTCCAGCGGCCTGCCATGACCGTTGGACGGCTCCGCCTTGGACGTGTTTTCTGCATCTCGTTTTTCACCTGCATCAAACGGAGCACAGAGACTGACGTGAGAGGACGAATCGGACAAAAGTTTTCCCTGATTTTAGGGAAAGAGACTCACATTTACAAGTATTTCCACAAATTGTTCATTTGAACACAAATGTATGCCACGTGCTTCATATTGTGAATGTAGGAACTTTTAAATGTGTTGTTTTTTCCCCCCTTCATTTAAGAAGCATGCATTAATTTGAGTTGATCCGTCTAATAAAAATATAATAATAAAATACATTCAGGTTTATGGTTGTGTTGAGACAAAATGACGAGAGGTTCATCGGGTTCAAAAACAAAGACCTGGAGATACAGTCTTTAGTTTAGACCAAAAGCCAGAATGCTTCATAATTACTCTATGGTATTTAGCAACTTATAATAAATTTGCCCTTAGGAACTCTGATGATATGCAGTCGCCATTTTGATATGAGATGCTACACCCATTCACATGCATGTATCGTGTGAATGTCATATTGTTTCCCCATATTTAAGAATGAGTAGTCTGCACTTAATAGTTTAAGGAGTTAATACCCTCTGCTTGCGCCCATGAATCTTAAGACTTTTTAACGGGCATTGGCACGGATTGCACTTCCTCTTATTGTGACCTTGAATTTTCTGGATTTTGATTGGTTGACGAGAGGCCGATTAAGAAAACAAAAGAGAAAAATCAAGATCCCCGAACCAGGAAACATATTTTCAGTACCATGGCTAGTTCTTAAGAGTCATAATGACGGTATGCAAAAGGCACCAAATGTGTTTGCTGGCGCCCTTTCTTTTGGATGAGGTCACCGCTGACTTCAGGTTAGGAGTTCGGAGCTGGTCGATCCCTGAGCCGGACCCAGTTCTGGGGCCAGTGCTGCTGAAATAAAAGTCCCACAGAGGAGGAAACAGGCGGCCCACTGACTGTGCTCACTCCTGTCAGGTTGCATTAACAGACTTCTCGCCGCTGCCCCTTTCCCCCTTCCACCATGTGGTTACAGCTACTGACCAAACTCACACAAGCTGCTAATCAGTCCACAGGAAACACGCTCACTCTAACTCAGTTACGAGAATCCATCAAACGCATCTAACCCCCGTCATATTTTCACCCTGGCACGCCAATAGACACAAATTATGTGCTGCAGCTTTTCTTTTTCTTCTTTTTATAAAAAAAAAAAGCAACACATGGGATGGGAATTCCATTTATTCGTCTGTTTTGTGCGAAGCTACCTTTAGGAATGTGCTCCTGCTGTCAGAGCGCAGAGGTCGAGCACAAGCGTGACTCTGTGCGGGGTGTGCGCACGGGGGTTTGGAAATGGGAGCCTCTTTGAGAGCCAAGGTCTGTGGAGACAGGAGCCAAATTGTGACCGGGGTAAAAATAGAGTTCCTTGTCTTCGGAGGGCACTTTGCGAGAATGGAGGCTTAGCGCAACAAAAGCGGAGTATCCCTCCTTTTATTGCGCTGGCAAATGGCAGACCTCGCTGGCCTCACAGCCAGGTCCCTCCTTCCCTTCACTCTTCTTCCCGTTTCTCCCAAATCGAAAGATATGTTTGCGATTTATAAGGAGGTTGCCTGCAGGATGACACTTTAAAGATCCTTTTGGACACGACGGCATTTTAGCCACGCTGTATGAAAATATCACTAGAGAAGAACCGTCTACAGTGAAGCTTCATCCCACCAAAGGGTGACAACAGATCCAATCGAAACAACATCAGGTGACTGAGCAATTAAGAGAGTGACAGAGTGACCTACTGAAATTAAGAGGCAACACTTTTCCATTGTGGAACAGTTTGAGGTGGCGAGAAAACAAAACGAAACATTCAAAGCAAAAAGCAAAACTTGAAGCTTTTTCTTTGTTGGCTCAAATTTGGTAGATGTGAAAATAGACGACAGACGACCAGCCAAGTTCTGCTAAAAGAAAAATCCCATCAGCTTGGACTCACCAAGTTTCTGTACCCTTTTATATTAGTCATTTTTCAGCATTTCGGTATCGGTACGAGAAATAAAGCTGGGCATTGTTTCCAGTACAAATGTCATAGTGCACCCGAAATAAAACAAAACTAACTTTTCAGCGACATAAAGCATCTTGTTTTAAGCCAATAATTTTTTAATATTGATGAAAAAAAAAAGAGCTGGTTCGGTTCAACTAGCAGATTATTTAATTTGTAAATTGCACTTTTTCATCAATATCAAGAAATGATTAACTTAAAACAAGCTCCTGTATCTTGCTGAAAAGACACATGTAATTTTTTTTTTTTATGTCAAGTGTACCAAGATATTTCCACTAGAAACCAGACCAAGTTCAGTAAGATTTTGTTTTTGCAGTGCGGTTGTTCAGATTGCTGCTAACAACTTCAAATTTCACAACGAAAACCTCCTCCAAACTCCAGTCTCAAGACCCTCGCGCTCAGACCGAACTTGAGTGAGTGTCTGTGCTCGCACTCGGCGGCTCGTCCGCTCCGGGGCAGGCGGGTCACTCTGCATGCAGCGGCACGCCGACTGAACGCAGGGTGGGAACCCACGAAGCAACCTCCGGCTTGAAGGTGCTTAACAGATTAAGAAAACAATCTGCAAAGCTCAGAGCTGAGGTTGAACTGAAGGAAATCTTAATCTTAGTTTGTTTTGTGTTCGGGCTTAAATGCGATCAACATCTAATATCTAAATGAAAGCGATAAAGAGCGACCCGATAACTGATAACGGTTCACGATTCGACAGGAGAAAGAATAAAACGGAGCGGTCAGAGACTATTAGGCTGCTTGGTTCTCTAAGAACAGGAAGCATGTCCGATGTGTCATAAGACACTTCCATAAGAGTGGATGTGCAGTTATGTTATGAAAGTTATGTTATGAAATATAACTGCTTTAGTTACTCAACAGGACAGTAACATGATCTGAACCGTCTTAACTTCTCAAGCTAATTATTTCTTCCTGCCGTCTGAGACAAATATGATAAACAGCAGAGGGAATTTACTGCCACATCCTCTGTGCTCAGCTTTCATGCTGATATTTTATTTACAATGTTACCAATGGGGATTTTGGGAAATTGATTTGGGTGAGTAAATAAGTGATTAAGCACCTGCTTTCTTTCACTTTCACTCATCTCTCCAGTTCATTTCCTTTCTTTTCTCTTTTCGTTGTTCTTGGTGGCCTGACTTCTCAAATCTCAGAGGATGTCCATCGATTATCAATGTAAAATTTACTCGCTCAGCTGCTTATTTTACACATCATTTATAAAGGGATTTTTAAGCATGTAGCCCAAGTTCCCTTTTCATGACAGACATGAAAAGGGAAGATTACTTACCCTTTTGTAAGTAATCTTATTTTATGCCTTTTCATTGCCATTTTGACTATTTTAGTTTGTTTTGTCACAAAAAAAAAAAAAAAAAAAAGATCTCAACATTCTTCTTGTTCATTTGCAACTTGCCACCATTTTGAGCCACTGTTCGCTGGTCTAATCAGTTGATATTTGTTAAAAGAAATCGACCGGGACCTAAATTTCAAAGTCCAACTTGTGACATGTCTAGATGAAACTTGCTCCTTGTGGTGTCATTAGCTGCCCCCATCTGGCTGCCTTTTGTTGAGTTTCCCAGCGGTGTCCCTGATAAAGACTAATATTTTACAAACACATTCAGAAGCATGCAACAACTCATTATTAACCAGGTCAACACGAAAATAAAAAAAAAAAACAGCAGGACACCAACTGGTTAACGTGTTGAGCCCAAGCTTCAGCTGACAGTTCTTCAGCTTTTGGATGAATGTTAGGCAAACACTTTTCCTTCCCCTCCAAGCATTTGCATGAAGTTCAGCTGCTTGGAAAAGTTGCTCTATATGTAGATGTATATATATATGTATATATATATATATATATTTGCTTGTCAAAGCCAGCTAACAATGAGACGGATGTTGGTTAACCTTTGACATGATCGGTAAATAATTTTGCGGCACTCACCTTTCATAATGTTGACAGACGGCAGCCTTCAAGGAGAGAGTGGGGCTGTCGTATGCGGGCCAGCCACCGTTTCAGGTTTCACTATATAACATTGAGCATTGAGGGGCGGAGATAGAGAAAACTGAAAACTCTGGCGCAGCTTACATTGAGATTTTCCCTCTGCTTTGCCTCTCGCTGAAGAAACGCCCCGTTTATCCATTCACACTCAAACCCGCACACATGCACATGCACACACACGCACACGCACACACACACACACTCATCCCCTACAGCACACTGGAGGTCTGTGCTGCCTCAGTGTGGTGGGCTGATTGCGTAACCTTTTGACAGGCTCGTTCTCCCAGGGGTTCTGCATAAACTGCAGGGAATAAGAAAGCAGAAGGAAAAAAAGTCACGCTGGATAAGAAGAGTTGTCTGATTGTGTCATATGTATGCAAATGTGTTTCGCTGATGCAAATTATTTAGCAACTGAAGCTCGACAGCCAACTATTTTTTGTTGTTTTTGTTGTTGTTGTTTGTTTGTTTTAATGTGCAAAAAGACGGAGTCATTTTGACAGAACGTTTTGCTGATATTTCAGATGTCTGTGCCCCGCGGATGGTGATTAAAATGTCGCTCCATCTTCGTGAAGCCGCTGCTTCCAAACACATCCTTAATTCGGCCCCCGGAAAGCCGTCTTTATTCTCCGCGGCCAGATTTGCTCCTCACAGGCCCAGCTGCCCATTCAGAACATTTTCCCACCACAGGAGTCCAGAGAGTGGACTGATCTGAAGCGTTTGTTTTAAGGTCACAATCCAGAGGGCTTTTTTTTTTTTTTTTAATTTATTGGAGATTGTGAAGCAGAGCAGAGGAGGAGATGCGTCCAGCTTTTCATTTCTAAAAACGCTTCGGGGTGAGTTGAAAGCCAAGTTTGGCATGGTTTTCAACAATAACACACTGAAAAGTGTGGTGTGCATTTAAATTTCACCCAATTTTCTTTGACACTCCTAAAAAAACACCAGGACAACCAGTTGCTTTCTGCAGCAGCCTAATGGGCCTGCTTGTGATCTTGTATTTTCCTCATCAGATCCCTGCTTTGTTTCTGTTCCATCATGTTTTTTTCTTTCTCTCTCCTCCCCTTCACAGGAGGTTCTAATTTTCAAACCATCACGCCTGCATCGGGTTGTTTACCTCCACCTCAGCACTACACAGTTTCAGATTTTTCATTTTTCTCTCGCTTCTTTCCCTGTTATTTGTTGTCGCTTTCTCCACTCGGCCTGCGTCCGCCTGCTCCCGACACATCGGTCACGCTGGATAAGACACGTCGGGAGCAGGCGGAACTGTAAATGTCACCAAATTGTAAAGTCTTTGATGGCAAGTTTCAGCCTGCATGGCCGATAGCGCAATTCATAGACGTGCCAAGAAAGGTTTTCCAAGAACTCACTGAGCTGATCTGTGTTTTCATAAAACATGGCTCTGCTTTGGCACGGCGTCTTCGTTTTGTTATGAGGGCAAGATTAATCCGTTCAGCTGCATCCCAGATATTGAGCAACAACCGGCCCAACGTGAAGCGATCGAGGCTGTAGGAAATTTCCAGTGTTAGAAAGCGTGGCAAACGGATGGAGCGTGGAAACACGGTGAAATTAGGAAATGCAAACAATGTGGACGATCACCCTCGGAGCACAGAACAGGTAAAACCAGTTCACAAAGGTGTCATCTTTGAAAAAACTTGACTGGTATGAATTCTTGTGGCAGGAAAACATGATTTTTGATACTGCAAAGGACAGAAGAAGGAGGACAGCCACTGTATAAACTGCATCTCCTGTTTCCTCTTGCGCCTTTCCACCAATCTGCAGCTGTTCTGCCACAGGCCTCTGCTCCGACTCTATTGTCTGTGTTGCTTCTCACTGAAACTCAGCCGAGCTCTTCCGACTTTACACGAGTGCAAAGTTTCTTTGTACGTCAGACTTAGCTCAAACTTCCAAGTTTTATCAGTTGGTTGGTTCCCAATTTCAAGTAAAATCGGCAAAAGTAAAAAGAAAATTGTAACAACACCGTAAACATTGAGAATTGCACCTTCAATTTACAAGCATCTGCAAGTGCACACTTGACTTTTGGCCGGAGTTGTGCACCTATCCAGTATTTTTCCACAGTCGACAAGTTTCAGCAAAGCGTGAATCAGTTACTCCTAAATATACAATTATTCTTTTAACTCTGAGATTAAGATGTAAAACAACAGTTCTTTTGAGACCGATGACTGTTATTTCCCCTTCCTTTGTCTCTTGTGCGGATTTATTTTTCTTTGATCGACGGACAGAGGAATGAAGGTCTAACCAGGTGGTTGCAATGTTTACACTTACCATGGGCGTTAAAGCTGCTCAATGTGACTTTTATTAGAGTATACACAGATATATATCTTATTCACCTAATTTAAAACTTCACATTATCCATGGAACAATTGTTTAGTATCTTACTGCTTCAGTTCACTTTTAAGTTTTGGTTTAAGTTTTAGGTATTCTTGCGTCTCTTACTTTCTCGTTTCTGGTGCATCACCGATTGATCACAGGTCTGGTTCACTCCTGCCTGATGTTGGGTCCTGCTCAACCAGAATGCATGCCAGAAGTGATCAGAATTGTTTACAGCTTACTTTATGAGATGCATATACATGCTGGTATCATGAAACGCAATGCCCGTAAAACTGGTAAGTGGATATACAAGTCAGCACAATGGGGCTGAGCATTTTGGCAGTAAACAACATTTTTTGTCTCTGCCAAATTACTGCCTAAATAATATTTCATTTGACGTTTATCCACACCTTTAGAGCACATGGCAACATCTTTTAAGTCTATGTAGCAATAAAATCCTCCTAATAACTACCATTGACCAGGGAACAAGAGAGAGCAGCAGCAAAACAGCAACAGTCAACCGTTTTCTGCGGAGAATATCAGTAACTTTCTTAAATAAAATGCGGACCTCATCACTCAGATGCAGTAACAGCAGACCACATCTTGAACAAAAGACAGATTTCTAATGCCAAATAGGAGCAGGATCTCAAAACTGCAACCCTCCTCCTGAAAAAAACTAAACTAAACAAAAATACACTCACAAACAACAAAACCAATATCGCCACCTTCTGGTAACAACAAGATTCTCCCCCATTTTAAACCAGTGTATTAAAATATAACAAGCATTAGGCTGAAAATATTTTCTCTCCACAGTCTGACTGAACACACAAAGACAAATGCAAAGAGTTGCATTTGTCTCTGTGTTAAGAGCCTGATAAAATTCACTAATGGTGTAATTTCTTAACATTTTTTTACAAATAGCACCCAGTTTTCCACAAACTGAGCACATTACCTTAACTTCAGCCAAGCATACAAAACAAAGTTAGCTGGACTGTTATGGTAAAATCTGTACGTTGTGCCTTACTGCTTTTAGGGTGCGCTGACATCTGGATAAAACTCTTTATCAGCACTGAGCAGGTTTGGACTGCGCACCCATAGAGATAACGCGAGCTAACGGAATACAAGCAGCTCCTTTCAAAACAAAAGCTCTTTTTAAAACAGCAAGTTCTCAACCCAACATGACAAGCAGTTCTACACATAACAGTGTACATATAACTAAGGTATAAAGCCAGAATCACCGTAAATCAGCACGTTAGCGGCTCTTCTGAGCGCCTTTAAAAAGTTGTGAAGCTTATTATTTTTAATATTGATTATATGAGAGTGTATTGATTTTAGAAAAGGGCCCCTCCTCGATCACCACAGTAGTGAGACCGAACAGTCGGGTTGGCGCTACAATATACATATCTGGTAGTAGTTATTGTTAAATTGAGCTTTAGCCCCCACTGATAGAAAAATAAAACCCACACTCACAAATTATGGTCCAAGTCATTTTTTTTGCTTAACTCATCTTTTTGGCAAAAAGAAACAAAAACAATCCAAAAAGGTGAGTCGTTTTTTTATCGGAAACTTCACTCTATTAATATTAGTCCTTTTTTATGAAAGTGTTTTATTGCATTCTGACCTTTTCTGTTATCTGTCATTACTGCTTATAGAGCAATAGATTCCAGCTTGTGAGAACTTCTTTTCCCCCTCAATCTAAGCGCAAAGATTGCTATTTATGATGTATTACTTTCCATCTTTTTTTAATGTGTGAAGCTGCTGACTGTGCAGAAAAATGCCCTCCAGTTCAATTAAATTGAGGTCATGCATTCCTGACACAACAGCAACAAAACAACAGATAACCTGGAATTGTATGACGATGCCTTTGCTGTGGTATCTACAGATCATGCCAACTAAAGCTGCATGCACCAAGCCTTTCTGTCAATCAATCAAGCAAAAAGTGCTTTACATCATAAAAACAAACGTAAAAAGTCATAAAAAAAAAAACGACATAAAGTTGACAACTGAGAAACCAGAGACAAGCATTGCATTTAGACATAATCAAAATCCTCAATACACCCTTTGTTCTCCATGCAGGAGCTCCTTATCAGCACTGAGTGCAGTTGGACTGCGCACCCATGGAGATAGTGTCATCTATCGCCATGGCTTAATTTCAACAAGCTTGTAAAAATTACTGGAAACAAGAGCAAAAGAAATCAGTCACTGTTATCCACTGAGAGACAGTGCCCTCTACTGGTCAGGATGAAAATGCAACAGGACGTGCTGGTGAATTCAAAATAATAAAAATAATAATTGGACAGAATCAAGAGTCAAGTCGTTCATCTCTATTTAGTACTTTATTAGTAAGCATTTTTCCATTTGACTAAATTATGCAGCAAAGAAAAACTGAAAAAGCTCAATATTCGTCATGGAAGGGATACTCTGGATGATCGCTCCACCTGCAGAAGAATTAAGGGAAAGTTATGGCTACAAAAACAATAACAGTAACAATGACAACTGTTTTCTTGAACAAAGCATACATACATCAGCAGCTCAACGAAGCGGATGTTTTTGTTCAATGCTTCAATGACCTTCATCTCTTCCTCCGTGAGGGAAAAATCAAATATCTGTAAATAATAATAACAACAACAGATAAAACATATCAAATATGCCTCAGATCTTTCAAGACTTGAATTTGAGTTGCACATAAATTTCACGTAACACTTCAGACTCGCCTTAGACTCTTGATCTAAAAACTCGGGGCTCGTCTTGGACTCGAGCTTTGAGTCTCTAGGTTCAGGAAGAGTTATGTTGTGTTATCAGGGCTAAAAGTGAGTTAATAAGGGTAGACAACTGAGTAAAGGACTCAGTTGCAAGTCTGTTGACTGCTATGATAACCAAAAATGTCTTGTCTTTAATATTTCTCAGTAAAAATAGTCAACATCAACAACACGGCACAGCATGAACCACGGACCGGAGTCCCAATGGAGATTTGTGTATTCTCTTCTTAAAGAGAATGATTTATTAACGCAGGACATCCTTAAACCATTATTACATGTGAACATCTCCACTATGACACACTCTTTATAACTCAAAGGTAAATATTTGTTCTTCACCTGAAAGTTATGTTTGATTCGCTCATGATTGAAGCTCTTTGGAATCACCACCACTCCTCTCTGAACGTTGAAGCGCAGCGCCACCTGAGCGCTGCTCTTGTTGTACTTTTTCCCAATAGACACCAGCAGCTCGTCCTCCAGCAGAGGAGGGCACGTCAGATTTACCCTTGACGAGACACGGCAACAAAGAAAGCCAGAGGCTGGATTGTTTTTGTCAAAATAAGTTACAAGTTTAAGCTTTAAAATGTCCACACAACGCAACGTACCAAGAAGCGTCTCTGGAGGAACCAATAGGACAGTAGCCAACAACAACAATGTCATTTTGACGGCAGTACTCCAGAAGCTTTGGCTGGGTGAAATATGGATGGCATTCAATCTAAGAGGTAAGAGAAAAGAAACACATCTGAATCCAAACCAAGCAAACTAGCTCATGTTTTTTTTTGTCAAACTCTCAGTTTTTACAGCTGCATAACTATTTCTAGTTAATCTATTTTTATTCCACAAGCTATAATATTTGTGCAGTTTTATCGCTTTTTTCTGGAAAACATGTCAACGGGTTGGTGGAGGTCACCAAGCATGGCCTCTAAACCGTGTGACGTCAGTGTGGGGGAGACTCACTGACCTGGTTGGAGACAGGTTTGTGTTTGAGGCCGGGTTTTTTCAGCAGCAGCTCCAGCTGCCTGCGGTTGAAGTTGGAAACTCCCAGAGACTTCACCAGCCCGGCGTCTTTGCAAGCCTCCAAAGCCTGCCGAGAAAATGAAACTCTGAATTTTCCACACACTAATACCAATCACAGTCAAAGGCTTACTTGATCTCCCAAAGTGTGGGAGTTACTGACTACACATGAGCCAGGTAAACCTTTTAAAGGCTTATTTCTAAAATCCTTCAGATGTGGAGAAAAGTGCAGTGCACACTGTCTATCAGCTGGTTAAAGAAAGGCTCCTCAATAACAAGAAGTTACTAAAGGAAAGCCGCGACAGACTGGCGACCTGTCCAGGGTGAACCCCGCCTCTCGCTGGAGATGGGCACCAGCATCCCGTCTGAACCGGCTAGGGACAAGGCTGTACAGAAAATGGATGGATGGACTAAAAGAATGGCAATTATGGTCTATTGAAGGTAATTTAACAGAAAAAACCCTAATTGGTAAGCTAAATGCACAACATCTACATGACAAAATAGCCTGACTAATTAACAAGATAAAGTCTATTTGTGAAGGGTATTATACTCATGCAATAAGGTGAAACTTTTACTTGTAATCGACTTTCCAACTTAGGGGATCTCTGTGCTGTATTTTTGTTTCTCCTTGTGGCGTCAAAGTAGCAAATAAGCCTTAACGATAAGAATTTGATCAAGTAAAATGCTGTTTTTATCTAAACTGTTGTGTGAATACCAACAGTACTGTGAAACTAATGTTTTCGGTTCAAACCAGCCCATGCCAAGTCCTGATAATAAATCACAATATTTATGACAAATTATCGGTACAAATGATTTGGATTGGCCTCTGAAGTGTGGCCATGTTCGATAAATCTTTCTGAACATGCCTGATTGTTAGTTCCGAGTTCTCGTTGTGTCAAATGTGTCTCACTGACCTGGATGTATTTGTAAGACCGAATTACACCAGTGTTTATAGTTGTTAAGACACTAATTTGTTTGTGGATTGCAGTGCCATGAGATAAGACAGTAAAACAAAGATAACTCACCTCCCATGTTGCACACAGATCAGTGTGGTGGTAGATATATTTCCCCTTCTCATCTCTAGGATAAAATTCCTTGCCGGGCTGAAATGCAAAGCGCGGTTTATCATCTTTTGCATGAAATAGTTGATACTAAACCTTATCCACTCTATGCTGGCACAATCTGACCACAGTACCAAAGCTTGGACAATAGTTCATCTCAACAAGGATGTAGCCTTGCACACACGCTATCATCCTGCTAAGATAAGAGAGCGTTACGTGTAATCTTTTGGCACCTTGAAGGCCATGGGAAGCTCCACAATGTAGAGATCCACATAGTCCATTTTGAGTGTTTGCAGTGTTCTTTCCAAAGCAGGTCTCACCAGCTCTGGAGGATGGAAGGTATTCCAGAGCTGGAGATGGCAACACAGTGCTTATTAGAGAAACTTGAAGTCATGAAATTAAGTAACTTAATACATGGTGACAAATATTCTTATGCCAAAGTCAGAAATCATTAAGAAACGTAGAGTTGATACCAGATGACAATTCTAGGTGATACCTTGCCGCAGTAAAATATGTCCTCCCTTCTGACGGTGCCATCAGCGATCTTCTCGTTGATGGCTTGGCCCACCTCGTGCTCATTGAAATACACCAGCGCCCCGTCAAAGTGCCTGTAGCCGACATCTATGGCCAGCTTCACACACTCAAGTGTGGTGCCTTTCGGCGTCTATGAAATGCAATCGTGTCTCAAGTTAACAATTACAGGTTATCCAAACACGCGTGCTTTTTCTAATGAACAAAGTTTCAAAGAAGCAGAAGGGTTTTCTTTTTCTGCTCACCTTTCGAGGGTCTCCGTAGGTTCCCAATCCCAGAAGAGGGATTTGGTTGCCATCGCTAAGAGGAATGCTGTGGCTCTCTGCAGAAAGATCCATCTGTGCAGAAATGTGCACCAGACTGAGCTTTTATTGAAGGAGCTTTCCTGCATAAAAGATAACAGAGCGCGGCCGTGAACGTTGAACCTGGTTGATAAATTATCAACAAAGCACGAAGTGAGTGACCTCTAAAGGAGGTCACTCACTTTTATCTTGGATGAAGGTGAGCGAACTGACGACGACTGTCAGTTTACGTTTTGACACTGCGGCGAGCCGCCGACATGATTCAAGTCAAAAAAGTCAAACTCTTTTTGACAACTTCTGAATAATGTTCTGAATGGGTGCGGAACATCACACGGTATCGTTGCCACGACAACCCCCAGCTCCCCTTCCTTCGCTCTCTACTCTCTCAGTCACTACTTCCTCTTCTGAGAGGGGAGATGTGCTACCAGCTCTCCGTCTAACGGGTAAATTGAGTTTCCTAAATCTGCTGGGATTTACCCTGTCCAGAACTGAAGTAAACTCTGTTTAAGCTGGTTTCGAGAAAGGATTCGCCTGATTTCTACGACCTACATCCAGACGTCCCACCCTTCTCCCCCCTGTGAATTAGCCAGACTGAGCAGCATACAGCCAACTAGTTTCACAGAGCACATCTGTTAACGGTCGCTCCTTCTCTTTTTTAAAACTTGCACTTGTTACTGAACCAGGTTGGTTTTAGTGACTCTGGCGAGTCCCAAGGATGTTGTTTTAGATTTGGGCTAAAGTAACCTATAAAACATTACCTACTTTTCTTCCCCACACGGACGAAGTTTGGTGTTTCGAACCCCAGAACTGGCTCGATGATGAAGAAGGTGTTGCAGGAGGAGGAGGAAGTTGATTGATGAAAGCAGGGATCTCTGTTGGTCTGATGAGCTTTCATCTCTGGTTCGATGGTGAGGTCACACAGGACTTGGGTCTTTATCTTTGGCTTGATCTTAATCTTTGCCTTTTGGGTCTTCGTCTTTGCCTTTAGAATCTTTGGGGTCTGAACCCAGCTGATGAGAGAAGTGCGATTTGAAGCCAAATGTTGCGGGGCTGAAGGATAGTTCCCATGAGAAGGACAGTCTTCGGCTCTGTGGCCCCGGCTCTTCTTCAGCTGCAGAGTTCTTTGTCCATCTCGGTCTTGGCTCGAAGCTGCCTGGAGGATCCAACCAAAGATTCCTCTTTTGCTCTCCCCTTATAGGGTTTATACCCACTTTTGGTGCATTTGCATTGGCTAACACTGTTGCTGTGCTTGCTTTATTGGGTAATTGCTTGGACAGATGAACTCATATCCATCTCTGTCTTAGAGACCTTTTGTCCTGATGTCTTGGCTAATGTCTCAGGGTTGGTCAACATTCCTCCCACGTCTTTTCTCTGACACGTTTAAGTTGTACAACAATCTATGTCCTAATAAGGCATTGCTCATCTCTGCTTTCCCATTAGTCCCCATTTTACCCCTAACCTTTCACCTACTATCTACCTGCAACACATCATCAGTGATCTTTAATAGCATTACATGTTTTACACCATTTCAAGTTCAATGTCAAAATCACATGCTGTTGTTTTCCATGTGTTTCTGTTGTGTTTATTTGAGTTTTCTGTGTTCTCCGTTGTCCTGTCTTCCCCTTGATTGCTCCTAGGTGTGTCTTGTTCCCCTGATTATCCTCCGTGTATTTAATCCCACCTGTGTCCTTTGTTCCTCGTCGGGTCCTTGTCGTAGTTTGTCACACTGTGTCGTCGTTTGTTGTTTGCCTGTTTGACCAGTCGCTACCGGTGTGAGCCCTGGCTTCCGCTCAGCCGTGCTGCCTGGCCGCAGACTACTGTGTTGACTGTGTTTTCTGGACTGTTTTTTCATTAAATCTTCACCATTCACCTTACCTGGGCCTTCAGCATTTGCCTCACCACCTCACCACCACCACTCCACATGACAAATGCATAATCCTTTTAGTTTCTTTGATTTAGAATTCATTTACTATGATTTCTTGTGATTAGATAGAAAAAATAAGTATAATTAAAGCTAAGTTTGCAGGAGACAAAAACAACACACACAACCAGATTTATTTTTATTGCAGTCTGGGTCTACTGTTGGGTCTAGATGTCACTTGTGTGACTAATTTTAAAGGTAACTTTATTTATTGTTACTGTTAACTAATATCTCCAGCATGGGGAAGTGGGATGATCTCGGATTTTCTTGACAACGGCTTACAGTCTTGACATTAGACATCTAAAAACTATTTTCTTGAGTTGGAATTGAATTTTACACCAAGGCTGCGATCACATTTTTTCCTACCTCGCCATGTAGGAAACATCCACCATTTAAAACTGTTGTTTTAAATGGTGGATGTAAAAATGAAAGAAGGGTGAAGAAATAAATGCCCAACTGTGCAAGGACGGGATACATTGCTTTTGTTATGACAATACCAGCTAATAAAAAAAAATCTGTTTTTTTTTTATTTACAACTAAAAAAAAAAATCTTTTATTACCTGCTTTTCCTGATGAGTTCAAAGACTTTGAGGGCTAATCTCTGGCTTCATGCAGACACATTTATTTTTGCTTGAGGTGGAAAGAACAGGACATTTCAAACTTCACATTCGTCCTCACTGGTCTCTCCTACTGCAGGTAACTATGCTCACTTTCTATTTCTGACCACACAGCTTTTATTGAATATGAGATAAGATTGATCTTTTTAGGCAGTCTAGTTTATGTCTGTAACTATTAAAAAAAAACAACTAGTTTGCCTATCTTGGCAGAACAATGAAAACAGATTCAGGAAACTTGATATATTAGCCTCGCCTAGTTTCTATGTGCATTGTTATGTTTTCAGCGCGCGGGAAACGAGGCTGTCTTTGCTTCCTGCATTTTAATTTCCTGATGGGTTTGTTGTAGCTACTCGGACACTGATGAACAGTAAGAAATGAATGGTTTGGCTTAAATAGGACAGGTGTGAGAGCAAAGGTCTGGACTCACCTGAGCCTCAAGAAGCTGCTGCCTCGCCTGCACTTCGTCGTCTGTTCTGCCAGGTCGAAGCCACTCACCTTTATGCGCGAGACAAAAGAACAAAAAAAGAAAAGAAAAGAAAAAAAGGTAATCAAAACATTTTCATTCAATTTTGTTCAAGCAGATGAAAGTGTCATGAATTTCACACACATGTAGAATGTCCTTCGTTTTTATGATTGATTTTATTATCATACATTGTGACTCGCACCTTAACATTAGAGTCAGACGGAAATGTGTGCAGCTTGTTTATGAGATGAACGACACCAGCAGCAACCCTGGAGGCGCAGTACAGTAATGCTAAAGCCTAACCGCGAGGGGGCGCCTTTGCTTCTACTTTCAAGGCTGAAGGATTTAAATTGGCAAAACCTTTTCGACCGTGAGGTGATCCACATAATAGCAAGCTGCTCCTTAGGAACGCCAACATTGTTAACATATAAATATGGCCTATTTATCGTTGTTAAAAGCTCAACAGCTAACTCCTGGAGTTTATTTTTTAAATGTATTTAGCCTGACATGAGCAGAGGTTTTGATGCTTATCTTATCCAGAAGAGTCCAGCTGGTTAAGAGTTAATAACTCAGAGTAGGGAGTCACTTGGGGAGGGACTTTGCACTTCAATGACAGATCAGGAGGGGAATAAAAACAGGTCATGTTTTGTTTTATGCAGCGGAAGTTATTGATATCTGGTTTTGCGCTGCACATAATTTTAATCTTGTGTTGATTAGAGACAATTCACTACAAATACAAACCAGCAACCCGACTCCTGTTCATGAAAATAGTTGAGGTTACGTATCTAATGTTATGGCAGCTGTGTAAAAATAACAGTTCAGTTGAATTATTACAAGCCCCATCACTAATATGACTTTGTGTGAGAACCTTAGAGCAGAAATGCAGAAACGGGACAAAGCTGTGCTAATTGATTCAAATTTTTCCTGCACTTGTAAGTTATTTATTGATTAATCTATTGCATGTGATTGCTTGTTATTGACTAGATTGTTTATATCTAGTCATTTTGAACTTATCACTCTTAGTTATATATTTGACAAACTTTGTATTTATTACCTAAGATGGAGTAGTAGAGCAATTTCCCCTTGGGGATCAATAAAGTCTATTCTATTCTATTCTATTCTATTCTATTCTATTCTATTCTATTCTATTCTATTCTAAAATGCTTTGGATTTTCCTGAGAATGTTTGGAATTGCTTGTAAATGTTGCAAATATTATCCCTGATCTTGGTTTTGGTTTACACATTTCTGTTATATTTAACACGGTTACTTTAAATATCAAAGCAGCCACTATGATACTCTCAGTTTTGATATATATTTTTTTTAATTTTTTTTTAAATCAAAATAATAAAATACACACATGAAATGAGTTGAAGTTGTGTTGCAGCAGGACACGGACATGTGATGTTTTACTAGCGATTCAAACTGTTTAGTCTAGATCAAGCTGTGTTTTGGTTCCCACATTGAAGTCAGGGATTTTCTTTAAACATCACTGGTCTCTGAAGTTCATTCAGAAGTTGTGTAAAGCTGACATGGACAAGCTGTTACGCCTGCAAAATGAAACTCCGTCAAGAAATATGACAACTTTCATGTGTTTTCGAGCAAAGAAAGTTTGTTTTTGTTTTGTTTTTTTCCCACCAATTTTCATTGTTGTGAAGTCATACAGTGTTGATGTATATCTTACTGTGTGTCTCAGGTGCTTCACAATGGCGCTATGTGGTTTTATCAGGAAAGGTTCTAATTTTTTGGGTGCATAGGCTGCAGAGAGCATGGTGGATTTGTCTCACATCATGGTGTCTGACTTGTGTATATACCAGGAATCACGAATCATTAAATAAACATAACACTTGCCAGTGGTTAGCAACCATTTTAATGCAAAGAGCCATTTTGCCCTCACTTCTAGTTGGTAAATTTCCCTAAAAGCCCTTTGGAAAACATCAAGCTTACTATATAACTGCGATGTAAAATGTATTTGTTCTCGGGCTAAATCAAATACTCAGAGTTGTATTTCTAGTTTGGAGTTGTAGAGTGATAAAAATTCAACGTTTACAACAACTAGGCCCACCATATTTCCACACAGCACCTCAAGCTGCAGTTAAGACCTTGACCGTATTGTATAAAATCTATTTCATTCATGTATTCTAGAGCCAAGACCCAAGTGAAACAGTGCCATTTCGATGTATGTGCTGGACAGCAAAATATCAATAGATTTGATTGAAAACAAAATAATAATAATCATAAAAAAATCATGTAGCTTGCTGACATTATTTGATAAATTATTAATCTTTCTTTGGTCAGTTAGAAGTTGCAGAAAGTGGAAAAAATGATTCCCTAATAAACATATGCCATAATTCCAGGTGTTATCGAACTTTTATGACCTTGCAATGTGCAACCAGGGTAAGAAGATACTTACACAAACAATAAATATTACTTTTGTTAAAAAGCTTGTTTTCATCAGGTCTGAGGACTCCAATGATCTGAACGTTTCCCTTAACTTCAGCAGAACACTCTGAGAAGCTACATGTTAGCTTCTTGGCACTTAGTGGGATTAAAATCTGGAAAGGTTTCTGCCCACAGGTCTAAAATGTTGTTTTATTTATTTATTTTTTTTGAAAATCATGCCGCTCCCTCAAGATTTACTGGGATCTCCACAAATCATCACCGAACGGTGCCTGTTTCCCTGGCAGAAGTTGCTCCGGAGGACGTTTTGATCCCACTTTATTTATTCGTGGCGGTGTTGCTCATGGGCAGAATTGTTAGAAAGCTCACTCCCCTCCACGAGAGACAACCGCTCATAAATTGTATTGGAATGCGTCACTGTTGGAGCAACGCAAGACTCGTGATTTGTCTCTCGCCGTTTCTCAAAATGAAAGAAATATTCTCCAGAGAAAATAACGGTTCACCAGTCCGTCTGCTGTCCTTCTGCAGAAATTCAGTTTGTCCTTGAGGTTTCTCTCCAGCTGGACCAGCTTCTTTGTTCCCCTTCTTGTCCTGGAGTCTTACCTCTGCCTTCTTTACTTGAACATTTGTTTTAACGAATGGTCTACACATTTCTGTAGACCCGCTCAGTCTTCTAATTAATTCAAACATCTCAAAAGTGTGGCATGTGTCTGGTTTTAAACCCACTGTGTGAAGCCTTTTTGTAAAATTGGGTTTGGTTGCGTTATGCCTGAAAATCTTCTGAGGAACGTCTCAACCGCATCTAATGACCAGAGGTCAGATTAGATGGGGGAATGTATGGAAACAGTTTATTTATTTATTTATTTATTTATTTATTTATTTATTTTTATTCTTAACACAGATTCTCAGATCAGGACTTTACTGGACTTTACCAAAACATCAACATGCTTTGATTGAAAATATTATCGTTTACATGTAGCTATAAGTTACATGTAAACGTTACATGTAAGCGGCTCTTTCTTAAAGAGACAGAGGCCCAATTTCAAGGCATTAAATCATGAAGTCTAATTTCTTTTAAGTCACATTTGATATATACAGAATTTTTATAACAACTGAAGGTTACATAGTTACTTGATTGTGTTACAAAATGGCGCAAAGAGGTTGGAAAACACATGATACTGGCCGCTTGCACCGTCAATTTAATTGTTGATTTTATCTTGGTACATCCTGCATTTTTTGAGCAAGCAGGCGGAAATAATTTTGCTGTGGGCAACTATAGCAGTAAAGTATTCCTCTATTCTTCACAGCTAATTTAATGATCCTCTGTTCATATGGTGGTAGCCTTCAACAGCTACTGAGGGTCTGCTTTTTGAGTTTGACTTTCTTTATAAAGCAAATAAAAAAAAAAACAAAAAAAAAAACAGAAGAAATATTTTGATTGCCAGAAGTAGTGGAAGACTGGAATTTAGTACTTCCTGACTTCTCTCTGTCTGGTACAGCTCTTAAACTTTATACTGTGGTTAAATACTTACGACATTATATATTTGATGACCAGTTTGATGACATGGACATTTAAAGACAATGCTGTGCAACAAGTTAATATGCCAAGATTTAAAGTTGGTGTGTGCTCTGTTCCAGTACAGATTATACACTTTAAAGCTTCTGGTTCTCTTATGTATGCTGCCCATTTGTGAAGGACCTCCAGACAAGCCAGTGTGTGGAAACTCACCATAACCTTTAATGGTAGGATGAGGTTGCTGCTGCAGATGCCAGGATGGCAGTGCAAGCCAAATGTTCATTAGTGCTGATGTCCCCACTTGTTTTGCTATGTTGCAGAATCTCATTATTGTGTGCGCAGATTTAAGGACAGTTGGGACAAGCCACCTTCGGCTGCCAGAATGTAAGATACAAGATAAAATTGTACACTTTGTGGTATTTTTGAAAAATAAATAACTTGTTTTCGTTAAAGGGGCAGTAATGTGTGTTTTTTAGGCATGTAGTGCCATTTTATAGCACAATCAAGTAACTATGTTACCTTCAGTTGTGATAAAAATGCTATATATATATATCATATATGACTTAAAAGGAATTTTACTTTGTAATTTAGTCCGTTAAAATTGGGCCTCTGTGTCTTTAAAAACTCCTGCTCTTTCTGAAACTCCGCCTTCAGGAAGTCTTCACAACATGGCTCCTCTATTAGCCCGTTAACGACGTTTTTACCAGCTTTTCACTGAGAAGTGGCTCCTATAATGAGCTCAGCAGTGTTTGCTAATTGCTGCTGGCTAGTCTGAAGGAGCGGACGAGTCGCCGGGGAGGCATTCTCTGTGAAGCAGAAGCTTTGGAAATGCAACTCCGAGGAGGAGCTTCATCTTGAAGGCGGGGCTTGGTCTACCCAGGTGTTTTGCATACCTGAATGGTTGCCATGGGAGATTAAAGGGTTTCTCAAACGTGCATGAAAGAATTAAAGAAACACTCCAGGTATGCTTTTGACGAGGGAATAACATTATGACATGATATGACCAAATAGTTAACAAATAAAAAATATATAGATCCTAGGTTGGAAAAACAAATGTCTTTGAATATTACTCAAACATTTTTTGAATTTGGGAGCTTGGCCGCCTCTACCAGCCTCCAGAACTCCTCCACTTTGCACATAGCAGAAACCTGTCCACTTGAGGACATTTTTTCACAGTTATTAATTTCTAAACCCTCATGTACAGATCTGGGTCCAGATGGTTGGCACCGATGACCTGTTCCCAAACGTAAAATTCGACGTGATTTCAACAAGTCTTTAACTGTCTTAAACTTATTCTCAGATTTTCTGAGGGGAACAGGAATCAGTTTCTGAAACAAAAACAATATTATGAATTCATTCTCTATATTGGACAAACACTAAACACTAACGTCTATTAGTCGTGTCGGTTTATCTCAGCCACATCAACAGCATACCTTAATATATTACACCTGAAAGCTGTCATCACTCCATAATATCTGCTGCTACATAAGATCATCTGCTTAGACTGGGCAAATATGAACAGGGAGAAAAATGAGTTAAGAAAATTTGGATATCAGAAATGAGGAGTGTTGTTTCATGGCGCTCCTCTTTGTTTCATACTGTGACACTGCATTGAAGTACAGTACAATTCACCAGCAGGGGAACAGCTCTGCACACACATAGGAATTTCCTCTTTTTCTAGTAATATATATTATAATTGACTTTTGCTTTATTGCCAGAGACAGTTTCCTGGAAGTCTTCAGAAACACATCAACCTTGTGGAGAAGCGGGTTCAGTTGTCAGGATGAGATAAACCTCTTCCTACGTCATTGCCGTCGACGATGAGCCAAATGATGGGAGTAGCTACACAGAAAGACAGTAAATTTAGTCTAATGAGTGTTCCATAGCAATCTGTATTCCTCAAGACGGTTATGACCATGCTAAATTCTGACATGCAGTTATTTTTTATGGGACTCGAAGTGTATAACTTTACCATTTCCAAAAAAAAAAAATCATCTTGGAGACTGCGGATGTCTGGAGGGCTTCTTTGCTTCTTACGTAAAAGGGAGATCCAAGTTGTGTGTCTGACTTTATTAAATCAAGATTGTATCTGGAATCAAAATATACAGATCACATCAAGGAAATAAGTACTTCTATTTGTGTCTCGCTCATCCGGCTGGATGGTGTGTGAGGTGACTGTATGCAAGAATTTGTCATACAGCCACTGGGTACCTTTTTGTGCAGCACCTGGGAGGCTTTCTTGTCCCGTGGAGTTCTCAGTAGCCTCAGGCGGACAGACACCAGGCACCCCACAGAAAAACCTTATGTAGGACACAGAAACAGGTCTCAAGCAAACTGTCTGGGCTAAAGAGGCAAAGCAAAAGGTGCACAGTATCAAACCCTCGACCCAGGACCTTGAGTATTTCCCTAGTCCTGGCCAAACCTGAAGCAAGTCTGTCCAGGAAACCAACCCAGAGTCCCCAGTTCATCAACTAAGTAGGAATGCACTCATGTGGCCTGAAATCGGAAAGACCAAGGGATGGTTGGCAAAGGGTCAGGTTCAGTAGCCCCACAGAGGCAAAGAGGAAGGGATTACCACCAGAGTCCAGCCCAGACCCCGAGGCGCACAGCTGGCCCAATAGATACCCTACAATACCACAGGCTGCCATGCAGTAACCTGCCAAACAACAGGTTTGGCAGGTTACTGCCAAACCTGTTGTTTGGCAGGTTTGGCCTGCCAAACACACGCCATCGGTGTTCACACGCCATCGGTCCCTGCTGAACCAGCGCAGTTGCAGAGCGCAACAGCAAAAAGCGGATTCTGGGAAATGTCATGATTGCAGGTGTGTATGTCTAAAGTGGACAAGTGCTGTGAGAACCAGCAGAGACTCCACAAACCCAAAACCCAAAATGACACTCATCTGTAACGTATCATAATCTAGAAGCAGAAGAAGTTGCAACAATTCAATCTCTTCAGACCTAACAGTAGCGTCAGAGATTGACGGGGAGTTTGTGTCCTCTGCCTGCGTCTCCCAGAATCCTTTGCAGTTCTGCATTGGAGTTCAGTGAAATTACTGAATACTCTATCAGGCATGTTGTCTTCTGATATTGATCATGTCTCTATCACGATCTATATTATGAAATATAGATGCCCTGTGTGAACGTCTATATTTTGACTCTGCTAATGTGGATAAAGTTTGCACTAACCCTTTTCCTGGTAAAGCTCCAGCTCTGGCTTAATGAACAGCTTTGCTCTGCGTTTCTCCTGCCGGGTCAACCCTGCAACCACCGTGACAAGCGACGCTTGGAGCAGCACCTCAAACTCACGCTGGACTTTAATGTTTACAAAAACACATGAAGCTGGCTCCCTGCAGAGGGTGCTATGCTAGAAGCCCCCAGTCCTCCCCCAATACAAACAAGCAAACTGAGATCAAGAACATTTCAGCGTCTCTGTTTTAACACGGCGCAGAATTTTTCTTTCAAGCTTAATTCTTAACTCCACTGTTGGGGTTCTTTCATTTCTGTCTTTGTGCTCCACCATGTCCGTTAACCAGTTTCAGGGCCCGAGCAGAACCCCTCATTGTGAATTACCTTATGAAATAATGAGATTTGTTTATATATAAAAGCAGGCTTTAATGCTGAAAAATGATCAAACGCTACAAGTCACACGTCATACAAATGGAACAGACAGTTACATTCCCCGTCCAGCGCTGGACCACACTGAGCTCCCCTTATGGATGGAAACAAGTGAGGCAAAGACTAGTTTAGCTTTTTATTCTTCCCTGCAATCTGTACCCCCCTGAAGGGCAGTCTAATCAGTTTCAGTCTGTTTACGTATGCCGACAGTCACACTTAGAGATGCTTACGTAAGCTGCAGCTTGTCCATGTAAGCGGTTAGAAAGGGAGGAAAATGGATCATACAACAACACTTAGGCAAAATGTCTTTAAAACTTTTCTGTTCAGCACTTTATCATCGGTCTTATTGCGCTGCAGCAGCGTCGAGGCGTAAACGTGGGCTTCTGTCTGCTGGGCCGTGATAGTGGTGACACATACGTGGCAAACCAAGCTTTATTGAGCTTCAAAGGACCTGACCTGCGCTGCCTCCCCCCCCTCACAACAAGATTAACACCGCTGGAGGACGACCTTTCAGGAACTCCAATTTCCTCCACGCATTAGCTGGGAGGTCAGGTCCCCCTGCTGTTTCTTGTTAAGACCTTGCGGTGGTGGAGAGGAGGAGCGAGGCTGGGAGCATGGGAGGCTGCGCTCACATGTTCCTCATTCAGACGTTTATCTCTAATCTGCTCGATGCAAAGATAAGCGTAGGTGTCGGTCGGAAGTAATGCGGTGTGATGACTCCAAGGAGGGATCAGTGACAAAATAGCTAAAAGCTGAACTTAAGAGAGCATTTTCGCTAACTGACTGTAGCTTTGTCATGCGTTGATAAAACTAGCTGAAACAAATACGTGAAACTTATATTTTGTTTTCCCACACAAGCAGTTTACATCAGCTGTGACTAATCACGATGATCCATATTCCTCCAGGCGGCGAGTCCCCAAAATGGTGACTGCAAAAGTTTATGAGGGAGTTAACAATGGTTTAATCGTTTTTTTAGTTTTTTTTTAATGGTAAATTCAGTATCCAGTCGATGCATACGTAATCACAATATGACCCTTTGACCTTTTTAAATTCCGCACCCAAAAGTTTCTCAAAGGATAAAACACTAAAACTCATACAAACTAAAGTAAAACTCACAAATAATAGCTGATAAAAACTAGAAGAGACACTCTAAAAACCAAATAACTGAGTTAGACAAGTAAAAAGTCACCACAAAATAAAGATAAACTATAATAAAACCCCCCAAAGTATTATAAAAGCCTGTGTCACATAACTAACACCGATACATTTACAGTCATTCTTAGAGTTTCTATTCAGGTAGATTCTTTCTTTTCAGGGACTTTAAAGTCTGTTCCTTGATTTATTTTATTTATTTATGATTTTTTTTTTTTTAATTTAATCTTTATTAAACCAGGTAAGACAACCTGTTCAGAAAACATTGAAGCATCGTACAAATATTAATGAGTGAATTTGTACCAATATATTCATCTGTCAATGACCGATTTCCTGATTTTTCTTTCAGTTTGCCGAGGTGTTCACTGAATCCGTCTAAAATACGAGCTTCTAGTTTCTACGGCGTGTACAGGTTTTTATTTTGACAAAAGATTAAAGCGTGGCCATTAAAGTGGATTTTAAAAAAAACCCCACTGATTGACAGATGTGTTAATTCATGTAATGAATTAGCTGTTTATCCTTGGCAGCACCTCTGCGGTTCTAACAGCACGACTCTGAAGCAAGTTGAGAAATGTAATGCATTTCAAGAAGAGGACACGCGGTTAAAAGTGATTTGTCAAGCAAGAACTGTGATTTTTTTAAGTTTTGTTTAGTTACTTTGGTGCATTTTGGGCATTTCAATTGATTATATTCACAGTTCACTCTCTTTTTCTGTAGTTCTTTTAAGTTTAGTGTTTGTCTTTAGATCTTGTAGCACTGTCAGTCATTCTGCTTTTTGTTCTCATGTGTTTCCGTGTCACGGATCAAAAGGCAGCGTCTCGATTTGTCATGTCTTTGTCAGATCCTTCCACTAACCACTCAATAAAAGTCACTGCTCCCACCAAACTTAGCAAGTGTTTACATCCCTGCTGGTGTCTGTACAATTCTTTTTATCGTCACTAATTGTAAATAGTTTGTGTTTTAATGCTCAGTGAGACGGGCACATTTTGTACTATTTTAATTTAACCAACTCTGCTGCAAATTTCTCTGGGCTTTTGCATTTTTTTTTATAGCTACACTTTATTTTTTAAATCTTTCCTGTATTTTATTCATTGTCCTGCTTTTATTTACATATTCTGTCTGTATAAGTTTATTTGCTGTTACGGCCTGCCGCTGTGGGACGATAAAGGGGATTTCTTGCAGCAAGTAATCAAATCAAGTTTATCCAAGTCAATATATTAAGTTTGTCAAGTTCTCATGTCGACAATAAATTCAAATAAATTTACTGTAAATAAATTAAGTTCGTCAAATTTGATCACATTAAAAAAAATTAACTGTTTATTTTATTTTTTTAAGCTGGGTCTCCGTTCTCTACCCAGAAGAGAGAAGAGCAGTTTAGATCGTGCTTTAGAATGGCCCAGTCAAAGTCCAGATCTAAATCCCTCCCCAAAAAATAAAATAAAATAAAATAAAAGTCTATGGTAAGATTTGAAAAGAAGAATAAGCAAAGCATCTAGAGAGATATCCTTCAAAAGGCAAAAAGGCATGTGTCAAAAGTTTCACATTTTTATTTGTAAAAACCTTGAAAACCATTTATATTTCTTTCTTCTACTTCACATTTGTTCGATGCATTGTTCTGGTTATTCAGATAAAATCCCAGTAAAATAAATATACAAGTGGCTATATTGTTAAAATTAAAAAATAACACCCCCACCCCAAACATTCAAAGAGATATAAATAGTGCTAAAAAGACTTTTAACTGACTTTTAATTATCAACTAAACCCAGATGTGGCATCAAGCACAGCAGAGCCTTTTTCCTCTTTCACACTGCAGTTGTCTATTTCTCGCTGTCATGTCGCTGCGGTTTTCCCCATTTCCCTGATGATGCCGAGTCCACACTGATGTTTCTTGACCGACTAGACTGCTGGTGGAGGAGGAGACATCTGGCTCTGATTAGAGGATCGTTTAACCTCCTCCTGTCAGCATGCCCAGAATCAGTAGACTGATTGAATTTGCAGAGGGCCTTAGCTGGTACAAAATATTTTGAATGCAGTCTAGCAATTATTTCTGCGCCTCTTGCCAAGTCTGGCAGGCGAGTGTGTACCTGAGTATGCATGCGTGCGTGTGTGTGTGTGTGTGAGTGTGTGTGTGTGTGTGAGCAGCTTGTTTATACCTAGACCCTTCTCAGAGTCCATAATCACTTTGGCTGACAGACACCTTTTCCCTCCAGCTGGTGGCACCATTACAAAAAGCCTCAACTTATTAACTTTAATGGAGAAAATAGGCTTAGTTGTGGGCCTGAAGGGAACCGTGAAACTACCGCAGAGATGCGGCGGGACGCCTGGGCTCAAGGAAAGACGTTCGGCCGCTTCGCAATAATCTCTGATACGACGACGTGACTCGCAGAAGTATTCACACCTTTCGTGACAATCGGCGGGTTATGATTGGGCTTTTGACAGAAGAGAAAGCGGCGTGCGATTTTGAAGTCGAAAGAAACCGATGCGCATAGTTCTTGCAAACAAAAGCCTGAAGGTGTGAAATGTGTTTGTGCTCAAGACCGTTGAGTCGAAACGTTGCAGAGCTACATTTATCTGTCGCTGCAGCTGCAAGTGTTTTGAGGGGTTTGTCTCTACCGGTTCACAGTTTTGAGAGCGAAAGACGGTCAGACGAGCAGGAATCTCATCCTCAACTCCAAAATCTTTCTAACCTTACAGCCAGACAGAGATTTATAGGGGAGCGGCAAAAGCAAATTAGAATTAGAATTAGAATTCAACTTTATTGTCATTGCATTGTCACTTGTACAAGCAACGAAATGTAGTTTGCATCTATCCAGAAGTGCTATACATGATATAAATATTTATAAACAGATGTATGAAGATATAAACAGAATAATATTGACGTGCTATAAATAAAATGTTTTGTACAATATAAATATAGATGAGAGCTTATGTACATACTATACAAATTACACAGATTATACAGAATATACAGGAATATGAAGAATGGATTGTATATATATTAGTTGTTTTATAATATAGGACAAATAATGGGAAATTAGATTTACAGATTATATAAAGATTGTATGTGTATGTGTGTGAGGGGAACAGTCCAGGGATGGGGGGGGGGGTACAGTCCTTATAGTTTGTGTCAGGAGGCGTTCAGGAGCGTGACAGCTGTGGGGAAGAAGAAGGTTCCGGTGCCTGGTGGTTCTGGTCCGTAAGCTTCTGTAGCGCCTCCCAGAGGGCAGGAGAGAGAAGAGTGTGTGTGCAGGGTGAGTCAAGTCCTTGGTGATTTTGCCGGCCCTTTTCAGACACCGCTTCCTGTAGATGTCATTGATGGCAGGGAGCGATGCCCCGGCGATGTGCTGGGCAGTTTTCACCACCCTTTGCAGCGCCTTCCGGTCGGACACAGAGCAGTTTCCGTACCAAACTGTGATGCAGTTGGTGAGGATGCTCTCAATGGTGCAGCGGTAAAAGTTGGTGAGGATCTCTGAGGACAGGTGGTTCTTCCTCAAGGTCCTCATGAAGAAGAGGCGCTGGTGCGCCTTCTTGATGAGTTTGGAGCAGTTGGTCGTCCAGGTCAGGTCCTCGGAGATGTGGACTCCCAGGAACTTAAAGCTGTTCACACGCTCCACCGCTATTCCCTTGATGTGGATGGGTGGGTGGAGGTCAGCGTTCCTCCTGAAGTCCACGATGAGCTCCTTGGTCTTCTCGGTGTTCAGCTGCAGGTAGTTCTTGTCGCACCACTCAGCCAGACGGTCCACCTCCTCCCTGTAGGCGGCCTCATCGTTGTCTCTGATGAGGCCGATCACCGTGATGTCATCGGCAAACTTGATGATGGCATTAGAGCCATGAACAGGTCTGCAATCGTGGGTGAAGAGAGAGTAGAGGAAGGGACTCATCACACAGCCTTGTGGCACTCCGGTGTTTATGATGATGGTGGATGAGAAGTGACTGTCCAGCCGGACATGTTGGGGTCGACTGGTCAGGAAGTCGAGCAACCAGTTGCACATGAGTGAACTGATGCCGAGGTCTGTGAGTTTGGTAATGAGTTGTGATGGAATGACAGTGTTAAATGCTGAACTAAAGTCTAAGAACAGCATTCTGGCATAAGTGTTCTTGTTGTCGAGGTGAGAAAGAACAGAGTGCAGTGCTATGGAGACTGCATCCTCTGTGCTCCTATTCTGCCTGTATGCAAATTGGTGGGGATCCAGTGTGGGGGAAGACAGGATCTGAGGTGTATGAGGACCAGCCGCTCCAAGCACTTGGTGATGATAGGGTTGAGGGCTACCGGACGATAGTCGTTGAGTCTGGTCGGGTTGAAATTCTTAGGAATTGGGGACGATGGAGGTAGACTTGAAGCAGGTCGGTACCACGGCGCGGGCCAGGGACAGGTTGAAAATGTCCGTCAGCACTCCTGCCAGCTCCCCAGAGCACGCTCTGAGGACACGACCAGGTATGCCATCAGGACCCGCAGCCTTGTTGGATTTAATCCTGCTCAGGGCCGCTTCTACATCAGAGGAGAGGAGAGTCAGTGGCTGTTGATCTGGGGTGGTGGCTGTCTTAGTTGCGGTTGTAGTGTTCCCTCTCTCAAAACGAGCATAGAAGTTATTAAGCTCGTTGAGGAAGGAGACATCAGCGGAAGCAGTGGAGGTGTTGGAGTTCTTGTAATCTGTGAGAATCTGAAGGCCTTGCCACATGCGTCGGGGGTTGGAGTTGGAGAAGTGATCCTCCACCTTCCTTTTGTAGTGGTGTTTGGCCTTCTTGATTCCCCTCTTCAGCTCAGCCCTGGCTGAACTGTAGGTCTGTGCATCCCCTGTCCTGAAGGCGATGTTACGGGCCTTCAGCAGGAGACGAACGTCTCGGTTCATCCAGGGCTTCTGGTTGGGGTACATGGTTATGCGTTTGTGGATGGTGACACAGTCTATGGTGGTGGAGATGTGGTCCAGTACAGATGAGGCGTACTGATCCAAGTCTGTGTGGTGGAAAGTATTCCAATCTGTATTCCTGAACTGGTCCTGGAGCACAGCGTCTGAGCCCTCTGGCCACACCTTTACTGTCCTCACAGTGGGTTTCACACGTTGGATGAGTGGTGAGTACCGCGGTGTGAGGAACAAGGAGAGATGGTCTGATTGTCCAATGTGGGGGAGGGGTGTCGCCTTGTAAGCTCCAGCCAGATTGGAGGCGGATTAGCAGTGTTTGGCAACAGCTGATGGTGTCATCTGGAACGTTAATGTGGTATTTCATGTCTGCAGCCCAGATATCATGAGACTGCTCAACAGAGGCCTCTTCAGATTCGTTGCATGACTGACTGCTACTGGAGATCCGTCCACATTGACTCCTCGAAGTCACTGTACGTGGATGATACGAGTCACGACAACATTTAATTTCCCCTTTTGGGATAAATAAAAATATTTTGAACTGGACTGAAATACCAATCAAGCAGATGAAAGTTTGTGGCCGGGACGCGACAAAATGCGGGAAGCCTGCGAGGCACCGCAGCGAAGGGACCGACAACTGATACTGTTGACGTTTTACGTCCCTGTCGTCCGCATAACTGATGCCTAAAACTTCCACCGGCTTTAAAAAGGGCCAACGTCTGCACAGGACCGCAACACATTTTTACAAAGCTCTCCAAACCACCTCCAGATGTTTACTAATCTCCAGAATCGTTAGTCACGGACACGGAAGGTCTCTTGCCCTGCCACTGACGAGGAGACAATTTCCATGTGTGCAGGCCAGGACACGGTGGGGAGAGACAAAAGAGACAGTCTGAAGGCATTGATAGTAACAATAGTCTATTTTTTTTTCAAAGCGCCTTCCAGGACACTTGGAAACCTCATTCTCATTTGTCACCAACTACAAGTTGTTAAATGATTATGGCTTCTTTTGGGTCCTTTGAGTCCTTCTACAAAATGCTATAATAATTGACATTGGGATGATATGGCATCATGTTAACTCGTTTGATCTGAGTGGCAAATAAATATCTAAGCTATCTCTTTAACTTTAAAGGGCCATGGAAACAGCTACAGAGGCCAGAATTTGGCTCTTTTGACACAAGATGAAAAACCTGCAACAACAGGAGTCGGATAAACGTTGCATTCAGCTGCAGAAATGAAACGCTGAAGGGAATGACGTGGAGCCAAGCAGGGAACAGAGATCGGCCCTGTAATTGATGAGCAACAAGTGGGTGTCAGTGGACCCAGCCCGCCCCTCACGGTGCCGCGAGACGCTGCAGTCTGGCTGCAGGCTGCAGACTTCCCAGCAGCACCATCACGTCCACTTTTCCTCCACGCGCTCAGAAGACGCGCTGCGGTTTATCCACAAGGAACAAACTCTCTCGCAGAATTGGGCACCTTTCTCTTTTTAAAAAAAAAAAAAATATTTCATTTTTATTTATTTATTAAATTTTATTTAATTTATAACATTCCTCTCTAACCCTCCTGCGGCCGACATCCGAGTCCCCCGATGGCTCTGCGCGCGGCGCTGCTCTGCTCTCTGCTCGGGTTTCTCCACGGACAAGGTAAAGTCAACTGCGCGCGAGGACTTTCAAGTCACCCTCTGCACGAGGTCACTGGCGCTGATGTGTAACGATACGCGCGTCGGAGCGCTGCACGTGAAGAGTTCAGACACGTTAAGAGACAGGAGCGGATGAAACAAGAGCGGGGACTTGAGGAAGTGGTGATTGTGTCTGGGGACTGGTCGGGGCTTGTTGTTGAAAGCTGGGCGCTTCAAAGTGCTGCAGGAAAAGCCCCTGTCGCAGCGACTTGATGCAACAGAAAGCCCTGGCTTAAATCGCAGCCTACCTGATTCATTAAAAGGTGCAGCTCCTTCTGCAATGCGCGTTTTGATGTTACACGTGAATGCTAAGTTAGTGTCTGAGTAGGGCAGGAGTGTTTGTAGGATTTAAACAATTGTCTTGTGTAAAACATTTTTCCGAGTTCTTTGACATTGCATTTCAAAATGGAATGGAAATATCCTTCACTGTCCCACAATGGGTAAGCTGCTAAATGCATGGGTGATGTTTTCTTAGCTAATTCCTCCACCTACACTGGGACCAAGTTTGCCTTCCTGATCAGCTTAAGGAGCTGCTTCCTCTCAGCTGTAGATAAGCTGATGCTCCACAGATGATGGTGCAGGTAGAGTCTGCATGGAGCCTTCCTGCAAAGAAGACTCAGACTTTTTAAGGAAAAAGTCAACAGCATGTCTGCCTGCCTGCTGGCTTCAGCCTCTCTCGCTCATGGTTATGTGACGTCTTTTCACTGCAGTTATCAGTAATGGCCTAATATATATTAGATATTCTGAACTAACCCTTTAAGAGTCTTCATTATGAAGATTCATCTATCAGAAATGTGTTGGCCCACTGCTGATTTCTGGTTATTGTAAATCTGTTTTGGCTTGAGAATGAACAGAGGGTGAAAGTTCAAAATGACAAACCAAGACAGCCACTCTGTAATGTGTTCAGCCTTCCTGTTATCTGCTTCGAGTCCTGCTCTCTCTCACTTCCTGGCAGTCGAAGCGAACCATGAGTCCAGAAATAAAATTACTACCTTGTTAGCATCATTTAACACTCTCACGATCAGGTTTTTTTAAGATCTGGGTAAAGTTGAGATTACTGATCCTAGTACTTTTATTTTATGTTTTTGTTTTCCTCAGGTGGAAAGTACGGCTTAGTTTTAAAATATCTTTCTGCATTTCTGAACGTCCTCTGACTTCACTACGCTGATATTGAAAATAATCTTTGAGCAGAGTGTTGTCTGTTGGATTTTCTGGTTTCTGATGAGTTTTATTATTGATCAGGATGTGTTATTTCTGACCTTTGCTCTGCTTGCTGTAGATGTTTCCTTGCTTGAACGACATGGCTGAAAAACAAATCATCGATACCAGTCGATGCCGATTATTGATTAGTGTTTTGATTATTGGAAATATTTGAAACACTGACACACTGGTGACGGGACTTTACATGTTTTATCAACATTTGTCACTTTACACTGATGTTTTTTTTATTTTATTTTTAAGCAGTTAAGAGACACAGTGGTGAAACCTTAAACTGCTGCTGTGCAAGTTTCTCATCATGTTGTTGCTAGGCAACCACAGAGCGAGCGAGTCAGATGACGGCACCAACTTTTCTTATCCGACCGTGACGGGTTGAGCTGCTAAAGCCTTTCCTCTGCCGACATCTCCCAGAATGCCTTGCTGCTCCGGATGGGAGTTCAGTGAAGTTACTAATGTTCTATCAGACTAATTATCTATTGATATTGATCGCATGTCTATCGCGATATATGTTGTTATTGATTTGTTGCTCAGCTCTACTTGAGCATACCTGATTTAAATAAATTGATAATGAACAAGTTTGGACGAAACATAAATATAATACGCATTGTACTGTTACAGTTATTCAGTGAAGATGATCATGTTAAGGAAGATTCAGCTCCTTTTATGACTGGACCAGTGATGCTGTAGGTTGGGGTCAAAATCCCACTGAGGATGATCTCAAGAAATGAAATCGTGTTTCAAGTTTATGATGAGAGTCCTAATTATTAACACAAATAACGTACAATTGTATGAAAGTACTGAAATTGGGTCTTCAGGGTTGTTTATGCTGCTTTTCCACGTCTCAGTTAACAAGTAATTTTTGTTGGTTATTTTGTGGAGAGGAAACTAAAAAGTTTCAAATCACAACCACAGTGTGGTGACGGGCCTGATTACCCCCCTTACACACACAACAGGAGCGCCGAAGTGTAGGATACTGATGCACATGGGTTGATTTCTAAGCTTTTATTCAAAAGATCTCAATAGCTTGACATTACTTTGGACAGTCACTATTATGCTGTTATTTTGGAAGTGAGCTATTGAGCGACTGAGTGCAGAGCATCAATCGTCTCTCTGCGCTCGACTTTTATGATCACCCAGGCAAAACAGAAAGCTCCCATTAAAAGCCCTTTGAGTGCGGCTTGGAAAGCGGTCCAGTTCTCCGTTGCGATCTGGTTCCAGACAAGCTACTCTGCCTGGGCGGAGCTCCACCAGTGGGCTCGCTAGACTGTGTTTACATGAGGCGTCTAGACTCAGGCGAGCCACGTGCTGCTCCGCGTGGACAGGGTGGCCCTCGCCACCAGCGACTTCATCCAAAATGGGAACGAGCCCCTCTTCTGACGGACCATGAGTCACAGAAACAGAGAACCCGGTCGCAGGAGAACTGAGCCAGTCAGAGTGTGCCGGAGACGCGACACCTACGATACCAGACGGCAGGATCTGTGGATCTAAATGTGTGATATTTCAGTTTAGCTTTTAAAACTGGTAGGATGGAATAGCTTAGCAAAAATCTGCTAAAGGAAGAAAGCTCGTGAAATAGTTCTTTAATATGTAAATAAACTCTGGTCTCTAATTTCATCACCATTCAGATCCATTTCATTATCTTCAATAGCATTTTAAAAGGCCAACGTTTGTATTAACCTGCTTCACTTTAAGTATTACCCTGCTGGCTTAATCCTCTGAAATGTGACCGCAAATCTCAAAAAGCACTGCGAAGATGACGTTTCACCAATGAATCCAGAGTTTATACATTCACAACACTGTGGTTCTGTTTCTGGCACTTTCAAATAGACTAGAGAGTCTAGTAGCTTGTTAATGAGCCTCCTTTGCCTCTTTAAGTTCAAAGGTCACCGAAAATTGAAACATTGAACCTCCTGTATGGAGAAGCGAAACCAGTGTTTTGTGGAAAGGTTCGGTTGGATGAAATCAAGTTTGTTATTGTTATTATTATTATTGTTATTATTATTATTCAAGGGATAATCACTTGTAATCTGAGGTTTTGCTGCATGTTTCTCTGCTCATCTAAAAAAACACAAACCCACTGATTTTTTGGGATTTTTTCAATATTATTATACATATATTATTCTTGGAATCCGTCAGAAAATCAGAAATAACACACATTCTGTATACATTTTCTTTCTAATTAGTGTGAATATTACACTCAAATACATATGTAAACAAATATATTGAAATGACTTCAATCTCAGCCAACAGTAGTAAGATTCTGGCAAAAATGACAAACATGATTATTTTTGTCAATACTGGGATAATGATTACTTAAATAGCCCCGACGCCAACCTGCATGACTGCTCTGTCACATCTTCATGAGGGCAGCAACAAATTTGAATCCAGCTTCAATGTTTCGGTTTCGGAGCGTGATCTTCTTGTTGGGTCAGCGCCCTCTCGGTCACTGGCAGTGCAAAACTTACATTCTAGCCAAATGTCTTTTATCTGAAGTTAAATGTAATGGCCCATACAGCTGAAACTTGAACATAATTTGGTATTTAAAAATAATAACAGGACAAAGCAGACACATCAAAATGAGTTTTATGACAGACACTGCAAGCTAAAAGTAGGCTTTTGGGAAGCGCTGGCCTTAACTATTTCTAAAATTAGGAGATTATGTTGATAGTCAGGACAAAAAAAAAACAAGCTCTACCATTTTGAGTTAAAAAAAAGAGAATAATGATTATTTAAAAAGATCTCTTATTCCACAAAAACATACCAAGTCGCTCCAATTTAAGCTTTGCTTGGCTCCAGTAAAAATTAAAACTTAAATTTAGTTGTTTTTCAAAATCTTTTAATTTTTTTAATCAATCTTCTCTCAAAAAAGATTTCAAAATCTTAAAATCAACACCTACGATGACTGCATGTAAATTATCTCACCGGCTTTGGACTACATTTATCATTCTTCGGCCTGTTTGTCGTAACGACTGCCATCACATTTGCCTTCGTGAAACCGTTTGCATTTAGTGGTTGCTGCACATTTCCTTCTGCTGTTGTGGAAGAAGACAGACAACGTTGTAAAACCAGGCCGTGCTGGTCCAGACACTTGTCCTCCCAGCTCAATCTCTCACTATCTAAACTTGCTTTCTGCTGCCAGACCGCTCTCAGCAGCCAAGACAACCCCCAGACAAAAGCAGCCGTACAGCACATTTCCCGATCACTCCTCAAAAAGCCACAGCCAAGGTTCTGTTACCAAGACTCAATAAAAACCCATCTCAGACTTAGTTGGTTTCACCCCCTTTTCTTTTTCTTTTTTGCCGTCTTGGGAGTCGTTTTTAAAAAACAGCGTGGCATACAAATCCTGATTCCAGCCATAGGCAAAATTCTTCTCAAGAAGACGTCTATCTGCCAAGGCTTTTGTTTTCTTTATATTTCTGTTTTTTTTATGTTTGGCAGTTCACACAAACCACAGGCAAGTGAATGTACTTGACGTGATTGCGACGGTTGTTTACAGAGCTGAGGCATTCCACATTCTCTAATCCACATGAATCAGCAGCCAGATCACCGCAAAACTGGTCGCGCTCCAGTCGAAAGCCTCTTTTGTGTCTCCAGCAACGTATTTATCATCCTGTGCCTCAGACGAAAAAACAAAAATCCCTAATGACTGTAAAAGACGTTGCAGTTCATCAATCTTGCAAAGGATATTAAAGCAGAAGGATGAAGTCTTCTTTTATTTGGAGTAGACATACAAATATGATCATCAAGACTCAATTAGGAATGACTGTGTCACAGAGAGTTTAGGAGTGAACTGAACTGTTCAGAAGAAGTAGAAATGGTGTCTACGTTCTGGTGGTGGTTGACGTCCCCATGTTGCCGGAGTTTCGGTTTTCCTGGTATAGTTTTAATAGTCGACCACTGACAGACCACAGCCAGAGCAATTTCAATTAGCAGAACGGCGGAAGAAATTAGCGCAGGGGAGTCAAAGCAGCTGCTGCACAGGAGGGTGAAGTCAACAATAAGCAACTTAAACCTCAAAATATAAATTGCAGAATGTTTGTTTATTGCTTATACATTTCGCACTGTTTTCTCTTTTGCACCATATTAATGGTTAGGTTCGCCCAAACCCTTTTCATCAACACTTAATTCCCATGTACCAGTGGTGTAAAGTATGCTACTGCTATACTCCAAAGCAGTGGGAATGTGTTCTTGCAGTGGCAACTCATGCTTCACTGTCTGGAAAGCGGATGTACAAGTCTTAGTTTGGCGACTGCCAACCAAAAAGCGCTTTTACCCGACGGCGTTGTGTGCTTTTTCAGGAATGGGGTTTTAGTTGTATCAAAATAAACTCTTTTTTTTTTCAATGTATTTTATTGAATTTTCTCTTTTAGGACACAACAAACTTACAAACAACAAACTTAACATTGTAAACATGTACAATAGATGTACACACTTACATTCACTCACGCACTCACCATTCGAACCTGCATTTGTTTAGTTCCAAAAGTAAAACTCTCAAAGCCTCAGCATGCCAAGACATTTTGGACAATGTTGTGCTCCCAACTCCGTAGGAACTGGTTTGGAATGAGACTTTCACTTTCTGCTTGGCCCGGTTCCGTCTTGCTTAAATTCTGTCCTACAAAAACATAGTACTGGCTGTTCTCTTCGTTTCAACTACATTTTTCTTTTGTTTGCTCCGAGCGCTCTGACAGAAAAAGGGAAACAACTATTCAGCGTTACGGCTCCTACGTCATCTCCAGTCTGAACTGAAAATATCAGATCTTATTTCTGAGTTCTAACCTCAGTCAATCCCGTCCAACATCAGCGTCTGATCTTGTGAATGCCCTGAAAGAATAACCAGAAAGTTCCACAAAGAAAAAGCCAATGCGATATTAAAGTAATGAATCCTTCCCGAACCCAGCGTCCCCACCCAGTAGACGCAAAGTTCCTGTCTTTGTGTGGAAAATTTGACAACTCTTCTGCATGAACTATGTCACGTTTTCCCTGAAATTCAATCGTTGAAGTGCAACATAGTTTCAAGCTATCTACCACAAGGTCCTCACAAAGCATCTTTCGTAATTTGCAAGGTGCCGCACGGCGTGTTAGTCATTCACACCTCACTTCTTCGGAAAGCTTTAGCTGAACCTGGTCCAGCCAAACTACTACTAAAAAGTTGGATTTCATAGTTTTCCGCACTTGGTCAGCGTATTTTGTTTGGTGAGCAAATTATTTTGTTGTTTTCACAGGAGAAATACACACCACAGTGGACGACTGCTGTAAAAACGGCCAGAAGCATGCGAACGATAACAATGACTGTGCGTCCCTCCCCCTCATTTCCTCTTCGATGACTTGCAGGTAAGGAGATCCTCATTTGATCCCAATTCACGTTAATCCGGTGAGGTCACGAAAACCTTCACCTTTTGTGCCGCAGAGTTTCACCTTCCCATCTGGATCTCGGCCTGTGCCGGGAAATTTCTCCCGCTCCTAATTCAAAACAACTTTACCTTACTCCCGTAAATCTCCGAACACATTATTCACTTCGTATGAGAGCAGGAAACACTAATAGTGATGGGATAATAACAGGTCTCCCTGTAATCCGAGAAGGTGTTCTGCCACAGGTTGAAGGCCCCACAAGGGCCAGAGAGCTCTGCCCGCGAACACGAATGGCAAATGCGTTTCCCAGAGGCGGCGTGATTTATCTTACATTCCTCAAAATTATAGTGCGAGGGGAAGGTCGGAAACGCAGGAGGGTGAGCCTGGAGGTGGAGATGATCGGGCTGGTGGTCACAGAAGGTTAAAACGAAAGGCTTGTTTCAGACCAAATGAACACCTCGAAGGTGAAACATGATATTGAAGAAGAAGAAATGGCATCGAGATAAGGAACGCAGGGATATTAGGAGAATAGCTGCCGCTCTTGACAGTTTTTGTAGAAGCGGAAAGTGGCTTGATGTAAATTAGAAACGATGCGGTTTCTGATTGGGGGAAAGTAGTGGCGAGCGCCCGCTTCTGTTCCTCCAGTGCAGCCGCTTAAAATTCAGGAAACTCTCAGCGAAATCAGCGAACTCTCAGATATCCTGACAGCTCAGAAACTTCTTACATGCATCCGAAAAGCATGTCGGATCACACTGGGTCACCAAGTCCCCACCGACTTCGCATGCAGAAAAAGTCATGCGAAACTTTTATCTGGTGTTTGTGCGCTCGTCTTTTTTAGACTTTATACTTTCCTTCTGATGAAACGACGACGAGAAAGAACTGAAAAGTTTTTGCAGTTTTCTGGGATGACGTCACTGATGTCTTCATAGTTGCCGATCTGTGCAATAAAGCTGCATTTCCCAGCATCCATTAGTCACCTAAGCGGCGGCCAGCCCTCCCTTTTCTGACCGGAATCGGCAGGTTTATTATATATGAGTGGCTTTCTGTAATGATAGGATTCTTATTTGGAGAAATAAGAATCCCGAGCCTTTTCCGCAATTTGTCTGCGTCAAAGCGTTTTGTCGAGATTTTATGTGTTATACGAACCACATAATGGCGCGCGGGGAGTTTGATGGCGTTCATGGGAAGCTGGTAAAATCTAAATCCGGGGCAACTCTCGACAAAAAGGCAGAGAAAAACACTTGAGACAGGATGTCAACCCTAACACTAACAGTGGGACTGAATCTGAATCCAACTCCACCGAGCTTCAGCTTTCTTGAGAAAAAAAAAAAGTCTTTCTCTAGATTAGATGCAACTTGCTTTTTATCTGTTTTATTTTATTGTTTTTATGGTTTTTAATGTTGCACATGTTGAGCACCGGGCCACTTTTGTCATATTTATATTTATTATGAATCCATGTCAAGTTTCCTGTCTGACACGTTAGCTGACTCACGTCACTGTAACCAAGTTGATTGATTGATTAATTGATTTTTCTGCTGTGAGTGCATCAAAAGTCTTGATCCATGGGGATGAATAGATTTCTGTTTTAGTTTTTTTTAAACTCATCATTTGTTTTCCAGGCCACAATTATGCATTTTGTGTTTGTCTGTTCAAGTGTTGAGAACAACAACATAAAAAAACAACACAGCTGATCGCATATTCTTCACTCGAGACCAGAAGATATGTTTTAACTTTTGAAACAAAGCTGCTCGGTTGATAAGTTTGTTGACAGAATGGACTGTAACAGCAAACCAAATGCTTCTTTTGGGGGTTTTTTCCTTCTGGCAGGATAGCGCAGGAGCAGTGCTGCTTGTCGGTGCTGGAGGACAACATGTGTTCCACCGGCATCAACGTGGCAAAAGACCAGGGAGTCTGCGATTCTCTGCTCGCCGGCACCTGCGAGACCAAGACAACAAAGGTGTGTTCGTATTGCATGTGGAACTAAATGCCTTAAGATTTACAAATTGTACCTCTTACTCCAGAGAATAGAAGTACGGTGCAAATAAAACAGGAATAAGGCTTGAAAACTGATGTTCGCAAGCCACTTCGGTTGATCTCAAGTGTTTTGGGGGGTTTTCCAAAGAAGAATAGACAAAGAGTGTTTCTGTAGACGTAAAGAGCAGGTAGTGTTGTACCCAAAACGGCAGTGCGTTCTGATTTTTCATCTTCAGTATTAGTTGAGGCTGGGTTTTGATCTGCTACATGAAAAACCAAATATAGCACATTGAGGTTTTCAAGTATAATGTGAGAAAATGTGCAAAGGTTCAGGTAAACACTGGAGTTGTTGTGTTTTCTCCTGATGCTCCAGAGAAGCAAAGCGGCACCTGTTTACTTCCCATTCATATTCTGGAGAAACTACTTGGGGTGCGCTTAGTTTTTCCAAATCTCTGAATATGCTTTCAGCTTCTTTTTACTCAGAGTGGTCCTCTCTGACAATTTCCCCACTCCGCTCCTTCAGACTAGCCAGCACCAATTAGCAAACATCTGGTGGAACTGAGCTCACTGTAGGAGCTACTTCTCAGGGCACCGCTGGTATAAACGCTGTAAGCGGGTTAACAGAGGAGCCATGTTAAGTGTGGGAGTGAGTAGGACTTTCTTAAAGAGACAGAGGTCAGATTTCGAGGCGTCATTTTCCACAGTCAAATTTCTTTTAAGACGTGTTTGATATTCACAGCATTTTTATAACAACTTACTTGATTGTGATATAAAATGTGGCAACAAAATACATAATATTCCCCCTTTAAGGCTGGAATTAGTTTACGTTTAATTCTCTGGATATGTATTTAGCTTATTTTTGTTATAAACAGATATCAAACAATAGGCGTTACATTGAATTTTTGTAGCGTCTGCGTGTGCAAGACGAGGCATGCCGCTCCAGGGAGGATCTGAGTTTGTTGCTGTCAGATGGATTATAAATCCAGATCTGTTTGCCGGCTGGCGGCCAAGCGCTGTTTAGCTCCTCTGCATTCGCCACCGCTGCGCTCGAACCCAAACTTAGCCATTCTGTTTTCACAACATTTCACCATCAACCCATCTGGAGAGAACAAGAAAAAAGAAATTCCTCTCAAGTGGGGGCAAGCAGATGATTGTCAGCAGAACAACTTGTCTTTGCCTGATCGCTCGCGCATTTCAGGTGCAAGCAGTTCAGGCTTGCACCTGAAATGCTCCCCAGATGTTGCGGGTGACGGGGGGGCGATCTGGGTAATAGCTAACGCCTTGTAATAGGTAACCGATGTGATGAAATAATCTGAAGCCGTGTTTTCACACACAGTTTGGCACCTGCTTCACGCCGAGACCAGATACGGACGTTTCAGTTCAACTTCAAAAATGAAGGCAATCTGAACTTGTTCACTTTTGAAGTGAGAGTTTGACGGTTTCCACCGTTGCCTGATGACTCTGTATTTCACCAACAGGCAATTAATTGGCCAACGGTACACAGTAGTAAAGATTTGGTTGATTTCATCTGTGCTTTTGATTCTTCTTGACTTGAAACAAGTTTGTGAAAAAATGCGTTTGATAACTTAAGGGAATATTCATTGTCTATACCCAGTTGTTGTTCTAGGGTCACTGGTGCTCATCTCCAGAGGTCATTGGGTGAGACATCGAGACAGGTTGCTAGTCCCTTAAGGGAATACTCGCGATTAAGGCAAACTTAAAGCAAGCTGTCAACTTCTGGGTTTTTTTTTTTTTCTGGTTGCACTCTTGTCAGAGTCTGAACCGACTGAGCGATCGCTCTTCTTCATGGCAGACTGTCACAGCGATAGACGGAGAACGGCATCAGCCGGAGGGGGATGATGTCATCTCATCACTGTCTTCTTGTTTTTCTTACCGACTTCCTGTCCAGGATGTTTGTCTTTCTGAAGCATGTCAGCTGGTGCATCTGTCCGTTTTGAGCTCTTCTATCTGGCCATCTGAAAGATTTAAACAAATTTAACCAAAGTCTAAACAGACTGTCCCCGGGTCAGACTTCAACAACCTCCAGTCTATCCCTTTCCTGTTTTCATTCCTCGGCTTTCTTCTGCTGGAACATGGATTCCTGATAATCTGTTTTTTTTTTTGTTTTTTTTGTAGAATTACAGGATTGACTTGTGAATAATTATCTCTCTCTTTCTCTGCAATGTTTATTTTTTGTGTTCCGTTTTGCACAGATGTGCTGCGATTGTTGTCTTCTGGGGAAGGAAGCTCAGGACCTGAACCTACCCTGCGACCACAACCTGTCAGTGGGCTACCAGTGCAGCCTGGTGTCCCGGGCCTGCTGCATGGACGGCGCCTCAGACAACCAGAAAGCAGCACTGGGACAGTCTGAATGTAGGTAAAAACTCTCTAGTCATGTGGGAATGTTTTGCTTGAAAGGTGAAAGCAAAACTATGAGGAGGAAAACAAAAGAGAAAAAAAAAAAAAAAATCTATTCAAAATGGTCAGAGTGGTGACATTGTGCCACCTGGTGGACAAATATTCTCATTGTCTTCTTGCATGTGCAACAAAAAAGGGGAAGAAAAATGTCATGACCTTGGATTGTGCTTTCTGTGACTTCAACCTATGATTTTGAGTAAATTGCCATGATTGCAGAAAAAAAAACTGTACTAAAGTCAAGAGGGCCACAAAAGAAGCTGTTCTGGGCTGCATTTGGCCCTCAGACCTTGAGTTTGACACATTTTAGGACGTCATTTATCATCGATATGGCTCTACCGCCTCATACCGCAGGTTAGAGGTAATTTGTGAATATAAACAGGGTTTATCTACTCTCTATGTGTCCTGCAGTACCCAACCAGGACGGCAGCGCTGGCGTAGCAGTGGGAGTTGATCCATGCAAAGGTAAGGGGTGTGAAAACCAAACGGGTGTGATTGCCTAACGAGACCCGATCGATCAGGCTTCGAACCAATCCTTCCTGGTCTGCGTCGCTTCTCAGGGAAGTGTGACCACGTCTGTGTCGGGAATGACTCCTGCGCCTGCATGAAGGGCTACAAACTCAAACCGGACGGGAAGACCTGCGAGGGTAAACGACCCCGTCAGTTAATGCTGAAAATGAAAACAGGAGGCGATCGGCGAGCGCATAAAGAGCTGCGTGTCCTCCTGGTCTCTCAGACATCAACGAGTGCCTGCTGGGATCCAGCAACTGTCGCGGGGGAGAGCGTTGCATCAACACCGAGGGTTCGTTCCGCTGCATGAGAGAGGTCAGCTGCGGGACCGGCTACGAGCTCACCGAAAACAACGACTGCAAAGGTCGGCTGCATGAGTCCTCTTTGGGGGGGTTTTCTTGTCTTTTCTTATTATTATTATTTTTTTTTAGCTGGTGCTCATATGTGACGTGTAAGTTGGCGTTTCTGTTTTGACTGTGTCCAGACATAGATGAGTGTGAGACGGGCATCCACAACTGCGGTGAACAGTTCACGTGTCAAAACACCCAGGGGTCGTTCCGCTGCGCCCCGAAGAACACCTGCGGCTCGGGCTTCATCCAGGACGCGCTCGGAAGCTGCATCGGTGAGGTCGTTGTTTTGTGAACCACTTTTCTTTTTTTCCCGCAGATCTTTTGGATAGTGCGATGGCGTGTCGGGGCCAGAAAACACAGCAATTTTGAGATTAATTTCAGAAATGTCCAACTTTTTTCTATTTCTTTGGTGGAAATTTACTCCCTTTTTTTAGATTTACAGTGGCGCTGATACGCCATCGGCGATAGAGGCCAAATGTTGCAAGGGAACCAGAAAAAAAGAAAACATGTTAGCTCTGTTAATTGTGCAGAAAGAAGTTTTTCATCTGAATATATAACTGACCAGCTTCAGGTGTTTGGGAACGATTTTAAAAATGCACTGAACAGAATTTTGGTGACACTTTCTGATCTGTTTTTTTGGTTAAACTTTGACCAGCTAATATAAATTGAAGCTGATTTTCTTTCTTATAAGTGAGTAGCAAATGATTTCTATTCTTCTCTGAACATGTTTTCATGCCACTGTGTGAGACGAGTCACACAAACACTGAAAAAAGTTTGTCTGTAATCATCTTCACTCTGTAACACTGAAGAGTGTTGTTTTCCTGTGCAACCTGGTAAATGTCAGCCTAATTTGGCACGGTCTCTGTTTCCAGATATCAATGAATGTGTCGCCCAGTCGAGTCCGTGCCACCGAGGGCAGATCTGCGTGAACACGGTCGGCTCCTACGCCTGCCAGAGGAACTCTGTGAACTGTGGCCGGGGATACCACCTCAATGAAGAGGGCACGCGCTGCGTCGGTATGACGGCAAAAACCGCACCTGGCTTAGGCACCGACTGAGAGTGGCTTTCGCTCCGCTGAGTTTGTGTGCCCGTCCCTGCAGATATCGACGAGTGCAAAGGAGCCGAGCAGGTCTGCTCGGGCCACGCTTGCATCAACCAGCTGGGATCGTACCGCTGCGAGTGTGAAACCGGGTACAACTTTAACAGCATCAACCGGCTCTGTGAAGGTAAGCGCAAACGAGATCTGTGAGGAATACTTCATTCTTCTTTCTTGTACTTTCTATTATGATCTGGTTTTTTATATATATTTTTTTATTTTAGACATTAATGAGTGCAGGCACTACCCCGGACGACTGTGCGGCCACAAATGTGATAACATTCCTGGGTCCTACAAGTGTAGCTGCACCACTGGCTTCCAACTGGCTAAGGACGGCCGGAACTGCGATGGCGAGAAAATATTTATTATATTAAAGTTTCGTTTTAATTGTCAATTATTAATTCTAAAAGTGTTTTGGTACAATTTCTCAAACAAAATGTTGGCTCAACCTATGGTTGCCATGGAGACGAGGTGATGGGACTGTTTGTCATGTCAAATTTATGACATGACAAACGTCGGTATGCATGGTTACTTCCTGTTTTCCTGAGTAAAACAGGAAGTAACCATGCGTTGCTCTGATCTACTTAAGAATGAAGCAGTTCCATTTGTTTTGCAGGAATGAAGGGTTTGGTTTAGAACCATGTTTCCTCCTTTGTAGATGTGAATGAGTGTGAGAGCAACCCGTGCAGCCAGGAGTGCGCCAACGTGTATGGCTCCTACCAGTGTTACTGTCGCCGTGGCTACCAGCTCAACGACATAGACGCCATGACATGTGAAGGTAAAATGAAAGACCTCGCCTCTTGCCCTCTGAATACGTTTTGATGAAACGAATAAATGTTCATATGTACATGAATGTTCGCCCTGTTTTGACTCGTTTCGATGGGTGTCTGTCCATCGACGCAGATATTGATGAATGCGCCCTTCCCACTGGCGGCCATATTTGTTCCTATCGCTGCCACAACACACCGGGAAGCTTCCACTGCTCCTGCCCTGCCAACGGCTACACGTTAGCAGAGAACGGGCGCAGCTGCCAGGGTAAGCAGCGCCGTCGCTTCTGATCCTTGCTGAGTTTCGTTTGTTGCAGATGATATTTGAGAATTTTTTTTTTTTTTTCTTTAAACACTTTTTCCACCTTTCCCCAATCCAGACGTTGACGAATGTGTAACAGGAAGACACACATGCACGGAAAATGAGAGCTGCTTCAACATCCAGGGCGGGTTCAGATGCCTGTCCTTTGACTGTCCCAAAAACTACAGGCGTGTCGGACAGACGTGAGTATCTGAACATCGAGTCCAGAACTCCAGCTGATGATTACTTTTGTAATTGTCTGACGATTAATTGGATTTTTAAAAATTGACATTTTCTGACGATTTTCATTTCAGCATATAAGCCTTGTTTTTTTTTTATCTTAAATGAAAAAAGTTTATATTTTTGCCCAATTTTGGGTTAATTGCTCCTCTTAATATGTTGGTCTTTCAGCAGATATCCTTTTTTGAGTCTATCCTCCAGTCAGCGGTCAATCAATTACTTATTTAGTTGACGTTTATTTGAATTAATCGCGATTGATCGATTAATTGTTTCAGCCCTGCAGTTTGCGTCGGCAGTCTCATCACAAAGTTAATATCAGAAGATCTTATGTGGGTCACACGGGACTCAGATTAAGCCCAGAGATGTTCTTTTGTTTGCTTTTTAAATTCGGTCCATATCCATAAGTGCAAATCGTTGTCCTGCATGCTCAGGCTGCTTCATGTTGGAATGATTGTAGAATACATTTGACTGTAGCATGTTCTCCCTTGTTGAGATAGATGATGAAATGCACATTCATATTTTTCTACCTTCTATTTTTGTCACTTTTCTGACTAAGTAGCATTGTGTAAAAACAACAGTTTGAAGAACCTCTAGCATGTTCTCAGACGACACCATAACCGTCATGACCCTGTTCAAATTCATGTTTTCTTCTACTGCATGCAACGCATGGTCATTAAAAATGAAACCCCCTTCTCCCCTCCCTCTCCTCTCATCTTGCAGTCGATGCGAACGCTTGCTTTGCAACGACTCTGTCGATTGCCCGATCTTGCCCCTGAGAATAACCTACTACTACCTCACGTTCCCCACCGACATTCCCGTCTTCACCAATATCTTCCGCATGGGCCCCTCCCACACGATGCCTGGCGATGACATTGAGGTGGCGCTCACCACCGGCAACGAGGGGGGGTTCTTCAAGGCCGAGCGCACGCCCTCCGGCGGCGTGATGTCAGTGGCGAGGCTCATCGACAAGCCGCAGGACTTCCAGCTGGACCTGGAGCTGAGGCTGCGCCGCTCCGGCACGGTCTCCATTTACCTGGCTAAGGTTCTGGTGTTTGTCACCCAGGAGGAGCCCAGAGTACCATACAACCCCTTCCAGGAGTAAACACAAGACTTGTTGAGGATTAAACACAGTAGTTAGCTATTAGGAAAGGAATGTTTCACACAGTATTGATAGTACGATGTAGATGTATATTCTTCAAGATACAGGCGGACTCTACAATTATTGGCACTCCTAGGAACAAGGTGTAAAAAGTCTTAAATAAACTCATGTTAAACTGTATCTCACAGAATATTTTGTTGCTGCTTGTTCATACTTACAGCCAGGTCTGTCACAACAACAAATCTGGGATAAATTTTCCCAGCAGCTATATTGTGATGAACAATAATAATTGTTGTTTTGAGGCCATTTTCACGCGTTATAACAAAAATGGCGTAGAAGAAGATCAATAAACCTTATTGAACATTTAACACTGGAACTGGAAGACACTTTTAAATTTCCAAAGTAAATGAACAGAACACCAGAAACAAAACATAAATTTAATTTATGACGTCTCTGAAACAAAACTGTCACTTATAAAGGGGATGAAGACAAACTGAAGACTTTTGTCATCCAGTTTTTTGGCAGAAAGAGAGTTTGAAAAAAAAAAGAGAAGGAGGATAAATTGTGCAAATGGAAACGATTGAGCTCGCTTTAATTTATCATGTGATTAATTGATTTATTGCTTATCATGACAGACCTGCCTCCCTCTCCAGTCTCCAGTTTTGGTCGAGAAACTACCATATTTTTCCTCTCTTTCCCGTCGTGTTTCCATAACAGTATTTTCTCCTACATTTCCTTTTTTATATCGTATGTAGACTCCCACCCCCCAACCGCTCAGATGGCGAAACATTTTCCATATTTTCAAATCCAAAACTTTGCAGGAATGAGGCCTTCTCGGAGCAGAGGTGATGTCCCGCTGTGTGTGTGAGTGTCTCTAATGTGAGAAACTGATTAGAATCGTGAAAGAAGGACAAGACGAAATCCTAGAGAATGTTTTGGAGCATACAGCGCAGGATTAAATCTTAGATGAATATTAGGTGGCTGCTACATGTGCTAACTTCCTGTAAGCCACCAGAAATCAGAGCTTTTCCCGTTAAGTTTTGTGCCGTCGTCGCATCCGTCTTTCGCGAATGTCACGCCGTCTCTCCTCGTTCATATAATCATTTTAGTGGAGTTGTTAGTGGTGCCAATAATTGCAGCGTTTTTATTACCTATTAAACGAATTATTGTTTTAATGACTAAATGTACTCAATGCAAAGTTTGAACATTTTTGATGCAACATTATGCTATTGCAGTAATAAAACTTTTCAGACATTTTTATAAGAATAACCAATAAAACATGGATGACGTGTTACATTTTAAACACTTTAAATCCAACAAAAATTACTTAGTTACCAGTGACTGTGGCTTGAAATTATTGGAGCTTAAGGAGAAATTATGTGTCTGGAAAGAATCCTATCTTAAAACTCAAGGTTAGAAAACAAAGTTTTCTCTTTCGGTATTTTTTCATGATCAATTGTTTAAGCTGAAATGTCACCTTTCTGGATTCTGAGTGACATCTGGGTTGATGTGTTGCTGCCGTCCCATTTCAGTCACTGCATTGTCACAGCCACAACTGTAGGTGGCGCCCTCGGTCCGGGCAAGTGGTCAAACGGTAACGACCCTCAGCAAGCCCTGTGAGTGTGTGTGTGTAACTTGACGATGGTTGCATGATAAAAGTCTGACATTCTGCAGCGTTTTATGGTTGCGGTGCTGGATGAACACTTTTCTATTAAAACTGAGATAGAAATAACACATGTTCAAGTCAAGTCCTGTTCCTGATAATGGGGCATTGTGGGGCTCTAATCAAATGCAGCGATGGGAGCCGTTAGGGTGGGAGGCCAAGTCGCAGTTGTAGGCATGGTGAGCTCCTTCGCATAGTTTCACATTTCTTGTATTCCAGTGGTTTCAGCAAAGAGGAAATGCAGCTGTGCATGCAAATTCTCCAGTATTCCACTCTGGTATATTGTTTTTTTTTGTTTTTTTTTTTATGTTTTTTTCTTTGTTTTTTTAAAGATCATTTTCAAAGTGACCAGCATCTGTGTAATTTGCGACCGGAAATCCCATAAAGTGTGCATATTAAATTGCCTTAGAAATAACAACATCAACGAAAAGAGTGTCTGAATTACCTTTAACAGGTTTGACACTGTCGCTATGTGCAGCTTTATCAATGCAAACGCCTTCGTATTCACCACTTATAAGACCAAAGTGACCAGATTACATTCGTGAACCAGATCGGGCCTAATGTGTTGCTACTCCCACACCCCTTACTGTCAGGCACCACATGTACGTCTCTCCGCAGCGGCTGTTTTCATGCACATCTTTTTGGCTTCCATCGCATTTCATGTGAAATGCAAAGGTTTCCACTGCGGCTGCAGACCCCAAAGCAGACAGATAATCCAGAAGCAGGCAAAGTAAGTGACATGCGATGGGATGCAGTGGCAAAAGGAGCCGGGTGGAAGGGGGAGTCACGAGTATAAATACCCTGACATGGTGCGAGGCTGCGGCCCAAAGCCTGCGGCTTTTATTAACTGTAAATTCAGATGTCCCCGGGTTCCTTCTGTCCAGAGCCGCCGGGCCCGCGAGGATGCACTTGGTTCTGGGCCTTAAAACGAGAGCCCGGCGGTGCACAGGTCCCCCCCTTTTCACCTCCTTCCCAGCCGCCCTCCCTCCCCTTTGACATTGAGTTATGGGGCTCTGGGCTCTGGCCGGTGGTCTGAACAATTTGTGGTACGGCAACATCACCGCACACAAAATGAATGATGCCCTGCAGTGTTTGTGTTGGGGCGTTATCAATGTGCCGACTATAAATAATAATTACCAAAAAAACACTGGGCCCGAAGCTTGACCAGAGCACTTTTATCCAAAAAGTCTGTTTTTCTTTCTGGTCTGTAGGTATTGCTGTTTTGTTTTTTTGTTTCTTTTCTCCCCTCGGCTGAGCCACGTGAGGCGGGGGAGTGCTGATGAAGACGCGCATGTGTTCCTGTGGCAGAGGGCATGTTTGCATGGATGAGTGTAAAATTGATCGGCCAATGCAGACATTTGTTTTCTATGTTGACCTTGAATCACTTCCCCCTGTTTCTAAAACGCCCACCTGCAGTGCATTGCGAAAGCTTTCAAAACCTTGAGCTTTTCCTCATTTTGTCGCACTGTAGCCACATATTTCAATATATTTTATTGGAAATTTACGATATGGGTCATGCAGAAGTAAAATGATAGATGATATCTGTTGTTTTAAAAGGGCAGTATTAATTAAAATGCATTTATTTATTTGCTTTACATCATGTTTGAATGTTATTCCATCAAAAAACATGCCTGAAGTGATGATTGGCTTCTTTCATGAATGTTTGAGAAATACTTTAATCTCCCATGGCAACCAAAAATGCCTGGTTGGACCTAGCCCCGCCTTTAAGCCACAGCTCCTTCTTGGAGTTGCAGTTTTCAATCTTCTGCCTCACACAGCAGCTGTCTCCTCTGACGCCTCAACTCCGCTCCTTCAGACTAGCCAGCAGCAATTAGCAAACTCCTGCTGGAGCTGCAAATTTCCTGTGCTCATTATATGAGCGACTTGTCATTGCAAAGCTGGTAAAAACATTGTTCAAGGGTTAGCGATATGGCGACTTCATGGAGGCGGAGTTTCAGAAAGAGCAAGAGTTTCTTAAAGAGACAGAAGCCCAATTTCAAGGTGTTAGATTACAAAGTCAAATTTGATATTCGTAGCAATAAATAAAACAAAAACAAGTGCAACCACTTGCCTTCACAATCCAGTCACTTTGCATGTGAATCTCTGTATAGATCCAGCTGGTCTGTGAAAGAGTTTGAGGCTCGTTGGAGACTATTGGTGGACGAGTGGCACTGTGAAGAGCAAGGAACACAGCCGACAGTGAAATGTGTCCGAATTGAGGGTGTGGTGAAGTTTCAGATTAAGGCGATAAAACCGTAATCCAAACTTGGTTCACTCCAACATCTGAAAATAGAAACCATATGGCACAGCTGGAAACCAAGGCGGAGCATCAATGAGAGAAGCAAACAAGAGGATTGAAGTTAGCTCCACTAAAAAAAACAACAAAAAACCTCTTATGATTAACATAGAAAAAAAAAATCATAGAAAGGATTTCCATTTGATGAGTTCAGAATTATGTAGATCTGTTGTTCCGATTCAAAGCACTTGTGCCGGTTCAACTTAAGTTTTACTATTCATTGTAGCCCGATTTAATATAATTGAGCCAATCCAATTAATTTACTTTAGTTGACTAGGATGAACACAAATTTAGTTTAACTTGCTGTACAGTGGTACAATTACGCTACTTAAACGAGTCGATCTAATTAATGGAAATTAAGTTCGTCATACAAATATGCTTTATGCTGACAGATAAGGAGCTGCAGAGACACACAGCTTCTCAACAGGACATCTTTAGAGCGCCAAATATTTTAGATCCAAGCATATTTGCGTGGTAGATTGGTCCAGTCAAAGTCCGGACCGAATCTGTGGCTAAACCTGAAAAATGGCTCTTCACAGACAATTTCCATCCTGTCAGTGAGAGTTTGAGTTTAAAATTGACGTCATAAGTTCTAATGAAGTGCAAATAAATTTTGGTGTGAATGATTTAAAAAAACTGAATCAAGAAAAAAATAATACTTTTCCAAATATTTTTGCGTGGCGCTGTAAGGCGTGCCACGCACAGTGGGGGTCCGTTCACGCTTTGCCGTCTTCTCATAAATCCACTCCCTACCTCAGCAGCTTTCACCTCGTCCTCCAGAGCCCCGCTCAGGCGGCGGTATTATAAACTACTAGAACATTTTGTGGGTTTGGCCTGGACCAAAGCAAAACTTGGACCCGCCCGCTAATTGCTAATTACAAGCCCCTATAGTGCCGGCTTGACTTTCTGTCGGAGGGGCTCCTCTCTGCGCCGCAGGTCCAACTGGGCCCGGCCGCTGGAACTGCGGCGGGACGGGTCCTCCGAGGAGCACCGGAGATCCACAGCCCCGTGACTCACATGTGGCTGTGTGACCGCCCGTGCGCATTAAATTGACCCGTACATGGCAACTCTCATGTTTTTGTAACCCAATATAACCACAGACTGACATCTCTCCTCTGTGAAGGCCGACCATGAGCGGCCTAATTTAACATCAAGGCATCTTTTTTTTTCTTCTTCTTTTAAAACTTCCTCGCCGTTTCATGGACAAAGTGTTGATTTATGAGGGCGTTAATGCGTCCAGAGCATCTCGTGAACTCCTTTTGCGGCGGACAGGAAGTGAAAAGCGATGTTCCAGGTGGCGTTGGCGTTGGGAGCCTCCAGTGTCTCCGACCTGTCACTGATTAGTCTGTGGAATAAACAAAGTCCTAAATAATAGGATGAGAGCGGCCCCAGGGGGAGCGGACGGGGAGTTGTCGAGTCATGTTGCTCACAATTTAGGAGTCTTTTAGAACATTCCCTTGCTACATAAATCCTCCCCAGGAGATTATCTGATGTGAAGCTGGGGATGCTTTTGCAAATCCAAATATTTTCCCTGAGCAGGTTGTGGATCATTCTTTGTGAGCGCAGTAATTCATTTCCCACACAGCGTGACACGGGGCATCAGAAGAGCGTCGACGGCGGCGCGAGTCTCCACAAGCTATAAAGTCTGGCTGTAGCACGAGCCGTCGGCCATTCCTGGTTTATTATTCTTCCTAACCACACGGATTCTGATTATTCCTAATGCTGAGGGCTAAATCCAGCACCCTAACAGACAGTGTTTGTGTAGCAGCCATGGAGGGAATCCCACTGAGTTCGTGATTATGCAGTGGGCAGAACTCTTCGAGTGGCTTGTAATTGTGAGCTTTCGAGAGCAAAGGTATTTGACTCTGAAAACTAGAAATAGAAAGCACCTAAGAGTCAGAGGGCCTTCGGTGTTTGTGATTTTTCTCGGAGTGTGTGATTTATTCTCTCCTTTAGAACCCCGACGCTGGAGCGATCTGACACGGTCCGCTGTATAAAGTCCTGTCAGCCCAACGACATCGCCTGCGTTCTGGACCCCACGGTCTCTGTGGCCCACACCTTCTTCTCCTTGCCCACCCTCAGGGAGTTCACAAGGCCAGAGGGTAGGTTCACGCTCACCTCTGTCTTTCCTCCTCCTTCCTCTTCTTCTGCAGGATCCGACAAGTAAAACAAACACCAGAGAAGTGCAATAACTTGGGAAAGGTCTGAATGCTAAACTGAGATTAGCAGGTAGCGTGGATCCCCGTCTTTTTTTATGTGACCAATCCTTGATCAAATTCATGTCAGGTCCCTGTAAAGAAAAAGCGATCAGGCCCAATTCGCTGTTCATTCTAACATAATCTATTTTAATCCAGATAGATTACAACTCCGTAGATAATCTAGATTGACACAACACACTACAATTAAAGATTGTCCAGCTCAATGTAAGTGTACAGTGCTCTTCAAAAAGCATTTGCACGCATATTTTCATACTTTTGCTTTTGTCACCTTTAAACGTCACAAGATAAGATAAGGCAACTTAGACGATAGCATTTAAGCTAGCTTTAGCTTTTTAGCTCTTTTTTTTTTTTTAGCAAAAATGACCTAAAATAAGAGACACTGTGGCAAGAGGCCTCAAAAGAATTTGAAATGAGCCGATCCACAGGACATACATAGTCTACAAGTTGAAGACTTTTCAACTGCTAATATGTCAAGAACTGACTCCAACTAATTTCACCATGAAAGCAGACTGCAAGATGCTAAAAAAAAAAAGATCTCCAATATCAACAAAATGCCGTCACACATCTTGCAGCGGGTTTTTATTTCTCCTGATTTGAACATTCATGGCCCTTCAGTCACAAAGACACTGCACTTGTTTGACCATCAATCGAAATGTTCAAGAGGAAACCCTTGCAGGACAGATTGATGTTGGCCAGAGAGAAGGTATTGGTCTGCAGCCTTTACAATCTAAAGACCCATTTTTGCACCGAGTCCAGCTGAATAAACCTAATTTAGAACCACAGATGTTCCATGCCCTTTTCAATTATAGCTTGTAAGTTGCAATAAATATCTATATTGTGATTTTTAAATAAAACACTAGTTCATTTAAATTTTTAGGTTTAAAAATGATAATAATAAAAAAAAAACCTTTGCAAAAAAAGATACTGGATGCATTTTTCTATTAGATGTTGATGTGGAAAATTATGTAAAAAAATAAAAACAACATATTCTTCCATACATAATAATCAGAAAAATGGAAATATTATTGGTACTTTTAGTATCTTGCTCTTGTAAAAATAAATACAAATGTACATTTACAACACAGAGCTGGAGCAAGACGTGACCAGAACAAAACAATAAACAACAAAAATTGTTCTACTCTTCTAAACACTATTGAGGCTCTACCCTAAACAAAAAACATGTTCAATTTAGGTTCCTGGTCTTTTTCAGTTCATGACTCCATCTTCACCAATAAAAAAAAAAAAAACACACACTGGCAGCCCTCGAGCTGAGAGTTAGTGTCATGCTGCCTGAATAGAAGTAACCACTGTAATCATTTGCAGACGGTGACAGCTGACAAGCATCTATTGGCCGCCATGCAGTGCCTGTCTAAGACATGCTCAGTGTCTCAGAGAGTTAAGCCCTTGTCATCTTTCATAAGCTCCACGTTGGGGTGTAAAGCACTGAAAGCACTTTAGTTGAGCAGCGGTACTGAAAAGCTTCAAACTCTCTGTGACCCTCTCAGTGTACAACAAAACACAGACCGCAGCATCTTTCAGTGTATCATGTGGTACAAGTCTGGCAGAAGAACCCCTATGAGGACTTAGGTCCTAAAAGTGATTTTTTGTCCCTGATTATCTTCCGTCAGAAATCGTTTTCCTGAGAACAACAGTTCCGGCTTACGGATCGTACCACTTAGGTACTTATGACGTCAAGTTTGAAATCCTAGAGGGCAACATAGAGAACGCCTTTGACATCATCAAGCGAGTGGAGAATGGAGTGTATGTGGGTGAGTAGATTCACACAAAAGCAGTTTTGTTATGTAACATTTACCACCCTCTGGCTTCTGTGATCAGACACAGCATTCTGGTTTTCTCAAAGGAAGTAGTTTTTCTTATTAAAAGTAAAGTTATACTGCCTTGCGCAAGCATTCACAATGAATACTTGAACTTTTCAGTCGGCATACTGTCATGACAGATTTCAAGCATCTTGTAAATTTATATTCGGTCCCCTTATTTGAAAAGGGTGTGTTCAAACTAGAGGATGGTCACACAATGAAAGCTCCCAGGTAAGGTTTGTTAGGGAGGCCTGGAGTTGAGGGTCTTCTGGACAGTCAACCATCGGGTTCAAGAGGAACAGGGTGGCTTTCATTCTGGTCGTGGCACACTGAACCAGATCAACCAGGAGGGCCTTAGAGTAGAGCCACTGCTTATCCACCCTGAGAGGAGTCAGCTGAGGAGGCTCAGGCGTCTCATCCAGAAGTCCAACTCGTTTCTGGTGAGAGTTGGCTTTTGCTAGGGTTTCCTTTTGTCACCAATTCTGTTCCTAACTTTAATGGACAGAGTCTGGTAGCAGCCAAGGCGGATCGCATCTCTGCTCTTTGCAGAGATGATGTGGTGCTACTGACTTTATCAGGCCGGGATCTACAGCTTTCACTCGAACGGTTCACAGCAGAGAGTGAAGTGGCCTGGATGAGGATCAGTGTCTCCAAAGCCAAGAGTCTTGAGCTGAAAAATGGCCAACCCAGACAAGGCACAAGAAGTTTAAGTATCTTGGAGTCTTGTTCACGATTGAGGGAAAATTGTAGCGGGACATCGATAGGTGGATTGGTTCTGCATTTACAGTGACGCAGAGGCGCTGTACCCATCTTTTGTGGTGAAGAAACAGTTGAGTCAAAAGGGAGAGCTCTTCATTTAATGGTCAATCTATGCTTCGACATTCATCTACGAGCTTTGGGTAGTGACCAAAAGTGGCCAAAATGAGTTTCCTCCACAAGGCGTAAGGCTCTTTCATAGCGATAGGGTGAGAAGCTTGGTCATCCAGGAGGCACTCAGTGTTCTCCTCAGTTGAGCCAGTTGAGGTCTCCCTTGCGGAGCCCCATCTCACCAAGAGGAGACCCACATGATGACCCAGGACATGATGGATGTACGATGTATATCAACTGGCCTGGGAACGCCTTGGGATTCCCCCAAAGGCACTGGCCCAAGTAGCTGGAGAGAGGAAAGTCTGGGTCTCCCTGTTTAGGTTTCTGCCCCCGCGACCCGAACCCGGATAATTGGAAGACAACGTCTGGATGGATTTAGTTTTCTTTTTTACAGCCTCTCTGTTTCTCTGTTGAGATGCAGGGAGGAGTCGGTTGTGCAAAGACAGTTCTCGTCTCTGCAACGGATGAAGAGATCGACTGTCAGTAAGCACATCAGCGGGAGAGGAGACGAGGAGGAGCGGGGTTATACGAGGAGAAAAAAATGCGGCTGTCACCGGGTGAACGCTGGATTATGAGCGCACGCGATTCTTTCACACTTGTGAGCTTGGAGAAACAGATGTGCGCTGATCAAACACGCCCAAATTTATAGAAAGAGGTGGGAGAAAAATAGCAGTTGGGGGTAATAATTCATACAGATCTCTGCAGATTTTATAATTGTGCGCACTTATTTCAAATGGCATGCTTTGTTGGAATTCACAATGGTGTAATTCGGCGTCAGTAATCGGTCTATCCGTTTGGGTGTGTGTGTACAGAGAAGATCTTGCTTAATTCCCTGTTTATATTAGTGCTCAATTTCATAGACAATGTGCGTGTGCGTGTGTGTGTGTGTGTGTGTGTGTGTGTGTGTGTGTGTGTGTGTGTGTACAGTGGAAGGAATGCAAATTAAACACCAGGGAGAGAAAGAGACACAAAGTGAGACAGTAAGACAATGAGAAAATAAGGAGAAAAAATCTGTGCAGAAGTAATCCTGTGACTCTTTGCTTCATGTGGTTGAATGCATTGTTCCATTTCTTCACGATAGGCCTCAGTGTCTCGCCGAGTATTAGAGCACTTAAACTGACAACCACATGAAAGGCCTGTTTTTTAGGAGCCCTTTTTCTCCCGAACCCATCGTTTTGCTTATTGGATGCAGCTTGCTCTGTGCTAGCAGCAGTTCGCTCATCACACCTCTAAAACCCAAAGCCACCCCCGGCTCACTGGAACCTGAGGTCACTAACTTACTTACTGAAATGCGTAGTGGTCATGGTGTGACGACGGCGCCTCTTTCTGTCTTTTTTTTTTTTTTTTAATTTGCGCCGCTGGTACATTGGCCTGCAGACGCTAGTGTTGCGTAACCATTGTATGAGGCTCGCTGATGTGTCACACAAGGAAGCTTAGTTTCCAGCGTCTACAGTGACTCCATCGGTTGTATAACGGTTTGGTGGGACGTGAACAGCAGCAGACATTCAGGCTCCAGTGATGAACGTGTGTCGGCTCAAACTACCGTCGCCCGTTCATTTTGTCCCTCTTTTTGAGATATTAAAAGTGTCAAATGAGCCAATTAGGAATCCCAAATATGTACTGCTGGCTTTTAAGAAAAGTTCTCGTTAAATAATTGGATTGGAAGACACAACCTTTTCATATTTTTTGTTACATTGCCAATTATCTGATAATTTTATTAGGATTCGGTGCGACAGATGAGCGCAAAGTGGAACGTGAGTGTGAAGTAGAAAGAAAACAAGGGTGCATTCACACCGGTCCCGGTTAGTTTGCTTTAAACATGGAGTTTATGATGTTTTTTAAAGCATATTTGTTAAAATTGCAACTATGTTGTGACAGTATGAAATGGGATAGATAACCTGTGAAATAAACTGGAGCTCCTCTACAACCTCCAAGCTATTATTGAACAAACTCTGGGCTCCCAGTAAAAAGACAACCAGTCAGAGTCAGGAGGAGGGTGTTAACGCTGTCAGTCATGCTCATGTACGCACCTCTAAATGTGCTAATGGCAAACAAACAACTTACCCATATTGTAAAACTATTCATCTGCTGTCATCGGTGGCCATGCTAACCAGCTTGAGCATTTATGGCAGCCCCTACATTAGGGTGATTGACTGCACTAAGACCCTCCTCCTGCCGCTGATTGGTTCTTTATGATGGAGCTGTGTATTTCTGTAGTTAGCATGTGGAGACGGCAGAAGAGGTCGATTTTATTCAGAGATAATTTGTCTCATAGTGTCACGGCATAGTGACAGTTTTAGCAATTACGTTAAATGAAATACAATCCTGCTGGAAAATCTTTAGCGGCTTAAGCAGAGCTACTGAAACGAGTCTTGGAGCTGTGTTCATATGTATGTAATGTACTGTAAAGTATATTCATTTGACAAAATGTCTCATTTTCTTATTTATTAAGTGATTTCTAAAGTCAACTAATTGCTCTGATTTTTCTAGAGGCACCCGAGTAAAGGGGGTTGAATACAAATACGTGCCACCTTTTCAGATGTTTACTTGCTTACAATATATTGCTGAAAAGCATGTATTTTTTAATTCCACTCTACAATTACAAGCTGCCTCATGTCAGTTTCTTCCTGATTACATATGCTGAAGTTTGTGGTTGTGAAGTAAAAATAACAACAAAACCCAAGGGATAAGCACTCTTTAGCAAGGCACTATACTCAAAAAACATTTTTTTTTTCATAATCAGTCTCTGTTAGTATAAAACTGCTGTGCACGTCTGTCTCTGGTGAAGCTTTTGGTTGAGACCAGTTTGTTCTTCGCTCAGTCAAGTCACTCACAATGCGCAGAGTATCCAGACGGTTTACTCGAGTTAAAGTGCAAATCACAGAACGGCAAAAAGTACGCTTTCTCCGAAAAGTCACTCAGGAAAATTTTTTACTAGTTTCTAACCAACTCTGTAAAATATGTGTTAAGGTTAACCCGAGGTTCATCATTTATTGAGAGCTCAATAAATGATGAAATGCACTGCTCATGCTCAAGCACTTTTAATTGGAGGAAGGTCGTCTGATCGGAGCTGATACTGGGGATGATTAAGTGCCGCAGTCAGTTGCTGGATTAATACATGCTCCCTGATAGCCTGATAGCATAAATCCTCATATCTCTGTTTTTACTGCCTTTCATTGAATTACACACACCTTCCCCGTCTGTAGATGTTAAGGTCGCCTTTTTTTTTTCTTTTCTTTTTCTGTTTTGATGGGAAATTGTGTTAATATCTTTCTTCATCTCAACTGTACGGAACATACACATGAACACAGCTCCATGACTCGTTTCAGCATGTGTGGATCCTCTTTACAGACAATCAAGAGACAACTGTGGAATCACAGACAGCACGCTTAGTCATCCATTGGATTTCTCTGAGTAACTCCTCTTCATGAGCGATTGTCACGGGAGGACTTTACTGTGCCGTTAATCTTTGCTGTGTGGGAAAATAACTGTTTTTATTATGCTGTCCTAGTTTTTTGTATCTTACTGGAAACTGCACATAATACAGGGCCCTCGTTTTTTTTTCATGTGGAGAATCCTGAAGGACTAACGTCTAAGACGGCAATGCTAAATTCTGGTCATTTTTCATACGCCGGTGTAGATGCGCCTCCGCGGCTGATTTGACGGCGCGCTGATGAAAGCGAGCTCGACGAACAAAGAGAAGAAGGAGCTCGGTCCAGGTAGTCGTCGTCCAGCGGCGCGGCCGACAGTAGCGGGTGGAATGTGAGCTCTCAGTGTGAGACATGACTACTTTCTGACCCGCTTGGAGCTTTTGGCTCCCGAGACGGTCAGCTCCTCTGGTCTGGACGGCAGATGAATCCCAATAAAGCTGCGAGGGGCCCACCAGAGAGCGCCAAGCCCATGAGGAATACTTGCTGAGCAGATTTATGGGCCTAATCAGAACCAGGGTCTTCTCCACCCAGCGATTCCAGTCGCACTCAGGCTGCGCTCTCGCCTCCCGCGGCCCTCAGGGTGGTCCGCCACAGTCACACTTACCGATGAACAGATAACCACGCAGAGACGTCGTCGTCGTAGGGACATACCACGTACGCAGTGTGAACACAAAGTACATGTTGCCGGCAATAAAACTGTCTCTGTAAGTCACCCTGATCCATTCGCCTGCCCTGGCTTTGTGGGATCTGTTCAATTTAAATTCATTGTTAAGTCTGTGCTTTCAAACGAGTTCTTAGAAAAATCGCGTCTTATTTGGCTAATATGTTATTAAAAAAAAAAAATTCCCCCCTGGGCTTTTCAGCATATTTCTCATGTGAGGATATGCGGAAAAACATCCTGTTGAGTGCCAAACTCAAAAGGAAAGTGTCTTGACGGCTCATCAACTTGTTGCTTTAGTCCATTTAGTTCGGTAAAGTTCACTGAAGGATCCCGATTCAAAATGTGGAGAATCAGGTTTTAGTATAATCTCTACCTTCAGGCTATTTTAAACTCCCAATTTGTGACCTGCATGCGCTTACACTGCGCGCACTCTCAACACACCGCCATAGTGACATAGTGAATTTAAACCCCACCGTATTTCTTGGACTCTTGTCATTACTCCTTTTGGCTCAGCGTGGCCTTGTTGTCCGCTGTTGATGTTTTTTTTTTACTCAAAGGCAATTGGCCACACACTATGCTCCTCACCAGAATGGGAGCTAATCGCAGTCGCCGCTCACACCTGGGATTTGTAATCAGGTCAAGTGTGGCGAGCCGAGCTCCCGCTTTCGTTCACGCAAAACTCGGCAACGGGGCCGGTTGGAGAAACTCATGCGGAGAAACACATCTCAGTTCGATGTGTGACGGTTTTTAAATTCTCGTGTTAGATACGGTATTGTAGTTACCGCTACTTATAGTTGTGAGGCGAAAAAAGTCTGGTTGTTTTTTTGTCTTCTTTTTTTTTTGAGGGGTGGGACGTTTTAAGTAATAATAACATACAGAAAATAGTGTCAAGTTTTTCCAGGTGGCGCAGACGTCTTGTATCAGAGTGCTTCTACATGTCAGTATATCATTAGGTGGTTTCAGTAAGTGGTCAGTGGTTCTGCACTCGCAAAACAACACAAACATAATTTGTACTTCTGAACACTGAAGTATTTCCAAACGGTAAGTACTTAAGCACTTAAACTGGGGTAAACTTTTCATCGGGGCAACTTTTACTTGTAATTAAGAGAGATTTGGCCACGAGTATCAATGTTTCCACTCAAATACTGGAGTTAAGAACTTTTTCCATCACTGGGAGTGACGGTGTCATGCAGTGAAGATGTTCTCTTCTTATTAACAATAAAACTATTCACATAACTCGCTGTCATACATTTCTTACCATTTTCCCCCCATCCTCTCAGTGAAGCGGGGGAGGATTTTCTTATTATTATCTGCAACAAAATTGTGCACATAATTCAGTGGCACATTTATCTCCTGAATATGAACCTTAATGAATCAAGAGAAAACGTTAGTCAAACGCTTTCAAACGGCGTTTTCTCAAGTTTTGCTTAGATAGCCATTAAAGCTACAAAACTATTGGCGCTTACTCGCATGCCTTGTGTGTGACACACCAAAACTCAAAAAAAAAAAAAAAGACCTCTGCAGCTCATCAGCAAGTTCATGCTTTGCTCCATTGACAACATTTTAGAAGACTTTATTAAAGACGCTCGATTCAAAGTGCAGACAAAGCAAGTTTTTCTTCCGCTGCCATTTTTCATTCAGGCTATTTTATGACTCCGGGCTATGGCTTTGAAAGGTTGCTTGTGTTGCTGCGGAAAGGTTGTGGTAAAGATAATGGTGCGTGTTATGTCATCTCAGCTGCTCTGGCCCACAGCTGCTAAAAACTGAATACCCAAGAAAAGAACATATCCGTGGCCTTTAGGCTCCTGCTCACCAGTGATGTCACCAGTCACTGTCCAGCGGCAACCCACGAGCCACCGAAGAGATCAGTGACAATGACTCTCTGTTAATTGACCTTAAAATATCAAGCCACATGAGTTGGCCCGACCCAGCCGGACTGCACACGCATCCCACTTGCTCTCCGCAGTGGTCAGCGCTGTGTTTGGATAGCCTGACCTCACCGTCCGTCTGCGTAGCAGTGAAAAGGTTGTAAACACAAAATCTTACCCCAGAGAGGCATGAGCGCCCCGCTTGAACGTAGTTGGTCAGGTTGCTTTGCCTGGAAGATTGTTAAGTCGGCCTCAGTGATCGACTATCAGGACTGAAACGTGTCGGTTTCCCAAAGGGGAAAGTCATTTAAGACTAAGGATAAAACTTAATGGCAGAGGCAAGCGCTAGTTGGTTGTCAGTGAGTCGAACACAAAGTGATGAAAATCATTAAGCCTGACCACGATAGCAAATATTACTGAGTGATACATTGTCCCGGAAGTTATTGCGATAAATGATAATATTGTTGCGTTGAGACGATTTTCAAGCAATATGATGGAAAAGGCATAATAACGCAGGAACACATTCTCAAACATGAATAAACTTTAAATTTGAATGAATTTTTAATATTGCAACTGGAAGAGATTTTAAATATCCAAAATAGACAACAGAGGAAAACAAATAAATGAATTATGAATCATATTTCAAAAAAACAAAGTCCTTCAAAAAAACAAAAGGGCTAGTTAAAACCAAAACACCAGATCGAAGACTTTTATCATCCAGTTTTTTTTTTTGGTAGAAAGAGAAAAACAATAAATTATGCAAATGAAAATGATTGAATTTGATTTAATTTATTATGCGATTAATTGATTTATTGTTTATTGTGACAGGCCTAGTGACCATCTGACATGTGTGACTGATCTCCAAAATCTGAAGGAAGGCTGCTATATCAATAACACTTTGATAAAAGCTCATTTTATTTCACTGTGAATTGTTGGAGGAAATTAATGAGCGTAAAATACTTGTTACCTAAGTAACCACTGGTTACCTAGGTAACAACAAAAAAATTCAGTAGTTGGCAGAGTTTCAGATATTTAAGACAAAAATCAAAAATGGTCAATATCGACTGATATGAAACGCTTATATTGTGATTATCGCTCAGCCACTTTATTGGGACGCACCTTTGCAGCGCTAATTGAGCCTCTTTTGGCTTCAGAACTGCCTTTATTAAAGGTGCTAAGCTCAACATTCAGCACGTCATCTTCGCTGACTCCACAAATAAGTGAACGGAGTTGCTATCGTGTGATTGGCTGACCTACCGTTTGTGCGAATGATGAATTGAACTGTGCTACCTAGTAAAGTAGCAGCCGTCAGCGAAAGACGCTGAACGCATATCACGGCAGTGGCGCTAAAGTAAACCATTCGAGCACTCCTCCACCAACTTGGCTGCCGTGGACACGCTGTCGCGCCGTAGCCAATGTGTCATTAAACAATACTGCGGCGCAGTCAGTACATGCTTTTCATTTGTTTCTGGTGTGAAAGCCATTCAGTTTAGATTTTCCCATCCACTTTCTCGCCGAGTTGTAGAAACCAAGAAACCCTGAAATTGTACTGTTTACATGCAAGCCTTCAATACTGCAGACCTTGTGGCTATAAAGGATGACAAATGCCTACTGGCATTTGTGAGGTTGTCTCAGCTACTCACAGGCATTTCTTTAGATTTTTTTTTTCTTCTTCAAAGCGAACAGATGGATTGTACAGCTGTTTGGTGGTGGCTGTTAGGACCAGTGGAGTCACCTTTGAACCTGGTGGTTGATATCTCATTGAACGGGGAGGTGGACCGCAAACTTTTTCAGGACTTCAACTGTGAACGTCTCCTCAGACGGACCAGGCCTGAGATTGATTTTTTTTTTAGAGTTTTCATGGTCTCCACGGGTTTATTGGCTTCAATAAGGCTCCTGCTGCGCGCTCGCTAATCAAAGTGAACCTGTTGTGTGTGGCCTTTTGACTTTTCATCTGGATGAAATGTTCAGGATGGGAGTGCGGTTGTGGTTTTCGCCTCAGGTTCGCTTTGAGCGCAATGAGGCCCAGCTGTTAGCTGATGCTTTCCCCTCATTGAAGAACGCCGCTCTGCTTTTGATGGGGAAAGCTTACGGAAACACCGAATCATCCGAGTCAGGATTCGACGAAAGGCTTCCAGAAGGTCACGCGCAATGACTTCAGCATCAAAATCTTTCACGCTGAACGTTGCAAACGACCAAACACTTTTCACAATCAAAGCAGAAATGCTCAATGCGCAAAACCTCTGTATTGTTCCAATGCCACTCGCCATTGCAATAACTGTGATCGCCATTTATGCGTTGTGCTACGCCCTACAGCAAACAAAATTCAAACAGTTTCGGGGTTTAAAAGTCTTTTAATTTCCCCCCACAGCCTCAGAGGAAATCTGGAGCAGTTAAGGGACATTATAACAGGCTTTTTGTTCATAGGCGAACTCTTATTACGCTAATTAGACCACAAAACAAATTTACAAAACACTAATAGGCCTCAGACACATTCCACATATTGCTGTGTTTAGAAATCCTTAAGAAACATTAGTGTGGATATAATGTGTCTCTGTATTTTGCTAAGTGTTTTCTTATGTGGTTAGATTGTTTAGGATGTTTTCATAGAAATACTCGGCAGGAGCTTTGGAGGAAAACCTTGTTGACCCTGATTAGCAAATGCTCTATCCCCATTAAGCACCAGCCAAATTTACCCGCCGCATCATTTAAAACATTTGAATCGATTCAACAAGTAAATACTGAACTTTGGAACTTTGCTATTAATTTGCTTCTGTCAACTCATGGTTGTGCGGCATCTCCACTGGCTTCGGTCGGAAAACAACCTCTAGGCTTTAAAATCCGACTTTCCCCTGACGGTCGTGTTCGGCTGGTGCTTTCACAGACCTGAGAGCTTTCGGATCACGTCAAAGATTTGTAAACAATAAAAACCTCGGGCACGTGCCTCTCCTGTCAATTGTCGCCATGCGACGGCGTTCCAAAACACCAAAACAAGGGAGGCAACGCTGGCACGAGGGGGCCCCCAGCTCCCGCTCTTCCCTACGCCTATCGCCACAATCAGCTGAATTTTCTTGCTTGCCCTCAGATCAAAGTCGGAGAAGGATGAGAAAGCGAAATAAAATGAAGGAGGGAGAGAGAAAGAGAGAGAGGAGAAGAAAACAGTTCCAGTTCCGCAAGTTTATCCTTCCTTGAGTTTAAGAAGGATTCCTGGAGGAATGCCTTCATGGCTGTATTGCGTGACTGCGACTGCTCCTTTCCATCAAACACATGGGATTCATTTACCCTTGTGGGCCACAGTGATGGTGCCACAAACACCAGGCCCCCGCAGGAAGGGAAGAGAAGGAAGGCGAGGGGAAAAAAGGCAGAATGAGTGGGTGGGGGATCCATCGTTTTACAATGCCAGTGTCCCAAAGGACGCCGCGGCTGGCACGTTACGGATCATCGTTCCCCTTGTTGTGGATGACAACCAAATGTGTTTCGCTTCTAGTTTCAAAGTGTCACAGAGAGGGGCCTCGTAATTCTGATGAATGGAGGCAAGAGATCGCGCGTCATTTTTTTTTTTTATCCACGCCGAGTTAAGCTATGGAATCACTCACATCCAACAGTCTGAGTGATTTAACGACTCTGAATAAATGAAACAGAAAAGGCAGGAGGAAAACGAAGTGGTGTGCTGTAAGGTGCAGTACAAGAACATGTGAGTGGTTGTGTTCAAACAGGCCAAAGCTGAAATGTCACCAACCCTGTGCAGGAAAAGGCCTGCTGACAGCCTGCATAAATACTGACACCAACCCCCCCTTTCCCGTCCCGTAATCGCATGTTCACTTAAAAACAGCACCCAGTGAATTCCTAGGGAATTCAGTAATCCTCTGTAGCACTGTGTTTATTCTATCATCTATTTTACTTTTGACTTTAATGCGTCTCTGATTTGTGAGGTTTTGTCATAACCATTTCTTAAAGATCATTAGGGACTCACTTTATTTCTTAGCTCATCTAAAAGAAGCAGAATACACAATAGACTTGAAATTAATGCGATAAGTAAAAAAAATTAACTTTTTTTTGGCTTTTAAATCTTATAAATCACCAGGTTCCAAGTGAACTGGCTAACAATTTACAGTCCTACATCTACTTAGTTTTAAAAGGGGTGTTATTCAAAAGCGTCTCTTAGGCCCCATCTCAAAATTTTATGTATCCGCAATGTTTTTTTTGTTTTTTGTTTTTTTTTGTCATTTAGGCTATGTGTCCATGCAGATCCAGCATTTTGGGAAACCAGAAACAAGAGCTTTATTTTTATTTTGGGGGGTTTTTAGACTATGCTGCACTTTTTTATTATGATACACACAAATCAAATATACACATCCTTTAGAAAACAGGTCCCAGAATGGAAATATTTCAAAATACTGGTTTTATTTTTCAGTGTGTAAATGCGACCTGTTTTTTTTTTTTTTTTTTTTTTTTTTTTTGTTTTTTGTTAATAAACATAACCCTCCCGCTATCTTAAGAAATGAGGTCATTAGGACCCCAGGAGATTTTTACCATGCATGGTCCAGTGGGGTTGTACTGACCCCGTGTGCACTATTATAAGGTATTTTTTATGACAATCTGACTGGACAAATACCCACTTCCCCACTGTCTGACCGTGACATCTGCTGCACACTTCCTGAGTGGGGTGGATTACGCAATTGTTTTGTTTTTTTGTGTGACTTACACAACAAGAAAGTCCTTCTAGACCAGCAAAAACATGAAACACTCCCTGTTCTGGCTTATTATGTATGTGCTGGTCTCTTTGTTGGAATAATGCTGTGGGCTGGAGTGAAGAGCACTCACCTCCAAATTGAGCATATAGCCTTGATCCTGGTCGATTGAAATTGGTTGTATCTTACATATTGTATTGTTCAAATACAAAATGTATCTATGATTCTGCCAAAGAGAAGTCCTGGCATCCTGTACAGAGGCTCATACTACATGATCTTGCATTAGTCAAATAATGACTCTGAAAAGAAATAAAAACCTCAAACCTTCAGTGCTTCGGTGTAATCAGCTCAAGTAGTAGTTAACGAAAGTGTTTTTGTTCCACAATTTCTTCTGATTCCTCTGTATGAGATTCGCACAGGCAGCAAACAGCAGCAACTGGAGGATGTTCCTAAATACATTAGATAGTTTCAGGCTGATTTACTTAAACATCTAGATTAAATGGACAGTTTCTCTAAGCTAATGCAATCCCTGTGAGATCATTTTGGCAAACAGAGATCATATCGACTCAATGCAGTTTCAAAACAAGTGTGTCAAGAACTGCAAAGAGAATATCCGCTTTTAGTATTTTGGTACTTTGTTTTTTGTGCACAATCAACAGGCTTAATGTATTTTTTTTAACTATAAGTCAACAAACTAAAGCGATTGGTAGGGCAGATTGTTCCAACAGCACACAGGCTTTTTGAATTGACTGTTCTCCAGGAACCTTTTCCTGACCTCTTGTTTTACCTTCCCTTATCACGATTTAACACAGCAATAAATCCATACATTGGTCTTTTCCCTCTCTCTTTTATACAAATGATTTGGTCCCACACATGAACCAAAGCATACGCGGTTTCACATATGCAACAAAATAAAATAAATTACCTGGTTAATGGTCAGGACATTAAAATGCCTATTTGGGTTAGGGAAAAATGTACGACTCTGTATTAAATACCATCCTAGTTGCCAGGAAATAAGGCATGTCGGCACGCGTTCAGAAACCAGCGTGATGCTCGCGAGTAGAACATACGTGTTGCACATATTTTTGGTTTCCAGAAACGTAAAACGGGAGACCTATTTCTCAGGAGGCTGGGCAATGTAATCCACCTTTTAGTTGACAGTGCTGACCTGGAACCAACCTTGCTCACTTGTTGGTGAAGGACTCCAAGCCATTTGTCAAATCCGCGTTGCCTAAAGGTACCGGTCTCTGTTTAACTTAACGTCTGTGCCGCGAGAAAACACGCCTATCAACGCTGCAAATAACTCTAAATTAATGATTGGATTTGGACATCTGATGTCGTGGCAGTTTGCTGGTAAATATATCTTGTGCCGATAGAGTTTGACCTACCATAAAACGGAAGAATCTATTGGTATGGAAGGCAGGGATGGACACTTGAATATATACATTGACGGTACATTCTGTCTGGTGATACACACAACACCCTTGCAATGCATCATGTGGTTTCTAGTAATGTTAAATAAGTCCATTTTTTCTACATCATTTTCAAAAAGTGGGTAAATATCTGTCTTCCCCCAAAATAGAACCTTTCTAAAGTCCTTAAACATCTTGGAGTAAGATTTCATTTTTGATTTGACCTAATTAGTTACAAAGTGACTTAAGTACAACATAGAAAAACTGTAGAAAAGTACTTAAGCCTCCAACTTTGAAGTTTAAGTCATTCTCTTAAAAACATATATTTTTTTTGCTATTAAATAAAACAATAAAACAAACACTTAAAATTTGAGTCACTTTTATCTTCAGTTAATGACCAAAGACCTGAGGCATAACAGCCTAAGATTGCATGACTGTGTTAAAAACTTTGACAAAACACACTGTTGCCATCAGCATGATAAAATGTTTTTGTTCCCATAGGTGTTGTTCGCCTTGTAAAGCCTCTGATTGGTCCCAGGGCAACAATACTGAAACTGTCCATGCGCAACCTGACAACCCAGGGTGAATCTGGCCAGAGCATCATCAATGTTCACATCTTTGTGTCAGAGTTCTGGTTCTGAGAGGAACATAGGAGATTTCACAACACATATAACAACATCCACTCTTCATACTGTACATGTTGTCGTTGTTGTACGATGAAGGCATAACTCAGTGTCAAGGGGTTTAATTGTATGTTTTGACAATGTCAATAGTTCTGACTGTTGATTAAAGGCCACTGCTTGCTTTTGATGAAAGCTCTGTATTTTGTGGATGACAAATTCAGAATAAAGTGCAGCGTCGTTGAAAAACCTTACACTATGTTGTCGGTATAAACACATGTTGGAGCTACAGATATGCCGTTTGTTAGAAGTGCATGCATGTGAAGATCTAATCTAATAATAATAATAATCATTTTCTTACACTTCAACACTTTTTCGGGGTTTTTTTTTTTTCTTCGTCTTGCTAAATGTATTTTTTGTATTTATGCATTTTCTACAGAATAAACACTATTTTATTTACAGTACTTTTTGATTTTCATTCCATTGTCACTTAAGGAACATTTGTTATGTGTTGTTTTTGTCTTTCTGACAAATTTGAGTGTTTCAGTTTTTCTGGTTTTTAATAAAACACTGTTGGCCAAACAGAGAATGAACTTTAAGATCAGCCTTGCAGGAACAGTCTTTCTGATCATAGTTTTCCACGGGTTATATTTTCCCATTTCAACTTCAGTTCAGTTCTGCTTCATTATCTCGTTTGATAATGTTCACAGATATTAGGCAGCTACTTTCTTTAAAATGTAAACAAAGAATTTTGTTTTACCAAGTTTAATGAGTGCCTGCACACAAATCCATTTTTGAGTAAAGGTTAAAGAATATGCAATCAAATGTGCTGTGTGAAAATGTTGCGGGTAACATTATCCTGCGATAGTAGAGCAGGAGTAGAAATAACCACTGTTTTTCTGTTGTTAGCAGCAATACGATCAAGAGATCCACTGTTTAGATCTTTTGTGTTTTACTGTTAAACTATGGTATTTTTACAAAGTTTAATATGGCAACAGAATCCTGTCATTTGGAACAACAGGAGGAATACCCAGAAAAAAACACATGCATGCACATGGAGGCCATGCAGACTCCAGAAAGGTCGTGGCCTTGGATCTGAAGACCTTCCTGCTGCAACGCCAACAGGCCTATAAACTGCATGTGGCGGACCACAATCACAAAACCGTAATTCCTTTTTGCAAAGGGCCTGACCGCGCTCATGACAGCCAACCTAATTCTGAAAGTTCAGACATGTCAATATTAGCGAACAAACAGAGACGTATGAATCAAGCTAACTTGACCGTTCGACTTTTGTTCGTGGTGCTCAGTGGAATTTTGGTTTCCATGATGACATCTAGAAAATGCTGTTTGTGTTTGACGATATCTGTCAAGAGACGGATAAGATATTGTGTTGGTCCTCTGAGTGCCCTCAGGCGATTTGGTGAAAAGGGACATTTCTGTTTAATTTTCAAAAAAAAAAAGAAGTTCAGGTTTAGATAAGTATTTAAAGGAGCGGCAGTAAAAAATGAGACCTCAGGCATGGCTGGTGAACCAGCTCGTTTCTTTCCATAAGTCATGGGGGGAGATGAGACAGTAAATGAGCTGGGAACATGTTAGTAATGGCCTGACTACTGCAATCATCGCGGTGGACGGGCATAGTCAAAGCACCAGATGCTTCAAAGACAGACAAGGAGAGAACTAATACATCATCAATTTAGCTATGCATCATAAGAGCAAGAAGAAAGAAAACGATAATTGTGGTGAGCTAAAAAACACAAAGGAGTAAATTCAGCACATAGCTGTATAATCATGACAGACTTGTGACATTTTCTGTACCCAAACCTAAAGAAAAATAATGAAACACTATTTAAAGCAGTAGTTCGTTTTCAGCCACTACGTCATTCAAATTTAAAGAAATTCTTTCAGTTTGAGGTATAAAGGCTGGATCTTTTTATTATTATTTTTTTTAAATTTTGCTTGAATGTACAGTTAAAGCAGGAACCCAGAGGAGAAACATAAAGAGCTAAATATGAACAATAAAAAAAGTCACACAGTCAGACTGTGTGGGAGGACATTACCCAGTAAAAAAAAAAAAAAAAAAAGGTCCTTCTGGCTCCAGAGTCAGAAAGACTGGGGCAGCGGTCCCCGAGCAGCGTTTGCAAACCATGTACATGTGTGGGGACAAATGAGCAAATGTCTTCTGCCAGATTCTCCTTCCAATAAGCCAAGACGGAGCCGCGCGCGCTGCAGGCCCCGGCTATGACTAAACCGAGTGGGCTTCCTGAGTCGATGTGACGGCGAGGGAAGCTGACCCGTGAGTCTCACTTTTGTTTGTTTGCTCTCTCGGCTGCGGCGCAGCAGCGGTCAGGCCTCTCGGTACGAGCGGTCGCGGCGGTGTCTGGGTCACGGCGGACGGAGTCCTGGGGGGCTGACAGACAAGCAGGCTCGCCCCGGGGCTTTTGGAGCGGCTGAGCCCAGACAGAGCCCTGGAGGACCTGGGGGAGGCACGTGCTCGGCCCACTCCTACACTCACCCACTCCTTCTTTTTTCCTGGCGTCCATCGCTGGCTCCCACCGCAACACATGTTATAGGATATAAGTGAGTTCTTATAATACATTTGGGAATATTTATTTTTTTTCCCTCCATTTCATAAACCGCTGCTCCTCATTGCCATATGCAATTTCTGTCCAATGGGCACCGGCAGCTCTCTCTGGTTTTGCTCTTCGCTCTTCCGTGATTAAGAGCATTTCATGCTCATTAGGACAAAAGGGATTATTTTAACCTTAGAATAAGAGCCGATTTACAAATTGTTTGCAAACGAACCAAAAGGCATAAACGTTCTTTATTTCATATGTTGTGACACATAGAAATGTCCAGCGATGTTTGAAAAAGCCCAATAGATGGCAGACACATACAGCACAAAACCACAGTGCCAGAGGAGCTTCAACAATAGCCTCTGAATAATACCCAGCCTGTGTTACAGAGACAGTCACAAGTCAATATTTTTACCTCAGAGGGGAAAATCACCCCTTTACTAATGCAACAGTTATGTTTTGCAATAACATCTGAGCTTCCTGAAACAAATGCAAGTCATTTTTTACCTAAATTCTCCACGGAGCGATTCCTGACTTCAGCCTGTGTTGGATTGTACTCAGACAAAGTAAGAAGCTGATGCGAGAGCCGCAGACCAGTCAGCTGAGACCTTCGCCCGAAATAGCTTCCTGAATGAGTGGCTCCACTACTGTGTATTTCATTGTCCTCCTTGTAATATAAAACTGATATTATTGGCTTCTTAAATCAATTAGGTCTGCTGAAGTTTAGTGAGAGGGACAGCCCACCAATTAGAAAAGCACTTCAACCGTGACCTAGAGGAAAACACAACGAGTACAAGTGTGCCCTTCCATAACTTATGGATTTCGAACGCAACGACTTAACAACCGCTACTGAACTCAAACAGCAGCCAAGTTATACAGAGGATCAATCACATCGGGGAATATAGACTAAGGCTCCTCTCATGAAAATTCATTGTGGAGTCTCTCTCTGTTGTTCCAAGCAGCCCTGAAACACACAGTGACGTTCGCGCCGCTTACGTGGATGACTATCACGGCCATGGAAAGGAAAGAAGTCTGACCACATCTAACCACAGCGCGATGGCCGCCTAAAATAGTCTGAACCTCACGGACATCTTTCCTCGTAGAACCGATGACAGCGCTGTGACCTCTTGGTAAGTGGTTCATGTGTAAGGTTGTGTTTTTCAGACGATCATATCAAATCAAGTACAAGACGATAAGTAATCCGGTATAATTGCATTACCACATGCATCCAGTCATCAAAATAAGGTCTGCTCTTGTGGGATGTCTCCTCTAAAGAGTAGCTAGAAGAGAACCTCATCCTCTTTCAGCTACGAATTGACAAGAAAGAAAAGAAATAACACTGAATGTACTGTTAGAGAAAGTTCTTGGACTAACAATCGCTGCGTTTCCTTTGATCGTGCAACCGCACTAAGTGGAATTATGAAAATAAGTTTGTCATGTTAAAGGAAACACTGCGATTTTGAGAAAACTTTAGCGTTTCAATAAAAAATTTGTGCATTTCACAAAATTCAATGGAAACACTTCACGTCACACAAGTCACATGATCAACAACTGGACGCTACTACTGGCAGAAAAGACGACAGGAAGTTGTCGGAGGACGACGGCACAGCATGTTGTTGTTTTAATGACCTGTGGTGTGAACAAACTTACATCTGATTTTAATTGTTATTTAACAGAAACACCGCAATAGCTGAATTACATGTATTTGGCTGAATATCCACAATGTTTTGCACACATTTTCAAAGGAAACTCAGCTCATGAGGCTTTGTCGTAACTTTGGACTTTGATATTGTCAGTGTAACCAGAGTATTTTAATACTGTATATAAACAGCAGCGTTATATGGGACATATTATAGAGACTTACTTCTTCTGTTGCTGCACACCTATTCCTTTTTGTTTCAACACATTAAAATGTAAGCAGGGAAGAATTTCACACACAAAACCCCCGAAACAAAACAAAGCCATATAGTGGGTACAACCAACATGGACAAAACTGCTCTGCTCAGATATACTGATTCACTACAGGTACTACCAACACACTGTCTCCACAATGAACAATGTGATGGAACCTGCAAGAGTCAATGGGATGGAGCGAAACACTTCCCTGGAAGAAAACCTGTTGGAGCCTGCAGTAAACCCGAGGCTAGTGTAGAGATTTGCTCTCCGGTAGGACAAAGACGATAAACACATTGCAGTCAGAGCTGCAATGTGAAGGGTTTTTGATCAGAGCATATCCCTGTGTTAGAAGACACGAGCCAAAGTCCAGACCTTAATCCAACTGAGAATGTGTTGGTTGAGAACTGATGTTCTCACGCCTGAATGAGCCGGAGTCATTTTCAGAGAGGAATTTGGCAACAATTTGTGTCTTAAAACATGGAAAGTAGTTAGAGACCGGCCCCAGAACACCTGCAGACGTAACTATAGGGAAAAGAGTTCATTGAGGACACGATGGCGCAACATCATGTCCTCAATGATACGAGGGTGCCGTGCATATGGTAAGGGTGCCATATGCAAGGCACCCTTACCATATGTGATGGATCAGTTTTTATTTCTTAAAATAGGTACTGAACTTTTGCTAGTGGCACTTAATCAACCATACACTTTGTGCAGTTATTTTATCAAGTAGAACTAGGGGTAGTCATGTGGCGAGGCTGCAGTCTTGGGAAGTTCAAATCATATTGTCCATTCCTTTTCCTTACGTCTTCCCTTACTCTCCCCCCTTCCTGTCAGACAATTTTCACATAAAGACCACTAGTGCCGACAAAATTCTCCAAAAAAAGACAGCAACACCATATAACTTTTGAATAAACAAGTGAGGGAACGCTTGAATGCACGAGAAATGGGATCGTCCTGCTTTAAAAATTATTCTTTCGGAAATTTGCATCCTTCAAAAAGATGCTTTTTTTTCTGGACTACTGATTGAAGAAAGTGTCTTCTAAAAACCGGCAGTAAGTTTGAGCCCATCTTTAACGATCCCAGCCCATACCAATTACTCACCTGCTAGCAATGCTAGCATATGACTCAAAGTGGATCTCTGTGCCCGTTCCTGACCCACCACCTGGTGTTAGAGAGTCATTCTTGTTTCATCCATTAAACCTTTGAAAAATCTGTCTTTAGATTGTTTTTGGCATCACTTATCATCCTTCCTACCTTGACTAAGTCTCTAGAGTTCTGAACATCTTGTCCCTTTAGGTGTGTCGCACTTATGTTAGAACTGGTGGCTTCACGCTTGATTCTCCTCAAATCCTTGACGATCAACATGTCAAGGATTTGTGTTATTTTCCCCATGGATGTTTCATGTGACACTGACTATTTGCAACAAAATGCTTGATGGTTTTGTGATCACGAACAATTTCAGAGTCCATCTGACAGACTTTTGGTTATTTTTGACTTTTTAGAGTTCAAGTTTGTTCAATTTGGAGTTAGAAAACACCATAATATAAAAATTATATTATGGTCAAAATACTCTTCTGTCCAATAACTGCCGAGTCAGCCATGTCACATTTCATCATGTCTTTTCTTTTTACTCTTATTCCAACAAGAACTAAACAGATAAACTCGTCTCTATTCCTACATATATTGGTGTAGCATGTAGAAAGCCAAATCGGTTCTGAGACAGCATATCCTATTAGTATGATGATGCTTTACATCTATCACCCGGCCACAACTTGTTGTGCGGTGAGGCTAAAGCAGATGTTTCAGGGTACAGACGAGCTTAGAGCAAAAACTGCAGTTAAGCCAGAAGGGAGAAGACTCTGGAAGCCACCGAGTCATTGGTCTCCAGACCCTCCGGCTCATTTCTGAGCCTGGGTTTGTTCTCTCTCCCCTCACCCTCCTTCCGCTTTTTGGTCCTTTGTTGTGGTCACTGAGACGGAATGAAAACCACTCATTGAGAGCCCTGCAACAGCAAACTATTAAACACAGGATCCAGTTTCTTAGTCTGGGAGGGAAGTTGTCTTTAAAGCAAAAGATTCTCCTGAGTGACCCCCTCCCCACTCCCGACTGAAAACAACACAAAAAAACGTAATCGAACATTTTACTCACCAGGTGGACCCACTCAAGCTACAGACAGGCGAGCTATTTATCTTCAATATGCGATGGAGATAGGCTCAATCTTGCGTTGCAGATTTTGGGCCAGGCTGGATGTGGTTTTATTTCCACATCTATCACAGACAAACACAACAGTGATGGTGACGTGGATAAACAACATTCCCCCTGCAGAAACCTAATACAACTCATTCCTATGAATTAGCCTGTCTGTGTGTCTTGCTGAGGCAACAATGGTGATTTCTGTTTGAGTTTTGTGGCTTCCAAGCCCAGAACCAGTCTCCCAGTCGGAGCGACAGAAATGGAGGGTCGTGGTCACCGCGGATGCTTTGTTTTCCACATTGCTGGCTCGTTGCTGTCCAGCCCGCAGAAGGACCATCTGCCTTTCCAATTAATAGCCCTGTTTGTGCTTCACATTTGTTTGTGCTCATAGATGATTTTTATAATAAAACTCAGACTTTCTGGTATTTCGCGAAATCCAGGGTGATGACGTCGTTTCTTGGTTGTTGTTTTTTTTTTTGTTTTTTTTTCGGAGGGGGAGTTTGCAGCTTGTGGCCGTTTCCCGGAGAAAAGGCAACTTGCAGAAACTGCTGCAGCTGTTTTCTGGTGTGTCTGCGTGATGAAATGATTCTTGCCGATGTTCGGCCTTTACCACAATTAAGAGCAGACCCATTCAGTGTAGGGGGAAATACACAAGATGAGGGAGCAATTTTTGCCATCTCCTTTGAGACACGACAATGGGAACAAAGTATTTCTGCCCAGAAAATGTCATGGTAATACCAGGCTCTATTGTTCTATGGTTAAAGCAACTTATTCAATAATGGGAACAATGCAAAAGCAATTTCTTTGTCTGTTTTATTTGAATAGGACTCCTTAGTCCAAACCCTCAAATGTTATCCAAAATATTGACTGCTTATTTCAGATAAGTTGGAGAAATGGGGCAAGGAATGCTGCAGCATGTACACAGCAAGCCAAAGAGTTTCAATTAACAGAGGATTTTTTTTTTTCTTGTTTTTTTTCCAGTAACCAACACATGCATTATGCCGTTTACCTCTCTGACCAATGGATGACAGGTGTGCATTTTACTGTTGCAATAACCCTTAGTTATGCATTGTAAATTTGGCTTAGTTTCAGTTTTAGCTTCAGCCTCGGCTTAGTTTTTTTTTTTTCAAACTGAAGATATCCAGACACTGAGTAAATATTACAGATGACGTTTTTGTATCTGTAGTTTTCAGTGACTCACGATATTTGAAAAGCATTACGAATGTTTTTTTTGTATTTCGTTTTAAATTAAAATCTCCTAGATCATGTAACAACATAAATCAGTGGCACAGATATATCTTGAGTGTTTTCCCAAGGGAGATGCTAACATTAAGAGGTAATACTGAAAGTGTTAGACAATTTATTGAAAGTAGTATTGGATTTGGGATTGACGGAGGATATGGATTAAATGGACAAAACTAACTGATATCTATAAACCCTGAAATACAAGATATGTAAACATGTGACAACCGAGCTGAGATGGGCTGATTCTGTATTTGCAGGCATATGGGACTGAGACCAAATGAAAACATTTATTTCTGTATTGTTGTATCCAATACTAATACTGTTTTTTATATATTTCAATTCTGCCTGGGTCTTTGCTAAGTCAGCATTGTGTGTTATGTTATTTTGTGGAAAAATGAATAAATTGTGTTTCGCTAAATAGAATATTTCCAGATGCAACACTTGATTTTTAACCGACTATTTGTGTGGCGACGTTTGACTTTTGACAAAGAAAATAAACTTCAGTTCAAACGCAGTGTGGATTGTGAAAAGTCGTGTTGTGGCTAAGCAGCAATGGCAGCTACTACGGCTAAATCTCATGTGTACAATTGGGCTGCAAGGTGATGAAGTAACAACATTTCACACAAGGATTTGTCACTAAACCTTTCACCAATACCAGTCATCAAGTGGTAGCACGGCTGGACAGATCGCCCTTTAGGGGATTTCTTCATCTTTAGCAATGCATTAAAACCTGTGGCTTTTCGCTGGGTTCTCTCACGAGCGTCATGGTTGTAAGGTCTTCCTTTACACATGGACGGTTTGAGTCTCCTTCCCACCATTCGAATGAAGTATGGCACCATTTGGAGTGAGGAAATAAAACCATAATGTGATTTCGCTCCATTCTTGCTGGACCGTCCGACCTCATTTTGCACGTACGCCTACAATTCAAAACAGCCTGGTCTGCCTTTGGGAATGGCCAAAGCTGTCGTCGATCAGCAATCACTGAATGACTGGAGCGTTCAGAGCAGTTGGCAGTTCTTCTCTCCACAATCGGAATATTTAGAGACTGTTACATTGTGCTGACACGGACTATGAGGTTTGATGAAATCCTCCCTGGACAGTCCAACTTTGTTTTTCTTCTGGTGAAACATAAACAGCCATTTTAGCAAGAGATCAGACCTTAAACTAGTCGTTTCCCTTAAAAAGAATTTTATGTCGATTCTCTATTTATTATTATTTAATTGAAGACAATGTAACATTTCTATTTGCATACTACGCAAGCATCATCCTAAAGTTTGCCGGCGCACCTTTAGGGTTTCTAGCGCATTAAATTATATTTCTACTTAACTGCACTGGCATGGACGGCACAATGAGGATGTGAGCCATAAACACCAGAAGCTCTGTTGCGCCATTGACAGAAATTCCACTTTCTGCTGCTACTGTGAAACATGGTGCACCTAATTGTACAGTGGTCACCCACTAGATCTAAATAGGGTTTAGGACCACACAGTACGATGAAGGCCCACAGGAGGAAACTCTCACACAGGCTAAAACTGTGAGCTGCTGTCACTGGCCGTTTCACTGTAGGTGAATCCATCTCAAAAATACGTCACTCTGCTTGGTTTTTAAATCTGAACTGAACAAGCTGTCAATTGAATGCACCGGTGTTCACTGAAAGGTAAGGATGTTCATTGTATTATTTTTTTTTAACCAAATAAATAGCATTAAAAAGTCTACTTTTTTTAAACACAAAGTTCTGGATACATAAAACCTTTGATTAATAGTTTGTTAGTCTTTCCAAAAGGACATTACACAAATTCACAACTCTTCACTTTGGCAGTATAAAATCGTGCACAAGAACAAGGAATGCAAAGACACATATTTTTGTACCACAGTGATCTTGACTTGCTTGAAAAAAGAGTAGGAAGAAGTAAGAAAATTATGAACTGCTAGCCCATAAACTCAAAACATATTTTCAGATGGACATCGTTAATAAATCAAAAATAAAAATGAACAGCTTAATTAATTTTCCATTTTATCTGGGTTTACATTTGTCTAAGTATATACATCCACACCCACACACTCATATGCACTAGCCTCAATTTACATACACACATTAGCGCCAACTCTCACACATATTTCTATATCTTGTGAAAATGACCTTCTTATATTTCCATTTAAATTGTATTGAATTTTGAGTGATGTTTGCAGTTTAACTCAATATTGTCTGTTTAAATGCTAATTTAAACACAAACATCTTCTGAAACTGCGATATCTGTCGTGTTCTTCACGGTTGCACCTGTAGATGGTTGAAACGGGTCAAGACATGAATGAAATGTGCTTTACAAATAAACTTGACTGATTGATTGAACACATCCCAAGTTATGGAAAAAGGTGGATCTGACATATATTTATGAAATTACCTCTGATGTTTGTTTTTGAATGACGATGCATGTCTAAACAGAACCAAAGGAAAAGCGGTGGCGCGTCAGACAGACTGGACTTCACTCCATAGCTGTAAGTTTAGATCAACTCCTCCTCCTAGTGACAAATTCAAATTAGCAGTGGTTTGGTTTTTTTCCTCCAAACACACAGCTAGATTCAAACAAATTCTTCTCCCCACCTCACCTCTCTCTCTGGTCTGGCCTACGAAAACCACATGCCGGGGTCACTGCGCGCTCCTCAAGCCAAACCAGACCCATAATTTTGCTTTTGTTTCAGTTGTAGCCTCAAACCCTGAAATATAAAGACCAGGGAAGGTCAGCATGCAGAGGAAAACGTGTGAGAGAGACAGGATGAGGGAGGCTTAAAGAAAAGCAAGGAGCGAAAGAAAGAATTAGATGAGAGATGGGATAAGGAGCAGCCCGAGACTGTTGTTGAGAGTCGAGTGGTTTTCCAATCTGTTGAGGAAGTTTTTATTATACACCATGTGTGTGGACAGGAGGAGCTGCGTAACAAGGCGCAGATCTCTCCAAACCACTGGCCATTACTGACCACTGCTGACCATTACACCCAAAGAGCTTTCACTATTTCTGGATTCAGGCTTTCCCCAGGTTAACGGAACACATTTACACCTCAGTATTTTGTCTACATATGACATCAGAGCGTCTATTTTCTAACACGCAGCCCATTTTATTTTCTGACCTCTGCTGCTTAGAGCAAACCTCATCCCCAAATCAACTCTTTTTTTTTTGTTTGTTGATAAACCAGACTAGATGGACTATTTAGGCTTCCAGCTTTATGTTTCTGTGTAAATTTTAACATTTTTCTGCTCCACCACTGTGTCATGTGACATCCCACATTTCAGAATCTTAAAACAGATGGCGAGTGGCTCAGTTTTAATGAAATAGAAACTCTAGATGAAATAAAAAAAAAAACTAAAACAGAACCACTCCATCCTGTTATCTCCTCAAAGTCTTGCCTTTTTGCCATCTTTGAGCCTGAATGAACTGCAGACACGTTTCCCTTTAAACTCCCCCAGGGATAATAAACAGGATTTCTCCTCTATGTTGTTCTTCCCTCTCATTTTTACCAAATCTTTAATTTGCACACCTCTGCTGTTCAGTTAACCAAACAGTCATGTTTTTGGTCTGTGAGTGGAAGTACCAGGAGAAAACCTCCAGAGATGATGCAAACTCCTTGCAGAAGGCTCACTCGCTGATATTCAAACCCATGAAACGCAGCTGACCTATTGCTTTTTTGTTTGTTTTTTCATTGAAACTGTGAGATTAACTCTTACTTTTCTTTAGCTGGTATTTATTCCGTAACTTTCTGGCGACATCAATGTAAAGGTAAGTTGAAGAAATTTGTGCGTGACGGTAAAGCCAAAGTCTGACCATGCAGTAAAATGAAATCCCCAAATGCACAGAATCAACATTGTATGTGTTCAGCAACTTGAAGTTCTTTCAAACGTTTGGTCTGTATTTCACATAGAAGATGATTCTAATTTATTTGGTCACAAAATTGTCTGCACAGCTTTAAATGCTACTCAAAATGTATTTATTTTAAGATGCAGGAATACAGCTAACATTAACACCATTTTATTCACGTTCAACTAACCCAAGGCAGAGCTCCGTTCTCAGTAAAACAGGTTATTGTAAAATCTCTAAAAGGTCAAAACCTGTGAGCCATAAAGCTTCCATTGTGCAAACGGAGAGTCTTTGAGGTGGTGTGGTCCAAGGGTGATCGACTGAAACCCAAAAACCTCAAACGTTTTGTTTTCTTTAAAAGAAAAACAAACCAGTTTTATTTGAGAGAGCCAGTACAGTACACTTCACTCCTCTGACCTCAGGAAGCTTTGTGTTTGGGTCCAGTTCTTGGCCCGCCGCTCAGTCATCAGGACACCGGGCAGATCTGTGACACACGCGAAGGCCAAAATGAAATGCGGCCCAGGCCACAAATCTCGCAAAATTTGGCCGACGATTCCACGCTTCATGGGAAGTTGACGGTCTGACAGCAGACGGACAACAGCGATAGGTTTACCCTGGCAAGGGTCGGTGTTTTGTAGATAATGTTATATATGGCTTGGCTCAGCATCGTCCATTGTATAAACACCCAGTCACCTTGTGGTGAGATTTTGAATAATGACAGAAAGGGAACGACACAAAAAAAGGAGGAAAGTGACATTTACACGAGCACTTCACGGCAATAAAAACATCACCGCCGAGCATCTTTGCTGTAATTCTACTCCGTTGCTGGTTCTGGCAACCCACAGTATCCTTTAATACTAAAAAATGAGGATTTTATAACACTTGCCATAACATTGTAGTGAGGAAAGAAGCTCTGGCTGATTTTGACATTTATACAAGTGTAAAATCTTAGAAGAATGTAGTTCTGAGTTTATTATTTGAGCCGTGCTCACTTCCTAAGTTTGCTCACTAACAAAAAACATTTGAATTTTAAATTTCTATTGTGGATAAACGACACAAAAATTTCTTTAAATGATTTTACACAGTATGAGTGAACTTTATGAGCCCCTAAGATTAGTCAAGATCTTTTTTTCTAACTCAATCAACATCTAATTTCATATTGCTGTGTGTCTGCAGAATGCCTGTTTGCACTCGCCTTAAATGCAACATGTCACACAGCTCCCCTGCTGTGTGAAGGCAGTGCGGCCGATCCGTGTGACATAATATGTGTTTGCATGTCAGAAAAGCACCACACTGTTCCTCTTTTGCATGTTTTCTGCCTCACTTAGTGGAGTACTAAACTTTTAATGTGAAATACTTTTTTTTTTTTTAAAATAAATAAAAACAAAAAAGAGCTTGCAAAGTGCCACTTCTTTCCATTTTCCATTATTTGTGTGAGGTAGCCGGAGAATGAAGAGAGTCAAAATGTAAACATCTCAACAAAAAAGTACATCCTAATCCACATTAGTTAAAACTATTTCATTGATTTTGTTGTGACACCGATTATGTTTTTCACTTCATTTTTGTTTTGAATGTGTCCATTTTAATGTATGCCTCCTTGTTTCTTTTGTTAGTTTTGTTATTTTATTTTTATTGCGGTCATTTGTTCCATTATCTGTTCAATTATTTTATAGATCAATACCCCTTTTTGCTGTTTTATCAGCCTTTTAGTATGTTTGCTGTATATGCACTAATTGGTGATTTTTTTTTTTTTTAAAAAGGGAGTTGTTGTTTTTTTAAATTGCCCTGTTTCCATGAAGCAAGTTGAGTTTCATAATTTCAACTTGTGCAATAAATACACCGCTACCGATAGCAGCTGAGTGTTGGTAGTCTGGAACATCTGCAGCACTTCTGTCGAGTCTCCTGCAGCGGGTTGGCCTTGGGTCCCCTCTTCAAGCCCCCTTCAAGCCTCCTCTGTGGATCTGTGGTGAAGCAATACCAGGAAACATCCAGAACAAAAATACCAATGAAGGCGAGACAGCTGTTGTGCTTCCTCTCAGCTTTTTCTGGTTCTCTCAGATGGCATATTTTTCAAATCAGAGAGGAAACACTCTCAGAACTATAGACTCAAATCTGGAATTTCTCCAACACCTGTAGGACCCAAAAGAAGACGAGCCACTTCTCCATTCTTCCCCAGTCTGACCAGGTTGACGGTGCAGCTCAGCTGGAAGTCGGGGCCTTGTGTAGAGTAAGGGCTTCATGGCAGGGCTCTTACGGTTTACCTGAAGGACAACCACAGTGTAAATCCTCTCCCCTGAAGGAGGATATCCAGGATGTGGCTTTGAAGAAAAACAGAAACATGCGTGAGTGTGTCTGAGAGAGGGAGACAAAACGGGGAGCAAGTGTGAGAAAGACGGAGCAAAAGGGAGAGTGCACGAGGGAGGGATGGAGGCGGATTCATCATGCATGCATGCATATGTGTTGGCGTGAGCGAGTCTGCGTGTAAATGTGTGTGGTCCTCTTTGTGAGGTGGAAAAGTATTTTTAAATTCAAGTTAAAATATTTGCTTTTCCTTCAAGTTGCCAGCGATGCGCTTTTAGCACCACGACGGGACTCTGTGCTTTTGCGAGGTGTTTGTAAAAATGAATGGAACGGATGCAGCCGCTGCACCGCCTCATGAATGAGCGAGGGGGATCTCCTGGCTGGCTCGCCGCAGCACAGCGCACTGCGAGCAATCATGATCTTGTTTATTTTCATCACAGTAGCCTTTGGAGCCTCTCCCCCTCCAGGATTTACATTGAGAAAATACACAGAGACAGCTACAGACATCACAAATGAGTAACTTGGCATCTGTGGCACTACAGCGAAACCCAAACAAAAACCCCACTTTGTTTAGCCGACCAGACCAATACCAAGGACTGTGGGCAACTATAATTGGCAGCGATTAGCCGCAGTACAAGAGCTATTGTCATTTTCCATCCTGGCGGAGGCATTATTCTAACTTTAACAATCATGAAAAATGTGGAGAAAAAAATTTGATGCAAATCAGCGAAACAAAAAGTAGAAATGCTAATCGTAGCAGAAAGGATAGACTAAATGAAACTTATCCAGTTTTTTTTTTTCACAAAAACATTAAACAAAATTTAACAATTAAGTCACATTTTTAGTTCAGTTTTTATTGTTTTTTACTTAAAACAATCATCAAAACAGCAGGATTTGAAAAAATATATTTTTCATGGCATAGTTTAATTGTTTTTTCCTTTGGAAATATGCTAATATTTTGCAACTTCTCCCAACTCTTTCCAGCCCTCACGAAGGCAGAACCCCATGTGTGTTGTGTGGTCATGTTTGGAAAAACTACTTGCGAATAAAGATGTCAGAAAAAAAGGAGTGAGGGAGTGGCTAATTGTCCCCCTGATGGGTATAAATCAACGCACGTTGATGTAGAAAATCCTGCTGTAGCAATGGGTTTTTGTTTTTTTATTTTACCCAGAAGAAGCAAGACAAGAAAACAAGTGCAGTATATTAAAAATAAATAAATAAATAAATGAGAAAAAACATTATCACTCCAAGAAGCAGGTAGAGAAGTGATTAGTTTTTAAAAATTATTTTATGTAGAGCTCATCATTATCTCGTTTTGTATTTAAATTTTTATTTTTTTTTCTTTTATTATTTCATTTTGCTCTCATGCTGCTGGAATGTAATGACTCTAACAGTTTAAAATTGGCCACATGTTGACAAAATCATTGAAAGCAAGACAACACCGGGTTTCATAAATACATTTTTAAAAATCAACTACTGCAGTAGTATTTAATTCCCTGATTCTGGCCCAGTTCGATACTTGGGATTGGATCTGTGCAACCCTTATGCCTTATGAATTTATCAAACTACACTCAGCATCTCATTCAAACCTAGAATACTTTTTTGTCTTTTATATTTTGCCTTTTTGTTAGTTTTTTTTTCTTCTGAATTGATCATTTCTAAAACATACTCCAAAAATGAAACACGGTTTTAGTTGCTGATGCGTTTCCTTTAATCGTCAAAACACTTCATTTGTAAAACATTCCTCGGCTCGTCCCCACAGGTGTTGAGGTCTTCCTATATTTTCCAAGATGGTAATCAGTGACAGCCGGCAAGACCAACAACGACAAGCCTGTAGGTCACGAATGCGTGCCATTTAAGAAAACAATTTTCCTGCGGCGAAAAATGTTTTCCTACCGCCTTTCACCGTTCAATGCCTGGTGTGAAATCTCCAGCTGCAGGGGAGAGAGAGAGAGAGAGAGCTACCTACATGATCCTCTCTTACCTGCTGCAGAAGACTCCCAGGCTCCTCATTCCTGTGCGTCTCTCAGCACCGAGGCTCTTACCCTCTTCTATACCCCTGCCAGAAAAGCACCTGAGGGTCCGCGCTCCTCTGCTGGTATTTCTGCTGAAAGCTATAATAAATCATTTGCCTTTTGTCTCTCAGCCTTCTGCCTACTTTCCTAATGTGTTTTCTCTCCGTGATCCTGGTTTCGAGAGTTGAAAGAGGCCCGCTTCAAATGGGCGCAGGTTGTGCTAGGACAGATTCAGCGCCGTCTTCGCATTCTCCGTGATTCTTGCTCCTTGTCATCACTCCAATGCCCCATTTCCCTCAGGTTGAATACCGCAGGAAGCAAAGCGTTGAAGGCGCACCGGGAGAAGTAGCAGGTAAAAGAAGGTGGAGAGAAAAAGAGTGGAGGGCGAAAAGAGGGGGAAGAATAAAGACGTCTGTCAGAATGTAGAAATTAAACTGAAATAATTTACACTCTGCTGACTTCTATTTCTGGCCACGAGTGTTTCGAGCGAGCTCCTGTGCCGAATGCCTTTGTGGTGAAGCAACTTTTCAGGGGAGGAAGACGTGTTTATTCAAGGAGAGGAGAATTTAATTTTTGAACCAAGCCGACTTTGTGTAGAGAACGCCTCAGCAGGCCATGTAAATATCAGGAAGGTTTTTAATAAAAACCATGGGCGATGACGGCTTCCAAAAAACATATTATGGATGGAGAGGTCACTGGTGGGAAAAATGGCCGGCCCCTTTTCGGTGGCCAGAGTCCGAGGAGATCACTGGAATTCCTTTGGTCAGAGTTTAGGTGTTTGAGCGAAGCGTCCTGACAGGCCCTTCCTCCCCGTGTCATCCCCTCTGTGTGCACGGTCTGATGCAGACGCGCTTGCACAGACACATGAACTCGTCTGCCGTCCAGCTTAGTTTCTTGGAGCTCTTGCAAAGATCTCTCCATCCCCTCCTCTGCAGTTTGACTTTGTGAGACCAGACTTCCTGAAAACAATGGACTAGTTAGGGGAATTGCCAGAGGATTTGATAAGTCTATGTTTTTCTGACCTCTCCTTAAAAACTTCATGTTGGCCTGCCACTGCCTCCCTACTCTACTTGTTTTTGCACATGTAAATGTATAAAAGACGGGAATGGATTACCAAAGGTGCTGTGTCCCTAATTAAACTCTCAACTTTTGCCTGACCCATCCTCACATCCATGTGCATACACCAAGCAGTGATTAGACGACCAGATATTTTCAAAGATCTGTCACTTTTGGACCACATCCAAAAGTTTCCAAATGGATCTTCATATTATTACAAAATGTGCATTATACTTAATGTGGTTCAGCAATCATGTTTGTGTGCTAATAAGGTGGTTTCACAATGAAAGTTCCTTATAGCAAATGCTCAGCTGTGATTAACTTTCTAACAGACTACATCTCCAACATCACTGAAACATATTCCAGGTTTCTGAATGAAAAGGTTTCTTAGAATGGTTTAAAAATGATGAAACTGAACCTTAGGCTTTAATAAGTCCTTTATAATAAAGCCTAAGCTTTATTACTAAAGTTTAGGCTTTAATAATAAAAACTCACACACCATTACAAGCTTATTCCGTAATCCAAATCTAATTCTCACCTTATCAACCCAATCCTAAACAAGGACTCCACCATATTAGGTTCCTAATACGGAGGGATCCAATTCAGGAATCTCACCTTATGGTTGGGTGATACACATTTGAGAAACCAATTTATCACTTTTCCTTTATTTTTCAATGTCATCTCAGTCAGTCAGTTTGATGTAGGTCTAAGTTTAGTTTCGTTGGATAAAACCCACTGGGCAAAATGATCCAAAACAGGGCAGTTAAACAAGTACACACACAGACACACACACACACACACACATTTTCACACACAAATATATGTTTACATATGTACTGTCTTTATTCTGTGTATGTACATGCTTTTCACATTATTGAAAGCTAAACGCAGGTGGTTAAAGTAAGTCCTTATTAGGTTACTTTTTATATTTCATATACTGTAGTTATATAATTTTTATTCTAATGGTCTTAAAAACTCATTAAATTAACTTCCATTTTTTAAAAAAAATCAGCTTTTCAGTTCTCTTTCACTCTATGCAGTTGTCCTTTCCCACTGCACTCGTCGTGTTCAAAGCATCTGATCCTTTTCCTTTACATAATGGTATAATCCCAGTCTGTCTTTGTGTGATACGACCATCAAAATAAAGTCCTGGCTCTCCGCCATAGGAGTCGGTTATGCCTGTTCGTCCCCTACAAAGACTCACCTTTCAGTCGCAGCTCATTCATGAACACATCACTGACATCCAGACAGTCATTGGCCGCCCTGAAAAGGTTCAGGCGGATGAATCCCAACAGGAGTAAAAAGCATTGCTGGGTCAGGGTCACAAGCCAAAGGTCAATCCTCAGAGGTCAGGCCGAGGTTAATAAGGTGTTTTGTCACTCTGAGAATATGTCTAATCCCCCTGAGACTGAAAAGGATGCATCTCCTCTTTAGCAAACTTCACAGCGTGGCCGCTAACCCCCTTTTTGATTCTCTCCGTAAGCCGCCTCTTTGTCGTCCACCCTTTGTCGTTCACGACGACAAAGGAAAATTATCAAAAGCCATGGTTAGTCCAGGATTAATTTATGGCAATATTTTTGAAGCCCTTTCCATTCAACTCGCTCGTCGTCTCTAAGGTAGCGGCCTGCTTGATAGGGTTAATTACCTGATTCCCATGACACAATTAAAATTCCAGCCTTCAGCCCCGAACTCCGTGAGCTGTCTGGATGGATGAAACACTTTCCGGCTCAACAATGCTGACGTTAGCCCCACTTGATGAGGGTATTATTTTAATAGAAAAGAGTCGCCTATTCATTATCTGCATGTGGCCATCAGTGAGACACAAGTGCAGAAAATGAGAGAAATCCCAAAGGCTGGCAGACTGCCCGCTCTTACAAAATAAAAAAAGAAAAACCTCTGCCCACCATGGCCTTCTGCAATACCAGTGTCTCAGCTAGGCAGCTGGAGACAATAAAGTGGAAAACTGGCTCCCTTCTTCCGCTTTATTCTTTGCTCAACTCCCAAATATCCAGATTTGTGTCTTCTGTCACTCATTGGACTTGTCATTTATTTGACTGTATAATAAAATAACATTTTCCCCCCAAAACCAGGAGCAATAACTGTTTTCACAGTCTGGCTGTTTTCACAGTCTTTCCAAAAATAAGTGCTGCGCTGAAGACAGAGTGGAGCTGAAACGGCAGAGTGCATTTTCTTACGCCCATATTTCCTGTTTACTGCATTATATTCTGACGCGTCACCTCCGTATGCGAGAGGATTTTTTGCGTCTTCGATTGCGTTTAGGGATCATTCCCATTTCTAACATACAACCTTTGGAAGCGGTTCACAAAAACCGCTGGTGGAAGAGGCACATCAGAGGCATCCGTTTTTTTGTGTGAATTTTTCTTTTTCTTTTTTTAAATATGCGTGACTTATTCATTGAGGAAACCCGCAACATGAGGTCAAGACTCTGTGGTGTGTTGTTCCACTGAAGGCGGCGGATGTGCCATATAGAGGACAAACAGGCAATTCCACAAACAAAAATATGGGGGAAGCCCACAACTGTATTTTCCACTTGTTTGTGAAGTAACCACGCTGTTATTGTTTTGCTGCCAAAATGAATTACCGTGGTTTAAGTAGACACTCTGCCTTCGTCTGCTTGTGGGAATTTGCCTAAAAATATGATGTTACATACAGTGGCTGAATTGTAAATTTGTTTCTAAAGGTACAATTGGCATGAAATGCAGCCCTCCCCCATATTTTACATGTCCTCTCTCAGCACACTGTATGAAAAGGGTAGTTACCTACTTTTGTCTTGCCGGATTCAATGTAACAAAAAAGAATATCTCAAAATAATTTCCGTATTGTGTCATTCACTCTAATAAATCCTACACAGCAACACCACACCCATCCCCCGGTGACACCACCAGAGTGTCTCAGTCATGGCAAGACCTCCAGACTTTCAATCAGCGTTGAGAGTCTGGAGGTGCAGGAATGAAGGAGGGCCATACGCCTGTCCATCTCAAAAACCAGCCCTGGTGTTTGATTGTGTGCCTGTCTTAAAGACAAGAGGGCACATACATTTTTCACCAGGTGTCATGGACTATCAAGTCCATTCTTTTCTATTTTGGCTTGACCTCTGTAAACCTGAGAGTTTACTAAAAAGTCCAGTAGATCAGAAGTTTCTGTAGTTTTCAGACTAGCCCGTCCGGTGCCAACAACCACATTCAAAGTCATTTAGATCCCTTTCTTGTGATTGGTCAAGTCCCTGGTTGTTTTAAATCATATGTGTATGTAACAAACTAGTCTGCAGGTTCATTTGGTGCAGTGACCAAAGCACCATGTATTAATACAAGATTCAACATTGTTTTTCTGATCAAAAGAAGTAAATAAAGATATGGTAAATGTGCACAGTTTTCATTTATGTATATCAGATATAAGCTTTTCGACAAGAAAAATCACCTCTTCAGACAAATCTTTTCATACGCCCTTTATGTAGACTCACTTTCACCAAATCCCCTCTGAAATTCTTTGTGTGGTAATGCATTTCAACAGTAGGTTACAGCTGCTCCGTCTTTGCTTTTGCTCCTGGCTTCTCATGCGTTTTGTGGGTTAGTATCTGATGCATTTGGCTGCTGCGCTCTGGTGGCCTGCCCAGTGGTCACCTTCGGTTTGGGTTTCCGCTTCACGCTCAGATTAGCAGCTATCTCCACTGGGCCCTGGCCTTTCCTGGACGCTGACTCATTCTTTGAGTATTTGCTTATGTTTTAGCGTGAACTTGCCCTAGCTCCAGCATTCCAGATAAGCTCTTTTGTGAATGGCTCCCGTTCCCTGCCAGGGGCCTATTGTGAACTTCCCTACGTTTTAAGCCATTGATTTATACATGAACCACTTTAGTCATCGACAAATTTCTAAGTGATGCAGCAAAGCATCAGATTAGTCCTACTACTGACAACCAGCATTGTCTCCCAAGACGTTCCTATCTGTCAGAGGGCGGTTTTATGTTTGATTGACTGCCCCTTCTGATCCAGAACATTCCTTTCAGCACTCTATTACTTACTGTCTCTGGTATTTGTTGTGTCTGGGCAATTAGCAGAGGATGTATCCTGCTGTTTACGTTTGAAAATCCCTCACATATCCAGGCAGAGTGAGAAAGGTTTAGCATGAGATGAAGCAATACCAAAGGTGCTGCAGAACTCGAGGTAGCGATCCCACTCCGGAGGTTTCACCCCACAACTCAAACGAGATTAATCCCAATAAATCTGTCAGATTGAGCGCTAAGATTTCCTCTCTTGCAGCCCCCCACCCCCTTCGTCTTCCCAAAGCGTTGTGTCAAAGTTTGATGACATCTTTCCTTGGGATTTATTTAGCTGTGTCGCACGCTCTGTTTGCCGGGTTATTCTTTCCGAGATGATGAGGGTATGTGGTTGCCCCCGGACCTCAGCGAACAGCAGTGATTACATTGCCTTTCTGTGAGCTTTATCTGTAAATCTCTTACTCCCATGCCTTAATTCACTCGCTCACTCCATGTCTTGCTGGCAGGAACACATCGCCGCCCCAGCAGCTTGTAGGCTTCATTCTCCCTTTAACCGATTAGTAGAACCGCCAAGACGAGCCAAGTGCTGTTTCCCAGACATTTACTAAAGGGCAACACAGCAACTCTCTCTTACTTTCATTGGGCTCGTTGCGCCGGTTAGCATTTGTAATCAGTTTAGCTCTTCTAATCGCATTCCTCCAGCATAAATCCAGTGCTATCGTCAGTATTCTTATAGGACATGCTTACATTGATCTTAATTGGCTGAAGATCTCGCAAATTGAAACCGTTGCCGAACGTCACTTTTTAGGACGTGTTTTGCGTCTCTGAAGAAGAGACTATTTTGGATGAAGGAAACAACCACTGCCTCTGCTTTGTAGCTCGTCATCCCTGTGGATTCTGTCGCGAGAGCACTGCTGGTTTAGATTTGGAGGCTAGGGCGATGTGCCAAGAGGCTCTTTTCAGAGGGGATGAGCATCTAATCTGAGTTTGTGTCCCACTGATGGGGCTTCCTGACTGGTTGAGGATGCTGTCTTTATTGGTTTGTGTTGGACTTACTCTTGTTTGGGTCACAGAAACCTCTGCCACGCAGTCACAGAAGGCAATTGGAGAAGAGAGACTGGTGACTTGCTTCAAGTACATTTTTAATCCTACACTAAATCACAATTCTTCTTAATTTAGTCCCACATTATTTTTGCTACTTTTTAAAGAGATTTCTGTTGTATTTGGGTTTAGGTAATTACAGTTTCTCCCTTGTTTTTGTGATTCTTTTGTAGTAACACTAAACAGAGAAACACAATAACAGGGAACAGGTGAACCAGCTCTCCTAATTATATGATGCCATAGTAAATACGTGAGGGACATAAAACCCGGCACTTCCTAACATGATATTTATCAGAGATTAGTCAAGAAAACCCAAAACACACAAACAGGCTATGATGCCTTGTTTCTAAAATCTTGGGAGATTTTGCAAAGGTCATGTTAACTAGATAAAGACTAAAAAGTCATTTTTAGGTTTGGCAACATGAGCCAACACTAGCAATGTCCTACTAAGGAGATTATATTAGACTGGAATAATCATTTTTTCCCACATTCAGTAGGAAAATGTCAGTTTAACGTTCATATTTGTGCAAAAAAAATAAAAAAGCAAGCCCATTTACAAAAATCTGTTGCATTTCGTGGGAGCGGTGGTGGTTATACAGTCAGTCTAACAGCTGCCAGGAGGAACTACCAAAGAAATTGCTCCTTTTGTGCACTGAGGATACAAAAGCCTGTCGCTGAAAGACTTCTCCAGTGCTGTAACAGTCCTGTGGGGGATGTTGTTATATTCGCAAGCCTTCTCCCGTTTCCCTCTGCCAATATACTGACCTGCATCTGAGAATGGATGGCAACACCCGTATCATGTTCTGTACTTCGTTAAAATCAATTCCGTATATAATTGGAAATTCTGTGGTTTTAAAACGTTAGAAATTTTTCTTAACAGAGCACAACTGAAACAGCATGATTAACACAGAGAGCTTCTAAAAAATGAAAAAAATAAGAACAACAACAACATACCACACTACATTTCATCTCCTTAAAGCCACTCACCAAATGTTTTCCAGTCACTGTTGTATCCGTCTCTCTTGACAGCGACAATAATTTCTCTGAACAAAATGTTCGGCAAAAGCAGCTTTTTGTTTCCAAACGTGACTCATTTGGTACAAACAGACAGAACGTTGTTGTACAAGGTGGAACACAGAAACTGTGGAGTTCAGAGACTGCCAAAATTCGTAATGAATACAGAAATAAATTAAAGGCCTTAATAGGCTAATTAGTGTCAAATATTGCATCCAAAAAGTAATAAAAAGAGAACTTTTGGTCTTATTTGTTTACACAAGGTGATAGATTTATATTTGTTAATCTTTTTTGTTAATTTGCCTCATTTTTTCCTCATTTCCTAATTTTTTTTTTAATCAAATGTTGAATTACTTTCTCCTCTATATTTCTTTGTTGCATTTTCTCCCCACCTTTCTCTCCTTCCTCCATTTACGTATTTACAGATTTTTTTCTTCCTTTTCCTCATGTTCTATTCGTTTTTTGTTTTGACATTTTGTAAGAGTTAAACTGGACAAGCAGAAGAAGAGGGGAGGGTGACTTGGTGGGCGAAGTTTCAACGTTAGCTTCTCTCCAACTGGACAACGTCGAGAACGTACTAAGCACATATTAATACATGTCACACTGTATGATTAAAAGTTTTTCTTTTTTTGGCACAAGAACTGCTTTATCAAGCCATTTATTTAAGTATATACTCATCGGCAGTTTTGGCAGGATCCACCCTGCGTAATTAAGAGCTAAGGAAAACCAGGATTCATGAGATCCACAATAAAAATACAAATATTTCGATGAAAACTGTGTTTGGCTCGAGAATTAATTAATAACCTAATAGGAATGACTATATATGTGTTATATTGTAGATTGGAAATCAATATTAAATTACAAATGTAAGTAAAAAAGCATTGATAAAAATATTCACTGTTTTTTTCATTCTATTAAGTCAAATCAGAATCTCAAAAATATTGGGCAATGCCAGCCTTGACATAAAAATACATCGTTTCTAAAAAATGAAGACAAATCACTTTATGTGACTTTGACTCTAAGCAAAGCAGTCATATGTGAGGAGTCGTGGTTGATGGAATACCTCTGTTTTATAGAGTGCAATTAACTATTTTAAACACCTTTCTGCGTCTGCCGATGCTGACGTATTATGTCATGCAAGAGACAAACAAGGGATAAGCGACAACTGTTGGAAATTCCTAATTTTACAGCCATTTCCCCTAAGTTTGTCCCAAAGAAATTAGCTGGAGTGTAAGTGCTAAATTCACTCTTTAGATGTAGGGGCATTGCAAACCTTACATGACAGGTGGAAGCTCCCCTGCGAGCAGCCTTCATGCAGTGGATGAAAGGGAAAGGGCTCACATTGAGGCAAACAGAAAGTCTGACTCACTGCAGGTCCAGACAAATGCCTCCAGAGACCACAGACAGATAAGTCTGCCACACTGTCAGCCCCAGATGATGCAACAGAAACCGGACCCCCGTTACCCTCGCTGCCACCCACCCTCCTTCTCTTTGCTACCTTTTGTCAAATGCCTGCCTTGCTGACAGCTTCGCGGAGACCAAGTCAGCCACAGGCCATTTCCCCCGTGGAGCTCTGCATTTCCTCTCTTCTGTGCCACATAGTCACATCTCGGTCTAAACCAGCTGATTCCTGCTTGCGACTGCGATGCTAAAAAAGCTGCATTATGTGATTGCCATCTGCCAAGCCAGACATGAGCTGTATTCAATAAATTGTGCTCCTCTCTCTTCAGCATCCCAGACATCCGGCTTTAGGATGCAGATGTGGACTCAGGCTTATATTTGTCACGGACCATTTTCCCTCCGGCTAAGTGGGGCACACAGCAGCGGCGGCAGCGGCGGCGGCGGCGGCATGGCCTGGGTAAGGTTCGTTTGCACTCACTCTATCTACATGCCAAACATTCATCTATCAGGTACGGAAAGGAATGTGTTTGCAGCAGTCGTGGCTCATTGCACCCCAGACATCAAACCACCACCATGCCTACCAGCGAAAAACATTCAGGAGAGGGGGGAAAACACGCTGCCCTAATTACCATGGGAGAAAGTGAAGGAAGAGAAACCTCTCTCTGCGGCGTCTGTGGTCGCGTTGACCTCATGGAAAGTTTCGTGTGTTGATCACGAAAGGAAGAGGTCAGTTTGGTCATTCTAAGTCACCTCATCTCTGTAGGTGTACACTGACATATGTGACTACACAGGGGATGCTCTGTGCCCAACCTCACAGCCTACCTCCCAGGAAGTCCTCCAGCTGAAATGACCACATGGCTCTACAGCCTATCGAAGCGCCGCAGAAATGGAAGACGATTTCAGCTCTTGGACTTAGTCTGAAGAGTCAGCAGGAGAAAATGTTTGTACATTCTCAAGTTCATCATTTAAAAAAAAAAAAAAGTAGGTTGAAGTAGATTTAAATACCAGCTTGGTTCTTTTCTTTGCAGTTTTCATATTGAATATCTGCATGTTTGCGTTTTCTCTGTGTGGTCCCACATTTGCGTAGCTATCAGTTTTGTCTCCGTGCCACCTTCGATGCGCTTGAAACCATCACATCGTTTCAGTGTGTAACACATTGCTTTCATGATAATCTGGTAAAGAAAAAAATGGAGAGCCTGGATCTATGTTTAATATAAAGACTCTTATTTTGAAAGAACAAAGGATGTTGTTCTTGAGTCTGGTTGGGGTCTGTTTGAATGTTTGTTGATTTTCTTTAAGCATGTTGGGCATTGCATGACTTGCTGTGTGTTTGGCTGTTCTGTTGAAACTGTTCATGTTATGAGGCAAAAAAGGAGAAAATACAGGATTAAAGGGCCAATATTATGTATTGTCCAGCCACATGTGCCATTTTATACAATAATCAAGTCACTATGATACTTGTTAATTACACATATATAACATATGTCTTAAAAGAGATTTGACTTTGTTATTCAACCCCTTAAAATTGGGCGTCTGTTTCTTTAAGAAACTTCTGCTCTTTCTGAAACTCCGCCTTCAGGAAATCATCACAACATGGCTCCTCTATTAACCTTTAACATTTTTTTTTTTTACCAGCACTTCACTGAGATGTAGTTCCTTAATTAGCTCAGCAGATGTGGAGATCCACCAGGTGTTTGCTATTTGCTGCTGGCTAGTCTGAAGGAGCTGAATGGTTGCCCCGGGAGATTCAAGGATTTCTCAAACATGCATGGGAGAATCAAAGCATCACTCCAGGTATGTTTTTTGAGGAAGGAATAACATAACGTAAAGCTCAAAAAAGTAGATTTTATCAAAACTTTCCCTTTAAATCTGAACTTGGGTTTTTCACGCAGAACAGAATTTGTTAAAAACAGTTTTCATATTCAATGAAACAAAAAAAAAAAATGGTTGCATCTGCATTTAGAAAAAAATATTTGGGGACCTTTTTGCCTCATGTCATTTGCTGAATATTTTTGTTGCACTCCAGTTCATTTTTTGCTTCTCCTCATCTTTCATCTTTAGATCGCAGAAATAAGAAATGTCTTTTGTGTTTTTTCGGAGCATAACAAGACATGCGTGTATGAAGCTTTTGCCAAAAACTCCAGCGATGCAGTGAAGGTGTCTGACACGGACCGGGAGCAGTGACAGGCAGCTGGTTGGATGTGGGTGAGCGTTACCAGCAGGACCAGGAGGACGCAGCTCTCAACACCAGTCAGCAGAGCGGCTCTGAGGGGCCCTGGAATTTACACGCATAATTATCACTCTCAGCCCTCCAGGTTTAAGAGGCTCAGTCTACTGTTTATCTGCCTCTCCATGTGTGTGTGTATGCATGCGTGTGTGTGTGTGTGCGCAAGAAGACATACGCTGGAATGTTTATTTGTCTTTGTGTGGTTTTGGGTACAATGTCAAATTTAATTGTATCAGCATCGCACACCTCTTTGCCTAATTTATATTTTGGTTGAAGCCTCCCTTCTGTTTTCACAATTCAGCGTGGGAAAAACAAACATACAGTGAAGTGTTGCTTTTTTTTCCTTTTTTGCTAGTGTTTTGCATACCTACACGAATCTCCTTGCTCTGTAAAGCATCACTTGCAGGTACTGTCTTGCAAGGAAGTGTCTGTGTGTCGCCTCTGAGGCGTGAGTTTGAGAGTTGTTTCGGTCAAACACTAGGGGTCAGTGTTGTGCGCTTCTCTCAAAGGCGATTGTTACGTCCTGACATTCCTTGAATATCTCACATTAAGCACATCTGTAGAAGACAGGAGGGGAGAGAGGATAAAGAAATGACAAAATGTCAAATGTTGCTTTTGCAGATAACATGTCATTCGTATTTATTGCTCCCCCCCCCACCCAAAAAAAAAAGCCACCATACAACAAAGAGCGTGCAAGACAGCATTATGTAAACGCTCACAAATAAAGCGTTTGAAGCTTGCCGATTAATTCATCTATCAAGCAGACATTTTTGTTTGTCTGAAGTTTTATGAAACACCCAATAAAAACCCTAGAACACATGTTAAAGCAAAAAACACACACGCACACAAAACCCCTCTAATAAAGCTCATTTATAGATAATACGACTGGTTTGTAAGGCTTTCAAAGCTCATAAAACTGAGCCACATATTATAGCCTATTTGTCACTGTGCGAGTATTAAAAGAAAATTGTTAAGCAGAGAAGTGCCAGACCCGCTGAGTGAGATATTTTTAAACACAATTGACATGCACATGAAACCACTGCGTTCACCCCCTACGTCACCACCTGGGGAACAAATGAAGACCTGCTTGTAGGTGAGACAACTGGGAGCTTTAGTGAAAAAAATGGTCCTGCATTTATGCAGTAGATTTCTTATGTTCTTTTCTGTATGTTATCATTGTGTATGATCAATTAGAAATGATTTAATTCAAGAAGAAAACTGGAAATCAGATTCTTTTCCACAGAGCTGGGACTGCACGCAGCAAGCCGCTTATCTCCTTGCAAGCTTCTTCTTCTTCTTCTTCAAAGGGCCTTACATCATAACAAACACAAAAACACCTTTGCATCCACAAAAGGTTTATTGGTTACACTCCTTCTGTGTTGTATGTAACAAAATACCTATTGGTATTTTTATTCCCACTCATGCTCACAATCACGCAGCGTACAACTCCTTTCAACGGGCTCCCGGCACGAGGCCCCGCACGCCTCTTTCACGGAATTTCGCTCAGGGACTCCGTCGTCCCTCGCTGATATTTTTGCAATTCTATGGTACGTGTTAGTGTCTACAATTTATAGGATTTCTCTTTCGCGCAATGACCCTCAGTCACTCGCTGCTTTTCTTCCAGCACGAGGCTACAGTCACATCACAGCATAAACTGCGAAATAGCCCTTTAACACTCTGAAGTAGGTATCAATCATTAGCAGCTAACGATTAGCTTGTTGTGATACTCTTGTTGTGTTGCATCTTGACTAGTTTTTCAAAGAAGTACCCAGAATGCTGTCAAGCAAACAATTTAAAACCGGTAAGACACCGGAGTGATGTAAGGAGACCGGGTCGCTACATCATGACAAGTGAAAGTCACACGCTGACAGCAACTAAACAGATCTTTGCAAGCCCGACTTCACCAAAGGAAAAGATACACGGGCAATTTAAAAAAGCGTGCCACGAGATCTTATCCCGTCCTTTGCTAGTTACTTTTTTACAGAGATCATATTTGTCAATCTTGCATATTATTTCAGTCTGAGGTTCCTGGTTTAGAGGAATACCCTTCCGAATGTGTGCTGTTCATGCTGAGGTCTGTAATGCTTGACCGTTTGGAATCGACCTTGAGGGTCATGGAAAACAGAAAGTGCGCCTGACTGCACTTTGACAGGCCGTGTTTGCTCTTCTTCTCGATGCGGAGAGTTTTCTCAGCTGTTGAAACATAATGATACGTAGCGTCGTGTACTGATGCGGAGCAAGAAAGCACCAAAACTTCACACTGACTTTACCGCTTGCCCCTTTGCTAAATACAGGGCACTGGCTGAACTTCTGAAAAATCAAATATTTTAGCTCAGACTTGTCTCATGTGCAAGCTTGTAAAAGACAAAACAATGCCTGGTTGACTTGTGTTACACTGCGAGTCTATTTGTGTGCAGGCGTTCCACAGTGGTGCAGAAAGGTGTGTGACGCCAAAGAGGACGAAGGCAAATGTTCAGTTGCCATGGCCACAAGGAAATGAACCCACATAAAATGTGTTTGTTTTTGGAGCAGGAACACTCACAGTAATAGCTAATCCTTTATCTGTCGAATCTTAAGTACTGTGGAAAAGTGTTGAGTCGCCCCTCGGTTTCTTCATGCCTCAAAAGTAAATATCATTTTTTTTCGAGCCGGAAAATTTTAATATTTTGGCAAAATTTAAGATGCCTGAATAAAGCCTCATCCGGTCTTTGTTATTTTTCATTTCATTACTTTTCCACACATTTGGCACCACAAAAAAACAAAAAAGGATGGAGAGGGAACTTTTACCATAAAAAAACAAATCGTCATGGCAATGAAAGTGGGTGAGATTGTGAAAGTAAACAAGCCAGGAAGCCTCCAAACACTTTTTCACCCATTGAATTAAAAAGGAACAACTCAGTGATACAACAGTGCTTCAGCCAATAGATACCTCTGAGACCACTGAGACAACCGCAGCTCTCGTTTGAGAGCATAAAGTTTCTTTGGCAAAAACAGAATTGCTCAGTTTTGGAGGATCTTTTGTAATATCTTACAATATCTTCTGATATTAGCGATCACTTACTTACTCCAGTAAGATTTAGGCTCTGGTGTAACTGGAGTAGATGTGACTTGAAGGCTCTTTATAAATTAAATCAAGGATGAAGACAGTGACAGGTCAGATTGACTGCATCACTTTCTGTTTCCTAAAGATGAACAGGAAGTTTCAAATATTCTTCATCTGGTGGCAATAGATATATTCTTCCTTGGATTTCTTCCACTGTTCCCACACACTAGCTGCTCCGTCACTGTCAAGTACAAGCTTGACAATTTGTAAAAAAGCCACTGTCGACAGAAGAACGGGTTCCAAGAAAGCCTTTAAGAGCAATTAATTACCACGGCTGATCTTCCAAACCCTTTCGCAGCACTTTGTGTTCCGAGTTATCAAAGAACGTGGGGATCAGCGTGGAATTGGGTGCCTCTGTGTATTTGCATGCTGTGCGTGTCCTAGAGGAAATTGCAAGATTATGCCCTAGGTCTGGCCAGTAGCAATTACAGAAGAAGTGGTCTATAATCTGTGGTTGCTTTGTGATGTGTGCGAGCATTACTGGGATGGCATTGTTTTGCATACTTTCGCGACTCTCTAAAAAGCTCGTTTTTCGCATATTTAGATGTACGTGATGGCGGAGTTTCCACCTCGGCTTTGGGCGACGCCTGCGTTTGATAGCGAAGTGATTCATCCATCCATATAACCCTTAACGTTTTACTGGGGTAAGGAATTCAAGGGGGAGACCCAGACATCCCTCACCCAAGAAACACTCTTTAGCTTGTAGCTAGGGAAGCAGTGGCTCAGACATTACTTTGTCACAAAGTGAAACGAGGGGTTTTATTTTCCCCTCAATAAAAAAGATAAATAAAACAAAAAAACATTTCACAGCAGCCGTCTGCTACGCAATGAAAAATCAAAGGCATCATCTGCATAGATTGAAGCTGTGAATATGACATAAAGTGAAATAAATAAGACAGCACACATGTAGTCTGGGACAATAAAAGTTTTTTTTTTTTTTTTTTGTTAAAGACATGCCGCTTTTGATCTCACAAGACGACTGACGCGTTTAATAAACCCTCTTGTTTTTCTTGGCTTTTTATGTGTTTTGCTTTCGTCACTGTTTCTCTTGCCACCCGTCCAAACACGAATGTTTCTGTAGAATTAGTTAAGCACAAAAAGGTGATATTAAGCATCCCATTATAGTCTTTGAGTCATTAAGGCTTGATAAAAGCTGTCTTTTAGGTAAGGTGTTGTTGGGGGGTAAACACCTGCCGCACCTGCCATCAGCTCCATGCATGTGCTGCCGTGGCTGGCCCGCCGCTGGTTCACTTCCAGGCCCCAAAGCCTTTTTACCGTCAACACTCACGTGGAGCGGATGCATTAAGGTTGGTGACAAATGACCCCTGAGGTCAGAGCAAAGCACAACACCAGCCTTGAAGTAAACTGGTTCACAGCGGGTCTGATCATCTTGTCCCGACCAAAGCTTTGATGTTCCTGACTCCTACTTTGGTAGGTTGAGAGGTGTGTGTGTGTGTGTGTGTGTGTGTGTGTGTGTGTGTGTGTGTGTGTGGGGGTGTGTGTGTGTGTGTGTGTGTGTGTGTGTGTGTGTGTGTGTGTGTGTGTGTGTGTGTGTGTGTGTGTGTGTGTGTGGGTGCGTGCGTATGTGTGTAGGTGTGTGTGGAGGTGAGTGTGTATGTGCATGTGTGTTGGATCGTTGCAATCAGAAAATCCCCAAGTAATAGGTGAAAGCCTTGAGGTTAAAAAAAAAGAAAAGAATAGTCTAAAATGTAAGAAGAAAAACTGATACATGTTCCATTTGAATGGATTCATGCTAAAGACATTGTAATGTTTTTAGCATGAATCCATTTTTTAAAAAAACTATTAAAAAAAAAACTAAAACAAAAACTATTTTTTTTAAATCACAACACAAAAATGAGAGGGATGCAAATGATAAAACCTAACCCCAAGTTGTCTGAAAATCTCCAGATTGAAAAAAAAAAAAAAAGAATCACTTTTGGCAAAACATTATTTCGGCCTCTTTTTTTTTTAGGAAGGCAGCATTTATGTTTGTGTGTGTGTGGGTGCGTGTGGTTATGCAATTGTGAGAAAAGCTGGATATCTTTGAGACCTAGCTTGGACTAATTTAGCTAAATCCTTTGGTCAAGTTCAGTTTTGTTTTACAAAGAATCCCCTCAAGTCATCACTGGCGAGCGCTGGGGGAAATGATGGCTCCACAGAGCTATGAGTCTGTGAAAGTTTGGCAACTGTACTCAAAAGAAACCTAGGATTATTATTTTTCTCCTCTATTAATGAAGAAAAATATGCTATTCTAGCGTGGCAAAATCTTTTTATACGACAGTGGGCTTTTTTTCCAGATTAAGCAGAGCTCCCCTCGATGTGTGAAGTGACCTTTTCTCTCCGATTTCCTAGTGTTGTGCTTTGAAGTTAAACCAAGGAGACATCCTCATAATTACCTTCTGTTTAAGGGTAATTATTGTTAGCTATATTGTCTAATGTCACAGGAAACAAGGAAGTAACACTAAGACCAAGACCGTCAATTTGTGACAGGCTACTGATTACATTTCTACCATCTGTGTTTTTCAGCAACATTAATGAAATAAAATTAAAAAAAAATGCAACAGATTCTTTAAAAGTTGCAACATAATTATCTGATAAAGATCAGTCTTTCTCTAAAAGTAACACAAACGTTCACTTTGAGATCACGCCATTGTGTTGACACAACACAAGGGCCGAAGTGTGACGACAGAAGCGTGTAGATCTGTGGAGTCTTTGAGGAAAGCTGATTAAGTCTAAGATTGGCTGTCACTTTCAGCGTCAACGTGAATGGTAAAATGATGACCTTATTAGTATTAAGCACATGAGAAAAACTCTGAGAGCTGATCTAAAAACTGAGGGTAGTGGCCTGGTGGATGACGGCTGACAGCAAAGGGTTTAGTGCTTCGCAGTTTATGTTGAGGTTATTCAAGAGAACTTATCACATGGCGTGATAGAGCCAATCACAGTCTGTTATTCTGTATGTCCAGATATAGACCAACAACAGACGATCAATACAGATTTTCAGAGACTCCTTTAAAAATATCCATGAATTGGGTTGGATTGGATCTGGACGTGGCTCAAACAATTCCCAGAGCCTACATGACTAACAGACTTTTAGTCAAGCCTTAGACTCCCTGTTGTAATATTTATTTCAAATCAAGATTTTGATAGCTGTCCAACTAAACAGACGCAAGACTGTAACCCAAGAAAGCGGGGCGAGATAAACAGTATTTTGTTCTCTTCTGTCTTTTCTCCAACTATGAATGTAACTCCCCCAACTTTCAACCAGCCAATGGCAGCCAGGCGCGTCTGCTCGCCTGCAGTCACGCCATACTTCTCCGTCAACACGTCCACTAAGGAATATTAGCATGCGCTCTTCTCATGGACTGTGACGCTGGATGATTGTGCGACCGTCTACAGCACGCGCAGTAATGCGCGTGTCGTCACAGGCTGCGACCTCCATTTGCAAATGAACTGTAAATTGAACTTTTATCTGAAAGGAGGATGGTCGACCAGTTAGTTTTTTTGTTTTCTTTAAGATATTTATAGCCTGTGTAAATGATTTGTCTGTACATGGTGGGTGTGACTCCATGAGTTTCCAATACATCCATCTTTCAAGGTGAGGTAAGTAGACAATTCTAGGTCACAAAGGTAAATAATGAGTCACAGACGACGTCACACAAAGACAGCTTGATTACTGCAACCAGTGTTGACATTCATGCCTTGACGGAGAGTCCTTGTGGTCCTCACAAGCTGTGGCGTCATGAGGCGATTAGACACAGGTGAACGGTGGTGCAGGCAGGAGCAGCCGCGCCCTCACGCAAAGTCGGCGGGCCACGAACCAAAGCGCCCCAGGATCACGGCATGAGCGAGTAACTTGTTGAAAATGTTTAACTTTGCCGCGCCAACAGAATGCAGCTCAGTCAGAGGTGAGGTGTGTTGAATTGCTTTGGCAGCGTGACCGTATGTCTGACTCACGCTAGCTGCGTCTCCGTTACAAAATGGGCGTAAGAATGTGTGGAAAAAATACACATTTTCCAATTGCTGTGTTTCCATCAAATAGGAAACACAAGTAAAATCGGTTTGTTCACGCAGAAAAGTCGTCAAAAAAACACGCCGCGCCATCGTCCTCCCAGCCCATCCTCTTCCCCGTCATTTCCGTAGTAACATCTAGTTGATCACATGACTTGTGTGATGCGAAAAAAAGTGTTTCCAATGCATTTTTGCGAAACACACTCATTTTGATACAGCCAAAAAGCCTACCTCATCCTGGCTCATAGACGTTTTATCAAAAAACTTTTGTTTTTTTCCAAATAGGTGCGTCTCCAATAAGCGAATTTATTTTCGTAATAATCTGCGTAATTTTACGGTCCATGGAAATGCAGCCGGTATGGTTATTTTCTTTCAGCGTACAGTACTGAGATGATCCCCGGCTGGTTCATACACAGAGCAGTGGGTTATGTTTCTGAAAACAAGCGATGGAAAAAGTAAATAAGGAGAGACTTGGATGCCATTTTCTTGAGTTGGCCTCTGCTTTGGCTTCACGCAGGGCGCTTTTTTATGATGTTGGGCGAATTAATCTCTTTTTGTCATTCCTGCGGCCGAGCTCAACACGCACCCTGCATTTTGTTTTGAATGTATGATTAGTAAATAAGTAAATGTTATTCTCTTGGCGAGCGGAAAACAACATTTATCCCTTCTGAGAAGGGGGATTTACTTCACCAGAAAAAGATGGCAAATTTGAGAAAAATAAAGTGGCGCAAAAGACATCCTGGCCGCATGATCTTAATTTTATAAGAATATGATTAAAACAAGGCAAGCTAATCGGGGACAGATGATCTGAATGCGCAGGCTGTGTTTTGTTGAAAAACTTGAGCTCAACATCAAAAAATAAATAAAAAAAATAAAAAGAAAAGGGGGCAGCGAAGCCTTTCAACTGTTAGGACACAGCATGCTGTGAATTACAGCCAAAATGCCAAACTAAACCACAGAGCTGCCCGTCGCTGAACTCTGAACTCGACCGAGCCGAGGCTGATGCATTTTCCTCCACGCTTCCCCCTCGCCTGCGAGCGTGGGAGTTCATTCGTCTTCTTGTGGTTTCTCCGAAGACATCGAAGGCTGTCGTGCGGATATCCACGAGGGCGGCTCGTCGAGGCGGCTTGGAGGGCATTTATTCGTGGAAACACAGTGGGCGACGCGTTTTTCACTTCGGCTTTTGTCAAGTCCCAAAGATCCCTGGCTGCAGACGGCCTTTGATTGGTAAACAAAATCATTATCAAAGCCTTTATTTTTAAGATTGCTTCTTCAACTGAGAGAAAAAAAACAACAACAACAAAAAAACAGCAACTAATCAAAAGAAGCCTGTAATTTGGACAATAAATGCCACATCCATATAGTTTATGCTCGCTGTTAATAGGCCAGACATACTAAAGAAAGCTTGTTAGTTGAATTAACTTGACATAAAACTTTCAGATTTGTTTTGTCATGCGACTACAGGAACATTTAGTTTACATACTTCAGGAATTAGAACAAACATAAAACCCAGAGAAACTCGACCAGAGAAACTACTCATTACATCCAGGACCGTCAACTTTGTGGAATCAAACATGGAGAACCAACATCTAGTTTTATCAAGTCGTGAATCCAGAGAAATCCCACACCAGTTTATAAATTGTTATTCTTACTAAACATGGGGAGCTGTGGTGGCGCTGGGGGGTAAGCACAGCCTGTATAAAGTAGGCTTGGTCCTCGACGCGGCAGTTTGCAGGTTTGATTCCCGGCCTGGTGACCCTCGTCGCATGTCTTCCCTCTCTGTCGTTACCCACCCTCCTCTCATAGCGCTCTCAAATAAAGGCCATAAAAAACATGGGGAACCAATATAGTTTTTTATACTTTTATGTTCCTCTTGCTGTTCTTTTATTTTGTATTTCCTCTAACTCGTGTAAAGCGCTTTGCATTGCCTTGTTGCTGAAAATGTGCTATGTAAAAAAACTTACCTTGCATCACTATTGGAGCTTTTTAAAGATCAATATGCTCCTATTTTGAATCAAAATCTTACATTTTATTCAACAACCAGGTGTTTGGAGCCTCCACTCCTGCTTTGTTACTGTTTAACTAGCTGTTGTGGCTAAACCCCGTTTTGCTTTTTTTTTGCTTTTTTTTTTTTTTTAGCAGGAATAGGGGTCATGGGAAGGCACAAATTCAAGAGCTGCGAAGCACACTCCAATAGACACACACACACACACACACACACACACACACACACACACACACACACACACACACACACACACTCAGTGGTACTTGCGTTCCTCTGGCACACACAACCTTCACTCCAGCAGCCGCGGGGCAATTGGAAATGGTCTCCTGGCTGTGAGCCGGGCTTCTAGCGCCACTCTTCATTGAGATCCAGTATTGAGGGGGATTTTTTTTTTATTTTTTTTTTTTTATTTATTATTCCCTCACCTTGCTGCGTTTTCCCTTGCGCCAAATGTGCATGTTTTCGTCCCGTGCTGAGACAGCGGCGACCGCCGTAATCATCGTAAACCATAGCGCGAGGGAGGGCCGCGTGTTTGTCTAAGCGTGGTTTTTTAAATTGCACACGCCGGATTCCTGATTTGCGCATTCGGGCCTGAAATCTCACGACAAGTCCGCTAATGGGTTTACAACGACCCGTCGCCATGGCAGCATGTCGCCATGGCAGCATGGGAAGCCAGAAGAAGTGCACCCTTGGAGAACAATGTGAGCGTGCTGAGTGTCTTTGGGATTAGACCCACAAGGCTATTTTTCATCCTGCCTATACCCCACCAAGAAAAGGAGTAATGGGGAATCTAATCTCCCTTCAGCACTTTAGGCCAAGGACAAGAGTGGAAGGCCTATCCGCGTTTATGTGCGTGTGCGTGTTCCCCTTTTTATTGGCGTTTTTAGGAGATTAGAGACTAGATGGTGCATGCTAACAAGTGCTGCCACAGAATATCAATCAGAGGCCTCGGCTTCGCCAGTGCTTAGTCTGAGGAGCGCATCAGCATTCACGACATGTTCCCACGAAAACAGCAACCCTCCGGCTTCGGCTTGAGTCATAAGCGTCCCTCAATAAGATTAGAACAAGCTGCCCCAGAAACGATGCTTTTTTCCCCCAAAATATTTTGTTCCTTACCAGCCAGAATTTCATCTTGAACATTTTTAGGAGTTCGAATAAGCAGAAACAGGACGATGATCAATACTGATGTAAAGGCGTACAGACTGGTGTAAAAGCTTTACGAGCATCAAAATATCTGTTTGATTTCATGCGTCCTAATGAGTAAATGTACTTTTGAAAAAAAGTTATGTTTTTTAAAACTTACCACAAAAAATAAGGTAGTGTTTTGGTTGCTCAATTCACTTTGGAAATTTAAGAAAAATTAATTTCCAGATTGTTTCGTGGGCCACAACTATACAAAATTTGCAGAAACGGGAGTAACTTAGTAGTTACTCCCGTTTCTGCAATAAAAAAAGTCTGTTGACGGCCTAGAGCCTCTTCCTCCTGCTGCTCACCTGCTTGGTCCCACATCATCAAACAGCATGTTGCATGTCAGCTGCAGTGCCTATAAAAAGAGTTCAATCCCCGCTGGCTGTTTTATCCTTTTATTGCTTTTACAAGTCAGACATTACTTGAGGACTTTTTATAGGCACTGTAACACGCTTGCGTCGGCCACGGTGTAACCAGCATGCCCAGTTTGACTCCACTTTAAATGGGATGGAGGTAAAGACTGCAGCCGGATCACTGACTCCTCTCTGCTCACAGATTGTGGAGCTATATTTGATAAGATTGTCACTCAGATAGAAAAAACTGTGAAATCTACAGGTTCAGTATGTAACTTTTTATTTTTTTTAAGTACATATTAGTCATGACAGCATCTTATGAGACAGAATTTGTGAAAAAAAAAAGTATAATTTCATTGACTCCTGACTCGTCCCGACCAAACAAAAATAACCAATCGGAGCCAGGAGGAGGGACTTAGCGCTGTCAATCAACCTCACAGTTACAGAAAACTGTCGCCACTGGTTGCCATGCTAACTAGCCTCAGCATCTACATCTTTGTCTCTAATACTTGGTGCCCTGAATCATCACTCAGCTTAATTAAATTTACGTTAAGTATTTAAGTATGAAACAAAAGCAATACACTTAAACACTAATACTCTGATGTCTGATGTTTCCAGTTAGGACTTTGGCCACATGTAACCATGGAAACATGTAGCAGGATTGGAAATAAATAAAAACATAGAACTCATTAAATGTAATTTAAAGCTTGTACAACACCATCAAGATGATAATAATTTATGACTTTGTGCCTATATATATATTTATATATAACAACTTTAACAGGAGAAACTCCAACATGAATAATTTCTTAAACTTTGGACTGTTTCTTCACACACTCACAGAAACCTCTGTATACATAAAATCCAAGAAACAAAAATCCCACAAGATCTATTATTTATCCTAAAATACAGCATACTTTGTGACTGTTTTTCTTTTCAATCCTTATTTCCATCCATCTACCCATCTTCCATGCTTCTGGGTATGTTGCTATTCTTTAATTAAGAGGCCCTCCCCACACACACACACACACACACACACACACACACACACACACACACACACACACACACAGAGGCACGCACTAGACAGATCACCGATCCATCGCAGGGCAGAGACAGACACATGGGATAAATCAGAGCGGCTTATTACCCAAACATGCGTGTGTTAAGTGGGAGGCAGCAAAAGGAAAGAACAAGCAACTTGCTAAATATTTAAACCGCAGTCTAACGGTATTGGCCAAAATTTCTGAAACGGGCATAAATCTTGTTTTCAACAAACTTTACTACTTCAGTCGCCCAGAACTTATAAGAAGGACGAGTGAGGGAAAAAAAAAAAGTAAAACAAGTTTGAGACGTTTAGAAAACAGTCTGTACGGAGAACAGAAGTTACATGCCAGCATCCTGAGATGCTTCTGCACCAAATGATCAACCTGGAAATGCTTTGCTTTAACCAAATTCTTAACATAAAGTGGCCCAGGAATTGAATGAGTTATTGAATTTCTGGAGCCTTAACCACGACAATCCCTCTGAGACCCTATTGATTGTTTCTCTCTAACTTCAGCAGTTCTCTAAAAGCTATTGAATTGTAAACTCTTAAAAGTTCAGTTTCAATTCTCATGGGAACCACTGCCAAAAAGCAAAATTTCTGTCCATCTCAAACAATCTCATCAACTGTACAACACAACAATTTCCAAGATATATATGTAAAAAAGAAAACTTTATTTATGTAGCTACTCCCCCAAATGTCGCCCCAAGTTCTTCACATCCACTCTCAGGACCAGGACGCATAGGATTAATCCATATAACAAAGTGGCTCACTGAGCGGTTTTGTAAGGAGCAAAGAGGAGGCAATGTCCCGTGTTTTCTAAATTGGAGAGTGGAGGGCCTTTCAGAGAGAAAACACGCTGATTGCTGCATTGTAAAAGTGGCTTTCGATTCCCTTACCCGCTTTAATCTATGGGACTCAACAGTGGCCCTTTCTCCTGCTGACGCCAATTGAGCCTCCAAGAAGACTCGTATCACCAGCAAGCGGGGTTTAATTGTGAATTCAGTCAGTTATTAAAGAAGCCAGGCTCCGCTGAATTGGGGACTTGTGGGCCAGTCCTTCACTGCTTTTGACCATTACGGCTCTTTCTTCCTCGACTGTTGTTGTTTGCAGTGCATAGACGTAGGATGAATGTAGACTCCCCACTATAGGGGTCTTTCTTTTCCCTCCTCCCTTTGCTTTTTAGCTCCTCTTCTCCTACTGGCTTCCAGGGAACACAATTATTGTGAGGAATTTTATGGGAGGATGGAGCCGTGGCAGAGGATGGAGGGCGAGCAGGCCAGTGAGGCTATTATCTGTCCCATGGAGATGAATGGCTGCGCCCTCCCAGAGTGAGCACAAAAGCGATGGTCAGACCCGTTGGGAAGTGCAGCCCCACTGCGAACGCTCGCCATTAGCAGGTGGTGGCTTAATGTCTGAAGATGTTCACCCCACAAACGGTTTGCGTCAGTAAGATTTGGCTACGTGTTAATCATTACAACTCACGGTTGGCTTTGTTTTTGACTAGCTCTAGGAGAGACACAAATTTGTTGTGTAAGCTATGTTGAACGTTTGCTGTTTTTTTTTTTTTCAATAGCAACGTCAGAGTTTGTCGTTTTGTATGAAAGGGGGTCAATATTCCGACAGGCCAACTGGTTTCCAGTGGCAAAAAGAATAATGTACAGTTGAAGCCACCGTTTCGCTCTTTTATTTTTATTTTCTGTACTTCTGAGTACTTTCCCAATAGCACTGGGTAAGTGTCCTGGGTAACATAGCAGTGTCCTGAGTAAGGACACCACTATTTTTACAGGTGAAATATTTGCCCCCAAAGCGGAAGTGTTTAACTTTCATTTCCTGTCTTACTCATGACATTCCCGTCAGATTGCTGTAGGTACAAACAAAACAGACATTGGACCCATCTTGGTCGCACAGTCGCAGGGAATTGCTTGTGGGGAATTGACCTGGACCAGTGCTAACTGCTGCATACGTCATCCGACCAATGAATAATCATTTGATTCAGTTGTACTGAACCAGGAGAAGACTGAAAACATTTAGGACTCCAGCCTTTTGAGGACCCACAAGCACCTAGGAAGGGAACCGGAGGAAAGGGTGAAAAGTGAAACCTTGTTTTTTTTGTTTTTTTTGTACTGCAGTGGTTCACATGAATACATGTACACAGTTAGACTGTGAATGTTTTAAGTATCTGAGATAGCCAGTTCTCTTTTTGACGTTCAACTTTTAACAAATGAAGTAAATTTGCAGGAGCAGCCACCCGTCGCTCCCTTTCGCTGCAGCATCACTGCACAAAAGTAGACGGAGCAAACTGAGCTGCTCTGTGTTGTCTGTGCCTTGTGAGCCAGGATGCGTAAACAGGGAGCCTTTAATTTCCGACAGGGTGTGTGTGTGGGGGGGACGAAGGGTGGGAGTGGGGTCAGCCTGTGGAGTGCACCGAACTGGCAGCCATGCAGTCCATTGTTGGTGTTTGTTAACAGGTGTGTCTGTTTAAATGGGAGCTTTTCAGCCGAGCTGCTACAAGAGCCCATGAGGCCCGAGCACCTCTCACCCACTCACAGCGTTCTCATCAATGACACCTTTTCAGCAGCCTGGGGGCGGAGGGGTGGCGGAGGGTGGGAAGGGAAGGGAAGGTGGAGGAAAGGAGGGTGAAGAGGCTGGCTCGGAGATTAGGGCTGAGAGGAGAGACCCAACCACTGTGCAGGGGTACATTTTTTGGCAGGTACATCAAGTCAGTGAGAATACATTTCAAGTTGAATGGAAATAACAGAACAGTAGTTAGCACTGTTGCCTCACAGCCAGAAGATATCCTAGTTAAATCTCGCTCTGGAGCCTTGTCTGTGTGGAGCCGCATGATCTATTCCAGTCTCTTAAAGGGGCATTATGTGTTTTCCAGGCACATAAAGTGAAATTTTAGAGCATAATCAAGTAATTATGATACCTACAGTTGTTGCAAAATATGCTGTATATATCAAATGTGACTAATTTAACACCGTAAAATTGGACCTCTGTATCTTTAAAAATTCCTGTTCTTTCTGAAACTCTGCCTTCTGCAAATCATCCCATTAACCCTTCAACGATGTTTATACCAGCGTGGCACTGAGAAGTAGTTCCTGTAATGAGCTCAGCAGTTACACCAGGCGTGTGCTAATTGCTGGTGGCTAGTCTGAAGGAGCGGAGTGGAGAAGGAGTGTGGGAGGGCTGCTTTGAAACACAGAAGCTTGAAAAATGCAGCTCTGAGGAGGAGCTTCATCCTCAAGGGCGGGGCTAGGTCCACCCAGGCGTTTTGCACAGCTGAACGGTTGAGGAAATAACATAGCATGATGTAAACCTCAAACAAGTCGAGTTTACATTTCCCCGGCCCTTTAAGTTCAACCTTCTACCCTCATTTGAATGATTCTTGCATATTAGAAACATTGGGAAGTACAAAACGGTCTTACAGATTTGAGTTTGCGTGCATGAAGACTCAAGTCCGTCCCACCCTGCCTCTCCTGACCAGGACAAGCAAATATGGTAAATAATTTTACTATTTCGATTCTGGGCTGGAGTGTCCTTCGACGTCTTAATCTCACTTTTTGAATCCTTTGCTATCTGCTAAACTTTGTCAATATTCTGCTATTGTAAGAACTACAGGCAGCCAGTGTAGGGATTTTAAAACTGTATTCCTGGTTTTAGTCAGATTGTCAGCAGCAGCGTTCCCAATCAACCTGATCTCATCCACAGCAAGAACACAAAGGATCAACTCCATTCAAAGCTGGCCTTCTCTTCAGACAGAAACAAATCTTAGTTTTCGAACAAGCTACATATCGGCTCTCAAACACCAAAGCAAGTTTAATTTGGTAAATAAAGCAGAATTTCCATCATTTCACCGCCAATATTTATTTTCCAAGCGTGTGATTCCAAATGAAACTTTTTTTTAACATGGACACTTTGGTGAGATGCAAATGACAGTGTGGGGCATCGATCCAGAGCGTCAGTCGCTCGACTTCCAACTGTACGAAGATTGCCAGTTCTCAAGAAAGACAACTTGCATTATTATAAATTTGGTCACACATCATTTGTCAGGGAGCAGGTCATTTAAAAACAATAACCCCGCGACTGAGATTTGTTGGACGGCGAAGTTGTACTTTGGGGTTGTGGGGGATCATGAAGACCCCGGAGCGACCCGCGTGACTCATCTGCACATGGATTACAAGTCTTTATCTGGGAGAAATTTGCTTACTGATTATGATTAGGGGGGGAAATAAAAACAATATTTACTGTTCAACTCACAGAGAAAACAAAACAAAGGTTTCCAAGAGAAATTAGCTGGGACAAAGACTGACGCTGTGTGTGTGTTTTTTAGAGCATTATTGGCCTCTGTACTCGTGCCCAAAGACTTTCGCCAGTGGAAGCTCTTCGCTCCTCTCCAAGGCCATGAATGCGGGCAGGAAATCATCCTCTCGTTGCGTGAGACCAGACGATCGTTTGCCAGAGTCAGTGACTGCTCTCGTCAGCACGGCATTAATTAGGCATGAATACAAATCATAAACAATAAACACATGGCCACAAGAGCCGCAACTACCTCCCAAATCAATTCAGAGCCTCGCCAAAGAGAGTAAATACAATAATCTGTTCAAGATTTCTTTCGCCCCCAAACTAGACAGACAGCTGAGTGTTAGAAGTAAAGTTGTTTTGTTTTTTTGTTTGTTTGTTTTTTTTCCCAGAGAGAAGGGTATAAAGATGGAAACATGGAGACCAGCACTGGTTTATGCTTCACACAGCAGCAGCCGTAGGCTAGCGGCAGATTTGTAAAGTAGGACAAACTTAATACAATAGTTTTCACCCCAAAAAAAATGAATTTTTCTTGTCCAACTGCTACTGAAGTCACACCAAACCAGGACTGTGCCGCTCCAAAACCTTTCATTTGTTTTTGCACAAGTAGACTGACCTAGAGTTAAGTTCTTCCAATCATAGTCCTGCATCATAGCCAGAGTTCACATGAACCACTTATGAACTGATGGACAGACTTTCTCCTTCAGGATTTTCTGCTAGAGAGCAACACACATGGCAAGTTCTGTCAAGTCCTCCTGGACTTTTTTCTCTTTCCAGCTTGCAAAAGTACTTTGCTCAAGTGGTTGTAAAAGGGCGAAAAATTACAGCAATCGAAGAAAATCTGTGCAGGAAAAAAATAATCAACCTCCCAAAGCCTAGAAAGCAATAAAACTGAACTTGGAGCAAAATATGGAGAGCAGTGTTCTGTTCCTGCCACCATCCTCGCTTTATACAGGAAGCTCCCCCTATAGAAGAGACCATCATTAGTTAGTTTTCATTCACAGTTGCAAATTTCAAATACTCCACGGTATGGAAAATATCTACCAAAATAGATTGAAACAAACATGAGACAAATTATCGGGTTGCAAACATCCCTACGCCGAGCATTATGGGGCATTCCTGCCTTCACATAAAGCTGAGAAGGCCTTCTCCTCTGGTTAGACAGAGTAAGTCATTCATCCATCATCATGGTTACCCATCACTATTATTGTTCATATATTATTCCTTTTTTCTTGTTCCTTTCTGGGCTCAGCGGTGGTTTGGTGGCTTTGTTGAGTTGTCAACCTTGAACTTAGTCGCTGATCTATTCTTGAAGTAATGTTGGAGGGAGGAAAGAAGTTCCTCCGCAAACCTTTCAGGATTAGACTTTATTTCTCATTCTCCCCCGGAGAGTGTAGATCGGGACATGATCTGTTACTTCTTCAGCGTCTCCACGCCTCCTCCCTGATGTCTGAGACTTGTTGTTGCTGCAGATGGGCCGGGTGAAACCGAACGAATGCAGTGAATACAGAAATCACTCGTCACAGCGGACCAGGTTGACTTGGACTTTCTTACCTCGATAAATGAAATAATAATTTGAAACCTGGTGATGTAATCTTTGATGTTGAAATTTGTTTGATCTCTAACATTTAAATATTGTAAGCAAAATGTTGTCACCCTTGTTGCAGCCTGCAGACCGGCAGTGAGCAGCACATTACAGTTGAAGCAGCTCTGGCATCAAATGAGAAATACTTCAAACTGAAAGACAAAACAAGTTTTATTTTTGTGGCTATTCCTTTACAGCGGCAACTTCTCATGCCTGCATTGAGACGTAACAGACTCACAGTGCAGATGTTCACCTTCTTATAGCAACTGGTCCCACGTTTTAGCTGTTATAGTCTACTGTGGGAGCTGATTTGGATATGTTTACGGAGAACTGTGTTTCAGATAGTTAAGCTGATGTGGTTAAATTGAAGTAAGTAAGTGTGTGCAGAGGTGGGGGGGTGGGAAAGGGGATAGTTTTGAGGGGACAGCTGTAACAGAATCACTTCATAAGTGGAAAACCACTCCCTGTACAATAGCCAGCCACAAACCAGAACTATGGTGCAAATGTTTTTCCAACATGGCATAGATGTATAGCTGCGCAGTGAGGTTTAAAAACGCATTCTTCTCTTCCTTCAGCCGAGAAACATGCAGAGGTTATTGTACACGTCCAGTATGGGGAGTCCGCCTACGCCCCTTTTCGAGCTGTTTTGAAATATTTTACCGCCTCTAGTCGGTTTTAAAACCCCAGGTTGCGTTTGACAGGGCTTTGTTCGGATTGCAAAAAAAGGCCCTGAGTTGATGATCACATATGTCTTCCCTGCTGTTTCGCCGTTTCAAATTGGAGACAAGTTTACCGAGACAGCCTTTAGAGTTCCTGTTTAACCGAATGCAGACCATTGAAGGGCGTATAAAGGGCGCTAAAATGCATTCGTTCTACACAGCTTCACATGCCGAGAGCTGCTTTGCATCCGTCGGCCCCGAAGGGTTAAAATTCAATAGCCTCTCAACCTGAATTTGTCGAATGGGCTTCCTGAGGAGGCCGAGGGGATGCGCCACATTCCAGCGTCCGGCCGGGAGAGAACAAGATGGCCGCGTGTGACATGTGGCTTTGTTTGGCGGGCGAGGGATGTCTCTCATGGTCATCACGGTGTCAGGGTCGGTTACCTTTAATCGCCCCTGACGGACAGCGGGTCCCCGGCACAACGGCGGGAGGTGAGGGGGGCCTCGTGATTCAAATCACAACCGCTTAGAAAGACGGCACCGTGACCACACATTGACAGATTAACATTCCGCATGTTTAACTCATATCTCCGGAGGTGGGAGCGAGAGGAGCCCTCCGCGACGCAAAGCTGCGGGGAGGCGCTGGAATGCCCGACGCCGAATTCCTCCGAGTGGCCGTTTGACCCGTCGCTGAACTCATTGTCAGCACAAGCGACGCCGTTGGTAACGACTGGAGGACGGGTCGTTGGGAACCCAGACCTCGTGACCTATTGGGCCAACAAACCCAATTCCAACTTTGGCATCACATTTTCAGTGATGCAACAGAAGCTCAGGCTGGCCTTTAGTCTAATGGATTGTGTCAAACTGTTAGGGGATCGGCAAATCTCCAGATATTTAAAAGAAGGTTTCTAAGAAATCATTTGTTGGACTCGTGTTCTGTCGTTTTCTGCCAACAGACCCCATCAGATATCAGGAGACTGTTTGAATCCCTCAGACTTCAGTCAGGCTTTTAGAATCCAAAATATACACAAAAAAATTTGATTTACCAAGTTTTCTGTAAATCCGCACCGCCAATCACAATTGCACTAATGTTAGGTTTTTTGTCATTTGATCACTTGTTAGTGTTATGTCTTTTAGGTGAATTATTGACTCTGTGAGGCCAGATACAATATAATCAATATAGTCCCAGTTCATGAGGTACACAGTTAAGGCCTGAGGAAAAATGAAAAATACACTTCTAAACTTACTGTAGACTTTTTTTTTCTTTTTTTTAGAAATGACATATTATGTAAAAAGCTTGAATACATCAATGTAATTGAATGGCTTATTAGTTCATTTTAAAACCACTCATGAGGGAATATATCACGCCAGCAAAGCAGGGTCCAAATAAAAACTGAAGCAGCACTTGACAATTTTTTATTATTTAATATATATATACATATATATATATATATATATATATATATATATATATATATATATATATATATATATATATATATAATGAAACTGATTTACACTTACTTGTTATTTCATATCAAGTATAATATAATCATGAATAACTGACTGGAAAGAGTTTTACAGTAGAATAAATGCTCGTCACAAAATGTTTGGCAGGCATTCAGTTAGACACCTAAATCTGCAGCTGCAGTTGGAATAACACCTGATTGCCTACAACGCGCCTGACTGCCAAGAGCGGCAGGCCTCCCTCCTCACCACTTTCACCACAAACAGCTAGCTCTCCTTTAGCTCATCTGGAAAAAAGACACAGTTTGCCCCCGCCGCTGCTTTTTGTGATACACCGTATGTTGCCGAGTCCACGGCGTCTCCAAGCGGATTCGGACTGATGTAAACATTAGACTCTCTCAGCAAGGCCTGTGGTGGTGCACCTGTTTACTGAAAGCACCCCCCATCCTCAGAAAAATGTCCGATTTGCTGTGGTGCAGAGGAGAGCCGCTCTTCTCAAATCAGAGCGTCTGAGACATCTCATTGCTTTCCCAAAATTGCAGAGCAGAGTTTTCCCCCTGCACACAAAAACATGCCACGTTGGTTTCATTTGATATCCGATCACAGATTATGTTCCCCTTTTCAGAATTAGGAAATATTTCTTTCGGATGTTTTGTGCCAGAAATATATTATGGTTAAAGAAAAACCATTCATGCAATGTTGAGACAGCAGGGCTTAACAGAGGGAAGAAGAAGAAGTTTTTTGAATAATGTCCTCGTGCTCAGTCTCATTCTAGGTCTTTTTTTTTTCCCCCCCAAATAAGTTTAACCAACACTTGCTACCAGCCAAACCATCAAATAACTAACATGCAACATATTTTAAAACCAAATGAGAGCAAGCCACCACAGCAACTTTGTGAAAACCAAGCTCCTCTCAGGCAGGGGGGCTGCAAATGAGTCCAAATAATGACACAACACGGCCAAGAAACAGCTGTGTGGAAGCGATGGGAAAGAAAAGTGTTCTGTTGGGGCAGGGAGGACTCATGTGGGGTCCTTTTCAGGGCCGGGGAGGAGGAACCTGTGAAAGAGCCGACCGGCCAGGGGGGCAGAAAGGGAACCTCTCATGGCCCATTGTGCAGGAATACACCAAGACCCGAACCCGTTCTCATTACGGCCCGCTCTCAATCACCAGGAGTGTTTGTGTTTGTGCACAGCTTTCACGTTTCTTAGCCTCTTTCATAACAAGTTAAGTTTTTTGGGGGTTTTTTTTGGTTGTTGTTGCTTCAACTGAAAGAAAGTTGAAAAAAACATTTTTTTTTAATGGAAATATCAACTCTTACCCTCTTATAGTTTTATTTCTGGAGACTTTGAGTAGACCGGCACGAAAAAATACTGTATATTTCAAGTTTTAAACACCAATCCTCGGTGCAGCCCATCATCTGAAAACGAAAGGAGCAAAGCTAAAGTTATTAATCGCACGCGCTACGTATGCGACCTTCGCGACAAGATTGTTGATAGTAAATGAGACGTGACCTTTCCAGTTTGCCGGAAGGAATAACGGGCGCAGCAGACAGACATGAACGGGCTGAGGTCAGACGGAGGTCAAACTGAACTGTTTTGCAGCACTCATAAAACCCTACGCGTAAGAAAAGAACTAACATTTTAAACGCACCGTTCACTCTGCGAAACACGAAGGTGACGGTGATGGTTATTTTTGTGGTCAGAGTTGAGAGGAAGATGGATGGAGTTAAACGCAGGAAAACCATTAGGGAAAAGCTGCTGAGAGGTGATATTAATGTATAATAGTAATAATACGATTCTACACCGAAAGACAGTTTCAGAAAGAGCCAGAGATTTTAAAGAGACAGAGACCCAATTTAAAGCTGTTAGGTTATGGAGTAAAATTTCTTTTAGGTCATCTTTCAAATGTGTAGCCTTTTTACAAAACTGAAGTTAACATAGTTATAATTGTGCTATAAAAAAAATTTACTTTTTGCCTGGGAAACACATACTGTCCCTTTAATATTGGGACGTTTCACAAAACAAAAGGTGAACATAGCAAAGTAAAATGGCTTCGGTTTGGCGCTCATGCAAACCCTTCGATCTTCATTGCTATCAGGACACCGGAGCCCCCGTTTGAAAATACAAAATTTTCATTTTCACCATATTTTTTCAAGCAGAAAAATAATGCATAAATTTAGGAGAATTTTCAGCCCTGTATATGCAGTCCATTAATGTGGTCTGGGCCATAACACTTGTCAGTATTTCAATGTAACATGGGATAAAGTAAAGTTGGTGCTTTTGCTAAATTTGAACCTTCCTCTTCTTCCTCCCCCTCTGGATATTTTATGAATCCACATTCATCAGCTTGACTTTCATGTAGCCTCGGTTTGAGTTGTGCGTATTTCATGCCGTGGCTTCACATTATGGCCACGCAGCTCTGCAATCACGAGGGCCTCCGAGGCACTAAGTGTTGAGTTTGCAGATAGTCCGGCTTTCTGCACCACCAACCTATAATCTGCTAGATTTACTGCACACCTTGGCCCCACCTCTGTAATTAGAAAACGTCCTAATAAGTCACCTCGTGCGTTTACCGTCCCGGTGCACAACGGGAGCCATTGATACGACCGACTGCAAACACCAGGACGTTGCCTTAGCGACGACGGTCACTGCCGCCAACCGAACTTCAAGCCGCGTTTCTGGTCTCCCCCTTGCCAGGAGTCATCACTGAGGCAACGGTTTAATGAACAACAGCAGGTTTTCAAGTTCAAATAACAGAAAAAAAAGAAAGTCTGAGCCGTAGATGAAGACATGAGTGGATCCCCTCAGATTGAGGAGCACTGATGGAAGAAGCAGGGAGAGGATTGCAGGCATGCTGTGTGCTGAAACAGTGAATTTAGGAGAAACTTGTATTCCTGCAGATGTGGCTGTCATAAACGAAGTCCTGGCTTCGCTTTCTCTTTCGCTTCTCTTTCTTTCTGGTGGACGCTGTCGTCTCCCAGGCAACGGTGTTCGCCTGTTGGCTTCAAGGTGTACCCTCACGTTCTTCATCTATTGTTATTGAAAGCCTACGCCTCATCAAGAAGGTAATTAAAGGCAATGACTGAGGCTGAGATTGAAGGATTTCGCTATTGTTTTTGGGATAATTAGATAATGATCTAAATTTCTAGTTTATTAATAATTTCCGCTACTTTCCAGCAGCCACTTATAGGCTGTATTAGCCAACCCAGACCTCATAGTGCAAAGCATATATGAACTCATTTTCCAGTGTTTCTGCTGCTTTTACGCATCAGTTGTTCTGCACTGATCACACATAATGCACATTTTTAGAAAAGTGAGCCGATTAAGTCGCACATGCCTTGGATCTTGAGTCGGATATGCCCCTTTCTAAAAGTCTTAAGTATGTTATTACTGATTATGTATTTTTTTAACATGTTGCTTGTCACACTTTAGCGACTTTTTGCGTGAACCTTAAATGCCTTTTGCAACTCCTGAACGTCCAGCTTTACAGGGAAAATGGACGGTTTCTGTTCTCTTCCAGTCTTTGTGCTGAAGAAATAAGAGCTCAGATGTTTCTCAGTGTAGCCAATTATAAACACGGAGAAGAATGATCAAGTCATTTAGAGTCCATAAATCCAGAAAAGAAGACCAAGAAAGAAAAAAAAAGAAATAAAACCTCAGTTACTTCAACATTTTCTCTGGCAGGATTCTAAACCAGAGGAACAGCATGAAGGAAACTTTTAGCAGCTTTCAAACCTTTCAAAAACCTCCGTATACCTTGAAACAAGCGAAACCACACCATGTGCCCCAGCAGCCGGTCCGAGATGACTCTACCAGTCTGAGGCAGTCTGAGGGGTCAATCATTGCTCTGCGGCTGCGAGCAGCGGGGACAAGTGTCTGCCTCGCTCGGGCCAACAACCGCCGTCTGACATCTGCTGCTGCCTTCTCATCGCACACAGATGGGGGAAGGTCCAGAGAGTCCAAGCAGACAGTTGGCACCGGACAGCGCTGGGCTGGACGGTGGAGGAGGTCTGAGCGTCTGCGTTCTCCATCACTCCGGCCGCCTCGGCTCCACGTGGAGCAGTTCGAGTTCTGTCACGGCCCGGGTGATGAGAGGTGGGACTGCAGGTCGTCGGCCCGCTTTTAAAGCGGATTTCACCAGGAACATAACGGTGTCTGATGCATTTAGGCATTTCTGGATCTCTCTCTCTCTTTTTTTTTTTTTTATTGCCATTTGCCTCAAAAAAAAAAACAGTGGATATTAGGGTGGAAGTTTTCTTTGGAGCGATGAAACGTACGTCCATATGTCGAAACCATGACGCTCAAAATTAGAAACGTTCATTTTTCCTCTGCTTTCTGCCCAAACCGGCTAATTGACAGAACATATCCTTCAAGGGTTGAAGCGATCCGGCGAGAGAGCAGCTACTCTCTCGACCTCCTTCTCTGATTTGCAGGATGGCTAATAAAAATCAAAGCCAAGCAGATTAAAAGGAAGATAGGTTGTTGTTGTTGTTGTTATTATTATTATTTTTATGATTATTGTTGCCAAACCATTCAGAGAACGAAACAAAAAGCGAGGGCAGAAATGATGCGGGGGGGGGGGGGTTTATGTGAAAACATAAATCTGTGATTTGTTGTGTTTACAGTATTCAAAGCGGCCGATCAAACTGCTCTACACTTTGATGAGATTTACGGCACATGTGGCACTTCACAGCCATGGTTAGCGTCTCGCAGGATGAAAAATATGCTGTTCGCAGAAAGACTTGATGAACCAATTCGGAATTACTAAATAATTACAAACAACCAAGCCTCGCTTCGAGATAAATTTGTGCCAAACTCTAAAGACGTGTCTTTAATTTAAATACTTTGTATCAAAGACGCCCCCCCACTCCCCAGAAAAAAAATTTAAAAATGTAAAAACAGATGCGTCGATGTAAAGCTCGGATGCCCATTGAGTTGATCTTCTTTCTCAAGTTCACAAGTTAAATGTGAAGCTTTTAAACACATGCCATGTTTATATAGTTTAATGTTCTTCTAGTTTAGTTGGACTAGACCTTCAGAAAATATCCTGTAGCAGCGGATGAGTCTGGTGAGGGATTTAAAGAGTTTGTGCAGTAACAAAACTTGAGCTATTCCACGAAACACATTACAATCAGGCAAAATGCTGAAAACTCTCCAAACACGGCCTAAGATGTCGTTCCACCTGCAGCACGCTTTTGCTAAAAAAGTTAGCATTTTGTGAGAGAAGTGCAATTACGAGATGTTTGCTCTATTAGAACAACTTCCTGAAAGCATTTGTTTATTTTCCTGCTATGTGGTGAAACTCATGACGGGTTCTATGATGGTGAGGATGCCAGGTTGGGCCCGATACATCCTGCTTCAGGTGTGCAGGTTATTTGCTTCTCCTTTGTGTTGGTGTGAAATATTTCCATTTCAGACCATTGTAGGCAATACTGCAAAAGTCCTGGTCTTGGGTTTTTTTCCCATCAAAATGCAAACGTTTGTTTCATTTTCAGCCGCTGCGGTTCGCTTTCACACTGCAGTGTGTCAAACGAACCGAAGCCCTTTCTGCAACCTGCTCCTCTCCGCGCCTGTGGCGGCGCTGCATCAAGAACCTCGGAAGGAAACAACATGAGAATCTCCGAAGAAGACATAAGCACAGCTTCCTTCTTCACGAAATGGAAGCAAAAAAGGAGTGGCGTCGGGTTTTAGCGGTCTTTCGTCTTTGGTAAAAGATCACCAACCATTGCTCCTGCTAGCACAAGATGCATGGATTCGTTTTGGCTGTATTTACCCAGAATGCTCAAATTCACTTCCTGCTTTTGGAGCGGTCTCTGGTCCGTCTGGCATTCACATATGCATTCAAACCGCACCAGAGTTCACTTCAACCAAACTGAGACCTAGCTTTTCGGCGTTCGCTTTTTTGGACCGCATCAGAGTTCGATTGCGCGTTCACAGCTGCCAAAACAAACTGGACGTTCAAGGCAAACGAACTGGAGTTTGATTAAAGTGGACTAAACCAGAATGGTGTGAATTCACCCTTAATCTTCGTACTTTCTGGGGAATTTCAGTCTGGCTTTCATGTTTTTCTAAAACACCAAAGACTAGAAGAAATCCAATCTGATCAGGGTGGCTGATCAATTAAAACAATTTTTGCACAATGTGATATTTAAAAAAATAATGATAATAAATGATAATTCTGTTTCCACACCCTGAGAAATTTCAACTGTGTTGTTTCAACTCCTCCAGCCAAAGTAAAATCAACTAAAGACTAGGGTGTGTTGCACAGACAAAATATCAATTTCAAATTGTTGATAGCGCACTGAACTACCTGCTTGGTTTTGGACCAACACGGCGAACAGGCGACAGGTTCAGTGAAAATGTCTCCATTTTCTCATGAGATCTGCTCCTTGTTAGCTTTGTTTGGGTACTAAAGCAGCAGAAGAGCTTAGAGGACTATCAGTGCAAGAGCAGCATCTTAAACAAAGACATGTGTCACCAAAGAGTTGCAGTGCAACTCAATCCATATTCTTATGCACTGGATTGGCTCGTAAAGAGAGCGAGAGAGAAGGTTAAAAGATCAACGACTCAGTGAACCAGAGGAACTTCTCCGAGACGTCGACGTGACCTCGGTGCCCTCATCATCTATCTGGATGTCAGGACCGCGACGGTGACGAGGCGAGGCCCAGTCGGTTGGTAGGAAGTGATGTGTTTGAAGGCCGGGGCCCTGACGGGCCGATGTGGTACACAGGGAGCTTGTCGGGGGGAAAATGAGACCCACAGAGCAGCAAAACGAAAAAGAGGGGAAAAACTTAGGGGAGCGTAGCTGGATTAAAGCCCCAACCAGCCTCTAACTTTTCCCAAACCACACAGAGCTGGTGTCCAATGCCCTACATATTAGCCATGTATACATGCCCACTTCCAGCTTACGACACAGATGGAGATAGAAATATACACGAGCTAGGCAATCACTTTTTTTTTTTCCTTTTCTCCTGATGTTGCTCTCTCTGTGGTGAGGACGCTTTAGCTGTCAACTCTCAGATCGGGAGCTGGACTAACGCAATTCGTTAAGTGAACTTTGTCAACTCGCCGCTTGCTGGTCGTCTTTTGCCAAAATTACTTTGCTGGGTTTTGACCCAGCTGGAAAAGCCATTAAATGTAGATGAAGATGATTTTCTTGAACAATGAAGCCTTGTGCATCAGACTCGGGGGTTAGACTCGAAACGTCAGGAGCTCGAGTTGCGTGTTTGTGCGTTGTTCCGGTGACCCTCCGGTTCCCCGATTGGAAAGGCAAAGAAATTCAGCCGAATTTTCAGTGTGTGTGTGTGTGTGTGTGTGTGTGTGTGTGTGTGTGTGTGTGTGTGTGTGTGTGTGTGTGTGTGTGTGTGTGTGTGTGTGTGACCCACATTGTGGAACCTTCCTCACCTCCTCGCCTGTTTTTTTTTCCACAAGCTCGATGTGGAAGGGAGATTCACTTCAAATGGATTTCACTCTATTTACAGGGTTTGGTTGGAGTGAAGTGAATGAGGGAAGTAATTATGACATGAAGGTTTGTGCTTCCAGAAGTGCGTTAGTTCATCGCACTGTCATCTAAACAAGGCTCCAGATACATTCCTCTTAGATTTTGGGTCGTATTGACTCACTCAGCTGCTGCTATGTTTCTGATGATGCAAATCTCCCATATTGCAACCTGAACTGTCTGTTGGATTAAAGTCTCATGTCTGGATTGGAGTGCAGTGGACTCACAGTCATGATCAAGAAACAACCTTGAGATGATTTGTTGCATTGTTGAGCGCAACAGACTGGTGTTTAAACAATGCCCAGTTGGTGCTATGGATGGCCACTCTGGACCAATAAAACCGCACCTACACCATTACACCGCCACCAGACCATTGACCCCTGGATACACAAGATGGACCAACAGCTTCTTGTCGTTTACTCAAATTTCTGACCGTACCATCTCAATCCTGCAGCTTTCATCTGGACTCATTGGACCAGGCAATTTCTTCTTTGGGAACTGCAGATTTAGTTGAAAATCTACAAGACCCAGGGCTCAACTGTGTAATTTTGCACTGAACAAAGAATCTTTAAAACATCTTTCAGATTAATAAAACATTTATTTTAATTTGAAGACAGACAAAGGGAACATTTTATCTTTTCTTTTAATTTTTTTCATTCGGATCGTCTTAAGAGTTGCACACGCATAAAAACTGCAAGATATATATCTGTCTGTACATATATGTAGTTTTATATGTAGATATATATACAGACAGATATATACATGTATTTATGTAATAGGAAGATCTCATTGAAAACCTCAGTTATTCCACCAAATATTGATTTCTGAACTCTTCCTGAGTTAAGACCAAGTCCAACATGGAGCAGGTCACGTTACTCTGATTACAGATAGCTTAAAACACATTCTAGGATTTGTGAGACTTTTTAAAAATCAAAATCAAAATAAATAAATTTTGACAAAAAAAAATAAGAGCAAAAATCTTGTTTTTGTGGTCCCACCATTGTGTCGTGATGAAACTTTGAAGATCTGCAGTGAAGTCGATCAAAAAGCTATGAACTGGCTTCAGGGAACTTTTTTCTTCTTCTTCTATTAGTGTGGACAACATTTGATGCTGTGTGTAGCTTAACAAACCCGAGGACCAGAATTTTACAAATGGCAGCTGTGGAGTGTCAAGTTCTGCGGTCTCAGCTGCTCACCATATTGATGTTGTTTTATCAGAAAGGATCATTTAGAGTGCAGAACTTGGAGCCTTTCTGAGGTTCTTTGGTTTTGACTGAGGTAATTCATCGTAATCTTAGCTTTCGCTTCGACTTATTATTCGCTGCGTCTGAGCGATATGTGAAATTCAACTCAAGACGAAGTTAATCATGGATTGGAAAAAGCGAATTGTTGGGCAATCAACTGTAAAATCCGGTAGACACCGTGGCTTGATCAACAACGCGTTGCCAAAAAAGTCTTGAGTTTTCACTCATCCGTTTGCATCACAGCGCTAGAAAATGTTCCTTTTTGTAGCGGAGCGCGAGGAGACAAACTGCTAAGAAAAGCAAAGACTTTTGTAGTTTTTTTTGTTTTTTTTTCTTCCAGGGTGGAGTTTGCTTTCAGAAGCCCCGACCTCGAGTCGTGAAAACAAAACGAGTGGGGGAAAAATAACTTCCAAGGTGAAGCCGTGGCCTGGACGTTCGCAAATAAAAAACACTTCGCGCCTCACGGAGGTGCCACTTAGACGGACGTGCGACGCGAGCGGACGCCCCGGAGGGTTTTTACCGGAAGGCCGGAAAAAAAAAAAAAACGAGCCGGCGGCGCAGAAGCACGACAGCGCCCGAGGTCAAACCCGTCCCATCGCCTCAGACTGCTGATGCCGTCTTCCCCCAGTAGCTTGTGAGGCCTGCAGGCTTCACCGCAAGAGCATTAACCTCATTTTACAAGTACAGCTCCCTCTCCCAGTCCAACATAAACAGGTGGACATCCTAGTCTGAGCACTGTTAACGTCTAAGTGTAAATACTCAGTTTCGGGTTATTTACGGCTTATATGCACAGCTACAAACCAGCTATCAGCCTTAAGGAAGACGCAGCTGTGTTTTACCTTAACGTGTAAAAAGGTCAATTCAAACGCGCAGCCGTTTACAGAATAAAACACTTTTAAGCGACATCCCAAACATTCAAATCGGGAGGAATTTTTCCAATTTCAAACGGCAACGCCGAAAACAAAACACACAGAGACGGAAAGGCCTCGCTGCTGGTGCAATGTTTGAACAATCCGGTTGCAGACGGATGAATAAAGTCAGGTTGTGTTAACAGACCTCAGCCTGGGGTCTCCATGATCCCCACTTTGCCTTGTGGTCTATGATGTCACACAGGGTTTTTTTTTTTTTTTTTTTTTGCCTTTGAATGGCCATGTGTTCCTCACCACTAATATCAAACAGATGACGAGAAAACCTCCAAATGATGGTCTTTCACAAAGACAAGCAGTCAAAACAAAGATATAGCAACACAGAGAAACAGTTCTGAGGCTGATCACATGACACGAAAAGACTGCGCCGTTTTAATTGCTGCAGGCTGTGCTGCGGTCGCACTGCATTGTGCGTTCATCGCCGTTGGTTTTTTTTTTTTTTTTGTACCGTCTCAGATTTTAGCTCGTGTTAGAGTCTCATTGTTGTTTTTATTTAGTTTGTCTTTATTTTTTAAGTGTGCAAAAAAAAAAAAAAAAGTCAAATGAGGATAATTATAGATTCCATGAATCCGTAAACGTTGACAGAATTTTTTCACACAGTGGAATGAAAAACAGGAGCAAAAGGGTTAAAGGTAGCCAGTCATTTTAGGACTAACCAGATTCCAGTGTCAGTTTAACGCTTCAAACTGCCAATCAGCTGGCTGAAAGTAAGTTCATACAGCATGAGCTAATTCTAATAAAACGTGACGACGGAACAGAAAGTATGTGTTGACTGCAGCCGTAAACATTGTTATTTTAGGTTAAATGCACGGGATTCGTTTCAGAGTTTACCGGTTCCGAGGGCTGCTCGGTTCGCAGCAGTGCCGTCTCGTACTGCGGTCAATCGAGAAAATGCAGAGTCGCAAACGGCGGTGAAAAAAGATGAGCGAGGAGTCAGACGGCTGCTCTCAGCGGAAAATTTCACTATTGAAAAACACATTGGGGATAGAACTAAGGTACATCAACCAGTTTATGGTTAACTTTTCTAAATTACGTTTGAAACAAATACGACTTTTTTAAAAAAAAAAAAACCAACAAAAAAAACGCTTTCTTAAAACATTTTTAGAAATGTGAACATTCAAAAGTTAAGCATTGTGATTAATTGTCGCAATACAACGTGATTAATCACTTTGACTTTTTTGTTTTTCTTTTTGTCTCTTGACAGCAACACGTGGACGAGTCGTGGGAAGTGTGACCTCCGACCCCCAGAAATGCCGTTTTAGTGTAAACGGTGAACGCGTTTACACTAAAACGAGACTTGGGTTCAAATATATTTGAAATAAATTTGAACCCGAGTCTCGAGCGGAGAAAATCAAAACACTGAAGGTGAATATCACTGCCACGATGGAGGGTGTGCGCCACAGACGCCGGCTTTTACTGGTCTAAAATATTTTTTCATCGCAAAATGTGAAACAAACTGATTTAGTTGTTCTCAACCGCGGGCACAATGCAGGGGAGCTTACGGGGTTCCGGTCCCCTGGGCTTCAGACGACTAACAAAACACGTCTTACTTCTGCTCTGCTGCCCACCCACAATGCTTTTCACACGCACATGGAGGGGGACGAATGGACGAATGGACGGCTCTCACAGAATCATAGAAAGAGTTTAACGACACAACAGAAACTTGGGATGGGAAATGAGGTGCCATGTAAGTGACCAATAAAGTTTTGTTTGATTTCAAAAGGGTCTAATTAAAGGAAATTTCAGACTCCTTTAGCTGCCCAGGAGAGTGGCCTTAACGCGGTAAATAACTTTAACTGCGCCCCTAAATTTCTTTGAACTCCTCTCTCGAGCAGCAACCAAGTTGCCTCCAACAGCTGCTCCTACTTACACAGCGAACCCACTCTTTCTCAAAAAATAAAAAAAAAAAAAAGAAAAAACGCCCTCAATTAGCTCCTCTCTTAAATAACCGCTCTTTTCACTCGCGGCTTCCGGCTACGCATGCGCCTCCTTTCACCGAGCCGTCCCATTCGTCTCCGAAACACCCCCACAAAAGGTCTTACACTTCTCTCTGTGTGCTCCTTAAATAAGGGCCACACTGAGCCACTTCCCATTCACATCGGATCATTTGCATAAAGGTCCTCTTCGCATTCAGAGGGGCTCCGGCAGGGCCCAGCCGTAAACACGGGCCTCAGTGCTGAGCCAGAATGAAAAATCCTCTGTTGTTGTTATTTTTATTATTTAGTTTGTCTTTATTCTTAACCTTTAATGTCCTAAATTTAAAATCTCCACCTGGATATATATATATATATATGTGTATATATATATATTTCTTTTGCTTATTTCAATTGTACGCAGGTCTTTAAATGTCCTGTAAGTAAATATATATTTGCCAATTTATCCATAATCACAATTCACCGTCTATTAAAAGAGAGACCCTCAGATTAATTTCACTCCCTGCAGTGAAATTACCGTAATAACCCGACGTTGGCTTGAAATGTCGCACAGAAACCGTTGGAAGTTGTCAGACAGCGCCACGAGTGGCTGAATTACGGTACTGCACATTTGGCCTAATCGTTGCCGCTACGTTTAGGACTAGAAGGGGTTAAAATGGAGGAATATCATGTCATCCCTCATTTTGAGGCTTTGACCAGTCATGTTGGATACCTCCATTTGCTAAAAAAAAAAACCCCAAACACAACCAAAAAAAAGAAACATGCTACTTTTTTCACTTTAGATCAGATAGAATCACCAAAACAATTGAATTAAGAACATCTGAGTTAAATGAAGAGGAACTTGTCTGCATATTTTAAGGCACACCTGCACAATCCCTCAAGAACATCCCACCAAAAATTATTCACTGGGCTGTGGAAGGACAGTAATGTCCGTGTTGATTAAGAGGCTGTAGTCACATTTTGGGACGGAGCTGAAAAGAGGCGCAAAACCCGACTCGGTCACACCAGTTCGTCTGTAAGGAGGGGAAAAAAACCACTGCGAGAAGACATTTGCATTAAGTAATCAAATCTGTCTAAACATCTGAATTTGAAGATGGGAATAAATTGTTGGATTATTATTCTGGCAAATAGGTGGAACAAATTTTATTTCTAACTGCGAGACGTTGAGGGAAAAAAGTAAAACGTCTCTTTTTTTTCTTTTTTTCTTTTCAGTTTAAAATTTTTTGCTCAATATCAGTTTCTCGTCGAAAAAAAAAAAAAAGAATTGCAACAATCGGAGGAATTTACCCAGATTCTGTTTCCGTCAGTGTTTCGGTGACAGTTGGTTCCCATTATCTTTGCTTATTGTTCATCGTTATTGTGATTCTGATCACATTTCATTGGGATGAAGACCTTTCTACACGCAAGCAGAGTGAGAGAGAGAAAAAATGACTACTTCTTCCACGCGGACCACAATCAGGACGAACGACCGCAGCATATTACGAACATATGCTGTGTACAAAATAACATTGGTGTCAGCTGAATGCCTGATTTATTTAGGTTTAATTTTTAATGATTTATGCTTCCCCAAACCGTCTGCCAGTTGTGTGTGTGTGTGCGTATGTGCGTGTGTGTGTGTTTTCCTTCAAAGAGGGAAAAATTTATGCAAATAATAGCTTGGGAAGCTTGTTGGAACAGTCGAAACTGGCAACTAAACACCGAAGACAAAATGTCTTGTACGGACATGCAAAAGCAATAAAAGAAGAATGTGGAGTTCTGACTCCACTGGGTTGCAGGATAATCCCGTGTATGTTTCATGAAGCACTTCATCATTAAATCAAAAGCAACATCTTTTTTTTTTTTTTTATATGTAGAAAAATAAAATAATCCCTTCTTTCAATAAACAAGATTTGTTTATTGAAAAGCAATTTGAAAAGAAATGGGAATATGATTGATGTGGCAAATCAGTAGGTCATTTATAAAGCGTGTAAATATCTGAGCTGCGCCTCAAAAATGCACGAACCTAACTTAAAATATTGAAATAGCCCAGACTGCATCACAGTAAGACTTTAACATCTAGTTAAATCAGTGTCAAAAACTCCAATATGTAAAAAAAAATGTGCAAATATTTAGTCGTAAAATAATTTAGATTCAGTGAAATTGTTTAGACTGTCTATTGTTTGAGTTGATCCAACATGTTCTGCACTGGTTTGCTATGTACCAAGAACGCTACAATAAAAACAATGAATGAAGTTTCCTGAAATTAATACAATTGTCTGGATTAATAAAATCATCCGACTGGAGGCTGTAAAAACACCAAATCCAGAAAAGCAGAATATAAGACCAATAAAATCTTTTCTCTTTTTGTGTGTGTGTTATTCAGAAACGTCATCCCACTTAAAATCTGTCTATGTTTTTTTGTAGTATGCGTTTCTCCGTATCCACTTTGGCTTGAATCGCTGTTGCCATGGAGGCTCTGGTCCAGATTATTAAAATCTATTTCCATCTAAAGGACATTTGACCATCTGAGCAACAGTCCAGTCATTTTTTTTTTCTTTCCTTAGCCAAAGTTACAGCCATTGGTCATCAAGTACAGATGACTCAGCATGTCATTTCTGCACCCAAACTCTTGAACCGGCGTTGTTTTTACAATCTTTTTAAGGTTGCGGTCATCCCAAATGCCTGTGCTCTTTTTGTTGCCGCACTTTTTCCTACCACCCAACCTTCCAGCACGCTGACCTGCCAGCTTCCTTAGCAATGATGTGTTTTTCTCCCAGTGGAGGATGTCAAGCCGCTGTCAGATGTTCTTATTGTTGTCTAGCATTTCTGTATTTAAGATGTTTTGTTTCTGACATAACCTTTAATATTTGCAAAAATGGACGCTTGAAATGTGCCACTCTCCGAGGAACCTGAGGACAAATCATTTGGGTTTCACTTCATCGCTGCAGGAGAGAAACCAGATTATTTTTCGGCGATACTTTTTGTTGTTGCAATTCCACACCCACCGTGTTTAAAATATAAAACCTTGCATTGATTGCGCAGTTTTGTTCATTTACCACGGTCTGGTGGCGATTCTGTTCTCGGACGTCGGGGTAGAAATGAAAGAAAAAGAAACTTCAAACTACGAAGTCGGGAATTATGTATTTTGCTGTCAACACAACAGTAGCAATGAAAGCTTTTCTCTTTCCTTCTCCCATTTCCTTTTCTAAACGATAATGTTTTAGAAACGACGTGGTCATCTCCTAATAGTTTCTAAAAATGTATTTCTTATTACATTTAGTACAAAAAAAAAGACATCTCTACCCGTTAGTGCTTTTGTTTTAAGATACTATAACATAAATAGACAATTTATTTTCAGTGTTCAGAACAGACAGTTCCAGTGTAACTGGAAAACTAACATTCTCCACCGTATTCCAGTTGGCAGCAAAGGGTTTGACAGAGTTCCCCCACTCGAAACTTTGGTGCAACACATTGCACCGCGCTTTTACAAAATGTTCTTCATTTCTCGGCCTCTGACACCGGCCCCAGACAATCTGGGAGGGTGCGGGTCGAGATTCAGTTAAGCTCCCATTTAGCGGAGATACAACAAGATCTATAAAAGTTGATTTTTGTTTGTTTTTGTTTTTTTTTTTCTTTAAATCATAGATTTGACGGATCTCCCCCTCCCCCCTCCCCCAGTCACCTCAAATCAGCTGTGGCCATTTTTTGTCATTCCCGTCCGTCTCTGAGTTCCTCCCAAAAACCGACGCGCCTCCCCTCCCCCAACCCCGAAAACCCAACCAGACTGCAACGCGCAGTCCCCTCCGCGGGCCTTCTTCTTCCTTACGGGCGGTCCCAGGTTCACTGTGGATACATCAGTACAAGAGCACAATCCCTATCTGACAGCAAAGTTCTGGGCTATGATCTACTGATACTTAGCAATTACTTTCTGAAAAGCAATTAGATAAGATTCTGCTGTGCAAAACGACGCCACGAAGAGCTGATAGTGTTAAATCCCGTTCGCTTAGCTATACAATCTCTCTCTGCTCGAAGACGTGCGGACATCTCGCTCTGTCGGGTCCTTGTTCAACTAGTCCTTGGCGTTTCGCCCGCCGATGACGACATTCCTTGCGGCCTTTTACTTGCAGGTAAAAACCTCCGTCCTCTCGCTGCACGTGTTGCATTTGACGAAGCAGCACCATTGGAACTTACAGTTGCACTGCCACACTTTGGTGTACTGGTGCGTGTTGTAGCCGCGGCCGCAGCACATGAGGTCGCAGCCGTCCGTGTGCGGCGACGTGCGGTTGCACAGGCGTCCCTGGGTGCCCACGCTCCCCGTGGCCGCGTCCTCCTCGCAGTAGTTGGGCGACCTCTCGATGTAAACGAGGTCCGTCTCCATGGGCTTGCGGTAGCCCTGAGTCTGCTTCACTTTGAGGTGGGTGGGCTGGCGTAGCCGGCTGGCCCGCACCACCTCCACGTGCACGGCGTCGTTGTACTTCTCCTTGAGGATGTAGCCGATCTCGCGGAACTTCGGGAGCGTCGTCCAGCAGGTCTTGGTGGTGCAGGAGCCGGAAACACCGTGGCACTTGCACTCCAGCTTCATCCTTTCTTCCAAAACCTGCAGAGTGACGAGGGGAGACAAGAGCACCTGTCACTGGAGCAGACAAACACGTCACCTAGCAACTGTTCTGTGCACGGATGAGGGCGGCTGTCCAGGTGAAATTCAATTTAAGTTGTTTTTTAAGTGCCGATTCACAACAAATGAACAGTCAACCAAATAATCAACTAACCAGCCTATTGAAGAAACTAATCAAACCAAGCAACAAATGAACTGAGTAATTCAACAACAAGCCGTGGCTGTTTGTGGTTCAGTATTCACAGATTCACCTGCTCGCATAAATGCAAATTTGCCTATTTGTGGATGTTTTTCTAAGATATTTAAAAGCTGCTACTGGACAGGCTATTGGCTCCAATCTAGGAGTGCCGTACATTTTCCTTGACGATTGGCTTCCCCAAGTGAAGATGGTTTTCACTTGGTGTATTAATGCATATTAAGCATCTTTAGAGTCGGCCTGAAGTTTTCATGAATGTTAGCTGTGATCGCTAAGAGGCATTGTAATAAACTAACCAACCAACCAGTCATCACAGTAGCCAACCAATAAATATCTAATTATTCAACCAACCAATAAACCAACTACTTGTAGAATTAATTAAACACCCAATCAATAAAATAACTACCCAATCAACCATCAATTAAACAAATAATTAAGCCTGTGACTGACCAGTTAATCAAGTGATTAACCAACAAAGTTACCATTGGCACACCTTTTGGTTACTGACTACCAAACAACATATTCTGATGCCTCCACTGATTTTGTTTTTCGTCTTGGAGAGAGGGAGTTGTTTACCGTAACGTTGTGTAACCTACGTGCCTCTAAAATGTCCTCAGGTGGAAAAACCCCAGCATTAAATTACATATACGTTTTGAGAGGCGGAAACTGAAACTGGAATATAAGGAAGGCTTTTTTAAAAAAAAAAAAAAAAAAAACTAAAATACAAGGCTTAGGGCCAATTCTGATCCAACACACACGAAAAAAAGAAGAAGCACTTTATGTCTTTGCTGATATTTCCAGTAAGAGATGATAGCGCTGATTACTTGCAGCCACAGGCTCTTCGTCAGACGCTGTCAGTCTCGATGACTACTGATCTAGGCGAACAAATCCAAACATATCTTAATTCTCTCCTCTGCGTGTCGCAGCCTGTCCTGAAAGAAAGGTAAATTGTATGTGCGAGTAATGTACCATCCTGTAATTTTCTCTATCTTCCCTAAACCACATCAGTCAAGCGTGGAAAATAAGCCATCAGTCATCCTGAAAGGGTTAAATCGAGATTGTTTCAGGAAACGTGTTGCAAGCGCGAATCCAAACAAAGACCAGCTCGATTATAGGCTCACAGATTGAGGCGGAAGCTGTAATGATAATATACATGTTAATAAATTAGCAAAGCGCTCCATAACCAAAGAATTATTACAATTTTTTTTTTTTTTTTTTTCGGATTTCAGGTTTAAATACTTTCCTCTTAAGGCCTGGTTTCTGTTTTTTTGTGGTCATCGGCCACATGTGGCAGCGAAGAAGAAGAAGAAAACCTAGTCTCTCATGGTGACGATTGTGTTCTGACACTTCAAAACTTAAAAACACTCACAATAAAAAATTGTACTTTGTTGAGGTCGAGCTGAATCATTCTTAAAAGGCAATGGAGCCCAGAAACAAGGGAGTGGAGTTCAAATGGCTCCTATTAACACATCTATAATAGTCTGACATGAGGCCTTTAACCCAATTAGGAGCCCTCAACTCGCACTGAACCAAGCGTTTGACTTTTTTTTTTTTTTTTTGTATAATACGTTGGTTGGTTGGTTGTGCAGCTTTTTCCTGGCGCTCAGCCTTTCCAGAGGCACAAGTCATCCCTTCTGTCCAACACTTCTACGAACGTTCGCGAGTGACGCTCAGTATCTTTGTCAGTCTTGTCTGTGCACCAGTGCGGTCACAGTTTCCCAGTTTAAAGACGTTTGATTGAAAAAACATGAGCTCCCCGAGCTACATAAAAGCCAGGGTCAGCTGTCAGATTTGCCGCGGATGTTGATTCAGAGCGAGGATTTCCAAAAATGCGCAGCGCAGAACCCACAAGGAATGCCTGGCATAGGGAGCCTGACAGATGCATGGAAACATTTACTTAAAGTACGTCGATCAAAGCCTCCGATCTGTTCCTGATTAGTCCAGCACGGCCAAGAGTCCCGTCCCGAGATTGCTTGTCAAACACCCCGCAGCCCTCCCAATTCTGCACGATTTAAGCAGTGTGGTGTTTCACTGGGTGTTCTTTTACATTTGGTTTGGTCACTGAATATAATCATGTAATTATAGTCTTCTGTTTTAATGATGGTCCATATTAGTGTTTGGAAAGAAAAAAAGAATCTCCTTGCTCCTCCTGTCTTGAGTTTTCTCTCATCGGAACCAGGATTTCTTTTTGTAATTGGCAATAAATATACAAATCGGGTTAGCCTGCAACGGAGGGGTTTTTGTTTTGTTGCCCAAACTTTAATGCGAAAATTAAAAGATTCATAATTGTTTTGTTATTACTTTGCTTTGCAAGTGCAATTAACCACAGCACGGTGGAGTAAAACACATTTCGAAACCGCAAACTACACAGTTAGGGCTTCTGGAGCAGCGACCGCGCTATGATCACAATTACATGATGATTAAAAGGTAGAATAAGTTCACATGTTGCAGATTTACTTGTCATAACAGCGACATTTCCTGGGAAAGACGAGCAAATTATATTGTATAAGCTACATCGATGCAACGTTTTCCTTCATACTGTTCATACAGTTTAAAGGCCTTAATGTCAGTTTTCAGTTATTTTAGCTTTTCAAATAGCCTAACCTGAACTAGAGATGATAGACTGAAGTCTAGATGATTTCATCAGACCAAAGCTACAGCATAGACCACGTCTCTAGTTCTAAATCCAAAATACTGAACCGGTGATGTCAGCTTTGTTCCTTTTTCTTCATAAAAACACAAAACAATGGATGTTGTTAGTGTTTTTCAGCAATAGTAACACCTCAGATCAAGACAGGAAAGAACATTTAACCCCGTCTCAGACTTCAAATTTGATTGTTCCCTCACATCAACACTCCCCATCCGTAGCAGTGAAGGCAGTGATAACGGCGTTGACAGGCAATGAATCTCTGCGAGTTGGAGAATGAAACCAGTGGCTAAATTCAAGCATGCTGCCGGGGTCCACTTATACAAATCGTCCATTCCAGTTACTTCCACCAAAAACTTGAGAAACGGCGGTGAAACACTGGAACTGGAGCCTCCAGGCTGCGTTTCTGAGGGAACCGGGGCGAGACCAGAAACAGCGCCAACCCTGTCAGGCCAGCATGCCAGCACCCTGGCACCCACCGGCGCTGACCCGGATCAGTCTGCTCCGCTAACACCGCCATTGTCAGCCTGCTTTCACACCCTGAATAGACGCAGTCAGATGGGAGTGACATGTTTTGGTTTTGTGCAGACAACTGCAATAATATCCACTTCCTGACTTTCACACTTCATAATTCCATGAACAGAAATGGAAAGAAGGAAAGCCAATCCTCCGTCTGTCAGCCGCGGGGCGGGCCGCAGCTCTCCTCGAACCGGGCAGAAACAAAGCCATCGGTTAGATCGCTCACTTTATTTTTGTCTTTGTTTACAATTTTCGGATTCACAGCAAGCAATCACCTGATAATGATGCGTAAAAAAATGTTCATTCCTCTTCAAAGCTCATGGCACAACAACAAACTTCAATTTACTCGTAGCAGGGCTGGAGGTTTATCGCCTCATTTCTCTTTTATTGCAATGAATGCTTTTTGATAAGAGCTCTGATTAATGTTTAAAATCCAAATCATTGGGATTTTTCTTCATTATCAATAAATATCAAAACATTTGAAAACTGCAGTGAAATCGTTTAAACCAGAATATATTCGCGTGTTTAAATGGCCCATTTCTACATTTTCCCTGAAGTAAAAGAAAAGAGTTCAAGCTCAGCTGCGCTTTTTGCTAATTATTAAACCACAAAGCGAGTGCAAGAAATCAACGTGAATTGTTGATTCTCGTTTAAAAAAAAAAAAAAAAAAAGAAAGAAAGCAATTTTCTTTTGGCGCGTCGTGAGGTTCTGGGAAAGCGGTCCCGTTACCTTTCTGCCTGCCTCGTTGTTGTGCAAGTTCATCAGGCGGCGGGGCGTCTTTTTGATCTCCCGGGCGTCCACGAAGCGCCGCGAGAACTCAATGCCGTATTTGATGTCGGCCGAGCAGCCGCCCCACTTCCAGCCTTCCTCCTGGTTGTAGTAGCCCTGCTTCTCCCGGTCGCAGCCGCACTGGCTCAGGTTGCCCTGGCTGCAGGCGGCCGTGATGGCGTGGGCCACCCCCGCTGCCGTGATGGCATAGGTGAAAGCTGCTTCCCGGCTGCCTGAGGGAAAGACAGTAGATCGTTTTTAGAGAAAAAAAAGAATAAAAATTAAGAAAGGAGTCTCTTTTTTTTTTGTTTGTTTTAAAGCAAATATTCTGGAGAGCAATGGAAAGTGGAAAAACATGTATGCATAATTAGTCGTGATGCCTTTTCTTGTAGGTAATTCTGAGCAGGACGGATTCTAAATTCGGGGCATCGTCCTAATGGGTCGCCAGCTTCCCTCCTGCACCTTGGTACGAGTACGGCTACATTCCTGACCGCAGCGTCCTCGGGCCCGGCCCGGAGAGAGCGCAGCGTCAGAATTCCAGAGTGGGGAGAGATTTTTTCGGTGCTGTCCAAAGTGCTGAATTCCTCTGCAGGAGCACCTTGTTCTGCTGCCCACACTGCACACGGCCTGGGGGCTGCGGGTCCCCGCTGCCTCGCTGACACGCGCACGCCTCGTTTACGGTGAGGAATCGCTCCGACGCGTCCAACGGTGACAAGGTGTTCACGTGATAATAGAGGCGGCCGGTATTAACGGTGGTGGAAAAGTCGGGCTGATCCAGGTCTGTGTTTTGGCCCTGATGCCGGCAGTTTAAAAAAAAATAAAATAAAATATTTCCAGTGCAAAGGGAAAGTATGGAATTTGATTTAAGCAGGTCTCGGGTTCTGGTAGGAAAGGAAAGCAGTGTGTTAGAATAAACAGATGTTCAGGGCTAGCTGCTGCCGTATATCCGTCCGTCCATCTTCTCCTCTGTAGAAATCTGACTTCTGCAGAAACGTCTCAGTATGTGGTTAAGTTTGAAACATTTAAAAGTTCAGAACTGACAGCCAAAAATGTTTCTCTGTTATGAATCAGATGTATAACTTTTAAAGGGGCAGTGTTATTTATTTTCCAAGCATAAAGTGCCATTTTATAGCACAATCAATTTCTTCTCCTCCAGTTGATGTAAAAATATACCAAATATGCCTTAAAAGAAGTTTGACTGTAAATTAACGCCTTGAAATTGGGCTTCTGTCTCTTTAAGAAGCTCCCGCTCTTTTCGGCACTCTGCCTTCAGCAGGTCATGACATGGCTCCTCTATTAACCCGTTAATATTTTTACCAGCGTTAATTAGCCTGCATAATTAGCTCAGCAGATGTGCAGTTCCACCAGGTGTCTGCTAATTGCTGCCGGCTAGTCTTAAGGAGCTGAGTGGGGGGAGTCGTAGGAGAGGGCTGCTCTGTGAGGCCGAAGCTTGGGGGCTGCAACTCCAAGATCAGGTGTTTTGTAGAGCTGAATGGTTGCCACGGGAGACCAAAGGATTTCTCAAACGTGCAAGAAAGAATCAAAGCAACAATGATGAGGGGATGACATCATAACATCGTGTAAAGCTGATTTTACATAAATACTGCCTATCTGGGGGAAAAAAAGAGTGATAGCGGTGATTTATTGTTTCAGCTGACTTATGTAATCTGGTTGTAGTGACATCTTTTCACACGTCTGTGGGACTTAAGCACAGATGTAGCCACAGGGAATCATTAATCAATTATTGGAATAATCATGAACTAACTTAGTGAACAGCAGAATCTAAACTTTGGGGTCTTAAAGCCAAAGCAGAGACTGAAGGCAGGAAGTAGTTGTAGGCACAGCGTGTAGTAACTGATCACTGTCCAATAATAACCACTTTGAAAGATGTTTGTGCTTAGCGGCGCAAAGCGATAGCTTTCAGCGCTTCCCTTCAAATGATGCAAATGTATCACCCCCCCTAGAAAAAGGGTATCCATGGAAACACGTGAGTTACATTCTTCATCCCCTGCAGCTGCAGAAAATTTATTAACTTTAAAAAGAAAAATATAACTGTAAGAGAGAAATGAGAAGAAAAAAAAGAGGCTGCATCTCCCACCACCCCCATTTTTTAAAAAAACTCTAAAAATATTAAGTTGGAGGAAGTTACTAAACATCACTGCAGTCTGATTTAAACCAAGGTTGAACGTTAACTTCCTTTTGGTGATTATTTTGCCTTTTGTACCATGTTTTATGAGACTCTTAAATAAAAAAACTAATTTATTTTTATGTACTGCTAATTATAGTGCATTTATGATGCCGTTTGCAGCTGTTTTACAGCTGATTTCCTCCACAGATGGGCTTTTTGCACCTCTCATTCAGGACTCGGGGGTAATTTTTTTTTTTTTTTTTTCTCAACTCTCCAACATGTTTTCACCCAAAGCTGCTGTTAATTTCCCATCCTGGGACTGGCACTCTGCAGCTAATACCGTGGCCACAGGTTTTGCCCAGAGGCGACTGACTCACCACCGCTTTCTTTTTTTGGTTAGCAAACTAGAGCTGTGCCCCACCAGCTTGTGGTAATGTTCTGCTGTCCCTACCTCTCACACACACACACACACACACACACACACACACACACACACACACACACACACACACACACACACACACACGTACACGCACGCACCGCAAAGTGACTGGCCTCCACCCTGACACACATCCACTGTTTAAAATTCATTTTGTACATAGATGCACAAACAGCGTGACACTGTAATGTTTAAAACAGGACAAAGGTAGTTTCCAGAGAAAGGGTGGTTCCCCCGGCACATTTCCGGGCCCGCCGGGCTCCGCCGTTCACGGGGGGAGACGCATGATGATGAGGCTGTTGAGGTTTTTGCCCCCCTCATAACTCGCTCTCCTCCCGACGGGTCTGGGGTCGGAAAACCTTTCCGGTCAAAGAAAGTCCATAACTTCACAAGCAGAATTTTCTGGCTTTGACTTGTCAGATGAGTCAAGCATTAGACTATCCGCATTAATTACTCTGCTCTTTACTCCCGTAAAGACTTTAGGAATTAGAAGCCGATGCCCGGATTGGCCGGAACTGCGCTAAACGCACCCATTAGGGCATCGAAAATCCCTAAAGAGCCTTAGCCCCAAACGTTCTGACAGTTCTCCAGCAGGAACCACCCTGGGATAGCCTCGCTGGCTGCCAGTGGAAAGTTGGCCTGACTGGAGAAACCTCAGTGCATTTGGAAACATCCAGGAGAGAAGAATGGGGGCTATATTAAACCAGATGTCTAATGGAGTTTAGTGGCAAGTGTCTGCTCCGGTAGCCAAGAAGGGAGGCGAAGTAGATCAGCATTACTTTTCCCCAAAATGTGGTGTAGGAGGTTATAAACAACCAAAACATATCCTGTTATATTCCACCATGTCAGTAGCAAAAAAAAAAAAAAAAAAACAACAGAAAAAAAAACCCCAAAATGAACTGAAGGATACTGAGTCAGTCTGCTTTTGGCCTACACATTAAACACCCACATCACTTTGGAAACCGGCCCCTGCTGAGATGCCCGACATGTTTTTGTTTTTCGTTTTTTTTTTTTCATCGTCTGTTGGAACCAAGACACACACACACGCACGTACACACACACACACACACACAAAGAAATATATTTATATATAAGGATGTAGCGGCTGGCCGCTGAAACGGCGATCTGTGTTTAGAGACGGAGGGAAGCATTGAATATGACACAGCACGGGAGATTTACAACCAGCAATACTGCGCAGGCAGCGCTGGTGTAGCATAAACTGGATGATGTTAACACAGCCGCTGACCTCAACAGGCCTCGGTTTGTCCGCTGATCACAGACCGAGGCTGGGCCGTGCTGCTGACAGGAGAGGAAAAGGAAAAAAGATATACTGGTGGGATCTGGACAAAGGCTTGGCTGTGGAGAGGCAAACAAAACACGCAGCGGTTTTTTCCGTGTCCGTACGCGACTTCGCGGAGAGGCCGTGCCGGGAGAAGGTTTTCCCCCGTTCTGTCGCGTCACGAGCACAAACGTTGACGCCGCGTTGATTATTAAACATCCATTCTTAACCATCTGATCCATCGACTCTGACCAGCCCTCCTCACACTGCTGAAGAGAAGCAAGGCGAAAACATGATGCAGCCACCACCATGCTTCAAGCTGGGGACGATGTGGGCAGGTTAATATGCTTCGTGCTTTCGACTTGAAGCTTCTGGTTCAGAAAATCAGCAGGTAGTGTCATTAAAAATACTGAAACAAAACAGTCTGAAATTGTTCCTGCATTTTTCCACTGATACTTATATCCACTGTTCGGAAGGCCTCTTTGCCATCACCCTAATCTTTAGCGTTAGACTCTTGTTAAAAAACATAGACCTTTGCATCACCTCCTCTCAGAATAAACCTACTTTTAAACAAAGTGCATTTAAATTAATTATTTTCAATCTATTCCTGTTAATTCAGACCATTTCTTTATTAGTTATTTAAAATCCTTATCCTTATTAGTGGATCTGCTAATCCACTCTAGCTCTACAGCTAGAACCAATCAGTGTGGAAAAGCTGTTACTTAATGCATAATTCTCTATTTTAATAGATTTTGTTTTCTATATTGTGTGTTACGCTGCGCAGTACATGCTTAGAAGGAGGAACAGTCCCTTTCTTTTCACTGATTAAAGTCTTAGAAATGTAAAGTGCTCCACCAACCACCAACAGAAGTTGCTCACGGCATAAAACGAGCTCACCTGTGAGTAATTTATTCTGAGAACAGGTTGAGCTGTTCTGCAGAGGCCTGCGGGGTTTGTTAACGAGCATTAGAGCAAACTGAACCGTGGAGAACAAGACGCACCGCAGACAGGTCGCGGAGAAACACGCCGAAGGGTTTAAAGGAGGGACAGATTAAAAAAACCAACATAAAAAAAAAAACGTGGGGCTCGGCCTGCCGCAACAAATCAGTTAATAGAGTGATAAATTGAAACAAGGTTGATCATTTCCGTTTGCATGACTGTTTTTCTCGTGTGTCTACCAAAGACTGGTGCTTTGGTCTGAACAAGCTCGGTATCAACAGCAACGGTTCAAAGAGACGGTTTCCTCTTCATCGTGGATCCTGCAGACGGTCCAATAAACCTGAATTAAATAAATGACTGCTGAATCAATCCGTTTGACTGAGGAGAAGGTCAGCAGCTCTGGAGACTAGAGATGGTCAAACACATGCGTGCTTTAGACTGGCCTAGTCAAACTCCGGCCCCACATCCGAACCAGAATCTGCCATCTTTGCAGACGCACCGATTCATTTGCAAAGCTGTAAATTTCAGATCATCTTTACTGCATAAAATCAGCTGGAAAATACTAGGAAAGAATATAAAAAGAAGCATTGAAATAAGAACCAGATTAAAAAAAATGAATAAAACGCACTGCTAGGATGTCTCTAAACGTTACTGGATGTAAAAACACGTTTTTCAGGTTCTAAAAAGTATAATTTCCTTACTATTCACAGGTAGGCGATGCTTTGTGTTGGTCTGTCACATTAAAACCCCCCCAGAAGACTCTGCTTGTAAAGCGACCAAACGTGTAAAAGTCCGATGGGTGGGAATACTTTAACAAGACATCGTTCTGCACCGGAGAAGAACATCCAAATATATATAGAGAAAAGCCTGAATGGAGGAGGAATACAGCTGAAAGCCTTGCAACAGAGAAACACACACACACACACACACACACACACACACACACACACACACACACACATGCGCGGAAAAACAGAGTCTAGCAGTGCAGCTGAATGGCCTTTCCGCACAAGCCGGGCCTGTTTGTGGCAGGGCAGTGAAGGGGAAAGCTTTGTGAAGTCCACTCTTCCCAGACGTGCACTCACACCCCGAGGACACAGGAGGCCCGGGTTGCGTAAGACTGAGACCTCTCAGCCAGACAGCGACGCAGCTGAGCCTCACGTCCGTTAGGAACAAGAAGATCCTGTCGCAGACAAACGACACCACAAAGGGGAACAAAGGGGAAAGTGTCACCTGCTGGTGGTCAAGAGTCTTTACACTGATCTCGTCTGAACGGAGGCAGCCGTGTGTCCCGAATCAAAATTACGTTTCTGTGCTTTTTGACTCGCATGTTTCTGATCATCAGAGATGTTTTCGTATTGGACAAACGTAACCCGACCCAAATAAACCTGACACGCGTCAGAAACTCCTGAAGTTCAGGTTCAGCCAGAGAAGCGTTTCTCTGGCACAGAGAAACGAAAAGCTAAAGAATGCCACTTAAAAGGTAAAAAAAAAAAAAAAAAGCTCAAAATGTAAAATAACCTCACAGATATATACATTTTCTACAATAAATTATATCCATAAAGTAATGTGATAAGCCAAAGCAACAAAATAAGAGCGTTTTTGAAGATCCCAGTCAAAGTCAAAGATCTGCTGAAGATTATATGACTGATTAACGTATCACGATACAAACATTTCATACCAGTTGATATTGATAATTATTGATTATCTGTTTTAACTGCCAAACGCTGGGTGACCTTTCCTTTTTCCTTTCCCTCCAAGTCGCTTTGTCTCCTTTTAAGCACTTGAGGCTTAAACTTAAAACTGCTGCTGCGCAAGTTACTCAACAAGGCTGTTGCTAGGTAACCAAAGAATGAGCGAGTCAGTTGATGCTAGCTGCAGCTAGCTCAGCTGACAGGTTGAGCAGCTGGAGCCTTTCCCAGAATGCTGTGCGGTAAAATGGTTGAATCTCGTATCAGACGGCAGTTGTTGCCACTAAAGATGCTGAAACGCAGTTTTCCAGCTCGAGTCACCCTGAGCCACATTGGCCCCATTCGTCTAAAAAGTGAATATGTTGAAAAGTGGTCACTTCATATTTGTCTGACATGAGAATTAGTTCAACAATCTGTAGTTCTTGAGTGCGACAAGAAAGTATAGACAGAAGGAATCTGTAAGAGGGAGGGGTCAGTACTTTCGGCATCTTCTTTTCATCCGGTTAGAATCGACTCGGCCGTCTCCGCCCCCAAAAACAAAACGGTGCACAGAAAACTCCAGCAAAGCAGCTGAGTAAATATGAATATGATAATGAGCAGAAGCCCCAGTCGACTCCATCAAAGGAAAAGAGGAGCGAGCGCATAAAGAAGTTGTGACACCGAAAGCACCGAAAATAGGCCGCGACCAAAGCCAAGCCGATCCTGGAAGTGTGTCTCCGGGGCCCAGAGAAAGGGAAGGAAAGCTGGAGGAAAACCCCGAGCTTTGTATACCAATCACTGAACTGACTGCGGCCCTCTCCACTACTGTTTTCCGTTCCGCTTTATGTACCGTTGCTATGAACATATGCTCCTAGCAAATTATAGACACAGTTGTGGTCTGTGAGGTTTTTCAGCTCGAGGAATTAGCACAGCCATGTTCCTGTACAATAAAATAATATTGTTTTACCAGAACCGGGCTCCACATTCCCCTCAGAACTCGCAACGCCGAGACGAGGAAGTGGCACGCTCTGGCGCGGCGGCCGCTCACTGATGGGTCCCCGCCACCCCGATTCCCCCCCCCCACCGGTTTGATTCATATAATGAAGAGGGCTTTAAGCAGTAAAGCTAACCCAATTATGAGAGTATTCAGCATTGGCGGTAGAGTATTAAAAAGCTGAGAGTTTAAGTAAGCTGTCTCCCAGGCATAGAAAATTGTGCTGGCAGAAAACATTTTTCAAAAGCATCCTTTTTCTTCTCTGAGCTCCCCGAGGTGGATATAAATCCTTCTGACTGAACGCTCAGACTTGCTAAAACAAGCACAAATCCTTCTCCCCTCGCTCCCTCCCTGCTTTCATCCTAATAATGACACCGAATCAGGACCTCACCTGCTCGGATCTGAAAAAGTCAGGGGCCATGTGGGGGCAATTATCAGGTTCAAACGAGGTGAATGTTGAGGACTTTCCTCCGTTTTGATCCCGTTTGACTTCACTTCGTCTTTGTCAAAAACAGATTTACTGAGATATACAGCTGAAGACGCGTTTATCATTATCACTATAATCAGCCAGCCAAATACCCCCGCTGATTACACGTTTCCTTTCTCATTACAAAACGGGTCTCCAGAGCTGAAATTTCCATCTGCTCGACCAAAATACGGTCCAACTTATTTTCTCACGCTCCTGCTGCAAACGGCTATGTGTTTTATAGGGGCTTTATGTGATAGTGTCATGTGTAAAGCTGGTTGAGGGCGCCGTTGGCAACGCGACAGCGTAGGGTAGAACGGTGGAGAGCAGAGGATTGGACTCAACAATGGAAAAAAGACTTGAGGACAAGGGAGCAGCAGAAGGCAGCAATAAACCACAGAAACCAGAGAGGCTGGTGGAGGTGTGGTTGTGGCGTGTGAGCCAGGTGAATGTATTCAATCAGAAACTAATGCCGGCTCGAGTGGACTTCAGGAAATGACACTGCAGAAATGTGGAATACCTGCAAACGCAACCAAAACTCCGGGAAAACGGAACTAAATACGGAAAATACAAACCCAGCAGACGAAGCTAAGGTGAAATCCACAGGTGTACGACTGGAAGTAGCACCTGGTTAAGATGTAGAACAAAAATAAGACAAGTGTGAATACAATCATTTGTATTCAGCTTCCTTTGCCTCTGCAGTTTTAGAACCGCCTTTTGACGTATTAGCTTCTCAAAACTTTAGGCGTCTAAGTCAAGACCTCAAGAGCTTCTGTCCATTAACTTTATAATGCATCTGCCCCAGCACAGCTGAGTAAAATGGCTGAATTTCCTCGTCAATGTGTCATTCAGCTTTGTAGCTGGACTTTAATCTCAGTGGTGTTTCAGGAAGCAATGTATGAAAAGGTTGGTGGACTTTGGCACGTCTGGTTTACAGTAATCGTTGCAGTTCTGGCTGCATGTCTCTCCCACAAAACCTCCTCATCACTTTGCATCCACTAGCACAATTCAGCTAGAACAACAGCTAGCTTTTTCATTTAGGCTAAAACATTCAGTTTTTATCTCATCTATTCAGAGCACCTTCTTCAGTAAGACCTCTTAATGGCTTTTGATAAAAAAAAAAATACTTTCATGGATGGGGATCTCTCCAAAAATAACAAGTTGTCTTTCTTACAGATTCTACCAGCAAGTGTAGCTCTCTGCAGCTCCTCCAGAGTTACCAAAAGTGTCTTGGCTCTGACTCTATAGGACAGTTTTAAGTCTTTTCCTTGTTCTGCACACACACCAGACTTGAATAAGTGATTAACAGGCTTCTGCAGTACTTGGTGGGAAGACTGAATACTGATGAATGCCAAATTTCCTTGTACTTCAAAATTATGCTCTACTTTCAGTTGGCGTATCACATAAAATCCAAAGGAAATACATTGAGGTTTGTGGTTGCAGCAAGAGGACGAGGTACGTTTTTCAATTCTCCAACCTATAACCAATCAATCAACTATCTCTCCTAAAACACTCTCTCCATCCTGCAAGTGTCTCCTTTCCCCAGACCGGCTATCTCTTCCCCACTTGGCTAAAGAGGCTAGCAGTGATGTGATTGTTGGCACATGCAAGTGTCCAGCATGCAGAGAACACACCGATCGGCCCGGGATTGTGCGAGACAAAGCGCGCTGCGAGATTACGGTTGATCCTCTCGCATCCTGTTTCCTCCCGCGTCTGTCTGTGTCACCGGTGGACTCAGATGGACACAGATTCCACCGATAACACAGCGCCCACCGCGGGGCCGGGCAGGGCAGGGCCCAAAACGACGCACGCGCCGACAGGAGAGAGATCCCCGGCCAAACCCCGGAGGAGCAGCGTCCACAACCAGCACTAGGGGAGGTTTGTAGACAAACAGTGGGTGGGTTTGAGAGAATTTAGTGGGATCTCTGCTCCGGACACACTCACACTAAAACAGACAGAATTGATAAATGAGCAAGAGCAAGGGGCCACACCCCGAACACATCGACGAGATTTTGATGCGCAACGGTGGCGCTTGGCAAAATGCGACTGTAACAGTTATGGGCTAAGCAGCTAACTGCGGCTACAAAAGCAGCGTGAGAAGAGTGGCCCTTTAAGGAGTCCGAGGTGTGGATGAAAAAACAGGAACCAGTACGTTTCGGTTGTGGTGCATATACATTAAGTGATTTGTATAAAAACAGACAATTCAATTACAAGATAATTGACTGAGAATAAATTAATATCCAGAATCATAAAGTCCATAGTCCTATCTGAAGATAGCTCGCCATTTTCAGAAAAAAAAACCCAACCTAAAAGGTCAGAAAACCTTTTTATCAAATAATTATGTACAAACATAGCACGAAAGAAATAATTCAATTTAGGCATTTAGTTTATGCACGTTGAATGCAAATGCATAACTAGATTTCTAATAATTATACATAAACATTTCAATAATCAGGTTAACTTAACTATAATTCAAATAAAGTAAAACAGAAAGTATCAAGAAAATTAAAATGAATAAATCAAATACTCAAGCAGAGTGAGAAAAAGGAAAAAAAATAAATATATTGCGCAATATCAAACTTAAGTGTAGCTACATTCTGATCAATTTCATTTTAACTTCACTGCCTTAAAATCCATGTAAACGTGTCAAAACACGCACAAAATTCGGCAACGAGTTTCCCTCTCAGAGAGAGTGGAGGGAACTTAACCACAATCAGCTGGGACAGAATCCAGGTGACGGTCCAGGTAAACCCTGCCAATAATTCTAATAAATCTACGCTCCAATGAGCAATCCAGCAAAAAGTTTCAAATATAAAAGCAATAGTGCTATCAAATAAACTCACCAGGCAATCAAATCAATGCTTTCAAAGATTTGGGTGCGTTTGTGCAGAAGACGCCAACAGCAGGCCACAATTAAACTCCGCGGGGCTTTAAATAAGCTGGCAGAGTTTGGGACAACACAGGAAGTGGGCCCGCAAAAATAAAAGTGTTTGACTAATTGCGGGTTACACAACGTTCCTGGTTTTCACAATTGTTGACTGTGTCTTTGTATCGCACATTTAGCAACTAGGCTGTTCAAAATGCATCAGAAAATACAAATAAACCTGATTGATTGATTGATTGATTGATTGATTGATTGATTGATTGATTGATTGATTGATTGATTGATTGATTGATCCTGGAGGTGAAGTGGCAGAGCTGAGCAAGATGAATTTAAAGTTTTACCGCGATATCTTGTGGTAATATTGTGATAGAGATAAAAGTGACGGACGAGTAAGAACCACTTCTTTAGGCAACTGTCTGGCTGTGACTGCAGGACACAGAAATCATAACCCAAAAACACAAACGCTGCTCTTGTAAAAATATTCTAATATGCTTCTTCAGAAAACCAGACGCATTAAGACGTGTAATTTGTGCCAACTAAACTGCAAACTCCATTTAGTCATATATTTTTGTTTATAATTATCCCCCACGGTACGGACAGTTTTGGGTTATTCAAAAGTCATTAGTTGGAATTTATTTTGACAAATGAAAATTCTTATCATGATGAGAAATTTATCACAATAAATGACAAACGAGCCGATAAATTGCCACCCCTTGCGAGCGCTGACCTTTGCTAAACCATGATTACTGTATCTACGGTGGGGAAATCTTAACCTGACACACACACACACACACACACACCCATCCATACCGTCACACTGTTTTCTCTGGACTCGCATGGAGGAGGGCAGGGAGGATTACCGCTACCCACATGATGGTGAGCTGAAAAATAGGCCTTTTATCCGCCACCGTTCCACCATAACACAATGCACGCGTCATTTCCACGCTGTTATCCGCTTGGTGTCAAGCGCTTGGCAAGGCCTGGGAGTGAATCCGCACTTCCAGCTGGTAGCTCAGCTGTAAACAAACGGGTCAGCGCGTGAAGCGAAACATCCAGCTCGTGACAGTTTTTCTTGTTTGTCAATCCGACGGGGGAACGACAGAATCGGGGGAATCGTTACGTATCCCAACTGATAAGCGCAACTCGCCTGCAGAGTGAAAGAAATCCCAGAAATGGAGGGAGGGAAAGAGGGAAACTCCCAAAAGTGGGAAGATTGATGGGATTTTAGGGAGTCGAGGCAGAGAATCCACTTGTGCGTTCTTGAAACCCCCCTCCAGTCCTGGACTGTCATTATTAAGCTAACTCCTGCACATAACCCTCTCTGTCAACTGATTAGGCTCATATGTCAAACACTGTATCTGTATCGTTTGTTCAAGAGAGACTCGACCGTGGAGCTTCCCTCTCAAACAAGGTGAGACACAACTGCTCTTCGAGATTCATTTCATTTCTCAATCAATTCATCATTTGAATAATAACAGGTTTGATTGGAGCCGTGGCTCCAGTTACACTGACCGACCAGCAGCGAGAGTTTATCCTTTTGATAATTTTCCACATGCGCGTTTTCTTGCATTTCTTAAACACAGCTGATTTATAAGGAGAAAACGGCCGGGCTCTGAGTAAATATTTCAGCTTGGGAGTTTTGTCTAAACGAGGGAACAAAGCACGCACGGAACCACACGGCCATTGGAGTGGGTTTTCTCGGCCGCTCATTATTAGCCTCTCGGCTGGACCGAGCTGTTGTGCTTTCTGCATTCTGCCGGGATACGGTTTCACCACAATGGACCGTGTGTCGATTCCGAGAAGTGGAAGGAGCTCGGCCAGCGCATTTATTATCTGCGAGGCTTTTTTGTCGTCCTCAGACCGAGACCGTGTACCGCGGCGCATACGGGCTTCCTACACATTGTTCAAGTCAAACGTCTGTACCCCTCCAGGGTCACTTTCCCAAAGTTCTCAGTAGAAAAGTTCGCAATGGACGGATGGATGCAAGCTTTAGGCAGTGAGACGGGGAATAAAATCTGCAAATACAAATATTTTCTTTGTCCCGTCTATTCTCGACTTGGAAAGTACTTCAACCCAAGATATTGGCTGAGGGTAAATAAAACCTGTTTACAGTTGCTTATTGACCAACACATACATGTATTGATCATTTTGATGATGGCACTCGACAAAAATGTAATAATTGTTACTGCTTAATCAACTTTTCGACTGCATCATTTTTGTTTTTTTGTGTATTCTTGATGTGAAGCCTTCTGAGTCACCTTGTTGTTGAAATCAAATAAACTTTATTGATTGATTGAATAAAATGTAAAGGAACTATTAATTATCATACATAATTCAGAGCAAATCCGTCCACTTTTTTTCTCTTTTCTCCGGGGTCTCTGAGGCTCGTTCTCGTCTCAACAGGCCAGAGGTGGTGAACAGAGCTTCCACATGCATTTCTGCAGCCAACGCCATAATCATGCATGCACACGCTCACTCTTAAGGTCACTTTATTCATCCATTCGTCCATAAGCCTCATCTTATCCACTCATTATAGGGGATCCCAAAGCATTCCTGGGTTGTCTCCTCCCACTGGGACGTGCTGCCAAAGGGAGAAAGTTAAAGTCCAGCCACCTTACAAGGTTGTGTGACGTTTTCATGCAACTGGTAAACGAAGAGGCTGTTTCTTCACCCCCATAAACCTGACAACACACTCAAGTACTCAAACTCCTCTGCAGAGATGGGAAGAGCGCCTAAAAAATTGTAATCAAGCAAGAGTAAAAAATAGCCATCCAAGAAATGACTCAAGTGAGTGTGAAAAAGTATTTGCTCAAGCACTGAGCAAGTTATCAAAACATCGATCATGTTGGTATTTTACCAACCAAAATGAAAGCAATTCGCAAGAATAACATAATTACAAAATGACAAAAACGTCAGATGTAAACATTTCTTACAAATCGATTTCTTTCAGTGTCAAACTTATTGAACAAAAACAGCAGCTGCGCGTCGGAATATGGTGAATTTTTAGCTGAGACAAGCTGGTTTTTCATTCAGTGAAGTTACTCACACTCGGCAGAGCATCGGTTTACTCAAGAAAGAGTAGCAATACTTCATGATAAAGTTTCTGAAGTAAAAGTAAAAAGTAAAGAGAGAAGCTGTGTCTTAGTTAAGGTGATATTTCCAGAAACTTAACATGCCTGTTCTCAGACTTCAGGAGGAATCTTCAATACCTGGAATGTAAATTTGGTATCTCAGAGCCATGTTACGAAGCAGAAACACCCTCACGCCTCTCTTAACCCCGTCGCCTGTTCCAGCATTCCCTTCCTGAAATTTGGAAACAAAAGCCAATCCTGATTTATGTCTGGCACTATCTGCCTGGGTTGACCTCCCCCTCCCCCCCCCCCAGGTTCCTTTGAGAGGCGGCTCTGCCTTGAGGAGCCTGTACTCTCCAGCTTCCCACCAAGTACGTGCCTGTCTGGGAGTTCTTTCCACACAAGTGGTTTTCAATGAGCCTGCTGACTTCAGCATCCTTCATCTGACTAGGTGCCGCTTCGGCCCCCCGGAGCCCTGCGGCGCTGGCAGGTGAATTTGCCCCTGTCGTCACCAAGGCTCTGAACTCCTGACGGGGGGGACATTGACAAGAGCAAGAAGACGCCGCTAAAAAGGATGATGGAAATGTTCAGATCTCAGTCCTGACTGTCCTCTTTTTTAAAATACCTTTAATGAACATCATTTCTACCTTAATGCTGACTTTGAGGCCGAAGCAAAGCGAATAACGGACTCAGAAGGAGAGGCTGTTATCGTTTAGCGGCGAGTGGAAACTTATGTAGCGCTACGGTTTGCTAAAATGTCATTCAGCTGTGAAATGTCGTCAAAAACAACAAAATAAATGCATCTTTGCGTGAACAGAGGAGAGTTTCTTGTTTACCCGTCTGTGCATGTGGAGGATGGGAAAACCTTTTGTTTTTTATAAAAGTTTTCCAACTTTTACTTTTTGTTCCAACAAAAAAAAAAGTTTGATATTTTATATTAATATATAAGCTTTTTTTCTTTTTTTTTTAAATGTAACTCCTTCCGACTCCTTTTCGTCAAGCACAGTAGGACAAAATGAGCTTTTTATTTTCTTTATGCATCACTTCTTAAACTTTAGTAATGCCGTCTGTGGATCTGGATAAGGATCATTAATCCGCCGGGTATCGCATTTCACTGGAGCCCTCACCGGTGGCTGTACGCTGAAAGATTTCGGGATTACAGCCTTTTGAAGTTCATAGGGACAGGCGTTAATCCCAAGTGTTCGTTCAGGGATTCCGGTAGACGCCTGGACGTACCAAGAGAAAAACCTCCTCAGAAAAGTCACTTTTTCTGTTATTATTGGTAAATTTAAACTAGAATCTGTTCACATTTCTATTCAGGAGTCTTCAAATCCAGTCCTGCAACTTTTAGATGTCTTTGCTTCAACACGCCTGAGTCAAATAAGGAGGTCATTAGTAGAAGGTAGTAACTTGGCATGTTTTGGTTTTTTATTATTATTTTCCGGGGTTTTTGTTCAAGATACAAATAGAAACAAAGGAATGTTTATCATTAATCACTATAAAACTGAAATGAAGCAAACATTGTTTGCTATGTTTGTGTTGGTTGATGCTCAAAGCAGCGAAAGCAAAAGGTTTTACTATTTCTTACCTCCTTCTAGTGAAACACAATTTCTTTTTATTTATTTCTGAGAGGAATCACAGTAATATAAATGACGACTGTAAAACACCGGGCGGTAATCCTGACACCTCCTCTGTATTTGTCTCGTCTTTCCCAAACTACAAGAGTCGACACTGAAGTCGGTTTTTAGCAAAATCTATCAAGTTTTTAAAAAAAAATTTTTATTGTTACAGCTTGACGTAGAGACGCTACATAAATTACAAAGTGTAATGTGTTGGTTATTACATCTTGGCTTTTTGATTTCATGATTTTAACTTCTCCCTGTTTGAAAGGATTTTGGAAAAACTCTTTGTTTTTTGATAAAAAAAAAAAAAAAGTTAATGTGTAGGATGAGGTGGGGTTTTTTCAGCTGTATCAAAATTTGTGCTTTTTGCAAAACTGCAGTGTTTTGTAATTGTTTTCGCATCAGTCGAGTCTCGTGATCTACAACAGGATGTTGCTACTGGCGGAAAAGACAAAGAAGACAACAGGAGGAGGTCGGAGGATGACAACGTGGCGTGTTTTCTAACAACTTATTACGTGGACAAACTTAATTACGTGACTAATGAAAGCAAAATGGTGCTTTGTCGACATTAGCGAAATGTAAAAGTTCTGCGGACATTTGTAATGGTGAGGCAGGAAGGAGGCCTGCCGGCTGCAGGTAAAGATACTAACAACTTAACTTTTTCACAGAAACTCACGTTCAAAACGATAAACTTTCACTTTAAGGATTTTACTTGTCCTTTTTTTTTTTAAATCGTTCCATTCGGGTCCGAGTGCTTCATCTGCTCTCGTGCAACGAGCCAGAGGCGGGATGATTTAACTTTCGACATATTTCACTGCCAGCACAACAAGAAACCTCTTTCAGATTGAAAAGAAGAAGAAGAAGATGAAGAACACGAAGAAGAAAGAGCCAGGATGGTGACAAACTGGCTGGAAAGTCAAACAGGGAGTAACTGGAGCAGGCCATTTTGTGACAAGGGGTCCAGTGTTGGCCTTTGATGCTGAGTGTAGCCGTTGAAAGGTGTCCACTTTCAAGCTCTAATCGCCGACTTCAAGTGCGCTGAAAAGAGCCGTAAGGTGTTCAGAGGCAGGTCTTTTAAGTGAAGGCCATCTCTATTACAGGTGGTTAGCCGGAGGAATGTACCGCGGCACACAGGACGAGGCTTTCCCAGCCAGAGTAAGGCGGCAGAGAGGAAAAAAAAAAAAAAAAAATCGCAAACACATCTAACAATTTGATAATGTCACTCAGAGCCAAACTGTGTTATATCCATAATGGGATTGTTCTCCAGACTCAGATGAAGATTTAGCAAAAAGATTCCCACCAACAAATAGAGGGAGATACAAAAAATAAAGACTACAAAAAATAAAACATGATTCCTCAAGCGTGATTCACTTAAGGCTTTCTGTTCACCCTGACCGGCTGATGGATTTGGCTGTAATTCTGTTATTAGTTCGTCATAGACTGCAAATCGCTCAATAACACCAGTCTCTTTTAGCAGCAGGATAATTAAATCCATCTTCCCGCAAAGCCGCCACGCCAGGGCCATGGCGGTGGCAGGGCGAGGAAACGAACGTGAGCTGTTGCACAGGAAAAAGAAATCCTCTTAGACTCCCTGTTTTCAATCCAATAAAACTTCACGGTGGTGATTTTCCAGTTTGTCAGCCAGAGAGAAAATATTAAGGACTGAGACAGAACAGAGGCATTGATTAGATGTTTTGCAAAGGTTTATCTAACGTAAAGTCGTGATTAAAACATTAAAACGAATAACCCCAATCATCCGTTCGACATTTCTGTGTGACTTTGTGCCAAACCTGAATGTAGTTAATAAATCTGAGGTGGAAGGGAGAGGAAACATGGCAGTTCAATTCACTTTTCCAAATGAATAAACATTTGAAATGTGTGCTACGTATTTGTATTCATCTCATTAACTTTGATAAACCATATCAAAAGAAAACTGTGCAACCAATTGTCTTTAGAAAACACCTGATGCCTGAGAAACTTTAGAGACACAAATCAGCAGACAAGTCAGGAAGAAAGCGTTACGGAGAGCTTCATTTATTTCATGCTTTGGAGGATGACACATGTGGAAAACTAAAAAGACACGGCCATTCACCTAAGCAGACAGGTGGAACGACTTGTCGACATGGCAACCGCTAGTAGTAAAGTCCACAAACGTCTGCTGCGTTGGAGCAGCGATCCATTAAAACATGACAGGATCTTAATGACCAAAGTTAGACGCTCCTGGTTTCGATAAGAAAACTGGTATCGCGTTATTATGGCCAAGGCAAAGTTGAGACCAAAATCAAATTGAGAATCTGACTCGAAATATTCACAGAAGCTCTGCCTTCGATCTGGCTCAGCTAAATGACGTTCAAAACAATAAAACATCAATTGGTTAGCAAATGCACAACCTGTGGAGAGAGACCCCCTAAAGACAAACAAATCTACAGATTATTGACTGTAGGCTGAACACAGCCTCACATTTCAGACTTTTAAACAATACAAAAACCATTTCTCCCTTTTCTTCCGCTCAACAATTTGTGTTGGAAGATCCAATAAAATCCCAATGAAACACACAAAGGGCTTTGGTTATAATATGACAAAATGTGGGAAAGTTTGAGGGTAATAAATGCTTTCATAAGGCACTGAAATTAATCTCTTCCTAATCAAAATACCTCATATTCGCCAAATAACCCAGTTATTAATGCGTGCCTCCCTGTAACGCTGTGGAGCGGCTCCAGAACCGCCTCCAAGAGTGGGAGGCGCACTGAGAGAATGCAAAACAGTTGTGGTCCGCTGGTCTCTCTCTGTTTCCCTCGCTCTCCACAAAAAAAAGAGAGCAAAATTCATCTTGAGAGTCCAGAACTAAGCCTGGATCTCCGAAAATGGGAACAGCTTTTCGCTCCTGAGCTTCACTTGTGATGACGACGTTCCCAACATCTGCAGAAGTGCGCAGACACAACAGGAAGACTTTAACGAAGGGCCGCGTTCCTTAACTCCGCACGGCAAAAGGTCTGTGACATGCACAGAGGCGGCTACAGAAATCTGAGCACATCTTCAGCCGTGCGCCACCGAAGATTAATATATCAAAACAACCAAGAATGCAGTCTACGCCTCTTGAAAAATGTGGGGCGCTTGCACAGAATGTTCATTTAATTTCTACTGATTGCATCCGCGTTACGCTGCAGCTCTGCAGCTGCTGCGGCTTACGCCGTTTCCTATGATGACACACGAGAGCATTCGCCGACCTTTTTCCACAACCGCAAACTTCCATGTATTTTAATGGGATTTTTAGACCAACACAAACTTAGCGCATCGCTGTGAAGTGGAAGAAGAAATAAAAAAAGGACAAAGCATGCTCTTCAAAATCGTTTCCAAATGATAAAAACATTTAAAAAAAAAACAATAATAAAGTTTTCATACCTCAAACGGTTGCAGAGAGAAACAACACTAACCATTTAAACAACCATATAAGGTATTTGTAACCAAGCGCTGCTAAATATTAGAATAAAACGCACAGCATGAACTCAGGGTGGTTTATAAATTACTTCCTGGCAGAAAAACCTTGTGAATGACTTATGGGAAATTTGGAAAAATATGCCTAAAGTCATCTAAATAAACACAACAGTCAGGAAATTTGGAATCAAAACTAGCAGACGCACTAAGCTATAATAACTAGACTAAACATTTCCTGTTTTATATCATTAAAACTACCTCTATTTGCAGGGCAAGATCCTGATGCAGCAGCACAGTTAAATGGAGGCCCAGCTGTGGATCAAACTCTCCGCTTTATTATTTGACGTCATGGAAAAAAAAAAAAAAAAATCAAAAATCAAAACAAATCAAGTCAAGATATCAGGAAGGAAACTCCACAAGTCTGGTTCATCCTGGAGTATAAGTTTCAGATGAATGTGCCACATTCATCTGTTTAAAATCATTTTAAATAATTATAACTCTGAACGCCAGAGGAATGTCCAGCTATAATATTGATCAGAAAGGTTGGGTGCGTTTCAATGCAAAATATGGGAATCAACCCTCAAACAAAGGCAAAGCACCTTCTGGATAGTTCACAACAAAATGAGACTTGCACCGACTTAGGTTGAAAGGTCACGCATAGTGCGGAAAATGTTTCATCGAAAACCAGCATAAAGACAGTTTGTAAATGCAAAAGCTTTAAACTCTCAAAGTAGAAATGCTTTGCCATAATAACCGATTCACAACCAATTCACGCTAAATTCACAACCGTCCACATTATGAAGTACACACTGTAAAAAAACAAAAGCAAAAAACGTCTCGTATTTACGATAAAATCTCGGCAGCTGTGGTTGCCAGAAATTTATCGTATAAATACGATAAAATTCAGCAAATATTATTGGAATTTTAGCGGATTTAAATGATGAAATTACAGAGCTTTATTGTATTTATACGGGAAAATTCTGTTTATACTGTGAGTTTTACTGTTTAAATACAATAAACTTCTGTAATTTTAACGTACTTACACAATAATTTCTGGGAACCGGAGCTGCCGAGATTTTACCATAAATTAGAGACGTTTTTTTGTTTTTTGTTTTTTTTTTTACAGTGCAAGAACGACAGCATCCTACTGTGGCAGTGTCGTGGAATAAGAGTGAACTTATCATGACAACAACAAAAACATGATATCAGCAGAAACGAGCAAGTAAATTGTTGCGAGTCGCTTCAGAAAAGACCTTTGACACACAGTTTAAGGTAATTATTAATATATTATTAAAGAATCTCTCACATTACCATCCAGTCATTCACTCTGTCATGATCTAAGGCAGGAAGATTTAGTGTGATTTAATGTTAGACAGTGCGATAAAACAATCCGTGCATACATGCCTGTTTTCATGTATTTCTGATGGGTGTTTATGAAACGTAAAGTAGAAAAAAACCAAACCAAGAAAGAAAAATCAACACTTGTGACCCCATATGTTCAACAATGACTAAATGACATGTAAACGCCTGATCTCTGACAAATCACCGCATTTTAAATTGAACTCCAAATGTCTTCTTAAGGCACCAGGACACAACCAACAGGAGGAGCAGCATCTCTTTTCCAAAGGGAAAACTTAAATTACTGAGTCGGTCATTTACTTTTGCTAAATGCACAAAAGGGAGTAAAAGAAAGAAAAAAACATAACATTCAACAATGCATCTGAACATAAGATGTCCCAGACCAAAAAGCAGGTGAAGGGGGAACGCAGTTAACCTGCTCATGCAAACCTGGTTCGTTTGTCAAGAAAGCCAAAGTGAATTCAGCTAACGAGAAAACCAACTGCTGAATTATATGCACCGTCAAACCAACAGGACAACAGCAAAAAAAACCAAAAACATATTAAATGGAAATCTGAAATACAAATACAACAAAGTCACACTTAAACATTTTACTACTTCCCAGCTATAAGCCTACATTCCTGTACGCTTCTTCCATCACAGAGCGGCCAGGAAGGGACACAACCAATTTAACTCGATTAACAACAGATGTGTCCGTCTAATTCCGGCTCAGCGTGACTCGACTGCAATAACACCGTTAGCCGCCTCCTCATTTGAGATATCGGTTTTCAACCGTACAATTTCTCCATTAGGCCCGAAGCGCATCTCTGTGTGTGCAGCTTTTCCAGGACGCCGCCGTAGGCCCGCACGCCGCCGTAGGCCGGCACGCCGGCGAAAGGCGACGGCACGCTGCAAACGCCGACAGGAGCAGAAACTCTGTCGACAGAAAGCAGAGCGCGCTGAGAGAGCGAGCCCCTCCTGACTGAGGCCGTTGGTGAAAGAAAAAAAAGTGAAAAAGTTTGGGTGTTGCTGGTTTAAGTTTGGAGCTGTGTGATGCGCGTTTTTAAAGACACATGTCATTGGGTTCAGTGGGTTGGGGACTGGTACCACATGCTTTAGATTCTTCAGAAAATCAAGACAATATGATGGCATGCAGCTTTTTTTCCCTCTCGCTCTCTGTGTAAATAAGACAAGCGCATTTCAATTTTCAGACTACATTATTGGTAGCTCAAGCGGTTCAACCGATACCGAGCCTCGCAGAAAGTATTCAGACCACATAACAACCACAAGCTGCCGTTTGTACGTTTGTGTAATACAACAACAATGTTGTGTGTCCTTGTGAACTAGGACATAAAAGTCATATATATTAAGGGTAAAGGCTAAAAACTGAAAAGTGTGGCCTACATTCGTCCAAAATCATCTGAATAGTAAGACAAACTCCCACCTGCCTGTTTTGATCTCAAGCAGCATCCCTGACAAGTCAAATATGAATTTAACTCTTTATGTCCTGAGTTTAAAATCTCCACATGGATATTTTTGCGTATTTTAACTGTACGCAGTTCAGAAACCGTTGGGATTTTTCAGTGTAGCGGAGTTACGCTACTGCAAATTTGGCTGGATCTTCGCCGCTACATTTTAGGACTTATAGGGTTAAAGCAGAGTTAGGTCAAAAAGCAATTTCCCAAACTTTAAGCAACCCGCAGAGCTCCGTTCAATTAATCAGCTCAAAATGGAAACCCTGCGACACAACCTCAAACCTACCGAGGCAAAAAATTGTATTTGTGCAGCACGTTTCAGCAGCGGGCAATTCAAGGTGCTTTACATGCTGCAAACATAAAACAACAAACACATTTTATCAAATGATATCATCAAAAATCGTAAAATACTGGGGTGAAGACCATAAAAAATTTATGTATACTCCAGTTATTATTTATTGTTCGGGATTAGTGAAGTATAAAATCTAACTGCTGCTTCTCCATGTTTGGATCCGGTTGTGAGTGCGCTGAGTAGACTCGAACCAGAAGATCCGAGCGGTCTGGAAAGTTGGTGTAACGACAACAGATATTTAATGTATTTTAGTGCCAAGCCATTCAGATTTATGAACCAGCAAAAGCATAAAAAAAAAAAAAAACATCTATTCAAGTAGCCAGTGCAAAGACTTCAGAACTGGGCCCATGTGTTCTATCTTCCTGGTTTCAGAGAGTGTGAGCAGCATTCTGGATCAGCTGCAGCTGGAGGATTTTTTGGGGCAGACCTGTGAAGACGCTACAGCAATCAATGGAAGTAAAGACGAACACATGTATGAGTTTCTCTAGATCTTGCTGTTAAATTATTCCTTTAATCCTGGAAATGTTCTCCAGCTGACAGAAGGCCGACTTTGTAACTGTCTTTATGTGTCTCTGAAGGTTCAGGAGTGATTCATCTGCTCAGTGCTGAAAAAGGTTCATAGACCTTTAGTGACATTGCAGTGAACGGCTGCGCATCATCTGCGTCGCTACGGTAACTAACTAATGTTGTTTTCTGAGCTGGCTGTAAATAACAAGTACCCCAAGCTGGAACCTTGGGGTACCTCAGCTGTGATGAGACGTTACCTGTTGACATGTACTTTAGGTAAGACTTGAACCAATTGAGTACTAAACCAGAAAGTCCAACTGACCCAGACATGGCTGTCCAGCTAAACGTGTAGCTGTCAAAATCCATTCAAATTGAAATCAGATGTATCGGGAGGAGCACACACAGCTTCCTTTGCACCTTTTTACATGAAAATAACATTATTCAGTGTTGGCTACCGAAGTCAGAGATAAAACAGGGGAATATTGAAATTTTTCTGCCCACTGCCACTCATTCTTCACAAATTGATCCCATTACTGAAGAAGCCAGCCAAAATTTAATTCCTCTGTAAAAATAAATGTCAGCGCTCCAAATGGTAAGCCCTGTACGTCCATAAACACACACACACACACACACACACACTGTGCCCTTTTCCCTGCGGTGAAAGAACTCAGACTGACCTACTCGAAGCTCCTGACCGAAGACCGTTCTCTCTCCGAGCGCCGAACAGTTCCAGCGTCCGTACCGGAACTGGTACTGGCACTCATTGATGCCCATTTGGGCGCCTTCGCCCACAACAATGATGGCGTCTGGGCGGCTCTGGCAGATGGCCCGCTGGCGAGGTGCCAGCCCCGGAATCTTGTTGCAGATGATGTTGGCACCCAGAGCCACAACCGAGGACAGGGCCCTGCCGGAGTCAGAGAAACACACACATGAAACAGACGCACAGACCTTGAAAACATGCTTACATCACATCTCTAGTAAATATGTGTAAATAACATCATCATACGTGTGTAATTTGACACGGTAAACTTATTCTGCGTCCCTTCTAGAAGTAAAGAGAGCGCGGGATCTTTGACCATTTCTCAAGTTCTGCTTCTCCTCTTACAGGTTTTCTGTAGGATTTATGTTTGATAGTCGTGCAAGAAGGTCGACCCACTTTTATGTTTATTTGACAATATGTATCAGACCAAAAGACCTCCTGAAATACCCAATGGTAACTCATTTCCAGCTCTGTTTAAAACGTCTTCTTGTCTGAAAGGGGCAGAATTAGGGATTTCCCAGCCGCACAGAATCAATTTATAGCACAATCAAGTAACTATGTTACATTCGGCTGTTATCAAAAATGCAGAGTATGTCAAATATGACTCAATAGAAAACTGACTTTGTCATTTAACACCTTAAAATTGGGTTACAGCCTCTTTGAAAACTCCTGCTCCTCCTCTGTCTGAAACTCCGCCTTCGCCTCTGCCATCACAACATGGCTCCTCTTTAAAAGTGTTTTAACAGCATTTAACTCTTGTCATGAGATCAGCAAATGCAGAGTTCCTCCAGGGGTTTGCTAACTCCTGCTGGCTAGTCTGAAGGAGCGGAGGGGGTAAGTTGTAGGAGAAGGCTGATCTGTAACGCTGAAGTTTGGAAACTGCAGCTCCGAGCTGGAGGTTCGTCCTCGAAGAGGCGGAGCTACGTCCACCCAGGCGTTTTGTCCAGCTGAGTGATTGCCATGGGAGACAAAGGGATTTCTCAAACATACATGAAAGAATCAAGACAACACTCCAGATATGCTTATGATGAGGGTATAACATGATGTAAAGCTAAGAAAAAAACGTCAAATTTACAAAACACCGCCCCTTTAAGCAGTTGCAAATTCCATGCAGTTTGACAAGTTTCCAGCTTTCTTTGGGGGAAACACTGGCCCACAGCATCACACATTCTCCGTACTTAACACACGAGATGCTTTTGTACCTCCCCCTCGGCCCTTTGTTTCACACAAAACCCACATAAAACTGCTAAGGGAGATGGAAACTTACAGAAAGTACCCAGAAAAAAAAGAAAGAAAAAAGTAGGATGCATGTTTGACTACTGACAGCATTCAGTGCTGGCTCGGATGATGGGAGTCTGAGTAATGAGTTTGGGGTTTTATGCTAATTGTTTGGTACCATAGCACTGTGAAGGGCTTCCAGGCTCTTATGGAAACACATTGTACTCCATTGTGGTTTCCCTCGGTGTGGAAGCAGTGTCCCTCTTTCAAACAAATGTCACACAAAGTAATACGTCTCAGGCTTTGCTTAATTACATGTTTGAGGCGGACTCCTGAGGTAACGTGCCACCCTCGCTGTTCACAAGAGACTGTTTTATCTCCAGCCACATCCCATAATTAATTTGTAATGAGTACATAAAACAAAAACAAAACAAAACAGAAAAACTTTTTCAACACAAATCGCCGTAATTCAAGGTTATTACGCATTAGAGAAAATGACACACACCTCCTCCTCTTCTTCTACCCAGAGACAACACACATCCAGTGATTTGCTGTGAATACACAGAAAACACATTTAAAAGGTGGGCCGGTTCTGCTGCTGAGGAAGCCAAAGGCGGACCGGTGCCAAAAACAAAGTGCCGACTCCCTCCAGGGCTCTGTTTGCTCCCATCAAGACCGTGTAGATACATACTTTCTTTTTTTTTTTTTTTAAACATGTCGAGGACGGGCAGCCAGAAATGAGCTTGGAGGAACACTGCTCCTTTTGAAATACGACGTTGACCTCGAAAAGGATTAACCGCAGGATGGGGCGAACGAACTCAGGCGAGTTGTGTGTCAGCGAAAGTGGGATGGCGGAGCGTGAGGACGGAGAGGCGGCGGGGAGAGAGTCAGTGGAAGAATGGGTGAGGAGGAACAATGCTGAAGAATTATAGTCTCTTGGATTTAGATTGGAGTTTACAGAGCTTCTGGGAGAAGACCACAGGCTGAGAACTAATATATTTTTATTTGGTAAAAGTCACTCCCAGATAATCTCATCTGGACAAGTACCTTTGCTCCACCTCACAAAAAACAAAACAAAATACTTTTACATTTTAGGCACGGACAAACTCCCACAAATTTTCCTGACTATTGGAGTGGGGTCGGCTCGGTTGGATCAGGGACAAAACTGCAACGTTTGTTACGTTTTCAGGTGATGCGGTTTGCCGTCATACTGCCTTTTCCCCTCCTTGCCTGTGGTGGCGCTGCACAAAGAACCACGTAAGGAAATGACACAAAAACCTCAGAAGATGACATGAACCCAACTTCCTTCCGAAAACGTAAAGAAAACTGGAGTGGCATCTGATTTTAGTTGCTGTTGGATTTCGCTCGAGGCATATCTTGTGTTTGCACCAGACGCATGTAATTCCTTTGTATTTACCCAGAATGCTGTGCGCAACAGTCCACTTCCTGGTTTTAGAGGGGTCTCTGGCATTCACGTATGCATTCAAACCTCACTAGAGTTCACTACAATCAAACTGACAGCAAGCTTTTCAGGCACACCAGAGTTCACTGTTTTGGTTCGCATCAGAGTTCAATTACGCATTCACACCTCCCCAAATGAACCTCTAGACAAATGAACTGAAGTTTCACAAAAGTGGACCAAACATTGCGTATGCAATCTTAGTCTCACAGTGGATAGTCTCAAAGTGGATTTAAGCACTTACAGGAACTTATATATGTATTTATACATAAAAATATATGAAATATGTAGGAATTTGAAAGAATTGTGGCATAGCTTTACATTTGTACCTGGTCAGAGTAGCTTACAGAGTAAATGGGCTGGAATAAAAATGCATGCCACACTCTTCAGATTTTACTTTTTTTTTTTTCTTTTTTTTTTACCTAACTTTAGAAAACCATGTGCTGCATAATGTTCTCCCTACTTCCAAAAAAAGGAAAAAACAAAAACATCAGAGTTTGATGTAGAAACATGAAGAACCTCAACAAGAGTGAATAGATTTAAGAAATGATGTTTATCAATGACTCCTGGCATATTTTTCAAATCCTTTTCTGCTTGTTGCAGCCAAATATTTCTATAGGGGATATTTAATGCAGAGGCAACAAAAAAAAAAAAAAAAAAAAAAATGGCGTTATGTCAAGGAGAGAATAAAAGGCCTTAAGGCGAAGGCCGGCCGGGAGCAAGGCATTTGTCAGGTGCACAGCAAACATTCAGGCCTTCTTTGCTCTCACCGCCGGAAAGCCATTTGAACTCCTCTGACCTTTTTTGACCCCCCCAGCTGTATACGTGGTTGTTCTTAGCAACGGTGATGTCCCGTCTGCACAAGCGGAATGGGGCGGACTCATTAAGTAAAAGCAATCTGCAATTGGAGAACGGGGTTACCGAAATAACGCACGCTGACGTTACCGGCGCCGCTATACGCTCCAGATCCCTTCATTTCTTTTAGTGTTTGCGTTTCTTTGCTGAAAGCCCACGCAGGAGTTCTACTGACTCCCTTCTCTCGAGCGCTTTCCCTCGCTCGTCGCCCGTACTTTCTCTGAAACACACAGAGCTCCAGCGCCGTCCCAAACCGTCGAACACCAAACAGGGAATTCCAGAGCTAAGCTTTTAAATCCCCGCATCATCGCGGCGCACAAATGCGATTCTGTTTGCTTTAGCCCTGTTCTCTGTTTGTGCCAGCAGGGGCTCGGCAGGGCCCGGGGGTGGGGACGGTTCGCCGCCCACGAGACAGGAAAACCGACGACCGAAAAGTGTCACGAAGTCGCGCCGGGGCACTTCGGCAGCCACTGACATGATTGAGTACCGGCGAGGCATCGGCCTTTCTGCAGCATTACCCAACGTCAGTGGTTTAAAAGAAGAAATGGGGGAAAGAAAAAAAAAAAAAACAGCTTGAAGGTTTTATTACTAAGCAGGGTGGGCTGAAAAGAAACCATACCCTCATGGCATACAGCGTGCTTCCAGCCACCCACTCCATCACATGAAACACTATGAACCTGACTGAAACGCTGCTAAGCTCCGGGGGCATGCATCTTCCGCTGAGGAATGCACTTACCAAAACGCCGGAGACACAACCGAGTCAAGTGAATAAAAGCGGGGAATTGCTGTTGTGTTAGCGCCGAGAGCACGCCGTTTCCTCTCTGGCTGCTCATTTACAAACTCCGTGATTATATAACGGGCGCAGCGTTGGCCGCTTCAAAAACGTCAAACAGAAACTGTTGATCATAAACCTCGGAACAAACAGTGACACGGCGCTGCCCCTTCCCGGCCTGTTGCTGCGCAGTGCCCGGCAGCTGAATGCTACGCTTGTAGCGACTATGTCTCACCCTAAAAAGCGTAAAACACTAACAGTGGACCGACCAGGCTGCAGCGGTAGCGCAGGGTTTTAGCACAACCAACACGAGAAGGCCTCAAGTCACCATCACAGGTTTGATTCCCAGCCTGATGGCCTTTGCCCCATGTTTTTTCCTTCTTTCATAACCTGCGTTCCTGTCTCTTTCCTCTTAAATAAAGGCTGCCTGAACCAAAAAAACAAACCTTTTGGGCTCATTAGTTTATGTCCTCAGTCTAAAATCTCCACCTGGATTTTTGCTTATTTTAAGTACACACAGTTCTTTAAATGTCCCGCAAGTCAATATATTTGCCCATTTATCCACAACAACTGTAACTTTCAATATGAAGGTGTTATTTTTGCAATTTGCCGTCTATTAATACATTAATTTCACTGCCTGTTACGGTGGGGTGAAGTCACCATAATAACCCAGTATCACCTGGAAAGCACAACGTCTCCCCTTTCAGAAACCGTTGGAATTTTTCAGACAGCGCTACGTGTGGCGGAATTATGGTACTGCAAATTTGTCTGGATCGCCGGAACTCCGTTCAGTCTGGAAGGGTCGAGAAATTAAGTTGGACGAACTTAACAGAATTACTTGTTACCAATTTAAGCAATTCAACTAAAGCTGGTTCAACTGTTTTCTTTTTTCAGTGCACAAGCAGCAAAATCCATAAGTAGAGAATAAATGGAGCATGGAAACACAAAACCTTGCCAAATACTTTTGGTCGAATTTCTAGTGAGAATTTCTTCATACACTTGAAACTAGGCAAAACCAACGAGCAAGTAACTTTCCCACAAAATACAGAAACTTGTTTTATGTCAATAATTCCTCAATGTTGATAAATAAAAAAAAGTTTCCAGGTTATTTCACTTATAACAAGATATTTTTCCCATGTTATAAGTGAAATACTCCGCCGGTGGAACTGGTGCGTTTTCATGACTTAAAATGAGCTCCTATATTTTGTTATTTGTTCAGCTTGTTGAAACATCAAAAAATACTTGGTCAAGATTTTGTGTTTTCGCAGTGTGTTAGAAACTCAGAGAACATAACATTATTTTAGCAGCAGGACAACTAAAAGTTGTCTCGCCATTTTACATACAGGCGATTAGAACATGCTGCATCTTTTTCCTTTTCTCGTCATCGCACCATTTCTTGCTCGGGGGCCGCCTTTCATCTTTCAGAGACAGTCTCATGCGGGCCCCATGTCTGGTCGGAGAGCGTGTCGCATCTCAGCATGAGGCTCCAGCTGCAAGCCAGGGGGAGCCTTGAGGACGGGGTCTGAAAAGGTCGGCGGAGCATCCTGGATCTGCTTCAGAGCAACCGAAGGAACAAACACTCTGAAAGGTCTCATCATCTGCTTTGTTCCCGCCCGCTTGTGTCTCTGCGTTTCCTGCACAACGGTTTACTGGACATTCACGCTGCTCTAGATCCTGAACATATGCTCATTCAGTTTGAAAATTAAATAAGAGGAAAAGGACAAAAACGTATTTGCATTGCACGCACAGCATGTAGGAGATCCAAATGCTGGTCATAGCAGCAACGCTCCTCCAGAAAGCGGAGACTTTGCTATTGCCTTGCTTGCCACAGGCATTTTAAACAAACTCTACGAAGGAACATGTCAAAATATATTTCGCGAAGACACGGGCATGTTGCTTTTAACCCTTATTGAAACGGCTGGTGAAAAGATTTGGGCATAAATTATGCTGAGAGAATTAAAACAGACACTGTTCTGAGTGGCTTTGATGTGCAAGCCATCCCTATTCATAGTAGTGGAAACCACATCTATTTTGGACTCAGGTTTGGGGTCTCTGGGCAGCAAGAAGAGAGAAGAGCAGGGATGGAGTGGATGAGGAATTATTTTTGGAAAAAGCCAGCGTTCTGCTTCAGACAAACGAGTTAGGAAAATATGCCTTTAGCGCAATCGGTGCGTCGAAAACGGCGACGTTTTAACGGTCGTGTCACCGTATTTAGGCGTTCCGGCGACATGCAGCCCCGGTGCTGCCGTCACGGCGAAGCGTGGCTGCGCACTGCAGCTGGCTGATACTGCTCTTTCAGAAAAACAAACAAAAAAAAAAGAGCCACAATTGTTTTAGTTCAGTTCTTTTAATAGAGTCTGGATGGGATTTGATCACCTCTAGTTCAGCGTCTAGCGGATCAAGATTATTTTAATGCTGAATTTAGATTTCTTAAAACACAACTTGCGATTTCTCAAGACATAATATTTGTAAAGAAAAAAAAAAAAAGGTTTGTAAATAAATGTATTCTTGGTGGTCATTATGAACAACTTTCTTCATGACAAACATACAAACTGCAGTAATACATGAGAAAAGTATCTGATGGGCCAAGGGGGGCGCTCGTCCATTCATTCACCTCCACTGTCTGGAGACGCCTCTGCATCAATCACTTGTTGCCAGCAGGTCAAAAGGACGCAGGATCCAACACCAACACACACTCACACACACCAAGAACAAACCGAAGGTGACGTAACAACACACAAACAAACAAACGTCACCGCGCACACATTGCATTTTTCCCCTCAGGAAGAAAGTGAAATCCGAAATGTCTAGAACACCTCTGCCACTCAGTGGCCGAAATGAACCCGAAAGCAAGTTTCTGGAGGAAAATCATAATTTAATGGAAGCGAGCGTATGATTGATCAACATGACGTTGGCTGGAACGTGCAAAATAAATAAATAAATAAATAAAACCCGCTTGAGGAAATCAACCGATTGATCAACAGCGCGGCTCGTTACGCGCGGACACAACGCCGCGTTCAAGTGTAACTAATCAGCCCACGTGGATGGCTTTCCTGACGATGTGCACTGTGGTCCGAGTCCCCTAACTTCATTTTACAAACAAAAAAAAAAAAACGACGAGAAGAAGAAGAAGAAGAAGCATTGTGATTGGCACTGAACAAACAAACAGCTCGTTGCGCATTACGCGCTCTCCAAAGAAAAAAGTGAAAATAAATAAACCCTTTAACTTTATGCACAGCGTCAAAACGTTCATGCACCTTCAGATGTACTTAGTAAGAAGTGGGATGAATAGAAAACTGAAATGCGGCGTGGATGTGGGTGTGGGTTGAGCCGCGGAGCAGGCAGGCTCCGCGGCTCATTAAGGAGCAGCTGAGTTAATTGGCTCTAACTCACAGGTAGCTTCCGCTCGTCAGGATCAGGAAGATCTGCGGGTAGTAGACTGACAGCAGGACACTGCGCGACGAGATGATGATCATGATGACATTGAGCGAATGGCCACGCTCGGACAGGAGTGAGACGACGCCGAGACAATTAGGCAAAAAAAAATAATAATAATAATAATAATGAAAAAAATACAAATATGTATATATTCCCGCTTTTATGTACGCTCCAGAGAGAGAGAGAGACCAGAGATTCTCCTTGCGCGGCGCTCCCTACGCAGCTCCGAGCTCCCAGCAGGGCCGTGTGTGCGCCGAGGTTGGCTCTGACATCTCTCAGCAGCCGAGGCTCTTTGACGCGCACTGCCGTGGGCTCTCCGAGCCGAGCCGGAGCGATGATGGTTTTAGGGATTCTGCATGGCGAGGAAAGTGCCTCTTCTGCGCTCTCATGAGGATCGCGGCTGCCATTGGGCAGGAGGAGACACTGCTATCCGCCCACTTTGCCACGGCGGGACAATGGGGTGACACTGATCCGATCCCCGCCACCCCACACACTACCCACCCGCCCCCTCTCTCCTCTCCCCCACGCTGGATGTGAAGGAGGTTTTCATTCATGATCTGCCTCCATAACCACCATCGCCGCCGCTGCCCTAAACTCATCCAGCGAAAAATAAACAAACGAGAAAAACTGCGTGAGTTTTGAAATAAACCAGTCCGAGCGCACACCCTGCTCTCTCTGATTCAACAAGCTGTTGCCATGGTAGAATGTTTCTTTTTTTTTTCTTTTTTTTTTACGCGGATTTGATTTAAGATTACAAATTAAAATCTAATCTCGCCCGCAGACTGACATGCGTAATAAACGACCAGGATCATTATAAGTTACATCATTTCCCTCAACAACGAGACGCTTGATTAGATCAATTCAACATCCCTTCCCACTGTATCAGGATCATCTTTACACTGTCGACATGATGAGCAAGAGAGAAATTTGGTGGTTACCATGGTGTCACAATTTGAACACTTTAATTTTACTTGAGCAGTTTAGGACTTAAAATAAATCTTGCTGTTCAATGCACCTTTTAATATACTCATTCCGTTTTAAACAACTGTGCAACTGCTGTCTGAGTGCTGAATTTAAGTGCTTAAATTCATACTGACTCAAATTTTATATATTTGTTTTGAAGTGACGTACAAATGAAGCAGCAGTTCATACGATATGATGAATTTAGGAATTTCTCAATCCCTGTTTTCTTTACTATAGATTTAAATCCTACAAATTCAGATCAAACAGGACTAAACATATAATGTAGGTAAGAGTTTCTGCAGTTTTCCTTTAGAAAACACATTTCGATTGAACGTTGTACATAGTTTGGGTTGCAGTTTGACTTGTTTTCATTTTAACCTCAGTCAGCTGACGCTAAATGTTTTGGGGGGTTTTTTTCTCTTAAATTGTTTAGTCTTTAAAAGCGCAACGTTTCTGACTCTTCTTTTTGTCTTGTTCCCGGAGTCTACTTGTTTTTTTATGTTTGTTTTTTTTTCCCGCTGGTTGCAGTCAGCGGGGAGAAACCCGGAAACATGCGGCCTCCGTTTCTGCTCAAGAAGACTTGAGTCGCACTGGCCGTTTTTCAGACTTGTCTGACCTTCGACCTCGATTAAAATAAGACCTGATTGGACTTCAGCTGCTTTAATCTCTGTTTGACTTGTTGAGGAAAACGTGAGCAATTTCCATCGAGAGTTTTTATTATTAAGTGAAAACAATTGGCTGTCAGAAACCATGGTTGAGATTGGCTTACTCTTCAAAACGAGCATGGGCAGTTTGATCTTTTTGTCATCTGAGCGTACGCGGTATGTGCAACTCTAACTTGACCTTCAGAGTGTTTGTTTGTATTTACATGCACTGTGTTAAGTCGCAAAGGCAAACAGAGAGCCGAGCACGAGTACAGAGCTCAAAGTGGAGCGCTTATTAAGCGAGCGTGTGAGATTTAAACACACGCACGGCAAACTGTTGTTGCTTCGCATAGAAATGTGCTCTTATCTCAGTCTCACTGCGTGCTCAGGTTAGAAACGTCCGCTGCAGTTTTTGAGCAAAACTACAGGAAATGTCAGGGTTACGTAGTGCGGCTTGCAGCACCCACACCCGGGATCACAACTGGTACCAGAAGTCTGTCGGCTGAGGGGTGGAGTCGCTGGCTACGTCACAAGAACAGCTACTTTACAATAAACGGAGCAGCCATTTGTAAAATCTCACAACAACTACTGTTGTGAGATTGTGAGTCTGACAAAATGCCACAAACTGAGCAGGATGTGCTGCATGCAGATCCCATCAGGCTAATTTTCGCGCGCTGGGGCCGCCCAACCTGGCAACCCCACCCACTGGAGCCGTCACCCGTTTGTAACGGAGAGCAGAGTGGAGCGCAGCCCGGTCGAACCCCCTCCCTAGTGGAATAGGGCCAAATGTGGAAAGCTAGCTAATTCGCTGTTCAAATATAGGCTACATGGTTTTCGACGAAAGCATAAGATGCTAGTGAAATAGCAGCAAACTCTGTTTCCTGACAAGGTGGCAAGTCATGGCTGGATGTTCAGTTTGTTTGCAGTGATTACCTGAGGGATTAGAAGCTCAGCTCGTTAGCAAGTTTCAGTTTAGCATTCAGGCTATTGCTAAGCTACCTAAAGCTGGATACAAAGTGATGCTATTTATTTTAGCAAGGCAGCACAGGAAGCTTTGACAGCCACAGTTAAGCTGATCATTGCCAACAACTTCCTAGAGTTAGGAAGCGCGCTAAAGCTGACTTTAGCGTTAGCACTGCTGCTAAACCAGGTTACAAAGTTTTATTATGGATCTTACACTTGAACTGATATTGCGTTTATGTACTTATTGTTCTCTGTTGGACACTGCAATGAAAGGAAAGAATGGCTGACTGGACTGAACAAACATGTTCATTAAATTATTTTCAAAATAAGGCCATATTATAGATATTAGGGAATGGTTAATGCACATTAACCATGTGCATTAATGCACATGGTTAATGTGCATTAATGTAATGCACATTAACCATTAATGTGCATTACATTTACAAACTAATACACTCAAGTGAATTTGTATGTATAATTCCCTCCAAATCCCCTTTTTACAGTGTAAAGTCTTAATCCTTGTCCTAAAAAAAAAGACAAGGACAAGGCATCAACAACCTGTCTGCCTGTTTCTTATTCTTTGAATTAGATTTCCATTTATCCTGAAGATGACAGCTATGATGTTACGACAGTTTTAATCCGAGAAAGGTCTCATCCTTATTTCAGCTATCTATAGAAATAAGAGGAATCTTCTGCATAACAGTATGAGTGTCCAGTGGAATCAGAGCAAGGAAATAAAACACTGAAGATTTTTGTCCCAGGGTTTTTTTCTTCTCCTCTCTTTCTTTCGTTCTTTCGCCCCAGCATTGTGACTCTCACTCAACACCTGCACTGGAAGCAAAGAGGGTACCATGAAAGATTTTCAGCCGGAGTGAAAGGATGGACGGACTGAGCCAAGAGCTCCGGATTAGTAAACATGAAGATGGGTTACTTTTACCTCATAGTGGAGCTATTGTCATGCGATCGCCAGAGAAAGTTGGGAAGGGGCGGCCAGATGGTGAGCAGCGATAAAGTCGGGGTGGCACAGCGGAGCTTAACGCCACAGCGGAAATGTTATGCTGGTGTTTTGTGCACAGGGTGTTTGTTTGACTAGCCGAAGCTCACGCCACCGTCTCTTGAGTTCACTGGACCTGTTGTGCATTTAATCTGTTTGGTCGAAGGGAAAACTGTGAAAACATTTGACGTCAGTTTCGAGCAGCGAGTGACTTACTTAGAAGTGGCTTGTTACGAATGTCAAAATGTCGCATGAGTATTAATAAATAAATAACAGATACCAGTCACAGTATCCTCTCCGTCATTAAGCCTTTTTTACTGCGCAGCAGAACAACAAACAGCATGCGACACCATCTCGGGGTTTAACAACTCTCCTCCACTGGTGCCACTGTTCATTAAGTTCTCAGGGCTTCACCAGATACTTTATGTCTCTGGTTTTTGAAAATGTGCAATCTATTCTTTTCTTTTTAAACAATCCGACACATGGCTTACTGCTGTCAGAAACGAAAGGATTCATATTCATTGCAGGAAGCATAAAATATATGTGCTTTTGGGATGAATCGCAACAGATGGCATACTTAAATTTACTTCTTATGAGATTATTTTTATTTATCTTATCCGGTGCATCGCGACCTTTGGGAATCGCTTAAAATCACACACAGAGAGCGAATCAAGTTTCCCGGATCGGCCCGAGGTTAAAGAAAAATCCACTTCGACATTAACTTAAATTCACACAGCGCATGTAGACGCACCGTCCATTCATCCGTCACCTACACCCGCTTCTGCCTGCAAGGTAGCAGCGCCAACCTCGGCGCTGTTTCGCAGCCATATAATTGTTGCGTGTAAAAATCAATGGGTACTTCCTCCCAGTTGATTTATTTATGAGATAAAGCGACATGACTGATGGGGTTGTCAAGCAAAACGCCTCCTGATACATCGTTGACTTAATCAAAAGTTGATTAACGAGTTAACCACGAAATAAGCTGGTTACTCTGCGACGACATGCAAAACCTGATTGTGCTTGAACCATACAGAGGGGAGCATTTTATGCTTAGGAAACATTAAAAAAAATGTCTGAGTTGACAACAGACAGCAATGCTAAAGTTTGAGGTATACAGCCTAACATGAGAAACACACATTAGGAAGTCATGATCTCTTGATCCCGAGCACGGTCGGCATAGCAACCACCTGAGCTGCACTAAGATAAATCAGAACAGGATAGTTTGACTGAGTTATTTCATTTTAAAGGCTCTGAGGTGTTGAAAAGTGATCAATTATATTACAGTTACTTCATTTTAACATAATTCTCTCATAATTTCACAAAAAACAAAACAACAATAAAACTTTTTCCACTTTGATATTCTTCCCACAATCTCACAACAACATAAAGTTTAATTTCCATTTTTCCGTCTCTGGGTGGTTTATACTGTATGTGCTACTTGGGGAATTTTAATTAATTATTTCAATTAAGCAGTAAACAAAATGAATGTAGCTTCAATTTAGACACACATAAAAAATAAAAAAAAATGCAATTTATGCAATCAGGTCTACCCGATGAAAACGTTGTCTTTTTGCTCTGTGAACTGCAGTGACCCCCCTCCTCCCCCAGGTAAACTGTGCCCTGGCCCCCATATATCCTTGGACCGGCTTTGGCAAAGCAAAGTGACAAGCAAAACACGCAAAAAATACAAGCAGCTTTTGCAGGGCATGAAGACGTTGGCTGATGTATCATGATGTCGTGTGTTTGTGCTTTAAGCTGAGCTATTGCAAAACAGGAAAAGACGTAGAAAAGAAAAAGAAAAGAAAATCTCAGTCTCGGCGATGGAATGTGGAAATACAACTCAGTCTGCCGCTATTAATGAAGGTATGCAGGATCGGGAGCTGAGACACTGGCTGAAATGATCTTGTGCAACAACCAAAAAAAAAAAAAAAAAAAATGAGCAAAGAGCCTCCTGACATGAAGCAAATAAAACCTCTGGCAACAAGCAAGTGGGCTCTACTAATACTCACAACTTTTTCTTTTTTTTTTTCTAAAAGTTGATGCATCTAATTTTGATATTGAAATTTTATTTTTCAGTGTGAGGTCAAAGGGCACTTTGATCCACACATCAAGTGCTCATATATATATATATATATATATATATATATATATATATATATATATATATATATATATATATATATATATATATATATATATATATATATATATATATATATTTTTGTCCTGTCAATTTTACAGCTCGCTCGGAAGGAAAGCTATGAGAGAGGAGGGAAAGAAGAAGAAGAAGATAAAAACCAACTCACCCTAGTCTGAGGTATATGATGCCAAAACACAGGAACACGTAGAGACTCCACTTTCGGAGGGGTTTGTGCATGATCGGTAGCACTTTATCCAGAGGCCATGCACTATTAACACAAAGTGGCGTTCACATCTGCAGCGGTCCTAACCCCCCCAGAGGCACGAATACCGCCTGGTTCCCGTCGCGTCCAGCTGCAGCTCCTCGGGGATCCTCGGCGGCGACAAACCCATCGTCCAGAACAGGTTGAGATGCTGAGAGGAGTTCCGAAACGAAAGCTGGGAAACGGGACCGCAATTTGAAGAAAAGAAAAAAACAACAAAACAAACACAAAAAAAAGGTGAATGAGTTCTTGGGAGGAAGTGGCTCCTATTCGTCCTCACTTCAACAAAACAAAAGCTAAAATTCTAATTAACTTGTTCTCTCTCCTCCCCCCACAAGCCTCGGTGCGTCTTTAAAAAGGTAGAAGAAGAAGAAGAAGAAAACAAGCAGAGGGGGAAACACTGCTGTCTTCACGAGACTGAAATCCAAACTCTGTGAGTCTGACTTGGAAGTATTTCCCCTCAAACTCTCAGCATGTTACGACCGTCCAACAGCCAGGTACGTCTGGTGCAGGTAACAAAAGGGCTGTGCGCTTCCTCCTCCTCCTCCTCCTCCTTCTCCTCCTCCTCTTCTTCCTCCCACTCCTCCCCTACCTGCACGAGATATGCAGTGAATGGGACGGGCTTCCAGGCCGAGCTCAACACGTGTAGTTGTTGTACAGAAGACTAACGAGGAACGAAACGGAATGGCCTTTTTATAAGCCTTAACCGGGCGCTTGCAACATCAACGGCGTTGCCCCGGCCGTGTGGGCTCTTCCCCTCCCGCTGTGGCCCCTCCGCCCCCCGGATGGGGCCACACCACAACAGTAAGCCCAGTAAAAAAAATAAATAAAAACCCAAATGGCTTTCCAGCTGTTTGCATTACAAGACAACACAACGCTGCGTGAGTAATACTGAGTAATTATGATGAACTGGCTTTTCTGATAAATATGTCCCACTGGTGCCTTTTTCTGTCAGACCCTCTGGGGGCCGGAGGGGAGGGGAGTCTGGAGAAAACAGATTGTTTCTTATTGAGTTGTGAATTTTGTCCAGATGTATGAATAAATCCCTCGGGGTTTTCATCACATAACTCCCTCTGCTGGCAGTGAGACATTGATCTGAGTCTCTGCATCATGACAGTTTGTTTCACATTCTTAATTTAAATTCGACAATTGCATTTGATTTTTTTTTTTTTCCTTCATTGTCCCACTTGACATATGCTGAGCCTTATATTGCTGGAAGGCTTTTGTTTTGTTTTTTGTTTTGTTTTTTTAACTGCATCAAAACCAACCAATGACGTCGGAGGCGGCGGCTTGCGTACGGTTCGGTTCGGCTTCACTAAACGCATCAGTAAGGCACAAGGACAAAGGCAAATATAAAAAAATGTCTTCTTTTTATTTTACTCTCAACGACGAATCTCAAAAGTATAGGAAAAATGGACCCAAAACAAATCAACTAAGGGACAAACCAAAACTGACCTCACAATGAACACGCAGGGGAATTTATACACAAAGACCAGCCTACAGAAAACGAGGAGGGGTGGGAAAAGACACAGAGACAAATAATGCATAAATATAAACAACTAATTCAAACAAAAACATTTTTGACTTTAAGACAACTATAACAACAAAATAACCTAACACCATAAATGCTCTAGCAGTTATGGTTTATAGAGAGGGAGGAAGAATCGTCAGCATCGAGTCCCCCGCTGCCAGCAGCCTGATGGTTTGTTCCACTTTCTGGTTCGCCTCACAACCAATCATCTTCTCCCAGCCAGTCCTTCAAATTCAGCAAAACAAAATAGTTAATGATCTAAATAAACATGAGGTGTTTGCTAAATGTGTGCCCCCAATTTAGTAAACAACCTAATGCAATAACAGCCACCAAAGAAAAAGTGAAATTATAAATACAATATATTGTGTGAGAACATTTCAGTGAATACTAACACATATTGTCAGTTGCTACAAACGTCACTGTCTCTTATTTTGGTTTTGTGTTAAATAAAAAAATAATAAAATAAACCAAAGTGCATACATAATTGTAAAGCAGAGAAAAAACTGACATTTAAAATGTATATATTATTTTGTATTACCCATCCTTTAATCCATTGCCACTTAAATACAATTATGTGCAACTATGATTCCTTCAGTTCCTTCTAGAAAATAATATCAAAGTTTTATTTTAAATGCAGAAAGGTCTTTTTTCCTGCTTCATGTGCTGACATCCTTTAAAAACTGGATGAAAATCGCAACTATCAGGGAAGGCCTCAAAGAAAATCCACAGTTTGTGCAATCTGTGTCAGTACTGGTATTGCCACTGGCCTGATCGGTGCATCTCTGGTTACACTGTAAAAAATATATTTAAAATATCCCCCAGTGGTCTTGTCATTTTTGCAATTTCCCACAATCCATGTGGAGGTCCTCATGGTCCGGGGGCTTGAACGTGTTTTAGCTGTTTTTCCCATCTGCCACACACATAACTAAAACGAATGGATGATTATTGAGGATGTTGACGATGTATTGCAATCACTTGCAAACTGAACTTTCTGGCTGACGTGCGAAACTAACTCCACACGCCGTCCGAAATATATCGACCCCCTTCAGAGGGATTCGATGTCGGTGATGCTTTCAAAGTCCCAGACATTAAGTAGGTTTTCACAGACACACACTCCGTCCAGTCGGGACTGGGTTCAAACCCTCTTTCTGAGGAAGGACGGGGAAAATCCTTCCACCTCTCGACGGGATCGACGCATACAGTAAGTGAAGCGGGGTTAGCTTTCTGGTCTTAACTTTTGCATTCTTTTCATTTTCATTGTCCAAACTCGGCTCCGTAAAATAACGCATGACACGACTCACCCTTTCCAACCATTAAAAAAAAAAAAAAGACATGAACATTTGCTAACGTGTTGTAATAATGACAGCATAAACTAAAATTACAGACATGAGTTTCCTGAGTGCACAGACTGTGAGGCTGTTGTTCAGCATGAGAAACAGACAAAACCGCAGAGACCTTTTGTTTCAAGACATCCCCGCTTTTATTGTCTTGAGGCCTTGTTTCGTTCAAAACATGCCCATCAAAATTCCAGATGGATTTTCGAAATAATCAAAGTCAACTCCAGGGAACCAGGGTGACATAAAAAAAAAGACATCCATTTGATGTCTACCCTGTAAAAAGATGGCGTTGTTTGTCCTCGAACGTTCCTAAATCACAGGCCTGGGTGGAGATGGTCCCTTTTAGTTTAATTAAAATGTTCAAAGGCCCAGCTCCGTTTTTATGGTGGCTGGATGAAGACCGGGGACAGCGTGCGTCAGCGTTATTTGTCATCCCGCCGTTGTCACTGCAGACATGTCACACGCATCGACGCTATGCTCGTCGACGGCGTTCCCAGTGCGCTGGTTGTACACAGTCCCCCGGGGGCCCTTCCTGGCTTTTTTTTTTCTTTCTTTTTTTTTGTTTTGCACTCGCTGCGGCGACTGAAGGCCCCACAAATCAAGCCGGAGACACAGGCACTGTTCGTACTCGCAGACTCTCTCACACGCCGTAGCACTTGGGTGGTATCTGGAGGATCCTATGACACACTGTTTATTCAACTTCAAAAAGCTGAGGCAGGGGATGAGAGCACTCGGGTTAGCGAGGACATCAATCTGAGGACGCCACATCACCGCGCGTGCTTCACGCTGCACATACAGGCCGTTGCATGTGAAATATTTCCACTTAGAGGCTTCTGAAAGGAAATCATTGTCCTCCTTGGACTTTTTAAGTGTCCGCCAAGCTTCCCCTCCGCCCCCCTCCTTTCTTTATTCTTTAAGATTGCAGTGCATTGTTATTAATCTGCTCCGATCGCATTTTCTGCAAACGTTAAAAGATTCAAAGGCTCGGAAGACGAGAGAGGAAGATCACATTTTTGGCAAGCATGGGTACGCTACGTCGCTCCTGTCTTTTTGAATATTATTAAGTACTATTGACCGACAACTAAATAAGAAAACCCACCGGTCGCCCATGTGTTTGCATGGGAGCTGGTTCAACTGGAAACAGTGAGAGGGCTGAAATGCAGAGCGTGCCAAACCACGGAGTGGCGTCTGGGGCTGGGTCCACCGCATCTACTCTGGGCCCCAGGCAGGAGGGGGAAAATAGCTATACTTTGCTTGCAAAGTCCCCCTTTCCATCTCCATCAGACATCTCAGTAGAACTGTTAGCTCTTCTTGAGTGTTACATTTCCTCAAACTTTTTTTTTTTTTAAAGTTTTGTAACTTCCAAACTTTGGAGAACTTTGTAAGAAAGTGACCGGGGTGTCAAAGGTTAAACCAGCCAACGGCAGTCTTCCCATACTTAACTGTGGCTTTGACCTTCAAGCCGTTCCACCGCGGCTGAGATACGGACACCCAGTGTTGTGTGATTGAATCCCGGCTCACTCACAGGAGTAGCAGGTTTTTCGACACTTTTACTCCAGTGTTATGAAACGAGTACCACCTACAGTAAATACCACATCTTGAAAGTACCGCAATCTTGACAGACTTTTTAAAACAAAAGTGCAACTAAACGGGGGCTTTCTTTAAGGCCTTATTACGGCTTTGACCTCATGGGCAAACGAGAATTTCTCTCCATCCTATTTTTGCCTTGATGTGCAGTTTTCACTACGACCTCTAGGGGTGGTACCGTGTTCGTTTGTACGACCTGTACTCAGAGAGGAAGAAAATACCTGAAACAAAGGACTAAATTTATAAATTATCAAACATGAGAAACAGCAACTCTTCCCACAGTGTATTTCTTTTTAAAACGTTGTTTTGCTTCTGATGAGACTCACTCTTTTCTTCAGCTGTTGATGTTTTGGCGCCACCCTTTGACCACAACCTTTATTGTCGCCGTTGGCTGTTAAAAAAAAAAGGGAGGGGTGACAAAGATAAAGAAATTTGCGTTGCAGAGGGTTTGCTGTAGAGTAATACAGCACTAGTTGATAACAATTTGTTGTCATCAGTCATAAAAGCAAAAGAGAAAACAAAAACGTGAATTTTGTCATTTTTATCCCTCCACAAAACTGTAGCTTGGCAATGCATAATATTATGTTATGTTTAATTTTCACTGAAGTCAGTACCTCAAAGTTTGATACTAGAACATTTTTTACAAAACAGATCACTAGAAGTTGTAAATCCAATTGGGAGCTGAAGGTTTCTCACCAACCTTGACCTGAAAATCAAATATGACCAACTTGGACATTGTCACTTTCCTAAAATAATGTCCTAAGTGACTTTTTGCGTAAGTCATTTTTTGGCAGTAGGTTTGCTTGTTTTCTTGAGCAGTTTTGCCAATTTATGTCTTAAAAAAAACCTTTTACACACATATTGTCATCAATTAGCAGCTCAGGTTTTAAAATAGGTTATCTACAGCGCCCAACACAAAAAACAGAGCTTGTTCAAAGCCTGAACTTGTGCTCAGAGAGGGATTAGTCTTTTCTTCCCCAAGTTAAATCCTTCAAATAGTAATTTGCAATATTTTTTGTTTACATAAAGTCCCCTTTTTACCAAGCCTATGAGCCAAACTGTCGTGACTGTTTTCTTCATCGGGCCAAAGCTCTGAGACAGAACAGGGAGGCTGGATAAATGTACCTAAATCTGACAGTGTGGGACACTGTGCCAGAGCTGTAGCCTCAATTCAAGAGCCCACTCAGTGAAACAAGTTGAAGAAAAGAAAAGAGTACAGTTTCAAGTTAAGGAGGCCTTGGAATGAGTGAGATTAGGTTTCTACAGTGCCATGTGCGGAGAGCTGGCGTATAAACGCTTTCAAGGGACATGTACAGTTTCGCAAAAAGTGAAGTAATAACCATTTGATAAATGTTGTATTTGCATGTGACAGTTCAGCAGGGAAATATCCCGATTCCACTATAGGGAGCCTCTGTGAGGCCAAAAGCAACATAAGTTATGGTTTGTTTGTGTGACTTTATTTTGTCTGCACAAACACTTCTGATTTATTTGAAAACTATAAGGAGGCAAAAAGCAATGCCAGGAAGAAAATGTGTTTGTCGTTTTTGGTTCAAACACATCTACAATCTGAAATACACCAGTGACTGTTGTTTTTGAAAGTTGGATTTAACATTAATCTCCTTTTAATGTGGAAAAACAACAAAAATAAGATCATAAACTGGGCTATTTTGTGGATTTTGTCGATAAACAGAAGGCATGGGCAGCTTTCAGTGGTACATTACTTTATAGTCTTAACCATACTAAACTATAGGCTGATTTTTAGTTCATGTTCCCAATACTAAGGCATTTACTATGGCAAGTATTTCTGCAGTTTTTTGGGGGGGGGGTTGATAAAGGTTTGACAAAATATCGCCTGTTTACAGAGTTGACTCGTAAAAACTGTCAATTTCACTCGACTACGAAAGCACAGAAGAAGCCACCAACACTCTCAAGTTGTTTATCAGGCAACGTTGTAAAAAGAAAGAATAAAATTATTTGTGAGCATTGTGAGAATACTACAAATGTCTTGACGGTGAGTTACTAAAAGTGCTGTACTTAAGGGCGACTGTGGTTGTGTGGCAGAGTTGTCGTCTTGCAATCCAAAGGTTGTAGGTTCGATTCCAGCTTCCTCCGGCCACATGTCGATGTGCCTCTGGGCAAGGCACTTAACCCCAAATTGCCTACCGGTCTGCGTATCGGTGTATGAATGTGTGTGCGAAAGGGTGAATGTGACTCTAGTGTAAAGCACTTTGAGTGGTCAAAATGACTGGAAAAGCGCTATATAAGTTCAGTCCATTTACTTCTTCAAAGTTTCTAAGAGAAAAAAAAAGGAAGCCTAGTCACAGCAAACTTACAATTAGACAAGCATGAAAACCAAAATAGTTGGACGAATAATACGTGGATTAAATTAATTTGCATGGAGAATAATTTTGTGATTTAAACCTTTATTTTGTGTGTTAAAACTAGGACTTTGGTGGCATACTGTACCATAATGCACCGTAATGTACCATAATGCACAGTAATGCAACTTAACGTAATGTAACGTAACGTACCATAATGCAACGCACTGTAACATAACACACCGTAATAACACGTAATGTACCATAACACACCATAACGTACAGTAACGTATCATAACACAACATATCATAACACAACGTATCGTAACGCAGTGCAACATAACGTAACGTATCATAATGCAATGTAACACAATCTAATGTAACGTGTTACTGCATCGTAAAGTACTGTAACGTAACATACAAACCACTTTATTTCTTAAACACGCAAAAATAAAAAATAGCATTTGACCAAAGTGCTGTACAACAAAAATATGTTTTTGTCTCATTTTTAAAACAGTGACATATGGAGTTTTCCTTGGCTAACTTCAATCAAAAGAGAGATTACAATCCAGGTTTGAGGTGATAAACGCATGAATCAATGTTTCAAGGAGCTTATTCATAAATTTGTGAAGCTGGATTTATCATGCAAGGCCACAGAAGAAAAGTCAAAGGAATGGACAGAGATGGAGCCACTGGATTTAAAACACATGACCTCAAACCTCTGGTAAAATTAAGACAATTCTGTGCCGTCCGTTCCTTGACAACACTGACACAGTCAAGGGGAAGCTGAACAGAACCAGTGTGTTTTAAAGGAAAGTAGATTTGACAATCATCTGTATACACGAAATGGCACACAATGGTAGAAAATCGCATCATTGTGAGGATCTGAGGATTGTTTGCTTAGTTTAAATTGAGCTTTTTTCAAAACACCAGTAAGAGTGACAGTAAAGACGGATTAAGCTAGGCTAATAGTTGACTCGTGGATTTGGGGATCTGTTCCTGCACCTGCTCCTTGGGACTCACGTGCTATTGTTTCAAAATTATGATGCCAATTCATGGACATCAAAATTTTTATAACTTTCAACATTTTTGAGCATAAAAACACAGTCGGGTGCTGGATGACTGCCCTCGTGCCCCAACCGCTAGGCACCAAGTCGGAGCAAATAAAGATAAAACAGAAGAGGACCAAGAAAGGAGCCCTGTGGTTTTATAACGGTAAACAGATTCCTTTTTATTTTTTCAGAGATGAGATCAACTAATATGTCTTCTCTGGGTTATATTTTTATTAGCTTCTATCCACGTTATTCACATTTTATTCAAATTCAGCCTTCGTCGCTCTTTACTATTATTCTAAATGCAAAGGGAAGGCTAATTTATTAACCATCCTAACATATATATTAAAACTGAGTGGTTTTGACATGTTTGGTTGTTACAGTGTGGGAGCCTGCTGCAGACAGGAAGTGTAGCCATTTTTTAGGTTTGAAGGTCGGGTTGACCTTTGTTAACTTGCATGTTGCCAGAATCACAACCCAGAAGTTGTTTTGAATTGATGAATATGTTAACAGATGCACAAGAAGACAGCATTTAAAAGCAAGACAGAACACATTGTCAACAAGAGGAGTAAGAATGAGCAATGAAAATCAAAATTTATGGCTTTTAATATGATAATACTACAGAGTTCATCCACCATTACTGTATTAAGTATTGTCATTCTATTTTATTATTATGTAAGAATGAAATAGGGAAGCATGTGACACAGATTTTGTAGTCAGTATAACTCCAATTATTTCACATTCCCAAATTTATTTCTGAAGGCTCACAGCTGTGTGGGTTACCGCTGTTTCCATTTGTGATTTACAAGTAGGTGCAAGGCTGCTTAGATTCACAGGTTTGAACAAAAAGAAAAAAGAATTAAAACTACGAAAGAGACTTAAGATGATGAGGCTTTTTAAATAATTTCGAAAAGCCCAGACAATGCCGTCATGGCTCTGTAAGCTTCTCACTGGGCACTTTGCAGGATTTGAATTCACAGGGATACATGTGAATGTATCGTACAAACATACATCACTAAAAAATAACAACAAATCAACCAAGATACCAGACATTCACAAGTCCGGTGTGCAAGTGTACAACAGCGGCGCTGTTCACAAAACAGATGGCACCATGAGGAAGGAACCACATCTCACAACGATCAGCTAGAAAGTTACGGATCTTCTGAATAAAAGCTTAGCTATAAAATACCCTGAAAACAGTGACATAAAGGTTTCGAAGTGCTCACTTTCACAGAGTATTTGGTGCGTGACCAAAGTGGCCTGAACGCAATTGTATGAGTTCTGTCAGGATTAATTGGTCAAAATTTCACCAAACTATTGAGAGAAGGTTCTGAAAGGAGTCCAAAAAGGCGTATCCTAAGCCACACAGTTTAGAAAGTGATTATTAAAGGTATTAATGAAGGCTTCTTACTAAATATAAAGGTAATGTTATATCTAACTTTAAGCAAGATTCAATAGGTTTTTCCATCCTGACTGAACTTAAGTCAGTTAAGGTTTTTGCCATTTATTTACCACATCTAGAACTTTTATAAAGAAAAGAGAAGATAAGATTTGAAGTGACCATCTAAGATGCTTAAAAACATCAATCTGTCATCTAGGATTTAAATATGTATTGGTCTCTGGATCAGAAAAGGTTATGATTGGGTTTTGCCTTGCTTGGGGGATAGAGCGGGTTACTGTTGAGGATCGCCTTGCTGAAAGGCATTAGGTATTAACTTTCCTCTCCTTTTGGGTAAACTTGACGGGTACATCAAATGCATGCTTTGGCACTGGAGTTGACATATCTGCGGAAGCTAAACAGAGTGGCATTGACTCAAGGTGTGGCGCTATATTTGTATCTGACCGCGGCTACGGACAAGCACAAGTGCACGTACAAAGAGTGCACACACACACACACGCACGTGCGCGTGTGAATGCACACGCCTCTTTCCGCCAAACAGCTGGGAGTGTTTGCAGTGTGAGGAGGCCGTTGGTTCCCCTCTCGGCCGTCTCACACAATGAGCCGTGCGCTGTCTGTGTTTGCACTGTGCACAACTCAAACAGCGTCCCCTCGCCGCTCGAGCACGGCCCGAGGTTTGCTCTTTGTGAAGGCTCGCGGGAACCCGGGGCCAAGGCTTGGCCTCGGGTTGCACTCGCAGAGAAACGAGTGGGCCAAGTTCATTGAGAAACAGCCCAGAATTTCAAAGATGCGTCCCGAGTCCGTTTGACTTTCGCTGCCCGGATAAAAGGTTTCGACTTTTATCCGAAAAGTCACGGCCGGGGTCACGGAGATAACGCGGCGTTTTCGCTCCCCAGTCGACGGCGCGATCACGAAGACAAACAAGGCAGCCGAGAAGGAGAAGAAGCTGGTACACTTCGAGGCTGCGCTTTGGCTCTGTTGAAAAGTGGTTTGTGAAAATGTGGAAAAACAATCAGCTCCAGACTTTTGTTACAACATGAAAAAAAAGACACTTTAAAGCCACATTCTTTTATTATTGTCTTGGATTACATCATAAATTACTTGCATTCTGAAATGGCATTGAAGTTCGATCGGCCTAAAACAGAGCAGGCTTGCCTTTATTTATTCCAGAGTTTCATTATTTTGCTGATGAACCCACACATGTAAATCATTCAGGATGAGCGCATCGGCTTAAAGCAATTATTTTTCTTTTTCAAATGGTGTGGGGAGTCGCTGCCTGCTTAACCTTTGCGATGCACTTCTCCTCAGAGCATAAATAATTTCAGTCGAAATGACTTTTTGGAGTTTACTGTAAATATGTAAATAAGTTAGAAGTGCAGGAAATCCAGACATATTTTATCTTCCACCTGCTCCTTTTTAAACAAATTGTGCAAAACTACATGTCCGTTGACATAATTATTTATCTCATTATTTTCTGTTTTTACTTTCTATTGTCTGTTGAATAAATACATATTTATTTTTTTTAAATGTTAAATCTTTATTACAACATGCATTTGGAGTTGGGATTAAAAAAAAAAAGGTAAAAATTTGGCTTCACAAGTTTGAATTTATACTCTTGGATTTTTTTCCTCCACCGTACAAGATCACAAATGGACAGTCGGTGTGATTTTGTCCCTGTGCTTGTTGGATTTGGTTTATTTTGGTGGACGGGTGTTGAGCGCAGATCCGGCTGAGGTTCAGAGCATCACATTGTTTCCAAGCGTCAGTCATCAGATCCAAACTGTCGAAAAAAGCCACGATGTTCGGTAATCAACATGTTGACAATTGGAGGTGGTTCTTAATTTTTTACACATGGTGGCATAACGCCACCATCGCCATAGATGACAGAAATCAATTCCCTCATAAATTGGTCTTTACCTTTCTTTTGCAGCAACTGCTTTCTCTCTCTCAGTTACCAACACACACAATCATCTTTACGATTAACGAGTCCCCTGGCTGATACTCAGTTCAGTGTTGTGTCAAGTCACAACACACCATCTCAAAGCTCTTTGCAAAAACAAAAAAAAAAAGACTCTAGTAATCTTATTATATGTAGATCTAATGTATCACATTAGCTTTTGAAAACGTTTTCCAGCGAAGGAAACCCATCAGACTGCACCGTCACTGAATAGAGACGTTCACTGCTACGTTCTGGATGTGAACGTAGCAAAAGTAGGCGATTGCTGGCGTCGTGGTGTTGACTCTGCAGCAATCCCTCAATCTGAGCATGCATGCAGTGACAGCGGAAAGGAAAACTCCCCTTTAACAGGAAGCAAGCGCCGGTAGAACAAGGTTCACAATGACATTTAGAAACTGCAACATGACTTTTGTTGCAGTGGCTTCTTCCACTCTGAGTGACATTTCCACACATGTTACACACATGTCACTCACTTTAAATAAATAATAATAATAAAAATTAAGTTGAATAAAGTTGTTTTTTCCTTACCTTTAAAGCCTCCATCTCCATTATTCCCAAAAGAACTTCGTCTCCGCAGGGTCAAAGTTATCAAAAGACGATTTTTCATTTTCATGTCAGGTCATTCTTCCTCCAAAGTGAAACACAGTCAATCAGCAACAATTAGAGGTGTTGGCTGCGTATTGATAACATTCCTGCCTTCGCCAGTCCAACCCTAAGATGGACTCAGAGCGTCCCGGCCTTCCCTGGCGTCCTCGGAGCGGGCCTGGCATCAGCCCGCCCGTCAAACACAGGTTCTCTTTGTTGTGTCAGCTGCACATTGAACCTTGCAGGGGCCTCACATACACAAAGGAATGTTTGGACGGATCCATTACACGGCCCCGCACACCGCTTGTTTGGCTGTTTTACCCCACAACAGTAATCGGACATTTTAAATAGGTCCGGGAGCCTCTTGGAGGTCTCCGACACTCGATAGTCGGGAGGAGATAATGCTTCTGCGGACAATGCCGTCATTCTTTGAACGGTGACTTACAGGAACAATAAATCACATGTTTGGTGCCTCGCAAAAGTATTCGTACCCGTTTGACTTTTTGTTTTTTTTTCTGCATATTGTCGATTTTACAGTCACGCACTGGATGTTAGTGGGGCGCAAAGTAATGCGCGGTGGTGAGTTGGGAGGAAACTGTCTGTAAGGACCGGCAGAGCTATAATGCGAGAGGGAACCTTACTGTACCATATGCACGTAGTGCGTTTGTTCAGAACTCATTTTCAGTGAAAGATTCTTATGACTGGAGTAAAATACCAGAGACCATGAGAATGTATCAGCTTCATTTTCTGATAACTTAAAATTATGGCTGCCACACTCTTCAGATTTTTGTTTGTCATAAATAAAAATAAAAAAAAAACATATTTCTTCTCCTTCGCCTTCGATAGATTGAACTTTGTGATTCCACCAGGACTTGAAAAATGTCAAGGTGCACAAATACTTTTGCGCCGAAAGAGCGGCTGAGCAAAGCTCGAGTTTTCCCTCTAAAAGAACCTCACCTCCGTTTCATTTCACATATCCGTTATTCATCCGGTGCGATTTGCATTCAGCACACAATTTATTTCAGTTCTCATGCCGTCCCTGGCCTCCACTTAACCCCACACTTTTCTCCCTGCATGTTTGTGTCTCCAGAAAGCCACTTTGTTGTGTCTGAGCAGCGAAGCATCGCAATGAGCAATGACTTCCTGTGAAATGTGACTGCTATTTCAACTCCGAGAGCGCAAAGGCTGCCTGCGGTTTGTCTGTCTGCTCGGTCTGTGCGTCTGCCCTCAAGTTTCCCCCTTCGGGTTGCAGAGGAAGAAGACGTTTCCGCAGACGCAGAAAGAGTGACAGTCAGGGTTGCCAGAGCCTGTCGGCAGGCTCAGCTTGACTGCAGCTTGCCACAAGAGAGGATTCAGGGGTTGTTTGACAGCAGGAGGGCGCAAAGAGCACTTAAAGGTTCCAGCGGAGTACAGCTGCGTCGAGGCTTCGTCCTTTGCTTCCTCCTCCGCCTCCTTTTCTCAGTGTGTCTCCTTTGATCTGACTTTGGAGATTTGGGCGAAAATTGTGACAAAACAGTTGAGAGGCCGATCTTCCCAACAGAGTTTAGGGCCATTACCTCAGCGCCCAACAGCATTATAGAGATATTTACAGTCATAACGTAAAACACATCATAAACTAAATTTTGAAGCACATAAAAGCTACCCCATCTGGTTTCATTAGAATGTGGTTCAACCATTCTTTTATTGTACCCCTCTCTATTTTGGGCTTTGTTTTAGCAATTACGCCATCAAGCACAGAAACCTTTGCATCTTTAAGTGATGCAAATCACTCCTAAGTTTGGATCGGCTCTAAGCAGGTATAAGTGAAAACATCCACGTGGGACATTCATGCTCAGTAATTCATTTTTAATTGTGTGTTTACTTAATTTCTAGAATAGACCAAATATATTACTCTAAAACAAAAACAAAAATGTTTATGCGGATAGATTTTATTCAAAGGTAGTGGATAAAAATGATCTACGTTTAAATGTAAAATCAATTAAAAATAGGGTAAAAATGAAATAAAAATTATTTCACTCAAATAAATCTGTTACATTTTAATATATTTTCTAAAATTGAGCTTATCCGGTTTGTCGTACCATGCTAAAAATACATTGTTTGCGAAACTAGTTTGCGATTATTAGCTCTTAATAAACTCGAGTTCTTGCGACATTAAAACATCAAAGGAAATCTGCCTTACTTTAGTCACGTGACTTAATATGGTGAATTAAGTGGGACATGTTGTTTTGAGTCTGATATTAAGCTTGTAACATAATTTGTGGCTCTTATTTTGAAGAAAAATCTAAGTTACTTACAACTGCTCTCCACACCAGTAGGTGGCGATAATGCATACCTAGCGGTTTTTCACCAACCGCCAATATAAACCAAGAAGAAGAAATGCTTTTAAGCTCCTGACAACACTCGGTAAAGACAGCTGTAGAGGAGCTTCCACCACTTTTAAATGTTTTGTGTGGCAGGATTTTGGGAATTTTTTTTTTTTTTTTTTTTTTTAGATAAAGACAAAAATTATTTGTGAACGTTATGAGAACACCAGAACTGGCTAACTGCTAGCCGCTAACGAAGCTAACGCTTCCCGTAAAGCTTCTTTAGAAGCGCAACCTGCTAGCATGTTTTCACATTACCATCACAGTGGATCCCCTCCTACTTGTGGTTCTGTCCACGTGGGTTTTTCTGCAGAACGTAACTCCCAAATATTTGTGGAATGTCCACGAATTTGCAAAATATGACATATTTGCACTTACAAATATGATATGCTCTATCATATTAGTGATATGATAGCGCATATAAAAAATATTTGAAAGGACTGCAGATTTTGCAACTGAAATACGTAACCACTTGACATGCTTTTAGGTGGCGTTTGCAGACTATAGACCAGCTTCCATGCCTTGTGTGTTAATGCAAATTAAGGTATATTTGGTGTTTGAACGATTTAAATAGTTAGCTAAGAGTATTCACTGAGTTTTGCTATTCACAGGACGTGTTGTTAGTTGTTTTTTGCTGGACGCCAGTTAAAATGAATGAGAAAAAAATGGTTGGATAAACCAAAGTGTAATCGAAATCTTTAGATCTGTATTAACTTCCAGAGTTTCTTTTTCTGTTGTATCTTGCTGAACTGGGTTTTACCGTGCTCTGATTTTTATGCCCACATTCTGTTGGGCTGTCCGTGACGCATTCACAGATGACTAAAAGGAAACAGACCAAATGTTATTTTGCTCCTGTTCTGCTCTGCTTCTGAGTATTTGTTTTATTCTTCGCGGAATTTATTTGTTTTTGGTCAATTCGGCCACCTCCGTATCTCCCGGAGTCTATACTGCACCCAGGAGTGTTTAGCCTTTGAGCGGATTCAAGTTTTTCCATTGACCAGCGGTTTGCAGAGGTTATAATCTTGTACCCCAAAAGACAGATTTCCCGTTAAGGCCACGAGAGCTGTCTGCCACCGCTTACTGGAATCTGACGCGTTTTTTTTTTTTTTGTGAGGAAATACTTGTTGGCAGACGCCCTGTGCCCATAAAGCTCCCAGAAAACGGCAGATTGCGAATGTGGACAATGCGATTCCTCTTGTTCAATCAATGGGACACAAGGGCAATAAATTTGTCCTTCTTTTATCTTCATTCAGCTCGCGTACAATAATGGGTCCCAAACGTATGCAGAGCTGGCTGTTGTGTAAATGAATCATTCACAACCAAGCAGTAAATACATCGAGGGATATATTGGTGGTTGGTGTGTGGCTACATTCCTGCACCCTTGAAGGATATTCAGGCTTGACCACTGTCGTCAGGAAGACATATGCGTGATGATCTGTTAGGGAATGAGTGTCCATCTCAATATGGCAAGCTGTAAAACCAAAACAGCTCAGTGGGGGCTGATTTACGCATCAAAATGTGTTTGATATTCAACCTTTAAAATAGCATATCTCAATGGGGGGCGATACAACCCCACAGGGCGTTCATAGGGCAGCAGGGGGCGCTGGTGGGGGCGTTTGCTCGAAGGTCAATTTTACACCTTAAATGTACAACAATACCAGTTTAGACTTTCAGCAACTTGCTAAAGTTGTATTGTGTAACATTAAAACATGCTTGGCTGCAACTGCATCGAAGGCAACTCCACTCCTCTTCAGTGTTTGTAGATTCTTGGCGCAATCAACACATGATGGTGAGGCGGCGCAGCAGGTGAATAGCAGGATGGGTGAAGAGAACTGGTGGTGAGCGTCGATATACTATGAAAGAAACTAAAGAGGACATAACAATAAACCAAGAGAGGATAACGCTAATCAAAGAAAACAAAATGGAAATGAATGAAGAATAAAATGCAAGAATGAGCTAAGAAACTACATTAAATCCAGAGGAATAAGCTGGTATGGAAAGACCTTTCGAGCAATATTTAATCCAGAGGACTATACGGCAAGAATAAACAAACAAAAAAGATATAGTCCATGTTTCTGTCCCATATTTGTATGGCATTAAAATGATCTGGAAGTTTTGTTTTTCCACAGAAACCTCTATTGCGCAGTAAATCCCATGTGGGGGAAATTTTATGAATGATACTCTGATGTCCTATTCTCCTGAATGCAGCACAGAGCTGGTCCTCCAGAAACTGACAGAGACGCTGAAGAGAAGATGAGTTCTGATTAATATAGTTGCATTTCTGTCCATGTTTTAATGTTGCAAAGCACTGTCATTTTGCAAATAGATCAAAGTTTAAACTGGCATTGCTGCACATCTTTTATCTGGTCATTTTCTGCAAGACTGAGCAACTAACATCAGAAAATTGCACAGAACAGGAATATTTTTTTCCACTCTGATTGGCTGCCTTTAGGCTTGCCTAGTTTATGAACGTCCATTGCATTTTTTTGTAGACGCCTGTAAAAATAATTTCTATTTGCACGGCTTTTTACTTCGCAAGCATAAAACCCAAAACATCAACAATAGTGATAGTAGTAATAAAATAATATTGAGTGCAAAGTAACCTACAGTTTCTTTGGTGGGGGCGGTGAGGGACCTGGATAATGGATAGGGGGGCATTGGCCCAAAAAATGTTGAGAAACGCTTTAAAAGGTTCCTTGTAGTCTTAAAAATAACAAAATTAAATTTTTTATCCCACCAGAAACATTGATGCTTCAGTCTTGCCAGTAGATGGAGACAAAGTACAGAGCACAATATCCTGCACAATTACCATGAATCACCCTCAAAAGTGACTCTTGTTTTATTTCTGCCCCATCTTAAAGAAAAGTGAATTCACAAAACAACGATAAAATCTTTTTATTACCATTGTTATTATTTTCAGTCTTTCGTTCTGATCTGAAAGATTCAAGCTTTCAGATCAGAATGAAAAGGAAGCAAACACTATAAAAGATTGTTGACTCGTCACAGACCTGCTTGAAATAAACTATTCGAATGGATCAGAGCTGCCTTTGACTGGTGTGCACAACCATCAGAGGGAGTAGTTGCACAAGTAATGATGCTGCAGTGGGGAGGCGTTATCTTAATAAAGCTGCAACTAATGATTATTTTAAGGATCGATTATTGTATTCATTATTCTGATGATTAATCAGCAAAAAATATATATTGGCACTTTCTGTAGATTTTTCACTTAACCTCTTATGCTTTTTATACAATACTTGTACAAATAATTAAATTCCTTTTTGAAACAAGAAAATAAATTTTTTTTTTGCCTGAAATTATAATATAGTATTCCTTTTGTGAATTTAAAACTGTTTCACTTGAGGAGCTTTTGGGTAAAACATACTAGTTTTTATCTTAAAAACAAAATGTATTTGAATTTTGCACAGTTTAGGTTCAATTACTTCTCTGAACATGTTGTTCTTTCAGCAAACGGTTTCTTTAAATCGGCGATTAATGGATTACTAAATTAGACCATAATTTCACCACTCAACTCATCACAATTAATCCGATTAATCGTTTCAGCTCTATTCCTTGCCTTTATATATTTATCTTGGCAAAGTAAGCTGAGTTTCAGTTGCCATTTTAATCGCTACCAACTTTGCATCCTTGTAGTCAAAGAGAAGTTGGAAGAACTCTTCAAAGAACATCAATGGAATTAATATTAATGTTTTTTTTTTCTTTCTCCGCCATCTCCATATGCAAAAACTTGCTCAACAACTCGAAAGTCCAGTCAAATTGATGGATAACAGACGAGAAAGGACAGCTTCCAAAGATCCATCGGGATATTTTTTAGAGATTTACCAGTAATCTTTTAATCGCTTGCAGAAATCCCCGTATTGATGAAGTGACCTTTCCTTTCCTCTCCCCGGTCTTCCCGTCTGTTTGTCTTGGTCTGATGTGACAGGACTCCAGGGACGTGTCTCTTCCTCTGTTTTCTTACCCACTTTATGACTCATTATGAGCTGAAGTTGAGACAGATCCACCAGCTGTCTTAACGTGGGCTCCGATCCCCACTCGCATGCCGTAGCACACATGAATATCATCAATAACTTCATTAGCACTTCCTCACCGCCGCAGCCGACTGAGAGGGAGGTTTGATTCTTGATTGCGGACCGCTTTGTAGATGGAGAACAACACGTCTCCGGTGATTCCTAGGCCTCGGCCGTGTGATTGAAACAGTTTCTGGCTCGGACATGTTACCCGCCCAGTCCCACCAGGGGTATCGCTGTACAGTAACAGAACCCCAGTTCCAATATAACGCAGGGATCTGCTTGAATGTATGGAACTCGGCGCTCAAAGATCAAGCAAATGTAAACGCTGAATTGCACAATCTCTGGCAGATCTCGACTGGAATAAATTGCCAAGCCTGTCTCCTCTCATGGTCTGTGGAGCGCTTTTTCAAAAAAAAAAATCTGGAAAGCACAGTGGGGATAAAGCAAGTCGAATAATAACCACCATTTGGTGATCTGATTATTCCCGAGTGAGGAAATATCATTCATCCCTGAAACTGCAGGAAGAGTTGGACCTTTCAGAGCAACATGGTTTCTGTTACTGTGCTGCATTACAACCAGTCTGCAGGAAACCAGAGAGAGAGGAAAAAGTATTCACATTCGCATTTGATTTTCCACATTTCGTTACGTGTAAGTGACAAAATTTGCTTTATTTCATTGGGGGGTTTATGTGATAAACCAATAGAAAGCAATGAAGTAAACAAGAACGAACAAATAAACAAACTAACTTCAGTGGACAGCTCTCTTTACTCTGATACCACAAAAAAAAGACGTAGAATTAGTAAATTGAACAAATTTGCACTTGTGTGTTTTGTGAAGACCGTAGAGAGAAAGTTATGGTGCGTCCACACCAAACACGTTACGAGAATCAAAAACACGTCCGATGCTTCGAGTGCTTGTACTTTGAATGCAGACGCTTGACATTTTGCCGAACGCCTTTTGTTTCGGGTGTCGCCGGGTTTACATTCAACGTCTACATGGAACCGCATCGACGGCATGTCAGATGCGTCAAAATCGCTCTAGTTGTGTATTTCCGTTGCTGGCCTATTTATCGGATGCTCGACGCATCAAACGCTTCAAACTGCACCGCAGCGGGCCCTTGACGCGCCCTCCACACAGACTGTGAATGTAAGCCAGACAGAGCCTCGGTGAACAAGGAGCATAAAGAAGACCAGGATAGAGGTGTGGGGTAAAATATTCAAATATTAAATACGTATCCAGACGTATTCTGATCTGTTGCAAAAAAAAACAGCACATCATCCTGAACGCACCGTCCCCACTGTAAAACATGGCAATGGCTGAATCTTGGTTGTGGGAGGATCTTCTTCAGGCCGACGGTGAAGCTGGGCAGAGTTAATGGGATCATTGGAGGCAAAAGTAATCCTGGAAAACAAATTGTTAAAAGCTGCAAGCTACTTTAGACCAGGACAGATTTTCACCTTTGAGCAGTTTAATGACCCTAAGCATACTGCCAGAACTGAAAATGGAGAGCGGAACGACCTTCATATACGAGCAATTTGAGCTCTACGGTCTGAGCAGACTTCACGAAACATCTCATGCATGATTAAATGAGAAAGGGTAAGACGTTATAAAGATGCTGTAAAATAATCTCCATATGTTGTTTGACTTTAGGTCAATGAAACAGGCGTGTTTCTAACACTTATATTTGCCTTTTAACTAAGTAGCTAACACAAGCTTGTAGTAACTATGTTCATCATTCACCCGTTGTCCAAAGATGTCCAGATTAAGTTGTTATCATATTGAATCGTTTGCCTTGGTCGTCACAGTAATGAAAAACATATGACACACCACTTAACGTTCAGTTCTTTCCAGGGTACTCTTCACCTATCATGTCTAATCTTGTAATCTCTGGAAAAAAAAGTTATATAATTACAGATAAAAACAAAAGATTACCTGTTTTTTCTTATTCAGGAAACATATCAAAATCTTATTCTGAGGAAAAGGCTAGAAAACTCTGCTCCCTCACAGCTCGTCCCTCTGGTCCAATGCTTCTCAAAGACTTTTCCTGTTCCCACTACCGATCTCTGCAAGCTCTTTAAGGCCAGTCCCACTTCTCAATTTCAGCTTCACGATGTTTGAGGGGTTTCCTGCTTGCGCAGTCTGCTTCAAGTTACCACACAACATCTGTGATTTAATCAGTGAGATTAAGATCTGGACTTGACTCGGCCCTGGACTTTCCATCTCCTGGTTCTCATGCAGCCTCTCTTGGATTTGCCGGGATGTTTTTGAGTCATCGTAGCACGTTGCAGCATCCAGATCTGCTTCAGTTTAATTAATTAAATAATTATGTTATTGTTATTGTTTTGTATCTATTGATACAGAGAAGAATTAATGTGGGATTTTATGTTGTTGCTAGACAGTTATTGGTGCAGAAACGGGGCATAAGGTTAATTTCCTGGAAATTTGTTCCTAGAATTATCTGTCATGGCGAACATCATTCTGGCCTCCATGTTTTACGTGGAGAACAAAGGGACCATATGAAGGTTGAACTTGTGAAGCTTCTTTCCAGTTATTGCTAGTAAGAGTCTTCTGTAGATTCTGTGATGATATTTATGGCCTTTTCTGACTTCTTTTAGCACCTTGCTGTTTGCTTTTAGGGTGAAGTTGACTGGAGGGCCAGACTTTAGCATGTTGCTGTTGCCAAATGCTTCCACTGGTGGATTTCAGATTATTATGAGAACCCTTTGAATCCCTGAACAAAGCAACTACGAGCTGCTTCAGTCTGCTTTGTGAAAAGAAAAACACCTTTAAAGATTTTACCCTGGTGATCAGGCACACAGGAGCAAACCAAATTTGACTCTCTGAGGTTTAAACAGGGCAAATGTTCAGCAACCTGTTACATAATAATGTTCTCATCGTGTCCACCTGATGTGATTTACTGGTCTCTAACTCTTCCATAGTTGCTCTGTGAAGAGAAGCTGGGAGTTTATTTTGACTGTTCCTCAACCCATAACATCACAGTTTCCATTTTCCAGTGAATAGAGTGGGCTTCCCTGTATGGTCCTTTGGGTGAAACAATCCCCAGTAAATTGACTGATGTACACCTTTCTTTAACAGTTACATCTCAGAGAATTAAGGTTTGCTGAGGTTTGAGTCTCCAAATAAAGCATGTTTGTCCAGTCACTCACCTGTTTCCTTCCCGTTTTGAAAGGAAAGCTGCCTGACACCTTGCGCATGCAACTTGTTGTCAATAAGGCTTGTTTTAAATATTCAGTGGGTCCGAACTGAACTTCATCCATTATAGTAAACTGGCCTCTAAGATGAGAGTCTAAAATCATTCACCGACTTCAAGATTGATTACAAGCTGCTCGCAAACAGCAACTGAAAATGCGACAAAACATTTTCCCTGCATGATACTATCTCCTGAAAGCCTGACGCTCTGGCTGTCTTCATAAGACAATCCAACACAGGGTAGTATTTTATCTAAGATTTTGCTCGCGAAACAGCTCAAATTTTATCTGAATTGTGATTCTTTTCACATTGTTATGCATATACTATTATTAGATTAGTCCTACAGTTTTCATTTCAGCACTTATTATAAAGTATGACTTAAGTTTACTCCCTCTGCATCTTTGTCAGTCGGCCTCTTGCAGCCAACAGCAGAAAAATACTTCCACTAATGCGATTATGTGTTGGGGGGTTTTTTTCCCCTCCTGAATGCTTCAAAGATTTTGAGAGAGATAAAAATCAAGATTCAGTGACCCAGTAAATTATACTGATGGAGTCTGCACTAAATTTCCTCTGCATATACAATCAGCCTTTGGTGTGTCTATACCAATTTGCACCTTTTAAACAAAGCAGACTCCAGAGCAATAAACCGCTCGACTCTCACATGTTCAACATCCCCTGCACTTGCAGCTGTCTAATCACACGGGTCAGATAGAAGTTCAGTGAGTAATAATCACACATTTGCCAGTTTACCCTCTTCTATTTCCCTTGCTTTTTTTTTTTTTTTTATAGATAGCACAAGGTATTAATCTGCTTGTTGGTTACGATGAAACCCTGCAGCTAAAAAACGTAAATGGAGGTCTTATTTTAAAAATGTCAAATTGAGAGCAGATTACAGAGAAACTTCATCACGTCTTCCTGATTTATTGCGCCTGTTTCCCCTTGAATCTTTAGGGGGAAAAAAGTTACTTTTAAGCTACGTCGGCTGTGAAACAGACTGAGCTGTTTCATTGAGCTCAATCTCAATGTCTGTTAACTTTTTCTGGTGATGCATGGGCCTTATCGACTGAACGACACTCAGTTGCAGAGCCACACCGGGAGGCCGACTGTACCGAGGGACTGATGCAAAGAGTGGAAAAATGTCACTAAACAGCAACTCAAATGTCTCTGTGTGCACATTTTACCTGCACCACGAATATGTTTAAGGCAAAATTGACAATTAAACATCAATAATTATCCTTCTTGCCCATTTTCTTTTCCACATATGTGCATTTTTTGCAGCTCTAAAAGATCCATGAACTCACTAACCTCTGAGCATTCCTAGACAAAGAAAGGGATTGTTCTTTCCTCTTTCAAGGACAATGCATGTTTGTCATCTCAGGGAGGGAGTCTGTGTCTAGTTTTCTTAAGGTCAAAACCTTTTAAGAAACTAGGTTAAATATTTCGATATGAAATAAATCCACCAGCTCGTCCATTAGCTGAGCTGACGCTCTTGAAGTTTTCACGGCTTTAACGGTGAAAAAAATGGCGCTTCAGGAAGAAAAGTCATTCCCGCCTCTCCCTCAATCGTCGTGAATCTTTGCAAATGTGCATTTTCAATAAGACAATACGCAAAATGTGCCAGTAGACGTGGAAGCAGTATTCGTCATGGCTGCCACCGACAACTCATGATGGATAACACATGCTACGTTCAGTTACAAAAAAAAAAACTGCTACTCAGTTGTGTGCGCCAGCCAGCAGGCAGTCTGCAAAATCAACAATTTTCTCTGTCAGCCAGACGGATGAAACCCTGAAATGGAGACCATCCAAGCGTGCTGACGAGAATCAGGCGCAGTTAGAACTCCACCAAACTCTGAAAAGATATTCAGGATGCTCATAAGCTCCTTGGAGATGAACATTCCCCTGCAAAAGCATCCTTATAATTTTCTATGTCACACCAACGTAAAGCCACAATCTTCAACTTATTTATTGGAGGGGTGTATTCTAGTGGTAGGCCAATATAAAGACACTGTCAAAATGAATAAAAAATTAAACATTTACTGTTTTCTGCAACCCAAAAGCCTACCACTGGGGCAAGCATTCGCTTCCCAGCAGAACAACCCTAAAAAACTGCTTTTCAATGCTCTCGTGAACATGTTCGAGCGTCATGTTTTCTTTTAATGCTACGTGGATTTGGTTGAAGTAATAAAAGAATGCTCATGTTGGATCCTGAATCCCTGACTCACTGTTTCTGATTTGCCCCGGCTGGGGTGAATGAGTCCACGGAGTCCCATGACTGAAAATAGAGAGCTCATCTGAGTGCGTTATCAAGGCCGTCCCCACGTCCTGTTAAGGCACGTCTGCCCGCCTGTCAAGGCCTATCATTGCGCTCCGGGGAAAAACAAACAAGACCCACATACACCCGTGTTCGAAAACACCTGGCAGCACGGGTACTCACATTTTCAGCCGTGTCCTCAGAGCGAAGGTCACAGGTAAACAGAGTGGAGTTGAAAGCTTTATTCGCGTGGCAGCACTTCTGGCTGTGTCCCCAGGGCTGGACTCACTTTTTGACAGAGGCCAGATTTTGTGTCATCAAAATCACTAGATAAAGTACCACACCTGAAGTACCTTGGGAGATCACATGATGACTTTACCTTAGATGGCCCTTCCCAGTATGAGAATGACTCACCTTACTGGCCCTGCTGGGATTTTCCTGAGTCCTATCACAGTAAAACACAGACACCTCCTGCACACTAAACCCCATTCATGTCACTGATTCTTGCTGAGTTTTTGAGATTTCTGTTTGAAACTGAGTCTAAATACTGCTGCTTGTGTATTTTGTGAAAGAAAATTCACAAATATTCATGATTGTCTTCTTGTCAGGTTTTGTCTGCGTTTAGCCCTGAAAACCCAAACAGATTTGGGAGTTTTCAGCCTATAATTCATGTTCAATTTCAGGCCAAACAAAGCCCTTAAAGGTCTTCTCATCTTTTTGTTCTGGTTTCCTGTTAATCATTGAGCTAATATTTAGCTCTATAAACACGAGTTTATGAGGACCGTTTCACATCTGGGCTTTCCAGCCCAGGATGACTGAACGACATTCCACAATTCCTCTACATTTCTTGGTTTTGCCTCAACAAAACCATGCTGGAAGTCAACCTACACGTGTCCCATTGAGCAAGGCACAGAGATTTTCAAGAGAGTAATCTTGTTGGTCTGAAACAATGATGCTCCTCACTTTGTGGTCTGTTTTAGGTTGTTGTCTTTTGCAAATTTGACAGCCATTTCCTCTTAAACATGATGATCTCTTCAAAATATTTTCTGTTTTCAAAGGTATTCCTGGATCCCAGGTGATAGTCATGCTTGACACCACAGTATGAAAAACAGTTCCTTATCACCATGCGTGTTTATAGTGTGTTATGCCTTGAATGTAGTGTCTGTCTTCAGCCCCTAGACTCAAAAACAACATTTGAACTTCCATCAGTCCATAACATCTAAAACACTCAGTATGTTGTCTGACTAATTCACCTCATCCTTTCTTTTCAACAATGGGAGTTTATTGGAGCTTCTTTTCACACAAATGTCTCGCAATCATCTCAGTGCTCACTGGTTGGTCCATACCTTCTTTGATCATCCCAAAGTTGGTTTTTATTGAAAGCTTTTTGGGTCATTTCAGCTGAGATCCTTCAAGGTTCTCTGTTTAGAGCTCCCTGTTTTAATTAGACTTTGTGAAAGGAATGAACTGAAACCACCAGATAGAACATTATTACTTTACTGCAAACGCCAGGGAGGTATTTGCCATGGACAAATATCATTTCTGTCAAAACAGTGAGTGATTTGGTTAGTTGGATTGCTTTGTGGCACAACTTTACCGAGATATTTCTGTTTCGTATCTTCTGTACAAACTCCAAACTAAGCACTAGCACTAATGAACGGATTTGTGTCCGAATATAAATCATGTTATTGTTGAAAAGTATCGCTTTACCAAGAGGGATTTAGGATTTATATTTTCCTCAGTTTGCTTCAGTGGAGACCCAAGTGATGAATAAGAGATTGCGACTGCGTAAACAGTGAGAGGATCGGATCAGTTAACATTCAAAGAGATAAGATTAGCATATAGATCGCCGACAAATCCTTTTCGCGTACCAAAAAGGCCTGCTGCTCCTTTTCACTTCTCCGGGCTCTTGGCATTAGCTGGTTGTATACGACATAAATGGTATTAGTGTGGGCGCTTTTTGACATCGGCTCAACCGATGTTAACGCACTACTCAGTAAGGTATAGTGTTCCTCTCCAAACACTGGTGCTCATTTAATAAACACTCTGCTTTACTTAAGTATGCAAGTCCCCAGAACAAGATATGCCCGATGAAAGATAAATTATTCAACTGGAAATGTTTTTAGAGTTCTAAAAAAAAAAAAAAAAAAATAGCTTCCTCGAGGGTTTGCAAGCCAATGTTCCCACAGAGCATTAAGATTTTAACTTGTACCAGCTCAGGAAGAGAGGCCTGATCATTTTACTTTCTGTGTCAAGTGAGGAAACGGCAGCAATTTCCTATTCAACCCTTTAATCAAATAAAGATTTGCAAATAAGTTAAGGGAAAATAATAACAAAGGCGACCCTCGCTGCACGATTTGAAAATTCAACAGTTTATTTGGCCAGCGGAAGGGGTTAATCACCAACTTTCTCGGCGGAAGAGAATTGGATTTCATCAAGCAGTTGAAGGGAGCTTTCAAAAACATCTTTTAGTCTGACTAATTAACAAATTTCCTCTGTCGTAATTTGAGAGAAACTATAAATAAACCGGGATGAGAACAAAGGGTTGTGCTTCCTCGCACAAGGTCCAAGATGGCTGCAACGCAGTCACTGATACTTCAGGCTCATTGCAAGGCAAATTAATATTCATTCCACGTCTTTGCTTTGCTACGTTCCAGGTTAAATAGTGTGTTTTGGTCTAATCTTCTTTTTAAAGAGGTAATGTGATCTCACTCAGCAAACCAAAGCCAGTCTTACATACAGATCAGCAATATGTCAATATTGCCAGAGGGCACTAAACCGGCCCATATGAGTTCTCCCTTTGTGTTTATCGCCATTATCTTACTGAAAGACAGAAAAGAAAATAGAAATCATTTTTATTGTCCTTCAGTGGGGAAATTCAGACGTAGCAACAGCAAAGTGACAGGAGCATAATACCCTGAGGTTTAGATAAGATGCTCCAATGAACTACGTCTTAGAAAAAGGTCAAAACAGCTGAAGAGCACAACCTGAAATATCTGTCCTAGTGTCTCTAGCACAGCAGGTCCTACAGGACCTGCATCCTGGATGTTTTAATTCTCTCCCTGGTTTAGCGCACCAACATCAAATGATGGTCTACGAAGAACATTGAAAAACTGAGGAGGTTGTTCCCACCACCAGTGAGAGAACTAAAACATGCAGGATGCCGGCCCTCGGGGACCGACTGTGGACACCACTGCTTCAGCAGACAGAGACTACGCACATGTGTTGTGTCTCCAGTCCAGTTTACTCTTCAGGCGAACACCAAGGTACTTAAAATGTTGAAATTGTCGAGGTCTCAAACTGCAGTCCTCCAGGGCCAGTGTCCTGAAACCTTCAGATGTCTCCCCTTCAGCACACCTGGCTCCAATTGCAGCTCAATAGCAAAGATCTGCAGAGCTGGACTGGATGCTAATGAGGCAGTTTTGCTGTTTAATTCGAGTGTGTAGGAGCAGGAACCCCTCTTAAAAACATTTGCCCTGTGTCCCCTGCCTGCCTGGCTTTTGAAAACTGTAAACATAAGGCTTTCGTTTAACAATGGTTTTTATTTTGACATTGTCATGCAAAGATTTATGAAGTGCTGTGACTAATACTTTCATTGTTGACCATTTCTCCCACCCAAGCTCTGCGGATCTTGCTCCAGTTACCATCAGCATCTTGGCTGCATCTCTGATTAATGCTCACTGACCATGTCTTGTTACAATTTAGCCTGAAATTGTTTATACTGCTGGCAGATTAAAGTGGAATGATTTTTTTTTTTTTTTTTTTCATTATACCAATATGTTACTTCTGACTGTAAGTGTTTTGGAGGGGCCTAGTCAAAGATCAGGGTGATGCCAGGAAGGCCTTCCAACTCCAAAGACTTGGAGCTCATCACTAAAGATGCAGCTGTGGAAACGTGCTAATAGCTGATGAGGAACTACGAGAAAGTTGACTTCTGAAATCAAGGTTTCTTTCATTGATTATTGAGAAGCACACAAACATTTTTTATCACTATATAGCAACAAATTTCTCAGGCTTTTAATGATTAAAATTGATTGAAAACCATGAATCATTTTTCTTTAAGTTTGCAAACTTTACATTTCCGTCAAAGACGTTTGCTGGTGGAAAATGACAAATCAAAATTTAAAAAAAATCCAGGACCTGCAGTCAATAATAAGAAGAATCCATTTCCCCCCGCTCTCAGGGGTTCATCGTGGGTCTTCTTGAGTGCTAAAGCGTTAAGAGCAAAAACAATCTGTTGAATAAATACAGGAAGCAAATAACGGAAAGCACAATTTTTGGGAATCTGCCACAGATTAAAGATCACTCTTCCACATGCTGAGTGACGACAAAGCAAACAACAAGTGCAGCACGGAAACCTGGTAAACTTTTAACGCGCTACCTCAGCCTTCATGGCGAAGCCGTGGGGGAAAAGGTAGTGGCAGGTCAGGGAGGCATATTGCCGCGAACTGAACTAATTGAAGATTATGGCGGGGGAGTAGGCCATGCCACAGCAAGCAGATAATCCCTCATCAGCTGCTGTCTGGACTCCGAATGACGAGTGCATTTCACGAAAGGGCTCCTCCCGCGGAGCTGCAGGAACCGAGAGGCAGCCTTCCTAATTATTTGCGTCACCAGCGACACTTAGAGACCGGGACAGTACACCACACGAGGGTGGTGGGAGCCTCACTGGGTGGATGCCGAGCACACAGGCCTCATGGTCTTACCGTGGAAAAAAACAAAAAACAAACCCATGAACATCGGTATTTTGTTTAGGCTGAGGGTTCTGTATCTTTGCCTCAGTTGCCATTGTCTCCCGGACTTTTTCTAAAGTAGATTACAAATCCAGACGCACTGAGTCATTACTGAGTCTGTCATTGACAGGGTGAATCCTGCTGGGAACTTAATGGACATGTTTTCCTAAGGAGCTCTGAAAGCGAACCGACCGGTGCCGGCGAGAGCCGGAGAAAAGCCGGTCATGGCCGCGATGCCAGTTATAGCCTTGTTGGATTTCATGCATCAGTTCACATCACGTTTTGCTGTGATGCTGGCGCTCTGGTTCCTAACATTACCTTGAAGTCGGTTATCCACCATTGCTCATTTTGGCGTATAATTCACGCTCTGTGCAAAGCTAAGCGTTGTTTTCTCATCCCACATTAAATGGAACGTCTTTACTTCGAAGAACGGCGACATGACAGGAAGGCGTAGAACGATCTCCTTGTGTAAATCAGGCTGACTTACAGACAGGCAGTAAGTGTAGGAGACCTCGAGAAAACATGCTGTTTACAAATAAGTAAGGTCGTGGAGGGCAAAGTGCCTCGAGACAGTCAGAGGTCAAGGAGCATTTGAGCAGCGATATCTCGGCAGAGTCCCAGGCGACCGCCACGCTCCGGCTTCTGGTGGGGTTTTTGGCAAACCGGATTGATTTCAGGGTGAAGCAGCGAGATGAGGGAGCCGTAATCTTTTGCCTAAAATTTTAATTATTCCAAACCCGGAAAGTATGAATCTTGATAAAGAAGCAGAATCGCGCCATTGTAAAAGTAAAAATAACAATAAAATCTCTGTAACTACGGTGGAGATGATTTCATTTTATTAGGTAATAAAACATAACTTTTCATAGTTTCAATTCCGGGGTTGTTTAGAAGGTCAAAAAAAAAAAAAGCAATGCATAAAGTTTCCACTGCTTAAGAATTTAGTATTCAGCTGACATTTACAGTAATTTAAATATGCAAACGTTTCTAAAGTTTTGAAAAGTTTGAAAAACGAGAAGAAGAACCGAGAAATGGGTCAGAATTTGATCATGATGGAGAAGAAGGTCTGAACACTCAGTGTCAAAAGACAATAAGCTGATGAGGAACAAAACGTAGAAGGAAGGAAAGAAGGAAAGACTGGGAAGGGCAAAGGACACAAGGAAGACATGAGGAAGGAAGGAAAACTGGAAAAACGCGTTAAAGGATGGAAGGAAAAAAGAACGATGTCAGAAGGAAAGGAAATGAAGGAGATGAGATTAGAAAGATTTAAAAAAAAAACATGTGGAAGGAAGAAAGGAAGGTTAATAAGCATAAGGAAGGGAAGGAAGGAATGTGAGACACTCAAGGAAAAATAGGGAATCAAGAACAAGGAAGGAATAAAGACAGAACAAGAAAAGAAGAACAATGAAGTGACAAGGAAGGACACAAAAAAAGAAAGTAAGGTAGAAATATAGCAAGGAAAGACATAAGAGTAAAGGTGAAGGAAAGAAGAAGGGAGGAAGCAAGGAAAGAAGGAAGAACCAAACAGAAGGCACAACATTAATTAAACATTGGAATAAGGACAATATGATGAAAATATATCATTACTCATCCATACATGGAAATGCAGAAGATTCCCTCGTCCTCCCTCACACACACACACACACGCACACGCACACACACGCACACGCACACGCACACACACACACACACACACACACACACACACACACACACACACACACACACAGTTCCAGAGTGTGTAGGAACCTGGCAGGAATCACAGGGAATGATGCCCATTGATGGCACAAGATGTGACAGTCCTGCTCTGATGATTCATCGCTGTCCTGAAAGCCAGCAGAAGTCTGGTCTAAACAGTTTCACACAGAAACTGACAGCAGTCCTTTGATTTGACAGGCAGAATAATAGCCGTGTCTTTGTTTGCGTTCTCCGGTGACGCGTGGAGCCGCCCGATGGATGGCTGTTGAGAGAGAAAACGTTTCTTTCGATCTTTTGAAGCCTGATGTGGTGGTCCGCGCACATTCGCAAGCCAGAAACCCAAACGCACGATGACGTGTGATGAAGATCCAGGATGCCCCGGGAACACGTTTGACATTTTCTGGACTAAATCAGCTTTTAAAATATAGATTTGCTGTCTGATACCTCTGTGGATGATTGATTAAACACATTACGTACAGAGTTAACAAATGAATTATCTGTATTGAGCAAGGTGAAAAAAGGCTGCAGTGGTTTGGAGATGTAAAAACGCCATCAGTTCTTTTAAAAATAACATATTTGAGGCCAGTTAACACAAAATTATCAAGCTAATACCAGCTTGTTATACTCCGAGAGCTATCAAACTGTATTTTACTTGAAAACGACTAAATCCAGAGTGGTGCGCTTTACGAGGCTTCATCGGATTACCTCAAGTTCAAACCAGCAAACATTTTCAATCATGACGTTCCTGTGACGTGAGTCACCAGTTTCTGGACTAAACTGGACCAAACTGGACTAAACTGGACCAAACTGGACTAAACTGGACTTAATGAGGGGCCACGTTGCACACAACCTCGCCAACTTGTTGCTTTACACTTTCTGGTCAGCTTGCTAAAAGTTGTTTCAATAATTGACTTGATCAAGTCAATTGTCTTGACAGTTATCTAGCTTTGCTTTATTAATCTCGTCAACAAGTTAACAAGTGTTGCAGATCACATTAATAATACTGTAATAATCAATACCTTTCATTTTTAGAACTTTGTATGTCTCTGTTTTTTTTTTTTAAATCTTCATTTTCTTCTTTTTTTTACTTGCTCTGACATTAATTACCCTATTGGACTCGAACAAACCCGAACCTGTAAATCTTATCAGGAAAATAAATTCTGACTGCAGTAAAAATAAATTGAGTCATTTCAAATCTGAGAGATTTGATCATTTAACCTCTAGCCAATATTTTTGCTTATATGTATGTATAAAAATCCTAAATAATCCCACATTTATGTCGTAGATGCCAAAATTACAAATGCTATAATAAATATGTTTAACTGTTTTTTAAGACATTATGGACAATCGGACAATCTTTTTCAATTAAACATTTCTTTTTACACTTTTTAAATTAAATAGTAAACCCATGCTATTTTTTAGCCCAGGTTATCAAACAGTGGAAACCTTGGTGCTGAACACGTGTGAATAAACTTATCGTCTTCTATCCAACGCCACCTGGAGTATGCGACCGACAAGGCGGCTCAAGTTACTGTGTTTTCTTCTCCAGAAACTAAAGAAAACTTCTGCAGTCCAAGTTATGGAGTGAGGCTATTACGACTCGGTGCCAAGTGTGTATTTTAAAATTAAACTAACCAGGCATTCCTCCCAGTAACAGTTAGAAATCCTTGACATGTAATGTAATTTTCCTTTGGCACCGGCTCGTTGCGTTTTACTTTTTGCGCCGAACAGACAGCTCAGTGTGAACCCGGTGACCCTCACCAATAATCCTTCCACTCTTCAACTGCAGATAGTGTCACATGAGCCTGCAGAGCCTGAAAGACTGCGGACACGGGCGCGCGCACACAGACAGACGCAGACACGCAATCTGGAGAGGACGCGTCACAAACAACGCTCACACTCATGCACGGGTAATCTCATTACCCTTGTCTCCATGCAGCGCGGGTTGAACGGGGTCGTGCCTTCCCAACGCAACGGGAGTCAAATTGATCAGAAAAGTAATCTGAATGAAAACACGGTCTCTTTATTGTTATTTGTTGTTGTTGACGTCGTGAAGCCCATTGACCTGTCTCCAGAGGGGGGGAGAAAAAAAACCAGTGGTGGAGAAAAGTCGTTCTCTGCAGGGTAAAGAAGTGCAGCGCTGCCCATGTCTGGTCCCTCAAATTCAGGTATTCAGGTGTTCCAACAGGTGGCACTTAAGATACAGCAAGAGGGAGGCAAACAGAATGAAAGCTCAAATTCAAACATCTCTAAGGCCACTCAGTCTGTCTGAAGCACCGCAGGCTGAACTGCTTTCCCACTTAAGTGGATAACGCTGCGTAGAGGCCTCTTGGTACCGCGCCGCAGACAAATGAGTCAGGGAGTTTTTTTCTTACGTATTCCACTGGAAATGAAAATCTGCTGAAAAGATTCATTTCTTGTTTGAAAGAACTGTGGCAAAAGATGTACCTGCTGCCCTTGTCGAAGCGTTTCTCATATTGTTCGAGCTTGTCTGAGACTGGCTTCGGTCTTGCTCTAAATCGCTGCACTTCCATTTGCCATTGGATTGCGCTAATGGAAATCCTGAAAGTAAATTTGCTTAATGGAAATATGCCAACTGAAAAAGGAAACACAAATTCGATAAAAGGTTTTTGCTCTAGGATGAGGTGGGTTTTTTCAGCCGTATATTGAAATAAATATATTTCGCAAAAACAGCAATGGAAACACTTTTTTCGCTTCACGGGAGTCATGCGATCAACAGCTGGATCTTACTACTGGTGAAAACAACAAAGTAGACAACAGGAAGTGGTAGGGGGATGATGTTTTTTTTGTTTTTGTTATTTTTTTGTTTGTTTTAACAATGTGCAGCTGGCTCTCCAGAGCTCTGACAGCATCACACAGTTCAGAAAAAGTTATGTGTCACTCAAACGTGTTGGATCCATAACTCTTCTGTAAAATGGACAATTTCATCCACTCCCAAATATAAGGGGCCTGTCGTTCCAACGCCAGAATAAAATGCCAATGTCTCCTCTGACCGCAGCTGAATTATGAATATATCTCATGTAAATGTTCACTTCTGTCGCTGCCATGTTTGTTAATGACGTATCTCGTGAACAAGCTTACTAATGCACAATTTTAACTTAATTTTTTATTTAATTGAAGCGCCACAATTACAAAATTGTGTTGTTGTTTTTTTTCTTTATACATATTAGCAGAATATCGACGGAGATTTTGTCTCTTTTGACAGAGTCAGCCCAAGATTGCGTAGAATATGATGTAGTTTCTCATTTCTATTTCATCTGATTTGATTAATAAATAGCAGAAAACAAACTGTGGAGAAGAAGAACGTTTTTGTAGATTCTAAATGATTTCAGCATCAGCCTAACGGCGAGTTTAAACTTTTAAGATCTGTGCTCTGAGACAAGTTTCCCTGGCCAGCAGCCGAGTTTTCATATGCCTTGGTCTGGTTCTGCCTTTTGTAAAATACGACATTATTTAATAAGAAATTATAGCAGCTCATTTGAAGAACCACAACTGTAGCTTATTATGGTAAATGGTCTGTTACTTAAAGTTTTATTGCAATATTTTGTGGCATTATCGATAATAAGAACTATTTGTTACTACTGTTTTAGGCGACTATATGGCTGTTTGGACCGGTCACATAAAAATGTGTGATTTGTATCACAAAAATACACAAAGCGACTGAATTTAATCATATTTTCAAATTTATTGATATTTATTGAAACAATTTATTGAATAAGATAATGTAGAAAACAGAGAACGATGAAGGAAAGCAGTAAAAATAACACCAGACAGAATTAATTTAAACCAAGAATTATGATTAGCTTGAATAAGAAGCAGCTGCTTCGGGCCCCAGACCAGCAGGGGGCCCCTGAATGCATCAAAAGAGTCACGTGGATCTGGTTTACTCATGTAAGTAACTCATCAGGATGGCTGCAACAATATATTTTTAACAACTTAAAAATATGCAGTGCATGTCTCTGATCTCCTATTTGGTAGAAACTTCATGTGAAATGAATGACTGGTTCATTCACATAAATAAAGCAGCATATTTAGTATTACAGTTAATCGATTTTGTGTTATTGGCTAATTTTATTAATTTATTTTCAGTAATAAGTTATAGTATTTGAAATGTACGCTACAAATGTGTTCTAACATGGGCTTTGTATCTTAATAAATTAGAATAAAAATCTTTTATTTTCATTTACACTTGAAAGACATGCATTATTTAGGTTCATTACACACAGAGTGATTCATGCAAACAGAGAAAAAGAAGAACCAAAATTTAGAAAAGTTCATCACTAAGAATTGTGAATATTCTGGCTTAAGTTTTTTTTGTAGAACCAAATAGTTTACAAAAGTCCAATAAAAATATTTTAACGCAGTAATTTTATGTTGTGGTTTTCATAATCCTGGGGAAAACGGCAACGACAGTCATTGAAATCCACCGTAACACATTTAACCCACTGATCTCTGAAGAACATGACTGTGAACAGAGTGCTGCATCCAAGGAGTTTAGTAGAAAGTTGAGTGGAAGAAAAAAGTTCACAAGCAGCAAGGCTAACTGCAGCCTTGAGCACATGGTGGAAGCAAAGTCAGACTGTGGGGGCGGGAGTTGAATCGTCTTCTGGTGTTGGTCCACTGCGTTTTATTAACTCAGAACAGCCAACCATGTAAAAACGTCAGGGCACTTCCTGCTTCCCTCTGCTGACGATGTTCAGGGAAATAAAGCTTTTCCAACAGAACTCGGTACCTGAACCAAAAGTTCAGGACTGTCTTCATCAGACCATGATGAAGACAGTTCTGATGAAGACATAACCTGGCACAACTGTCTTCATTGTGCCATGTTATGTACAAACAATTAATGCTGTAGAACTGACTGATACGTTTGTTCATTTTCATCCTGTGCAACCTTTTCATCTTCTGCACAGACAAGTAGTTAAATCTGTCACAACAATTAAAATATGTTTTAGACTTTTCTTGTGTCACTAATTAATTAATGGTAGGTTTTTATTTTGTAAGCCACAATCACTAAAAAGTAACTAATGTCTTTGTATTAACTGTATACAACACAAGTGTAAAATAAGGGTGTGTGCATCGGTGCTGTTTAACATAAGTCTCAATCATTATGCTAGTCAATGCAGAGAGAAACACACATTTTGTTCCCCACAAAGCCCAGAAACAGAGAGTCCCCGCTCCGTGGTGGCGATAAGTGGCAGTCCGGAGTTTTTCCGCGCAGTGGAGTGAGTCAGACCCGCCATACGTGCAGCCCTCCCTCTGGAGACTCTCAGGACCTTGTGCGCAGCGGATGGAAACAGATGAGCAGCTTTCTCTCCCTGGGAGCTGCTCTGCTCTAATCCCCGTCCTCGCGACAGAGACGTGACGCCACCTCGCCGGTTACCTGGAAGCCGGAGGATCGCGCGCGCGCGCTGCTCACTTTTTGGCTCCATACAGGAAGAAAACATTTTTTTTGTTGTTTTCTTTGTTAGTTACTTTCTGGATGCTCCGCGGGAGCCAACAACAACAACAAAAAAAAAGGGAGGAGAAAAACGAACACAACACGCGTAGGAATTTAAATATATTTTTCTTTCTCTCTCTTTCTTTCTTTTTTTTTTTTTTTTTGTAAGTTTGGTTTAATTTGTCAGCCCTGGCTTGACGCGTCGCGTGGACACAGCTGACAAGCAGCACATGGTTCCTTGTTATGGTGAGTCGCTTCCAACTTTCTCTTGTCCCTCCGTTCACTTTTAACACGGCGGTGGTTTTACTCGGTTTGAAAAGTCCAGTAAAAAGCTTTAATTGTCCCATAAATGTAGTTTTCACAAGAGAGGAGCTATTGTTGTACAACGTCTGTTGGGGAAATTGATTTGCCAAATGGGGGGGGGCGCTGCCTTTGAAACTTGACAATGACTTTGAATTTTAGAGTGATTTTTCTCTCAAGTTCAGGAGGAACAAGTCTGCTATTGAAAACGACTACATTGTTTAAATGCAACACATGTTACATTTAAACATGTGATATGTGTTGCGATATTTTATTTTTTTGTACTTTTATGCTATTATGTGTTATGTAGTTTTAAAAAACCAAATACAAATAATTTTAAAAAATACTTAAAATTTCCTCAGTTAGGAAATTAAAACTTGAATTATGCATTTCGATCCTGTGGTTTCAACACTCCAGGAAAAAAAAAAAAAACCCTGGCCTTCCTGTGTGACTGGTCACCAGCAGCCTGCAGGGTTCTCACTGGAACCATGGAGAACACAGTGACCGGACGCTGTGATTACAAATATATTCCAACATCCTGCTGATAAAAGAAATAAATAAGATGCACAGAGCACACTTTTCCGGGCTGATGCAGAATTTTGAAAGACTTTGTGGGACTAGTAATCTTTATTAAATGTAACCAGGTAAGGAAATTGTGGACAGAGATTTAGGCAGAGCATTCAGCAAAAGGTCAGGACCGGATTAACGCTGCGTAAGGTGCTGCCCCGCTTTTTGATTCTCAGTCAATTTAGACGGATTCCATGTTTTTTTAAAAACATGTATGTTCTTGCATATTAATTTCTAAAACTGCAGTATTTTGAATTCAACACAAAACTGAGGAATTACAAGACTTTGCAGATGAGCGCAACCTTTATTCAAAAAACACAAATAGCATAAAGTACATGTCATCGGTTGATTTGTTGTTCCATTCCTGGAATCTCAATGCATTTAGTGAATAAGAACAAATAAAGCTCTCTTTTTTTTTTTGATCAGCTGATCTCAAATTGGAGCCAGTCAAGAGATGCGTCAGTCTGGCTGATTGATGCATCTCTACGTAAAAATACAGATTTATTCATTTTTTTCTTTTAAGGTACAGTTGTCAAATAAAGGAATATCCTGTTCATTGTGAAATAAACCCTCAAGTGAAATTCCAGTGCACCGGCTACCTGTTTTGTCCTAAATTTAGTCCTTTTTGTGTCAAAACTGTTGCTGGAGTCGATAGAACTGCCTCTGTGATCCACCGCGGCGATTCGGTCGACGTGGATTTGATGAAGCACACCTACCTCTGCGCATGTGCTCATCGTTTTCTGCAGCGATTAGCGTTTGCTTCCCAAACTGCTCCGAAAGTAGAGAGGCTCCAGTTCACCAAAGGAACGTTGAGTCAACTTTAATTACATTCCGGCAACAAATATTTATTTCTGACAATAAGCAGGAGACAGAAAAGCAAGATTACAAACACTGGAATGAGGATTTTTTTTTTTTTTTTTTTCCTCTGAGAGTAAAATTACTTCACTCTGCCACGTCTCCGGAGGTCGGACAGCGTGGCCAGGTTTTCTGTGCTTCCCTTTAACCTCCTCCTCGTTTTAAGACAATTTCATGATAATTATTTTCGCTCCAACAAAGCGACCTCTGAAAATTTCCGACAGCAGCTCGCCTGCTGTCGTTACGAGGAGTGCAGTTATGGGTGCATTAAAGCCTCTGACAATGTCATGCAAATGGCTTTTATCCTTTCCATGTAACTTAATGCCTGATGTTAGCATGATCTAATTTTACTGCGAGCTCTACTTGGCGCTCACTTGCAGAGTGAGCTGCACTGTCCTGAGTTGCAAGACACAAAAAGCTTTGTGGACTTATACTGCTTCATTTTAAAATTGGCCACTATTTTAATATAAAAAATAACTATTAGTGTATTTATTTAATGCTACAGGACATGTCAAAGTTATTTTTCTTTTCTCCATTTCATTACGTTACGGCCACAAGCTTCAGCGTATTGCGTCGTGATTTTACGCGGTAACTCAAAGTGGTTCATATTGGGGACGTGAATGTCGTCATGATCGCTTTCAGCATTGCATGATAACTCAGTTGGATTAAATGGAGTTTCTGCGATCATAGATTTTCTTTTTTTCTACGTCGATCGGTTGTTGGTCTGGACTTTGACTAGGCCGTTCAAACATATGGACAGGCTTTGATCCAAACTACTCAGTTGCAGATCTTCCTGCTTATGTTTTCCAACACACATAAGGTAAGAAGTGTGATTTCAGTTCCATCTGGCAAGATTTTCTTGTTCCACATGCATCTTTTCTCTATCCTCATCTGCGCTTCAGTCTGCGACCGTTAGCATTTTGGGCAGGGAGAACATCTGCTCCCATAATGCTTTGTTTTGCCAGCTTTAATATTAAATAAGCATGTAATGTGCGAGTTCACAGCGACTGGAATATACAGTATTGGCCAACTCCATTGCAAACAGTCCTTTGCGATATGAATATTGCACAAACCCAAACAATAGAGGTGAGCAACATGGACCTAAAGTTTTACCACAATACTTTATAGTACTAAATAAAAACAATAAGAACTATTCATGGCTTCTTTTTTAGATAACTGCATTTATAGCCCCACAAGCACAAAATACGCTCTTAAAAAACATTCCCATTTGTAACAGGCTTCTTCAGGATTCATAAAAAAGTGTGATTTGTGTCATTAAGCTGAGCTCAGTGACTGCATTTAATCATATTTTCTAATTTATTGATATTTACTGAAACTGTGTGTCTAACAATGAAGACAGTTTGGGTTCATAAAAACATTATTGATTGGAATTTAATGGCAACAATAAATCAAAATTCTTATCATGATATGAAATTTAACGCCGTAAATGATTAACGATGCGATAAATAGCCACCTGTAGATGACGATATGTTGGCGATATATTGTGCAGCTGAAAATGGGATCTATAATTTATAGCTTTTATGTCGCTTCACTTTTGCCTCTCTTTGATAAAAAAAAAAAAAAAAAAGAAGCTATTTTTGTACCGTACTTCTAATATCTGTCCTGTCTTCGGATGCTTCCACCTGAGCTTTGGATTTCAGCAGCTCCTCCAAAGTGGACATGCACCTCCTGGCTCCTTCTTTTTTGAAGGCTCGCTTTTCTCTGGCTTCGATGGCCTGTAAGACGTTCAAAGTTTGGGATTTAGTTTCATAACCTAAGCCTTAAAACAGCGACTTTATCTGTGACCCCTCTGCCGAGTTCCTCGCTCTTCATGCTGCTGGTTGTTCATTAATGCTCTCCAATAAAACCACTGAAGCCTTTAAAGAACAGCTGGATGCAGACTGAGATCAAATCACACACACACAGACTCAGGCAGGAATCTTCCGAAGACGGTTTGTGTGCTTTTTCTGTTTCCTCTGAATGACTTGGTTCAACTCAACGACAGAATTTCAACAAAGAGTATAGATGTCTGCAAAACACTTTAATAAAATATTATGATGAACAGAAACAATCGAAAAGCAAAGCAAATTCTTTTTCCTCCAAAATAAATAAATTGCAAACAACTATCATTTGAGAATAAATCAAACCAAAATGTTTTTTTTTATTTTTTTATTTTTAGATAAAGTTCAGGAACGTGTCAACCTTTACCACATCACTGTCAATCGGATACTGCTACTGATTTGGCATCAATATTTGTATCGATCCGTTTACTTTACGGCTGATTCACCAAACTGGGGAACATTTGTTTTGGTTTGTTTTTTTTTTTTCAACACAACAAATTTCACTCATCTCTTAACTTTTCTTACTTATGTTTCGCCCAAACCTCCTGACGATAAGATGACTGTAAAATGTTTTGTGTGTGTGTGTGTGTGTGTGTGTTTGTTTGGGGTGTTTGGTGGGCTTTTCTGAACATTATCTAATTCCACAGTGGGCAAAGAATGCGCTCTAATGGCCATGTGGTCATGTGCATGCGCGTACACACGCGTGTCTGTGCAACCGAGCTCGCTCCGGTGTCGTCGCCCTCCTTCACCCCACCCTCACCCCGCCCACCCGCCTCTCTCCACGGCTTCCATGTAAAAACCGACGGAGAGCGGGTCGAGTTCATCCGAGGACAGGGCAATGCTTTTTTTTTCCAGCATGAATCATTTTGGAAAAATGAGCCTCTGCACTGAATTGCCCCGGCAATTTGGCATGTTCCTCCATTCTGCTTTATTGTCTATTTTGGCTGAACTTGCACTCCTCCGGTTCCCTGCCAAGAAAACTTCAGGTCCTATACGGCGAACCGAGCCAGATTCGGAGTCCTTGTCTGTGAGCAAATAAAATAAACCCCCTTCGAAATACCGTGATCGTTTCCTGTTTAGCTGTTGACTCCAGCGAGAGCCGCAGCTAGAAAAGCACAGGCCAGTTCTTCGATTGGTGCTTTCAGTGAACTTAAAAGAAAATCACATTGATAAAAAATAAAAAACCCCAATGTGAACCCAATTTTAATGTAGTACTTTTAGATAATGACCACCAACGCCATCTTTTTTTGTGAATGCAGTTGTCAGAGGCGAGGCTTCTGCTCTTATGCAGTTTTGAAGAAAGAACCTCTGCCGTGCAGTGAGAAGAAAGAAAGAAGCAGTGGGACTGGGGTGCTGGGGGAGAGAGAGGGGGGCAGTAATTATGTAGTCAGCCAGCCAGCTCCCCTTATAATTTCACAGGCCCCTCCACCCCCCTCCTCATCGCAGGGAGTGGCCTGCGCCGGGGTCCGGGCCGAGCCGGCGGAGGGCTGTGGCAGGGCGGCAGCTGTGGGGTTTGGGGGTCGGTGGGGCGACTCGCTACCTACGTCCTCCAGCCCCGGCCTGAAATATGAAGGCTTGGGAACGGCAGCGGGCCTAATTACAATGACTGATTGCCCCGTCTGTTGGCATTTCTCAAACAGTGATTGTCGTCGTGTGTGTAGGATATTAGTGGGGCAGTGTGGCGGGGTGGGAGTGGGGGGCTGCAGGGGAGGGAAGGAAGGAGGGCCATCATTCATTGGTCTTCCCCTTTCGTTCTTTGCTTGAGAACAGCCAGCGATTGAGATCTGATTGGCTGCGGGGAAAAGAGATGTTTCATGATTTGGCGAGGCAGAGCTGGTGGAGAGCCAGAGACAGGTGATGTTGCGCACGGTGTTGCCTTTTGGTGCCCGGTTGAGTCTCTGGCGCAGCTGAAAGGCTGCGGTGTTTCACCACAGTTTAGCCGAGCAGGCGTCGACTTTTCAATCCCACTCGAAGTGTACGTGCAAAGCCAGGCAATGAGAATCTTCAACCTGTTGACGTCTGGAGCGTTTTCTCCATCCACACCCCTGGCATGGAAAAATCAAGAACCTGGCAAATAAAGGAGCCGTCTTGAACCGGGCGTTTGTACGTCAGCACACCACTAAGAGGTGTGATGTGTGTGTTAAGTGGGAGCTGGTTTGAGTTGCTCTGCCTTGCTTTGTCCAGTGCTTTGGCTTTTGTTCCTCCAGTAATGAATTGTGGAAGCCTTGGCTTCAGCTTGAGTGTCTCATAGCAACTGAAAAGAGAGACGGAGAGCTGAAAAGGCCAGGAGGATATCATGTGCTTCCCTCGAAAAGGGCAAGACGGAGTTGACCATTTCTGCTTCTTTTTTATTTTTTGGGACATTTTTAGTTAGGAGAGAAAAATCCTACTGGGCAATTTGTATTTTTTGCAATATAAATCTACTTAATTTGTATGTTCTAACCTGGTAGATTATGGGGTATTGGATACATATGTTCTGAGATCATTTTAATTGGTTTTCTCATCAGTACATGGTTTAAATTTTACATACAGGCTCAATTAAATAAATACAACCCGGTAGTAGTTGAATAAATGTTTTTTAGTACATTATTTGTGGTTGTGATCAAGGTCCTGTCCAGAGTTGTCTAGTAACTAGTTGCATTTACTTGAGCAACATTTTGGAAAAACTGCGCCCTACTTTTTACTTTTAGTTGGGTCACGATATTACGAAGTATTAAAACTCTTATTGAGTAAAATGTCTAGATGCTCTACTCACTGAGTGACTTCACTAAATGAAAGAACATTTTAACCAAAACTACACCAGATGCAGTTGAATTGAGTCTTCTTGCTTGTACGTGAGCTTCGCTGTTTTAACGTTATGGTGTCTGCTGAGCCTTTTGCGCCATTTTTAGATAAAGTGAAGACAATATATTGTCACTGGAAGGAATCTACCGTTTTATTATCTAAAGTATATACAGAACCGACTATAAGTGCAGAGCCAGAAGTTTTCTATTTGCCTTACTTTTTTGTTTTGTAATTTATTCATTTATTTGGACTAATGCCTTCACTTTAGTCATCAGAATATCAGCATTTGTGCGTAATTTGATATTTTTAGTCTTTCTGACGAGGTTGTAAAATATTGAATCTGATTTTACGATCCATAACGTTCAACCTGAATACTATTTTTATACCTTTATATGAATAATTGGCTGCCTCTTGAGTAAAAGCATGTTATCTGTTAGTGCTACTATTGAGGACACTACTCCAAATTTATGCCAGGGTTTTTGTCGGGGCCTTTCCAGGACTTGAATGTTGGCGTGCTTTGTCCATTCCCAAAAGAAATCATGTTGAAGTGTGCTTTGGATCGTCATCTCACCTTTGCTCTCACCTTCAGAAAATAAAAATAAAAAGCTGTTTATGCTCGCATGAACAAACTGCATGCGTTTTAGACACACATTTTCTGAGTAGTCAAAAGTTTTGACTCTTGTGTCACAAAGACTGACTAAAATGATGAGGTTGGTCTCAAAGCACCAAGACGAGGTGTTCAAACCTAAAACCTCCACCATCTACCCGCCATGGTAGTGGCAGTGAAACCAAAATGAGAAATATCCATTTCAGGACCTTACCTGTAGTTTCTCTGTAGTTTGTTGGGATGTTTTTGCATTTTAGCCTGTGTGTATAATTTGGACCATATAGTATTGGTTTTTTTTTCCCCTGAGTATTGTTCATAAAGGTTAGAAATTACGTCTTGAAATCAAGTTTGTGGTCTCATATCTGGCTGACGACTCGATAAGGTGCCGGTGGCTGAAACTGTGCCTCGTAAGCGCGGCCGGCGCTCCGGCTGATGTCGTGTGACGGCGTTTTGCATGCGAGGCTCCATTTTCATAACAGGTTACGCATGAATGAATCGATGAAAATTTACTCCAGGTTGGTGTTAGATCAGCAGTCGTTGCTGTAGTCTGGTCATGTTTGCCCTGTGACCCAGACACTACCTGTCTGCTGCCATGGTTACAGGGGCAGAGCTGGTTTAGTGGACAGACTCCAGGGATTACTTTCCCTGATCTTTAGCAATCAGGCCTGCACCCAAGTGACTGTAAAATGGACCAGACTTCACCCTAACAGTTAGGGGAGCTCTGCAGTTTGCCCTGGTGGCCCTTAAAGCCATCCTAAGTGCTGTGTGAAGGATTAGACTTGTGCAGCCTAATTATTCTGGTGTCACTGACTGTTCCTTTGTGATCAAGGTTCACTTCAAGAGATTAGCTCTTGTAAATGAAAGAGCATCCAACTATCAAACGTTTTTCTGGTTCTGCTGGGCTTGGATTACCTTTACCTGTCAGCGCCATTAATACCTCATTAATGTGAATAAATCGTAATATTAATACAAATTAGCACCATCCCAACTTTACTCAGGAAGAAAGATGAAAGTACAGGATGTTTTTTGAAGCTAGAAAAGTTGAATGCAGTGACGATAATGTATAAATTTGTTGCTAAGTGATTTGGCAAGTGATCAGATAGATATGTATGCCTATTTTAAAGTATATTCCTCATGTAAAATGAGGACTGACTCAGTCGTTTAAATGTTTAAATTGCCAAGATCGTTGGGATGAAACAAGTGGTAAAAACGTTGAGAGATTATTGAGAAAAAAATATGTAACTGAGAAATGTGAGAAAATCTCATGGCATTATCCTCAATTGAGTTTTGAGTTATCCTCATTTCAGTAGATATAAATAGACAAGTAACATGAGAAAATCTTAATTTTTTTCATTTGGCTGCCTAATTAATGTGTACATTAAAAGTTGTCCAATAATTTGATCTTTGACTTTTAAAAACAAACAACTGGAGCCAGATTATCAATGTCAAGATCATTGTGCCCGTCACTACAGACATAAAATAATCTAGTTCAGCTTTGGCCACCCAAATTGTTTTAGATTTTTAATTAGAAATAGTCAAATGTTGCATTACATCTTTCCTCGCTCCGATTGGGCAGCAAGTGTAGAAGCGGTGCGCCTAAAACGCAGACATCGCTTCTGCTTCGTCGTCTCTGTGTCGGCTATTTCAGGAACCGCAACAGTTCTTGGCAGGACTTTCATCTGCAGCCCATACGAAGAGACTGTTCTTCAGCTGAGCACATTGTTGTTGACATTTTATTACCATTTGTTGAATATTAGCTTTAACTCATGTTGGCTTTGCGTCCACTGCAGAAAGCTTAGGTTAAATACTCTCCTTGGCTCGGGAGGCCTTGATAAATACCCCATTTTTTAGTGTCTTCAGTCTCCAATAAACCTTCCAAAGACTTGCAGTCTTGTAGGCGTCCACCAGATGCTGCAGACAGCCTGCACTGTCCCTCACATGTCAGACAGTGCAGCTGAAGTGTCCACTTTGAAGCAAAAAAGGTGTTTCCATGGCATTAGGATTAAGTATAATTTAGTTGTTCATAGCAGAAAATGGGTCCCATTTCAAGCTATTAAGTGGCTTTGATCATGCATTTGTCAAATGTCTTTAATTCCAGTGATTTAGCTCGAGATTCCGGAAAGCTGAATAAAGCAGATAAAATCAAATTCGTGAGGCGTCATGGAAAGGAAAGGGTTTCTTTCTTTTTTTTTTCCAATCACAGCTTAAATTCTAGAACAGCATCAAAAGCTGTCCTCTTCTCTGTAATGAAAACCGAGCCAGGACAGACACAGCAAATTGAGCTCCGACAATAAAACATCTAAGATAAAAGTACGATTGCACACGAACATTTATCATCTAAAAACCTGCGAGAGGGCAGCAGGGCTTTGAGTCGGGCTCGGGAGGGCAGGCAACTCTTCTGTTAACTTTGGGAACAAAGCTACCCCCTGCAATACGGCATGCTGGGAAATTTGGAAGCTGATGAGAGTGCCTTCCAAACATCCACAGAGTGCCTCTGAAGATCTTTTCAAAAAGCTGAAAAATGAAGTTTGAAAGTGGACGTGAGAGGGCTCTCACAGCTGTGGGTCCGGCCCTCTTTTAAAGAGAAATCGCCAAAACCTTCCTCGCTCATGAAAGAACGTGAGAAGCGATGACTGTATGCACTGCACGGGATGAACGAAGGGTAATGTTGATTTTGAGTACAAATGAAAAAATGTTAAGATTGTAAACATTTGGTAACTTAAACAAAGCTCTGGTTTATCCTCAAGTGCATTTCAAACGATTGCTGTGGATATAAAACCCCTTTCTTTAGAGCTAAATGTGAACCTGCAAAGATTTTAAAGGTAAAATCAACTTTTCTGAGCTCCATGTCACGTTATAAAGTTGTTCCCTCTTCAAAACCATATCTGGAGTGTTTCTTTCATGCATGTTGGAGAAATCCTTCACTCTCCCGTGGCAACCATTCAGCTGTGTGAGACAGCTGAATGGCGTTAGAGTTGCGGTTTCCAAGTTTCTGCCTCACATAGCATTCCTCCCCTGCAACTCCCACACTCAGTTCCTTCAGACTATCCAGCTGCAATTAGCAAACACCTGGTGGAACATCTGCTGAGCTCGAAACGCAAACTACGTCTCTGCGAAAAGCTGGTAAAAACGTTGTTAAAGGGTTAATAGAGGAGCGACGTCCTACAGAAGAGTATTAGAAAGAGCGGGAGCTTCTTAAAGAGACGGATGCCCAATTTCTAGTCATATGGTGCAATTTTTGTTAAATGGCACCATTTATTTTCCATAATCACCTCCTTAAAAACAGCTTTATGGGCTAATTAATTATCCCATAAAGCTGTTGAAAATACATGACATCTATTTTCCTTGGCTATACACTGCTTATGTATTAAACATTAGTCTGTGACTGCATCGTTTTACATTCGTGTTTCCCAGTTATTGCGAGTTGCGTTGGTCATCTTTGTTATTGTGTTGGCAGCCGATGCTCTGCTCAGTGGTAGGCAGCCGGAGGGGTCCCTGAGCCTTCGCTCCGCAGCTCCCCCCTCGCGGCTCTCACACATTGTACCATTCAAGGCCCAGACCGTACATTCACCCCGCTCAGGGCACTGCACCATTGTCAGAATAAGCTCACTTGAAAAGCCTTCAGGAGTTTTTTTTTTTTTTCTTTTTTTCTTGGTGCGAGCAAGTCAGAGCTATTTGCATTTGTTCCAGTCTCAAAGATTTTACAGGTCAGTTGAGACAGGCGGTTATCGAACATGATAGAGTTTTACCACCGACTGTCATCTCCATTATTCATTTGTCTGCCTGCTTTCTATATCTTAGCGCCTCATCATTATTTTACATTATGTCTTCTGAGTCCCTGAGCAAAAGTGTGTGTTGGGTTGATATTATTTCTACCAACAAGTGATTTAAAGTAAATCCTGCCAAGATAAATTTATGTATTTATTTTATTTAATCAATACACTCAGTCATTCATTAGCTGAACGAGCATAAAACTGAAGAAACACATGAAATATAGCAAACTATGTATTCAGAATATACTGCAGATAGTTGTATTGGTGATAGATTCTCCCACCTGAGCTGTTGATCTCTGCAGCGCCTCCAGAGTAACCATGGGCCTGTGGGCTGCTTCTCTGATCAATGCTCACCTTTCCCAGTGTTGTTTTAGATCTTCAAAGCTTAGGATATTATTTTTTTCACCCTAATGCTGCTATAAACATCTCTAAAACTTTATCCCTGAACTTTTCCATTTATCTTATACTCATGTCCCACATTGTGACACAAAATCTCAATAAGATGAAAGAATGTTTGCAGTTTGCAATGCGATCGAACTTGGAAAAACGTGAAGTGTTGAGGCTACTTTGGATTTCCCACATGGCCAGATGGACTCAAGCTTATGGACAATTATTTTACAACTGAATGCCATGTACCGCACGCAGGTCTCCATGGTGACCCACAGGAACATCAGCTCTAGACACCATTTTTCTTTTTGCAAGAAGTTCAGGTACACAATCAGTCAGGATGTCGCCGTGACGATTTACTGAACGAAGCGCGATCTGCTAACCACAGCAGGTTTCTTGCAATGTTTTAAGGTATTTTTTATTTGTTGTTGTTTTTTTAAGTGGGGTTTGGTTTAGTTTGATGAATAATAATGATAATTTAAAAAGTAATCTTCATTCCAACAAATTCCAACCCTTGACTCTGGCCTCATTTTTATGATACACATTTTTTAACCTACAAGTCAGTGAAAATTGCGCTGACGGCCGTGTTAGTCTGTGTTTACCTAACAATAATGGAAAGTGTGACTTGACAGAGGGACTGTCTGATGTAACAGCAAAACGGTGTATAATACAGAATTTCACAGCCATTTAAATGGATTCTATTTAGGAATTGTATTTTTACACATTTATTTGCATCTGATACTTTCTATGCTGTGTCATGTGCAACATTTCTCTTTTGTGCAGCATGATTACATTACTGGCAACAAACAGTCATCCAGCACTGACTGCAGTTTAAATATCAATAAAAGTTAATGGCGAGAAAAAGAAATTTGCAATTCAAACATGTTGATAGACAATTTGCATAGAACTGCCAGGAAACACAATCGTGAAAAAATGTAGACGCCCTATGACAGCCTGTAGATATTTGGACACAACAGTGAAATTAACAATAAAAACTGAAGGAATGAGTCTTCATCGTTTTCTGAACTAATGCTTGTCAACAGATTGACTGCATAGGAACCAGAACAGAGACATGTTGGGAATAAACCGAATTCAAGAAAATAAACCTGCAATGCATGGAAGTGGAAGGGTGATGCTGTGGGAAAGTTTTCCTGCTGCAGGACCGGCCCAGGTGACAACCACGAGGTCCACAGTGGATTCTACTGTGTTTTAGAAGGTGATCATGGAAACCGTGAGATCATCTGAAAGGAGATTTTAAGATAAACTGGACAATGAAACATGACAATGAGTACAAAACAATCCACCAGAGAATGGGCCTAGTCAAAACCCAAAGGCTCTATCCATTTCCTGTAGGGTTTGAACCATTAAGCAATTCCCTCAAAAGGACAATGTCGATGAAGGGACTATATTTGGGATTTTAGTTTATTTTTTAAAATTACAGAAATACAATTTTGGACCAGCCCAACTTTTCAGCTAATTAGCTTGATTTGTTTTCTCCGTTTTGCTGCACAGGCGACTCTCAGCAGCATCTACTGTAGGTAATACCCAGAGCACTGATATCAACTCCCAAGAAATCATTTTAAAACATCTCTTTAATCCAATTTGTAACAAAATAGCCCAGAATATCCGGACAATGCCAGTAAGACTGCATTTCCTTCCCTGTGTAGGAGGTCACACGGTAAAAAGGTTGTTTCTTTTCCAGGAAGGATAAGTTTAAAAGAAAAAAAAAACATTGCAGAAAACTTCTAGTGGCTGGTGTCGGCTCAGAGCTTCAGCTGAGAAACGACCCATTAATGGTCGTTGTTTAAGGGGAAACCCTGCAGAAGACAAAATGCCTCTTAAAAATCCATAAATGAAGCTTTAGCACACATTTAAAGACATTTTAAAATGTAGTTTAAGACACTGAAAAGTTCAAATTAATACTTGATGAAAAATGCCTCTTGTTGCCAATTTATGTTAAGATGCTGTGATTACAAAAAAAAATAAAGAAATCCTGCGCATTTTTCAGCATAAACACAAAAATCACTGTGGATTCTTCCAGACATCTTAAATGCATAAAAAGTGAAGTGGCGAGAGGGAACCTAAGATTTTGTGACGATGTGTTGTGCTATTTATAACTGTAAAAGTGATGATTTAAAAAAGCATTTACAACTTTTTTGCAGTGTTCTTAGGCGGTTGTGTGGTGATGACTTCACATCCCGTAAACACAAATAAGCGTCTTGGAAAAACGTCACACATTTTGAAATAACCTTCTTCAGGACACCAGTTCCACAAAGTTGAATGTGTCAAATGTGGGGAATCGCTGAACTGAACCAGAACACGAAAAACACAGTTTTAAGATGCGAGACCCTCATAGTTTTTAAGCGTTTGAAAAGCAAATCACTCAGTTTGTTTTTTGCCATAAGTAATGAAAGTGGAGAGAAAGTTAAACCAGAGCAGCAGATTGAAGCAGGAACTTGAACGCTGCTGCTTGTGAATCATGTAGGATCAAACTCACGTTTTCCTTCTCTCTGGACGTCAAATGACGGCCACCTGACATCCAGTTAGTCAAGACGATTCTGCTTTATCTCGCTGGTTGCAGAGTAACAGTAGCTTACAGGTAAATAGGCAAAGCTAATTTTAATCAAAAAGCTTTAGCAGAGTGTTGAATGAAAGACCAAATCTGATTTGACTAATGTTCCCAACTGAAAACGGATAGTTGCAGCAGAAATTGTTCTAGTTGTTGCTGTTTAGATGTAAAAATATTACTTTTTATTATGATCAATAATAATAAAAGCTTAAAAAGCCTGCAGTTTTTAAGTGCAATGTATATTGAGATAATTGAATTATACCTATAAATTATAAGGAGCAAATCATGAAGTGCCAAAGAAACAAATGGAATAGATTTAATAGTGTAGTCACATATTTGTGTGACTAAAACGTTTTTGTGCAAACGCAGCTTTTTAGATCACTTTACGCCTTAGAAATAACGACAAAAGAAAATCTTTCCTTAAGCATTGCAGGGCTGCAATCAACAATTATTTTAATGATCTTTTATTCTGATGATTAACTGTTTAATCAGATAAAAATTCACATTCTGCAGATCCCAAGTCTTTTTTTAAATACAATATTCGAAATGCATTAAAAGATGCAAAGGAACAAATAAACTGTTGTGCAGTTTATCGTTTTAACCAAATGACAAGCATTTGTAGTTAAAAGGAAACAAAAATGTCAACATGTGGTTATATCATTATTATTATTATTATTATTATTATTATGTTATTTTATTACTAATATAATATTACTAACATACATTATTAATACAGTGTAGGGATAATCTGTTAACTATATTTTGGGATTAACCAGTTGGATAGCAAAAGATGCGAAATAGAAGATTTTCATTTTTTTTTTTTTACAGACTGTGAACTAGGTGAAGCTAAAACTATGCCACTTGAGGAGTAATTGATCGATTACTGAATTAGTTAGCAATTATTTCAGTGACTCATCACAATTAATCCAACGAATCGCTGCAGCCCTAAAGTGTTGCTGGTTCAGTCTGTATCTTTTTTGGCTAAAATGTTTTCATGTGAGCAGAATTTTGAAATCACATCTTTTTTTTTTCTTTTTTTTTTCTTTTTTTTTTCTCGGTTTAGTGATGCATTTCAATGTATCAGCTGCAAACAAATGGTGCTTCTCACTCCATTTGTGCAGAAACCAATGCGAAATGGGAGCAGTGGCCGGATGAAACCGGAGAAGCGATCAGGATTCTGTCTCGTGTTTGGCGAAGTTGTTTTGACTTTGGCTCATTACCTGGAAAACAACAGAAGACCTCTTTCTGCTTCCCTCTCGGTGACATTAATGAATTCATTTTCTTTGACCTTTGATGTGATCATTAGGGTGGGACATGTTGCTATGGAAACTAACAAGTTGTGAACATCTTCTAAATCAACTCCATATCTTACCGTGGCAAAGCTTTTGGTGCAGAAACATATTCGTAGGAATAGAGCATGGCTTTGTGTGTAATGTGGAGCCCACTGTTTACATATCGTTCATACAAAATCAAAATAACTGCTTCCCGGAGTGGGAGTTTTTATGTCAATGTTACTGGGAGGGAAACCTCTTCTCAAAATCTTTGCTTGTGAACTAAATATTGTCTTGTGTGATGCACTGAACCACCAGTAATCAATGAGCCCAAGTAAATCTTGTGGTGTGAGGTCACTTGATATTGGAAATCAATATTTCTGACTTCAGAGGCCGGCTGTCGTTAGCTTGATTTTGGTTAGCTAAATTGGAATTGAAAATCTTAACATTACTTGTACATTTTTTGGGGCAGTGCAGTTTCCCGTAACTTACTTGAATTGGTCAAAACGAAACTGATCAATTATGTTCCTTATATGCTCTTCGAAATTGGATTTATTCATTTGCTGTTTTATTTCAGTTTGAAAAAAATGAATTTCAGTTTTGTTTTTTTGTTTTTACATAGTTGCTGTGAAGTCGGTCGCTGAAGTTTAGCCTCCAACTATGACCATCGCAGACGGAGTCCCGTCGCTCTCCAGTCTACAAAGCTTCACAGTTTTTAAAACCCTTTCTTTGATTCCAAAACTGCAAAGATGGTTAGTTTTCTCTATAAATTTTCTTGAACTCATCTTCTTCAGGTGGCCCAATATTGCTGACTCATTGGTTTGTCGGTGTCACCATTATGTTCGGAGGTTTCTGTTAAGTGATCAGCGTGGAAAGGTCACCAGGATGGAACATTTGAAATGTTTGTCACTGGATTAAATAAATTCACATAATACAAGGACAACATGTAGAACAACAATTCACCGTAAAACGACTTAGAAAAGAGTTTGGTACAAACCGGTAAAGTCTGACATTGAACTTGACTTTTTTTTTTCTCTTGCTTGCTAAAATATGGTGCACAGCTCTGCTAATGTCTGGTTTTTGTGATGTCAAAAGTTGGAATATTGAATCCATTATCTAAACACGCCGTTCTGTGTGTGAGGGGAGATATCTCCAGTCGCCATGGAGCAAGATGCTGGGGACGCTGGTCCCAGTCTGTAAACCATAGATCACCAGTCCGTCTGGGGAAACCCAGAGACGCTCAGGGAAACCAGACCTTTTACTGACAGGCTTGGTGAAGCACATTTTTATTCAGTTTCAGCTTTGGCTCTTCTTAGGTAGGAGTCTCTTGACATCGCTGAGCTTTACTAGGAAATATTTGTCCGCCGTACCTTACATAATATGTCCAGATCTCTCTCTTGTCCTCGGCTTTCTTCAGGTGTCAGATTCATTTCTGGACTCTACCTTTTCCATTCTACAACTTTTTAATCTCACAAAGTGTAATTCTTTATACTTTTTGGCTTGGATGTTGAAAAGTGAAATCCTTTTTTGTCGTCAGCTTTCCAGCAGCCAGCAGTGTTGGACCAAAGAAAACTGACATTTGGAACCATTCATATCTTGAAACGACCCGGACGAAGAAACCCAGGTGACGTAAAGAAACCACAGTGGGTGACGCTGACACCGGTGTATTTCACAGTGGGCTTGGTGTCCTTTTGGTGATTTGCTGTGCTGTTATTGTGTTGCTCAGTAATCATAGAACTGGGGCCCAAATGTTCAGGTTTATGCCTTTTGTATGACGAGGTCCTTCCGGTCTTTTGCAACCTCTACAAACTGTGGCTTTTGCTAACGGGTACATGTCAAGCTGAACTTTATTTCAGCTGATTCAGATTCATTATAATTGATAGCGGGTGCCAAGGAGACTGAATGCTGGTACGTCAACAAAGTTTTAGCTTGAGGATTTACTCTTCCTCATTTGTGTAGTATTGATTTCGCTTCATGTTAGCGGTGCGCTGATTTCTTCAATTCTGGTAGATCAGTGATCGGCCGATACTTGCATGTGGAACCGATCTCAGCAAAGGTCTGAAAATCGACCACTGTCCTCTTTTGCTCTTCTGTGAGAGAGGTTGGACTGAGACGGCCCACCAGGTCATGTCTGCATGTCTGCAGTTAATAGTCATGACGCCGTTGCCAACTCAGGCACTTTCTCACTATAATTAGCAACAGTACCACATCCCTAAAATTGGCATTGGCCAAAATCTGAAAGAGCAGGTGAGCTCGGTGATCGGTGATCAATCAGAAAATTGCAGGAGATGCACCCGCACTTTTTATGTAGAACATGTTTTGAAATAAATTGTCCCGGTCATCGTTTTATAAAATGAAAGCTTAACGTTTTTAATAGAGGTGTGTTTACTTTTGAGAGTTGTGGCCTTTTGAACTACCTCACATTGCCAGCGATGAACCGTGTTTTCCAAACCTGCCAAAACCGAAGACCGGCGGCGATTCCTCGCCAACAATGTCCGACCCCCGATCCACTTGTTAGAGGTTCGTGCCGTTCTTCTATCAGGTTGCACGTTGCTGTATCCTCTCAGCAAGGCTCGAAGCCCCTCCTCCCAGCCGAACCTGGTAGGACCAGGACGGCTCGGTTCTCCTTTTCCGTGCCCCATCCCCCACCAGACACAGTGATGGCACTCAGTGCCAGAGACACTCCTCCCTCCCCTCCCCTCTCCTCCCTTCACCAACACTCCTCTATCCTCTCCGCCCTCCCTTCTCTCTGCACCGCAGGCAGACCCAGGCATGGGATCTCCATCTGTGCACAAAGGAGCCTCCTCTATCTGCATACGCTGCACATAAAAGGCCCTTTTGTCATGAGCCTCTGCACACATGACCATCCGCCTTTCACCCCGCTGGAAAAAAAAAAGATCACTCTCTCCAGTAGTCCAACCCCACCCCCAACACTAGACTCAGCCCTTTCCCCTGACCCACACCCTGCCAGATTTCTTGTCTGCAGAGAGAGAGAGAGAGAGAGAGAATTGCGCACATCGACGTTGAACTTTATGGAACGGAGACTGGCATCAGATCTTACTGCCACGAAATCCCCTGTTCTCCTTTTCATTTCCTCTTCATCGTGGGCCTGCTCTCGGTCTCTCTTTCGGGCTCCTTCCGCGCCCCTACATGCGAGGCACCGGTGTGCATCTGGCGTTCTGAAAAATGAATGCGCTCTCATTTTTTTTTTTGCAGCCTCTCTTCCAGTCTGTGGCATTTTAAGGGGGCATTAGCGTTTGTCACCGGCAGGTTGTCGCCTCCCCAGACACAGACTCAACCGAAGGCGGTGCAAGAGTGAAGGCTCTGCTTTTTGCCTTCCAACCTCTCAGTCCGACGCAGCTCTGCAGAGACACTAATATTTACGAGGTGCGGAGACGATGATAAAATATTGTCGAGCGCTACAATAAGACGAGACGAGGTAGAATTCTCCTGCGTCAGAAGGGGGAAACAAGTGGGCCGGCAGCCATTTTGGCCCCGTCAGATGACAGATATTGGTGCGGAGGGATATTGGGTTGGGTTGGGATGGCCCAAAAGGCACAGCAGCAGGGAAGCACACACTCAGTCAAGTGCAGGGGTTGCTGGTGCAAAAAAAAAAAAGAAGAAAAAAAAAAACCCGCTTTCCTCAGCACTTCCTTTGAAACGCAGCCGGGCCGCGGCGCTTTGCTCCCAGCCAAACGAGTGTGGATTTTGGAACGGCGTCCAGCTCATCTTGCTGTCGATGCACACAGGCCTGCGAAGGAACGGAAGGATAGAATTCACTTCCCTCTTCCAACTCCATGTCCTCCGCCTGACCTCACTGAGCCAGTGTGAAAGGTCAGGGGTCGCCAAGCCGCAGCTTCCCGCACTCTGTCAACACCTTTGGCTCGACGATCATCAGTATCGCTCATCTTTTGGGGCGTTTAACTTAAAACATTTCAGTACTTCCACCACAACAAGTGTGACATACACACCTTAAAGTTGATGAAGTTAATTTTCCGACACTCGATGAAGCATAGACAGTGTTGTTACTGGTGATATAAGCAGTAACAACACTATCTCAGAGCTGTACGAAGCTCTCAGCTCTTCATGTGGATGACGGGGGCTTGGTGAGGTTTGAATCCACCCCGAAGGAACAGTTTGCACTGTAAAAACTCAAAATCTGGCAAAGCACTTCTGTCCAGTTTCTAATGCAAATACTTTAATACACTTGAAATGAGAAAAAAACTAACTCGCAAATAACTTTTCAGCAAATTAAAAGAGCCTACTCTGAGTCGATAATTCCTAAATATTGATTTAGGAAAAAGTACTAGTTCCACTAGCAGATTATTTTACGTATAAGACATTATTATTTTACGTATATCGTTAGAAGTGAAATAATCTGAGTGAAACAAGCAGTTTGTAAATGACTGAATTAAAACAAGACAATTATATCTTGATGAAAAGTTACTTGGAAGTTAGTTTTGTCTTATTTCAAATGTACTAAGATATTTTAAGTAGCATCTAGACCAAAAATACTTATCAGAGTTTTTGTGTTTGAAGAACAAACCCTCAGTGTGATCCAGGAAAGATGTACACACACCTCCACATTCAGTACACTTGGAGTAAACTTGTGCTACGATTTCGTCCGTCCAGTAGAGCGAGTCGTCCAAACTCTGAACCTGCCGTTGCTGCAACCGATATTGCTGATGCTGAACCGTCTTATAAATCATATAAATGCTTAGCTTTACAGATGTTGTCCATTATTTTTTAGTGACATTCTGCAAACTGTTTTCACCTCTGCTGTGTAATCGTAAACATTTTTGCTAATAATTTTAGTGCCTACGTCTTTTAAGAGCTGACGTTGGCGTTTGATGCGGCGCCTCTGAATGAGGGAGAGAAACAAACTACAGCTGGGTGTTTCTCAAGAGCCGTATTTGTGTTTGTGGGGTTATAATTTCTGAGTCACGCAGTCATAGCCACGCAGTGACCCAAAAAAGTAGGAATAGATGGTTCTTATTGATACTTTTATCATTAACGCAATACTACCACAATATATTGCAATAAAACTCCTACTGAATATGACTGACAACTAATTCATGTTCACATTGTTGCTAAAACAGGAGATTATTAGACATTAGTTTGCTGAAGTACAAGCCCCTATTGTATTGTCCCGCTTTCACCTCCTAGAAAACAGATTTCCCTCGATGTGTCTTCGATTTGCAACCCCCAAGATTAAAAATTAGAGTTTAGGCTCAAGTTTTGAGGAAACGATCTGATCTGGTGTACTGTGCTTTTAAAAAGTTGTCGTTTTTGCATAACTATTCCTATTCCTATCATAAATATTTAATGAAATATTCCATCATACAACTCGGTGAGACTCAAATTCGTCTTAACGAGATGCCAGAGACGGTTAACGGCGTGAGGAGAAGCGTCTCCCGCTGTGCACAGAGCAGAGTCTCACACAGTGCTCCCACCTGACGCTGCACACTGCCGGTAAGCTGGCAGAAAGAGGGATAAATCACGTCTCTCACACTTAAAGCAGACACGTTTGGGGCTCTTCAAAGATTTGTTCTACTTAATAAACTCTTAAATACTAGCAGATCTATTTATTAGATTTTAATTCCTACATGCACCAGATTTAGTGGTTGGGGGTGCAAAATAATTTATATTTTCAGATATAATTTACCAAGGATAACCATCTGACATCATAATTGTAAAAATGAAATGTTTGTTGTTGTTTTTCTTTGCCGTAGGAGGAATAATTGTCACTGTTCTGTTTTAAATAAAAGCCATTAGACGACTGGATCTGTTTTTGTAGTCCTAACTTTGTGTGCAATTACCACGATTCAATAAAACCACAGTACGTTTCCTCAGAGTCAGGCCCCTGCCCTCTTCACACACCCATTATGTTAGATTGACTGGCGAGGCAATTATAAAATGTATTTTAATGGTGTGTAGTCCAAAGGAGTGTCGTCCATCACTCTTTGAAACTACAGTTGGGGGGGAAACTACAGGTAATTAGGTCTGCTAAGTGACCCGAGCTCAGGGACTAACGAATTAACCGGCTGGTATCGGCTTGTCGTACTTGTGTCCCTCCGTGAGAAGCACGGCACCACAGGGGGTAATATTCACTTTGGGTGCATGTCTAAAGACCGGACCCTTTCTTTTGTTCACGAGTGTTTTTAATTGAAAAAGAAAATTTTTTTTTAGAAATTTATATGAAGAAATGAAATAAGGAACCGAAATCCTACTTCTGATCATATGATTATTTATTTTTGTTAAAGTCTGTGCATCAAAAGCAAAGCAATAGTCAGGCTTTTATCATAAATAGTTATTTTAACAGCCGTGAGATCATTTTTGCTGTTCTTTTTCAAATAGATTACTATATAATTTCACTATAGTGTGAAAAACTCATGCAGGCTGCTGCCTCATTTATGCAAAGTGCAGATAATCCAGATTTCTACACGATTATAGCCAGTATTTATGAGTATTTATTTACAGTTAAAAGCATAAAAATGGCAGAAATGAATCCACATTTTGGCTCATCTTTGCAGTCCAATAGCTTTACAAAATGTAACTGTAGCTGCTATTGCTAGCATGCAATGTAAACTGCAAACAATAAAGAGTAAAATGTAAATTTAGACATGCCTCTGCAGCAAAAACACTTTGAACTTATGTAAGATTCAATTAAATTTTTAAATTTTTTGCAGAAACCAAGAGCACTTCTGAAATTCCTCTTGGAGTGCAGCCTCTGTTTTTGCAGCTGTCCTGTAAATCTCAGCTCTTGTCCCACGTAGATAAATATCCTACTGGAAATAACATCACACCTATCAGTCTGTCATCCCCGTCTGAACTCACCCTAATCAGTGCTTTTCAGGCAACAACACTTTCACATCAGCCTCACCTCCTCTAAGGGATCCTAATGCATTTGCATTTTTTTTTTCTCTTTTTTTTTTTTTTAACAGTGCAGAAGTTTAAAAGCACAATTCGGTGCTCTTTATTGCTCTCAGCAAAATATATGCTTTAATAGTTTGTTGTTGTTTTTTTTTTGGGTTGAAGCGTCGTGCTGAAGAAGGGAGCCGTGAAGGGATTCGGGTTCTGGCTCGGTTAAGTGGCTCTGCCCGGGAGGAAGCACCGGGAGCGGCAGCAGTGTTTATGGAACGGATAAAGCGCATTAGGGCTCACATTTGACTCGTTCTCAGCCGGGCCGAGGGATGCGGGTTCAGGGTGTGCGAGATAACAAAACGCAAACGGATGAAGCGCGGTGTTGAGGCGGTGCGGTTGGACCTCTGGCAGCCCTGCGGCGCAGACAGTCTGGGCCCATAAAGTGCCAGGGCTGCCTCACTCATCCGAGGGGATGAAACAAAAATCCCAAGGTTGCTTAAAGTATCGGCTCTCCTCGTGAGTCCAGGAGAGCCGATACTTAACTCACAGTCCTAATACTGTGAGTTAAGGTGACTTAGAAAGACCTTTTTATATATTTTTATTATAAGCAACTATAATTTTGCAACATTTTCCAAAGAAGGCTCAGATTAAAAGAACAAACAAAAAATAAATAAAGATATATACAAATATAAAGTGGTTAATGGAAAGGATAATTTACTTTTTCTGTCCATCTTGGCCATTTTTCTGGACGATAAATTGTTTCAGAAGTTGGTGAAATAAATTATAATATTGTTAGGTTTGAGACTATTTTCAAGTAATATAAAGTTAGTGGCACAATACTGCAAGAACACATTCTCAAACAGCAATAAACTTTAAACTCTAATGAATATTTAACACTGGGACTGGAGTGCATTTTAAATATCCAAAATAAATAAATAAATAAAACAGAAACAACAAACACAGTGAAAAAAAATTCTAGTTGAGACCAAAACACAAGCCTGAAGACTTCAGTCACCCAGTTTTGTCGTGGAAAGAGAGAAAAGAGAAAAACAACAAATGATGCAAATGGAAATTATTGATTTCGTTTAAACGTATCCTCCGATTAATTGACTTATTGCTTTTTGTGACAGACCTGTGTCTACCGACAAGTTAAAAACAAACTTGAAAGAGACTTCAAGAAAATAACCAATTTATTTAATAATTTAACACTTTGATTTTGTGAAATTGGCGTTTCTAGATTATTATCAACATGCTTAAATACTGGTTCAAACAGAAAAATAGAAACTTTTTAAACTACTTTGACAAAATTAAATGAGCTCATAGTACTGCTTGATAACTAGTATGAATTGGATTGAATGCATCATTTAAATAAATAGGTTGTTTTCTTAGGTTAATTTCCTGGGGAGACAACATTTGCTGTGACCAGTTTTCTGCAACTGCATGGAGAATGAGACAAACACATAATGATTATAGAATTAAACTTACAGGTTTTATATATATATCAGTGTATCAGTGTATACAGCACTGATAGCATTCAATTTACTGCAGACACCGATGTCTGAATGAAGCACTGAGACGTTTCTTTGTAAACAATTAAGGAAAAATGTGTGCTCACAGGATGTAGCTCCACAGAAAATGGTGCAGTAACGTTGCCAGAGAGCGACACAGAAAACACCAAGCGGCAGCCCGGCCGGGCGGCTGCCAGCCGGGCTTCTTTTGAACACATTGGAAATGAATTACGACTGGTTTTCACAACGTTTCACGGGTTTTCAGAAAGTGTTCAGGTGGAAAATTGTTCAAAACAGTTGTGACTGTGCGGCAGAAATGCATAAAAGTGGTATATTTCGATAAAATGCGGTGCCCTCCCTCCCTCTTGCTTTGAAATGTCTAGAATCTGTCTGCCAAGTTTATTTGTATGACTCATTTCACCGACAACACAGTTCACAATAAAAACAAACGTCATCAAAACTATGAAGAAAATGTACATTTGTTGATCATTGTTCCCTTTACTACTGATCACAGGTGGGTTTTCTAGCAGTTGTTTCAGCAACTTTGCAGTTTTCTGGAAGTTTGTTCCAGATCTGTGGTGCTCAGAAGTTGAATGTTGCTTCTCTGTGTTTGGTTCTGGTTCAACGTAGTGGTATTGTAAAACAGAAGTCCCAGTGTAACTTTATGTTAAATGATAAGGAGATTAAAGAAAGAGCAACCAAAAACATCATGCACTTCACCCGGCATTATTAACAGGAGTTTTATTAGAGGTTCATATTTTGGGCTGTTTTTTTATTATTATTTTTCTAATTTCCCAAGATGCTGAATCCATGTGGATACACAGCCTCAACAACAAAAAACCCTTTCAAATACACTTAAAATCGTCTCGTCTTTCATGGGAACATCAGAGGGTTCTGGGCTTCTTACCTGGTCTGGTTACCATGTCAACCTGAACCACGGTTTGAGAGGTTCCTACTATTCTTGTCGTTTAAAATTAATTTTAACCAGATTCCAGAGCAAACACCGGCGAGCCCAAAGTTTTTTCCTGTCCGTACGCCGTGTGGAGTATTGTACCGCTTCCCCCTCCCCCACCTGTTGCTGCACACTTGTAATCAGCCGGCTGAAAGAAACCCACTGCACTGTTTCCTCGCATGCAAAAAAAAAAAATGGCAAAGTCGTCAGTTTTGGAAAAATGTCTGGTGACAAAAAACACAGACTTACTCCAATTAAGGTAAAACCATTTCAAACCTAAACACATTTGCTTTTGTTGGCAATGTAGATGAGAACTAGTTCTCAATGATCTCACCGGGGTAAAAACCCAAAAGGTTAATTAAATAATTAATTAAATCAGCAGCTAAATTCTGATTGTTATTCTTGTGACCCTATACAGAGCAGAACATTAAAAATGAGTGATTTTCTACATAGCAAGCATTTATTTAAGTTACCAAGTGTCAACATACAGAATATTAAAGGAATGTAATCCTGTTAACTATAATGGTCCCAGTTTTATTTTACCAGCAGTAGGAATGGCATTGCTTTCCTGCTTTAATTAAAACTGTAGATTATGTTTTACATTTTTGTTTTAAATCTGTGTTTAAATTGTGCTATCCCCTTCCTGAGTCACAGTAAATAAATACAAAAACAAAATTCACAAAACTAAATCTCCTCTGCATCGGAGCAACGCGTTAATTCGTGTTTAACGTGTCTTTATTAACTCGTCTAAATGCCACATTGGCGACAAGCATGTGGATCTGCTGCCTGTACTGGGTTGAGCCCGTCACATGAGCGCGGTGCCGGTCCGGCACAATGTGGCCGGCTCCTGGGGGGGGCTGCCAAAAGTATTCTGTGGCTCCAGTGAGGGCGCGTCCCTCCCAGGCAGGGCTGTCCAGTCTGAGCTCTGCTTTCGAGCAGGTCCACCGTTTCCAGCCTTTCCTCTTCTCCTTTTCCTCGTGCTCTTTTGAAATCCTGTGAGGAAAGAAAAGACAACAAAGTGAGTTTGTTTCTGCTTGTTTGCTATGCCTCTCTTCTTCTTCTTCTTGTACAGATCAATTCATTTGCAAATCATCCAGTAACCAGAAAGCTTGAAAATGTGTTTTTTGACATTTCTGGATTCTTACTGTTGAATCTAGCCAAGAGGATTACAGCACATGAACCAATTTACTTGTTCTGCATTTTCACACTGGACAAAAGTTTTTTGTTTTTTTTTTAAACTGAAATTATAGGAGAAAAATTAATGTGAAGTTTCTAAAATCCTTCCTGAGAATAAATGAGATTAAATAGAAATTAGGTCAAATTAAACAGTAGGAAGTAGAAAACGGTTTATATCGTAAACATGTAATAGAAACTTTTAACTAAAATTATCCTAAAAAGTAGAAATGGTTGTATGTTATGCCGTTTCTTCTTTAAATTAAATCAAAAATTCGTCACTTAAATGAGCATAATTTCCAACAATAATTATTGCATTTTTTGTCAAATAAAACAAATTAAATGAAATTTAACTGACCTTGTTTGTTTTACAGACAAAGGAATACATTATTTTTTAAAGACTGAATTGTGCATTGAGAGGAAATAATTCTGACATTTTTGCTTATTTTCTTAAAATTAAAAATCACACTTTTTACATGATAGGCTGGTCTTACACATTCAAGTATAGTTAATTAATGGAAAAAAGTGATTTTAGTGTCATGGTGAAATAAAATATAATATTTTACATGTTTCTATATCTCTTTTCTTATACATTAAAATGATACAGTATTAACTTTTCCCTTATTACTTTTCTATTCAGTCAAAAAAAAGAAAAATCCAAAGAGGATTATATATGCAAGACAAAATCAAATATTTTACTTTTTATTTATTTTTTTGCTAATGTTTTATAATTTTACATATAATGAAGTACCTGTTTTAAAATAGGCACACAGGCTTCTTAAATTTGAATTTACGTCCTTCTCTCCACAGTTTACCAGAAACGAAAACTAGAAGATTTAATCAGAAGCAATACATCTACTAAAAAATAAATAAATAAAAAGTGTGTTTTTAAAACTCACAGCAGTATTGGCTGGGAGAGAGCTGCACTGTCTGGACTCACAAGGTTAAAAAATAATGTTTGATGCAATCAGAAACCTGGATCATGCAGGACCTGGTTCTTATGCCTTTCATGGAGCGCTACATTATCATTATCTAAAATATATATGTAGAATCCCCCTCCTGCGCATGCCTCATGCCTCGCCTCCTCCATTTTGTGTTTCGAGAGCTTTTGCTGCACATGCAACCATTTCGTGAAGCCTGTGCATTCCTACACGGTTTGTACGACTTCTCCGATCGGATGGCGCGGAAAACTCGGAAGTCACGCGAGCGCACGGAGACAAACGGGCCTGAGGTTGGAGCCGAAACCAGAGCGCAGTACCGACGCAAACACAGAGCGGCGATGGCACCAAACCCTCCTCTCCTCTGTGCACAGAAACCTGCAGTGTTCGAAAGCTGTTTTTATTTTTTTTTTTTTTTTTAAACTTTCCTTTTTCTGCGCTCGTTTGCGTCCCTGAATGTCTCAGACTCGGAGAGCAGAAACTGATGGTCACAGTTGACTGCCTGTGGGTGACGAGCTGGGGTCAAAGGTCAGGCTGTGTTAATAGGATGTGATGTGCTGCCCTGGGACCTCGCTCCCACGAGGGATCTCCCCCTCCCGCCTGCTCCCTAATCGGTAATAGTTAATGTGTTCGTAATCTTTACCTTCTTAAAGCAAACAGCGGCGGAGAAGTGAATGGGCCCGCTTAGCCTCCCATGTAACACTTCTGACCCCGGGGTCACGGCCTTTGTTCCCCGCTCGATGGGGGAGTGCCCCCAAAGGTCTCGAGCGTAATAGAGAAGTTGTTTAGACACGTGCAGGGCTTAACCGAGACCACCTCTCTCACACACACACACACACACACACACACACACACACACACACACACACACACACACACACACTCTTGTTCCTAGAAAGTATATTGTGGACCCCGGCGTCAGAAGAGATGCTTGTGGTTTGCTTTCATCCCGTCCTGAGTGAGTCGGTTAGGAGAAGTTCGCCGATCAGCGCGTGACGGCTAGACACTGACCACTTCCTGTTTCCCCTCCGATGGCGTGTTGATGTTTCGTTTAATATTAGGAATGCAGATGTTGTTTGTTGTTGTGGCTCGCTTATCGTCTGCTGGGTTTTTTTTTCCCCTTTGCGTTACTAGAAAGATATCTGAAAGTTTCTGACCTGTGTCTGAAAAATATCCTTTATTTCACTGAAATATGTGTTTGGCATTTCTCCTTGATGGAAAAGTGAGAAAAAAAAAGGACAACGAGCTAATAGTCTGTTCTCAAGTTGTATTTTTTGTACAAATTTTTTTTTTCTAAATGTAATTATTTAAAAACGCCTATTTTTTTAATTTCTACATTTTCAATATTTATAATATTTTTTGACTATAAAAATATAGAATAATTAGATTGATGCAGATTTTCTTTGCTTTTTGGGGGGTAAATTACGTTTTTTAGTAGATAAATTGCAGGATATTTCGCAGCTTTGTCTGCCATCTGGTTTTATGTTGCACAATGAGGTGAAATGTGATTGGTGGATTGTTTGTTTATTTATTTATTTGTAAAAGAAGCAAGTCCCATCTTTAGTTTCAGGTTTTCTTTGTTGAGAATTTTCATTTGTTTGACTTCTCCAAATATTTCACTTCCAAGGCAAAAAGCGAAAAAGTAACTATAAAAACTGAAAGCTGCAACAAAAAAAAAAAAGAAAAAAAAAGCTTCAATTGGACTCCTTAAAAAATCCGCTTTATTCTCTGGGATTATGATAAATTAAAGATGTCTAAATTGGGCATAATAAATAACTTGGATGAGCATCAGAGGGGCGAAGTAAAAGGAGCGCCGCGGTGGGAGCTGGCACTGCACCAAAACCCAAAACTGTATCCTCAGATGAACTTTACACTGCTGCAAAGTGCAAGCCTGCACACCGAGCAAAACACCCACAAAGTTTCCCCCTGTAAGCCGCCGCCATCATTTAATCCTGGAGTTTTTCAAGCATATTCTCTTTCATCATCCCTCTCTTCATTTCATCTCATTTTTTCCTCCTCCTTCAAATGAAGAACATATACACATGACAGCTTTATAAATCAAGGCCATAATGAAGTCACGGGTTTTTCAATTGGCTAAAACACATGGCGAGATGTGACGTGGAACCGGGCTCCTTTTTCTAAAAGCTGGGGATGGAGCCGGTGCCGGTGTCGGCAGTCCGAACCGAGCTCGACAGGGGAAAAAAAAATAAAAAATACAACCCAAAAAACAAACTGCAACGTTTTCTTTCAAAAACAAAAAGCCCATTCGCCCCGGTGTGCAATCGCAGAAAGAGACTGAGCAAACAAGAAGTGCAAAGGGAGGCGTTGGGATTTTCGTAGTCAGAAAAGAGAACCGGAGGAAAACCAGAGGCGGTGGGTGTGCGCAGAAGCCAGCAACCCCCTCTTTTTTTTTTTTTTCCTTTTTGCAAAACGGTAGCAGCCATGTTTGAAAAACCTCCTCAAGCCCCTCTAAAGAGCTCGGCACCCTCCGAACGCCGACATAGAAAGTTTTCACAGTGTAAAAAGAGTAAGAAAAAGTTGAACCCCCACCTTTTCTTTTTTTTTTTCCTCCCATTGTCTCTGCTAGTCCCCGCTCGCCCTCCTCAACTCCCCAGCCAGCAGTTTAGAAAGCAGAAATGAAATCAGAATAGTTCCTCTGTAACAGACTCTCCCTCTCTGTTTTGTTTTGGTTTTTTTAACGTGTCCTTTTTCCTCTCTGTATAGAAGCTGCTCTGGTTTGAGGCCGAAGGGAAAGGAGAAGGGGGGGGGGGGGGGGAGGAAAGAAGAAGAAGAAGAAGAAGAAGAAAAAAGTTGGAGCCCATGAGCTCTGCCCTTTTCGCAGTGTTTTTAGAAGCGGAGCTAAAAGAGGCAGGAAGTTGTCGTACAATAGCGTTACAGTAATCTGCCACAAAACGGGGAGAAAAAGCTGATCGAGGAGAGAAGGTGGCAGGAAAAAGAAGCAGAAGAAGAAGAAGAAGAGAGGAGGGAGGGCGAGCATGAGAGCACAGCATAATCAATACAATCTAAGATGGTGGAAGCAGCCCGAGCGTTCCCCCCTTCTTCTGCTCCTTCCTGTGCCTCACCTCCTCTTCATGTAGATCAGAACATGAAATCCGTTTCAGAAAACCTGCTCCTCTGTTTCAGAAGGGGCAGAGCAGCATCTCTTTCTTTAGAGAGAGAGACACGATTCGGTTAATTTTCTGTAAACTTTTTAAGCTTTGATAGGCGACAGGGCAGCTGGGGAAAAAAGTCTCTGCGGGAAATAAAGGAAAAATAAATCAAAACTATTAATGCTTTGTGCCAGAATAGAGGGTGTGTGTGTGTGTGTGGGGAGGGGGTGTGTGTTTATGAAAAGAAGGAGGCTCCCGGCCACGTTACTGAAATTAACACTCTCCATGCTTGCTCTTCTGTTATTTTTTTTTCCTCTCGTTTTTGTCCTCCATCCCGTCAATCCGTTCGTTCGTTCGCCCGCTCGCTCTGCTTCACGTGTTTGTTTTTCCTGCCAGAAAAAGTATGAGCGAGGCCCTCCCATCGGCATCGGTGTGTGTGCGCGTGTGCGTGTAAGCGACAAGAACTGCACCGTAGCGAGACAGGAAGTTAATAATTTAACAAGCTCTCAGAAGAAGCGTTGCATATTTCACAGATTTCCTTTCAGCTGTGCGTTTTTTGCTCTTCCCCTCCTTTTATTTATGTTCCTTGCTTTTTCTTTTTCTTTTTCCCCCCCCTTCACTAGTTGATGTACAGTAAGGCGGAGGTACTGTATGGAGGACCCCAGTGGGAGCGGGAGCCACTGCGCCTGCGCGCTGCTGGAGAGTTGTTTCTCCACCTCTATCCCTCCCACATTCAGATCTCTCTCTCTTTTCTCTCTCTCTCTCCCCCCTCCCTTCCTACCTCCTCCTCAATTCAAATACAGTTCCTCGCCGTGTTGGACATGTGATGAAAAAGTGACGGCTTCGCGCGCTCCGCTACGCCTTCTATTTCATCATCAGCAACACCCCCCCCCTCTTCACTACGCGTTCACTGTCTCCTCCTCTCCCTCTCTCTTTTTCACCCCCCCTCCGTCTTTCTTCGTCCCCGTTTCGTTTGCTCCCCTCTTTCTGCTCCAGCCTCACGCAAGGGGGAGACTGAAGCTCTGTGAGGGGAAAAGAGAGAGAGAGGGAAAAAAGTGCTGCTATTTCTACAGTCAGGGCCTCCCCACAGCCCGCCCTTCCATAGACGGAGCTGCTTTTTCTTTTTTTCTTTTTTTTCACTCACTACTGGCTGGATTTTAACCCTCTGCTTCCAACTAGCTGCACAGCAGCAGTTCTGCAAAACCTGGCAACAAGTTGATATTCTATAGGCCTTTTCTCTGACTTTTGCCGCATAGATTTTTTTTGTGTCCGTCTTCGGATTTTCTCGCCTTTTTGCTGTTGAATTTCTTTTTATTTTACTTAAAAAGAACAAAATATTCTAACTTTGTTGGGGATTTTTTTTTTTCCCCCTCCTCCTCTCCGCTTACGGTTTTTGTGCCGAAATCATTCGCTTCTTCTGCTTTTCTTTTGGATGGATTTTAAATTTTTTTTTTTAATTATCGTTTTCCTCTCCGGCAGCCGGGTGCGTGAGGACCAGAGGGCAGGGAGGGGGGCACGAGGGATGAAATTTCTCCGTTGGATGGGAGAGCCGGGGCGCCATTTCGGGTAACCTGTTTGCGGTACGCTTGCGGTCTGGATGACCACACAGTGGATGGCAGTGAGGAGAACACGGCCTGTGTGGCCGGAAGGCGGCTGTTGCACGTTTCAGTGTTCCTAAACACCCGTCCGCCATCGGCACTTTTGACCCGCATGAACTTCCGTACCGTGTTTGTTTTTTGCTCCGCTTTTTGCCCCCCTCTTGTTTCCTTCCCGTGTCTTGCCGTTCGTCTCTGCCCCTCTCTCTCTCTCTCTCTCTCTCTCTCTCTCTGGCCATCTAGCTCTCTCTCTCCCCGCTTCACGCTGACTGAAAGGGAACGAGTGGAGAGCTGAGCCGAAGCGCTTTCTGGGACAGGTGCCAACTCCAGACAAAAGAAAATTTTAAACTCAACAGCAGAGGGAAAATGTTCCGAGTCGGAAAACAATCTTTGAATAGTTGCTTCGGAATATCTGGTGTTTGCACGCTGCGCCCCCGTGCATGTACAAATTGTTCCCCTGTTGATTGTGTATTTCTGTGTGTGTGCAGCGTTGAAACTAAATGTTTCAGCAGCAAACTAAACACTTTGACACTTTTCTGATTCGGAGTGAAGGCATCTGATTCAGGGCGTGGATGAAGGGGAGCGCGGCGTACGGAAAAGCTGCATTATTCATGCCTAGGCTGGGATTTGGAGCGCCTGTGTCATTTGCATGCATCAGACATGCCGTGTGCCTGTTTGCTAACATTCCTCACTGAAAGACTTGTTAACCGGGGCGGTCAGGGCCGAGCCAGACCACCGCGTGGCGGCCTCTCGTTGTGTCGGGCCTCGCGCGGCCGGCCCAGACCGGACCGTTCGCCGGAGAGGAGACGGGCTAGCTGTCGCTAAGGTGGGTGGGGAGGTGGCGGCCGAGGCTGAAAGGTGGGACTGACCCCAAGAGCTGCAGCCGGAACTGAAGGCTGAGCTGGAAGTGGGACAGTCTGATGGAAGGGGCAGAGGGGCTCCTTTGCAGGGGGATCACTTGGTACCTGAAGAAGCTCTGAACTGGAGCTCACGGCTCTCTCCTCTTCTTAACAGGCGGTTCGGATCTGCGACGAGGAGAGCCGGACGGAAATTCATCCCCAGAACAAACGTTCGCCTTCTCGCTCTCCGGAGTCTGTGAGTATTTATTTTATTGTTATTTCACGCACATATTCTTGCAGCGTTTCGATTCTTTCGCAAAAGCGAACTTTAGATGCTTTTTTTTTTTTTTTTTATAAACATTTTTTATTCAATTCAAACTTTCTTAACTCTTGTGGGCCCGTTGAAACGCCGCTTTAAAACAGACACAAAAACCAGAAGAAGATTTTCACTCTGAATTTTGTTTTTGGTTTCTGAAACTAAATGTCTGAATTTTTTGGAGAAAAAAATATCAGTGTGCAAACAAAAGTAATCAGTGGCTCCTGCATTGCACTCGGTGGGAATCGGTGAATAAGCGGAGGGCCGTAGTTGTGGAGGAATTTCATTCGAGGGATGCGGCTCGCGCTTCGGATGCAGTGTACACAGAGAAGGACAAAATGTACTGATCGGTTTGGTCCGTTTCCAGCTCTGTGGAGCGAAATGTTTATCAGAATATTCACTCAAATTTGCTCTATAGTCAAAATATCTGAATATCGATCACATAAACACCAGATTTGTGTGTGTATTGGTGCGTGGGCGTGTGTGTGTGTGTGTGTGTGTGTGTGTGTGTGTGTGTGTGTGTGTGTGGATAGGTAGGTTGGGTTGGGTTGATTGGTAGATCCTTATCTGTATTTTTGAATGCAAGAATAAATTATATTCATGTCTCAGCATCAGAAAAATCACGTTGAAACTGATTACGCCGTTTAAAAAAAAAATATTTATAAATGCAAGTATTTTTTTTAAGACCGAATCATAGACGTTAGTACGCAACTGCAACGCAGAAATAAATTTAAATGATAATTTTGTAAAGTGCACTTTATGCTAATTTGAACGTGACATATTTTCCGCTGAATTTTGTTTCGCAAAAAACAAATACGCTTAAAATTTCAATTGCAGCGTTATCACCTGGTTTGTAAGGCAATTAATAGATCTAAATGACACAAAATGTCAAATTAAATTTTTCTTTTTTTATATATACGTCCCTGCATCTTTTCTATTCGTCTCTATCTGCCCTTTCCTGCTCTGGGATTCTATAACGAGCTCCCAAGTTGTCGTGCTGCCGAACAGAAGAGGGCATTCTTGAAGGACAAACCTGACTGTGACGTCACTCGGGGCTTTTTTGGGGGGATGATTGAAGCTCTTCGTACGTGCGGTCGAGTTAAATGCATTTCAGTGCTAGCTCCTGCTGAAGTGGGCAGATATCTCGGGCTGGCAGAGCATGGTGGCTCTCCACCCCTCGGGCCTTTTTTGGCAGCGGATGGCAGGATTCCAGACGAGGGTTGCATGTAGAGAGGCAGATGGCAGGGTGCTGAGGGGCCTCTTTTGTCAGAGTCCACCTGAGTATGAGGACGGCTTCGACAGAGCCGACGCGGGCGCATGTCTTTTTTCTCGCACGAAAGCTAACTTCGGATTAATCACAGCTAGGAATACGCACGCAAGGTTCACAGGTAAACCCTCACGCAACAGTGGATATTTTCACTTCATTTACTGGTTGTGTTGATGCTAACTATTAGTTGTTTCTTTTAAAACAACTAATAGTTGCTTTTCTTTTTTTTTTTAAAGAAAATAAACATTTTCTTCTATTTGCGCCGTTTCAGGGTCTGAATCCAGTGCTTCACGCGTCGGCCATTTTACAGTTTTTCTTTCTTAAATCCGCAGAATGGCTTTCACAGATTGCAACAGATCTTTATAATTACTTGGGAATTTTAAATAATTTTTTTGTACTTCACAGCACACGCAACGCAAAAAATGGACAGAAATTCATGGGCTGTTTTTGCAGTTGAACCTAAACTTGAAGTCGTCTTTGACCTTGAACCTGAAATGGAGTTGTGTCTGAATTTGTGTTTTTTTTTATTTTTTATAATGTGCAATTTACAGAAAACAAACATTATGGAATAAAGAAAAAAACAATAATCCTAATGTAACAAAATGAACAGGACTGAGCGAAAAGAATAAAACAAAAAAAACAGTTTCTGAAGTTCGACATGAATTAAAATTATTTGCAGCTTTTCGTCATTCACTTAATTCTGTCAAGTCATGTCTCTGAGTCACAACAGGTTTTTTTTTTATTTTAACCAATTGTAACAGTTAGCGGATTCTTGTTTTAATTGTTTTTGTTTTTTTACAGTATATTTTTAAATTATTCTTTTTGCTGAGATTCCTTTAGTCTTATTCACTTTAGAGATATTTGTTTGGGAGAGTGCGTGTCTTTTTGTGTGTGTGTGTGTGTGTGTGTGTGTGTGTGTGTGTGTGTGTGTGTGTGTGTGTGTGTGTTTTGTGTGTGAGAGAGAGGGTGGACTGGATTGCAAAATGACTGGAGGCTCGTTACTGGGATTTATTTTTTTTTTTTCAAATAATTATGTAATTATGTCATTGTGGATTTATACAGATATATCTAGAAACGTATATTAATGTATATTTACATACACACATTCGTCCATAAGATGAATATATTTCTGTTGTGAAATGTTTCAAATATTTATCAGAGTGTGAAGGGTTTAATTTTATATCCTCATTTTTTTAGATTATTTTTTGAGAGCAAAGAAAAAAGCTTCTTCAAATAGATATGGTCTCACAGCACGGGTAATTAATTAGACAATAATGTTGATTCCAGATTAAAATGTGCTGAAACTAATGGGGTTGGGGGGGGAAACACAAATTCACTCAGGAGGTGAAATAAAAGACGAGTTTAATTTCCAGAGCATTACTGATTGGTGTATCTCGGAAAGGTCACATGTGGCGTAGCTGCCGTGCGTTTCTGCCGGTGTGTTCGAACCAGCGCCTCAGACAGAAACAAGCCGCCGTTGCTTTGCTCTGTTGGTTTAATGGATAAAGTGGGATGATTATTACTCATAAAGCAGCAAACTCCTTTATGAGTTCGCTGCGTTCAATTTGATCCTGCCTAATATTAAATCCAGAGTGAAGTTGTGAACAGGGGGCCCAATCAACACATTGTTTAAATGTGTGAATTTTGACATGCTAACAAAGCTTCTGCTTTTTTTTTTTTTAAGTGAAGAAGCTTTACTTCTTCACGGTGCTACTTTAAATGCAGAACAAAAACTAAGAAACTGCATGTAGTTGTGTGTTTCTAATTGGATTTTTATCACTATTTAATTCATTTGACTTTTAATGATACACCTTTGCTGCAAACGATGAATAATTATCCAGAAGTAACATCAAATTTTTGCATGTGGTTATTGAACTTGAGTAAAATCAGAATAAAATATGTATTTGAAAGATCCCATTTGCACATTTGGATTCAGACAAAGAGCATACACAATTAAGCTAGCAGGAGGGGAAAGCCTAAAATATAAGGCCTAAAACCAAAAAAAACCCCGCAAAACTTCTTGATACCTTTCTGTTTTGTTGAATAGAAGCTGCTACATCTGATGTAATACTTTGTTTTTGTTTTTGTTTTAATTAGAGATTTTTAAACCCCGCTATGAAGCTAAAGTTCGAATGTCTTTAGATCGAACTCTGATCAGGTCTGCATGGTGGAGAGTAAGCAGGCTGCCTCTGCTTTGCCTTCCCTCCTGCACTGGAAACATGGGGAGAGCAGATGAGTGGATCTGCAGTGGCAACTAACTAAAGGCTGCGACACAAACTCGCATGAGGCCGCTCCTGATGCAGTGCCGGCCCAGTCTGAGCGGAAGGGAGGGAGGCGGGTCGGCGAGGCCGAGGTGCTCCACACGTCAACGGACTAACAAAGCACTCCATGTTCGATGTCGCTGTTATGCTCGACGGCTAAGTCGTTTCAGAGGATACCGTGAGGATTTTAAACATTGGTTCAACTTTTTCATAAATGCTGCCTATGCTGCCTTTTTTTTTTTCTAAGCCATACATGGAAGCCATTAGCCCCGGTGGCTGCTGGGGGATTGGCTGTTTTATTCCCCTCGTGTTAATCAGGATGCCAGCTGGGAGTGTCACATGTAATTTATCCTGAAAACCGCAGTAACTCCGCAGAGACGGACCGTGCGGTCATAATGACATAATATTGGACTGGGGGAGAGTTTCAGGGTGACGGATGATGTGGATTTTCCTTCCCCATACCTATTCCTCTTTTCCTCCATACGCTCCGAAACTAGACCTCTGTGACTTTCAAATGGCTGCTTTGCATCATGGCCTCCTTCACTTAAGGGAGGTCAAGGCTTTTTTTTGTTGTTGCCGTTTCACCCCTTCTCAAATTTATGCTGATTATGTGACCCACTTTATAAAGACTGCGCATTTAAGCAACGTTTGGGACTTCTAATCAAGCCGCTTCTCTGCCCTTGTGATGATTGTTTGTTTTTAGATTTGCATGATCTGTAACGTCACAGGTCTGCGCCTCTCAGCGCTCGTCGCCCGGACAGATACTCGCTTTATGTACCTGCCAGGGAAAGCGATATTCCAGATAAAATCCGAGCTGCACCCACTCAACTCCTCTCTCTTCCAGAACTCGTATATTTCCCCAGCTTCTTGGCCTCCGTTGTCGCCAAGGCAATTTAGTTAGAGGGAGAAAAATAGCAAAATCAGCAACATATTTCCACATGAAGGTAAAATTGGAAGTGTTGAAAAGGCTCGCCTGCAACTCCTCAGCTATGAAAATACTGTTTAACCGCTGCCCCCGCCCCCGCCCGGTTCATTTTGACTCCATCATTCTGTTACTAGTTCATCAGCAAAGAACTAAATGATCTTGGCTACTGTTGGAGAAATGCACAAGTTTTGGCTTCGCCATTACAGCTCATTGTTTTAGTGGTTTTTCACTGATTTCCACCGTGTAACTCAGTGGTCCAGTAGTTTTGGCTCCTTTGTTGGTCCTGCAATGGTAAGAAGGCACGACCAAAAAAAAAAGGTCTAGCCAGCTAGATAGCTATGTACATAGATAGCTGCACAGATAGCTATCTAGATAGTGGTTAGATACTAGCTAAAGTTTTTGCTACCTGGATAGCTAACTAGAAAAGTTGTAATTAAAGCTCTCACCATAGCAAGCTAATATTTTCGCTAGCTTTCTATTTAGTATCTAACTAAATGCGAATACTAGCTAGATTTTTCTGTCGAATCTGATTCCATGAAAAATTCAGAGATTTTTTTGAAGAGCACATCTGAAATTTTTTAAAGAAATTGTCTCTTTGTAAGCTGGAATTCTTGAGACGCTATTGGCTGGCGTTGGCACATCAGCCAATCCAGGAGCTGCATTACTTTTCCTTGGCGCTGATTGGCTGTAGCCCCAAGGACAGAAATAAGGACAGCTGTGGATGTTATCTTCTGCAGTGCACTAAGACAGAGTGTGTTAATATTTATACTGAGGGGTCATGAAAATCTAATCTAGGGTTTTGGGTTCAGCATAAATTTGTTAAAAAAGAAAAAACACTAGTATTAAAATCTTTTCACCATAAATACTCAAATAATTAAAATAGCTTCCCCTCTCTTTATTGTTCCTTCTCACTATCAAATGCATCAAACATGCGTTCTTGTTTGATGCATGCATCAAACAAGAAGCATGCATCAAGAAAAAGCTGGAAAACTCCAAAACTTGGGTTTCAAATGACGTAATTTGGTTTGTGCACCTCTAGGAGAGAGAACACATTCTTCTGCGCTTGTGGACCATTTGTAGGCTGTAAAAGTTTTCCAGTTGCTGTTAATTGTTGGTGTTTTCGAATATTTGTTTTTATCATTTGGAAGGTGAGGTTGACCCTCAAGTGTATAACAGAAACCCAGCACTGCAGGGAACCCGGGAAGCTGGTCAGAGTTAATAAGATAGATGGCTGTTGATGCAAAGAACTAGTTGAAGAGGCTGCAAAAGTCTTGAAGCTGGAACAGAGGACAGCCAGGGCTGTGATTGAACGGCTTAGGTCAGGGGTCAACAACCGTCACAATGCAGATAGACATGTTTACCCTCATTCTCATTAAGTAACATTTTACTAGAGAAACAAAACCGGCGTGACCTTTCAGAAATGTTCCTCATCAACTTCATTAGTTTTAACGGTTAAATAATTCTACAAGTGAATGAAAACATAAAAAAAAAAAAAAAAAAAGAAAAATTTGTCATTATTTCTTATTGGTGTTATTTTTTAAATTCTATGCAAATATAGCATAAATATACTGCTAATAGTGAAATGATCCTTATGTTGAAAAACACTGCTCAGTTAAACTTTTTTTTGTAACAGAATGAAACTAAAGAGCACCAGTAATATATATTTTTACATGATTTTCCATCAATTTTAACATGCTGTAGAATGAAATGTATGGATTGAATACCTCTGAGCTAAATGAGTCATATTTGGTCCCAGAAACATCAGGAACACACCCTGATTTAGCTCTTTGTCCTTTCCATATGTCGGATGAATCCATATGGATCTGTAGCGAAACTTGGTATCTGATGTTCCGGACACGTTCTGCATCCTATCTGCCTACTTGAGTCATTTTGCAAAGACATGGTCAAAAAAAAAGTCGTGAGAAATGTTTATTTTTCTTCATAAACCCACAAAATTGCTCATGAGCGTTGTTGTAAACACATCAAACCCATAGGGGGCAGTTGAGCGCAAAGCTTAAAAACTTGTGTCAGCCAATCAGATTGCTTCAGTACAACAACTTCCTGTTAGGAATCAAACATGGCAGCAGGAAGTTCATTTGTGTGAATAGATAGATGTATAGGTTGAGCTACTTTTAAACTGCTTATTATATAAAGTCAATGAGATACAAGGGCAAGCAATTATGTTAACATGTTGATGCATTATTTATCGCAGGCTGTAATGCACGGGATCCTAAATCTCTGTTTCCTGTGTTTTCTCAAATCTCCACTTCGCTGAATTATTAGTGAATTTAAACAGTTTTCATGTGAACGAAATGCATAAAAATGTATTTGTTTTGTCAAATATCCAGCTACGTGTGGACTTGGCCTAAAACACACTCAAACAGAAAACTGGTTGAACACTTTTCCTGTCGTTTTACAATTACGCTCTACTTTGTGTCAGCCTGTCACAACAAGTACCATAAAACTGCAGCAGCTTGTGATTGTAATAGAGAACGGGTCAGGGGGTGCAAGTACTTTTGCAAGGTGCTGTAATTTATGCTTTTGTACAGTACCCTGTGATACATAAACCAAAAATACTGCAGATTATTCCCTTTGCTCAAACCAGGCTTCCTGAGTCACCAACATGCATGCACATAAAAACAGCACACCCACACTCACGGTGAGCGCACAGATCGGACATGAATCTCCCCTCCACAGGCTGGAGGAGTTGGGTTACTCATGAGCACACAAACATGCGCTGGCAGCGATCCAAGCCGGTGCCTGTAATTACAAATGTAAGAGACAAAATATAAAGGGACGAGTCCCCGACAATGTCCCGCGCAGAGATTAGTGTCCTTGTACAGAATTATCACCCCTTGGCAGCTGCCAAAAAAACGAGTGGAGCTTTTAATTGGAAGGGGGGGGGGTCCTCCTTGGGTCTGCTGGAGGACGGTGCTAGTGTCTCGTTTTGTCCTCCATCACGCTCTTTTTTTTTTTCCTTTTGTGGTTGTTGTTGTCTTCTGCAGCCTGAGATTCAGATGGATGACTAACCAGCTCTGCTGTTTCTCATGACGCTCCACCTCCACATGGCCGTGTCGGCTCTCCGTGCGCGAGATCGCCGTGTACGTTAACGCCGCGCAGGCCTGCACGTGGTCCGCGACGTGCAAACCCGGTCGTGGTGTGCTGTACGTCCAGTGAGGCGGTGATTATGCTCACAAGTACACCCAGATGCTCCGCTTCGCCCACGCACATGACACCGCGGGCTTTCAGCGAACCGAGTGTGCCAGTTGCGCGTGCGCGTCTTTCCAGTGAGTGGGTGATTCTGGGCAAGGCCAAGGCCGGGGCCGGCGTGTTGGTGTCGGGTGAGCATACGGCGCCGGCAGTGGCGCACGGGGGCCAGCTGAGAGAGTGCGGCGTGTTGCGTATTCGGCTAATGAGGTTCCATGGCCGGGCCAAGCTGTGGGGCGAGCTTATTAGTAAACAGGGCACGAAGAAGAAGACCCCGCAGCCCCTCCGCTGCGAGCCGGAGGCTCTCCAACACGTTGTTGTGCCGATCGGATTTCTGCTCATCCTTTTGTTTTGTTTTTTTTTTAGCATCTGTTATTTGCACTGCGAGCTCTCATTTGATTTTTGTCTCTCCCTCTTGCAGGTTGTGGGATGGCGTTCTAGCCTCTGGCGCTAATATTTTACCAACAAGTGACGTTGTGGGAAGTCAATGGCACAATTGTGAGTACCGTTATGGCGCTATAAATTTGATTCACTGTATAGTTTGGATTAGAGATGCACCATTCAGGCAGTTCCTGGCCCATACCAACTGTTTCGCTTTTTATTTATATCTTATGTGCTGAACCCACACCCCCCCACCCCCAAGGCCTGTAACAAAAAACAGGAAATATTTGGAATTCAGCACGAAGTCAAAGAAATTCATCTGCATTACCTCAAAGCATTTATCTGATCTCATCTTGGATTCTGCAGCATTGAGAAACCTTCGTGTTACCTTCGTCTTAGCATGAGGAACATTTTGTGAAACGTTAAACCCACATCTTTTGCTGCAGGCCTTCTCTGAATAGACCATGTATATTGGGATAAAAAGCATGGAGTTCAACTGTGTTGCGGTGGGGCAGGTTACATTTGCCTTGTTTTCACAGCATATTTTTTTTTCACATATATATATTTAAGGATCAGTAGACCATCTGGGAATGAAATTTCAATAATTTACAAGAACCCCTAAAGGGACAGAAAGCTATTAGCCTAGTTCATCAGAAAGTAGGTCATGCTGACAGTTTCAATTTGAGTTTTAAGCATCTGGCATGCCAAGGTGAGTGCAGCATCTGCATAAGTGTTGCGTGAGAATAAGGTTGCATTCACACCAGCTCCGTTTAGTTCGCTTTAATTAAAGTCCGGGTTGTTTGCATGGAAAGCCCGGATTGCTTTATGAGGCATGAATGCGCAATTGAACTACGGACCAAAAACAAACTCTCCTCTGCCTAAAAGCCCACGTTTGTTCGGTTGTAGTGAACACTTATGTGAAAACCAAGACTGCTCCAAAAGTAGGGAATGGACTATGACGCAAGGCATCCTGGGCAAATACAACCAAAACGATGGCTTGTGTAAGATTTAGAGCAATTCTAAATCCGCTAAAATCTGATGCTACTCCACTTCGTTTACGTTTTGCAAAGAAGGATCTTGAGCTCATGCCTTCTTCTGAGGTCTTTGTGTTGCTTCCTTCAGTGGGTTGTGGGGCAGCGCCACCACAGGTGAGGGGGCTGAACAGGTTTTTCCAAAGCATCTGGTTCAGGCAACATAGTGAAGCGTGAGAGCCAACCACACCAGGCGAAAACAGATGTTGCAATTTCTATCCCCAATCGAACAAAGTCTAAAATCAAACCCAATCGACTATCAGGTGTGAAAATATTTAAAGTAACATGATTTGACTGCTGATGTTTGAGTTGCAGCTGCTCCCCATCTCTGGCTGTCTGATCGGTGCGCCTCTAGTCAGGCTAAATTGAAATTGATCAAAATGTGTCCCTGTTGTTTTGTATTTAATTTACTCAGATAATGCCAGCGATACGATTTAGCCTATTCTTCATTTGTTATGCGCATGGCGTCTCACGGCTTTGTTTACTCTTACTTCCTTTCTCTTTGTGCGCTTGTATTAGATTAAAATCATAACGTCTGGACGTTGCGGCTTTATTCCATTTAAAAAAACCTGAGCAGGTCCCACTGGCTTATTAGTGGAGTACATTAAGAAACACAAACAAACATAATCTTCACGGTAAAACGCTTTCAGGCTAATCTTTACCGTCCGCCAGGCGTACAGTGGAAGTCCTCTCTCTCTGTGCCCGGGCCCGGATCTGTGAGAAAATGGCTTCCCCTCTTGTGCCTTCCAGCACTCGGCTCCCCTCACCGCCATTTTGTGCGATCGCTGCCAAAGTAGTCAGGTAGTCGGACGAGAGGAACGGAGAGGAGCGAGGGAAAAGAGGCTGCCACTGAACGCCGGGTTGAGGAGCGAATTAAAATAAACGGAGAGGAGTCGCGGCGTCCGGGCGTTAACCGTCCCTCTCTTTTTCTTTTTTTTGTTTGTTTCTTACGGGAGAGTTGTCTCACTTCTGTTGTGGCTGACTAGAGGGGGAAAAAAGCAACTCTTTTTGTCCAAAAAGCTGGCCCAGGGTGGACCTCCGTCAGCTGTTCTTTATCACATGAGCCAAAGCTGCTTCGCACCACCCCTCCGCCGTGCGTTATTTGCCCGTGTTCTCCTTCGACTTGTTTGCTCGTGGTTCTCTAAATAAACACGCGTCGCCTGCCCTTATACCTGTTTTCAGCCTGAGCGGCCGCTGCTGTTGCTGTGGCTGCATCACATGAACTCGGTAACCCTCCCGACCCCGGCCCCGCCTCGCAACCTCCAACTACATCAACTATCTGGAATCCTGTATGCGCCAGGCATTTGATTACATGTGCAGATGTTATGAAGATCCTGATCTCATCTGACCCTTAAGACCACAGATACCAGATCTCTAGACATGTCTGACGAGGCTTTTTTTTTAAACTTCTCATTGCTCATTTTATCTGAGAAAAACAAATAAATTTGCACAGTTAGATAAAGTCTGTATTGTTTTGCTAATTTGAACTCTATCATGATAAATCTGGATCAGTATAACTCAGACACTAGCTGACCAAGCCTTAATAAAAGCTGATTGCTTTGTTTTCACTTTTTACGCAATTTAGAGCAAACAAGCTACTTTCCACCTGTCTGGAGGCTGAAACTTTTACCCATTTTCCTTTGCAGAGCAGCTTGAGCTAACTCAGATCGGACAGAGGTCGATTGATGGACATCGGTTTTTAAAATACTGTTTCAGATTCCTGACCTGATTTCAATCCAATCTGATTTGAAGCTTCCCGGCCAACAAAATACAAAAACTTTTCTCAAAACCATGATGTTTCCTCCATAATTTCTCTGTTTGTTTTTTTTTCCACAAATACAGTTTTCCATGTAGGCCAAAAATATTGGTTTAATCTAATCTAAATAGGGCATCTTTTTTCACGTTATAACAGCAAAATGTCTTCCGATGGTTTGCTTTTAACAATAATTGCATTTATAAAACACAAAATCTTACCAAGTGTTTTTTTCCTACTAGTTTCCAGTGAAAATATCTTGGGTTACACATTGAAATGTAGTTATAGGAATTTGTTTTAAGACAATAATTCTTAAAAATGGATTTTTTTTAAAAAGTACCACTTCCACTTTCCACTGGCAGAATTTTCACTTATAACATGAGCGAGGTTCAACCCTTCAGCCTCGCTCACAATGTTCATTTTCCTCTATTTCAAGATTTCTGCACTAGGAAACTACACAAAGCTAGACTCTTCTTTACAAATTAGGCGACCAAAAGGCAGCTGGTGGATTTTATTTCAGCACGTCGGAGTAAACGGGGCTGAATGCATGCTGCACCTTTTGAGATTTTTTTCTTTTTACACCACTTGTTTTGTGCCTGTCGCGTTAAAATCCCATCCAAGTACGCCGAAGTTTGCCGCTGCAACACGGCAAAGTTCACAGGGTGCGAATACATTTGTGAGGCTCGAAGTTATGCCATATGTATAAATACGTCTACACTGTCTCAAATTTAGAGTCTAGCTGCAGAACATAGCAGAAATCCCCCCTCCTCATTCCTCCTTGTCAGTAATAGGCAGCCTATTTAGGCCTGTCACAGACGATCTCTCATTGCGACAGGCAGCCAGTCAGTCAGTCAGGAGCTCCGTTAACAGTGCAGCATGCACTCTGTCCCCTTTGGCTGCTCCCTCCTTAATCTGCTCATGTGTTTGCATATGGGACAGAGCGGCGTCCATATTGTGTTTGCGGAATGAATTATTAAATGCCATTGCATAAGCATGGTCGGTTTCTGGGGCATATCGCTCGACCGTCTACCCAGAGACTAAAGCATGAATACATTTAGACAGCCGAGTCTTGGAAGTGATACGGCGAAGCTGGCCGGCCCGCGTTTGTTTATGGTTATATGGAGCAGATGGCCGCGCAACACGGTCACATATCACACGCTGACTGCGGTGCGAGCGCCGCGGTGTGCTTAAAGCGCTTTTAGGCAGAAATGTGGCCTCCACTCGAAGAGGGGGGAGATCCGAAGCCACAGAAACGCATCGCAGTTTGTTTTTTTCCACGATTCCAGGTCTCTTTATCGGAGAACGTTACTGTACGCTCGCTTTCATTCTGGCTGCTGTCGCAAAAAAAAAAAAACTGCACATCCGCTTATAACCGCTGCCAAGTCCGGGTTTTCGGCTCTAACTGCGGCTAACTGGGCTTTATTTACAGCTGCAGCTTTCAGCTAGAACTGCTGACTTAACTCCACTGTTGCTTGGAAGAAACAACCTCTCAAAGGTTACGCGTCTCTCCCTCCCATCTGTAAGTCGAAGTTTAAATCCATGTGTCCCACTCTCTAAATATAGCTGGCAACAGATGCAGCCTGATGAGGCGCTTGTTAAGGTGAAGGGAGGGAGATGCCTGTAGGCTGGGCGAAGCAAAAGGACTGTAGACCGCGGCTCACAGCACACGGCTCTCCGACATCAGTGCTGAAATATGCATAAAAAAAATGGAGATGATTGCTGACGTGAAGACAATGGATGTTAAAATGTTTATAAATGTGGAGGAAAGGATATACCTGGTTTTGTTTGTTCATCAAAAGACTGATATGTTTGGTCAAAACTTGAACAAAAAGCATCTGTGAGCAGCAGTTTCAGTTTTCTCACAGTGCCGGCTTTGGTTTAGGTCCAGGCTTTGGCTAGACCCCTTTTGATTGGGGACCAAAGTTTCAACATTTGTTACATTTTCAGCTGCTGCGATTCTCTTTCATGCTGCACGAACCAAACTTTTTACCGTGTTGCCTGTGATGGTGCTGCACTAAGAACCTGCTGAAGGAAACAAAAACTTCAGAAGACACGAGCTGAGCTTCATTTCAAACAAATGGGAATGCTTTTCAACAAAAATGGAGGACAGTCAGATTGTAGCGGTTGTCTTTGGTTAAACACCATTTAGCCATTTTTCCCTCAAGCGTGACATATACTTGGGTGTTTTGGTTGTTTTTACCCAGAATTCCCTTTACGATGGTCCTGCTTTAGAACCACACCAGATTTCACATTAATCAAACAGAGACCTTAATTTTTAGTCGGATCAGAGTTTGCCTTTTGGTCCATGTCAGAGTTCGATTACGATTACTCCCAAAACAAACTGGACTTCGTAGACAAACGAACTTCACTAACTAAGCTAAACAGGACTGGTGTGAATGCAGACATTGTGTTAACTCAGAACACAAGAATCACAGCTTCCTTCTGGTTCTCACACTGAAGGATGCAGTTCATAAAAATAAGTTTCCAACTCTCTCCTGGAGCAATGTCTTCCAAAATGTGACGACTAAACATAAACAAAGCCGCTTCTTTGCAGGCCTGAGTGTCCCGCCTGTGCGCATGCAAACCTCTCTCTGCTTCTCCGTGCACATACTGTCAAATGCTGCATGTGTGAGAAATGAGAGGCAGCTGGCAAGGTTGGACTGAGTGGTCTGAGCAACCCCTGCTGCGCACCCTGTCATTACAATGATTAGGGTCACATTTTTACACTAAAAGATGGGGCTGCAAGGCTGCAAGGCTGGGGATCAGCTAAGTCTGCCTAATCCCCGCCCTCTTCTCTCGGCATGTTTTTATGGCTCTGCCGGGGGCGGAGTGGAGAGCTAAATCATCAGGGGACAGTTTATCCTGACAGGCAAACACACAAACAGCGTTACGAACTCATGCGCGCGCACGCAGCCTCGCTCCATCACACACGTCGGGACACATGTTGATCGGCAGTGACGAACTCGCAGGCGAAACCCGAGCTTCGGCGCGTAGGTGAAGCTGCAGCGCGCAATCGGGCCGGCGCGCGTGCTCCCGTAAAAACTCTTGTTCTGTATATCACACGCGCTCGCTCATGGTTTGCAAGCCTAATATCTGCCTCATGCAAAAGGTGACAGGGAGGTCAGCCTGTCTGACTTTGAGCAGAATCCCCCTGCGGCTTGCCCCAGCCATTGCCCCTGGCATGTGTAACAGAACCTGCCCACACCCTCCACTCCACCCCGCCACCCCCCAGCTCCTATCCTGCCTCCTCCTGCTGCCTGCCCCTTGGCCCTGGTATAAATAGATGGGGGGTCTGGGCAGAGGCAGGGGGTACACAGTAGCCATGCTTCACTTTATAGATGCCCCTGCCATTGCTATCTGGATTCCTCCCATCCTGGCTCAGACATCTTTTGTCTAAAGCAGACAAAAACCAAATCCCTCTCATTATGAAAGCAGCATTACGTATTTGTTTTCCAGATAAATAGAGGAGCTAAGGTAATATAGAAGTTGTTAAAATCAACCACAGAGGACAGGATTTAAATCCCCAAATTTAAATGCAAGAGTGTTTTCACATCTGGCTGGTAGACTCGGTTTGATTGCAACGTTTGTTGCATTTTCAGCTGCTGTGGTTTGCTTTCACACTGCATTGTGTCAAATAATCCAAACTCAAACTAATTAAAAAACCTGTTTCCCATCTTGCTTGTCGTGGCGTTGCACCAAGAACACTGAAGGAATCAACATGAAAACCTCTGAAGAAGACATGAGCGCAACTTTCTTCTTCAAGAAATCTTCATAGAAATAGAGCGCCGTCAGATTTCAGTGATTATCCGATTTCTCTTTTTCTTTTGGCAAAAGATCTCAATCCATTCTGAATAATAGTGCTAAACTCGCTCATTTGTTTTGGTCGCATTTACCCATAATGCCCTGCGTTATAGTCTGCTTCCTGTCTGCTTGGCTCCACAAATGCATTCAAACCCGCGAGTCCTTCGCAGAACAGCTGGATTAATAGAGATTAAATTATACACGGATTTACTGATTCAGTTTTTAATTTTAACGCAGTCCTGTGCAAATATTGTGAAATTAAACTTTCAGATATAGATTTCAGATGTATAAAAGTCTGCAGAGGAAATTTTATTCTGGAAAAACATGGAATCAAAAAGTATGCAGACAATTGCAAAAGGCATTGATTTGTTTAGGGGAATAATCTTGCCAGTTTTGGGGCCCTATCCACTGAGAACAAACTATTTTTGTAATTCAAATTACAGTACATCATTAAGTAATATATCAGCTTATATGAGATGATGCGTTGTGGGTCTGATACGTCCCCTGGCCAGTGGCTCCTTGTTGTTCCCAAACAAATTTACCATAACTTTACTATTTTCAAATATGTGAGTTTTGTTTTTATTCATAAAAATCCCAAAATGTTAATGCAACTCGCTTGAAATGGGCCTATTAGTTTTGTATAAAGTACAATGTTTGCTAAACACACATTAATAAAAAAAAAAATAAAAAATCAGTGAGTTCTCCAAAAACTTTGCCCTGGGCTACAGCCCCAGTAAGCTCTTTCTAAAGTCTGGGGGAGTCAGAGTATATTACGATAAATACAAATCTATTTTAAAAATAACAATAATAAAAATAATTAAAACCGTGTTTGTGGTTGCAACCTGAGAAAATGTAAAAAACTTCGAGGATAAAAACTGGGAGTAAAGTGTGCAAAATCTGCTGAACTTTGCACAATTTAGCAAATTTGCCCTGCAGGTACAAGATCTACAAATCTGCAACTCAACTGGACAACTGATTTAATCAGGATGGCTTAAATCATAACCAGATAGATGCAAAGAGTGGTCACAAATTGTACAAGAACCTCTGTTTTTTTATTCCTGAACAGTCCTTACACGGACTGACCACAGAGATTCGAGAGCCCACAAATCAGGTTACAGGGTTACAGCACTCCACCTCGACTGTCACTGCAGTCAAACTATGCTCGGGTATTGATTGATGGGCGCCGAGGCACTCAAGACTCAAGTGTGATTGAATTGCAGCGACTTTTTAGGCAGCGTGCGCTTTTTTCTTTTCTTTTCTTTCTTTTTTTTTTTTTTTGTTTCTGCAAACGTCGTGAAAATGAGATGACGTAAACGAAGATCATGTTGTGCCTGGCTCCCTTTAGGGGAGAGAATGGGGGGCTGGCCGAGCCGCTGCGAGTGGATGCCTGTCTTAAAACCATGTCCTCGCGAAGCCCGTCTGTTGACTTTGTTTAGTAGCTCCTGCGTTCGTGTGACATTGCGAGACGGTGAGGTGTGGAAAGCAAGGCTTTTTGCACCGCAGAACCTCCGAGGAGCCGATGGAAGTGGCGTGTCGGTGGCACAGCTGAAGGGAATGCTTTGCTGCAATTGCACACTTATGAGAAGGCTGAACTTTTAAGGTGGACGAAGTTCGAGTGAAAAAGCGTGTGGGCGCGTGTGTCCTCTGCTGCGTGTAGGTGTGAACGTCTCTCTGTCACTGCATTATAAGAGCTGGCTTCACTTGAAAGCAGTAGCTTTCCTGAACATGCACTCAGCTGGCCAGGACCCTGCAGCCATAAACTATATTAGACTGAAGTATGTCCAGTCAGCAGTCTGAGGAGTGCGCCTGGACCCTGCCTTATGAAGTCAGGGCCACATGTCGCTGAGCGTTTTACAAGACTCAAATGTAATTTACATTTTTCTCGCAGAGATTCTTTACCTAGAGCCCAAACCATTTATGCATCGAGTGGTACAGTAGCTCAGAATAATAAAGTAGGCGACTCTCTTTAGTGTGTAAGTCCAGAGCTTGGACCGAGAGGTTAAAGGTAATTCAAGAGGGTCTAAGACCAAAATTCCTGAACGTTTCAGGAAGTAGTGCATCAACAATGATTTTACTTGTAACATGTTTTTAGTCTGTGTAATTTTCTGATTTGGGGAGGAGTAAACAGTAAACTTAAATTGTAAATTTTCACCTTTTTCTTTTTACCCTGCAATGCTTTCACATTAGGTATTTACTTGGACCACAAACTGTTGCATGTTCAGACTTCAGTAGATGTTTTCACACTGGAAGCTCATTGGCAATACACTGTCTCCTACTTCAATTCTCTGTAAAAATAAGTGCAGTTATGATTGTAAATAAGTAGGAGTGCACCAGGCGAATAATCAGCTAGGATTCCCTTAATTTTGGGAGATTGGTGATCAGCCGATAGCTAAATGTAAAATCGATCTTATCCACCAATCTCATCCAATTTGGCAAAAGTCTAGAAATCCACCACTGACCCGTTTTGCTTTGCTGTGAGAGAGGGTTGACTGATGGACCAGTCAACCAGGTCATGTCTGCATGTTTGCAGTTAACAACTCAGCAACTTGTTGCTATATTTAGAAACTTTTCAGACTAAAAAAATAAATCGGTACTGGCCAAAATCGGAATCGGCAGGTAAAACTTTTTAAAGGTCATATACAGCAATCAGCCCAAAAAAATTGCAATGTCCACTGTTTAGTGGTGCACCTTTATAAAACTGTAAAGGTTTTATAAAACTATAAAGGTGCACAAAATGCCATCTGTTCAGTTTAAGTTGGCGAAAGTCTGCTATGGTCTTGGCCCCTTTTGGAATTGCTTTAGCATCCAGGAAAAATTAAGGAAATAAATAAGTCTTATCTAAGGTGAAACACTGAGTCAATCAAGAATGAATCAAAATGCATTTTGATTATTATTTTATGAAGAAATAAAGTAAAGAATATAACAATAACCCGCCTGCAGTACATGCAGTATTTCTTCATAGGGCAGTGAAGAATAGATGAAGGTACATCACTTTTAAAATCCACCTGCTCTCATACAAAGATGGGGGAAGACAGGAGTATCCCACCAGTTTCAGTTTACTAAACAACTCTGGTATTTGCACAGACTGCAGACTGTGACCCCGGATGGTTCAAACCCAGTTCAGAAATACCCTTTATTATGTCTTCCCAGCGAGCTGCCTCCAAATTGAAAGGTGCTTACGGCTAAAATTGATTGATTGATTGATTGATTGATTGATTGAAATAAAACAAAGTTTTGACATAACATTATTCTGATCTTATGCTTCAGTAAATGAAAGCACTAGGAGTTATCTAGCAGAAGTTCCGGTCAGAATATAGTGAATAATTTTCTGCTGGTTCTACTTTTTAAGAACATATGAAAATAACACTGACAATATTGTTTTCTTCTCTTCCCCATTTGTTAAATATTTATGTTACGAACAGAGGCAACGCCACAAGGTGTGTGTGTGTGTGTGTGTGCGTGCGTGCGAGCAGTCTGTGAAACAGAAAGATTGATTATCAGACGATGTTTTGGCGTCTTAAGTTTCGATTAGAATAACTTGCATTCTGAAAAAGTAGTTCCTCAATGGATTTCACAGAATTTCCCTCACCCACCATGTTCCATGACTAACACATGTTGACGGCTCTAAAGGATCAAACATAGCATCTGTGCTGTAGTATGTTCAACCTTCCTGTTATCTGCTGAAAGTCTTGCTCTCTCACAGTCAGAATGAATCTTTCACTTGGTTCATTTTGAAATAATTACGGACACTGAAACTAGCTACCTCAGTGACAGTATCCACTCTGAAGAACGCAGCATGGCATTAGTCTTCATGTTATTGAAAAAACATGCATTTATAAATTTGTTTCAAGATATTTCAGGAATGATATAGATTGTAGTAAAGCTATATTTTCTATCTGGTATGGACAGCGATGAGGAGTTCAACTGGTCAAAAATCTTGTTGGGATGCATTTTATGAATTCATTCCTTTAGAATATTACACATCCTGATATTGCGATGAAGATTTAAATTGAATATATTGTGCAGCTCTAGTATGGTCTATTCACCGATTGAAGATATTGGATTTTTTAAATTTAGCCGATCGAGCTAATAATTGACATATTATCAAGTAAGACGATTTCTTGTTGCATCTGGTGAAGCAGGATATCGGCAGGTTATAAAAACTTTCTCAGACAAACTATGCCGATTTTTTTTTTTTACTTTTTTAAATTCAATTTTCAAAGTAGATTTAGAGTTTAGATTTATGGCCATAGCCAGACCCAAAATTATTTGCTTGCTGGTCATGTTGGGGAATTAATAAGCCTGCATTACATACAGCACATAGAAAAGCAAGCAATTCTAATTAGTTTAAATTGGGCCTAAAACATCCAGCCCAACCCAATCTGACCCGACTGATTAACTTTAATTAGAGGGCCAAAGTAAGCCATACTTACTACGTTAATTAAACTTTTACCACTTTCAATTGTAGAATTTAATTTGATTGAGCGGTGTGACTTCTTCTGCTTTTAGCTTTTGTTTAGCATCTCCCAGCTCCATATTGGTGCTTGTTGCGACCCCAGGGTGAGTCAGGTGCACATCATCTGGGATGTGCGACTGATGGGAGCGAAGCAGGGCGGGTCCGCGTAACGCACTTATTGTGCAGTGTGCTGCGCTTGTTACAGTCTAAATGACGTTGGCATCTTACCTCCCTAAACTATCAGGTCCTCTATTTACACCATAGTAAGTAGATTAACAAATATCATGAATTAGCAGCAAGATCTTGAAATGGATTCCTGTCTCTGGTTGATTTACTTTTAAGTGTGCACGTACTCTGCGTTTCCATTTGTCCCCTGTCAGCTTATCTCCATCTGCAGAGTGTCAGCACGCTCCTTTTGTGTCTCTACGGGTCTGTGCTTGTGCATACTTACAATCCACAATGCTATGGTGTAAGTAAGGCACCGTTGAATAATGCAGGGAGGCTCAGGCTCGCCACTGAGCAGACACAATGGGGCCTCTCAGCTCAAGACATACCGTTCCGTAACGCGCTGTGCTATACGTTTGTTCCCTCGCATATAGGTACTAGCTCTCCAGGAGTACGTGCCGGCCGAGGCCGCCCTCGCGTGACTTTTTGTTCAGCGATGTGTTTGTGTGGAGAGTAAACACGGAGAATGGCGTGTTTGTCAAGCAGCACATAAGATATCGGCCATGCCCGATCTGGCTTACCATAAAAACATAAAAATCAAACGGGCTGCGAGGAAAGTTGAAAAGTATGTTCACTCCTAAGGAAGAAAGAAAGAAAGAAAAAACAGATCACACTTCCCCCACTCGACCCCCATGTCTGAGCTGACAACCTCTGGGGTGTTTGTAATTGATCTCACAGACGTCAAATCTAAAAGTCATCATGTTGAAATATTTCGCCATTTCCTTTGTTACAGAAGTAACAGATTTTCCCTCTTGGGTTTTTCTTCCCTCTTTCTTTCTTTTTTTTTTTTTAGATGAAGACTACCTGATGTGCTGCTGACACCGTGACGGGGCGGGAGGCCGGCCGACCCCGTTCGCCCCCATCGCCGCTCCCCGCCGCATGTTACGGAGCAGGTGAGAAGCATTAACAGAGGCAGCAGCTGTGGCCCTGTGCTCCACACATGTGGATCCGGATGAGAGCTTTGTTGGGCTCAGCCACTCTCTCAGTAATGTTAATGCTCTTCTTGTCTTGGAAACAAAGAAAAACAGCTCTAGGAAACAAGAAACCCTACAGAGCATTGTGCATGTTGCAGCGCTCCGACAACGCCTCGCAGACGTGTTCAAACCTCCTGAACGTTCACACCTTTCACCGAGTTGCAAACACAAACCTTAATGTGTTTTTATGACAGTGACTCCTGAAATGATACAAAGAAAGATGCATGACTTTTGGTTTTCTTTACAAATAAAACTCTGAAAAGTGTGGTGTGCATTTGCGTTGAACCCCGTTTTCTGTGATAATCTTAAATACAATTCAGCGCCACCAATTAGTGCCACTTAGTTAAGAAATGTGATTTAATCTCAGGGTAAATGCAGCCATCGTTGTTTGCAGTTTGCCACCTGCTCTGCGGGGGGCCTCGTGAAAACGTTGTGCTGTGATCAGGTGAACCAGTAGTGAGCTTATTTTTGTACCCAAAGTGGTAAATTAAACCTACACATCTCCCTGACCTCACCATCCCCACTGTGAAACATGGCAGTGGCAGCATGATGCTGTGGGGACACTCGTCTTCAGCAACGACAAGAAAGTCGGTCAAAAGTTGGTGCTAAGGTAGATGGAACTGCAACAGAATGATTTCCATTATTGCATATTCATGTGAATGGCCTAGTCAAAGGCCAGACCTAGATCCATACGAGAACCTGTGACAAGAGTTTAAAATTGCTTTCCTGAGGTTTTACTTCACAATTATGCAAGACTCTGCCTTAGGCCTCTTCATGTTGGAGAACTGGCTCCCCCGCAGCATGAAACCCCCACTGCCGTGTTTTACAGTGGAAAAAGTTCAGTTTTGGTCTCATCAAACCAGAGATTCTTTTTCCATGTGGCTTGTGTACAAACAGCACTTCTTATAGTGGTACTTAAATGTTTGGGGGTTTTTTTTTACCTTCATTTCTACAGGTCATCCCATTGAGATCCAAAATCTCATGTATTTGTTTAGTTTCAATTAAACAAAATAACTAAAATTACAAATACAGCAACCTGAGCAATTAAGAAATTAACAAGCTAATAAAATATCTATTCAAAATCAAATTACAAACTAGTAATTGTTCATGTTGTAAATATTTAAATGGACATGAGACTTTTTAAAAGTGTCGGAGAAGTCATGCTAAAAATCACACCACTATCATGAATTAATTACCTTAATTTTACTTAGTTATATGCTACTTTATGTCGATCTGTCACTCAAAATATCATCAAAGTCCATTGAGGTTTGTGTTTGCAACATGACAGCAGGTATGAATATATTTAAAGCTTTCTCAATCATCTTGTGTTGATTTGATTTAATTGTGATTAAATCAGCTCCACTGACTTTTTATACGTAAACTCAAGATGGGACAATCAGGCGGTAATGCTGAATAAATGTAACACCACATTATAATACTTCTGTGGTTAAACCTATTAGTTCCAATTACGCCTGCAGCATATAAGTTACCTACAGGTTGCATTTGAATGTGAAAATATCTTTGCCCATGCAATTTGTTTGGGAAATGGGTGCCCCAGTCAGATCATTTGAATTCCCCTTCAGCCTGAGCCATGAACTCGAAGACCCAGTTGTCACATTGTGCTCTCCACACACAGGCTCCTTTCACGGTGCGGCGTCCCAGAGGAGAGCACCGCGCGTGTTTGTGTTTCTGTGAATCATAACTGCTGCTTTGCATTCAGCGAGGTGTGTCGAAGCGGATTACAGGCATGAACTCAGGCGGGAGCAGAAAGAGAAAAAAAGAAAGCTTTTTGTTTTTATTTTTGTTTTTTTGGGGTTTTTTTTTTACCTCAAGACTGTCCTTTGGGGTGAGGTAGTAGGTTGTATAGTTTTAGGGGTCACACCCTTTCTGTCAGATAACTATACAACTTACTGTCTTTCCTGAAGTGGCTGTAATGTCGTCAGACACCAGCGCCGGAGAACTCTGAGACCGGCTTATGGACAGACTGGACACAGGATCTAACCAGGACGTGGAATTTCAACCGATTGCAAACGATTTGTAGTAACTTTTGGTGGTTTTGCTCTCAAGTTTAAGCTCTTTTAGACAATCGTTGCAATTTTACCTTTTGTCTTCCTCTGCGGTGTGTAAAACTGTTCCTTTACCATGACTTTTGTGATATGTGGAATATAGAAATCAAAGCGTCACAAAAAGACCGTCTGAGCATGTCGGTTTCATGCATGTTGTGCATGTTGTTAGAAATCGCCGAGTACTGTGGCAAACATGTAGGGCCTTTTCTGATGTTCGTACGGGGTGAGGTAGTAGGTTGTGTGGTTTCGGGGTAGTGATTTTGCCCAATCAGGAGATAACTATACAACCTACTGCCTTCCCCGAAGGGCAGCAATCCTACACCATACAGAAACCAACAAACCCAACCAGTTTGAGTCACTGAGCTGCCTTTCCTTGGAGAGCGGCTTTTGATTGTCAGCAGTGCAATCAAAAGTAGCGGCAGGTGAAAGCTTTTTGTTTTTCAACTTTTTGTTATGATCCAAAATAAAAAGAAAATAGATCATAAATCTCAGGTACTCTGTGTGCTTATTTAACATTCAATGTTTTGTGTTGCTGGTAATGGTTTTTAAGCTAGGGCTACACGGTGGAGCAGTTGGTAGCGCTGTAGCTTTGCAGCAAAAAGGCCCCGAGTTCAAATTTAGGCAGGGACTTTTAGGTTAATTAGTCTTTCTAAATTGAACTGAAATGTGTTGTTGCACCTCTCTCGCCCAATGGCAACAGATCTCATGTGACACTACATGGACAAGTGTGTACAGGATGGAGTTCTAAACTCCTGCTGACATTAAAACTCCTCTTGTTGTGCATCATCCATAACATTCCTTGAATGCTCCACTAATCTGGAACAAACTACCGGAAAACTGATGAAACACCGAGTTCGATTTAAATCAAGCCTAAAAACGATTTTGTTTAGAGCTGCCTTTGATCAATAATAACTGGAATGTTGTATACTATGGTCTGTTTAACCCGTCATAATTTTCCACTTACTTTGCCATGGCAATGTAATGTTTAAGCCCTTTGAATTGCCTTAATGTTGAAATTGTGCTATGCAACTAAAAGTTCCTTGCCTGAAGGTTAAGTTGAGGGTTTTTATGCAAGGTAACTTCCTAATTTCTTCTTAATTTGATATAAATCTAGATTAGCTGATAATTGTCCATCCAGGTCTTAGTTCATTTTCAGCCTTTTTTATAAAACAAATTTGCTCTCTAGTCCTAAGTCCTAACGTTAACGATGAAACTGAACCATAAACACATACTATGAACATGCTATACACGATTCACTATGTTAACCTGCAGCCTGAAGTTAACAACTAGCATAAAAAGGTAATGTTTAATCAGACATCAAGTGAAAATTTTTAAACCTTTTAACCCTTTTCACGTTTGCATTGGGCTGTTAGTGTCAATTGGAGTCGGTGTGCCATCTTTCTGTGTCAAACAAACACTGAGATGTCTAAAATGTCTGGTCTGCTCAGAGTAAATTTCTAGTATAAAGAAGGGTATGTTTTGGGATTTTTCTATAAAGACTTTGCATTGTAGCAGGAAGTCATGTAACAGACACTCTTGTCTCCATTTGTGGTGCACCTGCTCTAACGTGAAACCACCAGGCACTCCTGTTAGCTAAACCCAGAAACAAAACAGTTTGTGTTTCTGGTTACAGAAACAGTGAAAATATGTAAATGGAGGTAATATTGTCGTAGTATAAGGGAAGGTTTATTTAATTTATTTTTACACTGCTTTGCCTTTTTTGTAAAACAGTAACTTGGACTGGAAATGCTTCACGTGTTACCCTTTGTACAAGAAGTTTCTGATATCATTTTGGTTTCAGTAGAGGGAATTTAATTGCATTTTAAGTTGCTTTAATATGTAATGACAAATGCGTCAAGTATTCCACTCTCATTGCATTTTTTTTTCTACGTAGGAAGATTATTAGTGGTGCACCGCCTCCAACTTCAATTTCCTGTCAGTGATCCATCCCATCATTCCTTGTAAATAACCACCTACTGCAAATGGTGGTTAAAAACTTTGTGAAATCGTGTTTGCTTTACGACATTATTCGGTCCGGTGGAAGTCTGCTTTCATCTTGGCCATTAGCTTCAGCCTCCAGAACTACCTGATCTGGATTTGTAGTAAATGAAGGTAAGTCATCACAACTTAAGTGGAAATCTTTTAACACAGCCCCACTTTAAAACACCATGAACTGTATAAAACTATTAAGATGCGGGGGTAAGTCGGGATACGACCCCGATCCAGTTCAGACACGAAGCAGCAGCCAAGTCATGTCCTAAAACCTTCTAGCAGAGCAGATGGAAACATTAGCCTCGGCCCAGTCTCACCTCCCGGGCTCCAGCGTGATTCATATGACAGCAGATGAGGGTTAGTGTTCGTTCTCCCTCTGGCCAGCGGCTCACATAAATACACACTCTCTCTCTCTCGCACGCATAGATAGCGAGGCGGCTGCCAGACGGTGTTGGGCCAAGTTTGGCATCACACCTGCCTCACCGTCTGAGAGCGCAGCCCCATATCTCGTATCAAGGTTGAGCCCTCGTTCACCCCTTCTACTTTCACTTATCGCTTAAATAACCTTTGGGTCAGAGATAAATGCTTAAAAATACACCTTTTAAAAAGATACAAAAAAAATAAAAAATCCCCATTTGAGCTCATTTGTTCAAGCTGAGAAAGTTACGCAATCTCCTTAAGCATCTGATGCAATGAGAGGATTTCTTTAACACCACACCGCTGCTAGCGGAGCGTGAAGTTTGGATTCTGCTTTTGTGTCTAGACCGGTCCTGGGTGTGTTTTGCGTGAGTGCTGCACCCTCTGTATAGCTGTCCTCCCGCCCCTCATCACCAACCCACCAGCCACCATATTGAATCGATTTGAGCCTGAGCTACGGCGATAGAGCGGAGGAAGCCGAGCCGGTGAAACCGTGTGAAACAAAGACTCTGTGTGCATCCTGCCTCTGGGGCTGCATCTCTAAAGGCCATCCATGACCTCTCCTGCCTCGCCGCTTCGAGACGTCCACCCTGGGATGTGCTTTTCATCTTGTTTTTTCTCTTCCCCTCTTCGTACGGCGAGAAATTAATGAAATGCACCCGATACTCAATATGAAATGCATGAGTCACGATTTGATAATGAGACCAGGGTTTATCTTTTTGCCTGGAAATCGAAGAGAATAATCTCCACAGCAGTGCTGCTTCTTTTTCTTCTTCTTCTTGAACGCCTCTATGATGTCAGAGCTGTAGAAACAGAGAAGTGCTATTGATTGAATGTAAGTGGATAGGACTGAACCCTCTGTGTGGGCAGGTCCCTCAAATAAACCAGCACAGCAGAGAGAGACGAGCGCGATTTGACACGCTGCTCCCAGAAAGGTTCGGCCACGACATGCCAGTTAAAAAGTGTGTTTATACGAACCGGTTAATATAGCCAAAGTATAACTTGGGCGCAACGATCACCTTCCAAGACTTGTTCACTTCCGTACACATGGCAAGAGCACCACCTACTGGATAATCAGTTAAGGTCACCCATAGAGTTCTTCAAAATCTAAGGAATTCGAGACAATCTGATTTATCGTGATGAAATCAGATGAAACGATTATTTTTCATGATAAATGATTCATTGCTAATTAGTAATCAATTAATTGGCTATTTGTTGACAATGCAACACTGTTAGAGCAGTAATTAAGCTAAAGCTGTGCAAAGAATCTACACATTTTGCACTTTATTTTGTCAGCAAATTATTTCTACTCAGAATGCCTCAAGTGGCAGTTTTTGCTTCACGTCAATTCTGCAAAATTCTCCTATGAAGCACCTTTTGCTGTGCATTTCTTAATCACTTAAAAAATAAATAAAAATCAGCCTGGTGTTAAGTGAAGCAGAAAGGGTTCATTTAAATATTTATTATTATTATTATTATTGGCTGCAGATGCATCATTTGCTATTAATGATTAATCATACACTGAAAGAATGCTCTGTTAGTGCATGTTAGGCAATAAAATGTTTTCTTATTTAGAAAAAAAAGATGGAATTATTTGCATTTCTTACATATTCTTAATATTGTGTAAAATAAGCAAAATTGTTAAGCAGATTGTCGTAAGTAAAATAACGTACCAGTGGAACTTTTAAATAATTATTGATTTGAAACAAGCTCCTATGTCGTGCTGAAAATGTACTTGTCCGTCAATCCGTTAAGGTATTTGCACTATGAAAAGACGAAAAGTACTTTTTTTCCCTGCAGTGCTGTTGGAAATTTTTTGTAATAAGAATTTAGACTTTTTAATGGGCTTATTTGTTCAAATATGGAAATTGTCTTATCCCTATGAAATGTGATAACCAAAACAAACAAAAAAAACATTTACTTTAGTTGTTATTTGAGTGACATGATTATTAATAAGGGTCTTGTTTGTTGGAAAAAGTACTCAAAAGGTAAACTTGAGCAGTCGGTATTTGTGCAACTTCTTAGCATTCCTTGGCACCACCAGGGGGCAGCAGAAGCGTCTCTGCTGAACTCGGTCCTCACAGTGACCTGCAGTGACCCTCCACATACTCAAAATAATTTTAGGATTAGGACAGGAGAAGGCGTCCAAACAGCTGAAACATTGACAGCTATTCACTGTCTTTAATTAATTTTTTGTTTTGTGTTTTTGCACTTTTTGTTTTAACTCAGGCCTTCAGCATGAATTCGAGAAACCCAGAGCGGCTTGGTGCGAGTCAGTCTGCTGCAGCAGTTTCTGGCAAATCCCTGAGGTCCAACGATCTCTCCTTTCAAAACCAATCATGACTTCTTATTTGCTGCTTCTCCAGAATTTTTATTTATTTATTTTTTTGCCTGATTGCTCTCCGTTTCAGCTCAGGCGTAGATGTGTTGTAAGCAAGCTGAGTGGATGAAGAGGGTGGAAGGGTGCAGCTGTCCCTATATCATCTGGATGTGGAAAGCTCACTTGAGGTCTCCCTTAATTATGAAAGCAGCTGCTGTCCAGACAGTCAGTCTTCACCAGAGATTATTACTGCATACGGACTGCCTGCCCTCGGCAGGAGTGGTGCAACAAGCCGTATCCTCGCAGTCTGATGTTTCTCCATGCGCTGCAACGATTGAGAAGATTGAGGCGCTCGATGCAGTGCAGCTAATATCATAACTCTTTCTCGCACAGCACTTTCTTTGTCATGCAGTTAAGAATTACCTTTCCTGACTGACGTTTTACAATGTAATACTGCTAAATTCACTGGGTTAAAATTAACTGCTTAAAAAAACCCTTTACTTTCCAATTGAAACTGAATTTTAAGAATATTTATTTGAGTAACTTATTGGTCCGACTCAGCAGCACATATCTTGAATCGTGAGTCCGGTGATTTTACCTGTACAATATATCATTATTACTATCATTGTTTATATTATTAATACTGTTTTATCACTTTAAGAATTTTTCTTATGTAAATCATTATGCCTGATGGCTGATAATTTCCCCTTTTGCAGGACTCTAAAGCCTGTTCTCTGTTCTACTCTAAAGATCAGCGGTGGCAGGAAAAGTGCATGAAAATCCAAACTCAGAACGTAAATCAGGATGTGTTTCAAACAGAGACATTTATGAAGTTAGAAAGCAAGGTAACACTTTATTTGGTGGACATGACGCTGTCATAAACATGACAGCACCATGAAAGAGTCTTTATGAATGTCTGTTGTCAAGAAGTGTCAGTCGGTAAGTAATGACACTTTTAATGCAAAGTTGCTCTAAAAGATGCATTGAAAGTTCACTAGAAGTGCCAAATTTGCATGAGAGTGCCATTATATACAAAACAATGCAAAGTTGGCACTTTTAAAGCAACTTTGCATTAAAATCGTCATTACTTAACAAATGACAACCAATTTGACGGGTTATGAATGTCACAGACATTTATAAAGACTCGGTCATGTTCATGACAGCTGTTATGTCAGACTTATGCACAATCCCATCAAATAACATATTACCAAAATAAATATTAAAAATAGACAAATATCTGTGTGCTCAGTCAAGATCAGGTAAACGTCTACGTGAGTTTATTTACTTTTTACTAATATGGCTGAGGATGAGTTTCTTGCAATGTTTCACTGTTCTTTGTATTGTTATTGAAGAAATAGTTCACTGAAGAAATGCGACAGAGAAATCGTAATGTTGAAAAGACTTTTGTTTCTGCAACATGTATTGAACATGCTTGGCAACAAAGAGTTTTGTATTTCTCACAGCTCATTAGTTTTGATTAATTTACATTTTTCAAATGTTTCATAATGTCCGAGAAGACGCCATCAGCTGTATCTGATGTGGCGTCTTGCAAATACATGTGATCGGTAAAAAAACAAAAATACTTTAATACTTTAGACATTTTGTTTAACCTTTGTTTTGCTGCTACCACATTTAAGCGCCTGAGCACATCCCAAAATTTTTTTAAAAAGTGGAGATGGAGAAATATTAACCAGAACAGAATATTTTTCATAAAGCTTTAAAATTGTCAGCAGGATTACAATCAAAATTTATTAAATAGGATTTACTGAAGAGGCTGAATCTCTGAGGTCCGACCGCTGGAAAGAGATGCACAGTTTCTTCATTTGTGAGGGAGAAATGATTGAAATCATCATCATCATCGCTCGTCATAAGCTCAAAAACTGCCTGGAAACGCATGGCGAACAACTGAAACGTTTATCCCCCCGATGATGTTGCAAAATATTTAATCGCTGGCAGAAGAAGAAGAAGAAGAACAGAAGGTCTTTGAGTGCAGGAGGAGACGGAGCAAGTGTTTCCAAAAAAAAAAAAAAAAAAAACATCCCTCCTTTTAGTGAACTGAAATGAGAGATTAAAACCAGATGACGCCGTTTATCTCCCAGCTTGATCGTATTCTGGCTTCATTTCAATTAATTCTTCAAGAAATCTCGGGGAAGATCATAAGATAAACGGCAGCGATCCCTCAAAGGCAGAAACTACGGGAACAGTTTGGAAGCGCACTAAAATACAAACGCCAACAGATGCTAATTATGTTTTACTTTTCAGAAAGGACGCCGTGTGGTGATTCGCTCCAAAACTGAAAACGTCCATTAGCTGGGAAAATTAAGTCGCGCAGCGTAAACGTGTTAATGTCTGACTGATAATCGAAACCAGCCATAAATTCCTTGTGTTCTCGTAACGTTTCAGTCATGAAACTCAGTCTCCCTCCAAAGTTTTGGAAGTCTTTTGTTTAGTTATTCTTCTGTTTATTTTCCTTCTGTGCAGCAAACATGCGCCTCAAAAATTAAGTGAACTGGATGACAAAAAGTAGTTCAAAGACCTCAGCAGGTCTGAAAGTTATCCCTTTTTATATCTGTAGATTATAAAGGGTATAATCTGCAACAGAACCACAGAAAAGCATCACATTTTCACCCAAAACCTCTTCGGAAATCACCGTATTACAAAACAGTGTGTTCAGTCAGGGGCACCGTAGTAAAACAGACTGCTATAGGAAACACTCTACCCACATAGTGGGTGATGACTCAATCCACTGTGGTCACTTTAAAAAAAGAAAAACAACTAAACAAAAAAATGTAATGGATCTTCATTCAGTATTTATTTAAATACCATTCCAAAAATGGCCCTTGCTGCACACTGGCAGAATGGTAGATTGGCAGATAAATGTCTAGTTAACTTGACTGGTTGTCGTAAAGTGCAATACAATTATTTCTTAATACAAGTTGCATAATGACTTGAGCTGAACAAAGTTATTCTGATCAAATATTTGTTTGGCAGAAATTCATACAGCCTGTTATTCAGAACGCATCGTTTAATGTTTAGTTTTAGGCACATGACTGGAACTTTTCACTTAATGAGCATTCAAAATTAGTTCCAACCAGAAACTCTTGCTTATGGCTTTAGAAGTTTATTAATAAATAAATAGATTAAGCACCAGTTTTACTTGTTAACTGGTGGTGGTTGATTTCTGCTCCCCTTCCCCATGTACCTGTCCCCTCACCTGGAGAAAATAGCAACACAAAAATGACTTGCCTAATTTTCTTGGGGAATATTTCATCTGCTTCTTTCTCTCTGGTCAAACAGGGACTTCTTTCTCTGGTAGCTGGTCCTCATTAGCATCCTCCACACCAGTAGCATGTCTCCATTAGCCGCCTTTGTCCACCCCGCTGCCCACCACGTTTCCTGAGGCTGAAATGGGTCTTCATGTGGCTAAAGTTGCCAAAGCAAAAAACACAAGCACATGTCACAAAAGCCAAGTTGCTAAATAATGCACATAAAGAGTAACTTTGACTAACATGTTGGAGGAAAAAAATAAAACTCTTAAAACATGTTTAAAGGCAGGCTAACCTTACAGTAACGGAGTTTAATAACTTTAGCTAACATTAACTTAAGGCAAGGTAGCATTGGCTTGAATTGTTCATAGCTAACATGAAAAGAAAGAGAACATAGTCAATGTTATTTTCTCAAAGAAAATGTAAAGTTAATACATACCTCGTATGTATTCGGTGAAATACTTCGGCTTCTTTTTTAACAGGAGGTCCGACCGTTTGCATTAGCTTGGCCCCACAAGATAGAAGGTTTCTTCTTCACCAACACAATGCGCGCCTGTACGTGCTCTGCTGCCTCTCACTGGTGGAGATGGTGTATTGCACTATTTTAAACAGCTTTAAACAGTGTCTCGAATGCAAAGTTCATAAGTGGCTTGTAGACATCTTGCTGTAAAATTTCAGATGAATTAAATCTATTAGAAATTTAAGACTACGCATACATAATTTTTGAAGTTTAATTGATAATACTTTTTTAGGTTGTTTCTTACTGAGCTGTGTATTTCTGCAGATGGCAGTAGAACAACCAGGAAGTTCTGTCTCATAGTATACTGTGCTGACTTAGTGGCAGCTTTAATAAATATATATATTTGTGTGTGTGTGTGTGTGTAACTTACATACTTATATAAGTTACATATAAGTATGTAACTTTATATAAGTTACATACTGCAGCTTTAAGAGCAGATTCTCTGTATTCATTCTGAACAGTCAGTCCAATGGCTTCAGGCCAGCATCCACATTACAGAGCATGGAGCTCAGAGAGGGGACGGAGTGAGGACACGCGGCAGGACAGACTGACAGGCAGAGTTGCACTCTCAGCATCTGGTTGAGAAATCAGGGCTGCTTCATTAGGAGGCAGCTCATTGCAACAGTTTGACTGGAAATCCTCATAGTCTGGGTCTGCTGCCAGCATGGAGAGGAATTAGCTCTCTGGCTATGACTTTGTCCAGATATTTTTTTTTTCTTCTTTTTGCACAAGAATAGCAGACCTGCAGACTGATCATCTCAACACATGAATCACAGTGTCCTGCCAAGGCATCTGGAAAAGTGACGACACTCCGCCTCTCTGGCCGTGATTTCACTGGAGCCATTTCACGTTTCTACACATTAGAGGCCTGAGTTTTCTGACGTTTGCTCTAAGAGAGGAAAGGAAAGACAACCCAGATCTAGAAGATCGGCTTTAGATCGCATAATGGGTCCTTCTGCTCCATCTGCAGCTGATACCTGAACCAACCTGACAAATTTATCCCCGAAAGGAGAATAAATTTAAACTAACAACTGAGTAGTGCACAGGGGTCTGCAACTGTCTGTCCAGCTAAATAAAACGTGTTTAGGGCCACAAATGTTACATAATCTTCTAGAAAAAGAAAATTAGTTAATAATTTCTTAGAAATATCTACTGTAAAAATGTGTTATCACGTTTCAACCATCACTTTATTTTGTTTTTCTTAAACAAAGAGAAAATTCCAAAAAAATATTGCAATGTATTTTCTTCTAAGGAATGTTTATATTTGTAGAAAATGCGATTAAAATTCATAATTTTCTCTAAGTGTGTATCTGCAGGCTGATGGCGCTAAAAGAAGCACATTCAACCCAATGACAAAAAAATAAAAAATAAAAACAAGGTTGTTTTGGAGTCATTTTTTGTGGATATTTCACCCAATTACCCAATCAAAAAAACAAAACAAAAAAAACAAATCAAAACAAAAAAAAACATTTTTAAACTGTTAAAGCTTGGATTTTACATTGCGTATTTATTTAGTTGGTTCTTTATTGTTTGTTTTTATTGCCAAAGTCATTCAGAGCCACTTGACTTCCGGCTTCATCTCTCCATCTTCCTCCAGACAAACTCACGCGGTCGGACATAAACACTCCCCTCAGACTGTGGTTCCGCAGCTCTCCCCTAACCCACCAGGCTCCGCGTCCTTGCAGCGAGCAGCGCGGCCTCGGCGGGTCGTGGTTAGGGGGCGTCCTTCACAAAGGAAGCAGCTGCTCTCCTCCCATTCGCTGAAACTGTAGGTGTGTCGACGGAGGGGTGTGCGTATGTGTGTGTGTGCGTGCGTGCGTGCGTGTGTTTTTCTCGTCTTTCTCTCGTGACGCCACTTCCGGAGGGGTGGGGGCGCCTTGTCTCTGCTGCGCGTGGATGTTTTGGGGGGTCTTTGACAGGAGAGGCGGCGGCGGCGGCACAGCGGGGAGAAAGCGTGGACGTGATCGGCGTCAGGGACGGTGACCCCCCCCGCCCCCTTCTTCTTCTTCTTCTACTACTTCTACTTCTACTTCTTTCTCCACTCAACGACCCCGCATGAGCCGAGCGAGGTTTTCCAACCAAGGAGATGATGGCTGCGTTGGACCGCTCTAAGGTACAAATCTACATTTTATCCAGTCAGTCCTCCTGCAGGAGCTGAGAGGCTTCTGTCAACTTAGTGAATGTTCTTGGTTGCGCACCGAACAAATGCACTCATCAACTTGCGAGTTCGTCCGGCTCTGACTTCTGTACTTTGCCAAAAAAAAAAAAAAAAAGCTGCAGGAATCTGGAAGCATCGGCATTAATGTTGCAGCTCTATGGTGGCTAAACAGGTTCTGGTTAGTACGCCTGCGCAGTTTGCTCATCTATAGGCATCACTCTGTGATGGAAGCTCTTCGTTATAGAGCCAAACAAACACTGTCTGCAGGCTTATTGTTACTCTGTCTGGTAAAACTGCTGCAATTAAGGAAGAGGAGCGAAACACTGATTGAATTCACACATTCATACAGCAGAGAGTGCACCTGTATGTTGTACAGAAAAGCAAAAGTTGCCATGCCATTTGTTTTCCTCCATCAGCCTTAATTGGCAATCAGTGGTTTTGAAATATTGTTAACCTTGATCCAAAGCTTCAGCTTGTACTTTGATACACATTTTTGTTTTAGTTTTGTTTGATTTTACTTTATTTCCTTTTGGGAAAAAAAAAAAAAAAAAAAAAGTGGCACAAAGTTGATGTTTGGGTGACAGCATGTGGAAGATGTTTTTTAAAATTCGCGCATTATTTATAAATTTTATTTATTTATGGGGTTTTTTGCACACATTCTTGTGTTTTCAACATTTCTGTGCTTACTTTTTTACCACTTTAATGTCCGTTTTCCCACTTTTGTTCCCGATGAACAGTGACAAGCGACTAATCCAAAACAAAATCCTTGGAAACGACACAGGTTAATGTGTAGCTTAAGGTTGACAACACCTTCATATCTCTGAGACCGACCCATCTTTCTCTCTTAAGTTACTCGTGTTCATGTTTGACACATTCAGGTGCACTGCAATACATTCACACATCTTTAAAAAAAAAAATACTTCCTGTAATTCAGTCCTTCAAGTGACTGAATTAAAAACGTACATGCAGTTGCATGTATGTTAATTAAACACAAAGATAGAGTTCAGATGATTATTATTATGATTATAACCCCCCAAAAACTATATTTTTCAGAAAAATGCAGCACTGCTGAAGAGTAACAACAAACAGATTTTTATTGCTGAAATGATACTGGGGTTTTTTTCTATGTTATAGTTTTTATATAGTTTTATAGTTTTATATCACTGAAAGCAGTGCCTAACTTGGCAGTTGTCCACCAGTGACAGCCAGTGCTGTACTGTAAAGTTGAGTGGAAGGAAAACCCGTCTTGTGTTTCTCCCACAGCCAACAAGTGGGACAAACAAGAAGAAAACAAAGAAACTGTTTCTTGACAGAGTGCTGTATTAAAGCACAATAAGCGGAGGGAGAAAGTCCCTGTACTTTTTCATTTGCAACTCATTTTCACTTCCGTCCAAATTAAACATAAGTAGCTTACATAGAATTGAATGTCACTCAACTGGTTTTCCGCAGGTTAATAGCGAAGAAGCAAACATGTAAACAGCGATCAGTAAGTACCAACAAAAGTATAAACAAATAGTACAAAGACAGGATATAAAATTCAGTTCAATTTATGATGACATTTCACATATAATGGAAAATGACGAAAGGGTCCAAGCTAAAATGAAGTCGCAAAACTCACAGGAAATGTAACAAATAGACAAACTAAATACTGAAATATACTTAGAAATAAAACAGTAGTGCAGAATTTGAAGATCAACTTTCAATTACAAACTTGCATCAGAAATGTTCTTTGCATTTAGTCCCATGAGGTTTGGTTAGACTTAAAGTCAGACTCCATATTGGCGGTGTGTCCGCCTGCGGTTCAAAGATCACCTTATCTAAAACTGAGCCTTGTTAGAAGTCCGTTTGTACTTGTGTAATCTATCAAAGAGATGGCGTCTTTTATTGGTGGGTTGTTTTTTTTCTTTCTGTTCTCTACTGTTATTAAAACAAACACGATTACAGTCCTGGAAATGTGACAGAATCTCCTAACAAAGCCCCCATCAAGCACTAAGGTCAAATTCTGTTTATTTTTAACTAACAAGTGATAACCAAGTAGGTGGCGTCACTGCAGAAGGTGAGATGTGCAACTTACTTATATATTTTTTGCTTCCTAGAAGTTTTACTGGCAATTTTGAAAAATTGTTTTTTGGTCACACTTTTGTGATTTTTATTTATTTTTTTAATTTTAATATTTTGGGTGCTGTTGTTTTGTGTCTAAGCAACCATCAGACTTTACAGCGTGTCCTAACAGTGTCAATTCAGAGCCCTCAACTATAAATAGTAGCAGACATAAGCTAAAAATGTAGCCTCTCCTTTTATTTTACTAAAGTGTGAGGTGTTTAGATTTAACATCGTCATGTTGGACGATGTCTTTGGGCTATCAAGTTACTTTTATAAATGTATAATAGCTCAAAAAAGAAGATTGATGAATTAAACTGTTTGCCAAAAGTACTTTGTCAAAGCACCTTCTGATTTATTTTCAGCATTGCGACTTCCTTATTTCCTCTACGTTGAACTCTTTATTTTGAGTTAGTGAAGCTTCCTTTAGCTAAAGTCGTAGTATAGAGCGGCACTAGATATGAAATGAAGGTATCCTCTTGGATTTAGGGTCGTAATTTAAAAAAAAAAGAAAAATGTTTTCTGAGATTTTGGCCCTGGTTGCAGAAAATTTGGACACCAGTACACAGTTTACCATTTAACTGACCATACCTGAGCTTTTATTAGAAAAAGTGCAGTAGTTTGGTGTGAATACGTTCCCTTTTTTTGTTTTAATTCGAACCTCTCTTCAGGCTTCTCTTGGATGCTGAAGAGAAGCATCCATGTTCGCACATGAAGGTCGGAGCTGCGGCGCAGTCGTTGACTGCTTTTTTTTTTTATCACAGAAGGAAGCGTCTCGGTCGCCAGCTTGACTTTTATATCGACCCTTTATGTCAGAAAAGCCCACTGGGAATCCATCTGGCTTTCACAATCCCTCCCTACCGGCCCGCAGAGCATTATTTATATACCATGGCACAATAACTGCAGAAAAAAGTTGGACAACAGCGACATTACATAAACTTCCAAAGCAATCTTGCAAAAAGCTTTTAGGGAGGCTGTCATTGAGTTCTCCGTGACACAACGCTCTCCTGTCTTCTCCATATGTCTAGGTTAAGGGGTAAGGTTGCAATACAGAAGCCTTTTCTTCCAAAGAAAACACACAGGCTTGAGTAAGATCTCCCAGAACCTGGAGAGAAGGAGAAAGTGTTGTGATTGGACGAAACCGACCCGTAGCGTACTGTTTGTAGTCGTGCAACGTCCTCGTCACTGAGAAATGGTGCCGGTATCATGAGGATGTGGAGTTACTGGGTTTTGCCAAGTAACAGCAGTCAGCTTTGGCTCCTGAATTTCATGCTAGAAAGTTGAATCTATCGTTCCTTTAAAATAAAACAAAAACACTGCGGATAATTGAATATTTCAACAAATTCTTTCACATGTAGATACAAGAAGCTAACTGGGTTCCCGGGAGTTTGCTTGTTTGAAGAAATAGAGGATGCAGTTGGTCACTAAAACATTCCATTTCAAGGGAAATTTACTTTTGCGCTAAAACTGCCAATATCTGTTACAGTAGAATACTCTGCTAATGCTGAAATTATGTAACTCGAACAACAACTAGCAGAAGCTAACGCTAAAGCCCTAAATGCATAAAACAGTTTGCGGCAGCTAATACCAAACCGCTAAACACATAAAACATTTAGTAGAATCCAAGTTCTAACGCTAAACCGCTAAACACAGAAAATTTGTTTAAGCTAATGCTAACCATTAAGACGACTGTCTCGCAGTCTGTCACTCGTCTTCATGTCCTTCCAGTTGACGACTGGTTTGAGAATCACAAACAGCAAAGTCCTCTGTTTCTGATTTAGCAACGAATTGTTACGTCGAAGTTGTGCGAACAGGATGGGCTCAAAACACGTGATGTGACATAAAGTTCATGGAAGCCGTAAAAATGGGAAACATGAAGCGGTTTTCATCCTGAAATTTAAGTGGCTAATGATAAATATAGTAAAAATATATGAACTGAGGGTCAAGCATCAGAAGGTGCTTCAGGTGCTTCTCATAAATGCTTTGACCCAGAAGGTCTCTCAAGAAGGTCAAGAAGGTCATTCACAGTACTCTACTGCACCCATTGTGGCGTTTTCAGATATTTTCCCTCAAATTTGCGTCTCGTTGAATTCTGCGGGTTGCACGTCACATTGATGTGAAAAAAGAAAAAGGTCTCTCTTTTGTTTTTTGTATTTTTGACTTAACGCCTCTTTTGAAAATAACGAATTTATTGCTCTCCCAAATAACCAGAAGAAAATTCAAATGTGAGCACGTAGTCTGAAGACACAGCTCAGACGTTACTGCATCGTTATTTTCAGTCGCGTTTTTTTTTTTCATTAACAGTTTCTGCCAAATGTCTCTTGGCAGCTTTGCCTTCAGGAACCTGAGACAGGTATTCAGCTCCGTCCCTGCCAGGGAGAGGCGGCGACGAGAACAAGGTGTAAAACACAGCTGACCCAGCCGGGCTCCTCAAACTGGACTTTCAAGTTCTCCATCCCGGCCGAACGCATTCGAGGGTTCAGAAACATGAGCAGAACGGGTAAAGGCAGCAGGAATGAGTGCTATTTTTTTGTTAATAGAGATTTTAATGCTGGAAGCTTTTGTTCATGTGAAGAGTGAGTGTAAAGACAGGGTCTGAGGACTTGTTGAAGCCACTCGCATGCCTGAAATGGATTAGATTAGGATGAGTTTGCCCGCACTTCCATGGACAGCACACACAGAACGAGCTTCGTAGACATCATCTTCTTCTCCTTCCACAAGGGCTCTAAAGTAGACACACGTCTGTGGAAAGAATTCAGGTCTTTATGATGCAATATTTAAAAAAAAAAAAAAAAAAGCTGAATAATTTCACAATTGAATTTTTAATGGCAAATGTATCCAGTCCAGTTTAACTGAAAATATTAGTTGATTTGATTAATTGTAGTTACTAAGAAGTCTCAGATGGACATGGTTTATAATATTTATTTTATGGAGACACTTCCTTCTTTCTTTAGAGTTGAGTTGAATGAATGTGGGAAATTGTGGAAACTTTGAGTTATATGAAACAAATCAGATTGGATCCTCTTTGAAAATAACCATTTGGATATCATCACCTTCCTAAATTAACACCGTTTAAATTTTTGTAGTATTTTTTTTTTTTCTGCCAAAGTCACTTTTGGCAAAAAATGACATGTCATTATTATTCGAAGGTGACGACATTTTTCTCTGCTACCAAATTTTGATTAAATCTATATATAATTTTTTTTTCTGTCTTCTGAAAAATGGACAAAGGAGGATTTCAAATTGCAATGTGTGAGACAGGAACATACTGCCAAAAATGTCAACTATTAGACATTGCATATGTTAACTTGTTTGATAAAGTGTAACATAAATGAGAAGTTTCAAAGTCAGATCATGATCAGCATCATGATCTGAGTAGCCTCAGATCATGATGCTGCCCCCTCCTTGCTTCATTTAGGGTTTGATGATCCTGCGGCACTGTTTATTGTTGTCTTAGTAACAAACCTTTACTTTCGGGATTGTGAATCAAAGTTTCATTCTGGTTTGATCCGACACCTCCAATGACTTTTGGAGATGTTAGCAAGACCTGGATGCTTTCTTTTCTTCTTCTTCTTCTTTTTTTTTTTTTTGAAAGATGCAAATGAGCAAATATCAGAAATACCATAGTTAAGTCTATTTGTTTTACATATTTTGGCACCATAGTAGTTCAAAGAGGTACCGCTTTACTTAAAAATAATTCTGTCTTTTCACCAGAGGTGTGTACACTGTCTGGTGAACCTGTGCTAACACACAGAAGCAGAGAACATTTTCTCTCTTACCAAAATGCCCTGGGGCTGTTTATGCTCACCTCTCTGATCCTTTTGTTTTCCAACTCGTACCTGACATCGGCCAACTTTGACCTTCGTCTGACACCCCCCCTCCCCCCTCCCTGACAAGCCCCACCCCCTTCTGAGCCTTCCTCATGGTAAAGTCCCTCTGAGTTGGATAGGATTGTGGCCCTGCAGCCAGACTTACAGTAATCAGCTCTGAACAGGAGATTGTCTGGGTTAATAATCAGGAAGGGATGCAGTATGTAAGCTAAATTTTCAAATGGGTTTTGCTTAAACTGGTGTAATGGTTAAGTTGGAATCAGTTGGGAATCAGTTCAGGAGAGCAATTATGTACTATTTTAAATGTATGTAGTTGCAGTATATTCCCACACCCCCCAAAAAAGCTGTTAAATATGGAAAATACCAACTAGAAATAATTTTTCAACCATTGTTTTGGCGCCCTCGCTAATATAGCACCCACATTTGTGGCATATAGTACATGACCCACTGAATTTGTTGATCTGTGGAAACTATCCTAGCTTGATCTGTGGTACATTTTTAAAATAATGCATATCAACTCTATCAGAACCTCGTAGCAGTAGGCCACACAAGGAGAACGTGAATCTGAGAAGCAACCGAAATGTTGATGGTAACTCTGAAGGAGCTGCAGATGCCGCTAACAGGAAGTTCTTCCTCAGTTGATGCACGTCACGTTTCATCTTTAACACTCAATGTAGGACAGATTGCTGGACTTTTTTGATCAGATATAATGATTCTCCTGAACAGAACCGACTCAAAAACAAAGACGCACTACCGCATTCAGCATCATCGGCCCTGACAATAAATGGATCATGTTGATTGTTTTATAGAAAATAATAGAGCAGGGTTTTTTTTCTGTTTTTTTTATTTTTTTGGGTTTGTTTCTGATGCTGCCAGTTCATATATTCCACAAAACCAGACTTTGTTGAAAAATGGGTTAAGTTTGTGGCAAACGTTTGTCCAACATGGATACTTATGGGAAATTGACGGACATTTTGGGGCAAATTGAGCTGTTGCTATGATACGAATAAGACTGTCAGACAGCAACATTCTTCAGTCACAGGCTTCTTTAAAGTCATTGCAGATCTGGCTGCTGCTGGAGATACCTTACTGCCCCACAATATCACCATCCACAGCAGCTCTCTAAATATGCTTGGTATGAATTGGGACGAAATTTGATTTCCTTGTTGGATACTTTTACGTTTTTTTGAATCACACAGAATTTGAACTCCGCCGACTGGTTTTTGTCAATAGACTCAAAAAATGTTTGAAATTTTCTTTTGTTTGTTTTTTTTTTCTGAGCGCATTAGTTTGTCTTGTCATATGTTGATACACAATGATTTACAAAAATCGCTGTTTTCAGCAAAAATCAAACAACTTTTCTGATTATTTAAAATGAACATTTAGTTTATTGTCCAGCAGTCAAAAACGAAAATCACTAATTCCTTTTGTATTTCTGAGGATGAAAGTTTAATTCTTTTTAAACTCTTATTTCTGGAAGTACAATTTGAGTACTTGACAATTTTTATGTGGCTACTAGGAGAAAATCAGCCTAAGGACACCAGGACATATCAACATCATTCTTTAGCAAGCACAGGGAAGCTGGATACAAATGCATGCCACACATTTCAAATTTTTATCCATCGAAACCTAACCTAAAAGTTTTGCACCACTTTGTGTTAGTCTAACGGATTCTAACCCATTCTAGTCAGTGATAAGAAAGTCACAAATGTGCATAACATCATAACATCACAACGATGTTATGATATAAAATGCAGACCAGTGATTGAGTGAAATGACGTTTCTGTTATGCTTTCTAGTTGAGTCAGCAGATTTGTCCCTTTGGCCTGCAGCCGCTTCGTGAAAGAACACGCTGACGGCGGCTTCTGTTTCGAGCCCATTTTTTTTAGTGTGCAGAAACATTTGGGTCTTTTGTTGTGCGCTGTGAACTTAGCTTGGTGGCAAATTGGTGATTTTCTGTCACCAAGCCCGTGTGCTGCATGCCTCTCCGCAAACACGTGGGCCGGTTTGGCAGCCCCAGAGGGGGAACTCGGTGCTCCAGAGTCATGCTGGAAAATGAAACAAGATACACACAGCTGTCTTTGAGAACACGAATCTCTCTCTCTGCTTCATGTTGTTCTTGCCTTTGTTTTAGAGATCGGACCAATCAGGCCACTTTGTACTCAGTTGTTGTTCAGCGGTGCAGGAAATTCCTTACTGGTTTGTGAAATTTAGGAGGCCCTTTATTTTTTTTATTTTTATTTTTTTAACCTGCTTTGTCACCCGAAACACTCCTGAAGTCACTGATTTAGTGTTGTGTCATTGCATTTTTTTTTTATTGTTGTTTCAACTCTTCAACTTAAATATTTTTTGCAGCTGAAATGTGTTGGTTTAAAGGTAATAGGAGTTGAAATGTCAGTTTTGTGAAATACAATTCTTCCTTCCAGTCTTGTTACTTTTGCCCCACATCTGTCAAGTGATAAAACTTGCAGCGATTTCTTCACTCGGACATTTATAGCTTGGATGAACTTTGGGACTTTTTGTAATGGTGGTCTGCGTGATCCTTCGGACTGATTTGGAAATGAGTTAAAAAAAAAAAAAAGTTGCAAAAGTCAGCCAGCACTTGGCTCAGAACTAAAATGTTGGGATGTTGTTTTTTTTTTACTGAACATCTGGTCAAACATCTGCAAAGAGCAGGGGAGAAAACTGGAGTCAAGTATGGAGTTTTTATTGTTGTAATAAATAGCAGTGACAGCCATGTTGGTTTTAAGAATTAAAAAATGTGTCTTGTGAGAAAGCTAATTTTTAAGGACACTTTTAACTAGCTTAAACTTATGACGGCGTATTAGTATATTTCCACCTAAAGTTGAAAGTGCTCTACCTTTGGATGTCAGAAAATTTCTGTGATTTATCTAAAAATTTCTGATTTTTTTTTTTTTTTGGCACAAATTTTCTTTTTTTTTTTTTGTCTAACTTCTGCAAAAAAGTAGGTAGACTTCTTTTTTTGTCTAAAAAACCTACATTAAAAAAAAGTAACAGGTTACCTAGAACACCTGCTCATAAGGTTTACTAGGAAATGTATTTGTTGTTTTTGCACACATTTGTTTGAATTTTGGCTCCATTTCCACAAACTTGTGGTTGCTATGCTAGCTGTCAGGGTTACTGAAAAGTTTGGACAATTCCAAGTGCCCCTGGCCAACAGGGGCCCCCACAAAATAGTTTTGTTTTTTTAGGGAGCGGGGGGTTCTAGAAATGGAAAAATCGAGGGCCCTTTTAATAACAAAATGAATCTTAATATCATAGCAGTAAAATTACATGTTGCCACTCCCAGACCAAAGAGCACATGTCCACATTTGGACCGACCCCCCCCTGGATCCGCATGAAATGGTTCATTCCTGCTTGACGGCGACGGTAACCAGTAGCAGATGCTAGCAGACCAGAACGAGTGTGACTATTACTATGCTGCCAAGAAAAAGGAGAAAATCAGGTTTTCAAAAAAGTAGAAAGACGAAGAGAGAAAAGGGAAGTTCTCTATCTTCAATTTGTAACCCAGTTTTTCTCCGAGAGGTGGGTAGACTGTGAGAGATTTATCAACCGTTTAGCATAGTTAGCTTAGCTACAGGCTACAGTTTGCCTCCATTCATTTAATGAATGAAGGAACAAATCTACCAGCACATTCAGGTTTAACTTGCCCCTGTACTTTTTACTGTGTTCAATGACGACCTTTTCTGCTTTTTCTGACTTTCGGTTCTTTTTAGAATTACACAACAACAACAAAATATTTATTACTGACAGAAATTCAAACAATCTTTATAAAAAGATAGTAAAAAATACCCTTCTGTCAGTCCAGATAGTCCTACACAACATGCTGACAACTTTAACAAATATGGAGAAAACATATTTTTTATTCAAGTTATAATCTGCTGCTTGAAGAAAATACACATCATTTTTTTGAGAAGTCTGGATTGCTTCATGCATCTTTTGCACGTTGCCTATGACTGTTGCTGGTGTGGAGAGACGTGAAACTTAAAGGGATTTTAAACATCCAAAATAAATAAACGAAACGACAAATAAAATGAATTTGTGAAATCCCTGTAAACACGTCTATCGCTTTAAGTCTGAGCTGAGACTGTTGACCAGCTCCGTCTTTCTGCAACGTGTTCCACTGTATTTGCACTTTATTGAAACACCTTGCCGCTCCCCCCCCAAAACAAACCCCTACGGTCTGGGCCGGCTGCTGCTCCTAAACAATTTCCTACTCTCAATTACAGTAATTGGAGATTTTCATTTGTCTGTTGTTGTGAGTCCACAACAGTGTCACACACTGGCCAGCTTTCCACCACGTAATGATGTGCTATAAACAAGCGGCGTTGGGGTGGAGTGGGTGGAAAAGGAGGGGAGCAACAGGCAGATCACCGCAGACCCCTCAGGTAACCCGACACGGTCACACTGCAGCCTGTCCTCTGACAGCCCGGTCAGCTTGTACGCTCACCCCGCTTGTGAGAACATTTCGGGCAGTGAACACGTCGTCAGCGTAGAGGTCAGGGTCCACCGGGGGTGAGGTTGGTGGGGGACGTTTATGTAAGTCTCTTGTTTATTTCTCCGCCGAGGGCAGCGGTGGATGCAGGTCATATTGACAGGCAATAAGACCGCTAATCTCAGCTAGCACGTAGAAAACACGTGTTGGACGCTGGTTAAAACCAGCTTGTTGATTTATGTGGCAGTCGAGGCTTGAAGTGACAATCAATTCTGCAATTTGGTAAAAGAATTATTCATTTTATTTCCATTCGTCATTCACAGAGCATTTTTTGGAATATTTTTTAATGTCCTTTGTGATGAGTTCGGTTTAAAAGGAATAAAAAGGCTAATTTAATTTAACAAAGAAAAGGAAATTTTGTAAGACGCAACATAAAAGTATGTGTTGGACGCAATATTTGGTCCCTTTATGTAAATTGCTGCATCAGTGCGGTCTGTTGCAGTGTTGAGATGTTAAGGAAGCCCAGGCTGGTTTTATGACGGCCTTCAGCTGTCTGCATTGTCGGGTCTTGTGGCTCCAGTCTTCCTGGAGTCAACACTGCATTGCTTCTCTAAGGGGGGTTTTCAATTAGGACAGTGAGCTGGCTGATCAAGAGCTTCAATGTTTTTCACTAAAGCAGGTATTGGTTTTTTTATCGGTGTGAAGAAGTCACAAGTTTTGCAGGAAAATAAAAAGAGCATTTCCATAAAGTGATTCAGTGGTTTTCGCCGAGGACACCTTTCCATTTTCCTCCAGACTCTGAGAACTTGATTTCAAAATGGAACCCACTTGGCAGCACTACTGTTATTTTCCTCATCAAACCAGGTGAGAAACTTCTGACCACTCTGGTGAAGGAGCAGCTTAACACAAGAAATGTAGCTCATGTTGTGAGAGGCGGTTCCTGAAGCCTCTGTCACTAAACACTTCAAGACAGGAATAAGCCACCGACTTGGCCTGGGGGGCATTAAAATATACCCATTGCTACACAGATTCCTCAGCATCAAATAGCTTCCATTTTGAGTCCTTAAATATAAAATACATGTAGTTCATATCAGCACTAACAAGCATGGGGTCTTCAAGTGTAATATCAGCTCTTCGCCATGTATTTAAACCATACATTTCTTATTGAAAGAATTCTATCATCTCTCTTTGTATTGTGGCTCATTTGCCACAAAAAACCCACCCCACGCACAATAAAGCCAAGTGCTAATTACCCTGGCTGTACTTTGGTCAGTCTCCATAACGATAAAAGGGCCTGCTTGCCAGTATATCAAAGTGAAGTGATAAGGCTTGGGTTGAGTGTTTGCTGTCCAGACTGAACTCGGAGTGTGGACTCTTCAGACACATGGACACGCTGGTGGGACAGCCCTATCAGCCCATGTTCCTTCTGTTTTGTCCCTTGAGGTCCTTCCTCTCACAAGCTTGCTGGGACTCAGGCCACAAGATAGATGGATTAAACATTAACTTGTGGCCCCTTCATTCAGTCAGACATATGGGCCGATAATGAATAATTGTACACGCTCTTCTAAGGAGGTAGGGATTTAACGCTGGATAGAAAACGTGAAACTCTTTGATTAACTAAGGTAAGATGGTCGTCCTTCCTAGCGTGTCTTTTATCGCCTCTCGTTTGCCAAAATAGGTTGTCTTTGCCCAGGGTAGAATGACTGTGTTCACGGGGCAAGCTCACACTTTAGATATGCCGCTGTGCATTATGTGCGTGGATGTTTCGCTTTGAGAAAATACTTTGATTCAACTCAAGTCGATGAATCAAGAAAGTAAAGAATCGGAAGGATACGTCGCTTTTTAGGGTTTTATAAACTTCACATCAAAAACATATGTAAGTGTCAGCATTATTTTTATTTCTCAATCTCAAGAACATTTCAGCAATTTACCTGAAGTCAGAAGTATTTATTTAAGTTGAATAGTGCTCATTTTCTGAAGAAATTACAACCAATCCCAGTGACAGAAGTTCAGAATTACGGCGTTGCCAAAGTACCTTAAATTCACCAGTTCTTGGAGATAATGAAATAATCTATAATCATCAACCTCTCTAGACATATGGCCACATGTAGATATTTAAAGTAATCTACAATTACTCTTTAAACTGAGGGTGCAAACTCCTCAGTGAATCCTTGTCGAAGACGTTTACTTTCCTAAAGGCCCACATTCACTTTGAGCTTGTTTGTGCAAGCAGATGTCTTCATGCCAATGCTACACTATACCTACTTTTATCTGCAGTAGAGTTTAAAAGCTGTCCTGTCTCGTCTTAGATGAATATTATGTGGGCTATAAATAGAAACCCATCAGATTTAGCCTCAGTGATATGATTATCGGTTGAGACTGCAAATTGAAAGTTTAACCTGTTGTACAGTAAACCATCCACAGGCCTTTGTGAGAATTACTTTCTATACGTGATTCCAGCCTTGATAATTGGTCAGTTATTCTTTAACTGTGCCAAATCAAGCCTGTCATCTCTGGTTTTGAACTCACTCGATGTATTTGTCGGGGTCTTGCCTACTCATACCGTTTTCAAACCCTAATTCTAAGCTAATCAGTGAGCACTGCATCCCTTAGCAGTCTTGGTTTAATTGACACAAACATGTGAATCTGTTAGGCAAAGCCTTCATGCAACCATAACCAATCGCTCACTGTCCTGCTACTACATGACATTGGATGACATTCCTGTCTATGTGTGTGTGTGTCTTCAAACCACATCGACTAAACGTCTCCAGACTCCAGCTAATCTGCTCTGTGTGTGTTTACATTCCTTTGCATGTTGGTGGAAACATGAGGCTAGCTTGGTCCATTATCAGGGAGTGGGAGGTGTCATGAGTTCAGTTATGAACGTGTGTTTTGTCAAAATTTTCAGGTGAAAACGGTTATTATGAAACAAAGTTTTCATACCCCTTAAATGTTTTTCAATTTCACATTTTCATGTGACAGCCCATTGCTTATTTCTTTGTTTACTTCCTTTTCATTTATTTTATTTTTCTATTCAGTGTTCTTTTGTCTGATACTGCCCACGTTCCATGCGGTGACACATCCCCACTGTGAAACATGGTGACAAAAGCTAGTTGTCCTTTTGCATTTCGCCACATGAAATTGAACGAATCGAAGTTTCTTTGGTGAGAAATGTTTACCACCATGGCTTTGTCTTGTCCCAATCGAGACATGATCATTGATGGACAGTTATACTGTATTCATGAATTTTAGTCGAAACTTTTATTTTTCGTCCCTGTTTAGGGCCTACGTTTATTTATCTACGGAGTGTTCCTGCTGCCACTTCTTCGTGGACGTCCAGTGCTCTCTCTAGCTCTCTCCATCTTCATGTCGAGCAGTTCGGCAGAGTTCGTCAGCTAAACATACCAACCTATCAAGTCTTTTCAAACCGATGTCACAGTATACATGCCGCTGGCCCAGTGACATGTATACTGTGACCTAAATAGAGTCACAGTGTCATACTGAAATGGGAAGTACCACAGCGCATGATGTGTCATTCATCATTGGTTATATTTATTAAAATTTAAGAAATGGTATTATGTTCTGTTATACAAATCTTAGTGCTTTGTGTATCAGTTCCTGATTCTGTCCGTTGTCTATGCTTCGACACACTGCACTGTGTTGATGTCGCCCACTACTGTAAAGTCCAACGGCGTCATGCAAAGCAAGATTGACTTTTCATTGCTCTTGGTGATTTAAACCTTCGCTACAGATGCTTGGCCATGGAAACCTATTCTGTTTCTAAGCTCTCTACGCAATGTTCTCGAGCTAGTCTGATTTGCCACGTGCAGTTTGGAGGTTTGTAGCTACTGGCGTTGCAGAAGCGCCTTCACCTCGTCATCCGTTGACGATGCAGTGGGGTTTTACGCGGCTGTCTCGTGACTGAGTTGCTGTTGTTCCCCTTGGTTTCCTATTTGCTATAATTCAACTAACGTTTGACTGTTGTCTGATTAGTAGTGAGTACGTTGATGCCTGGATTTAAAGTGCAGGTGACTTTCTATTGCATTACCACACAGGAATTCATCTGACCTTATCTAGAAAAATTCAACATGTGAAAAGAACAAAAATATCCTGTAAGTCAAAAAGAAACTCCCACAATCCCATTGGCTGGCGAAAATAAACATTAAAAACATCGTCATTGGTGTGTGCCAGTATGTTTTAGTGTTATCTGTCTGAATAATCTTTCTTTCTCCCCTCTTCTGGTTTCTGGCCTTCAGTCTCATGTGTGACGGCGCCTCCAGCACGCTCCTCCATCACAATGGTCGACATAGAGAGCCACTACCAGCCCCCGTCTCCCCTGGAGGACTCCGTGCTGGATGGCCCCCTGTGTGGCGATGACGATTTCATGGGCAGCATGGAGGCGCTTCAGGACATCCCCTCGTCCATTGACGAGGATGCCCTCAGCTCCCTCGACGTCCCGGAATACCAGTCCTCCCACAATGGGTCTGAAGGATCCAGTATCCTAGGTAACGCAAGTGGAAAAGTCCTCCACACTCACCTTTTTGCATGATGGTCAAGAAGTTCAATATTCCTCTCTCCTGACCTTTTTCACACCTACGTGGGATGTGTAAAAATGCAAACAGGACCTCCCATGGCTTTAACACCTCTTTTAGATTTTTATTTTTAAACTTAAAAAAAAAAAAACATGCATTCTTCTTTTTCACAATTTGGCAATTATTTACTACTTTGTTCAAATCCATTTAAAATACACAAAAAGCATAGTTGTGGGCTTGTTTAAGAGGTATAAAGAGCCCTTGTTCTGGTTCCTTGTTGTAATATTTTTAAAAACATTATTGTTTAAAATGTTCCCCATTTTTTCCGTATTTATGCCAATTAAATGTTCAGAGAACAGGGTGGCGTTCTTAGAATGTTTTAAGTCCATGTATCTAAACGTAAGGCCTTAAGACGTTTTACTTTCAATAAAATAACTGGCCTTAAATACATTAGACACAAGTCTTAAATTAATCAGGTTTATTTTATCTCATGGAGTCTTTTTTTATTATTATTCTCATGTAACTGTGCTGTCAGGGAAAACGTTTGAGTTGTGTGCCGACATCTACATTGCGTTATGTGTTTTGAAGCGATTGAGTCTGCCGCCAACGGCCAATATCTTAAAGTTGATTTACCTCTGGGAAAACACGGACCATGTCTTAACCTCCATTAAAATTGCACTACAATACGTTCCCAGTCTGTTTTTTTTTTTTTTTTCTTGCTCAGCCTCTTCTACTGACCTACATGTTAATGCCTGTTAGTTCAAAGGGTTTAGATTAACTGTAGTCTTTTTCTGAATGAGTCGCTCTCCTGGCCCGGTCCCCCTCGTTCCTGTTGGTATTTCGCATGTGTGCCTTCTCTCTCCTGTGCTCCCAGCTTCCTTTCTCATCTCTTGCTCGTTCTTCCTCCCCCTTCTTCGGTGAGGAATTCACACATTCCTCTGCCTCCCGGCACGATCTCTCAGGAAACATCCGCTTCGCTGCTGCATCTCCCTACTGAAAGACGTCGGAAGTCCGGCGAATCTGTCGAAAAATAGTCGCCGCCACACTGCAGGTGTAAGGTCAGCGCAGACCAGCCAACGCAGTGAAGACGGCGGAAGCAATGGCAGGAATGCCGATGATGTCATGGAAGAGACACCGGGAGGGGGGGGGTTAGCAGCTTTTACGATGTATCCGTTGAGAGACAGTGAAGGATCGGAGCTGGCGTGTTCTCCGTGTCCTCGCTCTGATGAAACATGTGGATTTGCACGAGGCTGGAACGCAGGCCGCTGCCAAATGCTGCTTATCCCCAGCCTGGCAGCACTCACCTAAACTCATGTGGCTTGACTTACAGCCACTGTTTTTGCACCACTTCACCGGTGCTTTATGGGCACTGAGGAGGCTCTGCCAGCCATGTTCCTCTCAGGCGGTGCAAATAGATGAGTGTTTTTGGCAACCCGCGGTAAGGTCCTGTGACTTGATCATCGCTGCTCCCTGTGTAACACTGTAATGGCTGTTGCAGCTAGCATGCTGAGATCTCAGTATAAATAGTTGCTATCAGGGAACAAAGTGTCTTTGTTTGGGGGGGAAAGAGGTCAAAAATTTTTGAGTTTCACAGTTTTTTTTTTTTCTGGTAGAACAGAACAGCAAATGCTTTCACTGAAGTGGAGATAGCTTTTTTTTATTTTTATTTTTTTTTATGTTCGTTTCAGAATACCTTGAGGTCATTACTGAATTAATGTGCTGGGTGTAGTGACATTTGTCTGTGGATTAAGGCGAAAACACGCTTGTAGTTAAATATTGTTTCATATGGAGTTGCTCTGGGCAGTTTTCTGTTTTGATTTGCTGTGACCTGCTGATATGGATTTAGCCAATTTTTCTTTTAGAAGTACAAACTGAGAAAATTTGGGAACATTAGTCATTTGTTGTCGTAATGTAGAATAAATAATTACTCAAACGATTGCTGTGGTAATTGATTATTCTGACGATTAATTGGCTAAAAAACATTGGTACGTAATGAAGATATTTCATTGAACCATTCAGTCCCCTTTTTATATATAAAATTAGAAATGCTGTTTTAAATGATGCAGCCAAACAAATCAGTCAATTCCTTTCCAAATACAAAAATGAACAGTTTATTGCCTGAAACTCGGTTGCCTAGTATTTCTTTTTGTGCATTTGCGGCTAAAAAAAAAAAAAAATCCAATGTCGGCATGCGAAAATCTCAGCCTTTTCTGCTTGACTTAACATCAATACAATGTAGGGCTAATCTGTTAACTGTTTTTTGGATTAACTGATTAATATTTCAATATCAAAGGTTGCTTGATAGATTTAGTTTCTTTACAGAATTTGAACTTGGTGAACTTTTTCACAGAATCAGTTCTGGGTAGAACATATTTACAAAGAAGAGTTTTTAATCTTGATTGCGAAATGTTTTTGTAATGTTTTGCTCTGATTGTGTTATTCTTTCAGTAAATTTTCTGTTTTTGAGTCTGTATTTTCTGGTTAACGATGAATCGATTTTAAAAATTAGCCGACAGTCATTTCAATAATCAATTCATCACAATTAGTTGCGATTAATCTGATTAAATGTTTCAGCCCTATTTTATATAAGGAGCACAGTTCATATCACTGTAAAACACTTTTTCTGTTTGAAAACATTACAGAGTTTAAATTGTAAACTGTTGGTGGCGTCTTTATGTTAGTAAATATTGTTTGCGCGTCCCTCTTTTCTGAAATCGGGCTTTTCTAACGAGCTAAACGGTAAAAAAGAGCAACTTTGCTGTGCTCTCTTCAGCCATCCTGTTACCTGCTGAAGCTCTTGCTCTTTGGGTTTTTTATCAGGCTGAATGAGCAAATGATTGGCCAATTTCTACACATTACCAACAAAATCAAAAGCAATGTCAACTCTTTGCAGACCGTGTCTCTTTCCTTTTCTGCTATTTTTGTTTTTATTTCAACCGAAACATTTATGTGGATAAAATCAGCTTATGGCTGCAGCTAACGATTATTTTAGCTGCAGCCATCATCAAGATACTCTACCAGTTATCTTGATGATTAATTGGTTAATCATCAAGATACTCTACCAGTTATCTTGATGATTAATCGATTAAAAACTTCTACAGATGTTACTTCTAACTACATAAGCCTTTTTACACTAAGTTAGAAATATATTAGAAGATGCAAATAAACAAATAGTTAAATTCCATTTTGCACAATTTTCACTTAATTTCTATGAATTTAAAAAAAAAAAGTATTTTAATTTTTTTTGCTCCTGTTAATGATTAATCGATTATTAAATTAGTTGACATCAGTAATCGATTAATCACGATAAATCGTTTCAGTCCTACTTTGGACATTTGTTAGAAACCAGTTTCTCTCTGACTTCTGTGTTTTTTTTTTAAAGCATTTGTTGTCAAAGCTGCGGTGCAGTGCGGTGCCACAGTCACTGTTTGTGTGTTTTGCAGACGCTTTGACACCGGCGTCCAGCCCGTCCTCCGTCGTTTGCGGGATGGCTCCTTCCCAGGAGGAGCTCTTATCCTCCTCCTCCTCGCTCAATCTGGAGTGCCGTGTGTGTTCTGACCGGGCCTCGGGTTACCACTACGGCGTTCACGCCTGCGAGGGCTGCAAGGTGAGTCGTCGCATCGTTTCGTCCTGACTAAACTTCCTCTTTGTTTTTTGTTTGTTTGTTTTTTGTTTTTTTTGCTAAATGATCAAACCCAATGAAGCGACAAAGAACATTAGGAAAGCTAAATAGCAGCGTTGTCGACCTCTCTACCTCCAGAAGCGGCGTGTCCTGTGACTCGTGTGTTGATGTAACTTCTAAAATATTGTCCTCGGCTTCACTTGGACTCGCTCGCTAATCTCTCAGTTAATTGTTCACTAGTCTCGCTGAAGAACGACCCAGGGCTTAATCTGAGAGAAAACAAAGGACAACAACAAGAAAATGTTCAGTCTTTTTGGGCTTTTGTCGCACTGAAACGGCTTTGTGTTCAGGTTCGACTTTCTATGTGGAATGTGTCTGTGCTGGAGGCGTGGCTATATTATTCAAGAAAGGTACACCTTTTACCCATGAATCAACCACATCCGACAGGGAAGGCAGATATTTAACATTAGTTGGAGAATTGTACTCTGTTCCTATAACTCTGGTTAGTATATATGGCCCCAACATGGACTCTCTTCTTTTTTACAAACATGTTTTAGCCCAAATACCTGATATTAATCATTGGAGGTTGACCTGAATCTTGTTTTCGATCCATACTTGTCACCAAACAAAGCATGGAAATTAGACCTGGAACTGTTGAGCGAGCCAGAATCCTGTACGTTTATCAGAGAGCAGATTACCTTTTTTCTTTGAAATGAATGACCTTCCGGGAACGTCTCCTTCAATACTGTGGGAAACTGAGAAAGCCTTTTTAAGGGGAGGTATTATTTCTTTCCGAGCAGCAAGTAGGGGAAGGAATCGTGCAGAGTCGGTGGATTTAGAGCAACAAATTAGGCGTCTGGACAAAGATAACGCAACACACCCCTCTACAGAAACTCATAAAAAAACAATTATTTCACTGAGGTACAAATATAATCAATTATTGTCAGATCACATTACTAGAGCTTCCATTTTTACTCAACAGAAATATTTTGAATTTGGGGAAAAACCTGATAAATTATTGGCTAGACAATTAAGGAAAATGGAAAGTGACCATACAGTTAACAAAATGAAATCAGAAAATGGGAAAATTTTAACCTCACAAAGACATCAATCATAGATTTAAACGGTTTTATGAATCATTGTGTTCCTCCAATGGCCGTAAAAGATGATTTAATTATACAGAAGTTTTTAGATAGTTGTAATCTCCAAACTTTAACTCAGGAAGACAAGAGCTCTCTTAATGCAAATCTCTCCCGCATAGATACTCAGGTTGCTATTAAATCACTAAAAAGTGGGAAAGCAGCTGGTCCTCGTGGATATTCTGGGGAATTTTATAAAGAATTTTGTGACCTTTTATCACCTTATTTGCTAAAAATGTACACCTAAGCAAACTCAGATAATATCCTACCGCCTACTAGGAGAGAAGCCACTGTAATACTAATACCAAAAAAAGGATGAGGATCCTGAGGACGTAGGTAATGACAGTGTCACTGTAAACCTGTGATCAAAAGATACTAGCTAATAGGATTGACTTTATTAATTCCTCCCGATCAGATCGTTGTGTACAAAATTAGCCCCATTTTGGTCGGGCATATTCAAAACTTTTATCAAATATGTTTCGTACAGAGCTGAGGCTGGACCCACGTGGAGTTTCTGTTCAGCTTTCTCAATTTAATAAATACCAATGACAATTATTATCTCATGCCTTTCTCATAGGAAAAAAAGCTAGAGTTGATGTTCTGGAAAAAAATCAGAAGTTCCATCGGTTAAATTGTGGCTGGAGGAACTGGTCTCTCATCTGGAAGGAACACGGTTCTCATTAGCAAATAACTTCAATAGAACTTGGCAAACCCTTGGGCAATATATTAACTGTATTTGAAGAGAATTTGATTTGATTCTCAGTGTGATAAGATGCAAGTCCGAGGGAAAGGGGAGGAGGGTGGGTCTTGAGAACGTCCCTGTTTATTTATGTCACTTTTGATAACAATGTGAAATGGGAGACAAACTTCCATCTATAAATCTCCAAAAATGACTTGCAGTTGTTGTTCTGCAAGTCATTTTTCTGCACTGTTTTCTGCAGAATAACAGTGCTTTGTAGTTGTTATTCTGCAAAGCACTGATGACATTTATATATAAAAACAGTTCAAAAAGATGCATTTGTTTCACTCTACACCCATTACAATAAACAAAAGTTTCTGGTTGCAATGTGGAAAATGTTCCAGAGGTGTGTAAGGTATGTGTGGGTGTGTGTTTAGAGGTGAGCATGTGTGGTTTTTTTGTGTCGTAAAACATCTTATCACAGAAGCCATAGGTCAACTTGATCACTTTTACCTCAGCCTGTAGTAGAAAGCCACGTGTAGGAAATATGTTTGCGTGACGCTGCAGAAGCACACAACACCTTCGCTTTGCTGAAGTAAACCTGACCTGATCAAAGCCAGCAAAGGCAGAAGTGCAGTTGATCTTAACCAAACCGTCACTCTGTGGTCTGTTTGTGCGCACTAAACCTTCAGCGACGTCTAAAAGTCACCGAGATGCATCTCATTTACATGACATTGTTTTGTTGCTAAATAAACACACGCCTTCTTTTTCCATCAGCCGATCCCCGGGCTGAGTCAGACCAGTCTGAAAACCTTCTTTATTTAGGGTTTTAAACTTACAACCGCAGGTCAAACGGCTTCATCCGACAGGCAGGTTTGATTGAAGCTCTGATTTCATGCAGATGTGCAATAATAAGCAATAGAAAAGCCTGTGCAAACATCACCGACCAATGCAAGATAACGTCTTATACTGTGAGGTAAAGAATAACTGGTGTTTTTTTGGGGGGGGGTTGCTAAAAAAATCTTTAAAGTGTGGCGTGCATCTATATTTACCCCCACAAGTCGACACTTTTTTTTTAACGCAGCCTTTCCTACATAATCAGTTACTTGTTCTTTGTAAAATGGTCAGATTGAATGGAGCGCAATCGTTTACATTCAACTTCAAGACCCGCGACTTTGACTAGGCCATTTAGCACCACCTCATAGAAAAATCTCAACTAAATACTGACGTTTTGGGTCGATTGTGACAAAAATGCAAAAAGAAAAGCCCGAGTAGTCCAAGAGATTTGAGGCTGTCCGCTTCACTCCAACGTCTACTAGTGGTTCTGCACGTAGCCGGTAGGTAGGTGAAAGTTTGACATCTGCAGGAAGAACATTCCTGTGTTTAAAAAAAGCCGGCGGTCCCACAAATAGACACCCCTGGTTTGGATTTTTGAACGCAGCGGAGAAATACGACCCCCTGTGATCTCAGCACACTGACCTGTTATGACACCGGACACGAGCAGCGTTGGCTCGCCGTCTTCTAGGGGCGGGGACGAAGTACTGTCCCGGCGCCTTTGTTTTGTGTCGGTCTGGGTTCGCATGTGACCCGCCGGGGTTAGTGGGGGAGAGTTGTTCAACACGCTGGTCGGGTGTCTCGGTAACCTGGGGTAACCTCTCGCTTTCTGACCATTTCTGGGCCTTGGCGCGTTGGTTTCACCCGTGACTAAAATGGATTTAATGTGATCCGCTGAATCAGTTCAATGTTGCTTTGTAAATATTGAGAACAAGATAACCGTTTGGTTTGGTTAGGTTGACTTATTCCATTTTCCAAACACAAAAATGTTTCATCTGTTCTCCACAGTGAAAAGTTGCTGTTTTCAAGGTGATGTAACTGTAACTCAGGAAAACCTCGCTTAGAAACAGTGTTTTCTGATGTTACATCTCACGAAAAAGTAACTCCTCGGGCGAAAGTGTTTCTTTCAAAACTTTGCGAGGAATTTGCTTTCTTGAGGTTTGCTTAATTTTTTTTTTTCTCTCTCTCCAGTCCAAACATGTATTCACTCTTCAAATTTTAAAAAAAATACACATATACATATATATATTCCTTGTTTCTGCTTTGGGTCCGTTTTCCTGCAGGGTTTCTTTCGGCGGACCATCCGTCTGAAGCTGGAGTACGACAGGTGTGAGCGCCGCTGCAAGATCCAAAAAAAGAACCGCAATAAGTGCCAATACTGCCGCTTCCAGAAGTGCCTGGCGGTGGGCATGTCCCACAACGGTGAGTCCTGCAGACGGTGCATGTTTGGGCAATGCCAACACAATGCAGGAAACTAAGCACACTAAAGCCAGCGACGAGAACTGAGCAGGCTGGCGCTGTTGTGCTGTTGCTATGGAAACTTGAACAGCCCTCTACTTGCATGAACAGCAGTTAAAAGCAATTTAATGTTGTGGTTATAAAACTGTGCACCTTGTCACCTCAACCATCTTATAGTTTTATACAGTTCAAATGAAACCTGTATGTTAAAAAAATATATATATATTTATAAAATACACAAGCGATATATTTCAGGACTTTATTTCTGTTGACAGATTTTTATAGCTCACTTAACTTTACCGCACAGACGTAGCAGAGTTGACTGACACCATGAAGCTTTTGATTTTGTGAAGGTCGGCGCTGACTGACCTTCCATGACCTTGGCGACATATTGTGAATTCTTAGTGTGGTATAGATGTGATTAGTCTGTGATTCTGCTGAAGACGCTCAGGAAGTTCAACATTCATCCTCTCCTCTTTGTCACAATGTTCCCATGGCGACTAAGGTGGATGTTGGTAATATTTGCAGCATGTTCAGACCCAAAGTCCTGCTGGAAACTGAAATCACTACCAAGTTTGTCAGTAGAGGGAAGCATGGAGTGCTTGCGCACCTTTTTGTACAACACTTTTTCTTTCCACTCAACTTTCTATAAAAATGCTTGGATGCAGTGCTGCCAGGCAGGATTTTAGAAGCTCCAAAAAAGTACATATTATGCTTAAAAAAATAAAAATAATTATTAATGTAGACGTGTCCTGCTATTACACTTAAGTGTTAACGCGTTAAGTTGCTGAATCCAACAATTGTAATAAGAATTTTTAATTTATCTCCTTAACCTTCGAATTGAAAATAAAATTGCAACATTTTGTGCAACGTCCGAGTTTTTGAAAGCCAGCGTTCGGCCAGAGTTTGTTATTGTTAAAAGTTTATCATTGTAGCGACTTTGTAAAACATCATATCTGACCGAGCGCGAGGCGCTAACTCGGGAAGTACATCAGTCGTCATCAGTGGCGTCTTGAAACGCAACAAACTGTATCTTTTCACCGGTCATTCCTCAGCTCCCGTCCCTGTTGTCGCCTCCTGATGAATTGCTCTCTACTGCTGATTACTCTTTTTTTTTTTTTTTTCATACCTGTTGGTATTGGCACTGCGACAGAAGCATAGTTTTACAAACCTGGCTTATAAAAGTACATTTTTATTCTCTGAAAGTGCAATTCGTCACTCTTTAGGACTGGGGGGGGGGGAAAAAATCAAAAGCAGGAGCTTCTGGTAGATGTCGCTGTGTGTCCACAGGAGGCCGGCAACCACAAAACCGTGATCAGATGTTAAAAAAAATAAGGTACTTCGATGCAGATCGTAGAGGAAATAACTGACGTGTGTTTGTGTGGGTTTACAAAGGAAGTTTGCACACTTCATTACAGCACTCCACGTTGTATGGATGCTAAAAAAAACAACTGTATTTTGTTTTGTTTTTTGTTTTACTCATGTGCCTCTTGAAGACTGTCAAACTTTGACACTGACGGTCCTTTAATACTCAGCAACTTGTAGTAGTATCTGAGTCGGCTGTGGTCCTGCTTGCAGCCTGGGTATAAAGTTTCATGAACCTAAATGTGACCAGAGGGGAAAGACATCTTAGATGAGAGCGACCTGATTCTGTCCTCGGCACATGCAGCTATTTTCACATCGACCACTGACTGATTCCACAGTTGAAACTCTGTGTTTCATGAAAACTTGACGTCCCTCTGCACAATTAGGAATCCTTTCTAAGTGATCATAACAGAAGCGTTCTTTAAAAGCAAACTATAGTTTTCCAATTCGGTTCTTGTTTCGGGAAAGTTACTTTATCAGCCAAGAGTTTTTGTTTTTCTGGGGGATCCCACAGGGCACTGAGCTCAAATGAGTTTGTACAAAACAAATTCATCATCAGCAAACTGTCTCTGACAACTCAACAACAGAGCGTCTTCATTCAGAGGCTTCTTCAAAACCGCTGTCATACAGACTGCTACAGGAGATCCTTTGGCATCTATAACTCTCTCTTTCAAGGAAACTGTAAAATATGAGTTACAACATTTAATTTCCTACTGGGATTAGTAAGGTCATTTTGGATTGAATTTAATTCAATACAAGACATAAAGTCCCATTTCTATTGGTGACTCCTCAAAATGGGAAAGATGGTAAAGGAAGTAAGTGCTGATCTTCATAAATTGGTAAGTTGTTTTGAGGGAATACCTTCTCTCTTAACGTTGCCATGTCTGCAGTCAGAAAATAGAAACGAGGCTCGCCAAAGGCCCAAGTGTCTGTCCAGTAAAGGACCGCGGGGGAAACGCTGATTTATTTTGGGAGACTATGCAGTCAGAATAAAATGCCATTTTAGACCGACACGTTTTTTTTCACATGACAAATGTGAGTAACAACAATACCCCGCATCTCAGCCACTGACAAGACAGACGATTAGAGAGAACCAATATGACGTCGAGCTTCCTTACCCGCTTCATCTGCTCATGTCGGCTCACGGGGAGTGGGCTTAATACCAATCACTTGTCCACATCTTTATTAGCCTCAGCTCCTGTCCAAACGTCTTCAGATAGTCTCGCCTTGTAAGCGGTAAAATAACACCATCCCCGGTGTCGGCATCTGGGTCAGGAGTCGCGTCCCGGCTCGTTCCCACCCTGTACTCGAACATGAGGTCAAGAGAGAAATCAGGTCCACCTTTATGGCTTTATGGTGCAATAAAGGCAGGATGCAGCTGAACGCTGTGTGTTCTCAGGGAGATATGTATGTGTGTTTGTTTATTCGTACGTGGTCAACAGCTTGGCCTCATCAAATCCATTAAAACCTGAGACACCCGTCTTAACGTGGGTAGCGAGAGACTTATATGCTGCATTAGGCTCTCATAGGGTTAAACCACAGAGGTGGGGGTCAAAGACGGGTCACCTCTAATCACCATTATTAGCTAAATGGGATCAACTTGTCTGAGAGACGCCATCGCACTTTCATAAGGGCTCAGTGGAAGTACGTTTAATTCAAAGGAAGCCCACTTTGTTTTGTGCCGCCTTTATTCATTACTTCCTGAATGAAGTAATGAATTTTATTGTGTGAAAATACAAGGTTTCAACATGAACACAGTGTTTAAAAGTTTAAAAAGAGGAGAAATAAAGTGATTTACCTAAAACAATCTACTCTTACCACTACTGCTAAAATCATCAATTATATCTGTGATTAAAATTAATTTTCAACATGTTTCTTCTGCCTGGAAGCGATTTTTTTTTTTTAAGGAAGTTCTTAAAGATTACGATGACTGAAAGGAAGCCTTCTAACCTCGAAGAGCACATAAAAAAAAACATAAACAATTAAAATACAAATGGAAAGATTAAAAAAAATATATATATATGTCTGCTCAGTGTTTTTAAACAGTTGAAACCAGATAAAACTGAATAAAAAGATACAAACAACTTTTTTTTCTCACTGTCTGAAGTGAAATCGGAACAAACCTTTCCTTGTTTTGGATTAGTTTGAATTTCCAAAATTGTTTCTATTTGCTAAATGCCAGAGCGAGACCATTTTTTAGACATTTTTTTGTAACGTCCCCCGAATTCAGAAGTTTGCATGTATTTGGTCAGTATCCGGTACAACTGTCTCCTAACCTCTATGACTGCTTCAATTTCAAGTTTCAGACAATCACCAGTTGATATGTAGCAGTACACCTATTTACTCCGGAAGTACCCGCTATGTCGGTTCACTGCGAACACGTACCAAACAAATAAAGCATCGTTTCACATCACACTGAATACATGCAGAAAAGCGACACTGAAACAAAACAACAATTTTATTTTGTCTGATTCAAAACCTCTGTTACTACATTCTTACCGTCATCAGATTCAAACATCTTTAGACCATCTATTGGGGTTTTTTAAATGCGTTTTTAGTCTTTAGACGTCAGCAAAATAATCTCCGTCTGCCTCTAAATCCACTCTCCGCAGCCATCCGGTTCGGCAGGATGCCCCAGTCGGAGAAGCTGAAGCTCAAGGCGGAGATGGTGACGGGGGAGAGGGAGGTGGTGAACCCCCAGCTCGCTGACCAGAAGACGCTGGCCAGGCAGATATACGAGGCCTACCTGAAGAACTTCAACATGAACAAGGCCAAGGCTCGGACCATACTCACCGGAAAGACCAGCAACCCTGTACGTTGATTTAAAGTGGTGGGTTGGTGAGTGAAAGGCGTTGACTGCACAGGAAACACCGATTAGTTTCTCGCTAAAGAAATGATTTCGGACAACTCCAGACTCTAGAAGTCTGCAATCAAAGAATCGTCTCGGTGTGGTACAGGGTGTCCACGCATCCATAAAACATCTTCAGTTTAACGCGTCTTAAATGAAGACCTTAAAGTCATTTTTAAAATGCAAGTTGGCCTTACTTGTGTTAATCTCACGCCTTAAATGTTGTCTTAATTCCACATATGGTATTTTTTTCTTATTATTTTTTCTCTGGACTTTTATGTCAGGCAAAAGTTTGAGTCACTTTTAGACACCTTCATTGCGTATGACTACTTACATAGCTTTCCTAGCAAGCATTTTTGTCCATCATGGCTAAATGGAAATTTATCGGCAGTTAGCTAGACGAAGTTTGTTCATTTCTGTGGATTCATGTCTTAAATTTCATTCATATTAGTCTTAACAGGGTCTTAAAAAGTGTTAAATTTGAGTGGTAAAAACCTGTAGTACCTTTTCTACCACAAGAAATGACAAAAAAAGGACTTTCTCTCTGGGTGGTCTCTACAAACGTTCCCTTTTGTTTCTGCTTTGTTCATTGAAGTGGGGGAAAAGTGGTTGAATTCAGGCCAGAAGCCAAAGCCCAGAGCTGGTTGAAAACTCCTCAGATGGATGTTTGTGGGCGTTAAATGGGTCAGGAAGGACAGGGCGAGTTTCCATCCGTGTTCAGTAGATGTCACTCGGAGCCGTTGAGGATCCGAGTGACATCAGCAGCTGCTGGCGTTTGTAGATGTAGATGCATCTTTTATTTTATTTTTTGTTTTGTTTTGCAATATTCGGTTAATCTAATAAGGATCTGAAAAATTGTTCTTATTTCTCTTGTAAACTCATCAGCCTAAGTTACAACAGTCAGTAGTTTTACTTTAAAAAGCTTACATACATATTGCTAGTAAAAAAAATGAGGATTAAGCCCTAGAATTAACATGATTTATGATTTTTTTTTTTTTTTTTTTAAATCAACCTGATGTCTAATTATCAGCCGCGTTCCTCAGCAAGCTGTGTGTTAGTAAGTCCTGTTTTCCGCTTGCCGCCCAGGATAAAGTTCTGCTGCTGCTGCACACCTTGGTGAGCCCCTGACCTTTCCCCTCGTTTCATAGGTGCGCGTTGTTTTGAACTAGCATAAAATGCTGGTATGCCAGCAGCCTCCGCAAACAGCTGCGGAGCTCAAATAGAACCAAAGAACAACCATTACGTCCTGGAACATCATTTCTGTAAATGGCGGCACAGGCCAAAGATGAGTTTCTACTCAGCCCTGGGCATTTCGTTTCAGGGCTGCTGGAACTTTGTTGCGTTTCTCCGTCTGCCTTCCCTGCCTGCATAACGACTGTAGGTGCGAGGCAGTAATTGGGGGATGGAGGTGTGTGCGTACTTTCCCCTCGTCTCCTTTGACCTCCTGTTAAATCGGCCTTCATCACCCCGAGTTCTTCAGCAGCAGGTGTAGCCGCTCATCAGCACGGGACTTTTCCTCTCTGCTTCCTACACTGGGTCCATCTCTGTCTTTATATCATTTTTATTTATTTATTTTTTTTAAACAACTGGCTACAATTTTACCTTTTAGTTCTGCCTTCAAAGCTCCTCTGTTTGTTGTGAGGGGATTTGGACGATGAATGAATCAGAACAGTAATTTTCTGCCCTTATTTATTCAACGTATCCATAAGGGACGAGGGTTCTGACTTTTGCCTTACTAGAGATCATGTAGAAACTGTCCAGTGTTTGTGCCGAGTCAGCATTTTCCATGTTCGTCAGCCACCTGTTAGCTCTGAACCGTACGCTCTGTAAAGACGGCCGCGTTTCAGTTTGGACGTATTATCAATAGGATTCCATTCTATTGCTTGTTCTGACAATTAATCGATCAATCGGATAAAAGCAGTGCCACATTTTGCAAATTTTTCCTTCAGCCACTTTTTTACATACAACAAAAGATCCAAATATGCAGAAAATTCAATTATTTGATTAAAAAAAAACAAAAAAACATTTTATTGCCTAAAATGCAGTAACAACATTCGTTTAGTGGCTGCCAGGTCATTTATAGCAAAGGATGCATCTGCAGCTAAAAATACTGCTTACTAAGCTTTTTTTTTTTTTTTATTAATCAATGGATAGCAAAAGAATACAGAATTTTGAATTGGGTGAAAATTAGAATGTTCTGGGTAGAACATTTTTATAGACAAAGGTTTTTCATCTTAAATGAACAATGTATATATTTTTGTACAGTTTTGGCTTAATTACTGCTCTGACAGTGTTTTGTCCGCAAATGGCCATTTTTAGAGCTTATGTACTCAGGTTGATTATTAATCGATTACTAAATGTTAACAACTGATTAATCGAGAGTAATAGAGTGAACTTTCGGCTCTCCCTTCGCAGCCGTTCGTGATTCACGACATGGAGACGCTGCAGCTGGCGGAGCAGACGCTGGTGGCCAAGATGGTCGGCTCGGCCGGGTCCCTCAAGGACAGAGAGGCCGAGGTTCGGATTTTCCACTGCTGCCAGTGCACATCGGTGGAAACCGTCACGGAGCTCACCGAGTTCGCGAAGTCCGTGCCGGGCTTCGCGAGCCTGGACCTGAACGACCAGGTGACGCTCCTGAAGTACGGCGTGTACGAAGCGCTCTTCGCCATGCTCGCCTCCAGCATGAACAAAGACGGCCTCCTGGTGGCGTACGGCTCGGGGTTCATCACCCGGGAGTTCCTCAAGAGCCTGCGGCGGCCGTTCAGCGACATGATGGAGCCCAAGTTCCAGTTTGCCATGAAGTTCAACGCGCTAGAGCTGGACGACAGCGACCTGGCGCTGTTTGTTGCGGCCATCATCTGCTGCGGAGGTGAGGCTAAATTTGTACGGTTGGGTTAGTTCTGCACCTTACGACCGTTCGTTACACAGATTCACCACACACACAGTGATTCATTCCTTTTTCCTGGAAAGAGACAATCATGATGTCTCCTCTGACTTCCTCTGCCCTCAGACCGACCGGGCCTGGTGAACGTGTCGCACATCGAGGTGATGCAGGAGAGCATCGTCCACGTCCTCCAGCTCCACCTGCTGGCCAACCACCCCGACGACGCCTTCCTGTTCCCCAAACTGCTGCAGAAACTGGCCGACCTCCGGCAGCTGGTCACGGAGCACGCGCAGCTGGTGCAGGAGATCAAAAAGACAGAGGACACGTCCCTGCACCCGCTCCTGCAGGAGATCTACAGAGACATGTACTGAGGGACTGCAGCAAGCAGCCGACGGACAGAAACAGAACCGTTCAGAGAAGACGCGGAGCTCTCCTTTAAGCTGGGGTTCAACCACTTCGAGCCATGCCGTCTCCGACGCGGCGGAATTCGCTTCTGGCTTCCGGTCGGCTTGAAGGAACTTTTCTCTGGCGCCCGGTCCCTTTGGTTGGTCTGGATTCTCACCACTCCATTGCTTGGAACCTTCTGAGACCGAAAAAAAAAGAACTAGATCAGATGTGAAACACCGTCTGATTAAAGCCACTTTGTAGAAATCTGTGTAGCATTTCTGACCAAACTCAGCTATTAACCTACGGTGAGCCCTGAAAAGGAGGGAGGACGGGGAACTCGATGATTGCCACTCCAGTTGTGCGTTTCAAAAAGAAATATTTATACTGACGTTAAAGAGATGTCAGCATCAATTCAACCACCTCGACCTGGCAGCGACTAAAGAAGCCATTTGGTTTTCCTGCTGCTTCAAAGCCATCCAGCATGTTCTTCTTCATACAACCGGACGCATCCGAGGAGTCGCCGAACGTACGAACGCAATCGCAAGCGGAATTGTGATTCCCGGGTTTTGACTTGAAAATGCATCTTGTTGCACAGCGTAAGCACAAACTTGTCTGTGATTTGTTCACAAATGTCTGAGCCGTTGTCCCTAACAAAACCGCACGCTCAGATGTTCGACACTCCGTCCCGCGCTGAGAGCTCGTGGTTTACGGTCCGTCTCCAACTTGAGCCGCGCCGGAATCTCAACAGCAGCACGGCTAAATACAGAAATTTATGTTTTCTTTTAGTTTGTGTCGCATTGCCTCAGCTCCAGCGTTTTCTGTGTTTTCACAAAGAAACCCAGCTATTTTTTTTTTCTTTATGTAGTCTTTATACATATATCCAATCAGTTTATCAGCAGTTTATCAGCCGTTTGTAGCTTATTTCATATTTTTGAAAATCTGCCAATATCGATTTTTTTTTTTTTTTTTCGTCGACTGTTTTTCTATGTTCATAGAAAAGATGCCATCACATCAGTTTTACTATTATTCTCAAAGAAGGACAAAATGATGACAGAGTTAACTTCATTTTAACTTTGCTTTAGCCATTAGCATGACTAGCATCAAGTGTTAGCAGGGATCTTTCTGCACATTCCCTGCATAGTGTAGATCCTTACCTCGACTCTGAGGTTTCCTAAACGTTGTTGTCTCTGGCTTAATTTCAAACTGACGCCGAAAATTATTTTGTCTAAACTACCTTAGCTCAAAGAGTGCTAGCTTGTCCTGGTTGCGCCACCGTACGAGTTTACTGTTCGGAAAAAGACCGGAGCCCAATCAGCGGCGGTCTAGCCAAAGATCATCCAGTCCCAGTTGTAACCCAGTGTTACAAGTGGGTTTACGAAAAGGCAACTCTCGCATTTTGCTGTCATCCGACCATTTGTATAAGAAGAACATGCTAGCTTAGACACCAGAAGGAAGGGAAATATCAGCTTGGAGTTTGTAACATAAAAACACACATGCGGAATAATATGAGAAGCATATAATCATCTGTTTGATATCCGCCCAGGAAAAAACAAAACACCCCCATAAATACTCTGAAATGATTTAGTCTACCTTGATTAAAAATCTGATTTTTTTTTTATGAGGATTACGTGTCTTTTGACGCTGTAATTTTACTGAACAGGACGGGCAAAGTTACCTCCAGCTCTTCACAATTCAAATCGGTGTAATTAGTTTTAATCTCCATGGAGCGTCTGTCAGATGAGGCATTCCCAACAAGATTTCACATCGAAGTTTTCTTGGACAAAAAGATGTTTTGTGAACATTTTATTTCTTTAAAGTGAATTTGGACTAACAGCTTTGACTAGGAGACCTCCACCAATCAGAGCAGGTTCTCTTCAGTCGAATAAGAAATCTTCAAACGCATGATGTATGGAAAGCAATTATGCACAAATGTGAAACTCAAATTATTTTGCTATTTTACAGCTCTTTTCAGCATATGTGCAGCTGTACTAATCTTATCATTATTTTGGTGCTTTAAAAGTAACATAAATTGGATTCATCTTTTGGAACCTTTTTTTCTGACTATTTTTATCTTTTTTTTCCAAGCCCTAATGACATCACTTTGTGTTTGTACATAGTTAATTGCATTACCATTTGCCCCTACTAAAAGCTAAGTCACATGATGGTAATAGGTTCTGCACATCCCTAGTTTCGCTGAAGACTTTTACGTTTAAAAAAAAAAAAAAAAACGTGTACTGCTTGTTCGTGTTGCTTTACTGTTTGTGTTTTCACTTGAATTAGATCCTATTTTTATACTAAAAAAAAAACTGTGTACGTAAGACTATATCTGATGACGTTTTATTCAGAAATGGCACGGTTTGAAAGTGTAAATAGAATCGAGGTGAAACGGGGCGATCCGAAAATATCCACAAATCTGAACCCTGCTGGGGGACATTCCTTTGGTTTGAACCATCAAAACTTTTGCTTCCAGCTGTTCGTTCTTTGGCAACTGAACCGAATCCTTTTGATCTGAACCGGAGACGGCTTTGGACTGTTCCGGCTTACGACGTTTTGTGATCGATTAAAAACTTGACTCCGTCGTCTCTTGACTATAGTTTTAACGATAAGGAGATATCTTATAAATGTTTAGCTACAATATAGTGTTGATCATACGTTGAAATAGCGTGTCTTTTAATACTGTTTCCTCAGGTCGCACATCAGAATACAAATAGAGATAATATATGCACAGAGATTTTTATCAATATCAAATGCTCCTTAGCAGCCTCAACTGTAAAATGTTTTGTCTTTAAATTTTGTTTTGTTTTGTTTTGTTCGTTTTGACAGATTGAATCTCTGTTTGCTATCAGAGAGTCTAAATGCACTCATAATTAGCCATCACGTCATATGCATTCAGAGTACAGATGATGCAGTAATGTACATTTTTGAACAGGTTGCTTTCCAAGCTTGTTTCTGTCTTGACTTTTTCTCTCCAGACTTGCTGCTATATTGTACCAACTCAAACATGAGCTCTGCCACGGATAGATTACTAACCTCCAAGCTGCCTCTAACTTACTCACTTAGAGTTGAAACCAGATATTTCCATAAACCTTCGATTTTTATTTTATTTTATTTAATTTTTTTTGCCTCGCTGTTTTGACATTCCATCAAACTAATTTCGCCAAACTAAACTTTTCTGTTTTAGGCCAGTTAAGATTACTCAAAATTATTTCTGCTTGCTAAATCCCAGAATAATTATTAAGACTCTGAAGTTCGCATACATTTTGGTATTTGATAGTCGTCTTTAAAACTGTCTGAATTTTCATATTTACCCACAGACGTTCCACAGGAGTGAGATCAGTGCTTTTTGACGGCCACCGTAATAAAAGTATCTTTTTACATTTGTTTTGTGGGTATGCTGAGATTCTCATTGGCCGTATTTACTTCAGCATCCCCACGTGATGTTTGTATTTTCTCATTATGTCATCTTTTCCGTTAAGCGCACCAGTCTCTCCTGAAGCAAAACGGGAGATAATGCTGCCAACGCTGTGCTTCACAGTTGGGAATGGTGTGCTCATCCCGTTTTTGCCTCCAAACGTAGCAATGATCATTATGGTCAAACATTTCAATGTTTGCGTCAACAGATCAACATGTCAACTCGCATCTTTTATACCAAAACACGTGCGTCTCTGGGAAATACGCCTCCTACCTTGACCATTTCGGCTGGACATCCCCATGTTGTTTATGCCTTCATATAATTATTTAAGCAGATAGTACATCTGGAGATTCTACCCAAGGATTTACAAGATATGTTGGCAATCACAATCTTGCCTGATTTATTTATTTTTTTGTAATCATAGAATGATGTCACACAAGGAGGAGGTGTCTTCTCCCAGTGGCATAGAGGCGAAGAAAACTGTTTGGATTTCAAGAAACAAATACGTTTCTCAAATAAAAAAAGATCTTGCTCGTGATTCTAGCGTCAAGCAAATGGAAATGATGTTTGTGATCTTAACTGATTTACAACAGAAAAAAACTGACTCGATGTCAAACAGGGGAAAACCTTTTTTTTTTTCTCAGAGTATGTACATATCTGGCTTCAACTGCATATCTTGTCTCAGATTGCAAAGAATTCACCCAATGCAGCTCAGTTTTTCACCTTGCAGGTCATGCTTGGTGATCAGCCACCAACAACATGTGCCTTAGTCTGTGTGTGTGTGCGTGTGTGTGTGTGTGTGTGTGTGTACACGCCAACATCGAAGACTCACGTGACTGAAAAATTGTAAACCATTGACCTGTTCATGTGACCGAACAGTAACCTAAAGAATGGTGCGTCATGTGATCAGATGTTTCAACGGAAATCGATCGGCAGTCAATGAAAATGAAGGATTTGCTCAAGAGGGGTTTTAAAAGCGAAACTGAAAATGAATGAAACTCTACAAAAAGGCCCAAGAGGTGAAGCTGGTTTACCCTTGGGGGCGTTTTGTTTGATGTAGAATTGACAAGGGACTTTTTAACTTGTATCAGGGATTCTTAGTCTTCCTCTTTGCACTAGCTCAGGATATAGAAAGGTACTGTTTCTCCGTCCCTGTCTTTCTTATTCAATCTGCTTTAGAGCACATAAACAGAAGCAGCAATACAGGAAAATTTTAATATTTGCTTTTCTTTTTCAGTATAGACAGATTATTATTTTCCAGGGGCAGCAGTCATAGGAATTAAGTTTTTTTGTTGTTGTTGTTTTTGTGTTTTTTTTTGTTTATTTTTTTTGTGACTTTCAACTTGTTTATTTCTTTATTTCTGCAGCTCTTGTCTACTTTGGAGACAGAAAGCATCTTCGGATGTGCTGTCCGTGTGTTTTGTGGCTCGGATATTAATACTGTAAATGTTTGAATGTACCGAATATTTAGTCATGCATAGTTAGTCCTTTGCAAGAAGGCAAATTGACATTGAATGAATTAAAAAAATAAAATAAATGATTTTGAAATCCTCTACCTTGTTTGTTGACATCTGAAAGAACAACTTGAGTCTGTTTGAATATATTATCTTTTCACTTTCTTTTTTTCTTTTTTTTTTTCTCCCCCCAACACCAAATTTGAGCTTTTACAGTTAAGATAGAGTAATGGTTTGTCTGGCAAATAGACTGAAACTCTGGGGCCAAACTGGCCTACAGTGTAGCTTCCACACAGTAAAGGTATTTGTGTAGATTTTTAGTTCTTTATCGGCAATAAAAGTAACAATCTCACAAAGTAGAATCAGAAGAGAGATAAATACACTTGTGTTATGCTGAAAACATGAGCTTAAAATACTTGGACATGCATAAAGCTGACTTTGAAGATGAAAGCTTGAATGTTTTCCACAGAAAGACAAAAACGGTCATTTCTATGAAAGTACACTGATGATACTAATAATATTTATGTTCGAGTGAGAATCTTATAATATAATCCCTCTTCATAAATCCAGAACTTCCTCTTTAATTGGGTCGTTCCCAGTCTGACCCGCAGAGTGACGTCAGACCAGTCTTGTGACCTTGACTCCTGGTTGAGTAAATAAGTAGCCGCTGCTGATTCAGAGCCGCTCCAGCAGGGGGCAGTCTACATTTATCCAATTACCTCTCGCTCTTCCTCCTCCTCGTCACATTGTCCAACATGGCGGTGTCCATGCTCGGCCGCTGCTGTTGTGTTTCTCGACACGCGTCCTGCCGCATCCTGAGACGAGCGCGTCTCTTCCTCCCTCCCGGGTCCAGGTTTGGCGGCTCCGCCGCTGCGTCCCGCGGGCTGCTCCTCTCGCTCCATCAGCGCGGAGTGCTGAAGGATTCCTTCCCACAGAGCGCAGCGCAGGACCAGCTTCCCGAGCTGCTCCAGTCCGCTCCTCAGACTGTGTACTGCGGCTTCGACCCCACGGCCGACAGCCTCCACGTGGGCAACCTGCTCGCCGTCATCGGCCTGCTGCACTTCCGCAGCGCCGGGCACAACGTCGTGGCGCTGCTCGGAGGGGCCACGGCGCAGATCGGGGACCCGAGCGGGAAAACGAGCGAGCGCGAGCGGCTGTCCGCGGATGTGGTGGAGGAGAACACGCGCGGCATCCGGGAGAGCATTCAGAGGATTCTCGTCAACCACGAGGTGCTGTTCCACGACCGCTCGAGGCCGCTGGGCACGGCGAGCGTGCTGAACAACCGGAGCTGGTATAAGAGCTGGGGGGTGGTGGACTTTCTGTCGGAGACCGGCAGGCACTTCCGGATGGGGACCATGCTGAGCCGCCACAGCGTGCAGTCCCGGCTGAGGAGCGCAGACGGTATGAGCCTGACAGAGTTCACCTACCAGGTGTTCCAAGCTTATGACTTCTACCACCTCCACCAAATATACGGCTGCAGGATTCAGCTTGGAGGCACCGACCAGCTGGGCAATTTGATGTCCGGACATGAGTACATTCACAAGTAAATTCCCCTTCCAGCTTTGTTCCAGGCTGCGTTTGGAAATCGGAATAAGAAATGACCGAATCTCCCCAGTTTTCTGTTTTTCATGTCCAAAAGATCTCCAAAGACTTAGCTGCGGGTTTCACCAGTGAAAGCTTTAGTGGGTCTGGTTAGGTGCAAGCCACAGGTTCTCAATTGGAGTCAGCCCTCGACTTTTGACTGGGCCATTCTAACACAGACTTTGGTGAGATTTTTCTTCACCTGAGAAGTAAATGTCTAAATTCTATATCAGTTCCAGGTTTTTCACGGCCAAAGCCAGTTTTACCTGCCTGTAGTTCATCCCACGTAAATATCCCGAACCGCTGGCACCATGCAAACAGAGCTCTCCATTTGTGCTCCAGTTCTGACCAGCATTTTTACTCAGATGCCTAAGTAGACTAATTACCTATTAAGCAGTTGTTCCCGCCTCACATTAAAAATAAAAACTTGCTACATTTTAATCATAAGCTGCTGTAACATTTTTTAAAAGTACACTTAAGCATTAAAGGCTGTGATTCTACCAGCAGATACACAGAACATGTTGTAAGCTAATGACGCATATGATGGATGGAAGGGAAGTCGTACCTGAAGCTAATAATTGTAGCCGATTGTACCGAGGACAGTTTGGAGAGAAATCGATGGACGCCAGTGGATGTGTTGTACTGACAGAGAGCAATAGTAAAAATCGCTGTAAACGAAAGCTATTATTTTTATCTTTGGTTGATGAACTTTATGCTCACAAACAACAACCGTAGTCCACTTCAGTGTGTTACCCCTGACCAAGATAATTTAGCTTGAGCCGACCTCATCCTTCAAGTTTTGGGTTGTTTGTTAGCTTCCAGACAAGAACCTCATTGTTTCATTATTCAGGAGCAAAAACATGTTTGATTTCCTTTTTCACCCGTTTACTTCCACACAACTCATCATTGATGTTTCCTGCACTGTTGAACTTTGTATCACATGTGCTGACACTATACATTTTTCTCTCTCTTTTGCCAACAAGTGGCCACACCCTCTTTTTTTTTTCTTTTTTTTTAAAGTCAAAACAATGTGCTCTTTCATTACCATGAGATGTTTCCAGCTGCTACATCGTCCTCCATTTTACCACTGCTTCCTGTCTTAGTAGGCATGATTTTGTTTGAGGTGTGAAGGTGTTTGTTAAAAATGACTTATCCCAAACAGAAAAGCAATGAAAGTCTCATTTCTCAATTTTTCCTCACACTTTAATTAAATGTTGGGTTTTTTTTTTTTTTTTACGTTATCTGGCTCTAAAATATGATGATACCACTTTCTCCACATCATTTTTAACTGTGGGGAGAGTGAAATAATCACAGTAATTCTCCCATGTATCCATTCAAATCAATTTTATTTATTTGTTTTTTAAGAGTAAGTGGTGAGGAGGTGTACGGCCTGACCATCCCGCTGGTAACCAGCACCACCGGCGACAAGCTGGGGAAAACCGCCGGCAATGCGGTGTGGCTCAACAGAGACAAGACGTCCCCCTTCGAGCTCTACCAGTTCTTCCTCCGACAGCCAGACGCCAGCGTGGAGCGGTACGCGGAGAAGAAAGCTCACCGCTTCGGTTGACGCCTGAGTCGCAGCGACGAGGAAGCTGAAGTGTTTTTGTGTGGGTGTTCTGCAGATACTTGAAGCTGTTTACCTTCTTGCCCCTGGGGGAGGTGGAGAAGCTGATGGAGCAGCAGAGGGAGGATCCAAGCAAACGCCTCGCCCACAAACGACTGGCCGCAGAGGTGACCAAGCTGGTGCACGGAAAGGAGGGCCTCGAGAGCGCCAAGAGGTCAGAATTGGTCCGCGGAGTTTTTTTTTTTATTTTTAAGCGTTGCACCAAATTTTCCCCGAAAACAGTCAAGAAACATTGGGCTTAGGTGATTTCTAACTCCCACCTGCAGGTGACAGTATTTCTCAGAGGTCGTGTTATAGTTACATTTTCCATTTTTGACTTGACCTGTCACAATAACAAATTTTGCTTTATCATAATTATTGTAATAAACAGTAATGTTGTTTTGACACCATTTTTGAACTATATATTGATAATGGCACAATGATGCAAATCTCAAAGACTTATAGACTTTTAGGTTTGCACAGAGCATTCCACAATGGAACTGGAAGACATTTTAAATATCCAAAATAAAGCGGCCAAAATAAAAAAAATTAAAAAAAAACACAACCTGAAATCATAAATGAAATGGATTTTGAAGTCTCTAAACAAATTCGCTCTTCAAAACATTTTAATCATCCAAATTTTTAAACGGTGACGGTACTTTGGCTTAAGTCCTTGGTATTGATCATCATCAAAACCCTGATTACTCTCAAGCAGTTTGGGAAGAAGTTACATGCATTCATTTTTCCAGTGTGTGATGCCATAATGTAGATTCTCTGTTCAGATTGATGAATATTAATTAAAGCAAATTGTAATTGAATATGTTAACATAAAAAAAAAGTTTAACTGACAAAACAGAGTATAATGGGATTTTTGTTTTTTATCTCGTTGGTCAAAATGCGGACATGACAAAGTCTAGCTTAACCTCTCCTTGTGCTGCGTCGCTGCCTCAACCTTTGCTTGATGTCGAGTTATAGTCCGTGGTCAATAAATGTATATATATTTTTCTTACATGTAGATTTTGGATGATGTTTAATGAGGAAATATTTCTAAGTAGCTCCACAGAATATGGGACAACTGTAAATCACAAAATGATTTGCAAAGTCCTGGAGGAGAGCTCTGAAGGCTGTATTGTTTGTCCCTGCAGATGTACCAATGCGTTGTATCACAGCAGCATTCAGGCGTTGGAGCAAATGAGTGACGAGGAGCTTCAGGAACTCTTCAGGGAGGCTCCTTTCCAAGAAATGTTTTTGGAGCCGGGGACCACGGTGCTAGACGCCTGCCGAAAGGCCAGCGCCATCCCTGAAGGGCCCAGAGGGTAGGTTCCTCATGAGCACCTACTGTACTAGATCTCTGCCGCTGGTTGTGGGGTTGCTTTTTATCAGCAGTTAGGGAGGCTGGTCCACTGAAGGAAAACTTCAGAAGAAGAAAATGGGTGCGACTTTCTTCTTCACGAAGCACAACTGGAGTGGCGTTAGTTTTTAAGTCGTAGGATCTCACTTTTGTTGTTTGTAAAAGATCACGAGTTATTTCTCCCATTGGCCCAGAATTTCTTAACTAACCAAGTCTGAAGACTCATCCCATGGTTGTAGAAAAGATGTTAGCCTGTTTTAGAAGGATCACTGGCGTATATGAAGTAGAGGAAATACCAGAGCTGATGGCATTTTCTAGAAAATTTTGGTCAAAAATGCTCATTGATTTAATAAACACTGGTAGGAAAGTGGGAAACCGTCGTCTTCGAGGAAGAGATGTGGTTGGGGATTAAAAAAATCCTGAATGAAATGTTTGGTGAAAGTAAGACCACTCAAGGAATTGGAACTGAACTGCTGTCTAGCCATAAGAAAACTTGTAATCAGTGAAGCTAACTGGGGGAAAAAGTTAAACTTTCCAAGGGGGCTGGTGTCGACTGTGCCAGCCTTTAGGGGCAATGCAGCGATCCGGAGTTGGTGGAGTTGAATCAGGTCTAGTAGGTCCAGCAACATTACGAGCCCAAAGAATGAGGGCCATTGACTACCTGAATATACTGAATGATCAGACTATTGTAGCTTGTCAGGCATACAAGTTTACGCAGTTGAAAGTTCTTGATTTACCTGAATCTTGCCGTGTGATCACTTGCGTTCAGGTATCGAATGATTTCAGAAGGAGGAGTGTGGATCAACCACAAAATGGAAGACAAACCGGAGCAGGTCCTCATCCCCAACATCCACATACTGTCTAATGGACTCACCCTGCTCAGAGTGGGCAAGAAAAACTTTCACATCATCAAGTGGCTCAGCCTCTGAGGCTGCCCCATTGACTCACAGGGAAGGTAGGAGGAAAACCTTGAGAAGAGTCTGTGGGAGATGCTGATGGACTGATAAATGGCTGGTCATTTAGTGTTATATATACGTACATATGTAGATGTGCTGTTTATCTAAGGATTTGCTATTAAAACAACATCTGGTAAAGAGATCTTTTTCTGTTGACTTACCTCTACAGCAGACTTTTGGGGCAGTGAACACTAGAGGGCGACATTGCCTGTGTGGCCGTCCACAGAGAACCTAAGGAGCCATTTATCCCACTGTAAAGCTTTCAAGTAAACAGCTGCTCACCGCTAAACTGAATTGCATCATTTCTCCAAAAAAGCTCACGGTCCTAGTTGAAGCAAATTACTGTTTTTAAAAATTGTTTAATTATGGTGCATTTGTTTTGTTGCAGTTAAATTTTTTTTCCCTACTTTTTACTTCTGTAGAGTGCAACACAACTTACACACATTGGGAGACAACAATCTCATGTTGGGGGAAAGATGGTTTATAATGCAGTTTGAGTTCAAAAATAAGTTTTACTTAAATACTATTTATGTAAGTTTTTTTTTCCTGTTCTTGCTTGTATGCAAGAATTGCATAAAAGCAACTCTTGCTTTTATGCAAATGAGATTGTCTTTTTTTATATATATATAGCTCTGTTTTTGTATTTGTTTTAGCTGATTATAATTTAAATTTTACATTCACCAATATTTAATAATACATTTATCAAGTGTTTTCAAAGTGTGTTGCTGGCAAAGAACAAAAAAAATGGCAAGAATACACACATAATTAAAGAACAAAGATACTATCAAATATGTGGTTTTCTGTGCATCATGTGTAGCGTTTATCATATATAAAATGCAACCTAGATCTAATAACTACAATGTTTTTTTTTTGGTTTTGGTACAAATTTGAAACCAACAGCTACAGTTAATCAGTGAGGGGAGCTGAAAAGGTCATTGAAATAACATCAAAAATAGAACCAAGTGACTACAATACAGCTTTCTTTCTCAAGCTGGAAAACTTTCAAGTTTTAGCAATTACCAAAGAAGTAAAGTCAGCTGTCAAAACTCACTGTTTTTTTTTTTTTTAAGTTGAAACATTAAATTTAATTTTGCAGTGTATGTAATATCCGATCTGCTTTGTAATTTTTTATCTTTTGTTTTAATAGCAGTAACTTAAAACAACTTACTGTGAAATAACACTATTTGAAAATGCATCTTTAAAGATCAAATCTAGGAAGAATGTTCACAAAACATACAGACACTAGTTAACTGTCTTACAGTAAAATATTTTTGGTTTTTACAAGATTGAAAATGTGTCGAAATGTAAGCTTATTTACAAAGTTGGCCCAGATTACTTAAAACGCTGGCGCTTTAAAAACAACATGGGCGTGGCCTCTGCGCTCAGCAAATGAACAGCCTCGTTGGGATTTAAATAGCTCCGTGTGTCAATCACAGGCTCTGGCCCTCCTCCATCCGAGCCCAGCCTTCTCTCAGTCCCCACAACGCCTCTGAATCGCCATATTGGGTACTGAGGTTACTCTGCAGTTTCTCTCAGTCCGGGACGGAATTGACAAGAGCTCCTTCGGTTCCTCTGCAGTTTGTTTTGATGATTCGCGGGGACTATCTTCGGCGTCAGAACACCGCAGAAGCCGTTTGCGCCTCCAGCTTGACATACGCATGGCATAAGCCGTTTCACGCCTGTTTCGGATCTTTCCCCCCGTGACGAGGAGATACCCGTTGTTTTTTGTGTGTGTGTGTGTGTGGTTGTTTTTTTTTTTTTTTTTTTTTGTTTGTTTTTTTCTGTATCTTTTTTTTTTTCTTCTTCTTCTTCTCTCTCGCTCTCCGGCGACGTGTTTTCTCTTATGAAAACCGGACGCTCCTGGCTGCTCGAAGATTCAGCTTTTTCGGGGGGTAAAATGTCAGACGTTCGACTTTCAAACGGAAGCCCGACGTTGGAACGGACGGAGCCCCGGGTTACGGAACACCCGAAGCCGTCAGCCTGCCGAAGCCTCTTCGGCTCGGTGGACCACGAAGAGCTGAAGCGGGATTTAAAGGGACATATGCGGGAGCTGCAGGAGGCTGCGTCCGCCAAGTGGGGCTTCGACTTCGCCAGTGACAAGCCGCTGCCGAACGCCAGGCTCACCTGGGAACTAGTGGACCCCGCTGAGGTCCCGGATTTCTACGTGCGGGCCCCGCGGAGGGAGAAAGGCGTCTGCTCTGGGAATAACAATGTGGATCTAAACGGGAATCATAGCTGCGATACGAGCATGTCTGACGCACTGACGGAGTGTACGGAGAAGTGCACGGGGCTGAGGAAAAGACCGCGTCACGGTACTACTTTTTTTTAAATTATTATTTATTTATTTTAACACGTTTTCAGCCCGAATCCGCTGCTGTGGAACAGATAGTCCTACGGCTCCCGGTGTTGGCATATTACTGTCATAAATGCATCATTGTGGAAAGTAGTGAAATGGAAAATAAGCATTTTTTTAAAATATATATATTATTTTTAGCAGACACCACGGCGCAAAGTAAGCGGTCACGCAGCAGCCCAGATGAAGTTAGTTGTCCAACCCTGAGCCACTCTGTTGAACACACACCCAGAAAGTCCAGTCCCAAGAGGAAAACGTGAGGGCTGGCAAAACGGTAAGGAAATTAAATTAATTATATAGAGAAATGAACATTATGTGTACGTGGTTTTAAAACAAAAAAACAAAAAAAAACACCTTGGCACTTTCTATCCAAATATACTGTTTTTACTCTATATTTCGATTGCAATTATTATTAATTTTTTATTTATTTATTTTTTTTGGACGACTCGTAGAGTTTTTCACCGATAACAGTACTGCCCCATTAACACCAGATAGACGAAGGTTGCGAGTGAAAACAAGAAAAAGGAAAACAAAACCGAGCTGGACATTATTTTTAGCCCTTTAACTGCAGGTGTTTCGGCGCTGCTCGTTTCCTACTTAACTGTAAACAAGTGCTGAACAACAGTGTAGTAGTAACACGTCAGCAGCCACTGCCCTCGCTGCAGAGCTGGGACGGAAAGGGGCTGGTCTGTCTCTCAGAGAGCTGCAAAAACACACGCGCGCACGCGCGGGCACGCACGCTCCTGTTACAACACACACGCACGCACGCACGCACACATGCACACACACATCTACCCCTGCAGGGGGAGAAGAGTGTGCAGGTCTGAAATAAAAAAAAAAATCAAGTGGGTCACAGTGAAGAAAGGGTCTGAGTTAAAACATTTTTTTACCACATTGAAGAAGAGAACAAAGAAAAAAAAAATATGATATATAGTATATTTTTAATTTACAAAAATTATGAAACCTAAACAATAGAGGCAGGTATATATATTTTTTACATTCCTTTTAAATAAGAAATGTGTAATTTTTCATAAATGAGGTAAGAAATGTAGAACTTCCACTATGTATATTTTTAATGACATCTTAACATATATATATTTTTAGATTAATTTCTGACTTAATTTTTTTCGATGTATTTTTAAAATGAGAGGCTCACAAAATAGCACTTAAAATGTAAAAGTAGCTTTTGAAATAAAAACTAAAAAAAAATAGCATTAAAATGTAAAAGTAGCTTTTGAAATAAAAACTACAGGGAAAAAAAACAACAACATATTTTATGATGTTTACAAAAATAGTAGTAATTTGTATTTGACTTCAAGGCTCTTTAAACAGTTTTTCCACGTCAGGAAACACATCCTCGGGGAAAAACTCTGCTTCTTTTTTTTGTTGTTTGTTGTTACAGAAAATGTTACACAATGTTCTGTTGTACTAACTTGCATGTTTTTTTCTCTCTCTCTCTCTCTCTCTTCCTTGTTCTCGCCCCACAGAGAAGATGCCCCCTCCCCCTTGTTTTTCCCTAAACGTGGGAGACCTCAGTGTTGGCTTTTTTTTTTCGCTTTTTTTTTTTCTTTTTTTTTTTTTTCTCCTTTTGGACGAGGATCTACGCAGCATCAGAAACATATCAGCTCTCCTGAAGACTGGGGAGGACGCTGTTGAAGCACTGAATAGAAACACTAAAGTTTTTTGGCACTCAGTTAAATGTTACTGCCTCTAACAGCAGTCGATGTAGCAGTGTGCAATTAGGTTGGATTTCCTTCTTTGCTCCTTATTATTTTTTTTATTTTTTTTTTACTACCTGTGTATATAAATTAATAAATAAATATATATTTCTCTTCATATGTAGCACATAATAAACATTATGATTTTTAAAACAAATCCTTTATGCTAAAAGTGTGAAATTTGATTTGACTTGAAGAATTGCAGTGTAGTTTGACTTTTTTTTTTTTTTTTTCTGGAAATGCTGTTCTGCTCGTGCGAAGTTGACACGGTCCCTAATTGCTACACTTTAAAACAAAACAAATCATGGCTTCTTCTGGTTTCTTTACAGCGTGACTTCACTCCGTCATTTTTTTTTTTCCTAACTCGACGTTGAAGAATGGTACAAATGTAGCTTGTTTATTTTTAATTTTGTTTTCTTTTTGGCCACAATCTTTAGCTCTTGTAAGAGAAGGAAACTTAAAATAAAAAAAACAAATCAGTGAGGATATTGTATTTATTTTTTTGATTGTTAGAGTTGCTTTTAAGCACCAGTTTGGACCCTTCTCTTCCCCTCCCCTCCCTGTTGTAGTTCTGCACTCCTCAGGTGTGTCGGACGAGCTGAGATATTTACAGAATGACATGCAAACTTATTGACTCTACCCTGATGTGCCTTACTGCTTTGCAGATGGAAGGGTTTTTTTTGTTTTGTTTTGTTTTTTTTTAACTTTAGAAAGCGGTTATATCTCCTACAATACCAAATACATGGTTGCTTTTATGTAGATGACTTCACATTGTATTTCTTTGTGATAACTTAGGCGCTTTATTTTTATTTTTTTTTTCCTTCCATCCCTTCTTCCCTCCTGGCCCAATATTTTAAACCTGCTGAGGATGCAAGTGTGAGGATCTCAAAGCGTCTCCTGTATTTGACAAATAACGGTTCGTCCCACAAATGCAGTCGCCACACCTGTGTACTTGTGTAGATGTTTTTTTTTTTCTATTAATTTTTTTTTTTTTTTCAATGTACATCTGTACATATTTTGTAAAAAAAAAAAAACAATTAAAACAAAAAACAGAAATTATACTAACTTATTTATGTCAAGATTTTTTTTTTTTTTTTATGTAGAGTTTTAAGAAGAAATGGGTTCTTGATTACGATTATCCAAAGTGGCATTTTCGTTACTATAATTGTTTTTATTTTGTTAAAGCATATTTTATTTGGTAGATTTTTTTTTTCTCCCCCCTTATAAGGTTGCAGACTGAGCCTGATATTTGTTGTGCATTTTTTGTTATGTGTGGATAAAAAGATGTTGCAATCAATAAAAGAAAAATTAAAGTTGGATTTTTTTTTTTTTTTACTTTTTACACAAGTGTAAATAGTCCAAGCTTAGCATACACTAAATGCACTATGTTGGAAAAGGAATTAAAATTATAAGTACATTTTCATAAAACATTCTTACCGTTCAGACTTCTATTTTGTATAGTTTGGGGTGAGAAATCAGTGAGGTGAGTCTCCTAATGTGGATCGAGGCTGAATGATTGACGCTCAGCTCATCCAATGAGAGAGCAGTTTAGAAAAGCAGACCACTGAGTGCAACCAGTAGTGTTCAGCAACTTACCCCTGGAGTAGTTGATGACAAAAATGTTTAGAAAACATCATTTACCTGGACTGGAAAATATAGACAGGGAACATTTTATTAAATTTTTCATTATATTCTTAATAGTGTGTGTGTAGTTGTTTATAGTCCTCCTTTAAAGTCCTTTTCTGGCTTAATCATCAAACCCCCAGTCCAAACGTGGTGTAATGTCACTTTTTGAGTTCAATATTTATTCTGGACACATTCATGACTATGAAAAAAAAAAAAAAGGAAAACTATATGTCTGATTTAAATCCTAACAGCTGTTATGGTGCAAATTAGCTTTTGACATAAATTAATGGAAATCCGCACAATGTCCTAATCTACAGAAATACAAACAGGTCTGTGAGAGAAATTAAAGCGTATATAAGATGTATTATATAAATTTTTTATATTAAATAAAATGTCAGTATTTTAGCACACACACACACACACTTACATATACATAATATATATACCAGTACATATTTATACTATATATATGTATATTAGATTTTATATGCAGTCTTGATTTCATCTCGTTTAAATCTCCCGCCCCTTGCTGTCTGAAACCAGACTGCTGAGTCTCTCAGTTTCAGTCACTGCACCTCTTTGGCTGTAAAAACCCAAATAAACGTTTTCACTGCGCAGAATTTCCCTGCCTCCTCCTCATGCCTCCAGCGCAGGAGGACACCTGCAGCAGCTTGTTTTTATTCATATTCTTTAACACCGCCGTGTTTTGAGCGGTGGATGTGGTCTCTCTGTGTGGGTGGGCGGGTGGGAAAGGTGGGGACTGTCCGGTTCCGAAGCGTGCAGGTGGACAACCTCAACCCAGCCGTTCCATCAAACCTCCCCCGACCCCCACCTCCGAGCTCGGGCCCCATTGTCCCAGTGTGTGGGCCTTTGTGCCAAAGGCCATTGTGTAGGGGCCGGGGCCGGCCACTGTTGTGTCTGGGGCTCCTCTGTTCAAACAAAGGGCCCGTCTACAATCCTCCACCCCGCCCAAACAGCAGACTGCCTGACTGATTGACTGACTGACTGGCCGTCTGACTGACTGACTTCATGACAAGGTGAAAATGCAAAGGAGGGAAATATCGTGGCATTGTGCCAGAAATGCTGAGTTCACATCAGTATTACCCGCTGACAATGGGCAAAACGTCAATTTGTTCAGTGATTCAATTCAAAAATTGAAATGCGACGACATTTATACAAAATAGATTTTATTACTGGTATTTCTATGCACCCAGGTCTCACCAGTTTAGCCATCAGTGGGTTATTAATGTAGATTTTGACAGTGTAAGTGGTGTCGAGCCCTGCTGGAAAATGAAATCAGCATCTCAGTGAAGTTTGTCACTAAAGGCATAAAGTGCATTGAAACATGACTTTGGACTTGATAAAACACAGCGGGACAAACGGCTGAAGACATGGCGACTACAGTCACCTTCCACTTGACCTCAAGGAACAGAAATGCCTTGCCTCTGGTACAGAAGTGGCTCAACATAAGGAAAGCCAAAGCTGTAGGCAATGCATCTGTGTCTGGTTAGCTTTGGGTCTCAATTTTACGCCAACCATTTTTGCTTCCACTTAACATTACAGTAGCATATTTTGATACGGCAACATATTTGGTGTGTGTCTTGGTCACGTTTGCATTGTGAAATCTAGTAACAAATGTTGTGAATCTTAGCAAAAAGTGCTTCGCTTCACAGTCCTTTCTGCTGGACCTTTTCCTTCCACTCAACTTTCTGTCAATATGTTGGGATAAAGCGCTCTTGTGCGTCTAAATGTCATCGGCCTTACATGGCAATATTAAACATTTTCAGAGAAACATTTTTTGTTTTTATTCATTTTAAGCCTTTGCTGAAAACGTTCACTTTTCGATTCTTGAAATATCACTCTGTATTAAGTTTCACATTTAATTTAGCTAGTCAAATAAATTAACTTTACTTGTTACATTTGTTTTAAAGCAGCCATAAAAATGACAGCAATTTTTCCTACAAATGTATTAATAAATGCTAAAAATTTTTTGCATTTTTTATCTTCAGATTTACAATTCCCACACTTGTTTTAGTTTTGTTTCTGTGAATGTATTCCACTCACTTTCCCCCTCAGTTGGAATTACACACACAACTTGATTTGCCTTGCAAATTCGTGCAGTTCCTCATCATTCCCAGCTAATTCCCGTCAGCTGCCTTATTGGGATGTTCGCCGGCCAGTTCATTACTTCCCACAGCACCGGGTCACTTGTGAGGCAGCAACCCAGCACACACTGGACCGAACTCCAGGAAACTCCAGCAACACACTCGGTCTAAACCGTTTCCTCCGCGCGCCCAGGATTCACGCTTCACATCAACACTAACAGGTTGTCTTTTCCTGTTAACCGCCCCGACACTTAATATAAAGCCACAAGTTCCTCCCCGAGCTTCCTGTCGAGCCACAACAGACGTCACCGAACTGGTTCCGTGGCAGTCGGGCCTCCGAAAGAAGGAGACTCTTCCTCTTTCTGCCTGCGCCTCTTCTTCTCGAGCGGCTCCTCGGTGTGATGGGATCCAGACACACAGATGTATTTACCAGCTTTTTATTTTAACGGTTACACAACCACACCTGAAACACTTTTTTTGAAACCGGGTATCACAACGGCACAGGTGTGAATGGTTTTGTTATCTGCGCGGGCAGATGACGACAAAAACAATGGCGGGTGACGTGGCGTGTTGTGCTACTCAACCGTTCAGTTTAACGCAACTGATGACAAGGAATATGTGTTACATGGAGCGCTTCTCTCGGTACACGGGAGACGGAGAGAAGGTGATTTACAATGAAGCGGAAGCTAAAGGTCGAACGCGCATGAGCGTTCGATGACATGATGATATGACAAAAACCACAGCGCCATACAGCGGCCTGGCATGGCAACTACAGCGGACTCCAGGCGTCTGGGCGGTGCCGACGAAATGCGGAACTTTTGCCCAATCGACAGCCGAAAATGTTCCGTTTTCAGTCACTGGTGTCCGTGCAGGCCCGGATCTATGGAGAAAAGCTCTTTCTGGCATGCAAATTACAGTTACAGCTAAAGCACATTTACTATGTATGAACTAATGAAATGATGGCGGTAGGTTAGTTAATATTACATCCTTTGGCCTGTAGCTTCATGTTATCCTAGCCCCCCCCCCCCAAAAAAAAATCCTATAACTTCATTGTTTTCAAATATAGCTGTAAGTATTGTTTACATTCATACATTCCCAAAATATTATTACAACTCTCCTATTATGGACCTGTGGCTTTTATATAAAGCGCAATAATTGCAAGACTCATATTTAAAAATTAAATAGATTAAAGAAAATAATAATAAAAAAACATCTGTAGCCCTCTGGACTCCAAGAAAATTGGGGCCCTGGGCTTCTGGCCCTGTAAGCCCTTTCTAAAATCTGGCTCAGGCCTCGTGTGCATTTTATCTATGCGTCTCTGTGTGTGTGTGTGTGTGTGTGTGTGTGAGGTTTCCCCCCACACACAGGGAGGGATTTGGATCAGATTCACAGTGGAGCGAGTCGTATCTGCAGGAGTTGCGAGTTGCAGCGCCCTGGTGCGGTGTGAGTTCAGGATTGACTGGCAGGCAGAGAGAGGAAAGGTTAAGAGGTGAGAGATGCCGCAGAGCACTGAATGACAGATGTGCAGATGTGCTTCAGCGGCACGGCTGAGAGGAAAAAGAAAGCGAGGGAGCGGAGGGGGCTGCCGGGGGTAGAGCTCATTAAAGCGGCACACCTGCAGCCTATCAAAGAGCCTTTATCTTCTATCAGCCCAAATCTGCTCAAGCACGCAGCTCAAGACATTGCAAAGCTAGCATGGGCCGCGTTGCACGCTCACTCTTGACTCGTCTGTCCTTTATCTCCCCCTTTCTCTCCGGACCAGCGCCGGCGGACGGTACCTGGAACAGAAATCCCGTCAGGAATGCTCAGGGATGCGTTCAGATGCATCTGGCCGAGAAGCAGAGGCAGAGTTCCCAGTTTGGAGCATCTGTGCTGTGGAGATAGAGAGGCCTTTTCTTTATGCTCAATTTCACGTTGTTCTCTTCTGGCAAAGTTAATGCATGGATGAATCATTAATTATTTATTGATTTAGCTGCTGCACCATGTAAAACCAGAAAAGGCCTCTTCTGAAAAGAGTCCAAGGAACGGTTCTGTTTCTGTTACGATGAATTTATAGTGCGCCCGCTTTGTTCGTTTGCCTTTACCGCGATACCCTGGAATAAAATCCAGTCTATCCAACTGGCTTCAGAAATCAGGCGGTTCAAATCGGCCGCCCACCCAACCCTGCAGGCCGGGTCATTAATCAGCTCTGGAGGAGCTGCAGAGATCCAGAAGTTCAGGTGGAAAAAAAACTCATTGGTACAACTATTAGTTGTGCACTTCACTAATCCGGCCTTTTATCGATCTGTTCAGATGTTTACACACCCTAGCAAAACTTCAGAGAATATGAACGAAAACGTAAAACCTTTCCCTTACAGTTAGTGGTTGGATGAAATCGAATAGAGACAGCATTCCTTATCGGCTTGTTGCCACCCCAACAGAAAGCGGCAGAAAACCCAGACATTCAGAGGAGATCCGCAGCGTCTCGCTACAAACACTGACCGACATAATAAGCTTCCTCAAGACGTAACGTACAATCTGCTCTGCCCCTTCTTGTTGAGCCTCCAGTTCAATCTGTTGCCCAGGTGGCCACCAAATTATACGCCTCCGTCATGATGGAAATAGTTTAAATGTGTTTCTCTTGAAATCTTTTCTTCTGTGAACATTTAAGACAACACTGAAATCCGTTGGAAGTCCAGTTGGCAGCTTGAGCTTCTTTGCATCACTTTCTAGATGTAACGTGAACAATCAATACGTTAGTTTGTGGAGATGGCAAAGTTCGGTGTGTGTGAACACGTTTGCCAGGCAGCACCATTATCAAAAGAGCCATTGAGCTTTTGAACGTTTACGTTGTGCGCGTGTGTTGGGGACGAGGGGCGCTGAGTGTCCGCATGTCGTTAAATAGCAAAGGGAAATACGTAAAATCAAACGGCGTTCATCTTCGACATGGAACCATCACTCTTTCGCGGCATATTCAACCCCGGTAATCGTCTATCAGCGAGTTCAGCTTAGCTTAGCTGGACTAGCTCAGGTCAGAGTCACTTGTAAAATTAGCAGCAGGGCTTTTTCACTAAACAGGATGATGACAGTTTGGGCGGTGTTCGGATGGATTTCATGCGACACCAAATATTTCCACATGATGCCACTCTGACCGCTGCATATATCCGATGACACTAAAGAACGGGGGTTTTTTAGAGTCTAAAGAGGGGAAAATAGTCCTCATCGCCCGCTCTCCACACTGGTACCAGAAGTTTCCACTTTTCTAGAGTGGCAAATCCGACCACATTTCATATGAATATACTTCCCCTGTAACCTTTCTCTTCCTTTCTCTTTCTTTTTTCTTCTTCTTCTACTTCTGCTGCCCTCATCAGGAGGCTCTCAGGGGCCCCGGCGCGACGCGGCGAGGCGAGAGGACGGCCCTCGGCTCTGGTGTTGAAAAGCCTCCCGCCGCTGAGACTGAGCGAGCGTGTTCTCCTGGCCGGCGCCTGATGAGAAAAGCAGCCCCGGCACCATGTGAAAACCTGCCTCCTCTTACGGACAGCCATGGATGTGGTCCGCTGGCCTCCTAGCGCTCCATTTTTCACTCAGCTTTCAATTTTCACTGGCTGCGGAGAGTGATGTCGGTCTTTGGGGGGGTATTCCACTGCCTTGCGGTGTAAAAGTAACTGAGAGGAGACGTGCATAAAGCAGATAGATATTTATATGCTTAGCAACTCAACACACGTTTGACCAACTGTTCTCCAGGCTCAGTGTGCAACAGCAAACCCGGTGAATGACTGATGAGCGAGGCTGACTCCAGTATCTGTTCATCATCTCGACGCCTTTTTCTCCGTACATCATTTCTGAAAAATGTGTACTATGTGCAACGGGTAATAATGAAAGCCTCTTACACAGAAGCACCCAGGAAGGTTTTTCAAGGAAACTCTGCGTTGTTCTTCTTCTCTCACTTCCTCTTTGTCATATAATATATATATATATTTTTTTTTTCTAATCTAAACTTACGACTGCGACACACAGAGGTTAAATTCTGCATCATTGCAATTTGCCTAACTCCACTCCGTCAATGAAGTCGATCAGGTTTTCCTTTTATTTAGCCAGAACTTATTTTCCCGTCTTGGGGGGAGGAATACAAAAACTCTTTGCATCGATCATATTATGTTGTGAAAAAGTTTTTCTCCGCTCACAGATCGCTTCTGCTTTTGTTATCTTGTCACACTTTAACGTTTCAGGGCATCGAAGATCAATATCAAGGATAAGCCAAGTAAATGTTCAGACGCATCGTTTCTTCAGTAGAGGACGGCTCCTGTATGTGGAAAGATATTCACTTGTAACACAGCATTTTGTAAAAAAAAAAAAGAAGAAGAAAGTTATAAAATCGGGGTGTTAAAGCGTCATTAAGACGGTTTTATGTAATAGTCGACACAGAACGTAGTGAAACTCTTGCCTTGAAGGTTCTGGCCGTGAGTGTGAGAACGGATTGAAACGACCAACCCACAGCAAAACAAAAACATTAAAAACACGAGTCTTTTTGTTTTTTTTGCTAAAGTTTATTTTTAAAAATTACATCAAATTTACTAAATTAAAGATTCATCTAAAATTGCAAGGTGTCCATTTTCAGAAAGTCGAGTGACATTTACGGCTCTGTTTGACTTTCAAAGTAAAAATGGCTCTTTGGGTTGTAAACGTTGCTGATCTAGATCTAGATCTAGATTGAGGCGATTTTCGAGGATTGGCGGATCTACGACCTTTGCCCTTTACCAGAAAATCCCGAAGGAAAACATAGCTTGCGACCTTAATCTCGAACCCTCTCAGATTAAACAGCGGCAGCGCTTAAGAAAACAAGAAGCAAGGTCTTGAAGTGGCCTACTCAAAGTACGGGTCTGAATCCGACTGAGAAGCTGTGGCACGGCCAATTAAAAGCAATGTGGCAGGAACTGTCGATTCCTGCACAGTGATGAAAAAGACTCAGTGCTGCCAATGCTGGCTCAGCCACCAGGAAGGAATTAGGTTTTCACAGAGCGCCAGGTTGGCTTGGATTGCTTTTTTTATTTTTTCCTAATTAATTCAAATTGTGATTTATATCCATTTGGTACTTTGCGATTATCTAAAATAGACTTTTCTCAGCAAAACCGTCTCCGTCTCTTCTTTAAAATATTCAGTAGTACCAAAAAAAAAAAAAAAAAAAGACTTTTCAGCAAAACCCCTTAGCCCAACCTAAGTTCAACATGACCTCTACTAAAATATGCAGCATCGACTCAGCAGGGATCCTGCTCAGCGTCGCCACCTCCTGGTGGGGTTTGTTTGGCCGGCAGGTTGTGAAGCTCAGTTGCTGTATTTTGGTCCTCCGTGGGGGGTAGGTGGCTGGTAAACCAGACATATGGCTGAGGGAAACCTTCTACAGCTAAAGGTTGCCGGGGGTCGAGCTAACCTTTTGACTTCCGGTTGATCTATTGTCCCATTGAGTGATGCTGCCTCTCTTTGACCACGCAGATTAGAGGTCAAAGGGTCCAAAGTAAATGCCACCACTGTAAGGGCCTGGAAAAGAAAATAGTTTTCTGTAAGGCAGGAAATCTGACAGCAGTTTTCTGTGCCTTACAAAAGCATTTAACCCCATGAACCTCTCCACGTTTGGTCCACTTACAACCAGTGACGGCATAGTTACTTTGGAAAAATAACTTTAATCAGATTACTGATTACTCCTTTAAAAAGTAACTTTATTAGATTACTGATTACTTGTAACTAAGTTACATTAAAAGTAACTGTTTTAGTTACTTTCAGCAGCTGCTAACAGCAACAACGCCTGTGAACGTCACATTGATCTTTGCTAAAACTTAATTACAAGTTATTTTATAATGACATCAACAATGTGTTTCCACTGATACGGTTGAACTGAAGGTGAGATAGTTCAGTGGTTACAACAGTACAAAAAAACTTCAGCAGTTTGTGTGTCAGAGTTCAAGAAAACTATAAATAGGATCCCCCCCCGGGGCCCTGGCCCCCGGCGTCCAGGCTCTGTGTCACAGCCCTGCGTTTGGATCACAGCGCATCGAGCTCCACAACTCAGATGTCCCACTCAGATTTGTACCACTTATCTTAACATTAATAATTATAATGGCGACTTTAGAAAAAAAAAAAACGAGCCCAGAGCCGTTCATAATAACTGGACTTGGCGAGTGAAACTCAACATACTTCCTGTTTTCCCAGCAACAAAATGCGCATCTCGCTCTTCCCTCCATTGTTTATGTTTCTGTTGTTGCTCACACTGTCGCATAGAAACGGTGGTCACTCCCCAAGATGATTAGAGGAAATAAAATTTTATTGAAAAAGAAATTAGTAATGCACAGTAATTTCGATAAGTGACTGCAGTCTGACTGCTGGACTCGAAATAGTAACGCGTTAGACCAACACAAAATACTGCAGATCATTGAAAGTGCAAAATAGTAGATGAGTAATGAGTAAAACTCACAAGACGGGACAATATCTTAACATGACTTGTGTTTTTCAGTCTGTAGAGCCCCCAACGTGGCACGTTTAACTCTGGCACTTTGACTATTAATGAAACTGGCTGAGTGAACTCAGAGTCATCTTCTGATGAGAATGCCAGCTATTTTTCAGCGAGGGGGCGACGGCACCACGAAGCTCCAACAACTGTCCTCTCAGGCAACTGCTGGTTATTTAGGGACGACTCCTGACCGAGTGGCTGGCATCAGCTGCTGCCCACATCGTTGTCACCATCCAGCGTTTTACAGTACAAACACATGCGCAAACAGGCCCACCTGTTGACACTTGTGTGTCTTTACGTAGACCGGCCGGGCCTCGGCTCGCCCGGGCCTCTCTGGACAGGTGGCCCCCAGACGCCCTTCCACCCGGCCCGACCTGGTCCGGCCGCCACGCAGTGCGACGACGCACTCCAGACCCGCGGCTTTGAGGTCCAGCAAAGACCACAGGACATGGGCTGTTTGGAGAGATTGCTCATCCCCGACTGCAGGGTTTCATTAATGAGCCCGGAGACATTTCTTTACCCTGCATCTGCTTCAGGGGAAATGTGGTTATAAAGTCGGCCACAAGGCGTTTTAAAAGTTCCTGGGGTTTGGCCGACAAAGCCTGACTTTCATAGTCAGCTTCGGTTTAACTCAGGCAGGACTTCTGGACTAAAAAAAGTTTTGATCTTTACCGTGTTTTGCTGATCTAGACAGAGACAACTGGCTCCTTAAATGGGTTAAAATAATAGCTTAAGTTATTTTGTAAAATGTTGAATGTGTCATAATGACAATTCACACGTCTCTTTCATTGTATTTCCTCTTTACTTTTTGTGACTTTCACACGTTTCGTCCTGTGACTCTTATCGATTCTGATCAGTGAATGGTTTCTGGAGGAACCAGCGCTGCTGGCGCTGAGTCGGGCTTTTCAGCCGGAGAGGTGAAGGGTCTCAGGACGCTTCACCGTTGGCGTTGACCGTTTGCGTGACGCGGGACTCATGGTGACTTTGACGTTTTTCTCCTCTGGACAGCTCTTTCTCCAGGAAGCGTTAAAAATAACTTCACAAGAGCCCTCTGCTGAACACTCTTGATTCTGTCCTTGAAGGTTTGATTCGTTCTGATTTTCTTTCTCTCTTTCCTTTCAGTGTGTCTGCCCCGTGCGAGTCTTGAGCTGACTCTGCTCCGACGAGAACCCGATCGCTTCGCTGACTCCGCTTTTAGAGCGTGATTGAAATCCCTGCGGCTTTCTTCACAGCACCTCAGTGTCTGTGCTTGAACTCCTTGGTGGATGCGATCATATTTGCACCAAGGTTCTTGCCTGTTGAGCCGTTTGTTGCAAATTGGTGTTGACAGTTCGTGTTTTTGCAGAGGAAACCATGTTTGAGCATTTTTCTGTCCTTCGAACACAATCAGAAAGATAAAGTTATACGAGTTGCCGTATGAGGTAATGAGCTAACTCTAGCTGCGTTTCCATTACAAACGTCCACAAAACTTTGTCTATATTCTGCAAAGTTCGGAAAAAAAAGAAAAAACCCCCCCACACAATTTTGCAATTGTGGTTTGTTTCCATTAAGTAACAAATGCAATTAAAATCACTTGTGAGGAAGTCTGTTCCCCCGATAAGGCATTAAAAAATACGCCGCTCCATTATCCACCAGCTACTTCCTGCAGTCGTCTTCTTCATGGTCCGCGTCGTTGGCGTGTGACGATGTGGAGCATAGAGTGTTCCCACTGCAGTTTTGTGAAATAAATCAATGTTAATTTGGCCAAAAAAACAAACCCACATCACCATAGCACTAAAACCTTTTATGGAAAAACCAGAGTTTTTTTTCTGAAATTGCCGCGTTTCCAGTTTGGTTTTTGAAACGTCAAACTGTGCGATTTTATGTTCTGCGGAAATGCAGCTGGTAGGATTTTCTAAAATTACGCTAACTGTGCACATGAGGTCAGCAAGCGAGTTTTTAATGAACCTTATTATTTTTTTCGACATTCAATCTCATCGGTCTTCATAGTGTCCTGGAGTTTACTCAAACTGCCGCCATTAAATCTGAGGTCAAGGTTTTATTCGCTCTGAGGAATGTTGGGGGACACGCGCCGAGGCCAGCAGGAAACTTCCAGCTAATTAACCCTCAACGTTTTTGTTGTTGTTGAATATTCTTGTGTGTTCGTGAGCTGGTTCTGTCTTCAAGCTTCTTCCTCGTCAGAGCATTTTGTGCTGACCTCAGGAACACGCTAAAGATGTATGTGACCAAACCTATTGTCACAGTCTCTGTGCACACGGCCACTGTCCTCCAACTGCTGAAAAAATACAGCTGACCAAGGACCATAATCAAATATTTAGGAGGTTAATCAAAAGCAAAATGACAGGCAAAATATGATCAGTTGAAGCCCGTTGGTGTTTCCTCTAAATAAAGGAGGGAAGTGCAGCGGAGGACGTTCCTGGAACTGAAGCTGGAACAGCAGCGAGCCGAGAACAAGGCGCTGGTCGCTTCCTGCTCGGCTGTGAATCCGACACATGGATCTGGGAGAGCAAGCAGAGGTCACCGGGCGAGAGGCAGGATCCACCCTGGATACCAGAGAGAACTTACAGAGGAACACGCAACTCCGTGCAGAGAAGTCCTGCGAGAAAACCCCCCCCCGCAAAATACACAGTGTGAGCGAGAAGGTCTGTGATTAATGTATTCAAGGTCAACTTACATCTTACGGCCTTAATTTAAGGACGCATGGACACCCTGACTAAAGAAATGTTCTGAAAGATTCATTCAGATTGTTCTGGCATTTTAGCACATGGAAATAATTTTGATAATCATAACGAACCCAAAAGGAAGATCAAATAAGATGTCAGACAGACAGAGAGGTGACGTGATGACAGTGGTCAACAATGTGACGCAGGAATCACAGTATAAAGACATTAATATATACATTTTGCAGGATTATGTGTGTTTTCATTTATGGTTTCTGTACGTACTTGGCTTAAAGAGTATACGGAGGAAACACAAACTAGTTTGGGTGAAAAAAAAAACAAGTAAGAGACCGAAGCAGGCAGCTTTTCACCAGCCCCGTGAAAATCAGTTCTGTTCTCGGTGGGACAAAGCAGGACAAAGAGGCTGAGGATGATCAACGAGGCTCAGAGACTCTGCCGTCCCACAATCCCTCAAACCTCCTCCAGACTGTACTTTCACGTCCCGCGTCTGCAACACTGCGGCCCTTTATATTCTGCCTTTAAATGCTTCCTCAGATCCTCTTTTAGGTTGCACTCTTGTGCACTTCTGAGATCAAACTATCTTTTGAAGTGGGAGTCTTTCTCTGTCTTCTCTAGAGATGAAAGGCGAACCGCGGGAACGCAGAGCGCCGTCTTGCCATGGGGGCCCCTCTTTCTCTCTCGCTGCCAAAATCCACTCGCAGCGGCCGAACGGGGGAGACGGGACAACCGGGACCAGAGGACCACATCCCGATACATCCCGATAAATCCAGATATATCCCGATACATCCCGATAAATCCAGATACATCCCGATAAATCCAGATATATCCCGATACATCCCGATAAATCCAGATATATCCCGATACATCCCGATAAATCCAGATACATCCCGATACATCCCGATAAATTCAGATACGTGTTGAAAATGGCCCTCAAATCGTCCTTCTCTCATCTGGGTGGTTCCGTCTTCCTTATTGTCTCTCCTCTGCTTCGTCTCGCCTTTCTCTCCTGTCGGTGCTGATCTTGGGACATCCCCGGTATTTCTTGGCTTTTGAAGACGACTGTAATTGAGTCGCAACGTGAGACAGATCCTCTACTTCTCTGCCTAACTCCATTGTGCGGTTCAAATTAAAAAGTCCTTTCACTTTTTAATTTTTCTCTTCACTCCTTTACGGTGGAAAGCAGAACTGGCGTTTTTCTAGGGCTCGGCGATTAATCTTTAAAATCGATTAATCGAATTTTGGGTTTCTGAAGATTAAATTCAGGACATATTAGAATATAAATATATATGAATATTAGGAAATGTTGTGGTTATTTTTATTACCAGATTAAAGTTGTAATATTAAGATAATGAAGTAGTGATTTTATGAGAACGCCAATACAAAAAATTAAAAAAGAGGCATTCTGAGCACCTTGTAATACTTTGGAGTTGGTTTTACAAATCGTCGCCTTCCCCATTTTTAGCCAAAAGATGATTCAGGCAAAGAAATCCCTTTTAGCACAAAATGATTTAATCCACTTCTTTTTAGGAAGGCAATAAAATAATAACATAACTTCTTTTTTAGCACATCAGTAGCAAACGATCAGCAGCAGGACTTTTAAATGAGAAATTCAAAGAACAAGTTAAACCGTCTGAGTCGTTCACGCTTTTTTTATTCATGTTAAAGCAACTTTTTCTTTTTCTTAATTTTAAGATATTTTTCTGGTGAAATTGCATCTTTATTCTGCTAACGTTATCGCTATGATCTTGTAATTTAAACAAATATTCTCACAGAAGTGACGATTGAAAAAAAGACACTTTTTGAAAATATTTCCAGTCGTGTAAGTAGTTTTTTTTTTGTTTTTTTTTTTCTAGAAAACAAAGCAAGAAATGTTTTTTTTTAAATTAAAATTAGAAATGGTATAAAAAAAATTGAATGATGGACTAAGCAGTGCTCCATTTGGTTCTCAAAGTTTGGGATATTGTTTTGTAACCATTTCAGATTTCATTGCAAACATACTGCAACATAATTTTCTAGCAAATTCACAATCAAACATTAATTTGTTCAATTTTGGTGGCATTTGCCAAACCGTAAAAAAAAATGTTCACCAAAGCAGGAATACTTTTCCAAGTGTAACAGACGAGCTGAGAGCAACATTTTATACTGAAAAGGTTTATTTCATTATTTACAGCAAAGCTACAATAAAGAGGGAATGTCTTAAATAGCATTTCAAATGATTTTTACACATTTTGACTTCAGGAGTCTGAGAGCGTTTCTTGTTCTTCCAACAAGCAGACGCATCCTGGCTTGATCTTTTCACGTCCTTATAAACACAGTGCAATAAGGCAACGCTTCTATTTGCAACTCTTAGAAAACTGTACAGGAGAAGCAACGAGAGCTCTGTTCAGATCCAACTGCTTTATGTGATACGAGATAAATAACAGGTCATTTTAACCACCGCAAATATAAAAATACATACTAGTGCAGAGAAAATCCTCTTCTTCTGCTGCCCTTGTTCACCCCACATTTACGCGCGTCCGTCTTTTTAGGAATATGCACGCTATAATTACCAGAGGCCTTCCATTACAATGGCAACATAGCTGAGCGACTCTCTGCTTTCCACCAAAAGCCTGTATGATGAAATACAAAACAAGAACTTTTTCAAAATCTCAATAAAAAAAGCAACATTTGACTCAATTGCGTGAGTCCAGATATTTAAATAAACAAAGAAAAAATAATATTTATTCAGACGCACTCCAGCTCACAACAAAAGTTACAAGAATTGAATTTTGATGCTGCTGGGCTTAAAATTTTATCGCAATGTTTTGTGGTATGGTATCGATAAAATTGACTGTAAGAATCTATTATTACATTTTTTAATTCATTGATGTTTATTGATACCTTTATAGAACAAAAAGTATCAAAGGTGGAGAGAAACAGTAAAATCCAAACAATACGGACAGCTTTGGAGGCCTTTAGACATCGTTAGCTGGAATTTATCGTGACAACGATACATGAAGATCCTGATCACGCTAAGGAAATCATCACGATATATTGATAAACGATACGATAAATGCCCACTCCCATACTGGATCTGAACCCGGTTGCATTCGTAGAGCTTCGAAGCCGAGAGCTGACGTCTGCCACGTTCTCTTAGAACATGGAGAACAAACCAACATCAGGACGACGTTCTCCTGGTAGAGTCCTCTGACAGATGACTTTTATCATACGCCGATCTGTGATTTTATGTCTATGAAAAGCTTTAGAAATAAACTCTACTTACTTACCTGCTATGTCGTCCTTAAAGATGTTTTTAAAGTTGTCTTAAGGTTTTTTAGTCTGAAATCAGCTTCACCAAGTGCCTTGACTTTGGACCTGTCAGTGTTTTTGTGTGGGATCCTTAGGGAGGTTTGAGGGAGTGTAACCTCTCACCTCTTTGTCCCACAAGATGTTTCAATAAGTTTAAAATGGCAGTGTGACTTTGTGCTTTGTCCCGTGTCCAATGAGACGTCACTGCCGGACAGAAGAGGCGATACAAGCCAGATTTTAAGCACTGATTTTTCCCTTTTAAGGCTAATTGTTAAAGATTTTGATCAACTAATGGCCTGTTTGAGTTAACATGACGTTTTTAATACTTAACATTTATTTTGTCTATTGTTCCTTTTCCTTCCTTTTGCATTTTGATGCTCCACTTACAAGCTGGTGAGCGTCCAGCACACCGAGACACGAGTACTTATAATTTCTCAATCTCTCAAAGTCCAACCATAAACATCCTACATTTTCTGCATTATTATTCTACCTCCCTAAAAATAGTTTCTTGTCAATATCAGCATGAAAGTGCCTTTATTTCACACCCAGAACTTGGGCTGAAGCAACAGTGATGCCCTGTTGCCCAAAAGCTAACTAGCCAAACGCTAACAACGCGTGACCATACTTGTGGTCATTTTTAGTACTTGCTTGTGCTGCTTTCAATTTCTCTCAGAATGTGATAAAAACAAGTTTACCTTTAAATGTGTCGTTTTCAGATCTGATCTTTAACATTTGTCAAACTCAGTTGGTCAGTTTGTTTTTCTGACCGGAAACGTAACGCACCACTGATACCCAAAGCAGCAGTGGGGATGTGCAAAATTAGGCAGTGATGTCGTCGTTTGCCCAAAGGTTTGTAAAGTAAACGTACGTAAGAAAAAAAAAAAATCTTCACTTCAAAATCACTTTATAAAAATCTCGCCAAAAACATAAGATTTGGACAAGACGTTCAATCACAGCAAGAAAAACAAAAACAAACTAAAAACATTTGTTTTGCAGTATAACTATTGGTGTGGAGTGCCTGAATCTTCTATCATTATCATTATTATTCTTTTTTTTTCAATATTTTTTGAAGTCAGCTTCTATAAAGTGATCGGTGGTAATTCATTTAGCTGAAACAGAAACATGTCACATGGCGGTGAGTGTGTAAAGTGCTGGAATGCTAACGGCTAGCTCGATGCTAGCTGAGACTAGCAACTATAATCATAGGATATGACAGCATAATTGGGAATATTAATCTTTCACACGTTAGTGTAAGACAGTCACGTTTGTAGACTGTTAGTGTAAAACCTGTGACGCTCCGCTAAAGTTATGCTAGTCGACGATGCTAACTGTATTAACCTGGCTCACTAGCTTAAACCTGGCTTGTCTAAACCTTTAAAACAATTAAATGATCAATTAACAGTAATTAATAATTAGAATATTTAATGCAATTATTTTTGCAAAGGCATCAATAGATGCAACGAGGCGATTTATCTCCCGGTTAGCCGACAGTCTGCAGCCTCCAGCCATCCATCTGGATGTATTCAGGTGTGTTTTTGGCAGGAAACGCAGCAACAAAATGAACCTCGGTCTCATGTGAAACAACATCCTCTAAAATAGCAGCGTTAGTAGGAGCATCCCTCAGTTTCAAGTTGATGATCAGCTAAACAGGGGGATCCGTCTTACAAGCTGTTAGCTTCCCACCGTCTCTAGGATTTCTATAAATTCAACAAAAACCATATTACCTCCACCAATAGATAAGGGAATTATTATTCAGAATTTTATTTGTTTTTAAAAATCCTATTTATCCATTTAAAAACACAGGGTGCGTTTAATTCGTCTGCTGTGGCAGCAAGTCGTCGCCACGGCAACTGCAGTCCAAAACCAACAGGTAATCTTTCTTTTCCACTCCCTGTGTTATCCCGTTTCCACAAACAAACGCTCGATTCAATCCGAGTCCAGTCAGGCCGGATGGATGTGTGTCTGCGGCGCTGTTGGGTTGGTGCCGGTTGAGCCAAGATTTGAGGAACGGCTCGGCTCGGTTGTGGATTTACAACTTGTTTTCCTTCGAGTGCCATCGAGAAACCGGAGCGCTTTGATTGCATTACGACTTCATTAAGCGGTTAGTTAGCTCTGGAATAATATTTGGAAGGGAGGAATGCTGCTCAGTGACAGGCCACACATAAATTAACGTCACGGACTGGTACGCTCCACCATGAAAGAAAGAAATAGATTCATAGAGCATGTTGGTGGCTGAGCGATCGGGTGCTGCAGGGGCGTCGCAGGAGCCGCCGTTAGTCCAGAGAACGAGGTCGGTTGGACTGACTTCTCGGCCGGCAGAGGCCGATGGAAAAGAAAAACAAGAAAAGAGGACGTTGTGGAAGACTGAGACCCCTGATGCTTTGTGAGACGATTTCATATGAGGGGGGGGGGGCTAAGCCGTTGAAGTGAAGTCCCAGTGTTTCGATCGCCCTTCGCCCGGGCGCGGGTCATCCATCAGGGCGCCTCGTCGATGCTGGCGCCCATGCGCTTCTGGATGGTCACCCGGCGGAAGGACGGCTTGGACGTCAGATCCGGCTTGGGCGGGAACTGCTCGGTCAGAATCCGCAGGACGGAGTCCATTTTCCGGTCCATCTGTTGAATCTGAGAGAGACAAAAAGAAAGAAACGTGAACTGGATAGTTCGACGCGAGATCAACACGCGAAACCAAAGCGAGCCGGCGACTTTGTGCCGCTGCAGAGCGGCACAAAGTCGCAATGACAGGGTAGCGAGAGACGTAATGACACGTCTCGCAGTCGGCGTCTTACCTGGTAAAGCCACTCATTACAAAAAGCTGCTAAGGTATATGATGTATGAGTGGGCTGACAGACAGACACACACGCGCCAGCCGCTGTTTACACGCTTGATAAACTGTAAACACAGGTGTGTCGCCCTGCACACACACACACGTCTCCGAGAGTCTAACCACGGGGATGACTGCAGATAAAAGGCTGCGCCAACCAGCTCCAGTAAACACCAGACAGGCTGGGATATTAAAGCATTCAGGTCTCAGAGTTCAGAGTTTATGAATTTTAAATATGGTGACCTCTACAGTTTCTCTTATATTGTCACCTTCCTAATAAAAAGGCCTGAGTCACTTTTTGCCAGAGTCATCGTTTGGCAGAATATGTCTTAGGCAATAAAAAAAAAATTTTTTTTTTAGGAAAGTAACTTCATGTTTTTTTTTTAATCTTTCATTGTTTTAGAGTTTCCCCATAAAAAGTCAAGTTGATGTGAAATCGTATGCAATAAAAGAAAAAGGCGCACCAACCAAAACGTCAGATTTAAATCAGGCGATTTTCCCTCAGATGTTTTGGTGAATAAATATGGAAGATTGCATAATTTCATGTTGAATTTTGAAACTACAACCTCCGTGAAAAATCCTGGAGGATGTTTTTTTTTCTTTTTTTTTTTAAAGAATAGTTTATCGATATCTTTGTCGGCATGTCGGACCTCAAACAAAACCTAAAAGTTGGTATCGGCTATGAAAGAGTCAAATTAGTGCAAGTCGAAGAAAAAAGAATCTTTTTTAGGGGTTTCATTGAACAAAGAGTTGTTGAGCAAATTCCAAACAAAAACACAAACTAATGTCTAAAAATGAGAAATTTCCTCTACAGAAGAGAAAGTTTTGGGTGCGTAAAGTGACACCCGAGTCAAACGGACTCAGACGCAGACAGACTGCCGAATGCAAAGTCGGAGTTTCTTTCTGGCAGCTGCACTTTAATTCCCACCTCGCTATAGCTTTAGATTATAGTGATTACTGCAACTCAGAGGTAGGAAGCAGAAGTGACTTTATTTCGCCTTTCGTTCTGCTGTGAACCGCAAATTAAGTAATCCAGAACGATGAGGCCTCGGGCCGTTCAAAGCGCTGAACGGTCTGGAGTTCGTCCGCCTTCACAGAGCCTTCTGTGATCTGTAATTTGCATTCTGTGCAGCAAAGTATGGAAAAGTATTCCTACTTCTTCCTTTGTTTTGCATTTTGTCAAATTCAACGTCACACATTCACTGGGATTCAGAGATACAGACTTCAAGAATTACCTTGAAGTGGAGGAAAAGTGACACATTGCATGGTTTTATAGATTCATTTTCATAAAAACCGCTGAAAGCCAATTCATATAATTCAGAGTACCATATGAATTGGAGTCTGCGGTTAGTATGTAAATAATGAAAACAGAGTGAAGTGGTCTGATGAAGAGTTTATACAATTTTTTCCTCCCTCTGTTTCGCAAGAGGATAAAAACTGCTCGTACACATTGGTACTCCGGAAAATCTCTCTTCCTTTCTAAATAAAAAGCAAACATTGTGTAGATGTCACCCATACAAAGTGCCAGGTGCCAATGATGGCCTTTCCAAACTCACTCAAAACTACGAGGAGCTTTGAACGTGATGGAAAGTTTGAATTTGTCCAACCGACTTTGACACCGCAGAGCATTAATCTCTAAACTTACGACAAGAGCTAAACCAAAAACCTTTAAGTTTGCATCTTAAGATCAGACGTGATTAGAAATAGGTGAACACACCAACCTTACGCCATAAACGAAGACGTCCAAAACGTCTCGTCCGCGCACGTTTCTAACTACAAAGCACTTCAGGGCTGGAGAATTGCTTTGTACTCGTCGACTTATCCTCCAACAACTACTTACAGGTTCCAACCAATAACCTGTGACGACTGAAATGGCTTCCAAAACCTGCGGAAAGTGATAAGAATGGCTCTTTGTGAATCAAAGCCTCAACATTAAAGCACATCAAAGGAGCGCAACATCTAACGCGCCGAGCTGAACGGACAGATTCAGACTCCTGTCTTCTTACTAAACGCTGATAGCGGCTCTGGCCGGACCAGGCGCGTTCTGGCAGCGCTCACTCAGACAGTCAGCATCGATTTCATACGCTTCAGGCTGCGTTTGTTGCTTCTCCTCGTCTTTTACTGTGTGCGCGTCTGACGGCTCGGACGTTTTTATGGCAGAGGCGACATTTAGCAGCTTTTCTCCTCGTTGAGGTCGGAGCTGAAAAGAGGAGGACGACATAAATCACTGATGTTGGCGATGGGAGAGAAGGGGTCAAAGTTTAAGTGACATCATAACTGAGAACTTTTTGCTTTACGATATCAAAGGCATCTTTGATATGGATCAGCACCAGAATACATTGATTAGCTGTTGTCGTCGTGGTGTCGACCTTGTGGACCACTCAGGTGTTCTGGTTCTAATTCTGGTCTGTTCTGTGTCCCCAGAACCAGAACCAGAACCGAACACAGAAAGCGAAACTGCTGAAACACTGAGTTGCTTTAAATTAAGGTTTAAACCCCACTGGCTGCTTTTGATTTGTACAACACAGCACAGTATAAAGAAGTGAAAAAAAAAAAAATACTTCAAACGAAGAAAATTAGGAAAATAACTGAGAAAATGAAGAAAATATGGAGAATTAAAGTCAAAATAATACAAGAATGAACTTGTACAATTATAAAGTCATGATATTATGTGAATAAAGTAATAAAAATACAGGATGAAAGTCATAGTATTACAAGAATAAAAATGTGATATGAAAATAAATTCAGACTATTATGAGCAGAGTCATAGTCATAAGGGAATAAAGTAAAAATGACAAGAATAAAGTCAGAATATGACCATTTAATTCTCAAATTATTATGGATAAAGTAATAAAAATACAATAACTTTATTGCTTTAGTCACATAATACTATGATTTATTCTCAAATTATTCTCATAACTGTCTTCTTGTAATTTCATTGGTTTATATTAATTTTCCTGACACTCACTGCTCCACATATTTGATGCACTGTATGATGTTTTTATGGTGTCAAACCCTCAGAGTTACCTTCCTACTGTACATAAAGTGATGAACTTGCCTTGACGTCTCTGTGGCACAAAAGCGGCTCTGCTAATCGCCACCACAGTCGGCACAACGTGAGCAAAGGGCGCCCTCTTTTCTAACTCCTTCAGCCAAAGGTTTGAATATTCAGCTCATACAGATTTCTTTCTTCCACCCCCGTCTGAGAATGAACTGTGACCTAAATAGTTGAGCAACGCAGACAAAGCACGCGCCAGAGCCCAGATGAAGATTAAAGATAAATAAGAAATCATAAACATGTTGGGCACGACTCTGACGGGTTATCAGTCAGTCGGCGGAGCCTGAAATGGAGCAGGGAAGAGAAAAAAAACACACACAAAACAGAAAAATTACACAATGGTGTTGCGATCACACGATCTGCTGATCAAGTGGAGAGATTTACATCTGAGGCTTTGGCCGGTGACAAAACCCTGGAGGAACAGTGGGGGTGAAAGGTTATGAACGCCTATCGACATGTTGCCGGTGATTTTCACCCTGTGAGGTTTATAATTAGATTTCCTTTCACTTTACCGCAGTGACGGAAAACAAGAGCAGCGTGAGAGGGTGGACCTTTTTTTCTTTTTTTTTAGCTGGTTTCTATTCAGATATTTACTCATAATTCACTGCAAAGTAAACATTGGAGTTTCTATGTACTTTAATTAGAAGAATTCAGACTTTTTCGGATTCATATTTGCAGAAAATATTCCCGCGCGGCTCAGACCGTCAGAAAGGCACCGACTAAAGAACGATGGATGAGTTTGGGAAACTTGGGCTGCGCTCATCATGATACACACATTTTTTTCCCCCTCGCTGTCTTAAGTTAAATCAGACCAAACTTCTCGTGTTTTAGGGACGTTAAAATGACCACATTTATTTCTATAGTGAGAAGCTTGTGGAAAGGAACCCAAAAGGTTTGATCCTAGTAATACAGTCTATTAAATTTAAAAAAAAAATCATCAGGATTTGAAGGTACATGCATTTAAGTTACAAACATTGTTGTCTGTAAAAATGTTTTAGCCAAAACTCTTCGAATGGCATAATTTTAGTGGCATTAAAGGCAACATAACTTTCATTGTCTTGTTTAAAAGATGCAAATACATAATTCAGATCCTTTTCTAAAGTATTATGATTACTGAATAAAAAAGTCTAAAGCGGTTAAATTAAATCTGATTAATCAATTAAGCATCGATTAATCGATTAGTAAGATAATCGTCAGTCGCTGCTCTAGTTGATCGTGGCATTCGATATTTAAAGGAATAAACCGGACGTCTTCCTTCACGTCGGATCGATGTTCCCACTAAATCAATGACCTGAAATCAAAGGTCGGACGACAAACTTTTGGAAGTGGCGCTGAGCTTTGCCCACCGTTTTCCCCTGATGCGTCTGAGCGAGCAGAGTGACACGCCGCGCTGACACGCGACCCGGCGACAGGTGACGCTCCAGCTGTCCTCTGACCACAGGCAGCACATGCGACGGTCAAAAACACGGCCGCTGAGCCGCAGGGGGCTTCCCCGTCCGACGGCTCGGCTCCACAAACGCACGCAGATTAAACGTTTGGTGACGCTCCTTTAACGGCAACAAGCTGAAAGTCTTTAGTTTCAATCAACGGCGGAGTGAAAAGAATTGATCGGAGACGTCTCTTCTTGTCGATAATAAATAAATCTGGGTGCTCGGCTTGTTCAAACGCTTAATTTTGGTTTCCATGCATGGAGTACTTCTAGTTTAATGAACAAACCTTAAAATAAGGTGTGAAAAATAACATTTCTTTTGAAACCCCACAGACGTTTTCACGTTTTGTTCCCCACTCCACAAACTGAGATCTCCAGTTCACGTCAGTGGGAGTCACTGGGACAGAGCGACAGAAAGCAGGGCACACATGTGAAATGGAAGGAAAATAGTAAATAGTTTTCCACATTTTCTCCCAATATCTCGTAATTATGAGTTTGAAAGTCGAAATTACGACGTAGCAAGTCGAAATTATGACTTTGAAACTGAAAATGACGACTTGGAATCTCGTAATTATGACTTGGAAAGCTGAAATGATAATTTTACATATAAAACATTATGACTCCGAAAGTCGAAATTATGACTCGTTGCTGGCTTTTACCGTTTCCCTCATGGAAATGGGCTTCAAAGCAATACACAGTGGAAAATGTGCATTTGTCTTAAGCCTCAATTTAAACGATACCCCTAAATAAAATCCAGTGCAACCTGTTTTTACATTAGGCAATGTCTTAATTCAATTCCCTTCTTCATGTACTTCTGTTATTGCATTGGAGTAGGTCTTTTATTATCAATATTAATAAATAATTGATTTAAAACAATCTCCTGTATCGATCTGAAAAGCTATTTGTAGTTTTATTCCAGGCATATTGAGATATCAGCAAAAGAAATGAGACCAAAAAAAAAATACTCGGAAAGATTTTATGGTTTTGCAGTGAAACAATTTGCTGCCAGTGAAAATTGGTCCAGCCAAACATTTACACACCAGACTGGAAACATTTAATCATATGCAGAATTTTGTTTCGTTCCCCAAAATCGACCTTCAAGCGTTTGAGGTGAACGTTTTAATTTCTCAACCAGAAACGTGAACTGCCACAGTGCAGGTTACCAAATAAGATACTTCCAGAAAACGCCAATCACCTTTAGTAGTTTGATCTTTAATCAGGAATTCGTGGGCTTTCCGGTCTCCATGAGGACTTGTGGAGACACGGAGACAAGCGGTGGGGACAACAGAGAGCTCCTGTTCACACAGGAACTCCCTTCCTGAACTCCCTTCCTGCTCTCCCCTGGGGACGCTCCGTCTGCTATCTGCCGCTGTACGAGCACAGGGGCAAACACGCAGATAAACAGGGCCGCCTGCAATGCACGCACACAAACACTGCGAGCTTGGCCTCGTCTTATTGTCACGTAGCAAACAACAAACAAAGCCTGAGAAACAAAGACCCGGGTCCCCCGTTGGGGACTCCGACCGCGGCCCAAGATCGCAGACAGTCTGCGGCTGAAAAACCTGCATGCCCATACGCTCTGCACTGTAAACGGCTGAAACTGTTTTGCCCAAAGCTGAACCAGCCTGCCTGATTACGCCGAGCATGTTGACATAAACCTGACTCACGATAAGGTGCGATACGTCCAGGCTGTTGCTGCAGGGCACCTTTTCTGAGACATGGCGTTACGTCCAGAATAAATAGGAATCTCTTGCAAAACACTGGGGGAATTAAATACTGTGAATGTGTGTTTTTCTTCCAACACACACACTGCTGTTATTTTGAGTTCAACAACTTTCAGTGTGTCCACACAGATTACTCGCTTTTGCTTTTTCGACATTTAAACATTTCGGGCCATCGTACCATACAAATAGCATACATTTTGTAGGAATAAACGTTACCAAACCAAGTTTGGTCCATGTGTTGGTAGGGTGAGGTATTGTTAGGGTCAACATCACTTAATTTATTTTATTTTATTTGTTTTCTTGGATCCATTCATTACATTAGGTCCTCCAGATTGTGAAGTAGCAAAGCAAACTATCACACTGCTGTACTTGACTGGAGGTCAGTATAGAGCTAAGACTAAAGAATAAAATAATAAAAATAAAATAACCAGAGTGAAGTTGAAATAATATGATAATAAAGCCACAGTATTGCAAAAAAAATGAAGTTGAAATAATCCCAGAAAAAAGTCGTAACATCCCGACTTTTTTCTCGTTCGAGTTTATTCTCATAATTCCATTTTTTTTTTAAATGTTCTTGGTGTGTCGCTTAAACTGTGACTGAAGTGGAGATTTAGGGACACACTCCTTCCAAACAGTTCCCACTTTGACCTCCAAGTCCTAAACTTTGGGTATTATTAGTCTATTTTTGCAAAATTGCAAGACGCTTTGTATTTTTTTCCAAGTAGAGGCATTGAAACATGCAATTAACAGGTTTAAATATAGACAATGCTCACCTGACCTGAGGCTAGTGAACCCTGCAACACTTTCCATGTTGTTCTGGGTCGCGTCGTAACTTCCTGGATTAGGCGCTGATGCTCTCTTGGGGTAATTCTGGCAGGTCAAAACGAAAACAAATCCTGGGAAAGTCCGCCACCGTTCCTTGTTTACTCTGTTTGTGGTTGCGGACTCTCGTTATGGTTTTGGCGTTTAATTTCTCTTCGCCAGAGCCTGATGCGTTGGTTTAAAGAGCTTTCGGCCTCCTTCATGTTGTCAGTGAGGTTCTGCCTAAAATCAGACCTGGCTGTGGCTAAACAAACTGAACTCAGAGATAATTCATGTTGATAACAAAAGTGGGCAAATACCTTTTTTTTTTTTTTTTAGCATAAGGTCACATCAGCTTTATTAAATTAGTAGATAAAATCAGACTTTTACATCAGATTTGTTTTATTTACTCATTTTTCCTTTACATGAAAAGTAGATTTTAAAAAATCTGTAAAGGAGGAAAAATATTGAAGGTCTGTAAAACTTAAAACTTGAAAAAAAAAAAAGATTTTTTTCTTCACTCCTCCTCCTCCTCCTTAGTGAAGCTGAAAAAAATCTTTGCTGAGGCGTTTCTGTATTTCCCAAGCTGACCTCTCCACATTCAGCGACTCACACTGCCATCTGTTGGAAGCTCTGAAAGCTTTGGAGAAAGGCTCAAAATCTGCAATCGCTGCATTCTTCCAGCCGTGCCAAACTCTACCATCGCATGATCCTTGACAAATGGAGACATGACACGCAAGAGGGATACGAGATCCTGGATGGAGCACAATGAGGGAGCGTGTGGGAGCTGACAGCTGTAATTAGGTGTTGCATAGCGGTGCGGCTCGTTCGGGAAGCGAAAACAAGCCTTGGACACGGTGCACAGCGATGTCTCGGCTGAATACAAAAACTTTTTCTGTTTTTCTTCACGTACCACACAGGCAATAATAGAAACTAACTCATAATGTGATATTTGTCTCCTCCTCTTCCTGCTCTCTCTCTCTTTTCTCTCTTTCTGACAGCAGTCTTGAAGGGATTCTGGGATCAACGTGGTGGAAAAAAAAAGACCCACAGAAAAACAAAAGGGATAAGCGTTGATAAAAACACAAGGACGGCAGAAGAGCCAAAAGACAAGCGTACCAGCTTTGGCAGTGTGCTGCTGCAAACTGTGCCTGTCCAGGTCACAACTTTTTTTTCAACAAAAACAAGATTCCCTGAAATCCTCATGGTGGCACGAGACAATGGAGCCGGAGCGGGGGACAGAAACAGAGATAAGACAAGACAGAAGCCATTGTGCAGACAGCGCTGTCTCGTGCTGTAATAAATCTGTAATGTGTTTTCCCACCGCAGTAACCTTACAAGGCCTGTGGCGTTAACCCTTTTATCGCTGCCCAGCGTTAGCTTTTATTAAGCGACATACTGTTGATTTCTTATGGAAACAACTTTCTCCTAAAACCAAGTCATATATTTTTGTTTTCCTGTTAGTATTTTTACCGTCTTCCAAGCTAGTTTTGTGATATTATCTGACATTACAAAATCACACAGGCTGTTTCCATTGACAATAAAATAGCGCAAATTGGAATTCCGAAAATTTGCACTATTTTCGGAATTCCAAAAATAGTGCAATACTGAAAGGAAACAACAATTTTTTAAAAAACATTCACGTTTTTCATCGTGATGGTTCTTTGGCTACATCTAACTATACAACCGGAATAAAATAAATCAAAATAAATAAAAAAAATTAATAAAACTTAATCAAAACAACATAATAAAACAAATAAAATACATTGAAATGAACAACTGAACGTTGCTACTGCCAGAAAAGACAAAGAAGACAAGGGGAACAGTACAAGGATGACGGCGCAGCACATTTTCTCATGGCTTACTGCATGAACAAACTGAAACACCGCAATTTCAAAATTGTGACATTTCGACATCAGTGGATAATAGACAAAGTTTTGCACATATTTGTAATGGAAGTAAAGCTGCAGTTGCTGCAGATTTGTCAGCTGCACAACCATGCGAATCTCCCCGCATACCCAGGGAGCTCTGGTGGATTGAGATTTGACGACTGCGGAGGCAACCGGAGTACAGTGAACACATCGTCACAACCAAGAAGTCAGTTTCGTGTTGCCTAAAAAATTCTGAGCCTATCATCTTAATATTGTGAATGTTGGTGCTGGAATCCAGAAGGGGAACATTTTCCCAGTCTGTCGTTTAATTTTGGTGAGGAACGTGTGAATTCCAGCCTCGGCTTCCTGTTCTTAGCTAACCAGAGTGCCAACCCGTGTTGCCGCTTGAAGGCTTGTGAGATGGTATCTTCCTCCACTCTGGGCTGTAATGAGTAGTTATTTGCTCTATCATCTCTAATCAGTCTGCACACTCTCGTCTCTTATCTCTCTTCTGACATTTTCGTCCACACCTTTGGCACTCACTGGTTGTTTTCTCTGAGAACCCAAATGATGGTTATGAATGACGAACCGTTTCAGCTGAATACTCCGTTGAGAAAATTGAGAACAACAAGAAACGGAAGTGACGCCTGTGAAAGCGGCCAGTGAATGCAAGTTGGTGGATTGCTTGGTTACTCGATGGAGAACAGAGTAAAGGTATGAACCTAGCCACATGTGAATAAGTTTGTTCGCGCCGCAAGTCGTTAAAGAAAGCACGGTGCGAATGATCGGCCTACCGCTTGCTGTCACCGTCTGTTTCGTAGTTTGCGCCAGTGGCAACATCCACTTGTTGATCGTGTGTTGCAGCTTTGAGAAATAAACCACTTTCACTAAAATCCAAACATCCAAATTTATTTTTGAAATGTCAAAATTACTCCATCAAATGGTCAATGAAAATGCATGTAGTGTAATCCTTACCCTTAAAATTGAAGTACCCTTCTACATTACATGAGTGACTTACTAACACATTGAACTCAATGGAAGGAAGCTGGTTCTGTTCTGTTGCTCAACATAACCAACCACAACTTTTTATTGTCTTGTATTGTAACCTGTTAGATAATGCGCCATTTGCAAGGAGTTCTTCCAGTATCTTTGTCATCAGTAGTTTTAATCTCCATTGCATGAGTTACAATCATCAGTTAGTAAAACTGTTAGAAAGGTTGTGTATATTTTTATTTTTAAACAAACTACCGGTACAAATGCTGACGGATCAGAATTGAGAACAAAAGGCTGCAAACACATTTTGCTCAAAGTAGGGAATAGTTTCATGTCATATGATGCTGGACTTAGACTACCTAGCTGCCCTTTGTGACTCAAACACACACACACACACACACATCCACGCACACCCGTCCATCCACACACACACATGCACGCAAACATGCTGGCTTTGGCAAGCAGGAACAGTGTAGGGTATACACACTGGCCTTTCTGGAGGGCCAACAGCAGGATAGCATTACACATAGGTCATCACTATCATTACTGCAACAGACCTGCATAAAAAGTTATGCCCATAACTTTTTATGCAAGAAACAAACGGGCAGGAAAAGCAGGAGTCGATCCCCTGCATATTAGTTTTTTTATTAGAAAAAAAAAAAACTAATAAAAAAAAACAATTTAAAATATTCCACAGATTATACCAGACCAGGCTGAAATGTGAAATTAATATCCGTTCAAAGTGAGAATTTCTTTTCTTTAAAAAAAACAAAAAAAACAAAAGCTAAAAATAACCTTATGGTTTGATTCCAGTTTGAAGGTTTCTTTTTTTTTTTTTTCAAACCCCGCCCCCATATCTGAGTTTTCACATTACAGGGGAGTCCAGAGGAAAACAGTTTGCAGGGCGGGGTGAACGGTACGGCTGATGCGTCCCCTCTTTATATAGAGAGATATAGAGATAATATAGAGATGATAAAATGGTGAAAAAGTGCTTTTTATGACTAGAGAGGATATAATATTTATTAACATCAGGCAATAAAACAAAAGCCTGATAAAGCGTGTGCGTATTTGCATGTCACAGCGCTCCATATTTGTGCTGTGACGCAAATATGTCACAGCATATTCCAATGTTTTATGGTCAACACTGGAATTCAAGACGAGTCTTTTGTTCGTCCTGCAGGTCGCCGCTCTCAGGCCCAACCATTACAAAAATGGTGCTCAGCCAGCACTTCTGTTCGTATCTCAGATGTTATCACTTCCTGGAACGACGTGAAAACATTTTTAATAACTTCTCCAGCGCTCAGGAGTGTATGCCTATCATTTTTGTCCACTAAATGTTTTCTGTAAATTCCACAGAAGTCACCTGCCTGAACAGATTGTGCTTTTAGCGAGAGGTGTGGCCTTGTCTAGCTTCGGGTTTTCACAAGAAACAAACGGGCAGGAAAAGCAGGAGTCGATCCCCTGGTGAGATAACTTTTCGAGAAGTCTGAAACAAATCAACTGTGTAGTATTATTTTTGTGTTTTTGTCACATGCACAAAAAAATCCTGCTGAAAACTCACTGACTGAATGCTGTCAGTAAAAAGTGTTAAAACTATTTTAAAGTAAACGGCCAGCAGAGAAAAGAGGAACCGTTTGCTTATCTAGTTCACCCAATCACTACTCTATATAAAACGCTTGCTGACTTTGTCAAAATAGATAATTCCCCATTCACATGTGTATATCTGGCTTTAACATTTCAGGAAGTTATGATTGTCGATGTGACACTGGAGGACGCAAGTTGTGAATTCTAGACTTCTACAGATATTTTGCACAAACGGCTGTCGAAGCTTTAAAATTTAACATATCACATATAGTTCACTCCAACTGAGGCCGATGCTAATTAAATGTTCCAATAGGAACCCAACAATAACTGTATTTATGCTTTTATATCGGGGGAAACAGATGAAGATTCACTCACCTCACCATTTCGAGTGCTTGAAGAGGCTCCTATTGACATACTTTCTCAATAGCTCAGAGATTTATTATACTTGGGAGCAACTATTGAAGGAATGAAATCGTGAAATGCAGCTCAGGACTCCACAAAAAATTCTCCCGACTGTCTTTGGGATCACCAAGGTGTTTTCTTGGCGCGGGAAATGTGCGATGTACCTTTCTGAGGTTTTTGAATAGCAGCGGTCTTAATCCTTTAACCTCTACCGTGAACTTAACCGAAGCAAGACAGGCCTGCAGTGTTTAGCTCTGTCGACAACGGGTTTACTGGAGTCCCAAACCCTTTTCCAAACAGTTTGGTGTCAGTTATTTTCTTTATCATCTGCTTTTGAAATCCTTTCGATTGGGGCATCATGTGTTGCTGCAGGTCTGTAAATGTGTTTAAACGTGTTTGATTTGTAATTGAGGTTATGGTTATCTTCACCCAGGTAATGTAATGAAACATTTATATGTGACAACAATAATAACAATAAAAAAAAATGTTGAGAGCCGAGTATTTCACAAAATCACAAAAATATTGTGCAGTAATCGGTTTGACTGATGCAAGCTTTCACGTTTTAATTTTCAACCTCGAACATGGAGGTTTTCACCCAGAACAGAAGGAAACTACAAGAAGCTCAGATGAAAAATAAATAAACTTAGGTCAGAAATGAAAAGCGGCGCAAACATCCAAACATCAAAACTTAAGTTTATTTTTGCTGATTTGCGAGTCACTTGTTTTTTTTCACTCCTGTGTTCGATTCTAGGCCTAAACTGTGATTATGAAACGCGATAGCGTCTCATTACATGCTGGGTTTCCTTTGTGTCCAACGGCACAGACTTTCATGTAAAAACCTTGGCAGTATGTTGGGTTTTGAGTTTTCTTGAAAGTGTTTGAAAAGAAAGCTGATTGTATTTCATGAGAGTCTGCCTTCAGACTCAGCGGTTTCAGTCTAAAGCATTGTTCAGCACAGCCAAATTTGTTTGCATGCTTGTGTGCTTTTTATGCGCTTGAATTCAGGTTCCTAAAGACTCGAGACTCGAGTTTGCATTTGGAAAAAAGAAGAAAACAACAGAACACACCTAAAAATCACCAGTTTAAATCGAAAGATGTAAAAATGTTTACTTGATATACTCCTGTAATTGGGCTAATGCCAGCGGAGAGGCAATTTGCAAGACACGTGGGGAAAAAAATAACCCCTTAAAGATGCAGAGTTAAATTGATAAGAGTTCATGAATGGATCCCAAACCAACATGTCGGCTGTCCTCAAAGTGACCGACCCGGACGCGCGAACCAAACTGCTCCACTGGCCGCCTCTGTGCCAGCTGGAGAACAGAGCTAGCCAGGCTCAGATTCACGGCGGGCCAGCGTGCTGCCAGTGAGACCGGCTTCCCTTCACTTCAGCATCACAACGTACAAAGCGCCCTTTGTGTTTGCGAGAGCAGGAGCAAAAGATGGACGGAGAGAGGAGAGGGGTGGAGGCAGAATGCGGAGGCAGGAAGGTGGAGGCCTGAGGGCGGTTTTATAAGGCGAGGAGAGAGAGAGAGAGAAAACTGGGACGACGGTGGGGGCGTTCCGCTTAAAACCACAGGAAACTGAGCGAGAGCACCTGACGCTGACGGTGAGCATCCAGGGCCGCGCCACGTGCCGCTAAACTGCGGCCAAAGCTCATTTCTGCGCCGGCGGTGCTGCTAGCGACGTGCAGAGGGGTGTGTGAGCGCCGGCTAATCTCTCTTTAAAGTGGATATGCTGCTCAATGCTGCTTTTGTTTCTGAGGTCTGCTTTCACAAGGACATACAATCCCTTGTGTCCATTCCTCCCTCCCTCCTCTCTTTGTCCGACTTGGCGTTTTATCTTCCGTTGTTCGCTGCACACGCCTCCTTTCATGAAACCCCCGTTAGGGTTCTTATGGGGTTTCAGTAACTTTGTTTTGACGTGCCTGTGCGCGTAAATGCGTTGAACGGACACAAATGTACGCATATCTCGCTTGGAAGTTTAAGTCAGCTGTGCATCAAAGCATTATGAGGATTTTGGAGACTGGCTTTGATGCTTGACTTTGACGAATATTCATATTTTTCTCCCTTGAATATGAGGCGTTAAGGGTCTGGTAACTCAAGCAGGGTCAGTTTGCTCCTTCATATGTTCAGTTATTACGGCATTAAGCTGTGATGCAGCAAAAAAAAGAAAAATAAGAATCAGGAAATTACAAATGAGATATGAGCAACATTTATAACGTAAAAATAACAGTTTCAGCCATAATTTGTCATTTACAAATGGTGTACAAAATCAACTAATAAGTTTTTTAATCACAAAAGCTGCAATTTCACCAACTTCTGCCAAAATAACATCAATATTACAGTTCAAATAATGATACTTTATTTATTTCAATTAAGAATGTGGTACTAAGTTTTAAATTGGCAATATTTTATATTTTCCAGGCCCTTTGTGACATTTTATAGCACAATCAAGTAACTATGTGAACCTCACAAATGCTGAACATATTCGATATCCACTTGTGGAAATGTGTGGGAAGAAACTTTCACATGTAACCAACAAAATGTTTACTATATTCAAGTATTTTGGAGCATTTTTAATACTTTTCAGTGTTGCACGTAAAAAGCTGCAACCGGCTGCAGCTTCCACCTTTTTACTTAATGCTTCACAAACCCGTAAACAAGCGTGTGTTTAAATGTGCGGTATAATTGCTACCGCAAAAACAAAACGGAGAAGAAGAGATTTTTCTATTTCCAATATTAGATTTATCCGCGGAAAGCATAAAAATCAGATGGGTTATGTAACAGTAAAGACTGAGTATCTGGGCCTTAAAAAAAGAATTTAAGGCAAACAATTTTTGTCCCCTCTTTCAATCTGCAACTTTAAAGAGCTAAGAATTATGAAACTCAAAGTGTTTGTTATCTTGCGGACTTAGTGAGGTATTGCTAAGAAAGGCTGGAATGAGGCCAAGGCTCAAACAAATGGGAAGAAAAATACAAAAACAAACTCCGCTACCCATTACCATCCATTACAGATGAAAGGCGTAAACCAAAATGCCATCAATCCGTAAACACTTTAACCTCCTCCAAACGTTTTCTAGGAAGCTGTCACCACATGGAGCTCCTCTGGTCCCGTTACCGAAGCGTTTGGAGCACTTAAGATGGTTTTTAGTATGTAAAGCCAAGTAAACACACTGGGGGTAGCAGGGCTTGTGTGTGCGGGGGGGAATTGTGTGCGTGTGTGTGTGTGTATTGGGGGTGGGTGGGGGGTGGGCGAAAGAGTGGGAAGAATAAGCAGTTGGCTGAAGTAGCATTTGTCCTCAAAGACAGCTGGGCGAGTCCTGCTCCTATAACTGGTCCCCGGTGCGACGGGCCTCGCTCGCAGTGGCGTTTAACGCGTCCATTTATGCTCTCGTAAACAGTCTGTCGCTGCGTGACACTTGAGAACGTCTCTGGGTACCAGCAGACTCCAAAATTTAACATAAACATCCAAACAAACATCTGGGAGCTTGTGCGTACAGACGTTTTGAGTTAACCTCGAGCCTGAGCTCAGTTTCAGGGAAGCTATTTCAGTGCAGCCAGTGACGCAAACACTAATATTTCTTTGGAGGCTCTAATGTGGGAACACGAACGACCGTGACATAACTCAGCTGAGACACTCTGCTTACAAACCCAAGCTACTTGAAACTAATAAACAGCTCAGGAAACGTGACGTTGGCTAGCATGGCAGCAGCTAGCCAACATCAGTGACTCGCACAGCTGCAGATCAAACACTGGCATGCATGGAAACAAAAGTGAAATGACCAGAGTGCACCTCTTAGTGTGTGTAAAGGTGAACATACAAGGGTTCATGCTACTGCATGCATCCAGGGTGTGGCGACGCGTTGGCTTCACACAGGGGATTCTTTATAAAAGTGGAATTCCCTGCCCCCCCAACTTTGCTTTCTTACCGCCAGCTGCCACAACCACCAAATGCCCACCCAACCCCTCAAACTCCAACACCCACCCACACTCACACACACACACACACACACACACACACACCCGGCCACCGCCCCTCTTATGCCAGGCTGTGGTTGCAGCCAGCGTGGCATCGTCAGTCACCAGGGACGCGCCATGTTTCTACGGCCACCACAGTACGCCGGCCACACTGAGGCTTTGTTCTCACCATCAATAGGCCAGTCAGCCTGATATTATAAATGACAAGGGGCGTGCCAGCACTTTGCTCGAGGTTGAGGGTGACCATTGAAATGGATACTGTTGGCATTGGGGCGTATGCGCAGAAAAAACTTTTTGTCTGACACAGACAAGGCACTTCATTTTAAAGGTCTGGAGTTGGGATAGGACGGGGTTTTTGTCTTATCCCCCCAAAATGTAATTCCTGATTGGAATCAAATGCTGAGGCAAGTAAAATCCACACCGGTAATGAAAAGTGATTCACATTGTGCACCTCTAGGCTTTCTCACCCGTTCTATTCAAACAAGGAGTGAATAGGTAGGTCATCAAAGAAAGAACACAGCGACCCAAAGAAGTCAAATCATTAAAAACGTGCCAACATTTTTGATGATTTTAAGCTTGACCAGAGTTAGACACAAAAAAAATTAGACTTATTATTATTATTTTCAATTTCTGAACAGCCCATGTCTGAACTCTACCAGGGTTTCTGCTGGTTTCACCAACTCAAATTTAAGAGAGCTTAAGAAATGGTTCACCTTGTGATATTAATTATACATGGTGTTTTCAATTAAATACATTGATTACAGTCCCTTTTGACCTCTTCCCATTTGTCATCATGGCTGCATCTTTTGTTCTCTATTCTCCCTTTCCTATGTTTCCGTGTTCTCAGCTGTATTTAGTAACAGCTTCGTAGAAATAAAGTTTTCCCACAGGTCAGACTGGTGCTTGACCGCCGTGTTTAAAATCCAAAAAACCTCTGACTTCCGCGTTTGCGTCGCACCAAATCCTGCTTTTAGATCAGTGCTGATAGCAGCAGCGCTGACCGTTTTCTGAGGTGCTTTGGACACGCCAGGAGAACAAAACTGACATTTCTAGGGTCTGTTTGTGGCTCTGGGAAGCCGCTTTGTGCTTCTCACACTGCACATGGCTCTACAGTGTCGTCCGCCGGAGTGCCAAGCGTTGCTGCACAGAATGCATCGAGCCAGTGGTGAAGACAAACAGATAGTCATCCAGCCAACTGGCAATAAATTTGTACTCACGATAGCTGCAAAAAGCCAGCAAGCTAATTAGCAAGTGTCTTTTCGCAGCTCATTAGCGGTAGAACAGAAAAGTCCTATGAGAAATAAACCCCAACAAACTAGGTAGTATACGTGAGTTGAAATAGTCATGCCACAATGACATTTAAGCCCTGTGATTAACATATTTAAGACAATAAAATACTTTCATTTCAGATGTTACAGTAAGTGTAGTGAACAATACAGCAAACGACCCAGTGCCACAACGGTAAGTTTTCATTTCTGCTCACCAAAATCAATCATGCATATCAACAAAAGTCTTTTATTTCCATATTGTTCTGGTGTTGCAATAAAACACTCTGCTGTTGCATGTTTTGACTGGGATATGGATTAATTTCCTCCACTAATGAACATGTGAAGCTTCATCAAAGACTCGCCCTGGTACAGTGGAGGCAATAAAAGATGATGTGTTTGTGTGTATCCCAGACAGAGAACCCCCCTCTCTCTCCTCCCTTTCCCCCGTCCAGCTGTCCGTCCAGCCCAGACACCGACCCGTGCCTGGTGCTGTGGCCTCAAGTGTGCCAGCTGATCTCAAGGGCTGTGAGCCAGTTTGACCTCAGCCGAAGTCCATTCCTATTTAACCGGGATCAGTCGCCATTCACAATGGAAAGCCGTATCACACATCTGTTTTTTGTGTGTTGATTGTTTACTGTTTATTATTTAGATTTACTTTTTCCAGCTTCTGTTTCTCTGTAGTTTTCGGAGTGAGTTTATTCCCTGCCGTTCGGCTCCAGCAATTGCCTCATTTTTCAGGTTCTCACACCTGTTCTGCATCAGCTAGTGAGTACACCTGCCAGCCAGTCAGAAATCTCTCCCTCCAGTGTTTACCCCCTCTGGTGCCTTTGGGTTACTGCCTCCTTTGAGCCTTCTGGCTGATGCCTGTGGTGATATTAGACAGAAATGTTAATTGTTATTTTCCAATTACTAGTATTTACACTAAACTACTGATGCTGCTTATGCTAAAAAGGGCTTTATATTTTTATGTGTTTTTGTCCAGTCAGTGGCTTTTTTCACTTTGAATAATTTGACACAGATGAGGCAGGGGCAATTTTTTGCCCTGATCTTCCCCTGGCGAATGTGGCAATCGTACTGGGATAAATCCATTCTCCTGTCTCTTCTCTGGGCCTTTTCCAAAGACATCTGATCCGTTTCTTACTCATTTTGCAGCTTGTGGCTCAATGTTGCCGTGCAAGACGTAACCGAGAGAATCCGGTTGAAGGATTTTCAAAATAAAAGATCCTCCAGACTCAGACACTACATAAAACGGACATATGTAATTATTTCTTGTGCAGCCCGGTACCAATTGGTCCACGGACCGGGGGCTGGGGACGATTGCCCTAGATCGCTTCCTGCTGCAAGGCAACGGCTCCAACAACGGCGTCACTGTGCAGCCCATTCTCATCAATCCAGACTGCAAATCCATCACCAGTGAATGCTTGTAAATTATGGGTGGTCACCTGCCCAATGAAAGGTGCTGTCAGAAACTGCAGATAGGATACGCCCTTACATAGTGCGACATGTTGACAAGTACCGCAACAAACAAGAAAGACAAGTACTGAAAACCGATCCAAAACTACAGATCGAGTTTCAAAACTGTTATCAGTGGTTGGAATGTGAAAGAGGAATATAGATTACACAAGAAGCAAGGCAAGAGGAGAATTTGTATTTACTCAGATGATAACAAATAACGCAGCAGGAAGTAAGAGAAAAGTTTACTGTCATCACCGGCTCTCGGGAGGTGACTGCTGAAGAAACTTTGGTAACGCTTTATTTGAAGGGGTGTGCATAATGATGACACTGTCACAAACACGAAGGAGTCTTCATGAATGTTTCTGTCTGTTTTCATGAAATGTCATTCTGTAAATAATGACATTTATAATACTAAGCTGCATTAAAAGTGCATTAAAAATGTTAACTGAGCATTATTCAGTAATGCAACATTTTTACGCAATGTTGCATTAAAACTTACATTAAAAGGCCCTTAAAAGAGTCAACTTTGCAACAACAATATTGTCACAAGATCACAATAATATGAAGGAAGCAAAAAAAAAAAAAGCATAACTTATAGCAACGGCTTTCTGCGAAGTATTGACTACAACTTCTGCAGGGAGGTTTGTCTGAATGTGCAGTCGGCGCCAGCCTTTATTCATAATTTCAACATGTTCATTTTCAGCCATGTTTACATCCTGATTTGCGATGCCTGGAAGAATTATGATGCATGTCTCACATCAGTGACACGACAGCAGGATAAAATGCGGCATGACCGTTCAGACTGTGACGCTTCGCTAATAATCGGATACATATCCAAATTGGCACCGCATACGGAGGTGACACAGAGAGGTTAAACACAGGCAATGAAAAGTGGATTTGAGTCACATTTGAACGTAGACCGATTGAACTTCTTAATGTCTTCTGGATTTTGTAATTCCCATCAGGCAGAAGACACAGGAGGCTTTTTTCTTTCTTTAGAAAAAAACTTAATATAATTGAATTTACCCTAAACTGGTCAAAATGACCCAGAACTGAACAGATATGTTCTTTTGGGTTGAACCAAGCAGAGGAAAAAGAACTTAAAATATAATTTTTTTGTGTTTCATTTCAAGTAGGAGGAAATCTCAATGGACCTGCAGCCCTGCGGCGATGCAGGGAACTGCTGGGATGGCAGCTGGGTTGCTCCCTTCCCATTCACAGCGAGGAGGGATGCTTGGGGCTACTTCAGGTCCAGATCTCAAAATAACTCCGCCGGCTTTGCTTGATGACCCCGCATTCCTTCCCGAAGACCAACTCTGGGCCTGCCGGGCCAGGCAGACATAACAAAAAGCATGAAACTGATAAAGTCGGAAAGTATTTCACTCACGCAGGACCCTCGCTGGAGCCTGTGTGCACTCCCCCTGAAAAACCGCGCCAAAATACCGCTGCTCTGTTTTGTCTGCCTAAAACTAATAAATCACGCATTTTTGAAGGAGAACACAAAGCAACGCAATTAAAGTCATTTATTTTATCATAACCGACGTTGGCTTCTGGAGAGACAGCGGGGACACTGGGCAGAGCGCCTGGCTTATTTAGAGTGGAAACAGAAAGTCGACACTCCTCCGCCCCCAGGATCAGATGTCGAGTTTTTGCGACGTAAAAACATTGAATTTATTGTAGCATAAATCCTGTAAAACATAACTGAAAAACAAACTCGTTAGTAGGAAACTTATGACAAATAGAAACCTTAACATTTCTGAGGGTTTGGGGTCAAACCGGACTTGTACTTTGTTATGTTCGCTGTGGGTTACGTGTTCTTTAGGTGATGTGCAATGAGTCAAACTGGTATCCGTGTTTCTGTGAAATTTGGGAGGACCATAGCCATGACGAGATGTTTTGTTTGGAAGCATATGTTTTTTTAACCCTACTTCTTAGTCCAGACATAGCGAATACATGTAGACCAGAAAGCATAACAACCGGAAACTCCTGTGACCTATTTGGTGTTACGGTCAGCCTCCATGACAAGTCCGACTTGTATTTACATCAGCTTTTGAGAAACATCCACTTTGACAATGTAAAAAAAAAACAAAACACCAATAAATCATTAAACAAACTTGACGCAGCCTCATCATCAAACTACTTCCTGTTGATAATGATCATTCAATACACATCATAACTGTTTAACCTCGACAAAAACAGTTTTTCACTTTAAATCAGTTTGAAATTTGACGACAGAATCAATAAACAGAGATTTATTAAGGATATAAAACTGATCGGATCCAGATGAAGTTACCTTCAGAACGTCCTACTACAAGTAAAACCAGCAGCTTCAATTACTTTGGGGTAAAAGGTTCAATACTTCTGCAGTCATTACAGTGGTTTTAGAGGAAATGTGACTAATGCACATGTAAAAATAAATCAAATAAAATAATGAAAACTTTCTGGATTAAAAACATGACGACACCAACAGGCGGTGGTCACATGTGCAGCTGTCTGACCTCTAACCTCGTCTCATTTAACAACAGATATTTCCCGGCTTTAGGTTTGAAGTGTTTTGCCTCATTATCTATAAGAATTACTCTCCAAAACACAGTTCCACTCATTAAGTGAATCGTCTTACGGTTCTCCCCTCTCCCAGCCGAACAGATAAGGAGCAAATCGTACCTCGTGGATCAATCTGTGACGAGTTAATTTGCGATCAGACAGCTGATACTTACTCAGTCAAGCAGTACTTCAGCTAGAATATGTATTTGGATTTCACAGTCTAATGAAATGCGATATTTTCTGTAATTAAATAAGCAAATTAGACACGTTAACTGTACTGCTATGCCATAAGGAGTGGCACAGCAGTAGAGTTGGTGTCTGATCGAAGGCAGATGATAAACATGGTAATTACTGATAAGCATCACAATTACTGATAAACACATAATGGTTGAGTCAATAACTCGTAAATATTCGGTTTTAGACCTTTAATTCTTAACTGATGGATTATCTTGGACACAAGACTTTATGTAAACACAGTAAACAGTTATGTAATCACTCACCCGAGTATCGATTGGCAATGTGCGTTACAGTGTTTATTGCTTCCCCTTGTTTTTACACCAACTAAATCCTGCTGCATGAGCGCTTCCCTTACAGAAAAAACATCTAATCAAGAAATCTGTCGTTGTAGTTTGATTTTGCATCCACTCGACAGAATGCGAAGGGGGAGGGCACCCACAGCTGCCGTGGTACAGTCAGTCTCATAGCACCTAGTCTCTGTCATTTGAGAAGTCCAATTGCCTCTTGTACTGAGGGCAAAAACAAGCAGTGGGAAAAGACACGCACGTTAGCTGCCCAACGCACACACCCATAAAAATAGAGGCCTGTTAAACAAGCCAGCACGCTGCCCCTACCAGAGCCTCAACATCAGCACCAACAACACAGTCATTAATTTTGATTCATAGCACTGCTGCAGTCGGAGATTTAAATAGATTAGAGAGCATGAATAAGACAATTCAGGGTCCCGTTTAGCTTCAGACACAGGCTCTGTGTCACACCAGGGCTTTTTCTTCTTCTTCTTTCTTTTTTTTTTTTTTACAAGGCTACTAGTGTGTGAAACTCTTGTGGGTACATGTAAGGAAGGAGTTGTGCACACGCTCGCATGCCGGCCCTATCATGCACACTCATGTCCTCGACCCATTAGGCATACTAAAACATATGTACAGTACAAGCACAGAGCCACCTACCCTTCCCACCTGTTGTTGCCCCAGCAGCAGCATGGGACCCTGTAGCCTCCAGCTGTTGGGTTTGACACTCACACAGACACGCACGCACACGCCAGCGCGTGCACACCCGCACACACACACACACAAATGTTCATGCAACTCCCCACATGCCACAAACCACAGTGGCTATTATTTTTAGCTTGTAGTAAACAGAGAGCTTGGTTTTCACGAAGCAGAGCACCCCCTGCCACTCTGCCCGCCCCCTTCCCCTTCTTCTTCTTCTACTTCATTTTGCAGGACCTTCCAGTGTTTGTGCCCCTTCAGAGGAAGCAGTCTGTTCAAAGACCACATACCAGAACCTCGCAGCACCTTGGTACGCTGTGTTCTTTTTAAAACAACTAATGGACAAAGGGAGATTTCATGCAGGCGCCTTATAAAAGCACTCATGCTGCTCTGACTCTTTCTTTCTTACCATTTGTCAAGTTACTACTAAAAACGGATTTTGTCTGCTTTGACTTTATTTGACTGACCAACACAAACTGTTGCATAACTGAAGGGGAGGGAAAATCATATTAAATATTATCGTGCCTTTGGTTTCACACTAAGTGGACAAGTGTTTCAGGGTACGTCTGTACCAGCCTTGCACATCCAAAATTTACACTCAAGCTAATGGTGCGTTCAATTTGAACTCAAAACTCAAGAATTTTGACTTCCCAGTCGGAAAAAAAAAAAAAAAAAAAAAAACTCAACTGGATCGCCCAACCTAGAGGTCGATCTTCCCACTAGGGTTCCTAAGGCCGACTTTGAGTTTCGATGTGGCCGCGCCTCGCACCAACAGTCGGGAGTTGTGGTGAAAACATGTTTACACTTCAAAGAGCGTGTCCAAAATCATTGTTACATGTTGTGCCTGTGACTAAGCTGAACAAATTGAAAGTGGTGTTTGTTTATGGAAAGCAGCAGCTTATAAAGATGTTTGTAGGAGGCACCGTGAACAATGCCTGATTGGGCGTCGCCATATTGGCATCCCAACATCTACGACTACGCCGGCTGGAGCCGTGTTCATTTGGGTGTGAATTCAAGCCCAGCTCTCACGTCTGACTTCGTAGGTAAGCAGAGTGCACCTTGAAACTATGAACACAAACAAATATCTTACATCGGCCCAATTCCGATCTTCATGGAAGATTTGTGGCTCTTTCATAGGTGGTACTAGATTGGACACATATCCAGCAGTTTTCAAAGCATCTGCAAAAAAAAATTGTATGCACTCAGCTCCCGCCATCAACTCTTATGCAACTCTCCCATATTTCACTGTAGTCATTACGTATTTTGTAAATGTCCCCTACATGTTGCATGTTAAACTAACATGCAACCTGGACGTCTGTGGCTTTGTTCCTGCCACTCTTCCATAAGCTGAGCAAATGTGACTGCTTTTCTCGACAGATTTGTAGTTTGCAACAGAAAGACGACCTCAGGTCACACGTCACCCCTGTTGAGGTCATGTTATCGAGAAACCTGAGGAGAAACGACTGAGGGAGAAACAGCAGTGCTGTTTTCCACGGTTGATTCTGGACAGAACGAACCAGTTCCCGCAACATTTTGGCTAAATTTTGTGCAAAAAAAAGCACCTCAAGATCGACAATTTAAATTGGGAAAAATCGCCACCTCATGTTTTTACTGAACATAGTCGCCCACATGGTTCCATCTAATGTTGTGACAAATACACCCCATGAGGAATGTGTATCATGTTTGATGACTGTAGGTTTATGCTGGAAGCCATTTTGAGTATTTTGCTGCATGCGTCAGCCTGGTTTTTTGTTTCCCCTGTTCTTCTATTTAATAGCTCCATTTTAGGTCACTTTTTTATGGATACTTCCATGTAAGACACTGGAATAAATCTGATCCAACCCTATAATTTAATAATGTCAAACTGTAGGGTTCTTGGGCTGCTGGGGACTTCCAATATTGCATATCCAGATGAGAAAATCTTTTAATAATCTCCACAGTCTTAGAGAAAGTCCACAAAGAAAACGGAGCGACTCCTCCAGTGTCTCTTGTGGGGATCTTAAGCTTTCTCACCTCTCAGCATGGATAAGCGGTGATCCACCAACCCAGACTTCCTGAAAATACGCTCTGAATCAGGAGGTGGCTAATGAGACTTGACCAGAGAAAAACTGCATGTGAGGGGATTCATGTGACTGAGTGCGCAGTTATGCTTGTGTGTCTTCCTGATTTCTGGAACCAGCAACTCTGACTGTCACGCACTCCAGGCCTCGTCTGGTGACACCGCCGTAATGACAGCGAGGATGTATTGTGAAAACACAAAGCAGGATGCTTTGCTGGTCCAGAACAACAACAGAAGGTCTGGATGTGATCCTGATTAACCTCTCTGCAGCGAACCCCAAACATCCGGACCACTCCTCCCAACACACGACTGAACCACCAGTTGATGCCGGAGCGTTATGGATGTTCCTGTTTAAGATGACAGCAAAAACAATTCCTCCCTAGTGGAGAAAAGCTCATTTGAGAAACAGGTTAATTGTACTTGCAGGGCATTTGAAATGCCTTGTAAATGTATTCATATCAACTTTTACTCATTTTACTACGTTACTGCAGCAAACTTCAATGTTTTCAAGAGGATTAAATGGACAGACCAACGGAAAGTCTCAACTTTGAGGTGGAAAGTGGTTTCCAGTTTGTTGGCTTTTAACAAAAACTGAAAAGTGTGCCCACTTTTCAGTGAAGGCCTTCATGAAAACATTAGTGAAGAAACAAACTGAGAAAAAACCTGAAGAGATCACCAAGAGAAGAGATTTTATCAAAACATATTTCTATAGCAGAATGGCATAGATAAGGACCAGACCTAAATTTGTTTAAAAATCTAATTTAGGTCTGAAATACACGTTTGCAGATGCTCGCTCAACTAACCTGTTTGAGCCGGAGTCATTTTGCATTCAAACAAACGGGTAAATGTTCCTGCTTGTAATGTCGTGCCCGAGAAAATTTGCAGTTGTAAACACAGTGAAAGATGGTTCTACAAAGTATTGATCCAGCAGGATGGAGCACAAAATGCTGCTTGGTTCTGGTTCTGGGGACGCAGAGCGACACGAGAACCAAGAGACGCCTTTCAAAGGTGTGATGTCTGATTGTTCTGTAAAAACGTCTGAAGAAGTTCCAAAGTGACGTCAATTATAATTTCAGGATGAAGTCCAAAACGATACACCAGTTGTCACCAAAAGAAGCGTTGCTCTGATTTAAAGGAAGGCCCTCCACCCCCCAGTCTGCCGACCAATCGCTTCCTTTAGCCAAATGGTTTACATCCAAAGAGGGGAAGGATGTCTATCCGGCTGTCGGGTCAGAAATATTTATAGGTCAAAAAACAAACTAGCATTGTCCAAATACGCACGAGGCTAAAAACAGAATATCATTTTCTTTTGTAAAATAGCATGAAACAATCTAAATCAGCAGCGTAAACAAACTACGGCAGTGGTGAGAGGTGAAGAGTAAATAAACTCCTCAGGAAGGAAGACGCAGCAAAGCTTTTCCGTGACAAATCCGTGCCTACGCAGAAATACACATGAAGTTTATTTGTCCTATTGACCTCTTGACCTGTGTGTTCTCTGGAAACTCTGAGATTTGTCATGGATTTAGTGCATTGGCAAACAGGGGCGAAGGCGGGACAGTGATGGCTTTCTTGAACATTTCAGGAGAAATGTTGAATCTAACCAATATCGTCTTCTTCTGCTTTCAGTAGCTCCCATTTCAGGCCTTTCAGGGAACTGATATGGAAGAAAACACCCCGCAAAAGAATCACCACACAAATAGCATCTGATTTAAATCACTTGAAACCTGGTGACTTAAAGCATTTTATGCTAAAAAAAAACAACACAAGGGAAAAATAAGTATTTCTTTTCAGATCCAACTGGAAGGAAATGCAACCAACCAAATGATTCAGGGGAAGCTCCAGCAGAGCAGCAAATGTCACTTCCATTTACCAACTCCACAAAGGAAAGACAAAGCAACTGTCTGCTTACAGTTTACACTACTGCAGTTTTTCTCATTATAAAAGGCAGTGGACCTTGGAATACATTGCTTTGGTTATCAAAGATGTGGCCCAATGACGAATATAAAATAGAGCCTTGCTTCATTGATCCGCATTGAACCTTTTGACATTTTGTCACATTTCAGCTAAATAATTGGATTAATTTTATCAGGATTTTATGTGACAGACCAACACAAAGTAATTCTGGTGCAGAAGAGCCTGAAGAGCTGAAATATGCATATATCTCATGTAAGCTTTCACATCTGCCACTGACATGATTGTTAATGATTTATCATGTGAACGAGCTTATTCACATGTGATTTTAATTGCATTTCTAATCTCACGGAAACACCACAACGGCAAAATAGTTTTTTTACGACATTGGCAGAATATTACAAAAAGATTTGCGCACAAGACTTGAAAAGAGATTAAAATGATCTAATTCGCCCAGATAAACTCTTACAACAGTTAGTAGCAAGATTTAAGGTGTTGCTTCTCTAAATCACCTTTCTGTTCTCCAGCTTGAGAAGCCATCAGGAAAACTCTCCCTGGTTTATGCTGAGGAGCAGGGCTAATGAAATCCACACACACACACAGAGGTGGTGTTTCACTTTCACTCCGGGAGGAAAGTGACTGACTGGCCTGATATGAGGCGCCCTCGGTCCCTGCACATCTGGAGCGAGCTAAGCGGAGGGAGGAGAGGGAAGTGGCGGACGGTGAAAATGCAGAGGCTCAGTACGTTCATCTGTTGGTGGAAGCAGGCGTCACGTGGCGTGAACATTGTGGTTCTTATCTCTTTATTTTTTGAGGGAATTAGAGGTTCCTTGTGTATTTATGGAGGGGGAAGACAGAGACAAAGCCTCAAAAGGAGTGTTTTCCATGAACATTTAAATCATTTTGTTAGCCCAGTCCTTAAAAAAAAAGCTGAGCAAAAGCAGAGAGTCGTTGTTTTGAAATAAATGAATCTTGTTCTCGTTATTGTGACTTAGCAGAATACAGTGATGGCATAGTTACTTTGGAAAAGTAACCTTAATTGGATTACTGATTACCCTTTGAAAAAGTAACTTAGTTAGATTACTGATTACTTGATTTGGAAAAGTAACTAAGTTACATTCAAAGTAACTATTTTCAGCAGCTGCTAACAGCATCAACGCTCTGCCACCTGTGAACATCACATTGATCTTTGCTAAAACTTAATTGCAAGTTATTTTATCATGATTACATCAACAACGTGTTTCCACTTATGGTTGAACTGAAGGGGAGACTGTTCAATGCTTCCAGCAGTACAAAAAACACTTTAGCAATTAGTGCGAGTTTTTGTGAGTTTCTATTGTCTGGATTGCGTTTAGTTGCACAACTTTACGGACATGTTCATTCGTGGCTGTTTTCACGTTTATTGCGCTGTTCCTATTAGTTTTGATGTTTGCTATTTTCTACAGGACAAAGCGAAGCTTGATGTCATTCAGAGGTCATTTATTAACTTATCATTAACACAACAAAGTGGGACGGATCATCCGGGAAATGATGGACAGGGAGAGCCTGACTAAAATGTCAGACAAATTCTGGGGTTTATGTTTGCTTATTAGGCCCAAAGACCGCAACCCGCGACTCATTAAATCTAAAAAAAATGTTGGGATATGTTGAAAACCAAACTTCTTCTGATTGATTTAATCTTGCCAACCACATTAGCTAGCAACAATTAGCTAGCTAGCAAGTAGCAACCAGCGAACTCCGCCCAAAAAGCCAGGCGGTGCAGCTCTAGGAGAATCTCTAACTTTGCTCAATGTTCTTTGTTCCTGACACCTTCTTAATGTTAACACTAAGCCTAAAGCGCTGGCATGGATATTTTGATGTTTTATTTGATATGGTGAAGAAAAATAACCCTTTGAAAAGATATCTGTAGAATTATAGATATTTTTCTTTATTTTAATAATGTTGTTGGAGCAAGTCTCAGATGTGGAGATAAAGAAAAAGACAAAGTAATTATTGACAAAACTCAGTTAAACCCAAATTCATCTGAAATTGTGGCAGGAAAAGAAAGAAAGAAAGAAAGAAAGAAAGAAAGAAAGAAAGAAAGAAAGAAAGAAAGAAAGAAAGAAAGAAAGAAAGAAAGAAAGAAAGAAACACCACTGAGTCACGACAGACATGCTGCTGTCCCTCCCAGCCAAACGAGACGCAGCTGCGGCTCTAGGTGACAAATCAAACTCCATCTAAAAATGAACGAGATATTTCCACTTACCTCATATTTCGTGAGCTGATCACCTGTGTGAGCAGCAGTGTCTCCATCTGTGACGCCGAGTCAAATGTTTTTGCGGACCTCACGCACACACAGACGAGTTTAGAAACGTTGACAGAGGAACGCATGCTTTCATGACTACAGAATAACACTGACGTACGCAGAGCAGACATCACCATGAGGGATAAATGGGATACCAAAACAAACCAGAGTGGATGAGCAACATGTATCTGGTGAGTCTTTTTTTTTTTTGTGGTGGACGAATAAGGACAAAAAATGAATTAATGCAAGAGGGAGGCAAGTCAAGCCTTTCAGATGTACTTTTCTTGTAGAGGTTCACAGTTGTTTTCCTGATACTTTCTTGAACTTTTTGGATTTTCCCATGAAGTCATGCGAGGAAGCAGTGTGTTTTGGGGCAATATTATGCATTTTCCAGACACATAGTGCCATTTTATAGAACAATTAAGTCTTCTGTTGTCATAAAATACTGTATGCATCAAATATGACTTCAAAGAATTTTGACTTTGTAATTTATCGCCTTGAAATCAGGCCTCTGTCACTTTAAAAACTCCTGATGATAAGTCCCTGTACAATGGTACTCCTCTATTAACCCTTTGTCAACGTTTTTACTGGCTTGGCAAATCTCTAGGCCAAGTCCTGGAACTTTTACAAAATATTCGAGTTTAATATGAGCCAACAACTTTTACCAGAAGCATACAAGTGAAAAAAAATCACACACTATTAATGCATTTGTATCAAGTAAACAGGATCAAAATGACAAATTTTCAAAAATCCATTTTTTTTATTCAAGCAACAAACAAGAGTTTTGTTTTTTTAGTACAAGTGGATTACTTTGAACAAATAAGTTCATCAGATGATTGTATTTCACTTTACAGCCGAGGTAAATAATTTATTTATTTTCCGCTAAGCATTTATCGGAGCGATCAGCAAAAGACGAGCAAGTCATGAGACGTTTTGGCACATCGGGTTCCCCGTGGAGGAATTTCACACATTCAAAAATCAGACATTGCGAGATGCTTGCGCAGCGAGACGGCCTCATAAAAGAAGAAGATGATTTGTGGAAACCTTCGTCCGGAGGAATGTCTGAACACCTAGGCTGAACGGCTCCATGGGAATGTTCTATTTCAGTGTCAGGCCTGTTCTGGGAATAGAAGGAACGCTAGACATAACAATGGCGCATTCGCAAGGTGGCTGATAAGATGCCAATTAGATGAGCTCAGTCTTGGATGCGTGTGTGTGTGTGTGTGTGTGTGTGTGTGTGTGTGTGTGTGTGTGTGGTTAGATGATAGAAAGGGAAGAATGCAGAGAGAAAAAAAAAAAAAAAAAAACACAGATGAGAGGAACAGAAAAAAAGCTGTTGCAAATGAAAGGTTTCCAGGAGGAAATGAAACAATGACTCTGCTGACATAGAAAGAAGTACTGGAAGCAGGTTAAGTGAGTGAAGCTGATAATAAGCGAAGCCCCCTGACCCACAGTAATGAGCTGAGTACTGAGATCCAGTCTTAATGCAGACAAATGCACTCGCTTTCTGCTCCACACAAAGAAGAGCAACACCGACGAGGCTCAGCCGGGTTCGGGGTGCACCGATTAACTCCACAGTCCTTATCACACACACTCATGAATGAGAGAAAGTAAGAGGGAAAGCAACGTCCTGAAAAGATGAGTGGTTCTTACTAACAAAGTGCAGAGCCGCTAACATCTTCCTGTAGCGATAATTCAAACAAGAGGGAAAGGAAAGTCATAATCAGGAAGTAGATGTTTGAAATGCAGCTAAAAATTGTAGAAAATGAAAGAATTTGAGATTTTAAAAAAATTGACCCCAAGTTAGATATTTAGCTTAAGCTTATTGGAGTCCAGATAACTTGCTTTTAAATGTAAAGCGTGATCTATGGGGATTTTTGGTTTTATTATGATTCTTTTTTGTAATTTACTTGCATATTTTATCCATTTAACCGCATCAGAAACACATCCCTAGAAGTATGATGGGTTTTTTTCTCTCTGTGAATTTCCGGTCTGTCACATCAACAAGTAATTTCTCATTTATTTTTCATCAAGATAAATTGCCATCAGTCAGCATGGTAACATTTTTAAACAACCTCTAGATTTTGTATCAGCTGTCCAGCAGATTTTCCTGCTATTGTGGTTTGAGAATCTTTCATCACTTGATCAGGTGGACTGATATCGATCACAACTGACCAGCTTTTTAGCTTTCCGTCACTTGCAAACACGTCGTTTTTCTGTCCCCAGAAAGCTCATGCCATTAATCGTACGTGGGTACCTGTTCTCTAAATGCATGCAAAACTACACATTTGAATGCAGCAGAGAGTATCCGTGCTTATAGGAAGAAGCTATTTTGCTTACATTTTGAATGGCAGTTGTTACTATTTGAGAGCAGGAAACTCCTGTGGACTCAAAAGTCACGAAATCAGTGGGCGTGTAGATATGATGTGCATCCGGTTTGGTTCATTTGAAGGACAAATGGAGCCTAATGTGGCAGTATGTAAAAGTCAGACACCGTACTGACGTTAAGCATTCAAAGCAGTGACGTGCGGTGAGGCTCATACCTGGTGAGGCACTGACTTAATCATAATCAGATTTACAAATACAGACCACCTGCATGTTATTGTTTACATAAGGAAATTCTGCGCATGCGGACAACGCTGGAGGTGTTGTACTAAAATGTGAAATTCTCCTTTGGGGATTAATAAAGTGTATTCATTAACTCATTCAACGTTAATTGTGAAAAATCATCTATAATTCTCCATTCCTCCTTTTGAGGGCTAAAACAAGCTGAATTCATCTGAAAGCAGAAGAGTCCTGCTACCGTCCGGTTAGGACTCTTCAGACGTCCTTTACCTCATTTCATTCCTCCTATCTATCCTTTCTTTCTTTCTTCTCCTTTTTTCTTTTTTTTTTTTTACTGCAGATGTAACTAAACTATTCCCACAGCGACCCATTCATCTGTTTTGTGTTGTACCGGGACATAAATCAGGGGACCGAAATGTCCTATAAACCTTGGCAACCATCTAGCGCCATAAACGGGCCCCCTTAAAAATTAGAGAATTTAATATAGGAGACTGCTTTGTCTCTTTGCAGCACTAAAAAAACAAAACAAAAAAACCCCCATAATGTTAAGTCCACCTGGCAGCTGGAAAAAATATGAAAGAGTAAAGCAAACATGGAGGAAAAAGCTCCAGGGAAATCTTCTCTGTTATTCCTTCATATTGTGGTCAAATATAACTCCACGTTTTCTTTATGACTATTTTTTTACGGCTGCAGAATCTCGCATGAGGACCAAGATGCAATGCTCACTTAAGGGAAAATCTCATGCCTGAGTTGGGTTAGTGTTAACACGAAGCTACTCCATCATGAGAAAACAGACGTTTTGAATCGTGGAAGGAATGACCCGTCCGAACCGAGTGACCGCCCTCCTGACATCACGCCCGCCCCGCCGCCCGGCTGGTCCGTCCGCGTCAAGCCCTGCCTGTCGCTCCAAACGTGGCGTCAGTCAGCGGCCGTGTCTTCACGCCTCCATGCCAAGGAGGTGTCCAAACACTCGGCGGGACAAAAGACACAAGAGGGGACTTAATGGGCCCCATTTACACCTGCCAAGCTGAAAGAAGTGATGGGCCACAGAGCGAGAGCCAAGAAACGGAGTGACGGGGGTTTCTAAAAGAAGAGAGCGAAACTCTTCAGATGTCAGGTTGTAGTTGGTTTCATCAGAGGTGAATATTCACAGGAGGACGAGGAAAGCAGCTGTGGAACTGTTCGAAATGAAGAAGACGGTTTTGGGTTTTCTGGGACTATGTGTAGCGATTTGCAATTTATTCACTCCCCCAGTTGTTGTTTTGGATTTCTTCCATCTTTTTGATTCTTACTTTCCCTTGTGTTGTGATGCAGGATGAATAAGTTGGAAGTCATGCAAGTTGGAAAAGGAGTTTGATTTTGAAAGCTGGAGCAAATTTTAGGATGCAAAACTGTGTGTGGGAAAGAAATGAACTGAAATCAGAGATAATAATGTACAGGAATAGTTGAAGGTTAGATTGAGGCAAAGTTTCACCTTTTTGCAACAACAGGTGACTCTAAACCTCTGAATTAAGAGTTTATGAATTAATCTTCTAAACAAGAATGTGTTAATCTTCCTATAAACTAAATAGAGGAGAAGACAGTTTAACCATTTGAGGAAATAAAGCAAGTAGGGTGCCGTAGTTAAGACGGCAACACTATATCCCAGATGATTTGCACTTGACTCACCCTGCGGTTACAACAAGCGACAAGATGGAGCTGGAAGATCTTAAAGTAAAGCAAAACATGGGAGAAGTTACACTGCTTACTCATGAGCCGTAGGCGCTTAATTAAAATAATATGTGGGGTTTACTTTGTGCACGGCTGTATAATTAATTAGTCAGATCGGACACAACGCCCGATTTAAAACTCTGCTCTGACTGCAGATTTTTGTTGATGATGGAACAGACAGGAAGTTTGTCCTCAAACAAATGTTACATGAAAAATCTCTTTATGCTGAAAAAAAAAAAGAATTTTATATATAAAATTTAAATGTGTAGAATAAAATAAAAAATGCCAGTTTGCCTGACAATCGAAGGTACAGTTTGTACAAAATGAAAGTGGACATTCGCAGCGCACTCACAACGTCCACCCTTGACCTCGGTCGAATATACCGAGGTCGAGCTCCATTCAAGCCCCCGCGTCGTTGCCCCTTCCACCCCCCTCCATCACGCAGAATTATGATAAAGACATTACCAGACGCTGCGACACATTCTGAGCAAGGACACATGCGCGGGAGCATTGTCCCCGCTGCTACCTTGAAAGCTAGCCTGTGGCGAGATCTGCTCATTCAACACGGGGGGCCCTTCTTCTGCTGCTGCGTTTTCATGCTTTCACTTCACATTAAACCTACAAAAAAGGGGAACTGCGAAGGCCCCTCGGAGCCCGGCCATTGGAGACGTCGCTACTTTCAACCACAAACAAACCCAAGGGGTGGGGGCGGGGGGCTCTTTGGCTGCCGTGTAATAAGTCCTGGCGTGCTAACCTTGTAATTGGCCATAATTAAAAGGAGGCAGAAGGAGACGAGGATCTTCCTCTCAGCTTCAGCTGCCAGGCTGCAGGAAGCAGTAAAGACACGCTGTCTCTTCCTTTACAAGGTGGCACACAGTCTCTCCCTTTCTTCTTGTCACTCATAATCTTTGCGAGGGGTATTTCTGGATCTCTTTTTAGAAGTGCCTCTAGAAAGCAGAGGATGAGTGCGAGTGTGTAAAGTCTATCCCCCTTTTATCCTAAAATCCCTACTGCGGTTAGCGTACAATGGCGGTCTGTGTGTGTGCGTGTGTTTGCGGGCGCACGCACCATTTTACCATCTTTTTCAGAATTATTTTCTGTTCGGTCTGTAATTACCACGTCTGGAGATGCGCCCCGTGTGTTTGTTGTTGTCTGTTCCCTGATTGCAGCCTCGTCAGTGACGGCTTCACTCAGCGGGGCCGATTACAGACACGATGAGGGGAATTCGGTTCCTTCTCCAGATTTCACCATGATTTTTTTTCTTTTTTTTTTTTTTAAATAAAAGGGCAGGTAATTTATTTGTCTAAATCAGTGTATTTTTTTTAAAGTCTGCATTTTGAGCTGGATCAAGACGGAGACCCAGCTCAGAGGGTGAGCTCCTGATTCAAACTGCAGCTTATTTTCAGGGCGTCCTCAGTTTATTATCAGCGGAGTGGAAGACATGACGAGATGAAAAGTTTACAATCGCTGTGTTTATGTTACACATAACTAATGTTATAAGTTAAATGATCAAAGAGTCAAAGCCCAACACCTTAGTGAATAATATCTTAAATCAAAGATCCTCAGGACAGTGAGTGCATGCTTACTTTAGACTTTTGTGGAGCTGTATGCGCCAAGTCAGATTGTTGTTTAGAAATAAAGAACAACTTTTATGAGATGCTGTTAGAACATCATAGCAGCTTTCTGAAGTTAAGCAAACGCTGCAGCAGAGACAGCAGTCGACAAAAAGCATACAGACATGCAGGTTTCTTAAGAAAAGAAAGAAGCATCATTAATTAATGTTCACTGATATAGCTCCTGTGAATATATATAAATGTCCTATTTTCGTTAGCAATTAGTGGGAAATCATCAAAATTAAAGGAAAGCATTCAAACAGCCACCTGAGTGTAATTAATCTATATAATATGTCTAACATGGTGGAAAGTTTGTTTCCAGTTATGTTGAATAAGTTTGTACGTGTGCAGATCAGACATGTTTTACTAAAGACGCCATTTAAGTTTTGTGGGGGTTTTTTTCAATGCAAAAAAGGAAAGAAAGCCAAACCAGCAAATCAGCTGGTTATCTGCGCTCAGCCTTGGTTTTCACTTGTTACAGATTCCTACTGACCTTTAGATCCGGCTCATTTACTTATCGTTTGTGAAGAAAGGCAATTAATTTGCTGAGGCTTCAAAATGACTAAGGGTTATACTTAGGTGACCACAGTTTCAGAATATTTGTCAATTTCCTGTTTTCCAGATGCCATTAAGGTATCCAGTCGTCTCCTAAAAGCTCTTGGTTTCCACAATCATCTCTAATTCACGACTGTTTTTGTTTTGCTACAAAGGCTCCGTCTCTAAACCACGAAGGCCTTGGTGCCGTGTGCACATGGCCCGAGCGCGGCGTCGCTATCCGAGCCGCAGCTAGCATATGCTTCGGGGCTCCGCTGACAGACGGGAGAGTGCTGACGGGGCAGCGCTGAGCTTTTGTCACCTGAGCGTCACTCACTGTAACCCAAAACCAGACAGCTGCCTGACTCACCATCAAGCTGAAAGGAAACACCAACGGGGAGAGGAGCGGGGGGACGAGAAGGAGGGATCAGAAGAGAGGAGGAGGTGGTGGGACACCAAGTTCATCTGGCTGCCAAGTTCATACCGGAGATGCATTTTATGTCGTAAGCTTTGAGAAGAAATTATGATAGGGTTAATTTAAGGGGGGAAAAAAATCCCAGTTTATTTTTCTTTAAAATGGATAATATTCATTCAAACAAAGCGGAACAAAGCAAACAACATTCCCTATCAATCCTGAAGGACCCTAAATAACCCCACGTTCCACTAATCTGTGTCCATATAAATCTTTAACCTTTGCTGAACTTTGTTTTGAACTTCAGTTTCATCTTTCTTCTTGTCCTCTCCGCTGTCAATAGATGACAAAATGAGCCGAGGTCACTCCTCGCCCACTGGCGGCCATATTTCCTCAGGCTCCGCCTGTGGTCCCCACAGCCGAAAACACACAGAGACAGACAGTGGGAGGACTACGGACCATGACCTTTCAACCCAGCTGGGCTCCCTCCGGGTTAACAGAGGCCATGTTGCCATCTCTGCAGAGGCCAGCACCTGGACGGCCGGACCTACATGGACAAGTGTGTGTTGTGCATGTGAGCGAAGGGGGGAAGGAGGATCCCTGGGGAAATGAATTAACCACTTAGTGGAGCCACCCGCCCCCTCACTTACAGAGACCGTCTCTGCTGGACCTAAAGGTCAACCCTCACCCTCGCTCGCATTTCGTGCTCTTAATTTTTTTTTCCAGAGTAGTACGTCTACTTTGCTGTGACTCACCTCTTTCAGGTTCAATCGATGAGAAGTGAAATCAGAAACATGTAAGTATGAAGAAAATAAGTCTGCAGGTTGAGAGAGATGTCAAGAAAATCACAACTGATCACCTAGAAAAGTTTCAGAATATTTTGTTTTATTAAAAATTTGTTTCCCCACCTTGTTTTTATGCCTTACAAAAAAAAAAAAAGAAACTGACATAAAGGATCATAATTCATGCATGACAGCGACACGGCAGTTTCCGCCTGTAAGTTGACAAAATGTGAAAAGCTTCAAACGGCCAAAATACTTTTGGAAGGAATCACAAAAGAAGCAGCCGTCGGTATGTGCGCGCAGATGACCGAAATGTTTTGGCTTGCTTCTGGGATGCGTGTGTGTGTGTGTGCTCCAAATGTCAGAGCAGAGTAATGAGCCTTTGTGTGCAGAGGCTCCACAAGCAGCAGCCGGGGCTATCTCTTACCTCGCCGCCCATTAAGAAAGCGGCGTTCGCTAGAGGCAAGAGAGTGGCGTTACGTTTCCACGTTTTGGGACACTCGCGCCAGATGCGCTCTGACAGAAAGTCTGGGTTGGCCGAACATGTCGACACAGCATGAATAACCTCAGACACACACGCAGAGGGAAACTGGAGGCTGACACACTGGAGGGCAGACGGGAGTGAAAGGAGGCTGGTGGAGGTGAGAGAGACGGAGAAAAGATAAGTGAGTGCAGCGGGGCGGGTTGTTGTGTCTGACATCTGGCTGTAAGAGAATCTGCAGCAGCTTTAGATGCCCGGAGGCTGGATGCTGATGACAGCTCCCCTCCTGCGCCTCCTTCTGCCTGGTGACAAAGCTGGTAGCAACTGGGCCGAAGTGGCTCTGTGACTTGATGACAGCACTGTGGCAAGCGCTGCTGTGAAAATACACATCTAAAATCCTGAAACCCTTGTAACGATGGGGTTGTGTCCTTTTAACATTTTGTCAAATAACTTTAGGTGCACTTTTGGGGATTTTGTGTGATGGACCAAAACAAACTATGACATAATTTTTCAGGAGCAGGTTAAAGGACTAATCACCCTCAGAAGTTAGGGTGGACATTTATTGTGTGGTTTACTTTTTATCATAAGAAATTTTAATTTATTGCCATCAAAATAAAATCCAATTAATTTTATTGTAGAAGCTCCCACAACTGTCCACAGGATTTAGTTTTACTATTTTGTTTACCGTTTTTTAAAAAATATAAGTATCAATAAATATCAGTAAGTTTAAAATGAAAATGTGTGAGCAGTTGAGTGATACAGATCTCACTTCTTTATGCGACTGGTGACCTAAAGAAGCGTGTCACAAATGGGGATGTTTTTCATGAGCAGTAATTGTGATTGCCATACAGCTACCTAAAAAAATTTAATAAATAGTTCTTATTGTCATTTTTATTGTTATTGTAATTGTACCAAAAATGATCATGATAAAAGTTTACTCAGAAGCCTGGATATTTTCTTTCTATAAAATCTCATCTCCCTTCACTTCTCCATCTGAGTTTTCTCCCACTGAAGTGGATTCTCTCCAGTGGAATTTCATCCGGGCCAATCAGCAAACAGAAGGAGTTGTGAGCGATGACATCAATTTTCTGCGTTGTTTTAAAATTGTAGCTTTAGCAATGGTGGTAGAGGAATTGAACAAAGTAATTCAGTCTGTGTTGATCACGCCTCCAAATATAGACGGTAACAAACACATCTCTCTTGTACACAGTGGGGGATGGTCGTTTACAGCGCAGGCATTTTTAGGTAAGCTTCATAGCATAGGTCTTGGCCAAACCGTCATGTATTTGACTTGGTTAATTTTACAAACTTTAATCTTCAATCGCAGAGAGTCCAGAAGTAAAGCAAAGTGTGGAACAATCGGCTGGTTTGTATTGGGCTATTTACAGTATTTTATTGTAAAAGTCAAACTATGTGTCGTTTAATATTCATTTAAATTAAATTTGAAAGCCGACACACTTTTTATATCCAGAACAGAGTGTGCAAACGTTTGTATTCCATTTTATTTTTCTTTATATTGATTTATACTTGCTTATGTAAGTTCTTACTGACGTCACAGGCCATGTGCTCTTCCACTATCTCAACACACGCACGCACACGCACACGCACACACACAAACAAGCAAGAGAAGGAAGGATACAGCACATTAACCAGTGAATCCGTTTTGCAGAGCGCACACCGAGGTGGAAGGAGATCTGTTGCATTACACAACAGAAAACCTTTAACTGGAGATTTCATTGTGTGGCTTCGTGGCATTTGGTTACCAACCCCTTCCATCGCCTTAGAGCCGTATGCCTGTGCAACCGGATCTGTCAGCCTGGTCCATCAGATAGGCACGCTGACTGTGTCTAGCTCTGTCTACCTGTCAGTGCTGTGTGGCTGTCATCCAGCCAGTCAGGCAGCCATTGCCTGGCCACCGCCCCTGCCTTATCAGGATAATGAGCCGCATTTAGGTCCATTATGAGCTGACCCCAAGGACTTTCTCTGCTGCTAAGCAGAGGCCTTGTGCCAGTGATGGACAGGCCAGCGGGAACCCGATACTCGGCTGGTTTGTGCCACAAGAAGCGGGCTGCAGGGGAGGAAGAATGAAGAGTGAGAGTTTGCAGGTTTAAAAGCAAAAGCTGATCAGAAAGGTGTGTTTCAACACAAACTCTGAATGTGGATATGCACATGGATGTTCTGCACAAAATCCTGAAAGAACATGTAGAGGAGCTTTTGTTTAGTGAACACTAATTTGGGTTACAGATTGTTGGGCTGAGCTGTAATGAACAGGGATCTAAAAGTGTGAAGTTGGCTTCACCTCGACTTTGAACATCCCAACAAGCAGGGAAGCATCTGAACTTTAACTATCCCTCCAGGCTCTCAGAAGAGTCAGGTGCAAAGCTTTCTGTGGAAGAAAAATAACCTTGGCTAATCCTTACGTTCCATACAGTCTATCAGAAGAGTCGGGGCAGAAGATATGTCCAGCCTTTTGCATTTAGTGGCACGCAAACGCCTCGTAACTACTCCATCTTTTATTGCAGCAGCAAAAACAAAAAACAACCATCAATTTCATTACATTTAATTCAGAGGAAACTTTTTTTTAACCAAGATAAGTTATTAGATGCATGCAACCTTGCTTTCCCAACAGGGTAATACTTATTCCGTCCACACCACTCTGATAATAATATCTACTGTAATCAATTGTCTTCCTAAGTTCCCTTGGGTGTAAATTAATATCAGCACTGGAGTGCATAGATGATTTTGGAGGCTCAAATGTAAAAGAAAAAAAAGGCAACCAGCAGCTACTGTTGGTAATGTGAGATTTATTACTGGCACTGCTTAAATATATACATATTAGATTTTAAATATATACCCATTTAAAATCAATAGACATTTGAGGTCTGAGGCAGATATTTAATAATAATGTTTCTTCAACAATCAAATTGTCAACAACAGAGCAAAGCAATGCAACAACATAGAATATGGCCATTTATTATTTAAAAATTTTAAGTGCGGGGCACTGATGAGAAAGCCTTTTAGATCCAGAAGCAGTGCCTTCTGGATTTTATGAACCTGGATCACAGCGGAATTAATCTGAGAAATTGCACAGAGGCCAACAACAGTGCTAAAGGATCCATGAAGGGAAATAGTAGCTAAGATCTCTAATTTGAAGTTTCTAGAAAGCGTGGTCAATGTGAAAAACATTTAAAAAAAAAAACAAAACGGAAAAACAAACAACCTTTATGTGAGAACTGACTTTTAGGGATACCAATAAATGTGACACCACTGATTATGTCTTAACATGGGATGTTCCTGCACTAACTGCACTTCAATAAAGTCTGGAGACATTTTAAGAGTAAGATTTTACTCATCCCTACCCACAAATTTGACCTTATATGTGGAACCCAATTACAAAAAAGCTGAATTTTGTATGCGTGCATATTTACACACACAGATAGCACAAATATTCATTTGTACATAAAGGTACACAGGCAAAAAAAGGAGGAAAAAAAAACACCCACAGACACAAAATCTAACCCTGAATCTCTAGTTATCTTCGCCTCTCTGCCTCTCCCCCTTTGTCTTTCATTGTCAACAGGACTCTAATCTACTGATTGTGAGTGTCTAACAAGCTCTTCTTTGTTTTTGCACCAGCAAATTCCACCACAGCAAAAAAAATAAAAAATAAAAATAAAAAGAAGATAACCCACCAGTGGGTTTGGAGAAACCAACAAAGCCTTGGCTAAAATGACGCACACTCATTACCATCATCACAGAGGATAATTAGTAAAAGAGGGCGAAAATAATCTTGCCATCAATCAAAACAAAGGCAGTGGGGGGAGACGCAACTGGTGAAAGGATGGAGGGGAGCAAAAGTGTCAGGACTCAGCAGAATAGGGGCCATGGGAACTCTGAGTCAGGCATAGTCATGCTCCGAGTGCAGCAATGTGTTTGGCTGCCTGGTGAGACGTCTGAATGCATGTAGGAACATTTCCCCCATTGTACTTGAACGTTAAAGCAAGCTAAGCAGGTAAAAGTTCATGGTCATGAGACTCGAACTATTTTGAGTCAACGGAAACCCCAAAATTGGCAAAGTTTCGCTGTGGCTTTACACTTTCTGAAGATAAGAGAAAAACAAACATGATTGAGGTAAATTGGTTAGATTTAAAACGCATATTACCACAGTTGTAAATATATATATATCTTTTTTTCTTTTTTTTCCTGTGTAAACAGTCTAGAGACAATCAGACATTAACACTAATTTCTGAAATGTTTGTTTGTTAGTCTGAACTCATTTGGCTTGAACAGTGCACTCACTGGTCGGTTTCTTGGCTTTGTCTGCTGGAAAGAGTAATTGTACCAGCCTCGAGTGTTTTTACGAGGTGTATTGGTGTTTTCCATCAAGCCGCAATTACTGGGCTTTGTTGCCCACGGCAAATCCTCCTGAGAGAGCCGTGAATGGAGCGAGGCCGCGCCGCTCGGTACTGGCAGAAACGGGCAATGTATTGATATGCAAAGCACATACGTGTTGGTATGCAAACATAGGTGGAGTCAACATCTATACAGGCTGGTCCAAAGGAAAAATAAAAGCCTGCAGATCTCATGCAAATAAGGGCCAGACTGTTGCAGCAAACGAGCAAAGTGAGATCAGGTCCCGTGAGAACGGTTCTGCGTGGCTTGCTGGTGTAGAGCTGGACACTTAAAACGGTCGGGTCATGAAGACGAACTTGAAAGGGAGCGAGAAGTTAATTATTTTAGCGCCTGCTGGATAAGTGTCTGCAATGCTTATGGATGTTATCCTCCTTACAGACCTACTAATTCTTCCCAAAACCTTTACCAGGCTAGTTGGTTTTATACTATCCATAAAATAATTCCAGTTATTTTGGCTTCTTTTTAAAAAAAAATCTTACTATGACCTCCATTCTTACTATACTCTCTCTCCACTCTTTACTAAACCTTGCAAAAAAAGATACAAACACAGAAGAGTTTCAAAATGTTGTGATGACGTGCTGAAGGTGGAGAGTAGGAGCTTCTTAAAGAGACAGGGACGTTAAATTCTTAAGTCAAATTTCTTTTAAGTTATGTTTGATATATACAGCATCTTAGTGCTGTATATATCAGCACTGAAGGTAACAACGTTACTTGATTGTGCTATGAAAATGCAAATAATACCACTTCCTTTACATGTGTTATCTTTATTAGGCACTGAAGTTGATCAGATGATCTGGAAAACATACATGCATTAGAAAAGAGAAAAAAACAGAAGAAATTTAAAGGGTGGGAAAAGCTTTTTCGCTGCAAAGAACCGTGTTACCACTCAACCCCCTTCGACTCTATGGACGAGGAATAAATTGCTTTGTTTTGATCGACTGTTGTGAGAAACTGGAAGTAAAAAATGACAAACTGCTGAAGAAACAGGAAAACACCAAACAAATCTTAGAACGTGTTCAAATTGTTTGGATGTAAGAAGTACACAAACACAGTGTCTCTCGCTTTGCACACAAACTCAGACCGACTGAAAGAAGAGTGCCAGATGGGAAGAGAGCAGACAGGAACATTCAGCAGAGACGGCTGAATCTTGGCTTCAGCCATTTAGAACTAAACCTTTCCAGTCACTTTAGATTTGGGACATTTGGCCCCAAGAAGATGGGCTGAACTATGGGAAAATCTTCACATACGAGTGCAAAAGCGTGGGAAAATGCAGTCCCGTGTTCCCACACTACTAATCTCCGATTTCATGGCAGTGGTTTAAAATGTCTTTAACTTTGATAAAGCATCTCAAGCAGCTTTAACTTCTGCTACAGAAGACTGAACAGTGAAGGTAGAGAGGCCAGAGAATTAGTCTTGCTCAACGAAGCAGACTTATAAGGAAATTGATTCACAGCATAGATTTTTTAAAAGCCCTTCTTTGAGCAGAACTTGACACAAATATTAACAATTTTTGTAAACCTTTGTGTGGAAATTGTGTGGCAACTTCCCCAAAATGTGGAGAAAAAAAAGCAAAGTCTGTTATCAGACTACTATTGTGACACAAAGTTGTTCCTGCCTCTGCACGAGTCGTGCGAGAGACTGCATTTGCTATCTTTCCTCCTCGAGGTCAGTCAAACAGTATCTTGTGATGCAGCAATACACATGTGTGTGATTGGACGTCCAAATATAACAATGACTCACTCATCTTTTGACAGAGATTTAGCAGATCTGCTCCAACTGTGCTGCATGTGGATTCAATTTTCGCCTCCTAACATAGCACGCATTAAACACCATACTGTGAACTGGATGAGCGGGTTTGCATGAAGGTGTGCGTGTGTAGGCGTGGGTGTGTGTGCGTGACTCCGTGTATGGATGCAGAAATCTGTGCATGTCTAGCACAGGAGACCACTAATAAGAGATTGGGAGAGTGACCCTGCGGGTTGTTGAGAGAGCCAACACACTGTGCCTTGAAAGACACACGCATACACACATATGGGTGTATGATTATTCAGTCCCGGGTCTGCGTGAGTCTGTGAGTGTATCTTACAGTGTGTAAGTGCGTATCATGATAACCGCCACCCCCTCATTAACTCCATCATGGCTGGAAACAATCAGCCACTCTGCCCGAGTTGTAGGGCAGACTCAGGAATTGCAGACCTACAGACCTAAAATTAGAGAAGCCTCGATCACCGCAGCCTGACTGGCCACAGATTATACCCAGCTTTCCAAACATGCAACATAATCTCAGAAACCAAAAACAAAATAGCTTTTGCACCACTTAAGCCATAATTGTTTAATGCCTGGAGGTTAAGTTTGTTGATTGGCATATAGGTTCCTGTCGCAGAAGGGTGTCCACCAAATGCCTATCTTTGGATTTAAGTAAATACCATCAGGAGAGTACCAGCTACCACAGAGCCTCCGGTTGGCCTTAATGGCGCTCTGACAATTGGTCAGGTGTCTCAGGCAGAGAAGAATGGAGTAACATTGCTTAGGAATGCTGCAGACATCATCTGAGATTGTCTTCCAGTGAATTACTCCGACCCAGACCTTGTTAAGAGTGAAATATATCTCTTGATTGACCTGTGGTTGCATCTGTGTTTCACCTGAAAAGGTGAAGGAGATAACTAGGAAGAGACAAATCTGGTAACTATGGATTCTTCAGGTTATGCTCTGGTATGTTTTTGCAACAAAAACAAAGAAGACATCAAGATCCATGGCCTTTTCTACTGTAGACACTGACGTCTATTATTACACAAATTAATACAATAAGCAGAGACGTACCAAGAACATGAACACAGATACAGAGACAAACAGTGAGTATTGTGAGATTTAGTGCTGGCTAAATTACCATTTTAACTCCAGGGTGAAATCCATGCTGGGTTTCTAGGCAATCAATTGTTTTAGGAAAGGTAGTTAAAAGATTTTAATTGAGAACAACACTGGGTTTTCTCTTATTCTGTTAGGCGTACTGCTTCGAAAGCAGTTTAAAAAATACAATGCATAACCTTCACCTCAGTACAAAAGAAAAAAAAAGAGGGACTGAAGAGAGAGCCACTGAAAGACAAAATTATGTGTTAGGTCCATGCCTGCAGGGCATTGTATTTACTTTTAGCACAGAATGTGCTTTGAGGGAGTAGGGCTCATTGTATGTGATGACATAACAACTTCTGACTTGCAACAAATACTATCTGTCATCATGGAGCTGGGAAGATACGGAAAGCAGGCAAGCCGGAAAGTTGCCATCAAATCCATCGGCAGCCAAGCAAGTCTCGATTAGTCCAACGTTAGAGAACACAAAGTGTTCAAGCCATCTATTCAAGACATAGGTGATTATTGACATAACAGATGTGGAGGTGTGGAACTAAAGCACAAGTTAATTTTGAAGACAATTTCTTGTCAAGATACCTGTGTTGAGGTATCCTGGCTGCAAATCTTTTCTTGGCAGTAATAATACTGCCAAGATGATATTTTAGGTATAGCATTAGGCGACTACTTCTTCAACCAGGCAACTCAAGGAAGGGGTTGATACTGAGTAAAGAAGAGTGCCAGACTCCAGGTCATCACAAACACATTAATCATGGTATCGCCAAAACTGGTGCTTAGCCCAAGAGCCACAATTGCCAGGGTCTACCACACCAGAAAGGACCCAAGATTCAGACTGTGAAAAGATGATCCAGAAACAGTTCTGCACATAATAGCAGGGTGTAAGACACAGGCAGCGTACATGGGACACCATGTAAACAGCCAAAGTGGCTGCAAAAGTGAATGTGAGGATTGCTCTGAGATTGAACTGGAATTCCCCTAGTCAAAGTTGGACCGTGCCATAGAGAATGACAGGACATAAATGCTGTGGAGTGTGGAGATCGGTGGCCTCAAACTGCAGTCCTTGAGAACGAGAGTCCTTCAACTTTTAGATGCTTTCAGAGTCCTTCAACTTGCACACACTTGAATTAAATGGGGAAACTGCCTCGCTATCATGCATCATGCAGAGCTATAGAGCTAATGGGCCAATATTAGAGCCAGGTGTGCTGAAGCAGAGCGAGATCTCAAAGTTGCAGGGAATCCAGCCCTTGAGGACTGGAGTTTAATACCATGGGTGTGGATCCAGACAGATGATCTGGACATTTTTGTTTTGAGTAAAAGCCACAGAAGGAGATGGTAGTGACTGACATCTGACTTTAATGATGGTGCTATTGAGTATGTGCACTGACGTCACATTGAGTGTTAATGAAACCAAGCTGGATAGATGGAAATAATACAAGTAGCATTAGTACACATACTTGGTAATGATCATCTGAGCCATAAAACAAAATAGAACATACAGGCAGGTTGACGTAGATTCTCAATTAAACAAGACATGGCATGAGTGGACACCTTCTCTGGATAATTCACCTTGCACCGAAAACAAATTCGCCAATGCTGGCCATTAGTTAGGAGTTCCTATCTAATAGTACAAACTATCACACTAATAGGACTGTTAATCTTTTGTCAAACCCATAAATTGCTGAGTAAATATTTACTCTAAGCTAGGAATTCCCACTCCATGACCAGAAGTGAAGAAGCCCATTGGATGACTGGTGAAAAGTCTTCAAGACTCTTGAGAAGGCATTAAAATTTCCTAAAGGAGTTGGATACATCTAGAGAGGTTTCTAAAAACACCATACATCTAAAATGTCAGACATTGATACATTGAAAAATGTTTGCTTTCTGTGGGAAAGACTGAGATAAAAGTTCTTTAGAGATTCAACCAAACACCCTGGAGTTCCTCGAGACTGAGGTTTTGTCCGTTCTCTTTAGCTTTAAGTTTACTATGGCAATACTAGTTGTTCAGAAATCTGCCTTGTTAGCAAGATGAAGCAAAGGCTCGTGTTGTGACGATCACCGTCGATAGAGCCGCGTTCTTCAGACACAATAGTTCACTCTCTCAAAGCTTATTGCCTTAACACCTATAAAACACTTCCTTTCACTTATGAGGTTTCCACACTGTTCCAAGGAGACCATTGTTAAGACTTTAAACAGATGATCAAATATGATAGCTCGCCTCCTTTATCTACGTGTTCGCTCAGATTCCGGTTTCAGTGCTGTAAAAGTTATATGTCAGTAGAAATTGCTGTGAATTTATGGCATCTGTATGTTTTAGTGTGATGCTGTAAAAACTCAGGGCAGAATCTCAGAGGTTAGTGCTGCATACGACAGACTATATTCTGGCTGACAGGATGGGGTTGGACAATCCCAAGGGCGCCAATACACGCACACACACACACACACACACACACACACACACACACACACACACACACACACACACACACACACACACACACACACACACACACACACACACAGATGAACCTCATTTAACACCTGCATTCCCACAGTAGTCAAAAGCGGCAGTCAAAACCCAACCCCCCTCTTGACTCAATCTGAAAAGGGAGGAAAGGAGTAAAGTTTGTGTAGGAGGTGGGGCGGGGAGAGAGAAGCTAGTGATTTAAACTCCTCTCCCGTGGCGGGGAATGAGCTGGAAGGGCCTGGAGAGGAGACGGGAATCCAGAGCAAGCTGGGGGTTGAGTGATGGAGAAACAGGGGAGGCAGAAAAAACAGAAGCAGAGTAATCTAGTTGAGGCAGTAGATGAGCAAAGTGTGCCGATACTAAGGCGCTCTTGACACAAAGATTCACGTGCACATTCACAAAGTTTCCACAATCTCAGTTCGAACAAAACTAGGTGAGCAAGAACGCACACACAGCTACACACACCGAGTTCAACATGTTCTCGAGTGCCTCTCCTGCCCTCTTCTGTCCACGATGCTCTTCATCTTTCTTCCTGTTGCAACATCCTGCCGGGCGAAGCGGGCCGTCGAGTAGCGACACGCGATGACTAAATTGATCCTTTTGTGACCTAATGATGAAGCCGACTGAGACGATCTTAGACATCAAGACAACGGATTCTCTGTCCAGCAGTGACTTGAATGAATGACCTCTTGGTCACGGATGAATGCGTCTCAACATTTCAACTGCTGTGTGTCTTCTCGCCTGCTGAGCTTCAAAAGTTTGAGTTTGTTGGCTTTGCATGCACATGCTGAAGTTGTGAAACTTCATATCATCATAATTTTTGCTTCATTTCAGACGAGGCATGGAGACTAATCTGGCACAAAAAACCTGCATGAATACAGAGCGAGTGCTAAGGAAGCTTTGAGTAAGTAATCCCTCCTGACAGGATAGTGACAGACAATAACAGAAACAAAGCTGATGTTGAGAGAGAGCGAGAGCTGCGGGGGACAAAATGGGCGATAAGAAGAATAAAAGTCAGCAAAAAGCATAGTTGTTTAGTCAGAATGTCACAGCTTAAAAGCTCTCCAGTTGAAATCTACATGAGGTCATCAGTGAGCAATATGGGAACAATGTACATTGCCTGGCCAAGAATCATTCTCGTCACCTTCCTGAAATAATGACCTAATTTTTGGTCAACAGTGATTTTGTCAAAAAAGAAAAAAAACAAAAATCACCATCTCTTTTTTTTCCACAAGATGCTTTAGGTAAAAACAAACATCAACAAAAAAACAGGCCATTATTTTAGAAATGTGACGATCTTTAACTGGATTTAACTGGACTTGGACTGGTCTATTGCAAAATAGATGTGTCATAACAGAGCCAAACATTTTCACCCCTTGCTACACTTCGTCTAGAAACTGATGAATCTCCATTTGAACTGTCTGTGTCCGGTACTCAGGTGTGCTCTCAAGTGACATCGAAGCCACAAAGGAAGCGTGGAGTAACAGGGGTCAATCCAGAGCACTGAGCACAAAGTGTGTCAAACAGAAGCCATCCTGCAGGGTAAAATGTGTAAGTGGCATGTAAAGCATTCTCAATTTATCTTCTTTTCAAACATCAGTGCCACTAAAGAAAATCCAGACATCTGTTCTGTCTCTGCGATGCCTATAACTGTGGCAAAACACAAAAAACAAACAAAAAAAACAACATGAAGACGTGCGAGTTGGGAGGTAAAGCAATGACTTTATCTTAAAATGACCCGACAGAGTACATTCATGTGTGAATTATGTAATTGCAGTTTCATAATGTTGTGGCCATTCTGATGAGGAACATCACTGATTGTTCCTCTTACGTTTTGAGCATTTACTCTGAGGGTAAAGCTGAGTTTTGCTTGTGAGGTAAAGAAATAAGAAGAAGACTATGTTTGTGAGGAAACAAAAATAAACAATTTTACCATCTGTTTTGTTGCTATCTTTCGACATACCAGTTAAGATTTCTACTCAGGGGTGATGATTTAGCCATCTAACTCATGAATAAGTGTTTTAAAGAGTACCATCTGTGCTTCTTAGATATTATTTGGGATGAATCCTAACCGGATAGATCCCAATATTTAGGTAATTCATGCAAGTTGCCTTTGAAACTCAGGTGCACAGGTGAGAAGTTGAGCTTTCTGGCCCTACAAATTTTAATTTCTTGAAATTTTATGGCATATTCAAGTAACAAACCTAAATTCCATGAGGATTTTTAAAGTTTAAAGGATTATACTTTTAAGCCAACCATTACCAAGCACAGAATAACAGTGGCATATGTCAAGATATGTAGCAGGGATGATAAATTGATTCAAAGGCCTAACATATTTATTTTCATGTGAATTTCTGACAATTGATGGCACTGGGAACATGGTAACCACCACATCTCATGACTTCAAATCAAGTTCCAGTTTGTCTTTGTGATGTAATGTGATATTTGGTGTGGTAAGCATGAGTGTCGAAAAGAGTTTTTGGTTTTAGTTAATTAACCTTATTCATTATTAATTCAATTCTGTTGCTTCACCTCTGTGTAAACTTATCCCACAGCATGGTATCATATCGTTTTGTTATCTCCCTGGCTTTGGTCGAGTCTGAATCTTCTTTTGGTCTTTCGTTCTGGGTGTAAATGAAGAGAAATAGCCTTAGTCAGCCTGGCCTTCTCCTTCATTCTTGTCCCTGTCTGAAGTTCACTGCAACCTTTTATCTCCTCTTCTTCTTATCAGGTCAGCTTTAGCTTGGAGTCTTTCAGCCTCCCTTATCCTTCTCAGTAACGGCGGAGACATACAGTATCATATCGAGACCTCCAGACTTTCATCTGTCTCTCATCCCATCGTTGTCTGCTTGTCTTTATCTATCTTTGTCTAAAGTCAGAGTTCTGACCTGCCTTGGGAACGAGAGTTAGTGCATCATCGCAACTGACCTTCTGGAATGATGGATGTGTTTTAGATACTCCCGTTTTTCTTCCATTCAAATCTATTTGATTTTTTTTTCCCCCTTGCGTGTGAAACTTGCAATTTTCAGTGAAAAGCTTTCCCAAACCTGAATGTCATTTCTTCTACCATAGCAAGGCTGAAATTGATTGTGGATGGGTGGAAATTCACTAGATTTGGGGAAATGTCCTAGTAGAGATTCCTGTGTTTGTTTCCATTAACCATAAAACTGCGCAACTTGCAATTACAAAAAAAATAAATTAGCTTAATGGTAACACAGCAATTAAAAAAAACAACTCACGTTCTTCCAGGAAAAAAAAAAAGCTTTTGTGCTAAGATGAGGTGGTTTTTCTACCATACCATAAATCTACCTACCACTTCCTGTTGTCATGAGGAAGACAACAGGAAGTGGTAGGAGGATGATGGTTTCTTTTTGTATTTTTGGCTCCACCACTGCTCTCAAAGCAGTAAATAAAAAGTTACGCGTCATTCAAACGTGTTGAATCCTGAGCTCTTCAAATTTCTCCAAAGCGCTGCATACGTGGCCACTTCCAGGTATAATGGGTTTGTCGCTCCAACACCTGAATAAGACGCCTCAGTTGGCTGACAGACGCCATTTCTGACGTACGAATACATTTCATGGAACAGCTTACATCCGTCACTGCCATGACTTTTAATGACTTATTGTGTGAACAAGCTTATACATATGTGACCTTAATTTCATTTCGTGTTTAATGGAGACACTGCAAATGCAAGTTTTGTCAACATTAGCAGAATATCAAGATATTTGCATTTACATTTGTAATGAAAGCGCAGCTGGTGCAACTGTGCAAGAATGATGGAGAACATCTGTAGGAGAAGTATAAAGAGGACAGAAAAGGGCTACTCTGCTGTAACAAAGGTGCTTTAGTGCATCAGTCATGAGTAATCAAACCGAATAATAAATCCCCTCTTCCACAGGAGCCGATTGGAATAACTCAAACTTTTGTACAGCAGTTGCTTTGCCACAGAAGATATGTGACCGAACAAACAGGAGTAACTTAACCCCAGGTGGAGGCCCTCTGCTTTCTGGCACTTTATTTATGGCACGAGTAAATGATATCCTCATAAAGACACCACTTGGGTGACCTTGTTCTTAATAGCTACTGTTCAATACAACTGGAAATATCCAGCTCCCCCGAGTGCAACGTCCATTCACGAATTAAGAACCAAACGGCAGCTCTCTGATTGCATGCGTTGCACCAAGTGCGACCAGGCGAGCCTGGTGCTCTGTTTGGATCAAAAGTTAATTACCTACAACTGAAAGGTGTGCCGCTTTAATTGTTCTTCAGGGAAACACAAAGCCCACAGATTTAGAAAAGCACACATTTCCATAAAATGATTAGTCATTTACCAAGAATAAAAGCCCACTATGGAATACAGATAAGCCTATTAAATATCCTGCAAAACATTCAGGGTATTTAAGCAAACAGAAACTTGGCCCGGACAGAACAAGTTGGGTGAACGCACATAACATGATTTACCTTGGGTGCCATTAACCTCCACTGCTGCCTGAGGGATGTGTCTGGGCATGGATTATCACAGGACCAATATCTAAACCCAAAGATGCCCAATCAAATATTTACACAGTCATAAACACGACTGCATTAGTAACAGTTAGCTCAAATCATAATAAACCTAGGAGCTCGTCTGCTATATCTTGACACCCTCAGCCCTAATAAAGTCTACAAAATTGTCTTTCTTTGGTCTCAATATAAAGGAAGTCAGTTCAACAGAGGCCTGAGGTTTGAGAATAAGCCAACATTTTCTGCTGATGCATCAAGAAACGGTGAATCCAGTGAACTTTGGTGATCCATTGACCTCTCTTTGACAACTAATAAAGTTACATTTTCTTTCCGCTGTCAAAGCTGAAGGCCGAGACTTTTACTACCAAAACATGAAAAAAAAAAAAACTCTTAGTGAAATAACATGTTGTAGAACAAACCTCTACACATGACAAGGTTTGTCAAAGGCAACTTTGAAAGGTTTCAAAACAACAAAAAATAAAAAATAAAGCTACAAACCCCAGCTTTAACCAGCAGCTGCCTTTAAACATGTGATTGAGTCATCAGACACCATTATGCAGATGTTTTTCACCTTTTACTTGTCAAATACATTTACACGTACTTAGACGTCAATCATCATTTCTTTCAAAAATTAGCCCAGAGGTTTGTGGTCGATCGTAGTTCATCATATCGTTTTCGTGAAGAAGTGCAAGGAGACCATTTGGACTTCAACAAGGATTAACCTTGAAGGGCCTTGTGCTATGCGTAAACAAACCTGATATCCAGCTCTTACAAAAACAGCCGTATGTAGGAGCACGCGCACACACCTTTACACACACACACGCGCACACACACTACCCATTACGAGTTCCCCAGGTACCAGCTTGGTTTAACAGTGGTGACATTTGCACTTGAGGCCCCGGGGGTAATTTAAACATGTTGGCATTGTTCACAGCCCTTTTATTGTTTCACGCAGTAGACTGAGATTGAGTAACACTTAAAAGTAAGGTGGCACCAGAGCCTTTTAGCACTGTGTAATAGCAAGAATGTGGGTCCCAATAAAACATGGGCTCCGGTTCCGTGAACTATACGCTGACCCTTGCGTAACCTGTTTAAGCACGCTTACGCCTCAGCGTTGATAATGAACTGGTTGATGAAGTAGTATATTAGTGGTGAGATCCAACTAAAAGTGGCTCGGGCATTTGGCCAAGACGGTAAAATATATGACCTGAAATATCTCACAGGGCCCTGTGAAAGTTGAGCAATTAAAATAAAAACGTAGCGGGGGCATTTACAGCCAAAGAGCTGGCCCGCTGTAGGAATTAGAGAGATGCCAGCAGAAACTAGGAGCAGGACTGACGACAAGAGATGGTGGCAAGGAGTGATTTAGATACTGCGAATGAGACTACAGGCCTGTAATCCTGCAGGCTGAGAAACAAAAAGACACAGGGGAAATAAGAAGGGCACCATTGAGGAACGACAGAGCAACAGCCACAGAAGAAAAAGAGAGTATAGCATAACAGGCCAACGAACAGAGTGAGAGAGAAAGAGAGAGAGGGAGAGGAAGAGAGAGGGAGAGAAAGAGAAAGACAAAAAAACACGAAAGAAGAAAAGCTAAGACTGAGGGATGGAAAGCGAGCAGCCAGACATGCAGGCAGACTGTCCGTCTCTGGTTTGTGGGAATGCGGTAAAGACACAGTAGTAAGCAGGGTCCCGGCTCTGAAATTAGAGAGTGGCGCTAAGAGAGGGGAGCCAGAGCCAAAGGCCGTCTGGGAGCTGCCAGGGGCTGCATCCCCAGCGCACTGCCGAAACATGATTTACTGCCGGGCTCCACTACAAACGGCGCCCTGCTTGTGGGCGCGCTATCTAGCTCGTAGCGGCACGCCACGGCCCCGTTTTGCTTGCTATCTGGTTCTCAAAGCTCCAAAGGCACCACATCAAGGGTGGGAAGTGTCGATGTGAGAAGACCGAGTTCAGCCAAAAATAGTGCCTTCAGGATACCACGAAGGGGACTGTGGCATTGGTATGTTTATGTTGCGACATTAAAAAGATCAAATGCAAACATTAGGTGTCCGTCGGGTTGTAAATCACACAACACAGATGAAAACCATTTTTACTGCTTTGGAAATATGTCAACTTGCCTTTTCTTGACTTTTTCAAGGTAACACTTAATATGGGCAATGTACATGAAGCTGAGCGTATAAACAAGTAACCTTTTTAAACACCTTAGTTGTTTTAAAGATGACCTGTTATGTTTTCTTGGACAGATATGTTTCTGAGCTATACAAAACATGTGCATTACATTTTTTTTCCACAAAATAATTTTTAGAAAATAATATTTTAGTCTCTTCAGTCTGAGCTGTTTTGGGACCTCGTCACTTTAAATATAAATAAATTGCAAATGGCTAAGACCCCGACTTTTAAAGTTTATACATGCACATGAAAATGGCTGCAAACAGATGTGCAATTGTACAACTGTAGATCTTTGAAGAGCAGGAGTGGAGCCTCCTGCACAACAAACAAGAATGCAGGAAGTGATTTGTGGAATGGTAAGCCAACGACAAAACACTTGAACTTTCCAGCAGCCATTGTACAGCTTTTACAGCGGGAAAACAAGCTGACCAAATCCCCTGAAGCTCCGCTGGGGTTTCTAGGAGATGCATTGGGCTTAACTGGGGTTGCTAGGTAACGGTAGAGTGCCCGTTGAATATGTCATAACAATGGGAATGTTTTTTAAACGCCCCCAAAAATATGAACTCATTGTCAAAAATTGGGCTGAGTGGTTTTTAATCTCTTGGGAGTGTTTTTTTTTTCTTTTGTTTTTTTTAGAAGCAGTTGAGACAAAAATGGAGGCATACAAATGTGCAATATGTAAATTTTGCATAATAGGTCTCATTTAAGTTGATACTAATTGTGAAAACAAATGTGTCTGTGATCCTTTGTCTGCTGATCCCACAATGACTCAATAATGCAAAGGAATGTTTCAAGACTGTATATTTTTTTTTCTGGAGACGCAACATTCTAAAACACGACGAGAATTAATTTCCAGTTAAGTGATTAGGATCAAAAACTAAGACTAAAATATGCAAACCTTATGTAACATTCCAGTTTTCCTATCTTTACACTTTTAAACCAAAACAAGTTGTAAGTTGACGGTTGTTAATAATGCCAAAGCATATGCTGCTTGTATTCACAATGCTCAGCCCTTGCAAAGAGATCACGATTGCAAAAATATATATATAACAAGAAATAAAATAAAAAATAAAAAAATCAAAGAAATAAACTTAATCAGCAAATGAGAACACAACCAGCTGCAGGCTAGGTTACTGTGTCATTCAGCTACCTCCGAGCCAGGCACAGAAATCCAGAGAGTTGTTTTCTCAACTGCAAGTAAGAATTTAGCCAAACCAGCCAAAGCATGGATAATCTGTGTTCCAGGATTTCTCTTTGTGAATGTGTGCATGTGTGTGCTTCCTTTGCCAAGTTTCCTCTCTTTGTTTAGACCAGTCTGGTCAGTCCAGCTCCCTGCTGAGCTCCTATTGGCCAAACACACATATCTCAAAACACTGGAAAACAACAGAAAGGATTCTCTCAGGGACGAGGAGTGCTGGGAAGAGGAGTAAATGGGAGTTCAGGAAAGGACAAACAAGTGTCGAGACACAAAAGCAAGCACAGGGAATGGCAGGTGATGACATAATGATTACTGGAGGAGCAGGGTTGTAATAGGGCAAATGACGAAACTGGTAGTTTTCCTGTGAATTCTTG